>CM075663.1:29982716-31324208 GCA_037954105.1 Canavalia gladiata
AATCATGAATGCATATAAAATATCTGGATTACATAGGTTCAGTGATGGTTTCCTCCTTCCCTAACAGAGTTCTAGTTACACATAAGAATAAAAGAAGAAAACAAGGGAGAGAGTGGAAGTCATTAGTATGACGGCTCGCGGTGGTTGCCCTTCTTCCTCAACCTTAGGGATCTTCCGTTACCCAGAACAGAACCAGCGTCCAGGAGAGCGGCGGGTCTGTTCTCTACGTCTACATTCAATCAGTTGGTTGATCTATTGATAGAGTGATGCCTTGTTTCATTCTATTCTGGGCCTTTATAGGTGCTGTTCTATTGCGTCACGTGTCCAACGCGACTGTGCTTGCGTTGCCAATGCAATGCGTATAACAAAATACTTCCTTCCTTTCACACTTTTATATGCTCCACACATTTCTGGTTGTGTTGTCAATACAAAACCCTGTGACAGATTGCAGAAATTAAAACACCATATTTATGAGAATTTATCGCTTAAAAAGCTTTAAAACTGCATTTTTCAGATTTTGTATGGGTTACTCAATTTTCTATCATTTTCTCATGCTTTAGTGGTGCTTTATGCTTCAATTAATTGCAATTGTCAAAATATGTACCAAATAAGTGTCGTATTGGACACTAATCAATGCCCTTATCCAACCACTGAAAGGTAGTTTGGAGCTCTCATGGTTTCAAACAAAATTAGATCCACGGGTCTTAGAGAGGATCCACAAAAATAAGAAAACAAACAATAAAAATTCAGAATTTAAAGCTTAAAAACTTAAGTAGTAAAATCCTACTTGTTGAAGACTTTTGTGATTGGGTTTGGGTGGGATTTATTGGCTTCTCTTCCCTACTTAGATGGTCCACAAAACTGATCCCAAGTGTGGTGGTACGACTTTGTGATTAAGTCTTAATTTAACTTAAACTTCAAAGATGGAAGTTTAAGCTTAATATGGATTTTTGTGTTTTGAGAGAAGTTGGAGTTTTGAGTGAGTTTAGAAAGCTTCCACAAGTGTTTAAAAGAGTTTTAATGGAGCAAATCATCTTCTTCCTTGGTGATCCTACGCAGTTTCGTCCACCTAGGGTCTGTGAGAATTAAATTCTCACTTAAGGGCATTTTGTTAATTTGCATTTAACTTCTATTTTTCAAAAGAATTATAAATGTAAGGAATTATCCTTTTAGGATTATATTAGTACTAATCATGCTGATTTTGTCACTAATTAAGATTAATTTACCCTAACCATGGTTAATTTTAATTAAACAAGGTTAATTAGCCTTAACCATGGTTAAAGGAATCTTTGCAATTATTATTTTTTACTTTTATACATTTAATTTTTTGATGGCTCATATGCTGAGTTATCACCATGTTTTCCATGTGTAATTTTTGATCAATATGTGTTGGGCCCCATATCTTTGCTTTTGTTTTGTATTTTCTTACCCTACCGTCTTACAAGGGTTTCTTTGTATTTTCTCGTGAGGTTTAAAATTTGTTCCTCCAATACTTTTAACACTTATTCATTCGTTCCCAAATCGTTCTTATGTCATTTAATATTTTATAGGAAAAGATTAGCCCTGGTGAAAGACAGAACTTCCAAAAGACGTTTTAAGCGTTTTTAGAGTTTTCTATCAGTTTTTTCACGCTTTATCTTTTCATATTATTTCCTCATCACTTTTCAATCAATGTATTCTCATCCCTTCGGATATCGTTTATATCTTACGTTTCCTGCATATTTATTAGGGTTACCCAACTGCAGGAACACTTTCATTATTTGTACAAAATTTTCTAATTTCGTTGTCTTTACTTTATTTCTCACTAAAGGTTATTTGCAACATAAAGGGTTCACTATGAAAAATCACGGGTGCTACACAAGTAAGTTTGATTGGAAACATATCTCTAGTTAAAATGACTATGTTATCTTATTATGTTACTTCATCGATATATGGATTTATGCGTAGAGAAAATAAAATACTCTCTTGAATGATTTTAGATAAATGACATGATTTGTAAAGTTTATGAGTGGATTAAATATGTAAAGCTGGAATAGATTAGAAATTATATGTGCATGACATATTGGCTGGATTGTGTGAGCATGCATGTTATTTGGAAGATTTAAAAAGTAATCTAAATAATTAAGAAATCACTAAAGAAAGAACTTTTGCGAAAATCTAATACTACTCTCAATGTACCTTGCCCATATTCAAAAGGAAAAGTGGTCCTTCTACGGCGACGACAAAAGAGTTATTCACAAATCTTTCTATTATGAAGCGTTAGGTTTTCAAAGAATTATGATGGTGACGAGGTTCAAGGAATGAACTCATATCCTAAGTGTAAACACCCAATTATGTCTGAGGCCACATTTTAAAATTACTTAATCAAGAAATCTACACTAATTTAAAAAATAAATAAAAAAACAAAATAAAAAACAGAAAACAGAAAAAAAAATATAAAAAATAAAATATGAAATTAAAAATAAATAAAAGCAAAAATAGTAGTAACAAAAATAGAACTTTAAAACTAAAAATAATAGGTAAAAAAAGTAAGAAAAGAGAGTGAGATAAAAATTAGAAATAAAAATAAAAACAAAATGGAAAATCCAAAAAATCTAAAATCATTTAAAAGATTAAAAAATAAAAATATAATAAACAAAACTTTTTGGGAAAAAACGAAAAAGAGAAAACAGAATTTAGAAATAATAAATAAATAAAATCATTAAAAGATAAAAAAATAATAATAGTAATAATAAAATAAATAAATAAAATCTAAAATTAAAAATTTAGAAAAAAAAAGAGCCGAAAGAAAACCAAAAAACAGAAAAAACGGTTTTTGGTTAAGAAAAAAAAACAAAAAAAGAAGGAAACAGTAGAAAACGAAAAATTGAGAAGAGAGAAAAAAAGGAGCTTTTGGTTTTGGAGGCTGGTTCTTGCAAGGGGAGAGCAAGGAGGTTGGCTGGTCCAGAGGGGAGAAGAAGTCATCTGAGGGCTGAACTGGAGCGAGTTCTGGGTTTTTTCCAAGGGTTCTGAATGAAGTAGTGAGAAGTCAAGTGCACGCTCGTGGGAAACGGAAGAAGCCCGCGACTCTTCTCCTTCACAAAGGTCCAGCAAGCAGCATTAATCTCCCACCATTACAGACAGGAGCGTTGGTGTGTGGGAGAAATCTTTGCTGTTTCATCATATGGAACTTAAGCCATGACCCTAGGGTGTGCATGGATTGAGGAGGAAAGGGAGGTTTCTTTAGAAGCCAGCAAAAAGAAGAGGGGATAAAAGAGGCTTCCTTTCTCAGTGGCAGCATGAAGGAATGGTCTTTCTTTAGGCGATCAAAACGACACTTGGCCTTAAGTCTAGGTCCAAAGACGCCACTGAAGGGATCCTTTCTGGAGTCATAGTTCAAGAATCAATCTCACTCGAAGGCCCAAGATTCAACTCTCCAACTTCATCTAAACTTACAAGGTAAGATCCCTAATACTTCAATTTTCTAATGATGATGATATTCATGAATTATGATGGGGATCTCGGTTTGGTGTCCAGAATTAGGAGAATTAGGGTTCATTATTTGTTAGAGAAAATTAAAGCATCTTTCATACGTTCCATAAGGTGCCATTTTTACTTCTTCTTGAGAGTCAGGTTGATGTTCTTAAATTCAAAATTGGGTGCAATACTGGAGTAGTAAGCACGTCCAATCACCAGTTGTTGACTATCCATAATTATAAACCTAGAAAACATCAGTATTAGGCACAGAAACCTCACCCTTTGGCCATGATTCTGGGGCATTAATTCATGGTAATTCGTAGGATATATAGTTCGCACGCAAAGGAGTTATAGGGTTGTGAACGCAAGCCGCACTCGCGCTTATGCATGTCATAAGCTTGTCATCCCAGTACATTAGGGACCATCATGATGTACATGCACCTGGATCGGATAGCAACGCTGCCCCTGCTCTAAGCCAAGATAATGAGTGCTAAAGTTGGAATGGGCCTGACGATGGTCAATGTGGTTATCATAATAGGTTTGCTCTCTGATCCCTTACATGCATGTCTGTGGTACGAATGCAAGCCCATGTTACTGATGTTAATAAGATCCAAGACCACAAATGGTGGTTCACATCGGTAATAGATCGCATTGGTTCCCCCTGGGTCCCTGCCCACCATGCACATGCTGCACCACTCTAATTCACATATAATCACTGGTTCACATAGATCATGGGTGACATGTACTCAGAGAGCCTCACAAGTTCTTTCTTATGTCTTTGATTTACCATTCATAGTTGCCAAATAATGAACACGATGAGTCCCAATCTGCATGTCAAGTTCCTTTCTGCATGGCCTGTGAGTAGGAAGTGCGACCTTCAAAAGGGTTCAGCTTGTACCCTGGAGATGTGCAAGAGTAAGTCTGACCTAGACGTATACATGCATGGTTTGAAGCTCGACAAACCTAGCCTCCAATAAACATGGTCCTCCATGCTGATCCCACATCCGCCATACATTTGGGATGTCAGGAGACCCAACCAAAAGCAGGGTGCAATGGCTTCATTTGTTACCCACAACCTTCTGAACTGGTGTTCGAGCCTCAGTTAAAGATTTCCTCCAAGTACATCTTTAAGTGATCGGGAGCATGGGATTGTGCCCAAGAAACCACATGGGAGTATGCTTCACAATTGAAGCCCTTACGTGAAATCCAATACATACACATAGTAGTTGCTTTAATAGACAGAGAAAAGAAATACTCAAATAGTGATGTCCACATGCCCTCTAGATGAGTCACGTGGTTTACCTTCTAGCTAAATTCTGCCTCTGCATGTCCTTAATTAAGTCAAAGGATTTCTATCATCAATTGGTAGCCTAGTTCAAATGGCAAGCGCGTTGCTTAAGAACTGCAAGGCCTGAGTTCGATTCTCCTTGCCAACCTTTTTTCTGGCAAATAATAATCATGCTTTTATTCCTCATATAAATTTCGAAAGCAAGATTCTAACTAGAGTTTGGGGTGTAGCTGAGTGGCTAGGAATATTGGGAACATTGCACACAAGTCTCAGAGCATATGTTCGATCCCCCCTGTGGCAACTTTATTTGTAAATGGAAATTAACGTTCAATCCTCAATATGGCCATAGAAAAACAAGGTTATGATCAATACTTAGGTATGGCTGAGTGGTTAATCAGCTAACCACATCCTCCAGGACGCGCGTTTGAAACCCCCTGGGACCAATTATGATTTTAATTTGGTCAAGCCTCCAAGCCACCTTCAAGCTGCCAAGCCGCGCGCCTTGTAGACGACCCCCAAGCCGCACGAGCCATGCAGATCAGCCACCAAGTGAGCTCTAGCCTCCAGCTAAGCCATTTAAGGCCTACACTTTCCAATATTACATGCAGGCCCCCTAGACTCTCCATAATTACCATTAGCCCCCCAGATTTTTTCAAAATTACAATTTAACCCCAAACTTTCCTCTAATTACAATTTAACCCCAAACTTTCCATAATTACAATTTAACCCCACACTTTCCTTAATTCCAATTTAGCCCCTATACTTCCCTAATCACAAATATGCCCCTACACTTTCCAAAATTCCATTTAAACCCCTCAACTTCCCAAAATTTAAATTAAATTCTTTTCTCCCAAAATTCAAATAAAGTCCTATTTCTTCAAAATTCAAGTTAACTCATTTCCTCAAGATTCAAATAAAAATGCTTTTCATCAAAATAGAAACTAAGTTTTTTTCTTCAAATAAAATCAAATTGAATTCAAGGTTAATTCTTTTCTCTCAAAGTTTCCAAATCAACTTCAATTCCTTTTCAAATCTAACCACTTCTTTTCATATCTTTATTATGATTTGATCTTTTCCAAATGTTTTTGGGATCTTTGGTCTCACGCGACAAGCTCTAAATGGGGAATTGGCAGTTCACCTGCTGTTCAACGTTTAGTAGTTCGTATAGGCCCCCGTGCTGCCGTAGCCGCCTCGGACCTTGTGCATGAGTGGACTGAAGGTCCTTTCAAAAAATGAAAATCTTTTCAAAATATCATATTCCCGTTAAACACCTCTAAAGGTCAAGCCTTCACAAAGCAGAACTACGTAAGCCTTGAGTTTCCAATTGCATCGGGGAATACATAGGAGCAGGATCAAGTCCTGTCAAGCTAACTTCCATCAAGCTATTTATTTCCATGCTAATTAAAGGGATCAAACAATTTTCAATATCACACACTCAGTTTTAGGGTACTGTTCTTCGGAACGGGCGAGTAGGGTGTCTAACAGCTTCCCTATTTGTAACCAACTCCCGAACTTCGAATCTCTTCCTCGAGTCAGGGTTTTTCCAAGTATTTTCCCTTTAAATAAAAATTTGGTGGCGACTCCACTTAAATAAATAAAACTATTTTCAAATTTTACCGAGTTTGTCATCTTGTCGTGATTACGGTTGCGACACTAAGAATAGAAGGCAAAGTATCAGAGCTAGTGAAAATATGTTGCTTGATTAAAATGTGTGATATGCTTATGATATATATTACCACTCAAAGAGTGTAGAGAAATAAGAAGAATTGTGATTAAGAAATGAATGAAATGATAGTCAAATGATATATGTGAAATGATATAGTATGATCTTAAGAAAATGTAAAGTGTATAAATGTCTTGTAAGAGAAGGATGAAATCAAGAATAAGTACTTGTATGCTTAAAACAAAAGTTAATTTCTATGACTTTTAAAAAAACTCCACATTATATAAGGATTTTTCTTAAGGATAAAAGTGAATTTGTATGCATGTCATTTCTTATAATAAACTAATCTGGATGGATTGAAAATGTTGACATAAATAATTGGTAGAATCTTACTGAAAAACTTTGTTTCACACCCCCTCTCCCACCATTTTCTTTCCCATATCCTAATGGTGTCATTCATGAAGGCGGTGGTATTTGTAGAAATTAACAACGTAAACCGGATGGTTGGAGACTAGAGATCCCCACAGTTGGAGCGCTACTAGGAATTTTGTCTTACCTAACAATGTAAGTTTTTGAAAATAATCATGTAATATGTATGATAGATAACAGGTACGTATAGTAGTATGTAATATGTGAAATAATTATGTAATATATGTAGTGATGTATGAAAAGGTACTAATTCTCTTGCACTAACTTTTGAACATAAGAGTATGTATAAATTATCAAGGTCTGTATAAATAATATGAACCGGTATTGTATGCATTAATATATTCAATATCAAGTAATTAAAGAAAATTAAGGCATAGGTGACAGTGCTTGATTGTTTATTTTCTGCTATGATGATTTGTATGACGAGGCTCGCATTATCAACTAAGGTTTTAAAATAAAAGTTTTCTCACATTTTCAGTATCAGTAATTTCATCATGAAGGAACAGTCTAATAATGAAATCATGAATATGACTTAAGCGTAAAACGAGCTTCATTTTTTTAGGATGTTACATTATGGTATCAAAGGAGTTCATCCTTAAAGATCCTAAGGATGGTCTAAAAATACTTCTAGAGCATGCCCACATTTTGTATTAGAATTATAGGTCATGCTTTTAATCCAGTTAGTAATCTGTGTGCATGACTGCTTTATGATTTGTACAATTGGTGACTAATCTGCTTGATTTCACTACTGAGTTTGATCATCTCAATTTCAGTGCATGTGTGTTCAAAATACAATGGAAAAAGCAAGGCATGGTAGAAGACGTCTTAAGAATGTAGAAACCTTAGAAGCCCTAGTGCCAAAAGGTATAAGTAGCCATAACTAAGTGTAAACACCCAATTATGTCTGAGGCCACATTTTTAAAATTAATTAGTGAATAAGAATAATTTAAATAATAAATAAACAAACCAAGAAGCAAAGAAATAAATAGAAAATGAAAAAAACAAAAAAGCAAAAAACAGAGAAACAAACAACAAGAAGACAGAAGAAGAAAATTATGAAAAAGAAAAATAAAAAGCAAAGGAATAAAAAAAACTAAAAACAACAAAAATAAATCTGAATTTGATTTAAAAATAAATAATAAAATATGAAATTAAAAAATAAAAAAAACAAAATCTGAAATAAAAATAATATATATATATATAACAGATACAATAATTGATAAATTAATTAAAACACAAAAAATCTGAAAATATAATAAAAAGGAACATTGGTAAAAATAGGAAAAGAGAAAATTGGAAAATAAAGATAAATCTAGAAAGAAAAAGATAAAAACAGAAAAAGATAAAAAATAAAATATAATAAGAAAATAAATTACAAATGAAAAAGAAAAAAAGAAAATAAAAACAAACAACAGAAAACGAATTTTAATAACAGAAAAAACAGAATTGAAAATTAAAAAAAAAACAGACGAACTAGAGAGAAAAAAGGGAGGGAGGACGAGAAAAAGGAGTTTTGCATACATGCGGAAAAAAAGGAAGGATCCTCAAGAAGAAGGGGAGAATAATTAGGCTCAAACAAGGAGGGAAGAAAAAAAAGAGGAATTCATCATCGCTGGGGCTGAAAACTTAGAAGAACGGCTGAGTAGATTTTGCTTCTGTCGCAACCGAAGAAAATTCACGTCAATCTTGCATAGCGTCCTGAAGGGTCGCACTCTCTGCTTTCATTGGAAAATTTGCTAAGTTCTGCAAATAAAATTAAAGAAGTATGATGGGAGAAGGTAAATGAAAGAAGGTAAGATAGATATGCGGAAAGTTGGGCTCATCAAGATTTTAGAAAAGGAAAATCTAAAGAAGAAAAGAGGCCTTGATTCTAGTGGGGAAGGACCACCCACATTTTCGGCAAGCACTTGAATCATAAAGCAAAGGGAAGGAAGAGTTCGGTTGATGAAAGCACGGGTGTAGCAGCATGATCACTACAACGAATTCGTACATTTTAGTCACGCCGCTTTCTTGAATCAAGAGCATGGCATCGATTAATTTTGATTTATGCTTGAGTTAAGGAAGAACCTTGTGATAATCTTATTTTGCTTGAGTTAAGGAAGAACCTTGTGATAATCTTATTTGAACGCTGTGTCATTCTTGTGTGAAGATCTGGTTGATTGATATGATTGGAGAGACGTGGTTTGCTAAATTTCAATTGTGGCCCCTATTAAGACATCACTGCGAAAAATCGATCTCCATTCAATTGATGATATAATTAGGGAAGGATTCTTAATTCTCAGTTGTTTGTTGTATGTTCATAGGATCTGCAAATTGCATTTTTCAGTTTGAATGTGATTATATAGCTCTGTGAGTACCTTACTTCCCTCCTAAGATTCGTGTAGTCTTTGTAAATTTAGAAGTCCCATCTGTAATTTGATTTGTTGTACAAAGAAATTGCATTAAGTGTTGTACCAGAGGCTCTTATTATGAATCGCTACCAGAATTAATGGAAATACAGCACTTGTAAAGGATATCCTTAATGGCTCTCTTGCGAAAATTTCTTTATCATCAGACGTACTCAAGGGCTCGTGATATCCTTGTGTTTCGATGGTGGTTCGGTGCACTGTACAAAGCATATTACAACCGACCTTCAAGTAGTTGACCATGAATAACGTTTGTTGAATATGGGTTGAACGTGGATGCAAATTCACTTAGTATGGCAGATCCCATTTCGTATTGTTGCACTATTTCTTGTTGGAATTTCTGGAGCATTAGAAAAAGAGAATATCCAGGCACACTCGTATGAACAGAACTCAAATTGCAGCTAGGAGCATCCTTTTTATGTGTCATTTTGAGGCTTGCACAAAATATATTTGAAGCCTCTTACCAGCAGCAAGAAGTAGCCTTGAAAACTCTGGTCCTACAAGGACGTCAAACACGGAAGTAGAAAATATTGTGGTAGTGGGCAGGCTATTGGAGCAGAACGACTATGATTTTGGGCATGGTGTAACCACAGGTGGACAAACCCAAGGTTACAAGGCTATGGTTGTTGCTTCCAGCGAGGGCCGCTTCGCATAAGGTCCCGCCACGTGCATTGATATAGGTTGCATGAATTTAAGCTAACTGGTGAGAACCAATTTCCAGACTTCATAACCAACTACATGACTATTGGTGTAAGCCTACCGATTCACGTGGTAATGGCTAAAGAAAAGTCGGGTCTGTGGTGGAGTTTGGTGCTCTTCTGCATGGTTTGAATTGAGGAATGGTAGGTCTTTCGAACGGCCATTCAGTGCATGGTTATGTTCCTAAAACAATCAGAGAGACTACCCCAGCATGTGGGTCGTTTATGTGGATGTCACCAGTGGTATTTGTTCCAAAACACCCCCTTGCATTTGAGTCCATTATGGGAGATTGATTCAGGAATCAGCTAGAGCAGTGGTTCCTAAACTACGCTAATTCCTGAGTATTCGTTGGAGGAATGGGAAAGCTCGCAAGGTCGGGGCTTCGAACCTCAACCAGGTAAGTTTCTCAATCATTGTAAACACTCAATTATGTACGAGGCCTCCAATTGTAAAATTAATCGAGAAACCCATGCTAATTTAAATATATAAAAAAAAAACATAAAAAAGATAAATAATCCAAATAATAAAAAAAACAAAGACGAAAAAACTGAAAATTGAATAAAAACAGAAAGTGAAAAATGAAATTGAATTAAAAAAAAAGAGGAAAGAAAAAGAAAAAAGAGTTTGAAAAAAGAGAATAATAAAATAAAAAGGGGGAATTAACAAAAAAAAACAATAATAAATAAATAATTCATAAAAGAGTTTTTGGAAAAAATAAAAATTTGGAAAAATCAGAAATAAAAAATAAATAATAAAGAAAAATATGGAATAATAAAAAATATAATTCATAAAATACAAAATTAAAACAGAAAAATAAAAATAAAATGGGTTAAATATGTTTTTAGTCCCTCTAAAATATTCAAATTTTGGTTTTGGTCCCTTAAATTTAAAACATTTGGTTTAGGTCCTTCATTTTTTAAGATACATTGATTATAGTCCCTATATTAACTTAAGTTATATTAAACCAAAATTTAAATATTTTAAAGGGACTAAAAACATATTTAACCCTTTATTTTATTGTATGAAAAAATATATGAAAGATTGCAATACAACTAATTTAGAATACTAACATAATTTAGTATTAATTTATTTTTATTATTTTTAAAGCTAATTTATATTTAAATTGATTATAAAATTTAATAATTCAGTTTAATTTTGACTAATTGAAATTTATAATAAAGCTTAAAATTTTTTATATATTAAATTTAATATCTAATAATATACTTTTATGAATTCTCTTGATTTATTTAACATTTAATTTAACATAAAATAATTGGAAATTATTAGAATTTAGAAAATATGGAATGTTTTTATATAAAAAATTATTTCCACTAATTAAAATTTATGATATACATAATTTAATATTGAAAATTTTAAAAATCTAAAATTAATTATACAATAATGTTAAAATATTTAAATTTTATATCTCATATAATTAAGATTATGATGTTAATTTTAAATTGAAAACAATAGAATAAATTTTTGTTACTAAAATAATAAAAGAGTCATTCTAAAATTGATATCATTTAAAATTTATAAATAATTATTTAGATAATAATAATTATTAGAAAATCAATTTATAAATTATAATTTTAGAAGATTCTTAAAAATAAATATATCAAAATATCGAATTTTTTTATTATATTAATTATATTTTGACAACATTAATTACAAATATGATACTTAATATAAATATATTGAACCGTATAATATATGGAATGTCTTGATTATAATCCTCAAATCATGATTAATATATTTTGATTTAATATAACTTAAGTTAATATAGGGACTATAATCAATGTATTTTAAAAAATGAAGGACCTAAATCAAAGATTTTAAATATAAGGGACCAAAACCAAAATTTGAATATTTTAGAGGGACTGAAAACATATGTAACCCAAATAAAATTGTATGTAAAATAGTAAAATAAATGAAAGCGGCAAAATAAAAAATTTTAGAAATACAAAATAAAAAACAAAATAAATAAAATCTGAAAATAAAAAATATATAATAATAAAACAGTAGAATATAAATGAAAAATAATAATAAACCAGAAAAATCCCAAAATATAAGAATACATAATTATTAAAAGAGTAGTAATAGAAAAGAAAAATAAAACTTTTGCAAAAAAATAATAAATAAAAGAAAAAAAGCAGAAAATAAACAAAGTAAAAATAAAATCTAAAAAATTAAGAAAACGAAAAACAGAATAAGAAATTAAAACTGGGAATAAGCAGAACACTAAAGGATTCAGAAAAAAAAAGAATAACAGAAAAACTGATTTTGAAAAAACAGAAGAAACAACTTCTGGAGGAGAAAAACGAAAAAAAAAAGAATTGGGGTGCTCTAACTGGTTTTGGGGAGAGGACTCAAGAAAAAAAAACAAAGAGAAGCTCTGCATCAGGGGATTAAGGAAGCTCCTACCAAGAAAAAGGGGGAGAGACGTCAAGGAGAGGTTCGAGGAGGTAGAAGAGAAGAAGGGAAGGTCGCAAGGATTATTGAAAGGAACAAGGCGATAAGGGATCACGAGGCGGTGTTAGAAGATCAGTTTCCATGCAGAATTGGGGGGCTCTTCATCCAGCAGTAACCTGATAATACCTTCAGCCAGGTAAGATTTATATCTGTATTTATATCTGCATCATGTGGCCCCTACATGCATCGTTTTGCACTCGATATCCGTCATTACCATATGATTCTTAAGTCAAGAACGAAGCCTATGTCGCGCTTGATCAGTTGATGCTATCAAATCCTCTTGAAACCATGATAGGCAGTGATGCTGTCCCAAGCATATGTTTACTGGCAATGATACATGTGATTATGGCTGGGATTGCGAAACGAGAGAAAAGGTATGCGATGCAGAGCTGCTCTAGCCTTGCACACCCCCATTGTCATGTAACCTTAACACCCGCTATGATAGTGTTACTCCAATATTCCATGTGCATACCTCGCGTGTAAATGAATCTTGCATGGCCATGAATGATTTGGTTTGAGAAGAAAATTCTTATTAAGTTACCAAGGACTGTTCATATACGAAAATAATTGGTGCCCTTCATTAAGCGTAGCTTCTATGACGACGGGGTTTGGCCTATGTCAAGGGTCACATGCGATCAACACAAATCCAAATTTAATAAATCACTGCATGTGGTAGACCATGCTTATGATTCCATTGTTGCATGTTGATTCATTATACGTTGTATGCATGTCATAAATTCCACTTTATTATTCACACAGAACGTTGCATGCTTGCCATGCATGGGTCCCTTTTTAACCAGAATTCAATGATGAAGCATAGGCGCTATAAAGCACTTGAGAAGAACTTATACATTATGTTGGTAAGTCACCCACAGAACCATGCATGATAGGACCCTTAGGACCAAAGGTTGAAGGGAAGGCAGGGACATGCTCCCTGTGCTGAGATCGAAGCACCCTAATCGGTGAGCGTCAATCCGGAATAGGTACTGCATGATGAGCTTAAGTTTGTGAGTATAAAAACAAAAGGATCGTATCAAGCGAATCGGTGGCAAAGCTTTCGAGACAGCATGGTCTTGGTTTCCCCGCATGCTCGTATAGTCCCCTAGATAGTAGCAGCCATAAGCTTTTGTCACCCTAGTCTTTAGGTAGGAGCTTGCTGAGTCAGGATCAAAACTACTTGGCGCTATGAATGACATCCATACCTACATTGATCGGTTACCCAGGGCCGGACCAGACAATAAGCCACGCCTTAGAGTAAGCAGTACTGCATGCAAAAAGAAATGGTCAAATGCATTGTCCATAACCCAGGGGGCACAGTGTTTGAACCCCACACCCCATGATTTTGACCTCAAGCAAAGTAAGCCACATGCAGGTACGTCTAATATACTACCCCTGGCCCCACATGAAATCCAATGCATGCATGCGTTGTTTATTTGAATTGGCAAGGCAGCGAGATACTTGAATAGGGATGGTTTTCTAGCTAATTCTGCCCTTGTCCACACTTAATTAAACTCACGAGAATTGTTCAATGAAAACGTGCCTAGCTTGAAGGTTGGCAAGCTACTTGATGCCCCAGGTAAGAATTCAATTCCCATCCCGCGTCTTCTGATTTTATTAAAACCCACACCCCATGCATTGCCCTTTAAATACAAAATAGAATTACTAAAGACCAAAGCGTGAAGGTGGTTCAGCGGCATTGTCCAATGCCCTTAACTCTCAAGACCCAGGTTCAAATCCCCTGGAGGCCAGATTTTCTTTTCCAAATTTCAAGCCATAATGGAGCCAGGCACACTCAGAAATTACCATTTTGTCCCCAGTCTTTCCAGAAATTACCATTCTGTCCCAAAGAAAAATCAATATCATTTGCAAATCATCTCTTTTTCAAAACTTTAAAAATATCTTTTTCTAAATATTTTGGGATTCTAGGTCTCACGCAATGGACTCTAAATGGGGAACTGGCGGTTCACCTGCTATTCAACATTTAGTAGTTCGTATAGGTCCCCGTGCTGCCTTAGTCGCCTTGGGCCTTGTGCATGAGTGGACTGAAGATCTCTGAAAAGATAAGAAATTTCTCAAAAAATGAAATCTTTAAATACTCATTTCTCAAACGCCTTTTGAAGGTCGAGCCTTCACAAACCAGAACTACGTAAGCCTTGAGTTTCCCATTGCACCGGGGAATACGTAGGAGCAGGATCAAGTCCTGTCAGGCTAACCTCCGTCAAATGATGCATTTTCACACTAATTAAAGGGATCAAAACGGTTTTCAAAATCATGCACTCAGTCTAAGGGTACCGTTTTTCGGAACGGGCGAATGGGGTGCCTAACACCTTCCCCATTCGTAACCCACTCCTGAACTTAGAATCTTATTTTCAAATTAGGGTTTTTCGAAATCTTTTCCCTTAAATAAAAATTTGGTGGCGACTCCACATTATCAATAAATTCTGTTTTTTTCAAAATTTTAGCGAGCTCGTCGTCTCGTCGGAATTACGGTTGCGACAATCATTCTTGTTTTTCATTCATTATTTGTCTTTAATAGGGAGCCAACCTAGGTCAAAAAGAATAAAAGAAGACCCTCACTAGCCGCATGCAACGATCTGAAAGGGTAGAGACGTAGGACTTGTTTGAGTTAGGACCTTCGCCCATAACCTCCCCTGGAGATTATCGCAACCGTAATTCTGACGAGACGACGAACTCGCTAAAATTTAAAAATGAATTTTCTTCATTATGTAGAGTCGCCACCAAATTTTCATTTAAGGGGAAAAGATTTGGAAAAAACCCTGACTACAGGATGAGGTTCGAAGTTCGGGAGTCAGTTACGAGTGGGGAAGGTGTTAGGCACCCCACTCGCTTATTCTATAGAACAGTACCCTTAAACTGAGTGTGTAATTATTTGAAAATGATTGATCCCTTAATTGATGTGAAAATAGATAACTTGATGGAGGTTAGTCTGACAAGACTTGATCCTACTCCTACGTATTCCCCGGTGCAATGGGAACCTCAAGGCTTACGTAGTTTGGTTTGTGAAGGCTTGACCTTCAGAGGTATTTGAAAAGAAGTATTTGAAAATGAATGGTGCTTTGAAGGCTTGACCTTCGGAGCTGCTTGAAAGGGATATTTGAGAATGGCCAAAGTATTTTGAAAATGTTTTAAGGAGAATCCTTAGTCCACCTATGCACAGGATCCAAGACAACTACGGCTGCACTGGGATCCATACGAATTCCTAAACCTCGAATAGCAGAAAAAGCTACCAGTTCGTGCTTAGGGTTCGTCGTGTGAGACTTAGAGATTCTAAATTAAAGTTTTTATTGAAATTATTTACAAAAAGGGGTTCTTAGTCCATATATGCACAGGGTCCAAGACAACTACGACTACACTTGGGACCCATATGAATTCCTAAACATCGAAAAACAGAAAAAGCTACCAGTTCGTGTCTAGGGTTCATTGTGTGAGACCTAAAACCAAAATGAATTTAATTTGAAAATAATGGAGAAGAAGATTAGGTTTGGTTTAAAACAAACTGGGCTTGATTTTCAAATATTTGGAGAAAAGGATTTGGTTGAGATGAAATAGTTGACTTGAAATTTTATGGAAAATCAAACTTGATTTAAGTTGGAAAAAAACTTGATTTGATTTGGAACATTAAAAGAAAGGAATTAGGTTTAATTTGAACTAGTTTGAATTGACTTGAAGGGAAGAATTAAGTTTGGATTTGAAAAAGAATTTTGGTTGAAGAAAAAGAATTCAATTGGGGTCGAATAAGAATGAATTTTACTTAAAACTTGAGGAATATGAATAAATGGGATTTGAGCATGATGAATTTTATTCAAAACTTGAGGAATAGAAATTAAGTAGGATTTGAATAAATAAATTGAATTTGAATTTTTAAAACAAAAGAATTATTTTTTATTTGAATAAATTTGAATTGAGGGTTGAGAGAAAGCATTAAAATTGATTTGGGTTGAAAGAATTTAAATGGATTAAATTTAAACTGGACAGATCAATTATGTTAGGTCTATATAGAAATTGCGCGCGTATGGCCCAAACTTGAGATATGGTGGCCGCCTTGTCTATCTTAGGAAATTGGCCCAAAGAGATGACCTCAAACCCAAACAACACAAACTTGTGGGTGAAATAATACATGTAAAATAAAAAGGCATTGTGCGGGAACCGAACTCGAGACCTGGTTGCTGCATGTATAACGGACTAACCTCTACGCCAAAGTTGTGGCTTAGTATAAATCAGCACAAGTGGAATTAAGTGATGGTTAGGGAATCGATTATCTTTACAGCAGGCCTCTAATTGGACTTTAAAAGAGCCACGTGCGTAGCCCATTGAACTTTGCCCCCAATCAAATGCATGGCGACATCTTGAGGGGATTAAAAGCGAATAGTTGCGTGCAAGGATAGAATACACTGATCCCGGGTCGCAGACCATACATTCAACCATTTGAACTATGCCACTTTTTGGCTTATAATCTGAGAACCATATATATGTATAGAGTAGGCTACTTCCTCTATCTTAGTCAAAGATCATCAATGGGGCCCTTAGATTTATTGGGATTTATCTATTCACGTGGTTCTTTTCATGCATGGAATATGGAAAACCCTTGGGGCCCATACTCGGGGTTCTCTTTACACCCAAGTCGGAGTCATGAGGTTAGACTCATTCCTCTGTGCGCAGTTCCTGGAACCAAACTACCAACTGGAATTTTTGGGAGCCATGCATTCACGACCACGTATAACCACGAAGAAGGGGTGTAGTACTCCCACCTGTTTTGGCTGGAATAGAATAATGAGAGTACACGAATGCGTGTGTGTGCGTTCGATTAGGTTGCACACTGCTTACTATCAATCCCACCAGAATAATGGTTAAATACCTTAACCAAGAGGAGCTGTTTAATGCACATTAAATGGATGAAGGGGGTGAGACTAGTTCTCATGGCATGTTTTGTGCTTGGTTCGCTGAGACCTGTACCTACTCTGTTGGCTATTTTTGTACCAACCAGAAAAGATATCATACCACTAGATAATGTTCAGGCCCAGCAAGGGCACAGACTTCTCTTTTGGAGCATTAGAAAACATTCCCTCTAAACATTGAATGAGAAGTAGCAACCAGAATCTCCAGGTTTGTGGAGTTATTTCTAAAAGCTATGACTCAATTTCCTCACTGAACTATGCCCCTTATGCCTAAGCTTAGTAGAGTAGGGTGGTTGTTGACACTGCCTTAAACCTTTAACTGATTAGAGCATATTGTTGTAATGAGCTTTATGTAGAGTCAATCAGGCCATTATATAATATCATGACACTTCTTAACGTGACTCTCCTACAGCCAAATGGTAACAAGTTGTACTTCTGATTTCTAGGCTTTCAAAACTCAAATTCTAGGTTACTATTCAATGTCCTTCCCCATCTTGTTCCAGATTCAGATGTGGTAACTTGGTATCACGACGAAGGACTGTTGGAGGCTGGGGTTTGACAAGAGGCAAAAGGAGAAGGATCTGCATAATTATGCAGATTATGAACCCATCAGAATTATTGTATCTAAAGCCCACTTCTCCAGGCCTTTGTATCTATGTGTAAGGGTTCGAAGACTCTGGTCGTTGATTCAACACCACTTCTTAAGTCCCAATCCTTCGAGTGAGGCATACTAATGGCTAATGGAATAGTGACGGCCAAACTATATGATTGGATCATGATTAAGCTTGGGACGTTTATGCGGTAAGAGGCTATGGACCTCACCTATCATACCTGGATCAGAATCACCATACATATTTGTGTTTTTGGGACAGAGTGTTTATCAGCTCCTCACACGTGGAATCTTTTAATTTTTTATCAAAGCACTCACGGGTTTGTAACAAAAACTATGATTTTTTATTAGACTTTACGTCTCTATATGATCTTGCTCAAATCAAATGCATCAAACAATCACTAGTAAACACATAACGCATAGATTCCTTTACAATATCAATACGAAGATTTGCAAATAATGAAGGCAACCATAATGATCTAGTGAATCAATGAAAGTGATCTTGAACCTACCAAGAATTAGAAGTCTTATCTGGAATTGATTTCTTTATGTTGTATACCAGAGAAGTATGAGAGAAAATTCCTAATGCTTCGTGCTTCAAGAACGCTCCTATCCCTCTGTGTAATGACGTGAATTTCTTCACTTTTGGATCCCGCTTGGACTAGAGCACCCAGGACAGAGAGGTATCCTCCCCCAGAATCAACAGGGAGCCAAAATGAGAGTAGGCCCCCCTAGAAGTCCATGCAGTTGCTGAACTTGGAGAGGCCTCAGTCGCAGAGCAAAGACCAAAGAAAGAAAGCGCCCTCGCCTAATTTTGCCCCCTTCTCTTTTGTTTTTTTTTTCTTTCCTTTCTTCATTTTACAAAACCGTTTTCAGTTTTTCTTTTTTTTTTTGTTTCAAAAGTCGTTTTCTGTTTTTTCCAAAATTGGTTTTTCTGTTGTTTTTGTTATTTTTTCTTTTTACTTAATCAATTTTAATTTCTTTTTATTCGTTAATTTCTGATTTTATAATATTTTATAAATTTGTTTTTATTATATTTATGCTTTTGTTGTTTTTTCCTTTTTATTTTTATTTATTTATTCATTTATTTATTTTGATGGTTTTTCATTTTTTTATATATTTGATTTATTTGTATTTTTCTTTTTACTATTTTTATTTCTTGATTTTATTTTATTTTTGTTATTTTTTCATTTATTTATTATTATTTTATTATTTTTTATCATTTTATTATTTTCTGTATTATTATTTTTTTTCCTATTATTTTTATTTCAAATTTTGTGTGTTACTTATTTTTAATTATATCTATTCCTATTCTTCCAATTTTTCTTTCATCATCATTTTCTCCCTCTTTTCTTTTTTGTTGTTTTCATTTCTTTCTTCATTTTTATTTGGTTTTTTCCTTTTGTTTTTAGTATTCATTTATTTTTAAATTAGTATTGGTTTCTTGCTTAATTTTAACAATTGAGGGCCTCAGACATAATTGAGTGTTTATAGAGATATGTTGTCCTACTCTCGTCAATCTTTGCACGCACCAATGGCAGTAGCGCTTAGATGCAATGGCTCACAGCTGCCCGTGCATAGATAATCTTGAACGTTACCCCTGCGTGCTGAAGCTGGCCTTGCTTAAAAGGCGCCTCTCCAGCTCAATCAAGGACTTAAAGGGATGAGTACTCTACGAGTAAACAAAAGGTCCTCGAATCCCTATACATCCCTAACACGTCTGAATAAGCTGCAAACCCTCTAAGGAGGCTTCTCTGTGAAACTCAAAAGGACCATCAGTTTAGTCAAAATGGAGAAGCCCATGCATGGCAAGTCCTCGCACCTATTGGGACTCTAGTACTTTAGAATGATCCCGTCGGGTCTTGAGCATCCCATGCAGCTCACACGTCAAACACGATCCCACGCCTCCATGCATGGCGCACCCGTTCACTAATGTTCGTCCCAGAGTGTGGTGGTTGTTGGGGATTGTTCCTAAAGCAAGATCAATATTAGATGGATGGGGTATGGGCAGAATCATGAACCCCAACTGGACCAGAGGTTGCTCAAGCTTGGTGTTGATTGTTGGGTACCTAAATCGGAGTGAAGTCAACTTGAAAAATGCTGCCTAAGATAATCCAGAAATGATGAACAGGTAAATCCTATAAGGGCCAAAGGAGGAAGACGCTATGAAAGACCTTGAATTCAATGTGCATGGGAATATGCATGGCTTCATCAAATATTAGCCAAACTGAAGACACTAAATTAAATCGAAGAGCCTTAAAATCTCAACCAAAGAGCTTAGCCCACTGGTCAAAGGTGTTGCTTGTGGCCCGCACGACAAGGGTTCGAATCTTGTCTAGGCTCCTTTTTGGCAGATTACCCCTAGGCCTCAGTTTATGGGCCGCATGCGTCGACCCAAAATGGGACTGAATTGGGCATCCAATCCAAACCATACACAACCTATATGTTCCCCAAACTGGGCCACCTCAGTGGGACTGAATCGGGCCACCTTTGGACTCATATATTCAATTGGCTAATTTGGACCCTAGCCAAAGCAAACTAGGCCTATCCGAACCCTGTACAGGTTGCATATTTTTATGGAACTGGGCCTTACCTCCAAGAAAACTGGGTTGTCATTCAATTGATCAAGTCTTTTAATTTAAGTTCATTTTAAGTAGGATCAGTTTTAATTTTCCTTTTAAAATTCAAAATTGATTTCCTTAAAAAAAATTAAAATTAAATTCTTTGTTTCTTCTAAATCAAATCAAGTCCATTTCCCACCAAATTTATTAAATCAAGTTCGATTTCTCAAACTTCATCAAATCCAACCTAATTTTTTCAAATCAAGTTTGTTTGGTTTTTTTACTTTCAAGTCCTTTTTTATCAAGCTTAATTCTCGTCTTAAAATTGTGTCAAGCCCAATCATTGTCTTCTTTCTATTTTAAATCAAATTCATTTCCTCAAAGTTTCAATTCAAATTTATTTCTATTCAAATTAATTTTAATTCCTTTCCCCAAGTTTGAGTCAAAATTCATTCTTAGTCTAGTCAAATTTATTTTATACCAAACCAATTCTGAAAAATCAAGTCCATTTTTAGTCAAATCCAAATCGAATCTAATTCTTCCAAGTCAAGCCAAATTTCATTTCTTAGAATTCAAATCAAACTCATTTCAAACCAAATTCTTCTTTTGAATCCAAGATTAATTCAACCCAAATCAAGCTCTATTTCTCAAGTTTCAAATCAAGTACAAATTCTCAAGTTTAAATCAAAATCCTTTTAAATCAAGTTCATTTTTAAATCTAGTTCACTTTAAATCAACTCCATTTCAAGTCAAGTTCTTAAATTGAAGTCAAGTTCGTTTTTAGTCAAGTCAAGTTCTATTTCTTCGAATTGCAATTTAAATTTGTTTTAATCAAGTTAATTCGTTCATTTTATTTTAAATCAAGCTCAATTCTTTCCTTATCGTTATTATTTTCTTCAGATTAAATTCTTTTGGAATTCTAAGTCTCACGCAATGAACCCTAGACACGAACTGGTAGCTTTTTCTGTTGTTCGATATCTAGGAATTCATATGAGTTCCAGTGCAGCCGTAGTTGTCTTGGGCCTTGTGCATAATTGGACTAAGAATCCTTTCGTAAATAATTTCAACAAAAACTTCATTTGGAACCCCTAAGTCTCACGCGACGAACCATAAGCACGAACTGGTAGCTTTTTCTACTATTCGATGTTTAGGAATTCGTATGGATCCCAGTGTAGCCGTAGTTGTCTTGGATCCTGTGCATATATGGACTAAGGATTCTCCTTAAAATATTTTCAAAACATTATGTTCATTTTCAAATACCCATTTTCAAGCGCCTTTGAAGGTCAAGCCTTCAAATCAAACTAGAACTATGTAAGCCTTGAGTTTCCCATTGCATCAGGGAATACGTAGGAGCAGGATCAAGTCCTGTCAGGCTAACCTCCATCAATCTATTTATCTTCACTCTAATTAAAGGGATCAAGAAAATTTCAAAAAGTCACACACTCAGTTTAAGGCTACCGTTCTTCGGAACGGGCAAGTGGGGTGCCAACACCTTCCCCACTCATAACCGACTCCCGAACCTAAATCTCTTCCTCTAGTTAGGGTTTTTCCAAATCTTTTTCCCTCAAAATAAAAATTTGGTGGTGACTCCACATTATCAAATAAATTCTATTTTAAAATTTTAGCAAGTTCGTCGTCTCGTCGTGATTACGGTTGCGACACTAAGTAATTCAGTTAAATTAGATAGAGGGATTTTATATTTTAAATGAAATAAAAAGAAGATTTTATTTAAGGAAAAATAAAAAAATATTAATGTGTTTATATATGTTTCTATGTGTACATAATCAAAACTAAAAATGTCCCATCATCATCACACATATATACAATGAATTTAAAGGAGGAATTGATTCACGCAACACACACTATAGTATTATCCAACACTACATAATTTGATTTTAATATTGATGAGATTCAAAGCATGAAACCACTTATTTTATAATAATTTGAATAAAAATTAATTTTCAATTTGGAAAAACTACTTAAAATAATAGGCCATTGTAAGAATCATAAGGCTAAAAGATAACATTATTCGGGCTCAAACATTAACATAAGAATTTAACAAAATCAAAATACAAACATTAATTTAGTCAAATAAGTATGTTGTGTTTGAACATGAAGGAATGAACCTCTTGACCTAATGGTTGAAATTAAAATTCTTAGAAACATCAAGCCTACAATGATGAAGAGGATTTGATATTATGGTTGAAATCCAACTCCTTTGAGAAAATTTAATGTTTCACAGGTGGTATATCAAGAGATTGGGTAGGATATGGACCAGTATGATCACGTCTCTTGATCTCATGGTTGAAATCTAACTCTTGGGAAATAGTAGATTTGCAATTATGGATTGGATTTGGACCAGTTGGAACACATTTTTTGATATTATGGTTGAAATCTAACTCCTTTGAGATAATTGAATCTTTCACAGGTGGTTTATCATTAGATTGGGCTGGATTTGGACCAGTAGGAACACGTCTCTTGATCTCATGGTTGAAATCTAACTCTTGGGAAACAGAAGATTTGCAATTGTGGATTGGATTTGGACCAGTTGGAACACATTTTTTGATATTTTGGTTGAAATCTAATTCCTTTGAGATAATTGAATCTTTCACAAGAGTTGGATCAGTAGGAACACGATCTTTTATCCCATGGTTGAAGACCATGTCATGGGATACTACAAAATATTTTAATAGTGGTTTATCGGATAATTGGGTGGGAATTGGATCAATAGAAACATCACCCACAACAAAAGAAAGAAATAAGAAAGATACAATGCCAACCAAATAAACCTTTGTCATTTTCATCTTGTTAGGTGGTATTTTACAAATGGCAAAACAATGTGTTAAATAGTAGGACTTTATAATTTTATTATTATTAGTCTATTTTTTTTTATCTTTTTGTTCAATTGCCTTTTTTTCATGTTGAAATAACATAAGTTAATATTATACCAATAATTTTAACTATAAAAGAAATTATTTTCTTTGTTTTAATATCAATTAATTTCTTTTTATTCAATATGGTTTATTGAAAGCGTTAATCATCCTTTTTTATTTTACAATTTTTATTTCTAGTTAAATATTTTTATAAGAAAGGTAAAATCAATAATAAAAAAATTAAGTTTTCAATTAATTTTGTAATTGAGTTAATTACATTTTAAGCATTTGACCAATTATATTTTCTCATCATACACTAACAACAACAATTGATTTGAGCTGGTTGTTGACTATCTTAAATATAACAATATTAATATATATTTGTTTAAATTTTAATATATTAAATATCATGTTATTAATGATTTTTTTCTTACAATCAAAAGGTATTTTTAAGCCACAATGTCTTTTTATGAAAATTTCTTAGTTGCGGTAGATTTTGTAGGTTAAATATGAAAGAATAAATCTATTCAAACATTTAAGAAAATTTAATGTAATTAATAAAAGTTTTTTTTATAGATAATAATAATAATAATAATAATAATAATAATAATAATAATAATAATAATAATAATAATAATAAATTTAAATATTAAAAATATATATTATTTAAATTTTAAAAATTTATAAAATTAAAGATTTTTTATTAATTTATGTTGTTCTAAATATTTTCTAAGTAACATCTTTGTATTTAAATTTTAAAATTATTTAATATTTAATGGTTAAAATTGCAATAAATCGTGTAATATTTGACTGCTTTCATTCCTTATTTCCATTCATTTCATTTATTTTTTATTTACATTGATTCTAAACTTAAATTGAATTTAAATAGAGTTGATTAGAATCGTACTACTGAATATACAACCTACACTTTACTTTCATCTTGTAAAAACATAAATTATTAATTAAATAAATAAAAAATTAAAATAGTTTCTATTATTTTTATTAAAAATAAATAACTAATATTCTTTCAAATGATGTATGTGATGATATTTTATATGATGTATTTGATAAAATTAACCAAAAAACTAATTGAAAGATAAAAAATAAAATATAAGGTCCAAGTTAGATCAAAATTAAAAAATTAAATAAACTTAATAAATTAAAATATTTGATCAAATTATATGTTGTACTAACCAGTAAGTAAAGTTTAAATTTTGAAACGAAAATTAAATATTATAAATAATAATTTTTTTATTTAAACTAAATTACATTGTTAGAAGTGAGTATAATAACTTTTTTTAACTAATTTCTGTTTATATGTATAAGTTAAACCAAAAAATAGATAAAAAATATATTATTTTTAAATGATCGAATGTTAAAAAGAATGATTTGATAATTTAATTAATTATTAATTATATTACTTATGATGTGAATTGTTGAGTAAATAAATTTTTATTTTAAAATTAAAAATATTTACTCAAGTGTTTTATAAATAAATTTCAAGTACCATTTCTATGAAGAAAATAATTATTTTGTGTATATAATTTGAATCTTTTTATCATAACGATTGAATGATTTATTAAACATACTTTAAATAAGTCTTTCAATACTTAAATTAAATATAATAATGTTAAAAAACATAATAAAAAAGCTTATATTTTTTTTACCAAATTATTAAATATTTCATAATAAATTTATGATTTTGTTATGAATCTCCATCATTTAGATAGATCTCTCATGCATCGCAATAAATTTTTCATACATATTTTTATTGCTGTATCTCTGTCATTAATATTTAAAAGTTTTTGAAAATGGATGTAATTTGGATACAACTCAAGAATGGTAAATATCCTGCTATCTGTTGAGTTAATTCTAATATAATTATACAACTCAAATATACCTATTATGACTTCAATTTAAATTTTTAGTAAATCGTGATATTCTATTCGGTATCTTTGATAATTTCTTGAACATTTTAAATAATTTTTTCAAAATAACTTTAAATAGATAATGTGCATGATTGAAAGCCTCTTTAGTATTTGCAAGAGGTATTCAAATTCAGATGTGTAGTTACCCTATCTTGGTTTAGGTAATAAATATTCTTTTTTAACTGGTTTATTCTTTATCCATCAAATAAAATTTAACTATTAACAAAGAAAAAATATGATATAATTTATATAAGTTTTATTCTAAAGAAATTCACAAATAATAACAACTTGTGACATTTTCAAAAAGTTTAATTCAAATGTGTTAATCTAATGAAAAAAATATGTGTTTCATCTGCAGATGCTTTCCATTTAACTGATAAAAATTTGAAAAATATCAAAATCACAAGTAGCCATTATATTGGATGTCGTAGGATATTTTCTTCTCCCCTATAATATGTTTGATTTGCCTCAAGAGTACATACATGTATGTGGATGTCATTAGTATATTAAATATAATCATATGATCACAATTAAAGATAATGATGTCAATTAGAAATCATGAGATGATGGAAAAATAAATATCTTGAAATAAGACACGGTGTTCATCATTAGCAATTAGAGATGGTGCCAATTTAATGGTCAAATATTTGGTTTTATGGTTTCATTTACAGGATCCCTATAGTCATTGCTCTTATAACCAATGACTTCCAAAATTTCATGAAACACTCTACTGATTGTTAAACGAAAATAATGAAATTTTTATTTCACATGCTTATGAGAATCACCCAAGGCAAGAATGTATAAACCTTGATTACCTACTTAAATAAGTTAAGGAATTAGTGTCTTTCCATACTTAAGTACACATATGTTGTTGCAACCGTAATTTCGACGAGACGACGAACTCGCTAAAATTTTAAAATAGAATTTTGTTTATTATGTGGAGTCGCCACCAAATTTTTATTTAAGGGAAAATACTTGGAAAAACCCTGACTCGAGGAAGAGATTTAGGTTCAGGAGTCGGTTATGAGTGAGGAAGGTGTTAGGTTAGGCACTCCACTCACCCGTTCCAAGGAACGATACCCTTAAATTGAGTGTGTGACTTTTGAAAATTATTTGATCTCTTAATGAATGTGATAATGAATAGATTGATGGAGGTTAGCCTGACAGGACTTGATCCTGCTACTACCCGGTGCAATGGGAAACTCAAGGCTTACGTAGTTCTGGCTTCAAGGACTTGGTCCTCAAGGAAGTTTTATACGGGATAGGAAAAAACACTTTAGGTTTTTTTTTTTGATTGTTTTGATTCGAAGAAAGGATTGGAAAGGGGAGATCATTGATCCACGTGCACAGAGTCGAAGGCAAGCGAAGGTTGCACGGCGACTCCTATGAATCACCGAACATCGAAAGACAGGTTCTGCTGCACTTTCAACTTCGAGGCTCATTGCATGAGATCTAGGATCCTTTGGGATTTTGGAAATAAAAATCATTTAAAAGAAAAAGGTAATTTTGAAGAGAGATTGAAAAGGGAAATCTTTGATCCATGTGCACAGAGTCGAAGGCAAGTGAAGGTTGCACTG
The DNA here is from genome assembly GCA_037954105.1 of Canavalia gladiata. Classification (NCBI taxonomy): domain Eukaryota; kingdom Viridiplantae; phylum Streptophyta; class Magnoliopsida; order Fabales; family Fabaceae; genus Canavalia; species Canavalia gladiata. The sequence continues at coordinate 30,009,594 of CM075663.1, forward strand.
CGACTCATATGAATCTCCGAACATCGAGAGACAAGGTATGCTGCACTTTCAACTTCGGAACTCATTGCGTGAGATCTAGGATCCTTTGGTATTTTGGGAATGAAAATCGTTTAAAAGAGAGAGATAATTTTGAAGAGAGATTGAAAAGTGAAATCTTTGATCCATGTGCACAAAGTCGAAGGCAAGCGAAGGTTGCACTGCGACTCATATGAATCTCCGAACATCGAAAAACAGGGTATACTGCACTTTCAAATTCGGAACTCATTGCGTGAGATCTAAGATTGATTCAAAACTATGGAATACGTGTGAAGGCATCTTATTTTGGTGATAATATGTATTAACATTTCTAACAATATTGACTGTTGCATCCCATGTTTACAATCTCAGATGCTCGGATATATAGATCCCGTCTTGCTGTAATAGAAAGCATTTGCTATTCTTAACCACTTTTAAGACTAGCTTATCTTTCATTCAGTTGAAGTACAATCATAAAATTCCAACAATTTATGGTTATAACAGCATCGGTCGTGGTATTAATCTGCTATCGAGGAGCTTGGGTTCTCTTTCAAGATGGAAGTAGTCATCATGCTAGGCAAATGAATATGCAGCCTGTCCCTACGTCAGTGGTGTCCGCTTTAGGTATACATCATACTGAAGGTGGCCGTGAAATTCTCCTTGGTTAAGGGTTATTGATGTCATGACAAAGGCTATGCTAGTGCAACTGAAAGTGTTACTTCTTATGGCTAAACAAAATTCCTCCAACCAAGATGACTGGCATCCTTGCTAATTTGAGTCTGACTTGATTTTTATTTTATTTTTTTGAAATCAACTATTTCCAAACTATGGGGACCTAATAACCAGGAAATCTATAGAGGTAGGGATCCTAGTCCGATCTGGTTTCTTGGACAGTCTATGATTTTGATTTCTACATCGGGTTTCTCACCTGTCAATTTTGGACTCTAGTTCGACTTCCCTGTTCCATTTTCCGGTTCTAGATGACCAGCTTTGAAAGGAGTCTAAAATGGCTAAGTTTCCTTCACCCGAGCCTACAAGCAGGAGGTACTGATCCTATTGATACCTAATCTATCGGGGTTGCAGATTTATGATCGATTTACCTACACTCCTTATAATATGAGTGTCTAGATTCTAAGCTGCTAATCTGGAGATCCAAGGATAAGTTACCAGATATGATGTCAGAGCTTAATAAAGGATTTTGAACTAGAAGCAGATCTGTGGCTACTCATTTCATGCATTCAATCAGGAAAAGAATCAGGTTCAGAGTTGGATTACAACTGTTTTCGTTCACGTTTTTATTGCCATTAAACCTGAGCAGGGTATTAAGGACATGGAGTCTAAATTTGTGGCTTAACCAGCAGAGATATTAGTTGTTTTCGGTTGTTCCTTAGGTTAAAGGCATAAAATCCTCAAGTTAGTGATTGATCTGTCCCCTATTATATCTCCTGGACATAGACAGTATTGCACTGCCCTACGTGGGATTCCATAACAAGGACCTATGTAGCAGAATGTCACTAGTATGATAATCTGCACTAAGATCTGCAGTGGATCATCAGCCCCGTCTTTTTTTGTTTACCTCTAAGGGATGTTGTAGTTTAGGGACGGGAATTGGTATACTAATCCTAAGGACCTATAACCTGATTGTTTTCCTCCTGGCCTGTTACCTACCTTCAAACTTACTCAGCCTAGATGCTCGTTTAATTTCTTATCCCTCTTTGATTTTGCTTAAGCTACCTAAGGTCGACTTACCCCTAATCAATTGGGAGTTCCAGGGTGCAGGGCCAGTAATTAGCTATTTGCCAAATCGGCAATGTAACTTATTTAAAGGAACTACATAGCCTATGCTGTGAATTCTTGCTAATATCTTTCCTCGAGCATCTTTTAACTATTTTGTTCTTATTTGACCAGAATGTGGTAACAGGTATAAATGGCTGATCAAATTTGGACACCATGATTCTCTGCTTAATTCTTTCAAAGCTAGCCTTAATAGCCCACGGATTTAGATCAGACCACTATATCTAGCCATCTTAGGTTTGCCTGATTGAAATTGAATAGGGCACCTAAAACAGTCTTACTACTTGTAAGAATGAGGTTCATGTGCTCGTTCAAATTGACCTGATAAGATTTAATGTATGCTGGCTATTACATGAGTTTTAAGAACCGTGATTTCAACACCTATTGGGCCTATTTCTGTCAACTGCTGAGTGCATTGGGATAGTCTGCTTAAACTATTCCTATAACAGGTGCTGGATCTCTAGCTATTATGGTCGTACGTGTCCCCCCTTCAGAGTATGGTTCTCATGATTTTAGGGGGAGCTGGACTGGCCTTGTGAATAGATTCTTTCGATAATTCAAATCATCCCCACCAATTCAGGACTACCAGTAAGCCCCCTGTAATAACGTAGTATCACATCATGATATTATTGATAATTAGAACTGGTTCTATTATGGCAGAACAGATTGACTAGATTTTACATGGCCCTAAGCCTAACTTGGAGTAAAAATAACCAACCGATCTACCCTGAGATTGGGTCACGTCTAATGAAACTCCTTCCTTTAGGAATGACTTACCTTAAGGGTCAACAATGGAGAATCTCCATCCAGGCTTACTATTATACCCCTGTGGTTTAGCTGTAATTGGCATGCTGTCTCTTTGGCTTAATTGTATGTTTAGATATTGCTCAAATACTTATGTAACCACATCAGTATTTTGACCTGAACTCCCCCTTTGCTCTGAAACCAGGTCAGGGATTACTAATCTTCCCTTTAAAGTCTAACCCAAACCTGATGGTGCAAGCTCACAACCTAGGACATTTTCAGTCTCAGCTGCTGACCATTGATAATTTCTAAGTGATTCCTAACTGATGCATGTATAGGTCATAGGAGTAGTTAACCATGTTTAGAACTTGGCCTGAGACTATATGTGTCGATTCACAGTTTGGATCATTCGCAATCCTAGCTACTGCCCTCTATATGACTTCCTCCTAATATATGTGCGAGTCGCAGGAGCAACTTCTGACTAAAATATGTACGACTCTCGTTTCACTACCTGGGTCAGCTTTTAGACCATAATATGCCTTGGCACATAGGCAAAATTTGACATAGATATATGCATATTAGAAACTGCATGTGTTTTTCTAATTCTGATTCGTGTTCTATTTTAGGTGCATTTTCAGGTTCAGTTCTGATTCAAGTCCTGTTAAACGGATATAGGCAAAAAGGTTGCTACCTAAGCTATCCCTAAAGCTCTATGAAACCACTAACCTCTCATGAGGGCAGACTTGACAATTTTATTTAAGCTTTGCCGACTCGATTTGTTGGGTCAATCTGGTACCTGATAAGGCATGCTAGGCATCGAGTCCACTGTCTTGCCATGCTCTTAAAGTCCTACCCAGCTACAACATAAAGCAGCACTCAGCACGGCCTATATGATCAGGAGTTACCAATCTACCTGAGATAGAGAACGGATTGGACTTTGATTATCTGGTTTCTCCTAGGCAGGGTTAGTTCGACTCCTACAATGTCGCCAGCAAATAGGACCTATAGTCACTTCTTTCAACAGGTCATGAGCAGAAACACCCCTTTTTTCTTCATTTTTCAGCATTAAGTTTCTATAGGGGCCTTGGCCCTTACTTGGTTGAAACTGAATAACAGATTTAGCTAGACGCTTACTGTAAAGAAGGCTATGTAGCCATCCTACTTATTCTTAAGCTGATAGTCATCCTCATGGGATCTATGTCAGAACTGACCAAATTCTTAAGGGAATTAGGACTTAGGAAACATTAAGGATGAAAGGGCTGTGATTTGGTTTCTAATTGCCAACAATATGGTTCCTATGTGACGGCTTACACGGTCAATAGAACATGATTTATAGGGCCAGGTAGCTGGAACAGTCCACAGCCTACAGGAGTACTCCTTAGACTAAACTATGAACTAGCTAAGCTGCAGTATCCATTTTCTTAACTAGCTAGGGACGTTTGTTTTTCTTTTTTTTGTATCCTGATATTTACTTATTCGTAGTTCTTATCTACGAGTCGATTGGATTGGATAAGGGACAGGATCCAGGTGACTATGCACACAGCAGTCGACATCATCCACTTATTCAATCCTTTTTTATACTGAATTCTCTCTTTTTCTCTTCTTTAGGAAGTTCAGGCAAGCGATCCCTTAATAATTTAAGAATGCAACTGCTATACTATGATCACTTAACAGGCATGATGACTTATCTCATTTCTAATTCATTCAACACCACCTAATGAGTGAAAAATGAACAGAGAAATGAACAACAGAAACACATCGATCACATAAGGCCAAACGAGTAGTTGTTGAATCGTTAATAAGCATAGAGCGAGGTACATCACAGGATATCGTCACGAATTATGTACCGCACGGGATTGGATTATTCATTCATCAACGAAGGAAAACTAGCCATCAATGGCTTCATTCATTTTGTGATTAACATAGAAACTATCATATACTAAAAATCAGAATGAAGTCGTTTCAATCCGGCATAACTCGTGCATGCAGAAACAGAATTTATATGCATACATCAACCAGTTAAGCCGGCTAACCTGGAAAAAGTAGCGATCACAGATTGTACGATCTTGATTGAAATTGGAATCTTAGGCTTCGCAACTAGCTCTAGCCGTGTATGTGGAGGTGGATACGATCGGAGATGGAAGATCGGAATGCTTGGTGCACAACGGAGCCGTAACCGCCAAGTGTAGCAAGAGGAAAGAACTGAGGATTCTAGAGCAAGCCTCTCGCGAGCATCCGAATTCCCAAGGAAGAAGAAGACGATTCTCTGCTGCTCCCAGAACGCTCCATCCGCAAAAAGGAAAACCCCCCAAAAAAAAACCTCCCTCCTTTGTTTCTTTTTTTTATACTTTATTCTTGACTCTAGTTAATCATACTAAACCATGGTTATTTTTTAACTTTAGTCTAACAACATTACCTAATCCTAATCGTTTTTGCCTCTTTTTTCCTTTTAAATTTTCTACTAGTTTTCTTTTATTATTATTGTCATTATTTCTTCTATTTTTATTTTTCTTTGACTATGCCAGCTGGTTGCTAAAAATTACTCTTTTTCTTTCGTTACTTTCCTTCTTCTTCTTTTTTTTATTTAATATATGTTGTCTTTTTGTCTTTTTTTTTTCTTTTCTTTTTTATTTATTTATTTGTTTATATATATATATATATATATATATATATATATAGACCTATTCTTTATGTTACTAATAAGATTTTGTTATGATTTGCGAATATGATTAATTTACTCTCGAACATAATTGGACGTTCACATATGTCATTATACTTTATAATACCTATTAATCATACAAATAACCATCTATTTACAACTTATACATTATTGGAATCACATCATTCCTTTCTCCTTCAAAATGACCTTGCACCTGCTTCAAGTACGAGATTCTCCGTCATCACGAACAGTGTTCACGGAACTTACGAAGAAAATGAGAGTAGGGGATGAGAAACTAAATTTCTCAAGAAGATCCTACCCTAAACTTAGTTTCATCATTTTAGTCGGAACCACTTCACTTTATTAAAAATCATAGCATGCATATAAGTTTGACTTTTACCTTTCAAAAACGCCATTGAAGTGGATTTCTTTTACTTATGTATAATTCCCTTAATCATCATAATTTCTTACAATTACATCATAAATATTATTTAACTATCATCTCCTTTTTGTCTTTCTTAATTTCTCATTCATTCTCTATTTCACACCTTCGAAGAATTTTAAGACATAGACATACATCATTATTGGTGATCTAAAATAAGCATATAAATTGCTTACGCATCATAAATCTAGGATCATTTCACATATATTATTTGACTAACATGTTCCCTATGTCTTACAAAATTTGTCATTCATTCTCTACTCCACACCTTCGGGGAATTTTAAGATATAGTCATACATAGTCATTTGTAAAAATAATATTAATTGAATTATGCACATAGCTTGCTTGAACATCATACATCTTTGGAAGCACATTATAATTATCATTTGACTATTATCTCCTCTATGTTTTTCATAACATTTCATTCAATTTCTATTTCACACCTTCGGGGAAATTCAATTACTATTTCGCACCTTGGGGGAAGTTTAATTATTATTCTACACATTCGGGGAAATTCAGTTACTATTCCACACCTTCGGGAAAAATCAATTACTATTCCACACCTTCGAAGAAATTTAATTACTATTTGATACCTTCAGGGAAATTCAATTACTATTCCATACCTTCGGGTAAATTCAATTACTATTCGACACCTTCAGGAAAATTATAAGACATCGGCATGCATTAATTAGGTTCACTTTTTAAAGCATCTAGATAATGTTGCATGTTCAATCATTATTCAACCAATATGCCATGCATATATTCACCATTCACTCATTATTATCATACATAGCACCATTCTCTAAACATCCATGAGTAGTCACCATACATCTCCCATTACCCTTTATGCATTCATAAAGAAATACAACAAGTTGTCAAAACATTGTCAAGCATATAATTATCTTCTAAATCAAGATTTACTAAAGCTTATCATAAATTCTTGGGAAACATAAGCTCATAAGCCCGTAACATGTCCAACTTGTTTAATTCCTAACATTTTATGATGACTCACTTATGGAGCTTATTCCACTTATCAATTTATGTTATCTCAACCTTTCCTTTCCCAAACGTTAGGTTGTTTCACATAATTTCATGAAAAATATTAATACTTAGAATTTCTCCTTGGGTGGCTATCGCAACTGTAATTCTGACGAGACGACGAACTCGCTAAAAATTTAAAAATGGAATTTATTTTGATGATGTGGAGTCGCCACCAAATTTTTATTTAAGGGAAAAAGATTTGGAAAAACCCTAAGTTGAGGATGAGATTCAAAGTTCGGGAGTCGGTTACGAGTGGGGAAGGCGTTAAGCACCCCACTCGCCCGTTCCGAAGAACGGTACCCTTAAATTGAGTTGTGATTTTTGAAAACTGTTTTGATGCCTTTAATTAATGTGAAATAAATAACTTGATGAAGGTTAGCCTGACAGGACTTGATCCTGCTCCTACGTATTCTCCGGTGCAATGGGAAACTCAAGGCTTACGTAGTTTTGGTTGGTTTTGAAGGCTTGACCCTCAAAGATACTTGACTAGAAAAGAATTTTGAAAATGAATATGTTGTTTTGGGAAATATTTTTAGAAGGGAGATCCCCATCCACATATGCACAGGGCCCAAGACAACTACGGCTGCACTTGGACCCATACGAATCTCTAAACAACGAACAGCAGAAATAACTACCAGTTCGTGCTTAGAGCTCGTTGCGTGAGATTAAGAATCGCAAAACAATATTTTTATTTCATAAAAACAATGAATGATAAAACGAACAAGATTTTTATTTTGTAGAAAGGAAAGGCAATCCTAACCCACATATGCACAAGGCCCAAGACAACTACGGCTGCACTTGGACCAATACGAATCTCTAAACAATGAACAGCAGAAAAAGATACCAGTTCGTGCTTAGAGCTCATTGCGTGAGATTAAGAATCGCAAAACAAGATTTTTATTTTGTAAAAAGGAAGGGAAATCCTAACCCACATATGCACAAGGCCCAAGACAACTACGACTGCACTTGGACCCCTACGAATCTCTAAACAACGAACAGCAGAAAAAGCTACCAGTTCGTGCTTAGAGCTCGTCGCGTGAGATTAAGAATCGCAAAACAAGATTTTTATTTTGTAAAAAGGATGAATGGTGAAACAGGAAAGACCTAGTCGAACGTAAAGGGGATGCGGGGCATGATTATCATTAATGGGAATTTATGGACTTAATTTGCGATAGGAAGAATTTTAGGGATTTAAATTGCAATTAGTAGATTTTGGGATTAATTCGTAATTAGTAGAGTTTTAGGGGGTCGAATGGTAATTTGTGGACTTTTAGGGGGTCAAATAGTAATTAGGCAATTTTGGATAGAATGGGAATTAATCGAAATGGCTGGGGGCAGATTTGGTATTATGAAATTTGGGACTCATTTGGAATTAATTGAAAGGATGAGGGGTAATTTGGTGATTAGGCAATTTGGGACAGAATGGGAATTAATTGAAATGGTTGGGGGCAGATTTGGTATTGTGAGATTTGGGACTCATTAGGAATTAATTGAAAAGATCAGGGGCAATTTGGGTAATTAGAAGTTGGGACAGAATGGGACTTAATTGAAAGTTTGGGGCATTTTGGGTATTCAACAGGTGAGGGCAGAATGGGGATTTATGGAAATGTTTAGGGGCTGAATGGTAATCTGCAGCTTGGGACAGAATAGGAATTAGCCAGAATATTGGATAGGATTATAATTATGGGAATTATGGCTACGCACCTTAAGTGATATTCCATTTGTCGTTTAGGTCTCTTTGACTAATAATAAATTGATTTGCACTCTTTAACAGAACCTACAGTTTCCACTTCATGTACTTGGCCCATGCACGCATCGTCCTTGGTCCATGCACACGTCAAAAGGAAATCTAGCTCACACAGGGATCGAAAACGAGCCTTTGGAGGTTACTGGCCGATTACCTTACCACTTGACCAAGTCATTGGTTAAATTCCTACTCTCCTCCAAATTTACTTAACACTACCAAAATGAAAGTACATCCTGTTCTTTGAGGTTTGACCATGATTCAATTTATAACTAAAGGAGGCAGCGGGCTAGGATTCGTGTACAACTTTCCTTCGTATCAAGTGGTTCTTACTTTTATGGAACAGACTTGGCTTGGTCACATGCACATGTTTATATCTTAAGATGATTTAGGCACTTTACACTTTGGAAGACGCTAGCATGGGATCTGTGAACTATTTCTATTAAGGGTTACTATGACTACTAGGGTGCTTGGATAGAGGCCAAACTTACCTGGGTTTAGGCGTACCTTTGCTGAGCCAAGCCTACTCCGTGTACTGCTAGGACGTAACAAATGGTGTATTTTTGTGGCTGGTTCAAGACCAAACAACATATTAAGACCATTACTCTCCACCAAACACGTTCAGGTTTGAGCCCTCTATGAAACGGCTTTGGGCATCAATGTAGATCCCGATACCAAAGATTCCGCTTGACCATGATGCCCTGTTAGGACAGATCTCCACTGCCCTGAGGATGAACCCCCTTAACCTCGCAACACATGCTAGTTTTACGTAGAGAGAAAAACAGTCCCTGTGTTGCATTATTTCTCACACCATTCGGGTCATAGGGGTCCCAGTGTTTAGATATCTCGAAAGTCGCCTTGCAGGGAGTGGAGGGACACCTTTCTTCTTCTAGTTTTTAGGTCATAGATAGGGTATGGTTAACATGTTCGTATGGTCTCCGTACGCGACCTGGGGATGCTCTAATCAGGCTACCCTGCTAGCTAGTGTGGGTTCCGCCGTTATATTTATTATCCATATAATCCGAGTCCTAATGGTGGTCGACTGACCCAGTGGTTATAAACGATACATTTTGGGGAGCAACAGCATGATGTAGGACCACTCCGAAGGCGTCTGGCCAACGATCACTCCCATCCTAAGCATCTATTTTGCATGACCGTCCTATGAGTCCACCTTTGGGTCGACTTTGCTTTTCCATGGTGAAAGGCCATGGCAGTGGCGTGGTTTCAAATGGATGGATACAACTACACTAGCATGGCTCACGCCACTGTGAGGGAGAAGGCGTGTCGGTGAACCTTTGATACGATAAATATGGTCACCTTCCTTGGGTTGGCTCGGGCTCAGCCGATGAGTTAAGCCCTATGATGTTGCAATCGCGAGGGTAACCTTTAATCGGGTATCATTTAAGATGCACCAAATCTTCCATTTCTTCGTGCAAACTATCGCTGCCATGCCCCTATTTCTACTTGAAGAGAATTACATATGCATGACATCGTTGAGGACCCTTGCATGTCATGCATAATGACATCGCGATTGACCTGCATCCTTTGTTTTGATGAAACCCACATTCAACACCTGGAATAGATTATCCACCTTCGAAGGGATTTTCCCATTTTTGAACAACATCCACCATTGGAGAGTGGCTCACTCGACATGCTTGATGGAGGATATCTCAATGAAGGGTTTTTCTTTTTTCATGATGATGCTAGAGTCAAAACATGAGATAAGATAACTACAACCTATGGATGATCGAGGGGAACTCTGTTTCTCATGAATGGGAGCAGAGTCGGGGCACACGCACTCTATTGGAACTGCTAGCCATGCCCTATCTTGAATTCTAGAATTTTAAACCAATGGCCTCTAGTGGCAGGAGGATTTTACTTTTACACTATACTAACTACTAATGTCCTGCTCCAAGCCATATCTTTCTCTGATTTCTTGTGACTTCAAACACCTACATGCTCTGCATGCATGAGTAGTCCCAGACCATCTCCAGGAATTTCCTTGGGGTAACATGGTTCTTTTTATATGGTTCGAGGTGAAAGAAAGGGATAATAATTGTGAACCCCGCTCGCGACAATACCCCCTATTTCGAACTAAGCTTCACATCCTTTTGCCGAGGTCTTTTCTTGGGATGATTATGCAAGAAACGTATTTCAGAAAAGGAAAAAGAAGTCTCATTCACAACCAGATCAAGGCAAATCACAGGTTCGAAAATTGCCTTCTGAACCTATGAAGGATTTAATAGTTCATATATGTTCTTTCTGTAATCATTTGGCAATCATGCCATATAGGGTTTGACTCACATAATAGAATCTTGACCTATTTATTCGTAGTGCTAGAAGAGTCGTACTCTTCTTTCAAAAATCAACTAAGTTTGAGGGAGATACCTTGATGCAATTGTTTTAATTAAGATATGTTCTATTCGCCATTTCTATGTATTTGATTAAAGATCAACATCAAGTATTTTCCAGCATGAACAAGAATCGAATCATGCTAAACTACGGATATTCTTGAGAAACCAGTGTGACTTACCTTTATGTAATCCACGTATTGCTCGAACCGAAAGCCACCGCAAGACTTGCTACACTGTATCTCCCTCCCCTATTTTTCCTCCTCCGAAGGCTCTAGAGCTTCTTAGAAGAAGTATCAAAATGTTGTGCGATCGCAATCCCTTCCCAGAGAAAAGAAAATCAGCCCTCCCAAAAGGAGAAAAAAAAGGACCCCCCAAACTGACGAAAGCCCTTCTTTTATATGAGTTCGATACCCTCTTGATCCCCCCCCCTTTTTTTTTTCTTGTTCCATTTTCACTTGTTTATTATATTATATCTTTTTTCCATTATTCCGGATTTTTATTTTTTAGTTTTTATTTGTTTTAATTTTTCAATTTCTTTCTTCATTGTTATTACTATTTTCATAAATTGTTTTTTTTTCTCTTTTTCATTTTTCTTATATTTTCATTATTTTTATTTTTTTTTCTTCCTTTTAATTTTGTTTTTATTATTTATTATATATTTTTATTTTTTTTACATCTTTTCTAGAAAAAATTTATTTTTATTTGTTTCCCATTTTGTCTTTAATTTTCGTTTTTATTTTTATTTTTAAGCTTTTCTAATGATAATTTTTTTTAGATTTTTAATTTCCCTTATTCTTTTTCTTTTTCAAAGCTTTTGATTTTATTTTTTCAGGTTTCTTAATTTTTTATCTTTTCAATTTATTTTTCATTTTTTTCCAGATTTTCCTTATTTTTATTGCCTTCTTCCAGGTTTTAGTTTTTTTTTTTTTTAATTTTCCTTCAGATTTTTGAATTTCGTAATTTTTCTTAATTTTTATTTTTCCGATTTTTCAGATTTTTTTTATTATTATTATTGCCCTTTTCGAGATTATAGTTTTTTTCTATTTTCCAAATTTTAAGATTATTATTATTTTTTAGATTTATGTTTTTTTTTGTTTTTATTTATTTATTATTGTTTTGCTTCTTTTTTCCATTTATTTTGTTCATTATTTAATTTAATCCGGGTTTCTCAGTTGATTTTAATAGTTGGGAGCCTCGGACACAGATGAGTGTTTACAGTGGCCAAATGGCACCTTTTAATTTATTTACTCTTTGCTTGCTTCAATTTTCATGTCTTATGCATATCCTACTTAAATTAAGTTTAAGGGTTATGTATTAGAAAGATTTTAACTTACTTGCATCATTTAACCACATATGGCCAATTAGTACCCATACCATTTCCAAACCTCTCTTAAACCCTTATTTCATTTCTTTTACATAGTAAGCATCTTTATTACACCATAATCAAGGTTTTAAACTCAATATTCCTTAATTAATCTCAACGTGGCCAAATGTTCTAGACCTCACTTTTACTTCATAATTGGTTTCCGATCATCCTCTTAAGCTCACAAAAAATCCATTCTTAAATTTTAGCAAAATTTTAGCCTAGTTTTCTTACCACTTTACCATTCCTTCCTTAAACTTACTTAGGATCCTTTCAGAAACTTAATCGAAATGGAAACTCATGCTTCCCTAAATTCTTTAAGGAGCGGCAGAATGCATACACATAGATCCTAAGACATTGTGGTTCAGTTGTCCTTAACTGAAAGGTGATTCCTACTAGTTAAGGTTTAGGCCATTAAAGATTACCAAGTTTCGAGACTTTTAAGAATTTACCTTCACACTTGGAAGGTATGGTCGAATGGTCATGTTCTCATTCACTACACCATAATTCATTTTTAATCATCCTTCTATGCCTCTTTATACCGAGCTTAAGTCTTAATAAAGTTTTTTAACTTAATTTCACCAATTATGGTCATTATGGCCAAAAGGTTATTGAAAATATTCCTAAACCTTTCTTACACTTTTAGTTCTTCTCAATTACATACTAAGAATCCTTAATTAACCATACTCAATATTTTAAAATCATCTCACTTTAATTAAACAAAAAGTGGTCGAATGCACACCCTTTAGTCCTAAGGCATTTTGGTTTGATTCTTCTTCTCCTAAGAGTTGATCTACACCAATTAGGACTTAATTTTATAGTTTATGCAATCGTTAGAAATTGTTATAGATTTTACCCATGTTTAATACAAGTTGCCAACTCCTTCCCCTTGAGCACTCATGGTCATTTTCTCAAAATTCCTTTTCACAATATCTTTCTTCCACAATTTTGTGAACATGTAACAGCACCATTAAACTTAAATCCATTAATCATTTTCCTTACCCCCTTAACTTGGCAATGGTTAAGGAAAATATTAAGTGTCTTATGAACTTTGTTCAATTTTTCGTTCAAAAATTCCAACTTACTCTAAGTAGATTTTAGATCTATGTCCCAATCAAGCCTGTGGGTCTTACGGTATAATTTTTCACAGTATTTTATGTCTGAGTTCAAGGGTTCAAATATGGACAACTCAGCACATAACTTTATAATATTAAGAAAATCATCAAGTTCCAAGCTTTAAGCATAAAAATCTTCAAGATAGAATCTTTTAAGACAAATAAGGGTAGATCCACTACATCTAGTCCAAGATACATCAATATCAAACCATGAGCACTTAAAAAATTTTTCTCATAACCTCTCAAATATGCCCAAAGCACAAAATTGACTTTTTAGAAATTTTAACATATTAAATTTCTTCTAAAGTGCCTAGAAGCACTTTAATCCATCAAAACTTCACTTTAACTCTGAAAAATCACAAGAAATGGACGATGCCTGTTGGTCTAAAACTCAAAGAAGGGAAGTGCACCTTATCGTTTTTCAGAGTAAAGAGTGAGAAAGAGTATTATCTCCACAGGGATTTGGTTCAAGTATTGAATCCTCACTAGTCCACTAATTGAACTCAATTATGGAAATGCGCAGGCAACACAAATGTGTACGTAAGCAACGCAAACATAAAATAACTACAAGTGCTTGTTTTTGTTAACTAAAATGGAACATTGATCCAGCATGCATAAAACTAATTAAAAGTAAACCTAGAACTGTCCAATACTCAATAATTGATACAAATGTGAATGAAATCAGTTTATGGAAGGTGTTACGGTTGGATTTCACCAAAATTTCCTCTAGGTAGCATTAGATCATTACGTGCATTCAAGATAAAATATCATTGAAGATCGAATTCACAAATATTAATTGAAGATCAATCCCTTGACTCATCAATACTTCACTCGAATTAGGAATCCTAATCCCTTAGTAATTCCTAATTTAAGTGAGCCTTAAGTTTAAGAATTCAAATGATCTCACAACCGCGAATCTCTATCCCTAAAGCATTCACAATTATGTTATTCAATATCGGTTCCAATTCTAAAACTAATTTCCCAATTGTGAAGAAGAATTCAAATTCAAATTCAATCTATAAGTGGCTAAGTCATAGAAGCGTTAAGCGAAGAGAAGAATAATCAATTTTAATGAAAAACAATCATGAATGCATATAAAATATCTGGATTACATAGGTTCAGCAATGGCTTCCTCCTTCCCTAACAGAGTTCTAGTTACACATAAGAATAAAAGAAGAAAAGAGAGTGGAAGTCATTAGTATGACGGCTCGCGGTGGTTGTCCTTCTTCCTCAACCATAGGGTTCTTCCATTACCCAGAATAAAACCAGCGTTCAGGAGAACGGCGGGTCTATTCTCTACATCTACCTTCAAGAGATAGATCAGTTGGTTGATCTATTGGTAGAGTGATGCCCTGTTTCATTCTATTATGGGCCTTTATAGGTGCTGTTCTATTGCGTCACGTGTCCAACACGACTGTGTTTGCGTTGCCAATGCAGTGCGTATAACATGTTTGGCCACATATTTCTGGTTGTGTTGCCAACACGAAACCCTGTGACAGATTGCAGAAATTAAAACACCATATTTATGAGAATTTATCGCCTAAAAGGCTTTAAAATTGCATTTTTCAGATTGTGTATGGGTTACTCAATTTTCTATCATTTTCTCATGCTTTAGTGGTGCTTTATGCTTCAATTGCTTGCAATTATGTCAAAATATGTACCAAATAAGTGTCGTATTGGACACTTATCAATGCCCATATCCAACCACTCAAAGGTAGTTTGGAGCTCTCATGGTTTCAAACAAAATTAGATCCACGGGTCTTAGAGAGGATCCACAAAATTAAGAAAACAAACCATAAAAATTTAGAATTTAAAGCTTAAAAACATAAGTAGTAAAATCCTACTTGTTGAAGACTTTTGTGATTGGGTTTGGTGGGATTTAATGGCTTCTCTTCCCTTCTTAGATGGTCCACAAAACTGATTCCAAGTGTGGTGGTGCGGCTTTGTGATTAAGTCTTAATTTAACTTAAACTTCAAAGATGGAAGTTTAAGCTTAATGTGGATTTTTGTGTTTTGAGAGAAGTTGGAGTTTTGAGTGAGTATAGAAAGCTTCCACAAGTGTTTAAAAGAGTTTTAATGGAGTAAATCATCTTCTTCCTTGGTGATCCTACGCAGTTTCGTCCACCTAGGGCCTTTGAGAATTAAATTCTCACTTAAGGGCATTTTGTTAATTTGCATGTAACTTCTATTTTTCAAATGAATTATAAATGTAAGGAATTATCCTTTTAGGATTAAATTAGTACTAATCATGTTGATTTTGTCACTAATTAAGATTAATTTACCCTAACCATGGTTAATTTTAATTAAACAAGGTTAATTAGCCTTAACCATGGTTAAACGAATCTTTGCAATTATTATTTTTGACTTTTATACATTTAATTTTTTAATGGCTCATATGTTGAGTTATCACCATGTTTTCCACGTGTAATTTTTGATCAATATGTGTTGGGCCCATATCTTTGCTTTTGTTTCGTATTTTCTTACCCTACCGGTCTTACAAGGGTTTCTTTGTATTTTCCTGTGAGGTTTAAAATTTGTTCCTCCGATGCTTTTAACACTTATTCATTCGTTCCCAAATCGTTCTTATGTCATTTAAAATTTTTATAGGAAAAGATTAGCCATGGTGAAAGACAGAACTTCCAAAGGACGTTTTAAGCGTTTTTAGAGTTTTCTATCAGTTTTTTCACGCTTTATCTTTTCATATTATTTTCTCATCACTTTTCAATCAATGTATTCTCATCCCTTGGGATTTCGTTTATATCTTACGTTTCCTGCACATTTATTAGGGTTACCCAAGTGCAGGAACACTTTCATTATTTGTACAAAATTTTCTAATTACGTTGTCTTTACTTTATTTCTCACTAAAGGTTATTTGCAACATAAAGGGTTCACTATGAAAAATTACGGGTGCTACACAAGTAAGTTTGATTGGAAAGATATCTCTAGTTAAAATGACTATGTTATCTTATTATGTTATTTCATCGATATATGGATTTATGTGTAGAGAAAATAAAATACCCTCTTGAGTGATTTTAGATAAATGACATGATTTGTAAAGTTTTTATGAGTGGATTAAATATGTAAAGCTGGAATAGATTAGAAATTATATATGCATGACATATTGGTTTGATTGTGTGAGCATGCATGTTATTTGGAAGATTTAAAAACGAATCTAAATAATTAAGAAATCACTAAACAAAGAACTTTTGCGAAAATGTAATACTACTCTCAATGTGCCTTGCCCATATTCAAAAGGAAAAGTGGTCCTTCTAAGCTAACGACAAAAGAGTTATTCACAAATCTTTCTATTATGAAGCATTAGGTTTTCAAAGAATTATTACGGTGACGAGGTTCAAGGAATGAACTCGTATCCTAAGAATAGAAGGAAAAGTATCAGAGCTAGTGAAAATATGTTGCTTGATTCAAACGTGTGATATGCTTATGATATAGATTACCACTCAAAGAGTGTAGAGAAATAAGAAGAATTGTGATTAAGGCATGAATGAAATGATAGTCAAATGATATATGTGAAATGATATAGTATGATCTTAAGAAAATGTAAACTGTATAAATGTCTTGTAAGAGAAGGATGAAATCAAGAATAAGTACTTGTATGCTTAAAACAAAAGTTAATTTCTATGACTTTTAAAAAAAAATACACATTATATAAGGATTTATCTTAAGGATAAAAGGGAATTTGTATGCATGTCATTTCTTATAATAAACTAATCTGGATGGATTGAAAATGTTGACATAAATAATAGGTAGAATCTTACTGAAAAACTTTGTTTCACACCCCTTCCCACCATTTTCTTTCCTATATCCTAATGGTGTCATTCATGAAGGCGGTGGTATTTGTAGAGATTAACAACGTAAACCGGATGGTTGGAGACTAGAGATCCCCATAGTTGGAGCGCTACAAGGAATTTTGTCTTACCTAACAATGTAAGTTTTTGAAAATAATCATGTAATATGTATGATAGATAGCAGGTACGTATAATAGTATGTAACATGTGAAATAATTATGTAATATATGTAGTGATGTATGAAAAGGTACTAATTCCCTTGCACTAACTTTTGAACATAAGAGTATGTATAAATTATCAAGGTCTGCATAAATAATATGAACCGGTATTGTATGCATTAATATATTCAATATTAAGTAATTAAAGCAAATTAAGGCATGGGTGACAGTGCTTGATTGTTTACTTTCTGCTATGATGATTTATATGACGAGGCTCGCATTATCAACTAAGGTTTTAAAATAAAAGTTTTCTCACATTTTCAGTATCAGTAATTTCATCATGAAGGAACAGTCTAATAATGAAATCACGAATATGACTTAAGCGTAAAACGAGCTTCATTTGCTTAGCATGTTACATTATGGTATCAAAGCAGTTCATCCTTAAAGATCCTAAGGATGGTCTGAAAATACTTCTAGAGCATGCCCACATTTTGTGTTAGAATTATAAGTTATGCTTTTAATCCAGTTAGTAATCTGTCTGCATGATTGCTTTATGATTTGTACGATTGGTGACTAATATGCTTGATTTCACTACTGAGTTTGATCATCTCAATTTCAGTGTATGTGTGTTCAAAATCCAATGGAAAAAGCAAGGCATGGTAGAGGACGTCTTAAGAATGTAGAAACCTTAGAAAAAGATAAAATTGGAAAATATAATAAAAAGGAACATTGGTAAAAATAGAAAAAGATGAAATTGGAAAATAATAAAGATAAATCTGGAAAGAAAAAGATAAAAAATAAAATATAATAAGAAAAAAAATTAAAAATGAAAAAGAAAATAAGAAAATAAAAACAAACAACAGAAAACGGATTTTAATAACAAAAAATAGAATTGAAAATTACAAAAAAACAGACGAACTAGAGAGAAAAAAGGGAGGGAGGACGTGAAAAAGGAGTTTTGCATACATGTGAAAAAAAGGGAAGGATCCTCAAGAAGAAGGGGAGAATAATTAGGCTCAAACAAGGAGGGAAGAAAAAAAAGAGGAATTCCTCATCGCTAGGGCTGAAAACTTAGAAGAATGGTTGAGTAGATTTTGCTTCTATCGCAACTGAAGAAAATTCACGTCAATCTTGGATAGCGTCCTGGAGGGTCGCACTCTCTGCTTTCATTGGAAAATTTGCTAAGTTTTGCAGATAAAATTAAAGAAGTATGATGGGAGAAGGTAAATGAAAGAAAGTAAGATAGATATGCGGAGAGTTGGGCTCGTCAAGATTTTAGAAAAGGAAAATCTAAAGAAGAAAAGAGGCCCCGATTCTAGTGGGGAAGGACCACCCACATTTTCGGCAAGCACTTGAATCATAAAGCGAAGGGAAGGAAGAGTTCGGTTGATGAAAGCGCAGCTGTAGTGGCATGATCACTACAACGACTTCGTACAGGTTAGTCACGCCGCTTTCTTGAATCAAGAACATGGCATCGATTAATTTTGATTTATGCTTGAGTTAAGGAAGAACCTTGTGATAATCTTATTTGAATGTTGTGTCATTCTTATGTGAAGATCTGGTTGATTGATATGATTGGAGAGACATGGTTTGCTAAATTTCAATCGTGGTCCATATTAAGACATCACTGCGAAAATTCGATCTCCATTCAATTGATGATATAATTAGGGAAGGATTCTTAAGTCTCGGTTATTTGCTGTATGTTCATAGCGTCTGCATATTGCATTTTTCAGTTTGAATGTGAGTATATAACTCCGTGAGTACCTTACTTCCCTCCTAAGATTCGTGTAGTCTTTGTAAATTTAGAAGTCCCACATGTAATTTGATTTGTTGTACAAAGAAATTGCATTAAGTGTTGTACCAGAGGCTCTTATTATGAATCGCTACCAGAATTAATGGAAATGCAGCACTTGTAAAGGATATCCTTAATGGATCTCTTGCAAAAATTTCTTTATCATCAGACATACTCAAGGGCTGGTGATATCTTGGTGTTTCGGTGGTGGTTCGGTGCACTGTACAGAGCATATTACAACCGACCTTCAAGTAGTTGACCATGAATAGCGTTCGTTGAATACGGGTTGAATGTGGATTCAAATTCACTTAGTATGGCAAATCCTATTTCATATTGTTGCACTATTTGTTGCTGGAATTTCTGGAGCATAAGAAAAAGACAATATCCAGGCACACCCGTACGAACAGAACTCAAATTGCAGCTAGGAGCATCCTTTTTATGTGTCATTTTGAGGCTTGCACAAAATAGATTTGGAGCCTCCTACCAGCAACAAGAAGTAGCCTTGAAAACTCTTGGTCCTACAAGGACGTCAAACGTGGAAGTAGAAAATATTGTGGTAGTGGGCAGGCTATTGGAGTAGAACGACTATGATTTTGGGCATGGTGCAACCACAGGTGGACAAACCCAAGGTTACAAGGCTATGGTTGTTGCTTCCAGCGAGGGCCACTTCGCATAAGGTCCTGCCACGTGCATTGATATAGGTTGCATGAATTTAAGCTAACTACTGAGAACCAATTTCCAGACTTCATAACCGACTGCGTGACTATTGGTGTAAGCCTACCGATTCACGTGGTAATGGCTAAAGAAAAGTCGGGTCTTTGGGGGAGTTTGGTGCTCGGCTGCATGGTTCGAATTGAGGAATGGTAGGTCTTTCGAACGGCAATTCAGTGCATGGTTATGTTCCTAAAACAGTCAGAGAGACTACCCCAGCATGTGGGTCGTTTTGTGTGGATGTCAACAGTGGTATTTGTTCCAAAACAGCCCCCTAGCATGAGTCCATTATGGGAGATTGATTCAGTAATCAGCTAGAGGAGTGGTTCCTAAACTACGCTAATTCCTGAATGTTCGTTGGAGGAATGGGAAAGCTCACAAGGCCGGGGCTTCGAACCTCAACCAGGTAAGTTTCTCAATCATTCTTGTTTTTCATGCATTATTGGTCTTTACTAGGGAGCCAACCTAGGTCAAAAAGAATAAAAGAAGACCCTCACTAGTCGCATGCAACAATCTGAAAGGGTAGAGACTTAGGACTTGTTTGAGTTAGGACCTTCACCCATAGCCACCCCTGGAGATTATCGCAACCGTAATTCTGACGAGATGACGAACTCGCTAAAATTTAAAAATGAATTTTCTTGATTCCATGGAGTCGCCACCAAATTTTTATTTAAGGGAAAAAGATTTGGAAAAAATCCTGACTCAAGGATGAGATTCAAAGTTCGGGAGTCGGTTACGAGTGGGGAAGGTGTTAGGCACCCCACTCACCTATTCCGAAGAACAATACCCTTAAACTAAGTGTGTAATTATTTGAAAATGATTGATCCCTTAATTGATGTGAAAATAGATAACTTGATGGAGGTTAGCCTGACAAGACTTGATCCTGCTCCTACGTATTCCTCGGTGCAATGAGAAATTCAAGGCTTACATAGTTCTGGTGTGTGAAGGCTTGGCTTCAGAGGTGTTTGAAAAGAAGTATTTGAAAATGAATGGTGCTTTGAAGGCTTGACCTTCGGAGCTGCTTGAAAGGCATACTTGAGAATGGACAAAGTATTTTGAAAAGGTTTTAAGGAGAATCCTTAGTCCACCCATGCACAGGATCCAAGACAACTACGGCTGCACTGGGATCCATACAAATTCCTAAACCCCGAACAGCAGAAAAGGCTACCAGTTCGTGCTTAGGGTTCGTCGCGTGAGACTTAGAGATTCTAAATTAAAGTTTTTATTGAAATTATTTACAAAAAGGGGTTCTTAGTACACATATGCACAGGGTCCAAGACAACTATGGCTGCACTTGGGACCCGTATGAATTCCTAAACATCGAACAGCAGAGAAAGCTACCAGTTCGTGTCTAGGGTTCATTGCGTGAGACCTGTCGCAACAGTAATTCCGACGAGACAACGAACTTGCGAAAATTTGAAAATGTATTTTTATTGATCATGTGTGGAGTCGCCACCAAATTTTTATTTAAGGGAAAAAGATTTTGAAAAAACCCTGACTCGAGGAAGAGATTTAGGTTCGGGAGTCAGTTACGATGGGGAAGGTGTTAGGCACCCCACTCGCCCGTTCCGAAGAACGGTACCCTTAAACTGAATGTGTGATTTTTGAAAATTGTTTGATCTCTTAATTAATGTGAAAATAAATAGATTAATGGAGGTTAGTCTGATAGGACTTAATCCTGCTCCTACGTATTCCCCGGTGCAATGGAAAACTCAAGGCTTACGTAGTTCTGGTTTGTGAAGGCTTGACCTTCAGAGATAGTTAAGGGACAAATGGAATTTTGAGGAGGTTTTCATTCTTTGAAGGGACCTTTAGCCCACTCATGCACAAGACCCGAGGCGGCTTCGGCAACACGGGGGCCTATACAGACTGTTAAACGCTGAACAGCAGGTGAACTGCCAGTTCCTCGTTTAAAGTCCATTGCGTGAGACCGAGGATCCCAAAATATTTTGAAGAAATGAGCCTTTTACTTTAGGAAGGACCTTTAGTCCACTTATGCACAAGATCCGAGGCGGCTACGGCAACACGGAGGCCTATACAGACTGTTAAACGTTGAACAGCAGGTGAACCGCCAGTTTCTCATTTAGAGCCCATTGCGTGAGACCAAGTAGTCCCAAAATATTTTAAAAGAGCTTTTATTTTTTGAAAAAGAATTTATTTGAGAAAGGGTTTTATTTTTAAAAGAGAAAAGGGGCAAAAAGGAGAGTTTATTCTGGTTATTAGACATAGAGCTTGATTTTGGAGAAGGAACGATTTTGTTTGAGATTTGGGGAAGAATGGGAGTGAAATTCTAATTATGAAAGGTTTTGGGGGTTAATGTGCAATTAGGGAATTTTTGGGGGTTTTCTCCTAATTGTGGGAGGTTAGGGGATAAAATGTAATTATGGAGAATTTGGGGGTTGGTTTTGTGATTATGGAAAATTAGAGGTTAAAATTGTAATTATGGGGATTTGAGGGGACAGTTTTGTGATTATGGAAAATTAGAGGGTAAAATTATAATTATGGGGATTTGAGGGGATAGTTTTGTGACTATGGAAAATTAGAGGTTAAAGTTGTAATTATGGGAAGTTGGGGGTTGTTTTGTGATTATGGAAAATTAGAGGTTGAAATTATAATTATGGGAGAGTGAGGGGCAAAATTGTGATTATGGGAAAGGTGAGGGGAAAATTGGTCATTTGGAAGGTAAGGGGCAGATTGGTCATTTCAAGATTTTGGGGGCAATTTTGTAATTTTGGAGGTTTTGGGGGGCAATTCTGTAATTTAGGAAACTTTGGGGGCAGTTCTGTAATTTTGGAGGTTTTGGGGACAATTCTGGAAATTTGGAGGTTTTGGGGGCCATTCTGTAATTTAGAGAACTTGGGGGCCATTCTGTAATTTTGGAGGCTTCTTTCTCCTGTTTGCATGGCTTCCATGGCTTCATTGGCTCCATGGCTGAGCGGCTTCAATGTGGCTGGGAGGATAGGATGATGGCTTGGTGGCTAAGACAGCATGGGAGAGGTGTCTTGATGGCTTGAACATTTTAAAAGGGAAAATGGTCCCTGGTGGGTTCGAAGGCAGGTCTTGGAAGAGGGTTCTCGTTGGATAACCACTAAAGCTAGGCCCCCACCTTTAACAAATATTGTTTTGATTATGGGTAAAGGCATAATGGAGGGATTAATGGTTGTTACTTGAGAAAAAGCCCCTGCATGATTCGAACCCATGACAAAGGGATTGGAAAGAGCGACTTAACCAACTAAGCCACGCCTTAATCAACACATAACCCCTCACATTATAATGAAAGCTGGGCAAATTAATAAGGAGCCATGTGCGTCGAGGTTGGGTCTTCCTGTGCCTGCATATACAATGCCTTTCCATTGCACATGGGACACATGCCACAACCTAGCTTTCAGATCGATCGAATCCGCTTCGTTTACAATGACGCTGTGCATGAGAAGGTCCTCTTGGAACACCAAAAAAATGGTGAATTTGGAGACTTAAATCATCCTAAAATCATGCTGCTATTTTCTCTCCACAGCATGTGACCCTGTCTCCCCTGTAGCCAATTTGTGACCCTTTCCAGCTATGACTGCATAATCTGGTCCAAGAGTAGTAGAATTGATCTGCAAATCTACGCCACTGCCTTCCACGCCATTAACGTTAATCAGACCATTTGTCCTACTAACATGGTGCAACTGTAGGAATCACTCATGCAACTCCAGGCTTTGTGCAGGTCTACTCCTCAAGGCAATCATCTTCCTTGTCACAGCCTTCATGTTCAGGTGACCCGAATTACAACGTATTGGCCACCATAGCACTAAGCCTGTTGTTACCATGAAGACCCTGTTCCCAGCCTTTCTTCCTTGCCTTATTAATCGAGATTCCTTGCGAACACTACTCTCTTTTGGTCATGATCTCCCTGAAATCCAACTAGCATCTTATTCAATGAAATCTCTGCTTGCTGCAATATGAGTCCCCCTGTTTTGGTGCAACATGAGCCACTATGCGTGAGGGGTAGAGTGCAGAGTCTTGCAGGTGTTGAAGCAACTATGCAAAATTGTAACGATCGACCACACATCCTTTACCGCTTCTCGAAGGGAAACCTTATGCTAGTGACTGATGAAGCTCATCTATTCAACAATACATGCAAGTTTATGCCAACACAATTACTTCTTCACTTCCTATTATATTTTCAATTATATCTACAAAATGGAATCGCCTCCCTGCTCGTAGTAACCACAGATATACCTAAATCATCAAAGAGCCATGAGACAGTTCTGGTTCACTTACTCAATTTGAATCATGGAGCAATGTCTCATTTTTGATGTTGATATATCAAGCAAGTTCTGTGCTCTGTCCAATATCAGTAGCAAAATCCAATTCCCACGCTTATCATTTGTTTCTAATTTAGCGATGGGATTCAATTTTCCTTTGATTAATTAATATTACAAGGCCTAGAACATTATCATAGAGATCCGTATAGAACTGAATCTATAGTGACAAGGTATCACAAACAACAGAGCATGAAAATTTCTTTAAGAACCCATTCCGAAATAACATTCATATGCAAAATATGTCAAGATTTGTGTTCGGCAAGTAGGGATCAGAAATAGCCAAATAGATTTATCTTCCTTTGAGATTTATCCAAATCAAGAAGGACTAACCAGAATGTATTCCTATCAACCTGAGTATCACCAAGAAAATTGTATTGTAGAGAAAACAAGCCAAGGAGCCTAACCTGGATGATGTTTACGCCTCAGAAGTATGGACGTTGTCCTCACTCAAATGTCGATCTCCTCTGCCTCGCGATTAACCCTTTCTTCAGAAGCTTTCCTTCAAACTTCTCCCAAAACCAATTAAAGAGAAAAAAAGTCCCCTCTCAATTGCCTGAATGCCTCTTTTATAGGTTCATTTGAACCCTTAGGCGGGTTTCTTCTCTCCCTTTTGCTCTTCCTTCTCCCTGGTTCCCGCCTCCATTTTTTTTTAATATTTAATTTTCAAATTCTCTTTTTTTTATTTATTTATTTCTTTTTTTTTTCAGATTTTATTTCTCTAATTCTTGTAATTTTCATTACTCTGTTTTCATTTATTCTTTCTTTTTCTATTTTAATTTATGTTTAAAGTGTTATATTTTTTTTTATTTTCGATTTTATTTCCTATTTTTTCTTTTTCTTGTTTTTGTTCTTATTAATTATTTCAGATTTTCCTATCTTATTTTATTTTTCGTTTTTATTTTGTTTGTTTAATGTTCTCTTCTTTTCATATTTTGGCTCCAATTAATTTATCTATTATTTATTTTTCATTTTCTGTTTTTAGCATTTTTCTATTTTTTGTCTTTTTGTATTTCCCTTCTTTTATCATTTTCTGTTTTTTATTCCTTAAGTTACTTTTTTATGCATATTTATTAATTCATTTCAAGATGGTGGTTCTCGGACATAATTGGGTGTTTACAAGACCTAAAACCAAAATGAATTTAATTTGAAAATAATCAAGAAGAAGATTAGGTTTGGTTTAAAATAAACTGGGCTTGATTTTCAAATTTTTAGAGAAAAGGAATTGGTTAAGATGAAATAGTTGACTTGAAATTTTATGGAAAATCAAACTTGATTTAAGTTTGAAAAAAACTTGATTTGATTTGGAACATTAAAGGAAATGAATTAGGTTTAATTTGAACAAGTTTGAATTGAAACTTGAAGCGAAGAATTAAGTTTGGATTTGAAAAAGAATTTTGGTTGAAGAAACAGAATTCAATTGGGGTTGAATAAGAATGAATTTTACTTAAAACGTGAGTTATAGGAATAAATGGTATTTGAGCATGATGAATTTTATTCAAAAACTTGAGGAATAGAAATTAAGTAGGATTTGAATAAATAAATTGAATTTCAATTTTTGAAACAAAAGAATTATTTTTGATTTGAATAAATTTGAATTGAGAGTTGAGAGAAAGCATTAAAATTGATTTGGGTTGAGAGAATTTAAATGGATTAAATTTAAACTAGACAGATCAATTATGCTAGGTCTATATAGAAATTGCACGCGTATGGCCCAAACTTGAGATAGGGTGGCCGCCTTGTCTATCTTAGGAAATTGGCCCAAAGAGATGACCTCAAACCCAAACAACACAAACTTGTGGGTGAAATAATACATGTAAAATAAAAAGGCATTGTGCGGGAACCGAACTCGAGACCTGGTTGCTGCATGTATAACGAACTAACTTCTAAGCCAAAGTTGTGGCTTAGTATAAATCAGCACAAGTGGAATTAAGTGATGGTTAGGGAATCAATTATCTTTACAGTAGGCCTCTAATTGGACTTTAAAAGAGCCACGTGAGTAGCCCATTGAACTTTGCCCCCAATCAAATGCATGGCAGCATCTCGAGGGGATTAAAAGTGAATAGCTGTGTGCAAGGATCGAATACACTGATCTGGGGTTGCAGACCATACATTCAACTATTTGAACTATGCCACTTTATGACTTATAATCTGAGAACCATATATATGTATAGAGTAGGCTACTTCCTCTATCTTAGTCAAAGATCATCAATAGGCCCCTCAGATTTATTGGGATTTATCTATTCACATGGTTCTTTTCATGCATGGGATATGGAAAACCCTTGGGGCCCATACTCGAGGTTCTCTTTACACCCAAATAGGAGTCATGAGGTCAGACTCATTCCTCTGTGCGCAATTCCTGGAACCAAACTACTAGCTGGAATTTTTGGGAGCCATGCGTTCACGGCCACGTATAACCACAAAGGAGGGGTGTAGTACTCCCACCTATTTTGGCTGGAATAGAATAATGAGAGTACACAAATGCGTGCGTGTGCGTTCGATTAGGCTGCACACTGTTTACTATCAATTCCACCAGA
Source organism: Canavalia gladiata (assembly GCA_037954105.1). Lineage (NCBI taxonomy): Eukaryota > Viridiplantae > Streptophyta > Magnoliopsida > Fabales > Fabaceae > Canavalia > Canavalia gladiata. Next base: position 30,036,176 of record CM075663.1, read on the forward strand.
ATAATGGTTAAAGACCTTAACCAAGAGGTGCTGTTTAATGCACATTAAATGGCTGAAGGGGGTAAGACTAGTTCTCATGGCAGGTTTTGTGCTTGGTTCGTTGAGACCTGTACCTACTCTGTTGGCTCTTTTTGTACCAACCAGAAAAGATATCATACCACTAGATAATGTTAAGGCCCAGCAAGGGCACAGACTTCTCTTTTGGAGCATTAGAAAAAATTCCCTCTAAACATTGAATGAGAAGTAGCAACCAGAATCTCCAGGTTTGTGGAGTTATTTCTAAAAGCTATGACTCAGTTTCCTCACTGAAATAAGGCCCTTATGCCTAAGCTTAATAGAGTAAGGTGGTTGTTGACACTGCCTTAAACCTTTAACTGATTAGAGCATTTTGTTGTAATGAGCTTTATGTAGAGTCAATCAGGCCATTATATAATATTATGACACTTCTTAACATGACTCTCCTACAGCCAAATGGTAACAAGTTGTACTTCTGATTTCTAGGCTTTCACAACTCAAATTCTAGGTTACTATTCAGTGTCCTTCCCCATCTTGATCCAGATTCAGATATGGTAACTTGGTATCACGACGAAGGATTGTTGGAGGCTGGGGTTTGACAAGAGGTAAAAGGAGAAGGATCTGCACAATTATGCAGATTATGAACCCATCAGAATTATTGTATCTAAAGCCCACTTCTCCAGGCCTTTGTATCTTTGTGTAAGGGTTCGAAGACTCTGGTCGTTGATTCAACACCACTTCTTAAGTCCTAATCCTTCGAGTGAGGCATACTAATGGCTAATGGAATAGTGACAACCAAACTATATGATTGGATCATGATTAAGCTTGGGACGTTTATGCAGTAATGCTCTTGCAGTATTAGGGAGATCTATAGGATTATACAGGCTATGGACCTCACCTATCATACCTGGATCAGAATCACCATACATATTTGTGTTTTTGGGACAGAGTGTTTATCAGCTCCTCATACGTGGAATCTTTTAATTTTCGATCAAAACACTCACGGGTTTGTAACAGAAACTATGATTTTTTATTAGACTTTACGTCTCTATATGATCTTGCTCAAATCAAATGCATCAAACAATCACTAGTAAACACATAACGCATAGATTCCTTTACAATATCAATACGAAGATTTGCAAATAATGAAGGCAACCATAATGATCTAGTGAATCAATGAAAGTGATCTTGAACCTACCAAGAATTAGAAGTCTTATCTGGAATTGATCTCTTTATGTTGTATACCAGAGAAGTATGAGAGAAAATTCCTAATGCTTCGTGCTTCAAGAACGCTCCTATCCCTCTGTGTAATGACGTGAATTTCTTCACTTTTGGATCCCGCTTGGACTAGAGCACCCAGGACTGAGAGGTATCCTCCCCCAGAATCAACAGGGAGCCAAAATGAGAGCAGGTCCCCCTAGAACCCCATCCAGTTGCTGAACTTGGAGAGGCCTCCGTCGCAGAGCAAAGACCAGAGAAAGAAAGCACCCTCCCCTAATTATCCCCCCTCCTCTTTTGTTTTTTTTTTCTTTCCTTTCTTCATTTTTCAAAACCTTTTTCAGTTTTTTCTTGTTTTTTTCGTTTCAAAAGTCGTTTTCTGTTTTTTCCAAAATTGGTTTTTCCTTTTTTTTTATTTTTGCTTTTTACTTAATCAATTTTAATTTCTTTTTATTCATTAATTTCTGATTTTATAATATTTTATAAATTTGTTTTTATTATATTTCTTCTTTTGTTCTTTTTTTTTCTTTTTCTTTTTTATTTATTTATTCATTTATTTATTTTTATGGTTTTTCATTTTTTTATATATTTGATTTATTTGTATTTTTCTTTTTACTATTTTTATTTCTTGATTTTATTTTACTTTTGTTATTTTTTCATTTATTTATTATTATTTTATTCTTTTTTATCATTTTATTATTTTCTGTATTATTATTATTATTATTATTTTCCTATTATTTTTATTTCAAATTTTCTGTTTTGCTTATTTTTAATTATATCTATTCCTATTCTTCCAATTTTTCTTTCATCATCATTTTCTCCCTCGTTTCTTTTTTGTTGTTTTCATTTCTTTCTTCATTTTTATTTGGTTTTTTCCTTCTGTTTCTATTATTCATTTATTTTTAAATTAGTATTGGTTTCTTGCTTAATTTTAACAATTGAGGGCCTCAGACATAATTGAGTGTTTACAGAGATATGTTGTCCTACTCTCGTCAATCTTTGCATGCACGAATGGCAGTAGCGCTTAGATGCAATGGCTCATAGCTGCCCGTGCATAGATAATCTGGAACGTTACCCCTGCGTGCTGAAGCTGGCCTTGCTTAAAAGGAGTCTCTCCCGCTCAATCAAGGACTTAAGGGATGAGTACTCTACGAGTAAACAAAAGGTCCTCGGATCCCTATACATCCCTAACACGTCTGAATAAGGTGCAAACCCTCTAAGGAGGCTTCTCTGTGAAACTCAAAAGGACCATCGGTTTAGTCAAAATGAAGAAGCCCATGCATGGCAAGTCCTCGCAGCTATTGGGACTCTAGTACTTTAGAATGATCCCGTCGGGTCTTGAGCATCCCATGCAGCTCACACGTCAAACACGATCCCACGTCTCCATGCATGGCGCACCCGTTCACTAATGTTCGTCCCAGAGTGTGGTGGTTGTTGGGGATGGTTCCTAAAGAAAGGTCAATATTACATGGATGGGGTATGGGCAGAATCAGGAACCCCAACTGGACCAGAGGTTGCTCAAGCTTGGTGTTGATTGTTGGGTACCTAAATCAGAGTGAACTCAACTTGAAAAATGCTCCCTAAGATAATCCAAAAATGACGAACAGGTAAATCCTATAAGGGCCAAAGAAGGAAGACGCTATGAAAGACCTTGAATTCAACGTGCATGGGTATGTGCATGGCTTCATCAAATATTAGCCAAACTGAAGCCACTAAATTAAATCGAAGAGCCTTAAAATCTCAACCAAAGAGCTTAGCCCAATGGTCAAAGGTGTTGCTTGTGGCCCGCACGACAAGGGTTCGAATCTTGTCTAGGCCCCTTTTTGGCAGATTACCCCCTAGGCCTCAGTTTATGGGCCGCATGCGTCGATCCAAAATGGGACTGAATTGGGCATCCAATCCGAACCATACACTGCCTATATGTTCCTCAAACTGGGCCACCTCAGTGGGACTGAATCGGGCCACCTTTGTACTCATATATTCAATTGGCTAATTTGGACCCTAGCCAAGCAAATTGGGCCTATCCGAACCCTATACAGGTTGCATATTTCTACGTATTTGGGCCTTACCTCCGAGCAAACTGAGCTGTCATTCAATTGATCAAGTCTTTTAATTTAAGTTCATTTTAAGTAGGATCAGTTTTAATTTTCCTTTTAAAATTCGAAATTGATTTCCTTAAAAGAAAATTAAAATTAAATTCTGTGTTTCTTCTAAATCAAGTCAAGTCCATTTCCAACCAAATTTATTAAATCAAGTTCGATTTCTCAAACTTCATCAAATCCAACCTAATTTTTTCAAATCAAGTTTGTTTGGCTTTTTTTACTTTCAAGTCCTTTTTTTATCAAGCTTAATTCTCGTCTTAAAATTGTGTCAAGCCCAATCATTGTCTTCTTTCTATTTTAAATCAAATTCTTTTCCTCAAAGTTTCAATTCAAATTTATTTCTATTCAAATTAAATTTAATTCCTTTCCCCAAGTTTGAGTCAAAATTCATTCTTAGTCTAGTCAAATTTATTTTATACCAAACCCATTCTTCTTAATCAAGTCCATTTTTAGTCAAACCCAAATCGAATCTAATTCTCCCAATTCAAGCGAAATTTCATTTCTTAGAATTCAAATCAAACTCATTTCAAACCAAATTCATCTTTTGAATCCAAGATTAATTCAATCCAAATCAAGCTCTATTTCTCAAGTTTCAAATCAAGTACAAATTCTCAAGTTTAAATCAAAATCCTTTTAAATCAAGTTCATTTTTAAATCTAGTTCACTTTAAATCAAGTCCATTTCAAGTCAAGTTCTTAAATTGAAGTCAAGTTCGTTTTTAGTCAAGTCAAGTTCAATTTCTTCAAATTGCAATTTAAATTTGTTTTAATCAAGTTAATTCGTTCATTTTATTTTAAATCAAGCTCAATTCTTTCCTTATCGTTATTATTTTCTTCAAATTAAATTCTTTTGGAATTCTAAGTCTCACGCAATGAACCCTAGACACGAACTGGTAGCTTTTTCTATTGTTCGATGTCTAGGAATTCATATGGGTTCCAGTGCAGCCGTAGTTGTCTTGGGCCTTGTGCATATGTGGACTAAGAATCCTTTTGTAAATAATTTCAAAAAAAACTTCATTTGGAACCCCTAAGTCTCACGTGATGAACCCTAAGCACAAACTGGTAGCTTTTTCTGCTGTTCGATGTTTAGGAATTCGTATGGATCCTAGTGCAGCCATAGTTGTCTTGGATCCTATGCATATATGGACTAAGGATTCTCCGTAAAATATTTTGAAAACATTATGCTCATTTTCAAATACCCATTTTCAAGCGCCTTCGAAGGTCAAGCCTTCAAATCAAACTAGAACTATGTAAGCCTTGAGTTTCCCATTGCATCGGGGAATACGTAGGAGCAGGATCAAGTCCTGTCAGGCTAACCTCCATCAATCTATTTATCTTCACTCTAATTAAAGGGATCAAGAAAATTTCAAAAAGTCACACACTCAGTTTAAGGGCACCGTTCTTCGAAACGGGCGAGTGGGGTGCCTAACACCTTCCCCACTCGTAACCGACTCTCGAACCTAAATCTCTTCCTCAAGTTAGGGTTTTTCCAAATCTTCTTCCCTCAAAATAAAAATTTGGTGGTGACTCTATATTATCAAATAAATTCTATTTTAAAATTTTAGCGAGTTCGTCGTCTCGTCGTGATTACGATTGCGACACTAAGTAATTTAGTAAAATTAGATAGAGGGATTTTATATTTTAAATGGAATAAAAAGAAGATTTTATTTAAGTAAAAATCAAAAAATATTATTGTGTTTATATATGTTTCTATGTGTACATAATCAAAACTAAAAATGTCCCATCATCATCACACATATATACAATGAATTTAAAGGAGGAATTGATTCACGCAACACACACTATAGTATTATCCAACACTACATAATTTGATTTTAATATTGATGAGATTCAAAGCATCAAACCACTTATTTTATAATAATTTGAATAAAAATTATTTTTCAATTTGGAACAACTACTTAAAATAATAGGCCATTGTAAGAATCATAAGGCTAAAAGATAACATTATTCGGGCTCAAACATTAACATAAGAATTTAACAAAATTAAAATACAAACATTAATTTAGTCAAATAAGTATGTTGTGTTTGAACATGAAGGAATGAGCCTCTTGACCTAATGGTTGAAATTAAAATTCTTAGAAACATGAAGCCTACAATGATGGAGAGGATTTGATATTATGGTTGAAATCCAACTCCTTTGAGAAAATTTAATGTTTCACAGGTGGTATATCAAGAGATTGGGTAGGATTTGGACCAGTAGGATCACGTCTCTTGATCTCATGGTTGAAATCTAACTCTTGGGAAATAGTAGATTTGCAATTATGGATTGGATTTGGACCAGTTGGAACACATTTTTTGATATTATGGTTGAAATCTAACTCCTTTGAGATAATGGAATGTTTTTCGAATGGTTTATCACGAGATTGGGCTGGAATTGCACCATTAGGAACATGTCTCTTGATCTCATGGTTGAAATCTAACTCCTGGGAAATAGTAGATTTGCAGTTATGGATTGGATTTGGACCAGTTGGAACACATTCTTTGATATTATGGTTGAAATCTAGCTCCTTTGAGATAATCGAATGTTTCACAGGTGGTTTATCACGAGATTGGGTTGGATGTGGACCAGTAGGAACACGTCTCTTGATCTCATGGTTGAAATCTAACTCCTGAGAAACAATAGATTTGCAATTATGGATTGGATTTGGACCAGTTGGAACACATTTTTTGATATTATGGTTGAAATCTAACTCCTTTGAGATAATTGAATGTTTCACAGGTGGTTTATCACGGGATTGGGCTGGATTTGGACCAGTAGGAACATGTCTCTTGATCTCATGGTTGAAATCCAACTCGTGGGAAACAGTAGATTTGCAATTATGAATTGGATTTGGACCAGTTGGAACACATTTTTTGATATTATGGTTGAAATCTAACTCCTTTGAGATAATTGAATCTTTCACAGGTGGTTTATCACGAGATTGGGTTGGATTTGGACCAGTAGGAACACATCTCTTGATCTCATGGTTGAAATCTAACTCCTGGGAAACAGAAGATTTGCAATTATGGATTGGATTTGGACCAGTTGGAACACATTTTTTGATATTTTGGTTGAAATCTAACTCCTTTGAGATAATTGAATCTTTCACAAGAGTTGGATCAGTACGAACACGATCTTTTATCCCATGGTTGAAGACCATGTCCTGGGATAATACAAAATATTTCAATAGTGGTTTATGGGATAATTGACTGGGAATTGGATTAATAGTAACATCACCCACAACAAAAGAAAGAAATAAGAAAGATACAATGCCAACCAAATAAACCTTTGTCATTTTTATCTTGTTAGGTGGTATTTTACTAATGGAAAAACAATGTGTTAAATAGTAGGACTTTATAATTTCATTATTATTAGTCTATTTTTTTTATCTTTTTGTTCAATTGCCTTTTTTTCATGTTGAAATAACATAAGTTAATATTGTACCAATAATTTTAACTATAAAAGAAATTATCTTCTTTGTTTTAATATCAATTAATTTCTTTTTATTCAATATGGTCAATTGAAAGCGTTAATCATCCTTTTTTATTTTACAACTTTTATTTCTAGTTAAATATTTTTATAAGAAAGGTAAAATCAATAATAAAAAAATTAAGTTTTCAACTAATTTTGTAATTGACATAATTATATTTTAAGCATTTGACCAATTATATTTTCTCATCATACACTAACAACAACAATTGATTTGAGCTGGTTGTTGACTATCTTAAATTGATTTGGTAACAATATTAATATATATTTGTTTAAATTTTAATATATTAAATATTATGTTATTAATGATTTTTTTCTTACAATCAAAAGGTATTTTTAAGCCACAATTTTTTTTATGAAAATTTTTTAGTTGCTGTAAATTTTGTAGGTTAAATATGAAAGAATAAATCTATTCAAACATTCAAGAAAATTTAATGTAATTAATAAAAGTTTGTTTTATAGATAATAATAATAATAATAATAATAATAATAAATTTAAATATTAAAACCATAAATTATTTAAATTTTAAGAATTTATAAAATTAAAGATTTTTTGTAGGTTAAATATGAAAGAATAAATCTATTCAACCATTTAAGAAAATTTAATGTAATTAATAAAAGTTTGTTTTATAGATAATAATAATAATAATAATAATAATAATAAATTTAAATATTAAAATCATAAATTATTTAAATTTTAAAAATTTATAAAATTAAAGATTTTTTATTAATTTATGTTGTTCTAAATATTTTCTGTGTAACATCTTTATATTTAAATTTTAAAATTATTTAATATTTAATGGTTAAAATTGCAATAAATCGTATAATATTAGACTGCTTTCGTTCCTTATTTCCATTCATTTCATTTTTTTTTTACATTGATTCTAAACTTCAATTGAATTTAAATAGAGTTGATTAGAATTGTACTACTGAATATACAACCTACACTTTACTTTCATCTTGTAAAAACATAAATTATTAATTAAATAAATAAAAAATTAAAATAGTTTCTATTATTTTTATTAAAAATAAATAACTAATATTCTTTCAAATGATCTATGTGATGATATTTTATATGATGTATTTGATAAAATTAACCGAAAAACTTGAAAGATAAAAAATAAAATATAAGGTCAAAGTTAGATCAAAATTAAAAAAATAAATAAACTTAATAAATTAAAAATATTTGATCAAATTATATGTTGAACTAACCAGTAAGTAAAGTTTAAATATTGAAACGAAAATTAAATATTATAAATAATAATTTTTTTATTTAAACTAAATTACATTGTTAGAAGTGAGTATAATAAATTTTTTTAACTGATTTCTGTTTATATGTATAAGTTAAACCAAAAAATAGATAAAAAATATATTATTTTTAAAGGATCGAATGTTAAAAGAATGATTTGATAATTTAATTAATTATTAATTATATTACTTATGATGTGAATTGTTGAGTAAATAAATTTTTATTTTAAAATAAAAATATTTACTCAAGTGTTTTATAAATAAATTTTAAGTACCATTTCTATGAAGCAAATAATTATGTTGTGTATATAATTTGAATCTTTTTATCATAACGATTGAATGATTTATTAAAAATACTTTAAATAAGTCTTTCAATACTTAAATTAAATATAATAATGTTAAAAAACATAATAAAAAAGCTTATATTTTTTTACCAAATTATTAAATATTTCATAATAAATTTATGATTTTGTTATGAATCTCCATCATTTAGATAGAACTCTCATGCATCGCAATAAAATTTTCATACATATTTTTATTAACTGTATCTCTGTCATTAATTTTTAAAAGTTTTTGAAAATGGATGTAATTTGGATACAATTCAAGAATGGTAAATATCCCGCTATCTGTTGAGTTAATTCTAATATAATTATACAACTCAAATATACCTATTATGACTTCAATTTAAATTTTTAGTAAATCGTGATATTCTATTCGGTATCTTTCATAATTTCTTGAACATTTTAAGTAATTTTTTCAAAACAACTTTAAATAGATAATGTGCATGATTGAAAGCCTCTTTAGTATTTGCAAGAGGTTCATATTCAAATTCAGATGTGTAGTTACCCTTTCTTGGTTTAGGTAACAAATATTCTTTTTTAACTGGTTTATTCTTTATCCATCAAATAAAATTTAACTATTATCAAAGAAAAAATATGATATAATTTATATAAGTTTTATTCTAAAGAAATTCATAAATAATAACAACTTGTGACATCTTCAAAAAGTTTAATTCAAATGTGTTAATCTAATGAAAAAAATATGTGTTTCATCTATAGATGCTTTCCATTTAACTGATGAAAATTTGAAAAATATCAAAATCACAAGTAGCCATTATATTGGATGTCGTAAGATATTTTCTTCTCCCCTATAATATGTTTGATTTGCCTCAAGAGTACATACATGTATGTGGATGTCATTAGTATATTAAATATAATCATATGATCACAATTAAAGATAATGATGTCAATTAGAAATCATGAGATGATGGAAAAATAAATATCTTGAAATAAGACATGTTGTTCATCATTAGCAATTAGAGATGGTGCCAATTTAATGGTCAAATATTTGGTTTTATGCTTTTATTTACAGGATCCCTATAGTCATTGCTCCTATAACCAATGACTTCCAAAATTTCATGAAACACTCTACTGATTGTAAAACCAAAATAATGAAATTTTTATTTCACATCCTTATCAGAATCACCCAAGGCAAGAATGTATAAACCTTGATTACCTACTTAAATAAGTTAAGGCATTAGTGTCTTTCCATACTTAAGTACACATATGTTGTCGCAACCATAATTTCGACGAGATGACGAACTCGCTAAAATTTTAAAATAGAATTTAATTTATTATGTGGAGTCGCCACCAAATTTTTATTTAAGGGAAAATACTTGGAAAAACCCTGACTCGAGGATGAGATTTAGGTTCAGGAGTCGGTTTTGAGTGAGGAAGGTGTTAGGTTAGGCACCCCACTCACCCGTTCCGAGGAACGGTACCCTTAAATTGAGTGTGTGATTTTTGAAAGTTATTTGATCCCTTAATTAATGTGAAAATAAATAGATTGATGGAGGTTAGCCTGACAGGACTTGATCCTGCTGCTACGTATTTCCCGGTGCAATGGGAAACTCAAGGCTTACGTAGTTCTGGCTTCAAGGACTTGGTCCTCAAGGAAGTTTTATACGGGATGGGAAAAAGCACTTTAGGTTTTTTTTTTTGGATTGTTTTGATTTGAAGAAAGGATTGCAAAGGGGAGATCATTGATCCACGTGCACAAAGTTGAAGGAAAACGAAGGTTGCACAGCGACTCCTATGAATCTCCGAACATCGAAAGACAGGGTCTGCTGCACTTTCAACTTCGGGGCTCATTGCATGAGATCTAGGATCCTTTGGGATTTTGGAAATAAAAATCATTTAAAAGAAAAAGGTAATTTTGAAGAGAGATTGTAAAGGGAAATCTTTGATCCATGTGCACAAAGTCGAAGGCAAACAAAGGTTGCATTGTGACTCATATGAATCTCCGAACATCGAGAGACAGGGTATGCTGCACTTTCAACTTCGGAACTCATTGCGTGAGATCTAGGATCCTTTGGGATTTTGGGAAATGAAAATCGTTTAAAAGAGAGAGATAATTTTGAAGAGAGATTGAAAAGGAAAATCTTTGATCCATGTGCACAGAATCGAACGCAAGCGAAGGTTGCACTGCGATTCATATGAATCTCCAAACATCGAAAGACAGGGTGTGCTGCACTTTCAACTTCGGAACTCATTGCGTGGGATCTAAGATTGATTCAAAACTATGGAATACGTGTGAAGACATCTTATTTTGGTGATAATATGTATTAACATTTCTAACAATATTGATTGTTGCATCCCATGTTTACAATCTCAGATGCTCGGATATATAAATCCCTGCTTGCTGTAATAGAAAGCACTTGCTGTTCTTAACCACTTTTAAGACTAATCTTTCATTCAGTTGAAGTATGATCGTAAATTCCAACAATTTATGGTTATAACAGCATCGGTCGTGGTATTAATCTGCTATCCAGGAGCTTGGGTTCTCTTTCAAGATGGAAGTAGTCATGTATGCTAGGAAAATGAATATGCAGCCTGTCCCTACGTCAGTGGTGTCCGCTTTAGGTATACATCATACTGACAGTGGCCGTGAAATTCTCCTTGGTTAAGGGTTATTGATGTCATGACAAAGGCTATGCTAGTGCAAGTGGAAGTGTTACTTCTTATGGCTAAACAAAATTCCTTCGACCAAGATGACTGGCATCCTTGCTAATTTGAGTTTGACTTGATTTTTATTTTATTTTTTGAAATCAACTATTTCCAAACTATAGGGGACATAATAACCAGGAAATCTATAGAGGTAGGGATCCTAGTCCGATCTGGTTTCTTGGACAGTCTATGATTTTGATTTCTACATCGGGTTTCTCACTTGTCAATTTTGGACTCTAGTTCAACTTCCCTGTTCCATTTTCCGGTTCTAGATGACCAGCTTTGAAAGGAGTCTAAAATGGATAAGTTTCCTTCATCTGAGCCTACAAGCAGGAGGTATTGATCCTATTGATACCTAATCTATCGGGGTTGCAGGTTTATGATCGATTTACCTACACTCCTTATAATATGAGTGTCTAGATTCTAAGCTGCTAATCTGGAGATCCAAGGCTAAGTTACCAGATATGATGTCAGAGCTTAATAAAGGATTTTGAACTAGAAGCAGATCTGTGCCTACTCATTTCATGCATTCAATTAGGAAAAGAAACAGGTTCACGTTTTTATAGCCATTAAACCTGAGCAAGGTACTAAGGACATGGAGTCTGAATCTGTGGGTTAACCAGCAGAGATATTAGTTGTTTTCGGTTGTTCCTTAGGTTAAAGGCCTAAAATCCTCAAGTTAGTGATTGATCTGTCCCCTGTTATATCTCCTGGACAGAGACAGTATTGCACTGCCCTACGTGGGATTCCATAGCAAGGACCTATGTAGCAGAATGTCACTGGTATGATAATCTGCACTAAGATCTGTAGTGGATCATCAGCCCTGTCTTTTTTTGTTTACCTCTAAGGGATGTTGTAGTTCAGGGACAGGAATTGGTATACTAATCCTAAGGACCTATAACCTGATTATTTTCCTCCTGGCCCGTTATTTACCTTCAAACATACTCAGCCTAGATGCTCGTCTAATTTCTGATCCCTCTTTAATTTTGCTTAAGCTACCTAAGGTCGACTTACCCCTGATCAATTGGGGAGTTCCATGGTGCAAGGCCTGTAATTAGCTATCTGCTAAATCGGCAATGTAACTTATTTAAAGGAACTACATAGCCTATGCTGTGAATTCTTACTAATATCTTTCCTCAAGTATCTTTTAACTATTTTGTTCTTATTTGACCAGAATGTGGTAACAGGTATAAATGGCTGATCTAATTTGGACACCATGATTCTCTGTTTAATTCTTTCAAAGCTAGCCTTAATAGCCCACGGATTTAGATCAGACCACTATATCTAGTCATCTTAGGTTTGCCTGATTGAAATTGAATAAGGCACCTAAAACAGTCTTACTACTTGTAAGAATGAGGTTCATGTGCTCGTTCAAATTGACTTGATAAGATTTAATGTATGCTGGCTATTACATGAGTTTTAAGAACCGTGATTTCAACACCTATTGGGCTTGTTTCTGTCAACCGCTGAGTGCATTGGGATAGTTTGCTTAAACTATTCCTATAACAGGTGTTGGATCTCTAGCTATTATGACCGTACCTGTTTCCCCCTTCAGAGTATGGTTCTCATGATTTTAGGGGGAGCTGGACTGGCCTTGTGAATAGATTATTTCGATAATTCAAATCACCCCCACCAATTCAGGGCTACCAGTAAGCCCCCTGTAATAATGTAGTATTACATCATGATATTATTAACAATTAGAACTGGTTCTATTATGGTAGAACAGATTGACTAGATTTTACATGGCCCAAAGCCTAACTTGGAGTAAAAAAAACCAACCGATCTACCCTGAGATTGGGTCACGTCTAATGAAACTCCTGCCTTTAGGAATGACTTACCTTAAGGGTCAACAATGCAGAATCTCCATCCAGGCTTACTATTATACCCCTGTGGTTTAGCTGTAATTGGCATGCTATCTCTTTGGCTTAATTCTGTGTTTAGATATTGCTCAAATACTTATGTAACCACAGCAGTATTTTGACCTGAACTCCCACTTTGCTCTGAACCAGGTCAAGGATTACTAATCTTCCCTCTAAAGTCGAACCCAAACCTGATGGTGTAAGCTCACAGCCTAGGACATTTTCAGTCTCAGCTACTGACCATTGATAATTTCTAAGTGATTCCTAACTGATGCATGTATAGGTCATAGGAGTAGTTAACCAAGTTTAGAACTTGGCCTGAGACTATGTGTGCCGATTCATAGTTTGGATCATTCGCAATCCTAGCTACTGCCCTCTATATGACTTCCTCTTAATATATGTGCGAGTCGCAGGAGCAACTTCTGACTAAAATATGTACGACTCTCGTTTCACTACCTGGGTCAGCTTTTAGACCATAATATGCCTTGGCACATAGGGAAATTTGACACAGATATATGCATATCAGAATTTGCATGTGTCTTTCTAATTCTGATTCGTGTTCTATTTCAGGTGAACTTTCAGGTTCAGTTCTGATCCAAGTCCTTTTAAACGGATATAGGCCAAAAGGTTGCTACCTAAGCTATCCCTAAAGCTTTATGAAACCAGTAACCTCTCATGAGGGCAGACCTGACAATTTTATTTAAGCTTTGCCGACTCGATTTTTTGGGTCAATCTGGTACCTGATAAGGCATGCTAGGCATCGAGTCCAATGTCTTGCCATGCTCTCAAAGTCCTACCCAGCTACAACAGAAAGCAGCACTCAGCGGGGCCTATATGATCAGGAGTTACCAATCTACCTGAGATAGAGAACAGATTGGACTTTAATTACCTGGTTTCTCCTAGGCAGGGTTAGTTCGCCTCTTGCAATTTCACCAGCAGATAGGACCTATAGTCACTTCTTTCAACAGGTCATGAGCAGAAGCACCCCTTTTTCTTCATTTTTCAGCATTAAGTTTCTATAGGGGCCCTGACCCTTACTTGGTTGAAACTGAATAACAGATTTAGCTAGACGCTTATTGTAAAGAAGGCTATGTAGCCATCCTGCTTATTCTTAAGCTGATAGTCATCCTTATGGGATCTATGTCAGAACTGACCAAATCCTTAAGGGAATTAGGACTTAGGCAACATTAAGGATGAAAGGGCTGTGATTTGGTTTCTAATTGCCAACAATATGGTTCCTATGTGAAGGCTTACACGGTCAATAGAACGTGATTTACAGGGCCAGGTAGTTGGAACAGTCCACACAGCCTACAGGAGTACTCCTTAGACTAAACTATGAACTAGCTAAGCTACAGTATCCATTTTCTTAACTAGCTAGGGACGTTTGTTTCTCTTTTTTATGTATCCTGATATTTACTTATTCGTAGTTCTTATCTACGAGTCAATTGGATTGGATAAGGGACAGGATCCAGGTGACTATACACACAACAATCGACATCATCCACTTATTCAATCCTTTTTTATACTGAATTCTCTCTTTTTCTCTTCTTTAGGAAGTTCAGGCAAGCGATCCCTGACTAATTTAAGTATGCAACTGCTATACTATGATCACTTAACAGGCATGATGACTTATCTCATTTGTGATTCATTCAACGCCACATAATGAATGTAAAATGAACAGAGAAATGAATAACAGAAACACATCGATCACATAAGGCCGAACGAGTAGTTGTTGAATCATTAATAAGCATAGAGCGAGGTACATCACAGGATATCGTCACGAATTATGTACCCTACGGGATTGGATTATTCATTCATCAACGAAGGAAAACTAGCCATCAATGGCTTCATTCATTTTGTGATTAACATAGAAACTATCATATACTAAAAATCAGAATGAAGTCGTTTCAATCCGGCATAACTCGTGCATGCAGAAACAGAATTTATATGCATACATCAACCAATTAAGCCGGCTAACCTAGAAAAAGTAGCGATCACAGATTGTATGATCTTGATTGAAATTGGAATATTAGGCTTCGCAGCTAGCTCTAGCCGTGTATATGGAGGTGGATACGATCGGAGATGGAAGATCGGAATGGTTGATGCACAACGGAGCCGTAACCGCCAAACGTAGCAAGAGGAAAGAACTGAGGATTCTAGAGCGAGCCTCCCGCGAGCATCCAAATTCCCAAGGAAGAAGAAGACGATTCTCTGTTGCTCCCAGAATGCTCCATCCGCAAAAAGGAAACCCCCCCCCCCCCAAAAAAAACCTCCCTCCTTTGTTTTTTTTTTTATACTTTATTCTTGACTCTAGTTAATCATACTAAACCATGGTTATTTTTTAACTTTAGTCTAACAACATTACCTAATCCTAACCGTTTTTGCCTTTTTTTTCCTTTTAAATTTTCTTCTAGTTTTCTTTTATTATTATTGTTATTATTTCTTCTATTTTTATTTTTCTTTGACTATGCTAGCTAGTTGCTAAAAATTACTCTTTTTCTTTCGTTACTTTCCTTCTTCTTCTTTTTTTATTTACATATATGTTGTCTTTTTGTCTTTTTTTTCTTTTCTTTTTTATTTATTTATTTGTTTATATATATATATATATATATAGACCTATTCTTTATTTTACTATTAAGATTTTGTTATGATTTGCGAAATATGATTAATTTACTCTCGGACATAATTGGACGTTCACATATGTCATTATACTTTATAATACCTATTAATCATACAAATAACCATCTATTTACAACTTATACATTATTGGAATCACATCATTCCTTTCTCCTTCAAAATGACCTTGCACCTGCTTCAAGTACGGGATTCTCCGTCATCACGAACAGTGTTCATGGAACTTACGAAGAAAATGAGAGAGTAGGGGATGAGAAACTAAATTTCTTAAGAAGATCCTACCCTCAACTTAGTTTCATCATTTTAGTTCGAACCACTTCACTTTATTAAAAATCATAGCATGCATATAAGTTTGATTTTTACCTTTCAAAAATGCCATTGAAGTGGATTTCTTTTACTTATGTATAATTCCCTTAATCATCATAATTTCTTACAATTACATCATAAATATTATTTAACTATCATCTCCTTTATGTATTTCTCAATTTCTCATTCATTCTCTATTTAATACCTTCTAAGAATTTTAAGACATAGACATACATCATTATTGGTGATCTGAAATAAGCATATAAATTGCTTATGCATCATAAATCTAGGATCATTTCACATATATTATTTGACTAACATGTTCCCTATGTCTTACAAAATTTGTCATTCATTCTCTACTCCACACCTTCGGGGAATTTTAAGATATAGTCATACATAGTTATTTGTAAAAATAATATTAATTGAATTAAGCACATAGCTTGCTTGAACATCATACATCTTTGGAAGCACATTATAATTATCATTTGACTATTATCTCTTCTATGTTTTTCATAACATTTCATTCAATTTCCATTTCACGCCTTCGGGAAAATTCAATTACTATTTCACACCTTGGGGGAAGTTTAATTATTATTCTACACCTTCGGGGAAATTTAGTTACTATTCCACACCTTCGGGAAAAATCAATTACTATTCCATACCTTCGAATAAATTTAATTACTATTCGATACCTTCGGGGAAATTCAATTACTATTCCATATTCGGGTAAATTCAATTATTATTAGACACCTTCAGGAAAATTTTAAGACATCGGCATGCATTAATTAGGTTCACTTTTTAAAGCATCTAGATAATGTTGCATGTTCAATCATTATTCAACCAACATGCCATGCATATATTCACATCATCATTCACTCATTATTATCATACATAGCACCATTCTCTAAACATCCATGAGTAGTCACCATACATCTCCCATTCCCCTTTATGCATTCATAAAGAAATACAACAAGTTGTCAAAACATTGTCAAGCATATAATTATCTTCTAAATCAAGCTTTACTAAAGCTTATCATAAATTCTTGGGAAACATAAGCTCATAAGCCCGTAACATGTCCAACTTGTTTAATTCCTAACATTTTATGATGACTCACTTATGGAGCTTATTCCACTTATCAATTTATGTTATCTCCACCTTTCCTTTCCCAAACGTTAGGTTGTTTCATATAATTTCATGAAAAATCATGATACTTAGAATTTCTCCTTGGGTGGCTGTCGCAACCGTAATTCCGACGAGACGACGAAGTTCGGGAGTGTGTGAGTGGGGAAGGTGTTAGGCACCTCACTCGCCCGTTCCGAAGGACGGTACCCTTAAACTGAGTGTGTGATTTTTGAAAACTGTTTTGATCCCTTTAATTAATGTGAAATAAATAACTTGATGGGGGTTAGCATGACGGGACTTGATCCTGCTCCTACGTATTCCCCGGTGCAATGGGAAACTCAAGGCTTATGTAGTTCTGGTTAGTTTTGAAGGCTTGACCCTCAAAGATACTTGACTAGAAAAGGATTTTGAAAATGAACATGTTGTTTTGGGAAATATTTTTAGAAGGGGGATCCCTATCCACATATGCACAGGGCCCAAGACAACTACGGCTGCACTTGGACCCATACGAATCTCTAAACAACGAACAGCAGAAAAAACTATCAGTTCGTGCTTAGAGCTCGTTGCATGAGATTAAGAATCAAAACAAGATTTTTATTTCGTAAAAATGATGAATGATAAAACGAACAAGATTTTTATTTTGTTAAAAGGAAGGGCAATCCTAACCCACATATGCACAAGGCCCAAGACAACTACGGCTGCACTTGGACCCATACGAATCTCGAAACAACGAACAGTAGAAAAAGCTACCAGTTCGTGCTTAGAGCTCGTCACGTGAGATTAAGAATCGCAAAACAAGATTTTTATTTTGTAAAAAGGAAGGGAAATCCTAACCCACATATGCACAAGGCCCAAGACAACTACGGCTGCACTTGGACCCATACGAATCTCTAAACAACGAACAACAGAAAAAGCTACCAGTTCGTGCTTAAAGCTCGTCGCGTGAGATTAAGAATCGCAAAACAAGATTTTTATTTTATAAAATGGATGAATGGTGAAACAGGCAAGACCTAGTCGAACGTAAAGGGGATGCAGGGCATGATTATCATTATTGGGAATTTATGAACTTAATTTGCGATCGGAAGAATTTTAGGGATTTAAATTGCAATTAGTAGATTTTGGGATTAATTCGTAATTAGTAGAGTTTTAGGGGGTCGAATGGTAATTTGTGGAATTTTAGGGGGCCAAATTGTAATTAGGCAATTTGGGATAGAATGGGAATTAATCGAAATGGCTGGGGGCAGATTTGGTATTATGAAATTTGGGACTCATTTGGAATTAATTGAAAGGATCAGGGGTAATTTGGTGATTAGGCAATTTGGGACAGAATGGGAATTAATTGAAATGGCTGGGGGCAGATTTGGTATTGTGAGATTTGGGACTCATTAGGAATTAATTGAAAATATCAGGGGCAATTTTGGGTAGTTGGGACAGAATGGGAATTAATTGAAAGTTTGGGGCATTTTGGGTATTCAGCAGGTGAGGGCAGAATGGGGATTTGTGGAAATGTTTAGGGGCTGAATGGTAATCTGCAGCTTGGGACAGAATAGGAATTAGACAGAATATTGGACAGGATTATAATTATGGGAATTATGGCTACGCACCTTAAGTGATATTCCATTTGTCGTTTAGGTCTCTTTGACTAATAATAAATTGATTTGCACTCTTTAACATAACCTACAATTTCCACTTCATGTACTTGGCCCATGCATGCATCGTCCTTGGTCCATGCACACGTCAAAAGGAAATCTAGCACACACAGGGATCGAAAACGAGCCTTTGGAGGTTACTGTCGGATTACCGTACCACTTGACCAAGTCGTTGGTTAAATTCCTACTCTCTTCCAAATTTACTTAACAATACCAAAATGAAAGTACATCCTGTTCTATGAGGTTTGACCACGATCCAATTTATAACTAAAGGAGGCAGCGGGCTAGGATTCGTGTACAGCTTGCCTTCGTATCAAGTGGTTCTTACTTTTATGGGACAGACTTGGCTTGGTCACATGCACGTGTTTATATCTTAAGATGATTTAAGCACTTTACACTTTGGAAGACGCTAGCATAGGATCTGTGAACTATTTCTATTAAGGGTTACTATGACTACTAGGGTGCTTGGATAGAGGCCAAACTTACCTGAGTTTAGGCGTACTTTGCTGAGCCAAGCCTACTCCGTGTACTGCTAGGACGTAACAAATGGTGTATTTTTGTGGCTGGTTCAAGACCAAACAACATATTAAGACCATTACTCTCCATCAAACATGTTCGGGTTTGAGCCCTCTGCTAAACGGCTTTGGGCATCAATGTAGATCCCGATACCAAAGATTCCGCTTGACCATGGTGCCCTGTTAGGACAGATCTCCACTTCCCTGAGGATGAATCCCCTTAACCTCGCAACGCATGCTTGTTTTACGTAGAGAGAAAAACAGTCCCTGTGTTGCATTATTTCTCACACCATTCGGGTCATAAGGGTCCCAGTGTTTAGATATCTGGAAAGTCGCCTTGCAGGGAGTGGAGGGACACCTTTCTTCTTTTGGTTTTTAGGTCATAGATAGGGTATGGTTAACATGTTCGTATGGTCTCCGTACGCGACCTAGGGATGCTCTAATCAGGCTACCCTGCTAGCTAGTGTGGGTTTCGTCGTTCTGTTGATTATCCATATAATCAGAGTCCTAATGGTGGTCGGCTGACCCCAGTGGTTATAAACGATACATCTATGTCCCAATCAAGCTTGTGGGTCCTACGGTATAATTTTTCACAATCTTTTATGTCTCTTAGTTCAAGGGTTCAAATATGGACAACTCAGCACATAACTTTATAATATTAAGAAAATCATCAAGTTCCAAGCTTTAAGCATAAAAATCTTCAAGATAGAATCTTTTAAGAGAAATAAGGGTAGATCCACTACATCTAGTCCAAGATACATCAATATCATACCATGAGCACTTCAAAAATTTTCCTCATAACCTCTCAAATATGCCCAAAGCACAAAAATTGACTTTTTAGAAATTTTAACATATTAAATTTCTTCTAAAGTGCCTAGAAGCATTTTAATCCATCAAAACTTCACTTTAACTCTGAAAAATCACAAGAAATGGACGATGCCTGTTGGTCTAAAACTCGAAGAAGGGAAGTGTACCTTATCGTTTTTCAGAGTAAAGAGTGAGAAAGAGTATCGTCTCCACAGGGATTTGGTTCAAGTATTGAATTCCCACTAGTCCACTAATTGAACTCAATTATGGAAATGCGCAGGCAACACAAATGTGTACGTAAGCAACGCAAACGTAAAATAACTACAAGTGCTGGTTTTTTTAACTAAAATGGAACACTGCTCCAGCATGCATAAAACTAATTAAAAGTAAACCTAGAACTGTCCAATACTCAATAATTGATACGAATGTTAATGAAATCAGTTTATGGAAGCTGTTAGGGTTGGATTTCACCGAAATTTCCTCTAGGTAGCATTAGATCATTACGTGCATTCAAGATAAAATATAATTGAAGATCGAATTCACAAATATTAATTGAAGATCAATCCCTTAACTCATCAATACTTCACTCGAATTAGGAATCCTAATCCCTTAGTAATTCCTAATTTGAGTGAGCCTTAAGTTTAAGAATTCAAATGATCTCACAACTGCGAATCTCTATCCCTAGAGCATTCACAATTATGTTATTCAATCTCAGTTCCAATTCTGAAACTAATTTCCCAATTGTGTAGAAGAATTCAAATTCAAATTCAATCTATAAGTGGCTAAGTCATAGAAGCGTTAAGCGAAGAGAAGAATAATCAATTTTAATGAAAAACAATCATGAATGCATATAAAATATCTGGATTACATAGGTTCAGTGATGACTTCCTCCTTCCCTAACAGAGTTCTAGTTACACATAAGAATAAAAGAAGAAAACAGGGAAGAGAATGGAAGTCATTAGTATGACGGCTCGCGGTGGTTGCCCTTCTTCCTCAACCCTAGGGTTCTTCCGTTACCCAGAACCGAACCAGCATCCAGGAGAGCGGTGGGTCTGTTCTCTACATCTACCTTCAAGAGATAGATCAGTTGGTTGATCTATTGATAGAGGTATGCCATGTTTCGTTCTATTCCGGGCCTTTATAGGTGTTGTTCTATTGCGTCACGTGTCCAACGCAACTGTGCTTGCGTTGCCAATGCAGTGCGTATAACAGAATACTTCCTTCCTTTCAGACTTTCATGTGCTCCACATATTTCTGGTTGTGTTGCCAACACGAAACCCTGTGACAGATTGCAGAAATTAAAACACCATATTTATGAGAATTTATCGCCTAAAAGGCTTTAAAATTGCATTTTTCAGATTGTGTATGGGTTACTCAATTTTCTATCATTTTCTCATGCTTTAGTGGTGCTTTATGCTTCAATTGCTTGCAATTATGTCAAAATATGTACTAAATAAATGTCGTATTGGACACTTATCAATGCCCATATCCAACCACTCAAAGGTAGTTTGGAGCTCTCATGGTTTCAAACAAAATTAGATCCACGGGTCTTAGAGAGGATCCACAAAAATAAGAAAACAAACCATAAAAATTCAAAATTTAAAGCTTAAAAACATAAGTAGTAAAATCCTACTTGTTGAAGACTTTTGTGATTGGGTTTGGGTGGGATTTAATGGCTTCTCTTCCCTTCTTAGATGGTCCACAAAACTGATCCCAAGTGTGGTGGTGCAGCTTTGTGATTAAGTCTTAATTTAACTTAAACTTCAAAGATGGAAGTTGAAGCTTAATGTGGATTTTTGTGTTTTGAGAGAAGTCGAAGTTTTGAGTGAGTTTAGAAAGCTTCCACAAGTGTTTAAAAGAGTTTTAATGGAGTAAATCATCTTCTTCCTTGGTGATCCTACGCAGTTTCATCCACCTAGGGCCTGTGAGAATTAAATTCTCACTTAAGGGAATTTTGTTAATTTGCATGTAACTTCTATTTTTCAAAAGAATTATAAATGTAAGGAATTATCCTTTTAGGATTAAATTAGTACTAATCATGCTGATTTTGTCACTAATTAAGATTAATTTACCTTAACCATGGTTAATTTTAATTAAACAAGGTTAATTAGCCTTAACCATGGTTAAAGGAATCTTTGCAATTATTATTTTTGACTTTTATACATTTAATTTTTTGATGGCTCATATGCTGAGTTATCACCATGTTTTCCACGTGTAATTTTCGATCAATATGTGTTGGGCCCCATATCTTTGCTTTTGTTTCGTATTTTCTTACCCTACCGGTCTTACAAGGGTTTCTTTGTATTTTCCTGTGAGGTTTAAAATTTGTTCCTCTAATGCTTTTAACACTTATTCATTCGTTCCCAAATTGTTCTTATGTCATTTAATATTTTTATAGAAAAGATTAGCCCTGGTGAAAGACAGAACTTCCAAAGGACGTTTTAAGCGTTTTTAGAGTTTTCTATCAGTGTTTTCACACTTTATCTTTTCATATTATTTCCTCATCACTTTTCAATCAATGTATTCTCATCCCTTGGGATTTCGTTTATATCTTACGTTTCTTGCACATTTATTAGGGTTACCCAAGTACAGGAACACTTTCATTATTTTTACAAAATTTTCTAATTACGTTGTCTTTACTTTATTTCTCACTAAAGGTTATTTGCAACATAAAGGGTTCACTATGAAAAATTACGGGTGCTACACAAGTAAGTTTGATTAGAAAGATATCTCTAGTTAAAATGATTATGTTATCTTATTATGTTATTTCATCGATATATGGATTTATGTGTAGAGAAAATAAAATACCCTCTTGCCCATATTCAAAAGGAAAAGTGGTCCTTCTAAGCTGACGACAAAAGAGTTATTAACAAATCTTTCTATTATGAAGCGTTAGGTTTTCAAAGAATTATGATGGTGACGAGGTTCAAGGAATGAACTCGTATCCTAAGAATAGAAGGAAAAGTATCAGAGCTAGTGAAAATATGTTGCTTGATTAAAACGTGTGATATGCTTATGATATAGATTACCACTCAAAGAGTGTAGAGAAATAAGAAGAATTGTGATTAAGGCATGAATGAAATGATAGTCAAATGATATATGTGAAATGATATAGTATGATCATAAGAAAATGTAAAGTGTATAAATGTCTTGTAAGAGAAGGATGAAATCAAGAATAAGTACTTGTATGCTTAAAACAAAAGTTAATTTCTATGACTTTTAAAAAAAATCCACATTATATAAGGATTTGTCTTAAGGATAAAAGTGAATTTGTATGCATGTCATTTCTTACAATAAACTAATCTGGATGGATTGAAAATGTTGACATAAATAATAGGTAGAATCTTACTGAAAAACATTGTTTCACACCCCCTCCCACCATTTTCTTTCCCATATCCTAATGGTGTCATTCATGAAGGCAGTGGTATTTGTAGAGATTGACAACGTAAACCGGATGGTTGGAGACTAGAGATCCCCACAGTTGGAGCGCTACTAGGAATTTTGTCTTACCTAACAATGTAAGTTTTTGAAAATAATCATGTAATATGTATGATAGATAGCAGGTACGTATAATAGTATGTAACATGTGAAATAATTATGTAATATATGTAGTGATGTATGTTAAGGTACTAATTCCCTTGCACTAACTTTTGAACATAAGAGTATGTATAAATTATCAAAGTCAGCATAAATAATATGAACCGGTATTGTATGCATTAATATATTCAATATCATGTAATTAAAGCAAATTAAGGCATGGGTGACAGTGCTTGATTGTTTATTTTCTGCTATAATGATTTATATGACGAGGCTTGCATTATCAACAAAGGTTTTAAAATAAAAGTTTTCTCACATTTTCAGTATCAGTAATTTCATCATGAAGGAATAGTCTAATAATGAAATCACGAATATGTCTTAAGCGTAAAACGAGCTTCATTTTTTTAGGGTGTTACATTATGTTATCAAAGCAGTTCATCCTTAAAGATCCTAAGGATGGTCTGAAAATACTTCTAGAGCATGCCCACATTTTGGGTTAGAATTATAAGTTATGCTTTTAATCCAGTTAGTAATCTGTGTGCATGACTGCTTTATGATTTGTACGATTGGTGACTAATATGCTTGATTTCACTACTGAGTTTGATCATCTCAATTTCAGTGCATGTGTGTTCAAAATCCAATGGAAAAAGCAAGGCATGGTAGAGGACGTCTTAAGAATGTAAAAACCTTAGAAGCCCTAGTGGCAAAAGGTATAAGTAGCCATAACTAAGTGTAAACACCCAATTATGTCTGAGACCACATTTTAAAAATTAATTAGTGAATAAGAATAATTTAAATAATAAATAAACACACCAAGAAGCAAAGAAATAAATATAAAATGAAAAAAACAAAAAGCAAAAAACAGAGAAACAAACAACAAGAAGACAAAAGAAGAAAATTATGAAAAAGAAAAATAAAAAGCAAAGGAATAAAAAAAATTAAAAACAACAAAAATAAAATCTGAATCTGATTTAAAAATAAATAATAAAATCTGAAATTAAAAAATAAATCAACAAAATCTGAAATAAAAAATAAAATATATATATATATATAAAATAGAAACAATAATGGATAAATTAATTAAAAAACAAAAAATCCAAAAGTATTATAAAAAGGAACATTGGTAAAAATAGAAAAAGAGAAAATTGGAAAATAATAAAGATAAATTTGGAAAGAAAAAGATTAAAACAAAAAAAGATAAAAAATAAAATATAATAAGAAGAAAAATTAAAAATGAAAAAGAAAAGAAGAAAATAAAAACAAACAACAGAAAACGGATTTTAATAACAGAAAAAACAGCATTGAAAATTAAAAAAAAAACAGACGAACTAGAGAGAAAAAAGGGAGGGAGGATGTGAAAAAGGAGGGAAGAAAAAAAAAGAGGAATTCCTCATCGCTAGGGCTGAAAACTTAGAAGAACGGCTGACTAGATTTTGCTTCTATCGCAACCGAAGAAAATTCACATCAATCTTGCATAGCGTCCTGGAGGGTCGCACTCTCTGCTTTCATTGGAAAATTTGCTAAGTTCTGCAAATAAAATTAAAGAAGTATGATGGGAGAAGGTAAATGAAAGAAAGTAAGATAGATATGCGGAGAGTTGGGCTCATCAAGATTTTAGAAAAGGAAAATCTAAAGAAGAAAAGAGGCCCTGATTCTAGTGGGGAAGGACCACCCACATTTTCAGCAAGCACTTGAATCATAAAGCGAAGGGACGGAAGAGTTCGGTTGATGAAAGCGCAGGTGTAGTGGCATGATCACTACAACGACTTCGTACAGGTGAGTCACGCTGCTTTCTTGAATCAAGAACATGGCATCGATTAATTTTGATTTATGCTTGAGTTAAGGAAGAACCTCGTGATAATCTTATTTTGCTTGAGTTAAGGAAGAACCTTGTGATAATCTTATTTGAACGCTGTGTCATTCTTATGTGAAGATCTGGTTGATTGATATGATTGGAGAGACGTGGTTTGCTAAATTTCAATCGTGGTCCCTATTAAGACATCACTGTGAAAATTCGATCTCCATTCAATTGATGATATAACTAGGGAAGGATTCTTAAGTCTTAGTTGTTTGTTGTATGTTCATAGGGTCTGCAAATTGCATTTTTCAGTTTGAATGTGAGTATATAGCTCCGTGAGTACCTTAATTCCCTCCTAAGATTCGTGTAGTCTTTGTAAATTTAGAAGTCCCATCTGTAATTTGATTTGTTGTACAAAGAAATTGCATTAAGTCTTGTACCAGAGGCTCTTATTATGAATCGCTACCAAAATTAATGGAAATACAGCACTTGTAAAGGATATCCTTAATGGATCTCTTGCGAAAATTTCTTTATCATCAGACGTACTCAAGGGCTGGTGATATCTTGGTGTTTCGGTGGTGGTTCGGTGCACTGTACAGAGCATATTACAACCGACCTTCAAGTAGTTGACCATGAAGGACTAACCAGAATTTATTCCTATCAACATGAGTATCACCAAGAAAATTGTATTGTAGAGAAAACAAGCCAAGGAGCCTAACCTGGATGATGTTTACGCCTCAGAAGTATGGACGTTGTCCTCACTCAAATGTCGATCTCCTCTGGCTTGCGATTAACCCTTTCTTCAGAAGCTTTCCTTTAAACTTCTCCCAAAACCAATAAAAGAGAAAAAAAGTCCCCTCTCAATTGCTTGAATTCCTCTTTTATAGGTTCATTTGAACCCTTAGGCGGGTTTCTTCTCTCCCTTTTGCTCATCCTTCTCCCTGGTTCCCGCCTCCAATTTTGTTGTTTTTGATATTTAATTTTCAAATTCTCTTTTTTTTTATTTCTTTTTTTTTCCCGATTTTATTTCTCTAATTCTTGTAATTTTCATTACTCTGTTTTCATTTATTCTTGCTTTTTCTATTTTAATTTATGTTTAAAGTGTTATATTTTTTGTTTTATTTATTTTCGATTTTATTTCCTATTTTTTCTTTTTCTTGTTTTCGTTCTTATTAATTATTTCATATTTTCCTATCTTATTTTCTTTTTCGTTTTTATTTTGTTTGTTTAATGTTCTCTTCTTTTCACATTGTGGCTCCAATTAATTTATCTATTATTTATTTTTCATTTTCTGTTTTTAGCATTTTTCTATTTTTTTGTCTTTTTGTATTTCCCTTATTTTATCATTTTCTATTTTTTATTCCTTAAGTTACTTTTTATGCATATTTATTAATTAATTTCAAGATGGGGGTCTCGAACATAATTGGGTGTTTACAAGACCTAAAACCAAAATGAATTTAATTTGAAAATAATCAAGAAGAAGATTAGGTTTGGTTTAAAACAAATTGGGCTTGATTTTCAAATTTTTGGAGAAAAGGAATTGGTTGAGATGAAGTAGTTGACTTGAAATTTTATGGAAAATCAAACTTGATTTAAGTTGGAAAAAAACTTGATTTGATTTGGAACATTAAAGGAAAGGAATTAGGTTTAATTTGAACAAGTTTGAATTGAAACTTAAAGGGAAGAATTAAGTTTGGATTTGAAAAAGAATTTTGGTTGAAGAAAAAGAATTCAATTGGGGTCGAATAAGAATGAATTTTACTTAAAACTTGAGGAATAGGAATAAATGGGATTTGAGCATGATGAATTTTATTCAAAAACTTAAGGAATAGAAATTAAGAAGGATTTGAATAAATAAATTGAATTTGAATTTTTAAAACAAAAGAATTATTTTTTATTTGAAAAAATTTGAATTGAGGGTTGAGAGAAAGCATTAAAATTGATTTGGGTTGAGAGAATTTAAATGGATTAAATTTAAACTGGACAGATCAATTATGCTAGGTCTATATAGAAATTTCACGCGTATGGCCCAAACTTGAGATATGGTGGCCGCCTTGTCTATCTTAGGAAATTGGCCCAAAGAGATGACCTCAAACCCAAACAACACAAAATTGTGGGTGAAATAATACATGTAAAATAAAAAGGCATTGTGCGGGAATCGAACTCGAGACCTAGTTGCTGCATTCACGGCCCAAGTCGGAGTCATGAGGTCAGACTCATTCCTCTGTGCGCAGTTCCTGGAACCAAACTACCAGCTAGAATTTTTGGGAGCCATGCATTCACGGCCACGTATAACCACAAAAGAGGGGTGTAGTACTCGCACCTGTTTTGGCTGGAATAGAATAATGAGAGTACACAAATACGTGCATGTGCGTTCGATTAGGCTACACACTGCTTACTATCAATCCCACCAGAAGAATGGTTAAATACCTTAACCAAGAGGTGCCGTTTAATGCACGTTAAATGGATGAAAGGGGTGAGACTACTTCTCATGGTAGGTTTTGTGCTTAGTTCGTTGAGACCTGTACCTACTCTGTTGGCTCTTTTTGTACCAACCAGAAAAGATATCATACCACTAGATAATGTTCAGGCCCAGCAAGGGCACAGACTTCTCTTTTGGAGCATTAGAAAAAATTCCCTCTAAACATTGAATGAGAAGTAGCAACCAGAATCTCCAGGTTTGTGGAGCTATTTCTAAAAGCTCTGACTCAGTTTCCTCACTGAAATATGCCTCTTATGCCTAAGCTTAGTCGAATAGGGTGGCTATTGACACTGCCTTAAACCTTTAACTGATTAGAGCATTTTGTTGTAATGAGCTTTATGTAGAGTCAATCAGGCCATTATATAATATTATGACACTTCTTAATGTGACTCTCCTACAGCCAAATGGTAACAAGTTGTACTTTGTCGCAACCGTAATTCCGACGAGACGACGAACTCGCTAAAATTTTAAAAAAGTTGATGTTGATGATGTGGAGTCGCCACCAAATTTTTATTTAAGGGAAAAAGATTTGGAAAAACCCTGGATGAGATTTAGGTTCGGGAGTCGGTTACGAGTGGGGAAGGTGTTAGGCATCCCACTCGCCTGTTCCGAAGAACAGTACCCTTAAATTGAGTGTGTGATTATTTGAAAATAGTTTGATCCCTTTTATTAGAGTGAAAATAAATACTTGATGGAGGTTAGCCTGACAGGACTTGATCCTGCTCCTACGTATTCCCTGGTGCAATGGGAAACTCAAGGCTTACGTAGTTCTGGTTATGTTTTGAAAGCTTGACTTTCGAAAGTGTTTGAAAGAGTGTTTGAAATGTGCTCGAAGGCTTGACCTTCGGAGCTACTTGGAAAGTAAAAATAGCTTGACTATTTTTGAAAACTATTTTTAGGGGGGCGATCCTCATCCACATATGCGCAGGGCCCAAGACAACTACGGCTACACTTGGACCCATACGAATCTCTAAACAACGAACAGCAGAAAAAGCTACCAGTTCGTGCTTAGAGCTCGTCGCGTGAGATTTAAGAATCGCAAAACAAGATTTTTTTATTTTGAAAATCGAGGAATAAAAATGAGCAAGGTTTTTATTTTGTAAAAAGGAAAGGGAAGCCTAACCCACATATGCACAAGGCCCAAGACAACTACGGCTGCACTTGGACCCATACGAATCTCTAAACAACGGACAGCAGAAAAAGCTACCAGTTCATGCTTAGAGCTCGTTGCGTGAGATTAAGAATTACAAAACTAGATTTTTTATTTTTGAATAACGATGAATGAAAAGACAAGACACAAGTAATTATTAGAAATTTAGGAGAAAATTTATCGATTAAGGAATTTTATGAAAATACTTGATAATCTTGAATTTATTTAGAAATTTTGTATTTTTTATGAATTATTTAGGAATTATACAAAAAAAAAATTAATTTCTGGAATTTTTGAATTTTTTATTAATTTCTGGAATTTTTGAAATTTTTATTAATTTCTGGAAATTTTGAATTTATTATTAATTTCTGGAAATTTTGAATTTTTTATTAATTTTTGAATTTTTGAATTTTTTTATTAATTTCTGAAATTTTGGAATTTTTGTTAATTTTTTTAATTTCTGGAATTTTTTATTAATTTCTGTATTTTTGGAATTTTTTATTAATTTTATTTAATTTCTGGATTTTTTGAATTTTTTTATTAATTTTCTTAATTTTTGAATTTTTATTGATTTTCTATATTTTTTGTAAATTTTTTAGATTTTTATTAATTTTCTTAATTTTTGAATTTTTATTGATTTTCTGTATTTTTTGTAAGTTTTTTAGATTTTTATTAATTTTTATGAATTTCTGGAATTTTTGAATTTTTTATTAATTTTCAGGGGACATGTTGGGAATTTACTAATCTCTCTACAGGGCAATTTAGAGATTAAGAAATTCTGAAGGGGTGGTGTGGACAAATTCATTGAAAATAAAGCAAAATACTGTGAGGGAAGCTCGAATTGTTTCCACCTATGTAAGAGTATTGGTGGTATTCGCATTAAATGGCTTCAGCCCGTGGACCCCACAATAGACAAACTTCCTACACTATACACAAAAACCTAAGTTCTTAACCTTTTCCTACGTGAAATCTTCTTGCATGGCTTCTAACTCTGCTGTACCCTATAGTTCATTCTCAATTTTCAGAGGCTAAGCTGAGGCAGTGGGATACCACTTGTATCATAAAACAAAGTTTGCAAACTCTGAAGTCAGAGCCCCTTGCCCCTCCTACCATAGAGGTCGTAACCTTTATGGAGTCCATTAACCATGCATCTATTCACTGTTTTGGAGCAAACTTGACCCCTCAACGTGGGCTTCATCTATCCTAAGCAAAGTGTAAGCGTCCCTTTTAACCATGTCTTGACACTTCTGAGTACCCCGAGTAGGCAAACTCTTAAACTTGCCCTACGACTTTCACCACGTTTCTTCATTTCCGGATATTGGTCATGTCTGACCTTACATATACATGGGTTTTGGGGAGTCTGATCATACTTGGGTTCGGTCTCTATTTCCTCTTCCTCCTATCCATGATCCTTGCGTATGACTCAGGACCACCGCGTTTCTATTTCTACTAGAAGACGACCATTCATACACACCTTTGGGAGCGAGATATACATGCTGCATTTGATGTTATTGCAACTGGTTCTTGTAGTTATCTCTGCTAGGGAAGGGAAGCTTATGCCCACGTTTTGGGACAGGGGACATATC
Organism: Canavalia gladiata; assembly: GCA_037954105.1. NCBI lineage: Eukaryota > Viridiplantae > Streptophyta > Magnoliopsida > Fabales > Fabaceae > Canavalia > Canavalia gladiata. The sequence goes on from CM075663.1 coordinate 30,066,698, forward strand.
CCCGGAACATAATGCACGTCGTTGAAGAATTTTCTAGTTATCAGAAATCTTACTACTCTAAGGGGTGGGTCTTTTTCCATTCATAAATGAGATACCCTTCCTATGAAGCCTACCATGCATTTCTTGACTGGGATTGTGGGGAAGAAGATGTCAATACTAACAAGCTTGCTAAGAGGATCTTTAGCTTCTTGAACGGACTCTTCATAATCCTACCCATTCGCACTCAACACTCATTTGGCTGACTCTCTTGTATATCCTATGTCTCTGAAGAATCGAGACCGACCTAAATACAAATCCATTCCCAGCCTGTTGACTAACTGAATTTAGTATGTTAGATTCTGTGATCGCTTATTTCTCAATGTTTGAGACGCGGTTTGTAGCGGTGTCTTTTCTTGGCTCTTTCAGCAACCATGGGGTTTATCGTGAAGACGCGATCCAATTTCAAGGCGATCTAAATTCCTAATCAAGATGTGTTTACGCTCAGTTTCTTTTATCTGAATTCAAGCAACCAACTACAGAGCGAGGAGGACAAAATGCATGCACCTCTTTAGCAGGAAAAGTACAGAGTCTTTTGTTCCTTGTGGCTAGTTCTCTCTTTTTGATTGAGTTCTTTCCTAGCACTCAGTAGTCATAAACACTCTATGTCCTATTGCAAAAATCAAGATTTTACCCCCAAACATCATGCAGATTGTTACAGAATCACTATGCAGCTAATGATATAAAAGAATTTGGTTCTTTGCACTAAAACCAAGCAGGCAAACGAGCATGGTGTTCTAGATTTGGCATGGCTTTTGAGACGAAGGATAAGAGGATCTAACCTGTTAGGCGATCGGAGAGTAAATCGACGATCGGTCTCGTTCTTCTCTTCCCAGTCCTTCCTGCTTAAGCTCGAGGAGAACTCCAATTCCTCTCTTCACTCTGCTCAGTATCCTTTCTCCGTTTCTTTTTTCTCGCCCTCGCTCCTCGAAGCTCCAATCCAGTCCTCCCTTTTTTGCACCCAAACGTCCCTTTTATATAGCCTCTGTTTTTTTACTTTTCTTTTTCCCTTTTAAAATTTTTCTATTCCTTCTTCTTTTTTGTCCTTTTCTGCAAAAAATGTTTGATTTATTTGTTTTTTTAGTTTTCAGAATTTTATTCGTTATAAGTGTTTAGAAAACAAAAATTAATTTTCCCAAATTTTCTAATTTTGATTTTTTTACTTTCAGACTTTTATTTTTGATTTTTTAATTTCTGTTTTGTTTTATTTTTCAATTTCCATTTTTACTTTTTTGTATTGTTTTCATTTTCTGATTTCATTTATTTAGATGATTTTATTATTTTTAATTTTTCTTTTTTGATTTTCGTGATTTTAAAATTTTTATTTCCTTTTCTAAAAAAGTTTTTAATTTTTGTTTTCTGTTTCTGTTTATTTTTCTGCTTCTTTGTTTATTTATTGAATTAGTTTCTTGATTAATTTTATAAGTGGGGGCCTCAGACATAATTGGATGTTTACATACTTCTGATTTCTAGGCTTTCAAAACTCAAATTCTAGGTTACTATTGAGTGTCCTTCCCCATCTTGATCCAAATTCAGATGTGGTAACTTGGTATCACGACGAAGGACTGTTGGAGGCTGGGGTTTGACAAGAGGCAAAAGGAGAAGGATCTGCATAATTATGCAGATTATGAACCCATCAGAATTATTGTATCTAAAGCCCATTTCTCCAGGCCTTTGTATCTTTGTGTAAGGGTTCGAAGACTCTGGTCGTTGATTCAACACCACTTCTTAAGTCCTAATCCTTCGAGTGAGACATACTAATGGCTAATGGAATAGTGATAGCCAAACTATATGATTGGATCATAATTAAGCTTGGGACGTTTATGCGGTAATGCTCTTGCAGTATTAGGGAGATCTATAGGATTATACAGGCCATGGACCTCACCTATCATACCTGGATCAGAATCACCATACATATTTGTGTTTTTGGGACAGAGTGTTTATCATCTCCTCATACATGGAATCTTTTAATTTTCGATCAAAACACTCACGGGTTCGTAACAGAAATTATGATTTTTTATTAGACTTTACGTCTCTATATGATCTTGCTAAAATCAAATGCATCAAACAATCACTAGTAAACACATAACGCACATATTCCTTTACAATATCAATACGAAGATTTGCAAATAATGAAGGCAACCATAATGATCTAGTGAATCAATGAAAGTGATCTTGAACCTACCAAGAATTAGAAGTCTTATCTGGAATTGATCTCTTTATGTTGTATACCAGAGAAGTATGAGAGAAAATTCCTAATGCTTCATGCTTTGAGAACGCTCCTATCCCCCTGTGTAATGACGTGAATTTCTTCACTTTTGGATCCTGCTTGGACTAGAGCACCCAGGACAGAGAGGTATCCTCCCCCAGAATCAACAGGGAGCTAAAATGAGAGCAGGTCCCCCTAGAACCCCATCCAGTTGCTGAACTTGGAGAGGCCTCAGTCGCAGAGCAAAGACTAGAGAAAGAAAGCGCCCTCCCCTAATTTTCCCCCCTCCTCTTGTGTTTTTTTTTCTTTCCTTTCTTCATTTTTCAAACCGTTTTTAGTTTTTTCTTGTTTTTTTCGTTTCAAAAGTCGTTTTCTGTTTTTTCCAAAATTGGTTTTTCCGTATTTTTTGTTATTTTTGCTTTTTACTTAATCAATTTTAATTTCTTTTTATTTCTTTAATTTCTGATTTTATAATATTTTATAAATTTGTTTTATTATATTTCTGCTTTTCTTATTTCTTTTTATTTTTCTTTTTTATTTATTTATTCATTTATTTATTTTTATGGTTTTTCATTTTTTTATATATTTGATTTATTTGTATTTTTCTTTGTACTATTTTTATTCCTTGATTTTATTTTATTTTTGTTATTTTTTCATTTATTTATTATTATTTTAATTTTTTATCATTTTATTATTTTTTGTATTATTATTATTATTATTTTCCTATTATTCTTATTTCAAATTTTCTGTTTTACATATTTTTAATTATATCTATTCCTATTCTTCCAATTTTTCTTTCATCATCATTTTCTTCCTCGTTTCTTTTTTGTTGTTTTCATTTCATTCTTCATTTTTATTTGGTTTTTTCCTTCTGTTTTTATTATTCATTTATTTTTAAATTAGTATTGGTTTCTTGCTTAATTTTAACAATTGAGGGCCTCAGACATAGTTTAGTGTTTACATGGATATGTTTTCCTACTCTCGTCAATCTTTGCATGCACCAATGGCAATAGCGCTTAGGTGCAATGGCTCATAGCTGCCCGGCGTGCTGAAGCTGGCCTTGCTTAAAAGGCGCCTCTCCCGCTCAATCAAGGACTTAAGGGATGAGTACTCTACGAGTAAACAAAAGGTCCTCGGATCCCTATACATCCCTAACACGTCTGAATAAGGTGCAAACCCTCTAAGGAGGCTTCTCTGTGAAACTCAAAAGGACCATCGGTTTAGTCAAAATGAAGAAGCCCATGCATGGCAAGTCCTTGCAGCTATTGGGACTCTAGTACTTTAAAATGATCCCGTCAGGTCTTGAGCATCCCATGCAACTCACACGTCAAACACGATCCCACGCCTCCATGCACGACGCACCCGTTCACTAATGTTCGTCCCAGAGTGTGGTGGTTGTTGCAGATTGTTCCTAAAGCAAGGTCAATATTACATGGATGGGGTATGGGCAGAATCAGGAACCCCAACTGGACCAGAGGTTGCTCAAGCTTGGTGTTGATTGTCGGGTACCTAAATCGGAGTGAAGTCAACTTGAAAAATTCTCCCTAAGATAATCTAGAAATGACGAACAGGTAAATCCTATAAGGGCCAAAGGAGGAAGACACTATGAAAGACCTTGAATTCAACGTGCATGGGCATGTGCATGACTTCATCAAATATTAGCCAAACTGAAGACACTAAATTAAATCGAAGAGCCTTAAAATCTCAACCAAAGAGCTTAGCCCAATGGTCAAAGGTGTTGCTTGTGGCCCGCACGACAAGGGTTCGAATCTTGTCTAGGCCCTTTTTTGGCAGATTACCCCCTAGGCCTCAGTTTATGGGCCGCGTGCGTCGATCCAAAATGGGACTGAATTGGGCATCCAATCCAAACCATACACAGCCTATATGTTCCTCAAACTGGGCCACCTAAGTGGGACTGAATCGGGCCACCTTTGGACTCATATATTCAATTAATTAATTTGGACCCTAGCCAAAGCAAATTAGGCCTATCCGAACCCTATACAGGCAGCATATTTCTACGTATTTGGGCCTTACCTCCGAGCAAACTGGGCTGTCATTCAATTGATCAAGTCTTTTAATTTAAGTTCATTTTAAGTAGGATAAGTTTTAATTTTCCTTTTAAAATTCGAAATTGATTTCCTTAAAAAAAATTAAAATTAAATTCTTTGTTTCTTTTAAATCAAGTCAAGTCCATTTCCAACCAAATTTATTAAATCAAGTTCGATTTCTCAAACTTCATCAAATCCAACCTAATTTTTTCAAATCAAGTTTGTTTGGCTTTTTTTTACTTTCAAGTCCTTTTTTTGTCAAGCTTAATTCTCGTCTTAAAATTGTGTCAAACCCAATCATTGTCTTCTTTCTATTTTAAATCAAATTCTTTTCCTCAAAGTTTCAATTCAAATCTATTTCTATTCAAATTAAATTTAATTCCTTTCCCCAACTTTGAGTCAAAATTCATTCTTAGTCTAGTCAAATTTATTTTATACCAAACCAATTCTTCACAATCAAGTCCATTTTTAGTCAAATCCAAATGGAATCTAATTCTCCCAATTCAAGCCAAATTTCATTTCTTAGAATTCAAATCAAACTCATTTCAAACCAAATTCTTCTTTTGAATCCAAGATTATTTCAATCCAAATCAAGCTCTCTTTCTCAAGTTTCAAATCAAGTACAAATTCTCAAGTTTAAATCAAAATCCTTTTAAATCAAGTTCATTTTTAAATCTAGTTGACTTTAAATCAAGTCCATTTCAAGTCAAGTTCTTAAATTGAAGTCAAGTTTGTTTTTAGTCAAGTCAAGTTCAATTTCTTCAAATTGCAATTTAAATTTGTTTTAATCAGGTTAATTCGTTCATTCTATTTTAAATGAAGCTCAATTATTTCCTTATCGTGATTATTTTCTTCAAATTAAATTCTTTTGGAATTCTAAGTCTCACGCAAAGAACCCTAGATACGAACTGGTAGCTTTTTCTATTGTTCGATGTTTAGGAATTCATATGGGTTCCAGTGCAGCCGTAGTTGTCTTGGGCCTTGTGCATATGTGGACTAAGATTCCTTTTGTAAATAATTTCAACAAAAACTTCATTTGGAACTCCTAAGTCTCACGCGTCGAACCCTAAGCACGAATTCGTAGCATTTTCTGTTGTTCGATGTTTAGGAATTTGTATGGATCCCAGTGTAGCCGTAATTGTCTTGGATCCTGTGCATATATGGACTAAGGATTCTCCTCAAAATATTTTCAAAACATTATGTTCATTTTCAAATACCCCTTTTCAAGTGCCTTCAAAGGCCAAGCCTTCAAATCAAACTAGAACTACGTAAGCCTTGAGTTTCCCATTGCATCGGGGAATACGTAGGAGCAGGATCAAGTCCTGTCAGGCTAACCTCCATCAATCTATTTATCTTCACTCTAATTAAAGGGATCAAGCAAATTTCAAAAAGTCACACACTCAGTTTAAGGGTACCGTTCTTCGGAACGGGCGAGTGGGGTGCCTAACACCTTCCCCACTCGTAACCGACTCCCAAACCTAAATCTCTTCCTCAATTTAGGGTTTTTTCAAATCTTTTTCCCTCAAAATAAAAATTTGGTGGTGACTCCACATTATCAAATAAATTCTATTTTAAAATTTTAGCGAGTTCGTCTCGTCGTGGTTACGGTTACGACACTAAGTAATTCAGTAAAATTAGATAGGGGGATTTTATATTTTAAATGAAATAAAAAAAAAACATTTTATTTAAGGAAAAATCAAAAAATATTAATGTGTTTATATATGTTTCTATGTGTACATAATCAAAACTAAAAATGTCCCATCATCATCACACATATATACAATGAATTTAGAGGAGGAATTGATTCCCGCAACACACACTATAGTATTATCCAACACTACATAATTTGATTTTAATATTGATGAGATTCAAAGCATGAAACCACTTATTTTATAATAATTTGAATAAAACTTATTTTTCAATTTGCAAAAACTACTTAAAATAATAGGCCATTGTAAGAATCATAAGGCTAAAAGATAACATTATTAGGGCTCAAACATTAACATAAGAATTTAACAAAATCAAAATACAAACATTAATTTAGTCAAATAAGTATGTTGTGTTTGAACATGAAGGAATGAGCCTCTTGACCTAATGGTTGAAATTAAAATTCTTAGGAACATCAAGCCAACAATGATGGAGAGGATTTGACATTATGGTTGAAATCCAACTCCTTTGAGAAAATTTAATGTTTCACAGGTGGTATATAAAGAGATTGGGTAGGATTTGGACCAGTAGGATCACGTCTCTTGATCTCATGGTTGAAATCTAACTCTTGGGAAATAGTAGATTTGCAATTATGGATTGGATTTGGACCAGTTGGAACACATTTTTTGATATTATGGTTGAAATCTAACTCCTTTGAGATAATTGAATGTTTTTCGAATGGTTTATCTCGAGATTGGGCTGGAATTGCACCATTAGGAACACGTCTCTTGATCTCATGGTTGAAATCTAACTCCTGGGAAATAGTAGATTTGCAATTATGGATTGGATTTGGACCAGTTGGAACACATTTTTTGATATTATGGTTGAAATCTAACTCCTTTGAGATAATTGAATGTTTCACAGGTGGTTTATCACGAGATTGGGTTGGATTTGGACCAGTAGGAACACGTCTCTTGATCTCATGGTTGAAATCTAACTCCTGGGAAACAGTAGATTTGCAATTATGGATTGGATTTGGACCAGTTGGAACACATTTTTTGATATTATGGTTGAAATGTAACTCCTTTGAGATAATTGAATGTTTTTCGAATGGTTTATCTCGAGATTGGGTTGGAATTGCACCATTAGGAACACGTCTCTTGATGTCATGGTTGAAATCTAACTCCTCGGAAATAGTAGATTTGCAATTATGGATTGGATTTGGACCAGTTGGAACACATTTTTTGATATTATGGTTGAAGTCTAACTCCTTTGAGATAATTGAATGTTTCACAGGTGGTTTATCACTAGATTGGGTTGGATTTGGACCAGTAGGAACACGTCTCTTGATCTCATGGTTGAAATCTAACTCCTGGGAAACAGTAGATTTGCAATTATGGATTGGATTTGGACCAGTTGGAACACATTTTTTGATATTTTGGTTGAAATCCAACTCCTTCGAGATAATTGAACCTTTCACAAGAGTTGGATCAGTAGGAATACGATCTTTTATCCCATGGTTGAGGACCATGTCATGGGATACTACAGAATATTTCAATAGTGGTTTATCGGATAATTGGGTGGGAATTGGATCAATAGAGACATCACCCACAACAGAAGAAAGAAATAAGAAAGATGCAATGCCAACCAAATAAACCTTTGTCATTTTCATCTTGTTAGGTGGTATTTTACTAATGGCAAAACAATGTGTTAAATAGTAGGACTTTATAATTTCATTATTATTAATCTATTTTTTTTATCTTTTTGTTCAATTGCCTTTTTTTCATGTTGAAATAACATAAGTTAATATTGTACCAATAATTTTAACTATAAAAGAAATTATCTTCTTTGTTTTAATATCAATTAATTTCTTTTTATTCAATATGGTCAATTCAAAGCGTTAATCATCCTTTTTTATTTTACAATTTTTATTTCTAGTTAAATATTTTTATAAGAAAGGTAAAATCAATAATAAAAAAATTAAGTTTTCAATTAATTTTGTAATTGACTTAATTATATTTTAAGCGTTTGACCAATTATATTTTCTCATCATACACTAACAACAACAATTGATTTGAGCTGGTTGTTGACTATCTTAAATTGATTTGGTAACAATATTAATATATATTTGTTTAAATTTTAATATATTAAATATTATGTTATTAATGATTTTTTTCTTACAATCAAAAGGTATTTTTAAGCCACAATTTCTTTTTATCAAATTTTTTTAGTTGCTGTAAATTTTGTAGGTTAAATATGAAAGAATAAATCTATTCAAACATTTAAGAAAATTTAATGTAATTAATAAAAGTTTGTTTTATAGATAATAATAATAATAATAATAATAATAAATTTAAATATTAAAAACATAAATTATTTAAATTTTAAAAATTTATAAAACTAAAGATTTTTTATTAATTTATGTTGTTCTAAATATTTTCTAAGTAACATCTTTATATTTAAATTTTAAAATTATTTAATATTTAATGGTTAAAATTGCAATAAATCGTATAATATTTGATTGCTTTCGTTCCTTATTTCCATTCATTTCATTTATTTTTTATTTACATTGATTCTAAACTTAAATTGAATTTAAATAGAGTTGATGAGAATCGTACTACTGAATATACAACCTACACCTTACTTTCATCTTGTGAAAACATAAATTATTAATTAAATAAATAAAAAATTAAAATAGTTTCTATTATTTTTATTAAAAATAAATAAATAATATTCTTTCAAATTATCTATGTGATGATATTGTATATGATGTATTTGGTAAAATTAACCGAAAAACTTGAAAGATAAAAAATAAAATATAAGGTCAAAGTTAGATCAAAATTAAAAAATTAAATAAACTTAATAAATTAAAAATATTTGATCAAATTATATGTTGAACTAACCAGTAAGTAAAGTTTAAATATTGAAACGAAAATTAAATATTATAAATAATAATTTTTTTATTTAAACTAAATTACATTGTTAGAAATGAGTATAATAACTTTTTTTAACTAATTTCTGTTTATATGTATAAGTTAAACCAAAAAATAGATAAAAAAATATATTATTTTTAAAGGGTTGAATGTTAAAAGAATGATTTGATAATTTAATTAATTATTAATTATATTACTTATGATGTGAATTGTTGAGTAAATAAATTTTTATTTTGAAATTAAAAATATTTACTCAAGTGTTTTAGAAATAAATTTTAAGTACCATTTCTATGAAGCAAATAATTATGTTATGTATATAATTTGAATCTTTTTATCATAACGATTGAATGATTTGTTAAAAATACTTTAAATAAGTTTTTCAATACTTAAATTAAATATAATAATGTTAAAAAACATAATAAAAAACCTAATATTTTTTTACCAAATTATTAAATATTTCATAATAAATTTATGATTTTGTTATGAATCTCCATCATTTAGATAGATCTCTCATGCATCGCAATAAATTTTTCATACATATTTTTATTGACTGTATCTCTGTCATTAATTTTTAAAAGTTTTTAAAAATGGATGTAATTTGGATACAACTCAAGAACGGTAAATATCCCGCTATCTGTTGAGTTAATTCTAAGATAATTATACAACTCAAATATACCTATTATGACTTCAATTTAAATTTTTAGTAAATCGTGATATTCTATTCGGTATCTTTGATAATTTCTTGAACATTTTAAGTAATTTTTTCAGAACAACTTTAAATAGATAATGTGCATGATTGAAAGCCTCTTTAGTATTTGCAAGAGGTTCATATTCAAATTCAGATGTGTAGTTACCCTATCTTGGTTTAGGTAACAAATATTCTTTTTTAACTGGTTTATTCTTTATCCATCAAATAAAATTTAACTATTAACAAAGAAAAAATATGATATAATTTATATAAGTTTTATTCTAAATAAATTCATAAATAATAACAACTTGTGACATCTTCATAAAGATTAATTCAAATGTGTTAATCTAATGAAAAAAATATGTGTTTCATCTATAGATGCTTTCCATTTAATTGATGAAAATTTGAAAAATATCAAAATCACAAGTAGCCATTATATTGGATCTCGTAGGATATTTTCTTCTCCCCTATAATATGTTTGATTTGCCTCAAGAGTACATACATGTATGTGGATGTCATTAGTATATTAAATATAATCATATGATCACAATTAAAGATAATGATGTCAATTAGAAATCATGAGATGATGGAAAAATAAATATCTTGAAATAAGACATGTTGTTCATCATTAGCAATTAAAGATGGTGCCAATTTAATGGTCAAATATTTGGTTTTATGCTTTTATTTACAGGATCCCTATAGTCATTGCTCCTATAACCAATGACTTCCAAATTTTCATGAAACACTCTACTGATTGTAAAACCAAAATAATGAAATTTTTATTTCACATCACTATCAGAATCACCCAAGGCAAGAATGTATAAACCTTGATTACCTACTTAAATAAGTTAAGGCATTAGTGTCTTTCCATACTTAAGTACACATATGTTGTCACAACCGTAATTTCGACGAGACGACAAACTCGCTAAAATTTTAAAATAGAATTTTATTTATTATGTGGAGTCGCCACCAAATTTTTATTTAAGGGAAAATACTTGGAAAAACCCTGACTCGAGGATGAGATTTAGGTTCAGGAGTCGGTTATGAGTGAGGAAGGTGTTAGGTTAGGCACCCCACTCACCCGTTCCTAGGAACGGTACCCTTAAATTGAGTGTGTGATTTTTGAAAATTATTTGATCCCTTAATTAATGTGAAAATAAATAGATTGATGGAGGTTAGCCTGACAGGACTTGATCCTGCTGCTACGTATTTTCCGGTGCAATGGGAAACTCAAGGCTTACGTAGTTCTGGCTTCAAGGATTTGGTCCTCAAGGAAGTTTTATACGGGATGGGAAAAAGCACTTTAGGTTTTTTTTTGGATTGTTTTGATTTGAAGAAAGGATTGGAAAGGGGAGATCATTGATCCACGTGCACAGAGTCGAAGGAAAACGAAGGTTGCACGGCGACTCCTATGAATCTCCGAACATCGAAAGACAAGGTCTGCTGCACTTTCAACTTCGGGGCTCATTGCATGAGATCTAGGATCCTTTGGGATTTTGGAAATAAAAATAATTTAAAAGAAAAAGGTAATTTTGAAGAGATATTGAAAAGGGAAATCTTTGATCCATGTGCACAGAGTCGAAGGCAAGCGAAGGTTGCACTACGACTCATTTGAATCTCCGAACATCGAGAGACAGGGTATGCTACACTTTCAACTTTGGAACTCATTGTGTGAGATCTAGGATCCTTTGGGATTTTGGGAAATGAAAATCGTTTAAAAGAGAGAGATAATTTTGAAGAGAGATTGAAAAGGGAAATCTTTGGTCCATGTGCACAGAATCGAACGCAAGCGAAGGTTGCACTGCGATTCATATGAATCTCCGAACATCGAAAGACAGGATGTGTTGCACTTTCAACTTCGGAACTCATTGCGTGGGATCTAACATTGATTCAAAACTATGGAATACGTGTGAAGACATCTTATTTTGGTGATAATATGTATTAACATTTCTATCAATATTGACTGTTGCATCCCATGTTTACAATCTCAGATGCTCGGATATATAGATCCCTGCTTGCTGTAATAGAAAGCATTTGTTGTTCTTAACCACTTTTAATACTAGCTTATCTTTCATTCAGTTGAAGTATGATCATAAAATTCCAACAATTTATGGTTATAACAGCATCGGTCATGGTATTAATCTGCTATCCAGGAGCTTGGGTTCTCTTTCAAGATGGAAGTAGTCATGTATGCTAGGCAAATGAATATGCAGCCTGTCCCTACGTCAGTGGTGTCCGTTTTAGGTATACATTATACTGACGGTGGCCGTGAAATTCTTCTTGGTTAAGGGTTATTGATGTCATGACCAAGGCTATGCTAGTGCAATTGGAAGTGTTACTTCTTATGGCTAAACAAAATTCCTCCGACCAAGATGACTGGCATCCTTGCTAATTTGAGTCTGACTTGATTTTTATTTTATTTTTTGAAATCAACTATTTCCAAACTATAGGGGACCTAATAACCAAGAAATCTATAGAGGTAGGGACCCTAGTCCAATCTGGTTTCTTGGACAGTCTATGATTTTGATTTCTACATCGGGTTTCTCACCTGTCAATTTTGGACTCTAGTTCAACTTCCCTGTTCCATTTTCCAGTTCTAGATGACCAGCTTTGAAAGGAGTCTAAAATGGCTAAGTTTCCTTCACCCGAGCCTACAAGCAGGAGGTACTGATCCTAATGATACCTAATCTATCGGGGTTGCAGATTTATGATCGATTTACCTACACTCCTTATAATATGAGTGTCTAGATTCTAAGCTGCTAATCTAGAGATCCAAGGATAAGTTACCAGATATGATGTCAGAGCTTAATAAAGGATTTTGAACTAGAAGCAGATCTGTGGCTACTCATTTCATGCATTCAATTAGGAAAAGAATCAGGTTCACGTTTTTATAGCCATTAAACCTGAGCAAGGTACTAAGGACATGGAGTCTGAATCTGTGGGTTAACTAGCTGAGATATTAGTTGTTTTCGGTTATTCCTTAGGTTAAAGGCCTAAAATCCTCAAGTTAGTGATTGATCTGTCCCCTGTTATATCTCCTGGACATAGACAGTATTGCACTGCCCTACATGGGATTCCATAGCAAGGACCTATGTAGCAAAATATCACTGGTATGATAATCTGCACTAAGATCTACAGTGGATCATCAGCCCCGTCTTTTATGGTTTACCTCTAAGGGATGTTGTAGTTCAGGGACGGGAATTGGTATACTAATCCTAAGGACTTATAACCTGATTGTTTTCCTCCTGGCCTGTTACCTACCTTCAAACTTACTCAGCCTAGATGCTCGTTTAATTTCTGATCCTTCTTTGATTTTGCTTAAACTACCTAAGGTCGACTTACCCCTCATCAATTGGGGAGTTCCAGGGTGCAGGGCCTGTAATTAGCTATCTGCTAAATCGGCAATGTAACTTATTTAAAGGAACTACATAGCCTATGTTGTGAATTCTTGCTAATATCTTTCCTCGAGCATCTTTTAACTATTTTGTTCTTATTTGACCAGAATGTGGTAACAGGTATAAATGGCCGATCTAATTTGGACACCATGATTCTTTGTTTAATTCTTTCAAAGCTAGCCTTAATAGCCCACAGATTTAGATCAGACCACTATATCTAGTCATCTTAGGTTTGCCTGATTGAAATTGAATAGGGCACCTAAAACAGTCTTACTACTTGTAAGAATGAGGTTCATGTGCTCGTTCAAATTGACCTGATAAGATTTAATGTATGCTGGCTATTACATGAGTTTTAAGAACTGTGATTTCAACACCTATTGGGCCTGTTTCTGTCAACCGCTGAGTGCATTGGGATAGTCTGCTTAAATTATTCCTATAACAGGTGCTGGATCTCTAGCTATTATGACCGTACCTGTTGCCCCCTTCAGAGTATGGTTCTCATGATTTTAGGGGGAGCTAGACTGGCCTTGTGAATAGATTCTTTCGATAAATCAAATCACCCCCACCATTTCAAGACTACCAGTAAGCCCTCTGTAATAACGTAGTATCACATCATGATATTATTGACAATTAGAACTGGTTCTATTATGGCAAAACAGATTGACTAGATTTTACATGGCCTTAAGCCTAACTTGGAGTAAAAAAAACCAACCAATGTACCCTGAGATTGGGTCACGTCTAATGAAACTCCTGCCCTTAGGAATGACTTACCTTAAGGGTCAACAATGCAGAATCTGCATCCACGCTTACTATTATACCCTTGTGGTTTAGCTGTAATTGGCATGCTATCTCTTTGGCTTAATTCTGTGTTTAGATATTCCTCAAATACTTATGTAACCACAACAATATTTTGACCTGAACTCCCCCTTTGCTCTGAACCAGGTCAGGGATTACTAATCTTCCCTCTAAAGTCTAACCCAAACCTAATGGTGTAAGCTCACAGCCTAGGACATTTTCAGTCTCAGCTGCTAACCATTGATAATTTCTAAGTGATTCCTAATTGATGCATGTATAGGTCATAGGAGTAGTTAACCAAGTTTAGAACTTGGCCTGAGACTATGTGTGCCGATTCACAGTTTGGATCATTCGCAGTCCTAGCTACTGCCCTCTATATGACTTCCTCCTAATATATGTGCGAGTGGCAGGAGCAACTTCTGACTAAAATATGTACGACTCTCGTTTCACTACCTGGGTCAGCTTTTAGACCATAATATTCCTTGGCACATAGGGAAATTTGACACAAATATATGCATATCAGAACCTGCATGTGTTTTTCTAATTCTGATTCGTGTTCTATTTCAGGTGCACTTTCAGGTTCAGTTCTGATCCAAGTCCTGTTAAACGGATATAGGCAAAAAGGTTGCTACCTAAGCTATCCATGAAGCTCTATGAAACGAGTAACCTCTCTTAAGGGCAGACCTGACAATTTTATTTAAGCTTTGCCGACTCGATTTGTTGGGTCAATCTGGTACCTGATAAGGCATGTTAGGCATGGAGTCCACTGTCTTGCCATGCTCTCAAAGTCCTACCCAGCTACAACAGAAAGCAGCACTCAGCAAGGCCTATATGATCAGGAGTTACCAATCTACCTGAGATAGAGAACGGATTGGACTTTGATTACCTGGTTTCTCCTAGGCAGGGTTAGTTCGACTCCTGCAATTTTGCCAGCAAATAGGACCTATAGTCACTTCTTTCAACAGGTCATGAGCAGAAACACCCCTTTTTCTTCATTTTTCAGCATTAAGTTTCTATAGGGGCCCTGACCCTTACTTGGTTGAAACTGAATAACAGATTTAGCGAGACGCTTACTGTAAAGAAGGCTATGTAGCCATCCTGCTTATTCTTAAGTTGATAGTCATCCTCATGGGATCTATGTCAGAACTGACCAAATCCTTAAGGGAATTAGGACTTGGGCAACACTAAGGATGAAAAGGCTGTGATTTGGTTTTTAATTGCAAACAATATGGTTCCTATGTGAAGGCTTACACAGTCAATAGAATGTGATTTACACAGCCAGGTAGCTGGAATAGTCCACAGCCTACAGGAGTACTCCTTAGACTAAACTATGAACTAGCTAAGCTACAGTATCCATTTTCTTAACTAGCTAGGGACGTTTATCCTGATATTTACTTATTTGTAGTTCTTATCTATGAGTCGATTGGATTGGATGAGGGACAGGATCCAGGTGACTATACACACAGCAGTCGACATCATCCACTTATTCAATCCTTTTTTATACTGAATTCTCTCTTTTTCTCTTCTTTAGGAAGTTCAGGAAAGCGATCCTTGACTAATTTAAGTATGAAATTGCTATACTATGATCACTTAACAGGTATGATGACTTATCTCATTTGTGATTAGTTCAACGCCACATAATGAATGAAAAATGAATAGAGAAATGAACAACAGAAACACATCGATCACATAAGGCCGAACGAGTAGTTCTTGAATCGTTAATAAGCATAGAGCGAGGTACATCACAGGATATCGTCACGAATTATGTACCCCACGGGATTGGATTATTCATTCATCTACGAAGGCAAACTAGCCATCGATGGCTTCATTCATTTTGCGATTAACATAGAAACTATCATATACTAAAAATCAGAATGAAGTCGTTTCAATCCGACATAACTCGTGCACGCAGAAACAGAATTTATATGCATACATCAACCAGTTAAGCTGGCTAACCTGGAAAGAGTAGTGATCACAGATTGTAAGATCTTGATTGAAATTGGAATCTTAGGCTTCGCAGCTAGCTCTGGCCGTGCGTGTGGAGGTGGATACGATCGGAGATGGAAAATTGGAATGGTCGGTGCACAACGGAGACATAACCGCCAAGCGTAGCAAGAGGAAAGAACTGAGGATTCTAGAGCAAGCCTCCCGCGAGCATCCGAATTCGCAAGGAAGAAGAAGATGATTCTCTGCTGCTCCCAGAACGCTCTATCCATAAAAAGGAAAACCCCCCAAAAAAAAACCTCCCTCCTTTGTTTTTTTTTATATACTTTATTCTTGACTCTAGTTAATCATACTAAACCATGGTTATTTTTTAACTTTAGTCTAACAATATTACCTAATCCTAACTGTTTTTGACTCTTTTTTCCTTTTTAAATTTCTACTAGTTTTCTTTTATTATTATTGTCATTATTTCTTCTATTAAGATTTTTGCGAAATATGATTAATTTGCTATTAAGATTTTGTTATGATTTGCGAAATATGATTAATTTACTCTCAGACATAATTGGACGTTCACATATGTGATGATACTTCATAATACCTATTAATCATACAAATAACCATCTATTTACAACTTATTATGAAGCGTTAGGTTTTCAAAGAATTATGATGGTGACGAGAATCAAGGAATGAACTCGTATCCTAAGAATAAAAGGCAAAGTATCAGAGCTAGTGAAAATATGTTGCTTCATTAAAATGTGTGATATGCTTATGATATAGATTACCACTCAAAGAATGTAGAGAAATAAGAAGAATTGTGATTAAGACATGAATGAAATGATAGTCAAATGATATATGTGAAATGATATAGTATGATCTTAAGAAAATGTAAAGTGTATAAATGTCTTGTAAGAGAAGGATGAAATCAAGAATAAGTACTTGTATGCTTAAAACAACAGTTAATTTCTATGACTTTTAAAAAAAAATCCACATTATATAAGGATTTTTCTTAAGGATAAAAGTGAATTTGTATGCATGTCATTTCTTATAATAAACTAATCTGGATGGATTGAAAACGTTGACATAAATAATAGGTAGAATCTTACTGAAAAACTTTGTTTCACAACCCCCCTCCCACCATTTTCTTTCCCATATCCTAATGGTGTCATTCATGAAGGCGGTGGTATTTGTAGAGATTAACAACGTAAACCAAATGGTTGGAGACTAGAGATCCCCACAGTTGGAGCGCTACTAGGAATTTTGTCTTACCTAACAATGTAAGTTTTTGAAAATAATCATGTAATATGTATGATAGATAGCAAGTACATATAGTAGTATGTAATATGTGAAATAATTATGTAATATATGTAGTGATGTATGAAAAGGTACTAATTCCCTTGCACTAACTTTTGAACATAAGAGTATGTATAAATTATCAAGGTCTGCATAAATAATATGAACCGGTATTGTATGCATTAATATATTCAATATCAAGTAATTAAAGCAAATTAATGCATGGGTGACAGTGCTTGTTTGTTTATTTTCTGCTATGATGATTTATATGACGAGGCTCACATTATCAACTAAGGTTTTAAAATAAAAGTTTTCTCACATTTTCAGTATCAGTAATTTCATCATGAAGGAACCGTCTAATAATGAAATCACGAATATGACTTTAGCATAAAACAAGCTTCATTTTTTTAGGATGTTACATTACGGTATCAAAGCAGTTCATCCTTAAAGATCCTAAGGATGGTCTGAAAATACTTCTAGAGCATGCCCACATTTTGTGTTAGAATTATAAGTCATGCTTTTAATCCAGTTAGTAATCTGTGTGCATGACTGCTTTATGATTTGTACGATTGGTGACTAATATGCTTGATTTCACTACTGAGTTTCATCATCTCAATTTCAGTGCATGTGTGTTCAAAATCCAATGGAAAAAGCAAGGCATGGTATAGGACATCTTAAGAATGTAGAAACCTTAGGAGCCCTAGTGGCGAAAGGTATAAGTGGTCATAACTAAGTGTAAATACCAAATTATGTCTGAGGCCACATTTTTAAAATTAATTAGTGAATAAGAATAATTTAAATAATAAATAAACAAACTAAGAAGCAAAGAAATAAATAGAAAATGAAAAAAACAGAAAGCAAAAAACAGAGAAACAAATAACAAGAAGATAGAAGAAGAAAATTATGAAAAAGAAAAAAAAAAGCAAAGGAATAAAAAAATTTTAAAAACAACAAAAATCAAATCTGAATCTGATTTAAAAATAAATAATAAAATCTGAAATTAAAAAATAAATAAACAAAATCTGAAATAAAAAATAAAAATACATATATATATATAATAGAAACAATAATGGATAAATTAATTAAAAAATAAAAAATTTGAAAATATAATAAAAAGGAAAATTGGTAAAAATAGAAAAAGAGAAAATTGGAAAATAATAAAGCTAAATGTGGAAAAGAAAAAGATAAAAATAGAAAAAGATAAAAAATAAAATATAATAAGAAAAAAAATTAAAAATGAAAAAGAAAAGAAGAAAATAAAAACAAACAACAGAAAACGGATTTTAATAACAGAAAAAATAGAATTGAATATTAAAAAAAACAGACGAATTAGAGAGAAAAAAGGGAGGGAGGACGTGAAAAAGAAGTTTTGCATACATGCGAAAAAAAAAAGAAGGATCCTCAAGAAAAAGGGGAGAATAATTAGGCTCAAACAAGGAGGGAAGAAAAAAAAAGAGGAATTCCTCATTGCTGGGGCTGAAACTTAGAAGAACGGCTGAGTAGATTATGCTTCTATAGCAATCGAAGAAAATTCACATCAATCTTGCATAGCGTCCTGGAGGGTCGCACTCTCTGCTTTCATTGGAAAATTTCCTAAGTTCTGCAAATAAAATTGAAAAAGCGTGATGGGAGAAGGTAAATCAAAGAAAGTAAGATGGATATGCGGAGAGTTGGGCTCATCAAGATTTTAGAAAAGGAAAATCGAAAGAAGAGGCCCCGATTCTAGTGGGGAAGGACCACCCACATTTTCGGCAAGCACTTGAATCATAAAGCGAAGGGAAGGAAGAGTTCGGTTGATAAAAGCGCGGGTGTAGCGGCATGATCACTACAACGACTTCGTACAGGTTAGTCATGCCGCTTTCTTGAATCAAGAACATGACATCAATTAATTTTGATTTATGCTTGAGTTAAGGAAGAACCTTGTGATAATCTTATTTGAACGCTGTGTCATTCTTGTGTGAAGATCTGGTTGATTGATATGATTGGAGAGACATGGTTTGCTAAATTTCAATCGTGGTGCCTATTAAGACATCACTGCGAAAATTTGATCTCCATTCAATTGATGATATAATTAGGGAAGGGTTCTTAAGTCTCAGTTCTTTGCTGTATGTTCATAGGGTCTGTAAATTTCCGTTTTCAGTTTGAATATGAGTATATAGCTCCGTGAGTACCTTACTTCCCTCCTAAGATTCGTGTAGTCTTTGTAAATTTAGAAGTCCGATCTGTAATTTGATTTGTTGTACAAAGAAATTGCATTAAGTGTTGTACCAGAGGCTCTTATTATGAATCACTACCAGAATTAATGGAAATACAGCACTTGTAAAGGATATCCTTAATGGCTCTCTTGTGAAAATTTCTTTATCATCAGACGTACTCAAGGGCTGGTGATATCTTCGTGTTTCGGTGGTGGTTCAGTGCATTGTACAGAGCATATTACAACCGACCTTCAAGTAGTTGACCATGAATAGCGTTTGTTGAATACGGGTTGAACGTGGATGGAAATTCACTTAGTATGGCAGATCCCATTTCGTATTGTTGCACTATTTGTTATTGGAATTTCTGGAGCATCAGAAAAAGAGAATATCCAGGCACACCTGTACGAACAGAACTAAAATTGCAGCTAGGAACATCCGTTTTATGTGTCATTTTGAGGCTTGCACAAAATAGATATGGAGCCTCCTATCAGCAATAAGAAGTAGCATTGAAAACTCCTGGTCCTACAAGGACGTCAAACGCGGAAGTAGAAAATATTGTGGTAGTGGGCAGGCTACTAGAGCAGAACGACTATGATTTTGGGCATGGTGCAACCACAGGTGGACAGACCTAAGGTTACAAGGCTATGGCTGTTGCTTCCAGCGAGGGCCACTTCGCATAAGGTCCCGCCACGTGCATTGATATAGGTTGCATGAATTTAAGCTAACTGCTGAGAACCAATTTCTAGACTTCATAACCGACTGCGTGACTATTGGTGTAAGCCTACTGATTCACATGGTAATGGCTAAAGAAAAGTTGGGTCTGTGGTGGAGTTTGGTGCTCGACTGCATGGTTCGAATTGAGGAATGGTAGGTCTTTCGAACGGCCATTCAGTGCATGGTTATGTTCCTAAAACAGTCAGAGAGACTACCCCAGCATGTGGGTCGTTTGTGTGGATGTCACCAGTGGTATTTGTTCCAAAACACCCCTTTGCATTTGAGTCCATTATGGGAGATTGATTCAGGAATCAGCTAGAGCAGTGGTTCCTAAACTACGCTAATTCCTGAGTGTTCGTTGGAGGAATGGGAAAGCTCACAAGGTCGGGGCTTCGAACCTCAACCAGGTAAGTTTCTCAATCATTCTTGTTTTTCATGCATTATTGGTCTTTACTAGGGAGCCAACCTAGGTCAAAAAGAATAAAAGAAGACCCTCACTAGCCGCATGCAACGATTTGAAAGGGTAGAGACGTAGGACTTGTTTGAGTTAGGACCTTCACCCATAGCCACCCCTGGAGATATGCTGTCCTACTCTCGTCAATCTTTGCACGCACCAATGGCAGTAACACTTTGATGCAATGGCTCATAGCTGCTCCTGCATAGATAATATGGAACGTTACCCCTGCGTGCTGAAGCTGGCCTTGCTTGAAAGGCGCCTTTCCCGCTCAATCAAGGAATTAAGGGATAAGTACTCTACGAGTAAACAAAAGGTCCTCGAATCCCTATACATCCCTAACACGTCTGAATAAGGTGCAAACCCTCTAAGGAGGCTTCTTTTTGAAACTCAAAAGGACCATCGGTTTAGTCAAAATGAAGAAGCCCATCCATGGCAAGTCCTTGCAGCTATTGGGACTCTAGTACTTTACAATGATCCCGTCGGGTCTTGACCATCCGATGCAGCTCACATGTCAAACACGATCTCATGCCTCCATGCATGGCTCACCCATTTACTAATGTTTGTCCCAGAGTGTGGTGGTTATTGGGGATTGTTCCTAAAGCAAGGTCAATATTACATGGATGGGGTATGGGCAGAATCAGGAGCCCCAACTGGACCAGAGGTTGCTCAAGCTCGGTGTTGATTGTTGGGTACCTAAATCGGAGTGAAGTCAACTTGAAAAATGCTCCCTAAGATAATCCAGAAATGATGAACAGGTAAATCCTATAAGGGCCAAAGAAGGAAGACGCTATGAAAGACCCTGAATTCAACGTGCATGGGCATGTGCATGGCTTCATCAAATATTAGCCAAACTGAAGACACTAAATTAAATCGAAGAGCCTTAAAATCTCAACCAAAGATCTTAGCCCAGTAGTCAAAGGTGTTGCTTGTGGCCCGCACGACAAGGGTTTGAATCCTGTCTAGGCCCTTTGTTGGCAGATTACCCCCTAGGCCTCAGTTTATGGGCCGCATGCGTCGATCCAAAATGGGACTGAATTGGGAATCCAATCCGAACCATACACAGCCTATATGTTCCCCAAACTGGGCCACCTTCAGACTCATATATTCAATTGGCTAATTTGGACCCTAGCCAAAGACAATTGGGCCTATCCGAACCCTATACAGGTTGCATATTTTTACGTATTTGTGCCTTACCTCTAAGCAAACTGGGCCTGTTATTCAATTGATCAAGTCTTTTAATTTAAGTTCATTTTATGTAGGATCAGTTTTAATTTTCCTTTTAAAATTCGAAATCGATTTCCTTAAAAAAAATTAAAATTAAATTCCTTGTTTCTTCTAAATCAAGTCACGTCCATTTCCAACCAAATTTATTAAATCAAGTTCGATGTCTCAAACCTCATCAAATCCAACCTAATTTTTTTAAATCAAGTTTGTTTGGCTTTTTTTACTTTCAAGTCCTTTTTTTATCAAGCTTAATTCTCGTCTTAAAATTGTGTCAAGCCCAATCATTGTCTTCTTTCTATTTTAAATCAAATTCTTTTCCTCAAAGTTTCAATTCAAATTAAATTTAATTCCTTTCCCCAAGTTTGAGTCAAAATTCATTCTTAGTCTAGTCAAATTTATTTTATACGAAACCCATTCTTCAAAATCAAGTCCATTTTTAGTCAAATCCAAATCGAATCTAATTCACCCAATTCAAGCCAAATTTCATTTCTTAGAATTCAAATCAAACTCATTTCAAACCAAATTCTTCTTTTGAATCCAAGATTAATTCAATCCAAATCAAGCTCTATTTCTCAAGTTTCAAATCAAGTACAAATTCTCAAGTTTAAATCAAAATCCTTTTAAATCAAATTCATTTTTAAATCTCGTTCACTTTAAATCAAGTCTATTTCAAGTCAAGTTCTTAAATTGAAGTCAAGTTCATTTTTAGTCAAGTCAAGTTCAATTTCTTCAAATTGCAATTTAAATTTTTTTTAATCAAGTTAATTCGTTCATTTATTTTAAATCAAGCTCAATTCTTTCCTTATCGTTATTATTTTCTCCAAATTAAATTCTTTTGGAATTCTAAGTCTCATGCAATGAACCCTAGACACGAACTGGTAGCTTTTTCTGTTGTTTGATGTCTACGAATTCATATGCGTCTGAGTGCAGCCATAGTTGTCTTGGGCCTTATGCATATGTGGACTAAGAATCCTTTTGTAAATAATTTCAACAAAAACTTCATTTGGAACCCCTAAGTCTCACGCGACGAACCCTAAGCACGAACTGGTAGCTTTTTCTGTTGTTCGATATTTCGGAATTCGTATGGATCCCAGTGCAGCCATAGCTGTCTTGGATCCTGTGCATATATGGACTACGAATTCTCCTTAAAATATTTTCAAAACATTATGTTCATTTTCAAATACCCTTTTTCAAGCGCCTTCGAAGGTCAAGCCTTCAAATCAAACTAGAACAACATAAGCCTTAAGTTTCCCATTGCACCGAGGAATACGTAGGAGCATGATCAAGTCCTGTCAGGCTAACCTCCATCAATCTATTTATCTTCACTCTAATTAAAGGGATCAAGAAAATTTCAAAAAGTCACACACTCAATTTAAGGGTACCGTTCTTCGGAACGGGCGAGTGGGGTGCCTAACACATTCCCTACTCGTAACCGACTCCCGAACCTAAATCTCTTCCTCAAGTTAGGGCTTTTCCAAATCTTTTTCCCTCAAAATAAAAATTTGGTGGCGACTCGACATTATCAAATAAATTCTATGTTAAAATTTTAGCGAATTCGTCATCTCGTCGTGATTATGATTGCGACACTAAGTAATTCAGTAAAATTAGATAGAGGGATTTTATATTTTAAATGAAATAAAAAGAAGATTTTATTTAAGGAAAAATAAAAAATATTAATGTGTTTATATATGTTTCTATGTGTACATAATCAAAACTAAAGATATCCCATACTTTTGCATCTAAATTGTTTCTCAAAAAATTAATTTTTTAACTCTAACAGAAAATTGGAGAAACACAGCTTCCTCGACATCCTTATAGAACTCGTGCACAATCAAGAATCATGGATGAGCTGGAAAGAAAAAATAAAGAGTTAAGAAATGAGGTTCAGACCCTGAAAGAGCAGATGGCCCAGCTGATGGAGGTCATCCAACTTTCTAAATAGAAAGAGGAAAGGGAATCTCTACCGGGAGAACCAACAGACCCGTCATATCCTCCAGGCTTCACTCCACAAAATCCTGCGCCATTAACCATGCCTCCACAAACCGTAGGGATTCATTATGGGTTTCTTCATGGGCATGCACCCTCATACAACCAAACACAAGCCCAAACATAAATCCAAACACATAACCTACCTCCAAACACCATCCCACAGGCTTACCAAACAGCCGTTGGGGGAACGCACCCTATGTTCACCCAAGGGCCTCACCCTGAATACATACCGTCTTCTCAACCTCACCATATGCCTGAGGAATACCCTAGCTATCCTTCGACTGAGGATACAGAAAAATGGAAGGGTCTAGAGGACAAAATCAAGGCAATCGAGGGGAATGCTTACGAAGCCACGGACGCAGTAGATCTGTGCTTGGCTCTAGATGTAGTAATCCCTCCCAAATTCAAGGTTCCCGAAATTGAAAAATATCAAGGAACCAGCTGCCCGAAGAGCCACTTGGCCATGTATTGCAAGAAGATGTCTCCCTGTAGGCACGACGATAAGCTGCTCATACATTTCTTTCAAGACAGCTTGGTTAGGGCAGCTGCAACTTGGTACATTCAGCTAGAGCGGACACACATCCGTTTATGGAGGGATCTGGCTGAGGCCTTCCTCAAACAATACCAGTACAACATGGAGATGGCTCCCTATCGAACTGAACTCCAGAATATGGCCAAGAAGGGGGATGAGACCTTCAAGAAGTATGCTCAAAGATGGAGGGAGTTAGCTGCTCAAGTACAACCTCCTCTATCTGAGAAGGAATTGGTCAGCACGTTTGTAGACGCACTCCAAGATCCTTTCTATGACAAGATGATTGGTAAGGTGACTTCTAGCTTCTCCGATGTCGTCATCATTGGAGAAAGGATCGAGGGTGGCATGCGCCGTGGAAGGATCGCGCACAAGTCCGCAGGGACAGTTGATGCCTCTGTACAAAAGAAGAAGACAGGGGAAACTTATGATGTGGCTTCTGATCGAGGTCAGTACATACGTCAGATGGCACCTTATGGTCCAGTTGGCTTCCAACTACCACCATACACACCTTACATACCATATCCTTACATTGCTTCTACCTACCAAACACCTTACCCTCCAACTTACAACTATCCGACGCAAATCCGACTGCCCACACAATACACGGTCAAAACACAAGCCATAAGCCCAAATCCTAGCCAAAACCAAAAGATGGAGAAGAATCCTGTCCGGTTTGATCCCATTCCAATGACCTACACAGAGCTGCTACCTCAGCTAATCCAGAATTCCTTAGTGGTTCCATATCCACTGAAACCTCAAGAACCACCATACCCTAAGTGGTACGATGCAAATGCCATATGTGACTACCATTCGGGGTACATTGGTCATTTTACCGAAAACTGCTAGGTTCTGAAACGTAAGGTGCAAGGCCTGATTGACGCTAAACGGTTAGATTTTAGGAGGATTGCTCCTAATCCAGTGCCAAATCATGAGAGCTCATCAACTGGCTAAAAAATAGGAGCAGCATGATAAATTGCCTTGTACAAGTTGGGATATTGAGGGGATCATCTAGGATTTGTCATATTTTTCAAAAACAATCTTTTGTAAATAAATCTCAATGAATAATACAAAAATTACATTTTTCATGTTTCTTGAGCACGTGCCTCACATTGTTGGCTTTACTTCTAAAATTTACCATTCTTTTTATCTCTTTAGCCCACTTCTTATTCCTATACCCAAACAATAAAATACCAATTGGTGATAATGCCAGTGCTGTAATAAACAATCTTGAACGTCTAATTAATCAAGCTCAAAGATTAAAGCCCAATGAGGAAGCAGAATAAACAACGAGGGATTCTAGATCACCATTCAAAGTGTCTTGCAAAAAAAAATATATATATCCCGCTGGAATCAAGTTTAAATCCAGCCAAAATTGAGGGATGCAAAATAAGATCCGCTGAATTGGAAGCCAAAACGACCCTGGCAAGGTCGATGTCAAAATTCAAAATTCAAGAAAAAAGAGAGGACCTGCTGGATTAAAGTAAAAAAATAACCCAGGCAAAATCAAGGTCAAAACGTGAAATTCAAGAAGAAGAGAAACCCGCTGGATTAAAAGCTAAAAATAATCCAGGAAAAAGTAAGGTTGAGGTTTAAAGATAAATCGATAAAGCCAAGATTAGAAAAAGTCTTGCTGGGTTCTAAAAACAATTTAGGAAAAAATCAGGATCATACAAAAGCTCGCTAGGTCAAAAACTCTCAAAGACGATCTAGGAAAAAGTTAGGGCGCGATCAAACAAAAGCCCTCTAGGTCAACAATCCTCAAAGGGCGGCCTAGGAAAAAGTTAGGGCACGATCAATCAAGAGCCCGCTAGGTCCACAAACCTAACGACCTAGGAAAAAGTTAGGGCACAATCAAGTAGAAGGCCCGCTAGGTCGAAAGCTCTCGAAGGCGATCTAGGCAAAAGTTAAGGCACAATCAAATAGAAGCTCGCTAGGTCGACAACCCTCAAACACAACCTAGGCAAAATTAGGGTACAAAATCAAGAGCCCGCTAGGTTGAAAAACCGTAAGGGCGACTTAGGCAAAATTCAGGGCAAAACGAAAGACCTACTGGGTTGAAAACTCAAAGGAATAATCCAGGAAAAAATTAAGGTCAATCCAGGAATCCCAAGAGAACATGACATTCTGCACCTCATATCTTCCTAAAACTGGGGCAAAATTTTGCCATTTCTCAAGCTTGGCAAATTAGACAATCAAGATTATAAAAAGCAGCATTGTTATTTTTTATCAAGAGGTGCCATTTGGGCGATCGAACCCACACCTTTCGTCATCCTTTCCTTATACACTACCTTAAAACATACAACCTCAAAATTCTCTTAACCAACCAAAATCCACTTGTACACCCCAATAGTGCACATGCCAAAGAAATGTGAAAAATGTAAAAACAAAAGAGATTGATTTTGAAAAGTCATGACAAGTCGGAAAAATCCTTGACCATCGTAGCACGACACAACTGTTTCCCAAAAGTTCATCGTCTTGTCATACATAACGCCACCAAGACAAAAGGAGTGTGTCGTATTCAATACTGCTGACCATTGTCGGATCTCAAAGATCCTAGAAAAGAAGATTCCAAAGTTTATCAAGAAGCCAAGAGATTGACCAAAACACCGAACTTAAGTCAATCTAGCTTGTCCTGATTTCTGATTCCTGTCACACCAACCATAAGGTTGTCGAGAAAGGACGCGTCGAAAAATCAAAAATCAAGAAAAACGAAAACCTTTAAACCATTTCATGGTTGGCATAGCATCTGTTTAATCAAATAATTATTCAAGCATCAAAATGAGAACCCCACATCGTTTTTGTATTCAAGCATAAAAAATGCCACATTCTTTTCATTCAAATAGCACATAAGCATCTTTTTATTCAAGCATTGCACAGCCTATTTTTTGTCAAAACTAATTAAGATCTGGGTAAGACTGCCCGAGTCAATCATAGTCAAAAGGACTCAAGCTCAAACTGGGGCAAACGCTTGCCCGCACAAATTCAATTTGAGGTTATCCTCAAAGTCTAAATCAAGTTCAAACCAAGGCAAATGCTTGCCCACACAAAAATACAATTTGAGATCATGGATCAAGTCCAAACTGGGAAAATTGCTTGTCCACAAAATATCAAATTGTGATCATCCATAAACTCTGATTCAAGAACGAAAGTGGGGCAAAATTTTGCCTAGAAAATTCAAGTTGAGGCAATCCTCAAATCCAAAAATTCCAAATTCAAGACAGGGCAAACTTGTGCCCTTAAAAATTCAAGATAAGGCAAAACCTCAAAGGCTGAATCAAGATTCAAAATGGAGCAGGCGCTTGCCCAAAATCCCCTCAAGTTAAGGCTTTCCTCGATTGCCAAAAACCTTCCAAATTGCGGCAAAATGTTTGCCCAAGATACCTTCAAATCAAGACATCTCTCAGTTATCAAGAAATTCCCAAAGTGGGGAAAAATGGTTGCCCAAGCCTCTTCAAGAAAATAATTATCAAGTGCCTAGAAACCTTCAAGTTCAAGGTAGAATAAACAGTCTATTTTAAGTCTGGAAAAACAATTTTTTTTAAAAATAAGTTGTCCGAGGCAACTAACAAAGAAGTCTACATCCCCATGTTCACGTTTATTCCTAGGGTACATCATGTCTGCCTGTCCTAGCAGGTCATTCCTGCTTCTCCTGTCCTAACAGGCCATCTGTTCAAGTTAATATAGATCCCTCCTATTTCAAAGTTCCCTACCTTAACATGCCTGCTTCATTCTTTCCCATTCATGACCTATGTTGTCAGGCCACCATCTAGTTTGCATTCCTATATCTTGGCCTATGTTGTCAGGCCATTGTATCTTTAGATTTCCTGCTTTCTAGCCTATGTTGTCAGGCCACTACATCTTTAGATTTCCCGCTTTCTGGCCTATGTTGTCGGGCCATTACATCTTTAAATTTCCTGCTTTCTTGCCTATGTTGTCAGGCCATTGCATCTTTAGATTTCCTGCTTTCTAGCCTATGTTGTCAGGTCAATGCATCTTTACATTTCCTGCTTCGCGACCTATGTTGTCAGGCCATTGCATCTTTAGTTTGTTGCCTTCTGGCCTATGTTGTCAGGCCTCATCTAGTTTACCTTTCTGCACAGTGACCTATTTGTCAGGCCTCATCTAGTTTACCTTTCTGTATAGTGGCCTATGTTCTCAGGCCACATCTAGTTTACATTTCTGTACAGTGGCCTATGTTGTCAGGCCTCATCTAGTTCACATTTCCTTGCTTTCTGGCCTATATTATGAGGTCGATGCATCTTTATATTTCCTGCTTTCTGGCGTATGTTGTCAGGCCGCTGCATTTTAAATTCCTGTTCTAGGCCTATGTTGTCAGGCCTCCTCTAGTTTAACTTTCTGCATAGTGGCTTATGTTCTCAGGCCTCATCCAGTTTAAATTCCTGTACAGTGGCCTATGTTGTCAGGCCTCATCTAGTTTACATTTTCGCACAGTGGCCTATGTTGTCAGGCCTCATCTAGTTTACCTTTTTGCACAGTGGCCTATGTTGTCAGGCCTCATCTAGTTTACATTTCCGTACAGTAGCCTATGTTGTCAGGCCTCATCTAGTTCACATTCCTGCTTTCTGGCCCATATTTTCAGGCCAATGCATCTTTATATTTCCTGTTTTCTGGCCTATGTTGTCAAGCCTCATCTAGTTTATATTTCTGCACAGTGGCCTATGTTGTCAGGCCTCATCTAGTTTACATTTCTGCACAATGGCCTATGTTGTCAGGCCTCATCTAGTTCACATTTCCTGCTTTCTGGTCTATATTGTCAGGCCGATGCATCTTTATAATTCCTGTTCTAGGCCTATATTGTCAGGCCATTGCATTTTTATTCCTGTTCTCGGCCTATATTGTCAGGCCATTGCATTTTTATTCCTGTTCTCGGCCTATATTGTCAGGCCACTGCATTTTTATTCCTGTTCTCGACCTATGTTGTTCGGCCATTGCATTTTATTCCTGTCCTTTGGCCTATGTTGTCAGGCCATTGCATTTGATGTTTAACATTTCGGCCTATGATTGTCGGACCCTCCATACTTTAATTTCCTGTAATTTTAGCATCTCACCATATGAGGTCGAGCCTCGTATGTCTTGTCTTCTACATTTTTTTATGTCGTAACGTTATCTTATGCAGTGAGTTCCACCGCTCTAGCACAATAGTTTAGCAAGGATCATTTAGAGGTTAATATTTTCCACACACAAGGCTGGAAAATCTGTAATCCCGAAGGTGCGGTATCTTATCTCGATACCTACCTCGGACATAATTTGTTTACGTCTTTACCCATTTCTTACTGCGATAATATAGAGAACACTTCTCATATTATCTAATAAGAAAATGAGTAAAGACGGGAAAACTGTAAACACTCAATTATGTCCGAGGCCTCCAATTGTAAAATTAATCGAGAAACCCATGCTAATTTAAATATATAAAAAAACATAAAAAGGATAAATAATCCAAAAAATAAAAAAAAATAAAGACGAAAAAACTGAAAATTGAATAAAAACAGAAAGTGAAAAAATGAAATTGAATAAAAAAATAAAGGAAAGAAAAAGGAAAAAGAGTTTGAAAAAAGAGACTAATAAAATAAAAAAGGGGGAATTAACCAAAAAAAGACCAATAATAATTCAAAAAAGAGTTTTTGGAAAAAATAAAAATTTGGAAAAATCAGAAATAAAAAATAAATAATAAATCAAAATCTGGAATAATAAAAAATATAATTCATAAAATACAAAAATTAAAATAGAAAAATAAAAATAAAATTGTATATAAAATAGTAAAATAAATAAAAATGGGAAATAAAAAATTTTAGAAATACAAAATAAAAAAACAAAATAAATAAAATCTGAAAATAAAAAAATAGTAGAATATAAATGAAAAATAATAATAAACCAGAAAAATCCCAAAATATAAAAATACATAATTATTAAAAGAGTAGTAATAGAAACGAAAAATAAAACTTTTGCAAAAAAATAATAAATAAAAGAAACAAAAAATAAACAAAATAAAAATAAAATCGAAAAAATTAACAAAACGAAAAACATAATAAGAAATTAAAATAAGGAATAAGCAGAAAAGTAAAGGATTAAGAAAAAAACAATAACAGAAAAACTGATTTGAAAAAACAAAAGAAACAACTTCTAGAGGAGAAAAACGAAAAAAAAAAAAAAGAATTGGGGTGCTCTAACTGGTTTTGGGGAGGGGACTCAAGAAAAAAAAACGAGGTGAAGCTCTGCATCAGGGAATTAAGGAAGGTCCTACCAAGAAAAAGGGGGAGAGACGTCAAGGAGAGGTTCGAGGAGGTAGAAGAGAAGAAGGGAAGGTCGCAAGGATTATTGAAAGGAACAAGGCGAGAAGGGATCACAAGGCGGTGTTAAAAGATCGGTTTCCATGCAGAATTGGGGGGCTCTTCATCCAGCAGTAACCTGATAATACCTTCAGCCAGGTAAGATTTATATCTGTATTTATATCTGCATCATGTGGCCCATACATGCATCGTTTTGCACTCGATATCCGTCATTACCACATGATTCTTAAGTCAAGAACGAAGCCTACGTCGCGCTTGATCAGTTGATGCTATCAAATCCTCTTGAAACCATGATAGGCAGTGATGCTGTCCCAAGCATATGTTTACTGGCAATGATACATGTGATTATGGCTGGGATTGCGAAACAAGAGAAAAGGTATGCGATGCAGAGCTACTCTAGCTTTGAACACCCCCATTGTCATGTAACCTTAACACCCGCTCTGATAGTGTTACTCCAATATTCCATGTGCATACCTCGCCTGTAAATGAATCTTGCATGGCCATGAATCATTTGGTTTGAGAAGAAAATTCTTATTAAGTTACCAAGGACTGTTCATATACAAAAATAATTGGTGCCCTTCATTAAGCGTAGCTTCTATGACGACGGGGTTTGGCCTATGTCAAGGGTCACATGCGATCATCACAAATCCAAATTTAATAATTCACTGCATGTGGTAGCTTATCATTCCACTATTGCATGTTGATTCATTATACGTTGTATGCATGTCATAAATTCCACTTTATTATTCACACAGCACGTTGTATGCTTGCCATGCATGGGTCCCTTTTTAACCAGAATTTAATGATGAAGCATAGGCGCTATAAAGCACTTGAGAAGAACTTATACATTATGTTGGTAAGTCACCCACAGAACCATCCATGATACGACCCTTAGGACCAAAGGTGGAAGGGAAGGCAGGGACATGCTCCCTGTGCTGAGATCGAAGCACCCTCATCTGTGCGCGTCAATCCGAAATAGGTACTGCATGATGAGCTTAAGTTTGTGAGTATAAAACCAAAAGGCTCGTATCAAGCGAATCGGTGGCAAAGCTTTGGAGACAGCATGGTCTTGGTTTCCCTGCATGCTCGTATAGTCCCCTAGATAGTAGCAGCCATAAGCTTTTGTCTCCCCAGTCTTTAGGTAGGAGCTTGCTGAGTCAGGATCAAAACTACTTGGCGCTATGAATGACACCCATACCTACGTTGATCGGTTACCCAGGGCCGGACCAAACAATAAGCCATGCCTTAGAGTAAGCAGTACTGCATGCAAAGAGAAATGGTCAAATGCATTGTCCATAACCCAGGGGGCACAGTGTTTGAACCCCACACCCCATGATTTTGACCTCAAGCAAAGTAAGCCACATGCAGGTACGAATAACATACACCCCTGGCCCCACATGAAACCCAATGCATGCATGCGTTGTTTATTTGAATTGGAAAGGCAGCGAGATACTTGAATAGGGATGGTTTTCTAGCTAATTCTACCCTTGTCCACACTTAATTAAACTCACGAGAATTGTTTAATGAAAACGTGCCTAGCTTGAAGGTTGGCAAGCAACTTGATGCCCCAAGTAAGAATTCGATTCCCATCCCGCGTCTTCTGATTTTATTAAAACTCACACCCCATGCATTGGCCTTTAAATACAAAACAGAATTACTAAAGACCAAAGCGTGAAGGTGGTTCAGCAGCATTGTCCAATGCCCTTAACACTCAAGACCCAGGTTCGAATCCCCTGGAGGCTAGATTTTCTTTTCCAAATTTCTAGCCATAATGGAGCCAGGCACACTCAGAAATTACCATGCTGTCCCCAAGTGTCAAAATTACTATGTTGTCCCCAGTCTTTCCAGAAATGCCAGTTCTGTCCCCAAATGTCAAAATTATTATGCTGTCCCTAGAGAATTCTAGAAATACTATGTTGTCCCTAGAGAATTCCAGAAATATCTGTTCTGTCCTTAAGACCAGAAATTACCAATTTACCCCTCCAAATTCATAAAAATTCCGTAAATTGCTATTAAATTCATAAAATTTCATAAATTGCTAAATAAATTCATAAAAATTCCATAATTGCCTCAAAACCCAAAATGAAACTCTTCTCTCAAATTCAAGTTTTCTTTTTACTCAAAATTCAATATCATTTGCAAATCATAACTGTTTCAAAACTTTAAAAATCTCTTTTTCAAAATATTTTGGGATACTAGGTTTCACACAATGGACTCTAAATGGGGAACTGGCGGTTCACCTGCTGTTCAACATTTAATAGTTCGTATAGGTCCCCGTGCTGCCTTAGCCTCCTTGGGCCTTGTGCATGAGTGGACTGAAGATCCCCCAAAAGATAAGAAATTTCTCAAAAAACAAAATCTTTAAATACTCATTTCTCAAATGCTTTTTGAAGGTCGAGTCTTCACAAACCAGAACTACGTAAGCTTTGAGTTTCCCATTGCACCGGGGAATACGTAGGAGCAGGATCAAGTCCTGTCAGGCTAACCTCCGTCAAATCATGCAGTTTCACACTAATTAAAGGGATCAAAACGGTTTTCAAAATCATGCACTCAGTCTAAGGATACCGTTCTTCAGAGCGGGCAAATGGGGTGCCTAACACCTTCCCCATTCGTAACCGACTCCCTAACTTAGAATCTTATTTTCAAATTAGGGTTTTTCCAAATCTTTTCCCTTAAATAAAAATTTGGTGGCAGCTCCACATTATCAATAAATGCTATTTTTTTTTTTAAATTTTAGCGAGCTCGTCGTTTCGTCGGAATTACGGTTCCGACAATCATTCTTGTTTTTCATACATTATTTATATTTACTAGGGAGCCAACCTAGGTCAAAAAGAATAAAAGAAGACCCTCACTAGCCGCATGCAACGATCTGAAAGGGTAGAGACGTAGGACTTGTTTGAGTTAGGACCCTTCACCTATAGCCACCCTTGGAGATTATCGCAACCGTAATTCCGACGAGACGATGAACTCTCTAAAATTTAAAAATGAATTTTCTTGATTATGTGGAGTCGCCACCAAATTTTTATTTAAGGGAAAAAGATTTGGAAAAAACCCTGACTCAAGGATGATATTCGAAGTTCGGGAGTCGGTTACGAGTGGGAAAGGTGTTAGGCACCCCACTCGCCTATTCTGAAGAACAGTACCCTTAAACTGAGTGTGTAATTATTTGAAAATGATTGGTCCCTTAATTGATGTGAAAATAGATAACTTGATGGAGGTTAGCCTGCCAAGACTTGATCCTGCTCCTACGTATTCCCCGGTGCAATGGGAAACTCAAGGCTTACGTAGTTTGGTGTGTGAAGGTTTGACCTTCAGAGGTGTTTGAAAAGAAGTATTTGAAAATGAATTGTGCTTTGAAGGTTTGACCTTTGGAGCTACTTGAAAGGGATATTTGAGAATGGCCAAAGTATTTTGAAAATGTTTTAAGGAGAATCCTTAGTCCACCCATGCACAGGATCCAAGACAACTACGACTGCACTGGGATCCATACGAATTCCTAAACCTCGAACAGCAGAAACAACTACCAGTTCGTGCTTAGGGTTCGTCGCGTGAGACTTAGAGACTCTAAATTAAAGTTTTTATTGAAATTATTTACAAAAAGGGGTTTTTAGTCCACATATGCACAGGGTCCAAGACAACTACGGCTGCACTTGGGACCCATATGAATTCCTAAACATTGAACAGTAGAAAAAGCTACCAGTTCGTGTCTAGGGTTCATTGCGTGAGACCTAAAACCAAAATGAATTTAATTTAAAAAAAATCGAGAAGAATATTAGGTTTGGTTTAAAACAAACTAGGCTTGATTTTCAAATTTTTGGAGAAAAGGAATTGGTTGAGATGAAATAGTTGACTTGAAATTTTATGGAAAATCAAACTTGATTTAAGTTGGAAAAAAACTTGATTTGATTTGGAACATTAAAGGAAAGTAATTAGGTTCAATTTGAACTAGTTTAAATTGACTTGAAGGGAAGAATTAAGTTTGGATTTGAAAAACAATTTTGGTTGAAGAAAAAGAATTCAATTGGGGTCGAATAAGAATGAATTTTACTTAAAACTTAAGGAATAGGAATAAATGGGATTTGAGCATGATGAATTTTATTCAAAACTTGAGGAATAGAAATTAAGTAGGATTTGAATAAATAAATTGAATTTGAATTTTTAAAATAAAAGAATTATTTTTTATTTGAATAAATTTGAATTGAGGGTTGAGAGAAAGCATTAAAATTGATTTGGGTTGAGAGAATTTAAATGGATTAAATTTAAACTGGACAGATCAATTATGCTAAGTCTATATAGAAATTGCGCGCGTATGGCTTAAACTTGAGATATGGTGGCCGCCTTGTCTATCTTAGGAAATTGGCCCAAAGAGATGACCTCAAACCCAAACAACACAAACTTGTAGGTGAAATAATACATGTAAAATAAAAAGTCATTGTGCGGGAACCAAACTCGAGACCTGGTTGCTGCATGTATAACAGACTAACCTCTAAGCCAAAGTTATGGCTTAGTATAAATCAGCATAAGTGGAATTAAGTGATGGTTAGGGAATCGATTATCTTTACAGCAGGCCTCTAATTGGACTTTAAAAGAGCCACGTGCGTAGCCCATTGAACTTTGCCCCCAATCAAATGCATGGCGACATCTTGAGGGGATTAAAAGCAAATAGCTGCGTGCAAGGATCGAATACACTGATCCGGGGTCGCAGGCCATACATTCAATCATTTGAACTATGCCACTTTATGGCTTATAATCTGAGAACCATATATATGTATAGAGTAGGCTACTTCCTCTATCTTAGTCAAAGATCATCAATGAGGCCCTCAAATTTATTGGGATTTATCTATTCACGTGGTTCTTTTCATGCATGGGATATGGAAAACCCTTGGGGCCCATACTCGGGGTTCTTTTTACACCCAAGTTGGAGTCATGAGGTCAGGGTCATTCCTCTTTACGCAGTTCCTGGAACCAAACTACCAGCTGGAATTTTTGGGAGCCATGCATTCACGGCCACGTATAACCACGAAGGAGGGGTGTAGTACTCCCACCTGTTTTGGCTGGAATAGAATAATGAGAGTACACAAATGCGTGCGTGTGCGTTTGATTAGGCTGCACACTGCTTACTATCAATCCCACCAGAATAATGGTTAAAGACCTTAACCAAGAGGTGCTGTTTAATGCACATTAAATGGCTGAAGCGGGTGAGACTAGTTCTCATGGCATGTTTTGTTCTTGGTTCGCTGAGACCTATACCTACTCTGTTGGCTCTTTCTGTACCAACCAGAAAAGATATCATACCACTAGATAATGTTCAGGCCGAGCAAGGGCACAGACTTCTCTTTTGGAGCATTAGAAAAAATTCCCTCTAAACATTGAATGAGAAGTAGCAACCAGAATCTCCAGGTTTGTAGAGTTATTTCTAAAAGCTAGGCTATCCAAAGAAACACCTGACTATGTACTGTAGGAAGATGTCTGTATGTACTTATGATGAGAAGTTGCTTATCCATTTCTTTCAAGACAACTTAACAGGGGCAGCTGCAAATTGGTACACTCAACTGGAGCGGACATGCATCCGTTCATGGAGACACCTTGCTGAACCTTTCATGAAGCAGTATCAGTACAATACAGAGATGGCCCCTGATCAGACTCAGCTCCAGAATATGGCCAAGAAGGGAGAAGAGTCCTTCAAGCAGTACGCCCAACACTGGCGAGAGTTGGCCGCTCAAGTACAACCTTCCTTATCCGAAAGGGAATTGGTTAGCATGTTCGTGGACACACTCCAAGATCTTTTCTATGATAAGATGATAGGCAGTGTGACTTCTAGCTTCTCCGATGTCGTCGTCATCGGAGAGAGGATCGAAGGTGGCATGCGCCGAGGAAAGATCGCGCACAAATCCACAGGGACAACCAACGCCTCCAATGGGTCTAGGAAGAAAAAGACAGGAGAGACCTGCAATGTGGCTTCTAATCAAGGCCAATACATTCCTCAAATGGCACAGTATGGTCCAGCTGGCTTTCGACCACCACCATATACACCATACACACCTTACACACCATATCCTTACATTGCAGCTACATACCAAACACCATACCCTCCTACTTACAACTATCCGACACAAGTCCGACCACCAACACCATATATGGCCCAAACACAAGCCATAAGCCAGAATCCTAATCAAAGCCAAAAAAGGAGAAGAAACCTGTCCAATTCGACCATATCCCAATCTCCTACACTAAGCTACTACCTCGGCTGATCCAAAAATCGCTAGTTGCGCCTTATCCTCTGAAACCTCAAGAGCCACCATATCCTAAATGGTACGATGCTAACGCCAGATGCGATTACCATGCATGATTTATTGGTCATTCTATTGAGGATTGCCTAGCGTTGAAGCGAAAGGTACAAAGCCTGATTGACGCAAAATGGCTGGATTTTGGGAGGCTCGCTCCCAACACAGAAAGCAATTTGTTGCCAAATCACGAGAACCCATCGACCAGCTGACCGAGATGGGAACAACACGATGAGTCTCTTTATACAAATTGAGATTGACGATACTCATCCAAAATTGTCGTACTTTTCAAAATCAATCTTTTTTAAATAAATCTCAATAAATAATGCAAAAGTTACATTTTTCATATAACTTGAGCACGTTCTTTACATTTTGACTTTACCTCTAAAATTTATCATCCTTTTCGTCACTCAGCCCACTTCTTATTCCTATACCAAAACAATAAATATCAATTGGTGAGGATGCCAGTGCTGTAATAAGTAATCTTGAACGTCAAATTAATCAAGCTAAAAGAGAAAAACCCAATAAGGAAGCAGAATAAACAACCAGGGATTCTACATCAGCATTCAAAGTAAAAATATCCCGCTGGAACCAAGTTTAAATCCAGGCAAAATTAGGGATGCAAGAAAACATCCGCTGAATTGGAAGCCCAAAATGGTCCCGGTAAGGTCAATATCTGGCTACATAAAATTCCAGAAAAAGTAGATGACCCGCTGGATTAAAGTCAAAAGAATGATCCGGACAAAATCAAGGTCAAAACATAAAATTCAAGAAGAAGAGAAACCTGCTGGATTAAGCCAAAATAATCCAGGCAAAAGTAGGGTTAAGGTTCAAAAATAAATCGAAAAATTCATGATCAGAAAAGTTCTTGGCGGTTTCCAACAATAGTTCAGGCAAAATTAGGATCAAACAAAGGCCCGCTAGGTCGACAATCTTCGAAAAGAGACCTAGGCAAAAGTTAGGGCACGATCAAACAAAAGCCTGCTAGGTCGAAAACCCTCAAAGGGCAGCCTAGGCAAAAGTTAGGGCACAATCAAACAAGAGCCCGCTAGGTCAAAAACCCTTAAAGAATGACCTAAGCAAAAGTTAGGGCACAATCAAGTAGAAAGCCCACTAGGTCAGCAATCCTCAAGAACGACCTAGGCAAAAGTGAGGGCACGATCGAGCAGAAGGCCCACTAGGTCAGTAATCCTCAAGAGACTTAGGCAAAAGTTAGGGCACGATCAAAGAAAAGCCCGCTAGGTCGAAAATCCTCAAAGGGCGGCCTAGGCAAAAGTTAGGGCATAATCAAACAAGAGCCCGCTAGGTCGACAATCCTAAACGACCTAGGCAAAAGTTAGGGCAGAATCGAACAAAGGCCCGCTAGGTCAAACAATCCTCAAAGAAGACCTAGGAAAAAGTTAGGACGCAGGAACAAAAGCCCGCTAGGTCGAAAACTCGTAAGGGTCACTTAGGCAAAAGTTAGGGCAATACAAAAGACCTGCTGGGTTAAAAACTCATAAGAACAACCCATGCAAAATTAAGGTCAATCCAGGAATCCCAAGACAACATGACACTTCTGCACCTTATATCTTCCTAAAACTGGGGCAAAATTTTGCTATTTTCTCAAGTTTAATTAATTTGACAATCAAGATTATGAAAAGCAGCATTGGCATTTTTCATCAAAAGGTGCCATTTAGGCAATCGAACCCACATCTTTTGTCATCTTTCCCTTTCAAGCCTTCTCCATATTTTTTTCATTAACCATCTAGAATCACTTTGCACACCTCAATAGCGCACATACCAAAAGAGATGTGAAAAATGTAAAAATAGAAAGAATTAATTTTGAAAAGTCATGACAAGTCGGATGAATCCTCGACTGTTGCAACACGACAGGATTGTTTCCCAAAGATTCATCTTCCTACTAGCCATGATGCCACCAAAAATGGGTGTGTCTTACTCAATAATATTGACCACTGTTGGATCTCAAAGATCCCGGAAAGAAGATTCCAAAATTGACAAATAGACCAAGAGACTGAGTCAATCCAGCTCGCCTTGATTCTTAATACCTTTCACACGCACTATGGGGTTGTCGAGGAAGAATGTGTCTGAAAAATCAAAAATCAAGAGAAACAAAAAGTTTTACACCATTTCATGGTTTGCATTCATTCAAAGCATCTGTTTTATCAAATAATTATTTCAAGCATTAAAACAAGAACCCCGCATCATTATATGGAGCATCACAAATACCGCATTCTTTTCATTCACTCAAGCATTGCATGACCTATTTTTCAAAAGTAATTAAGAACAGGGTAGAATTGCGCAAATCAATCATAGTTAAAACCGAGTCAAGTCAAAACTGGGGAAAATTCCTGCCTACAAAAATCAATTTGAGGTCATCCTCAAATTTTGAGTCAAGTCAAAACTGGGGCAAATGCCTGGCCGCAAAAGTCAATTTGAGGTCATCCTCAAATGCTGAGTCAAGCTCAAACTGGGGCAAACGCTTGCCCACAAAAATTCAATTTGAGGGCATCCTCAAATTATGGATCAACTCCAAACTGGGGCAAATGTTTGCCCACAAAAATTCAATTTGAGGTTATCCTCAAATTCTTAGTCAAGTCCAAACTGGGGCAAATGTTCGCCCACAAAAATTCAATTTGAGGTCATCCTCAAATGACAAATCAAGTTCAAACTGGGGCAAAATATTCGCCCAAAGTTCCTTCAAACATCAAGAAGTCTCCTAAACTGGGGCAAAACGGCTGCCCAAGTTTCTTCAAGAGGATAATTATCAAGTACTCAAGAAACCTTCAAATTCAAGGTAGAATAAGCAATTCATTTCAATTTAAGAGAAGCTGTCCGGGGTAGCTAATGAAGAAGTCCATATCCCCTCTACACGTGTGACACGCTCGTCGCAAACGCACAAAAATAATTTCTAGATTTTCCCAAACTATTGGTATAGTATAAGGTGCAACCTAGGTCATCTCCCAAAGACCAATTCAGATTCTTAAGCAAATTAGGAGAAAGTTAGAACAAGGGGATTTTGGAAAGATGCAATATTGTGTTCTAAACACAAAATACAGAATGAAATTAATTTGACTTAACAATTATCAACTCAAGGAATTCAGAGGCTATTTTCTTAACTAATCATTGATCACTAAAATCATGCATTGTGTTTATCAACCCAGGATCATATGGAACCCCTAAAATGATCCTTGAATTCTCTACTGAGAAAACTCTCAGGGTTCAATTGATTATGATCAACAAGATTTACTAACCACTTAATCTTTCATTAGATCTAAACCAATTTCATAATCAGAATTCAGTTGAAGTAAGTAATAAAATGAAAACCTTCAATTCAATTACTTAATTTCTACTCTTCAAACTTTTGGAAAATGATTTACCAATCAAAAACCAATTCTAAATCAATTATGCATTAATCAAAATAAGTCAACCGAACAAACTTTGATTAAAAGAATAAAATTGAAGAATATAGTAAAGCAGAGTAGAAATCACTCAATAAGCATGTAAATAAAGATCAAGACCTCAAAGTTAAAATGAAAATAGCTTGAATCCTTGAATTGAAACTACAAACTTAGCCTTCCATGAAGGAGGCAAACTATCAACAAAGAAAAACTTAGCCTTCCATGAAGGAGGCAACTAACAACAAAGAAAAACTTAGCCTTCCATGAAGGAGGCAAACTAACAACAAAGAAAGAAAGATGGAAAATGGTATTGGAGTTAATATCCAAGGGTGTGTTTCTCCTCTTGTAAACCCTTCTATTTATAGAGGATTTTTGAGGCATCATCTTCAGAAGGTCACCAACCAGAATTTTACTTTTCCATCCTTTTATTGCTTTCACATGGGCTTTGTTGAAAATGCAAAACACTTTTGAATTTTTGTCACCAATCAGCACAACAATTTTGACGTTGATTGCAGCGCAATTTCGGATATTCATGTGTCCGAATTAGAGCTTTACATCTGAACAAACGTTGTAGCCCCGGATCTTAGCTTTCCAACAGATCTGATTTCATCTCAATATGACTTCTGTATCTCAAGTTATGGCCAGATCTTTGCACACTGTTCAGGTTCCGCGATAGCAACACTATCTCATCTTTTGAGATAATTTCGGAGTCCTATACATCCCATTTAGAGTCTGATCTTGCTTTGTAACTGTGGACACTTCTTTAAGCTTTCATTCAAGACAGATTTCATGATTTTTGGATGTCTAAAACTCCTATTATGCTCAAAATACTATAATAGTGTCATTTTAATTGGTTAAGCAAAGAAATTCAATTAAACTCCATATGAACCCAAACTCATAAAATATGAAAAAGACCACTTAATTAAACATATAAGAAGTCTTAATGAGCTACAAATGAGAGATAATTATTTATGAAATTTATGCTTATCAAATTCCCCCACACTTATCTTTTGCACGTCTCAGGCAAACTTAAGTTAAAGATTGGTGACTAATTTTTTTTTTGTTTTTTTTTTCATTGAAAGAACATCAAAGTTTTGAGTTGATTTCTCGAGAATTCACAAAAATTCATGAAGCATTCTTTCATCACATTTTTGAAATTACTTAGAAAGGCAACTTTAATTTGAAAAATATAGATTGAGAAAGATAAAACCTCACATGATATACTCTGAATCCCTCAAGTGTTTGATTTGGTAGGTGTTTCTCTCAAATTCAATCCATGAAAGATGAACTATCATAGGCTTGCATATCTTCTACTTCTCTACCACTATGTACACATGCAATGCAAAAATCAAGAGGTCTTTATTTTGGTTATAACCGGATTAGAAAGATGAAATGATATATTGAAGAGATACAATGTTAGACCAAGGAAAATGGTGAGGATTGAGAATTGAATCCAAGTGTAAGTGTGAGAACCAGATATCACCTCTTTTTTTTTTCAATTTAATAGTTTATTTATTTTTTATTTTTATTTTTTTTGCTTCAGTTTTTTTTTAACCATGATATTTATGAACATAACAATAATCCCCCCACACTTAATTGAAACACTTATGGTATGATAAATCCATCATTCCTCACCTTCTACGGTCAGACAAAATCTTTTTTCTTTTTTTTTTTTTTGGTTTGTGGTGAGCTAAAAAGAAGAAAAGGCTAATCGGCTCAAAGGGTTGATCAAAGGATAAAATTATATGGGTTGGTTATTTGGCTAAGTGGTTTGCTCAAGAAAAACAATGCCTCAATCATTTTTGTACAATACATGTGAAAATGTAGCTTCAAAAAGAATCAATGCAAGTTCTGAAGTAACATATTTCATAGATGAAAATCACACAAGAAAGAAAGTAATTAATAAGGCTCAAAATCTCACAGGTAATATATTTATCAAATCTAATCTATCCAGTTCAAATATGTGTTGCCAAACTAATTAATCTCAAAATGTAAATCATTTTGCTTCAATTATTTTATGAAATCTAAAGAACAACATACTTCCACATTCAAATTTTTTTTTTAATCATAAGATGCGTATCAAGAGTCAAGTGTAACTCCTTACTCAGCCATCTTACTCAAAGCAAGTTTATGATTCTAACCTAAATTTTTTATTTTAGATATCGGACCATCCTCCCCCCAACCTATCCAAGACATTGTCCCCAATGTCTTAGATGGAATTTCATATAACAGGAAAAGAAATGTGAGAAAACCACCAAAGTAAGGAAAAGTTATAACCGAAGAGTGGTATCTGGTTCTCTTTTGTCTCTGCCATCTTGATTTGGTTGGTTCACCAGCTGCATTGCTTGACTGAGCTCAAATGTAGGATTTTGCAAATTCTCAAGTAGTTGTTCAACAGTTGAAGCAGATACTATGATGTTGCGCATGGATTGTGGCATGAACTCCTGCTCTACTGCATGATCTAAAAAGGATAGCAAACCATTATAAAAGCCATTAATATTCAATAAGCCCAAAGGTTTTTTATGAAAATTCCGATAGGCCCAAAATATGATGGTAAAAATTTCTTCCATTGTTCCAAGACCACCAGGTAATGCAATAAATGCATTAGAATTAATCAACATGTGTCTCATACGGTCGTGCATGGTTGCAACCTTCAATTCAGTACCGAGGGTGAAGTAGGAGGTGCTCTCATTTTTTAAGACAACACCTAAGACGTTACACCCCCTTGTGAGTGCAGATCCTGCAATACATCCTTTTAAACCCTGAATCCCTCCCCCATAAACAAGATTGATTTTTCTTGCAGCTAATGTCTTACCAAGGGTATAAGCTGCATCTTGAAATTCTCCATCCTTTCCAAGGTTAGACCCACCAAAAACACAGATAGTATTGATTCTATCCATAAACGGTGTTTCTGTCTCTTTTGGAAAAAATATCTCATAGAGGTTGGTAATTTATAGGGACTCAATATCAGACAAGGAGATCACTTGAATAGTGCGGGATCAGGATTTGGTAGCAAAAGTTTGAATTTTTTGTTCAAGGAAAAAGGTGAATGTCAGAAGGGAAAGTCATTAAGCAGGGGCGAAAATTTCAAAAAATGGTGGCCCAATAAATTGAAAAGACAATGTAAATGACAAACATACACGCATGAGAATGAACAGTAGTTGTGATTGTGGCTCACATCTTCCTCTGGTTTTACGTCTAGTAACGGCTGAAACGCCTTCTAAGAGTCGAGGATGTGCTTCCCATTCAGTTTTCTTGTAAACTGACAACAGGGTCTTTTAAAGTCAGATTCCCAAGACTATAACGTGCTTTTTCCTTACAGAACAGTTCAAACAAATCAAGAAGGACTCCTTGAACATGCCCACTAGGATGTGTCTCAAGAGTCTGAATGATATCATCCAATGACTCCTTACTCAGTCCATCCTTTATGAATTGAATTTTGTCCTCTCGATTTCTTGAAACCATTCCAGGGTTCTTACATCTTGTGTTACAGGTCCATCTTGTACACCTGTAGCAAACTCCAATTCTTTTTGCCCTTCTCTTCTTTGCATAGGAACTTCTTCCCATACCTGGCATGTTTTTAACAAATGATTCTTGAAATTCACCTGCTAAACGTACCTTAGCTTCAATGATCCAACGGACATCTTCTGGAAGGCCTAAGAGTTTGGGGAGAGTAGGGAACAAAATTTTGAACTTTGGTGAGAGCTTTCTCCATTTTTTTTTCTTAAAACACTCAAGTTTTTATTCCTACAAGCTCAATGTGGTGTAATAGTTGGGATGACTTAAGAGGTGAAGAAAGGAAGTTGAGAGATTAATTGAAACTTGTAAGCGAGGAATGTGAGAGAGGGAGAGAGAGAGAATAAAATTCCTAACCCTAGATCCTTCCCCCATATTTTATTTTATACTTGTTCTAATTATCAGAAACTTTAGAAAGGCAATGACTTTCATCACTAATAATTATGGAACAAGTAAAATAAAAGACATGAGAAAGGAAAACTTCTCTTGAATTTATTGCAAATATGTGGCATTGTGCAAATGCACTTCTTCTACCGTGTGCTCTTGAAAACCTTCGAAAAATGGTTTAAGACGATGTCCATTCACCTTGAAGGTTTTTGCAGTTACCTCATTTTTTATTTCCACTGCACAATAAGGAAAAACATTAGTAACTACAAATGGTCCTAACCATCTAGAGCGTAACTTACCAGGCATAAGCTTTAGCCGAGAATTGTAAAGGAGAACTTTTTGTCCAACAGAAAACTCCTTTCTTGCCAACCTTTTGTCATGAAAAGCTTTGATCTTTTCTTTGTAAATTTTGGAGTTTTCGTATGCTTCTAATCGAATTTCTTCAAGTTCCTGCAATTGAAGCTTCCTATGGATTCCTGCTTGGTCCAGATGCATGTTGCATTTCTTTACT
This sequence comes from Canavalia gladiata, assembly GCA_037954105.1. Lineage (NCBI taxonomy): Eukaryota > Viridiplantae > Streptophyta > Magnoliopsida > Fabales > Fabaceae > Canavalia > Canavalia gladiata. The sequence continues at coordinate 30,111,201 of CM075663.1, forward strand.
ACCCAAAATGCTCTATGCTCTAATTCAACTGGAAGATGACATGCTTTACCAAAGACAATCCTGTAGGGAGACACGCCAATGGGTGACTTGTAGGCTGTCCTATATGCCCATAAAGCATCAACAAGGCGCAAGCTCCAATCCTTCCTGTTAGGCTGAACTGTTTTCTCTAAGATTTTCTTGATCTCTCGATTAGAAACTTCAGCTTGACCATTTGTTTGAGGATGATATGGGGTGGAGACTTTATGCATGACTCCATATTTGCGGAGTAGAGCTTCCATTGTGCGGTTGCAAAAATGAGTACCTTGGTCACTAATTAGAGCTCTAGGAATGCCAAACCTGCTAAAAATGTTAGACCTGATAAAATCTGCAACAACTCGAGCATCATCAGTGCGGGTGGCTTTTGCCTCCACCCATTTTGAAACATAATCAACAGCTAGAAAAATGTAAACAAAACCAAAAGAGACAGGGAATGGACCCATAAAGTCTATACCTCATACATCAAATACCTCACAAAAGAGAAGTGGTTGTTGGGGCATCTCATTTCTGCACGAAATACTCCCTATTCTTTGGCACTGCTCACAAGTTATGCATAATCTGTGTGCATCACGAAATATTGTAGGCCAATAAAAGCCTGAGTCTAGTACTTTTCGAGCTGTCCGTTGTGGCCCAAAGTGTCCACCACAAGCTAGGGAATGGGAAAAGGTAAGTACAGACTGAACTTCATGATCTGGAACACATCTTCTAATGATTTGATCACTACATGTCTTCCAAAGGTATGGTTCATCCCATATGTAGTGTTTGGCATCACTTTTCAACTAGGCAATTTGTGATTTGGTGAAGTGTTTGGGTATTTCTTTAGCAACCAAATAGTTTACCAAATCTGCATACCAAGGATCCTTCCCGTGCAAATGATAGAGATGCTCTTCTGGGAATGAATCTGCAATTGAAGTTTCTTCACAAGGTTGCTGGATCCGACTTAAATGATCTGCTACAAGGTTCTCTGCACCACTCTTGTCTTTAATCTCTAAATCAAATTCTTGCAACAGAAGCATCCAACGAATCAGTCTTGGCTTAGCATCTGCCTTCTTCAGCAAGTATTTCAAAGCTGCATGGTCGGAGAAGACAATAACTTTAGATCCAAGCAAATAGGAGCGAAATTTATCTAATGCAAACACAATTGCCAAAAGCTCCTTCTCAATGGTTGTGTAATTGGATTGGGTTGCATCTAGTGTGCGAGAGGCATATGCAATGACATGAGATCTCTTGTTAACTCTTTGAGATAGTACAGCACCAAGGGCATAATTAGATGCATCACACATTAATTCAAATGGAAACGTCCAATTAGGTGGTTGAATGATGGGAGTGGTTGTCAACCGCTTCTTTAGTTCATCAAATGAATCCTTGCATGCTTGATCAAACACAACTTTGGTATCTTTTTGTAGTAGTTTAGAAAGAGGTTGTGCAATCTTGCTAAAATCCTGGATGAATCTTCTGTAAAAACCTGTATGACCAAGTAAAGAACGTACTTCTCGCACAGAAGTGGGGTAAGGTAGAGAAGTAATAATGTCTATCTTGGCCTTATCAACCTCTAAACCTTTGCTAGATACCAAGTGTCCTAAGACTATACCTTCTGTTACCATGAAATGACATTTTTCAAAATTCAAAACAAGGTTAGTCTCAATGCATCTGTCCAAAACTTTAGAGAGGCTTTCTAAGCATGCATCAAAAGAAGAACCATATACGGTGAAATCATCCATAAACACATCCATGCAACTTTCTAAGAGATCATAGAAAATGCTTACCATGCATCTTTGAAAGGTTCCAGGGGCGTTGCATAGACCAAAGGGCATCCTTCGATAGGCAAAAGTACTAAAAGGACAAGTGAAGGTGGTCTTATGCTAGTCTTCTGGTGCTATATGTATTTGAAAATAACCTAAAAAACCATCTAGAAAGCAATGGTGAGATTTTCCTGCTAATCTTTCCAAAATTTGGTCTATGAAGGGCAAAAGGAAGTGATCCTTGCGAGTAGTTTGGTTAAGCTTCCTATAATCAATGCACACTCTCTAACTGTTTTGTATTTTGGTAGGGATTAGTTCATCATTGTGATTTTTGACTACAGTCATGCCAGTCTTCTTAGGAACTACTTGCACCGGGCTTACCCAATCATTGTCTGAGATGGGATAGATGATACCAGCTGCCAAAAGCTTACCTACTTCCTTTTTTACCACATCTAGGATGGTTGGATTCAAACGCCTTTGTGGTTGTCTAACAGGTCTGGTGTTTTCCTCCAGCAATATCCTATTCATACAAGTAGATGGGCTAATGCCTAGAATATCAGCCAAAGTCCATTCAATTGCTTGTTTATGGCTTCTTAAGGTTTGCAGCAACCTTTCTTCCTGTTGTGGTAGAAGGTTCTTTGCTACAATGACAGGAAGCTTCTCATTTTCCCCCAAATAAGCATACTTTAGATGTTCAGGCAAAGGCTTCAACTCCAAAGGAGGTGGTTGTATTATAGAAGGCAGGGATCTATTTGAGATTGAAATGTCTGCAACACTTGCATCTAACATGTCATCTTTCCAAGAAGTTTGGTCTGCAACATTAATCCTGGAGCACACAATACATAGATCAAATTCATCACATGTACAAGTAAAATTATCAAAGTAATCTAAATCAAAATCAAAAAATTAAAAAAGTAGATTGTCAATAGAATAATCATTCGCAAGAAGATCTATGACATCAAGTTGAAAGAGTGAATGGTTCTCTATAGGATGCTTCATGGCTTCAAATATGTTGAATTGGATGATATCATCTCCAAATTCCATAGAGAGAGTCCCCGTATGCACATCTATCTTTGTTTTTGCAGTTTTCAGGAAAGGTCTCCCTAGGATCAAGGTTGCTCTATTGATGGATGACTCATCTTCCATATCCAAAATGTAAAAGTCAGCTGGGAAGATCAGCTTATTCACTTGAACTAGCACATCTTCAAGTACTCCGGCTGGATGTGCTGTACTTCTGTTGGCTAATTGAATCACCACACCAGTTGGCTTCAGTTCTTCCAGATTCAAAGATTTATAAACTGATGAGGGCATAACATTAATGGAAGCACCTAGATCCAGCAATGCATCACCAAATGTAGAGTTTCCTATTGTGAAAGGAATGGTGAAAGTTCCTGGATCTTTACATTTCTGAGGGAGGTTGGGTTGAATTGAGGCAGAAACATTGCGTCCCACACCAATCTTCTCATCCCCTTTGAGTCTTCTCTTATGCGTGCACAAGTCCTTTAGAAATTTGGCATATTTGGGAGTTTGCTTGATAGCATCTAGAAGTGGTATGTTGACTTCCACTTTCCTGAAAGTATCTAGAAGCTCCTTATCCAATTCTGCATGAACATTGGGCTTGGATTGGACCATTCTATTTGGAAAGGGTAAAGATACCTTCTTATCAGCACAATTTGGGGTTTTTGTCTCATCAGATGCTTCAAGTGCAGATCGTTTATGGCAAACTTCTTTTTGTTGATCATTCGATGTCTTATCGAAGGCTAGTGTACTTTTTTCATCAGACTTTCCCTCTGATTCAGATGGCTTATCAGAGATGTCTCCAGGTGTAGAGATAAATGCTTCTCTTTGGTGTGGATTAGTCTGATTGAAGCTTTGTTGCTTTAAAATTGTAGGGTCTGTCTGCACTTTCTTCCCACTTCTCAAGGAGATGACATTCACGCTTTTGGGATTTATGACAGGTTAAGAAGGTAGTTGACCAGAACCTTGAGATTTCAATTGGTTGACAGTGGTAGCCAACTGCCCAATTTGAGTTTGTAAATCCTGAATGGTAGAACTTACATTCTGTTGAAATTGAAGATTACTGGTAGCTAATTGCTTCATCAAATCATCAAGAGAGGGTTCAGAAGCATTAGAAGGTACAGATTGCTGCATATGCTGTTGTTGTTGTCTGAATGATGGTGGTTGGTATTTATTTTGGGAGTCAGATGTTTGAATCCTTTATTGTTGTGGAGGACCATATCTCAAGTTAGGATGGTTTCTCCAACTAGGATTGTATGTTCCAGAAGGTGGTTCAAACTTCTGGTTCTGATAATGTTGAGGAGGCCTGTATTATTGTCCTGTGCCAAAGATACCATTTACTGTAGCATCAGGTGTCTCACTTTCTTGCAATATTGGGCATGCATCAGTAGGATGATCTGCAGAAGTGCAGATGACACATGTTTTGGTTTTATCAACAACATTAAGTTGCTATTGTTGTCCGATGGCCAACTGTCTTACGATGGAGGTTAATTCTTCAATTCTATTCTCCAATCGTGTATGGTCTGTCTTAGTGGTCATTTCATGGACTCCTTTAGACAAGGAATTAGTTTGAGAATTGAATTGCTGAGAATTTTCTGCCATGTTGGCAATCAAATCTCAAGCTGCTGTAGGAGTTTTATCCATAAGTGCTCCACCACTAGCTGCATCAATTATGCTTTTGTCCATTGGCATGAGTCCTTCATAGAAATACTGAATCAGTAATTGATCACTGATTTGATGGTGTGGACAAGTGGCGCATAGTTTCTTGAATCTCTCCCAATACTCAGAGAGTTTCTTGGGAGTTCTGTCTGATGCCGCAAATCTCTTTTCTGATAGCTGCTATTCTGGATGCAGGGAAGAATTTCTCCAGAAATAATCTCTTCATATCATTCCAGCTTGTAACAGATGTTGGATGTAGATAGTACAACCAGTCCTTAGCTCCATCATTTAAGGAGAAAGGAAATGCCTTCAACTTGACATGATCTTCAGGAATCCCTTGTGGCCGCATTGTGGAACACACAATGTGAAATTCCTTCAAATGTTTATGAGGGTCCTCACCTGTAAGGCCATGAAACTTAGGTAGCAAATGTATTAATCCAGACTTTAGTTCAAATGGTGCATCAACATCAGGGTATTGAATACACAACGGTTGATAAGCAACATCAGGTGCAGCTAATTCTTTTAGGGTTCTATCAGCCATGTTCTTAGCAAAATATTTAAAACTATCAAAATTTAAAGATGAAAAATCACTACTGTTACTTTCTTGGTTATTACTGAATGAATGTCTTCTATGTGCTCTTTTCAAATGGTGGAATGTTCTATCAATCTCAGGATCATATGCATATAAATTTTCAGGATTAGATCGGGTCATACACAAAAAGGTGAATTCATACAGAAAATCCAAGAATATATACCTAAAGTAGAAAAAAATTGTTAGAAAGGTTAAAATTTTTATACAAACTCCTAAATAAGCCTAGGAAACTAAAATGGTCCCCGGCAACGGCGCCAAATTTTTGACACGCTCGTCGCAAACGCACAAAAATAATTTCTAGATTTTCCCAAACTATTGGTATAGTATAAGGTGCAACCTAGGTCATCTCCCAAAGACCGTTTCAGATTCTTAAGCAAATTAGGAGAAAGTTAGAACAAAGGGATTTTGGAAAGATGCAATATTAAGTTCTAAACACAAAATACAGAATGAAATTAATTTGACTTAACAATTATCAACTCAAGGAATTCAGAGGCTATTTTCTTAACTAATCATTGATCACTAAAATCATGCATTGTGTTTATCAACCCAGGATCATATGGAACCCCTAAAATGATCCTTGAATTCTCTACTGAGAAAACTCTCAGGGTTCAATTGATTATGATCAACAAGATTTAGTAACCACTTAATCTTTCATTAGATCTAAACCAATTTCATAATCAGAATTCAGTTGAAGTAAGTAATAAAATGAAAACCTTCAATTCAATTACTTAATTTCTACTCTTCAAACTTTTGGAAAACTATTTACCAATCAAAAACCAATTATAAATCAATTATTCATTAATCAAAATACGTCAACTGAACAAACTTAAAAGAATAAAATTGAAGAATATAGTAAAGCAGAATAGAAATCACTTAATAAGCATGTAAATAAAGATCAAGACCTCAAAGTTAAAATGAAAATAGCTTGAATCCTTGAATTGAAATTATAAACTTAGCCTTCCATGAAGGAGGAAAACTATCAACAAAGAAAAACTTAGCCTTCCATGAAGGAGGCAACTAACAACAAAGAAAAACTTAGCCTTCCATGAAGGAGGCAAACTAACAACAAAGAAAGAAAGATGGAAAATGGTATTGGAGTTAATATCCAAGGGTGTGTTTCTCCTCTTGTAAACCCTTCTATTTATAGAGGATTTTTGAGGCATCATCTTCAGAAGGTCACCAACCAGAATTTTACTTTTCCATCCTTTTATTGCTTTCACGTGGGCTTTGTTGAAAATGCAAAACACTTTTGAATTTTTGTCACCAATCAGCACAACAATTTTGACGTTGATTGCAGCGCAATTTCGGATATTCATGTGTCCGAATTAGAGCTTTACATCTGAACAAACGTTGTAGCCCCGGATCTTAGCTTTCCAACGGATCTGATTTCATCTCAATATGACTTCGGTATCTCAAGTTATGGCCAGATCTTTGCACACTGTTCAGGTTCCGCGACAGCAACACTATCTCATCTTTTGAGATAATTTCTGAGTCCTATACATCCCATTTAGAGTCTGATCTTTCTTTGTAACTGTGGATACTTCTTTAATCTTTCATTCAAGATAGATTTCATGATTTTTGGATGTCTAAAACTCCTACTATACTCAAAATACTATAATAGTGTCATTTTAATTGGTTAAGCAAAGAAATTCAATTAAACTCTATATGAACCCAAACTCATAAAATATGAAAAAGACCACTTAATTGAACATATAAAAAGTCTTAATGAGCTACAAATGAGAGATAATTATTTATGAAATTTATGCTTATCAACGTGCCACCCCAAGGCACATCAAGATTATTTTCCATACCTTTCCTGACAGGTCGTTCTCTCACCCACATCCACAGGCTGCCATTTTACCGCACCCGTTTTAACAAGTATCTATCTTCATCCCATCCTGTCAACAACGGGACCCCCACATGATTCCTGCCTATCTTAACAAGATCATTTCTCTCCTGTCAACAACAGGAGTCCATCTACATTTATCCCGTCTTAACAGGTTTCCTTCTTTTTACTTCGCCTATTTTAAACAGATCACTTTCCTTTCCCTTTGCCTGTCTCAACGGGTTTTCACAATTCTGTTGTGCCTGTCTTAACGAGCGTCTTGCCTCCATCCTATCAACAATAGGACTTTTACATTTTCTTCTGTCTTAAACAGACCATTTTCATCGTTCCTTTGCCTGTCTAGCAGTCTCGCATCTCTCCTGTCAACAACAGGATCTTTTTGTTTTTGCCTGTCTTACCAGGCTTTCATCTTTCCTCTTGCCTGCCTAGCAGGCTTGTTTTTTTCTGTCAAGAGTCCATCTACATTCATCCTGTCTTAGCAAGTTAGTTTTAGTCATTCATTTTACCTGTCTTAACAGGCTTCTTTCATTTCCCTTTTCATGTCTAGCAGGCTTGATCTTTCCTGTCAACAACAGGATCTTTTTCCTTTTGCCTGTCTTAACAAGCCTCTTTCATCTTTCATTTCCTTTTCCTGTCTAGCAGGCTTTCATCCTCCTATCAACAACAAGACTTCAAACATGTTTACTTTTTTTTCCACCTGTCAAGCAAGTTTGAAATATCCTGGCAACAACAGGATTTCATCATTTGCATTCTTCCCGGCAATAGCGGGACCTCATTTGCATTCTCCTGTCAACAACAGGACTTCAAGCATGTTTAAATTTTCTATCCACCTGTCAAGCAGGTTTGCATTTATCCTGGCAACAGCAGGATTTCATTTGTATTTTCCCGGCAACAGCGGGGCTTCATTCTCCTGTCAACGACAGGACTTCAAGCATGTTTAAATTTTCTGTCCACCTGTCAAGCAGGTTTGCATTTATCCTGGAAACAGCAGGATTTCATCATTTGCATTCTTCCCGGCAACAGCGAGACCTTATTTGCATTCTCCTGTCAACAACAGGACTTCAAGCATGTTTAAATTTTCTGTCTACCTGTCAAGCAGGTTTGCATTTATCCTGGCAACAGCAGAATTTCATTTGCATTTTCCCGGCAACAGCGGGACTTCATTTGCATTCTCCTGTCAATAACTGGACTTCAAGCATGTTTAATTTTCGTTCACCTGTCAAGCAGGTTTGCATTTATCCTGGCAACAACAGGATTTCATTTTCATTCTTCCCGGCAACAACGGGACCCCATTTGCATTCTCCTGTCAACAACAGGACTTCAAGCATGTTTTCCGTTCAGCTGTCAAGCAGGTTTGCATTCATCCTGGCAACAGCAGGATTTCATTTGCATCCCTCCCATCAACAACGGGATTCCCCTCAAGTTTACCTTTTCTGCATCATGGCCTATGTTGTCAGGCCACCATCAAGTTTACCTTTTTTTGCATCATGGCCTATAGTGTCAGGCCTTATCAAGTTTAGATTTTTGCATCATGGCCTATGTTGTCAGGCCACCATCAAGTTTACCTTTCTGCATCATGGCCTATAATGTCGGGCCTCACCAAGTTTAGATTTCTGCATCATGGCCTATGTTGTCAGGCCACCATCAAGTTTACCTTTTTTTTGCATCATGGCCTATAGTGTCAGGCCTTATCAAGTTTAGATTTCTGTGTCATGGCCTATGATGTTAGGCCTCCCTCAAGTTTCCCTCCCTGCATCGTTAAATATTCTTTTCTCCTTTTTTGGCCTACAGTGTCAGACCTCCTTTGAGCTTTCTTTTCTGCACTTCGGCCTATAGTGTCAGGCCACCTTGGACATATTTTACATTTTAGTTCTTGCATGCTTGTCTGTCTTAAACAAGTACTTTCCACTCAGCTGAGCCCATCGTAACGGGCCATTTCTTTTCTGCTTTGCTTGTTTTAGCGGGCCACTTTCATTTTGTCTTTGCTTGTCCTAACAAGCAATCCCACGACACTCCACGCCTGTCCTAGCATGCCTTCATTCATTTCACTTAGCCTAATTAGGCTATACCCTTAAGCCTGGCATATTTAAACCTTATTGGTACACGAAACCGGTAAGGTCCTCCAATCGCCATCCGCCAAGCATTACTTTAAGCTCAAGGCTTCTAGTATTGCTCTCAGATTTCCTTAAAAAAAAAACCGCCTCGGACGTAAAGTGTTCACGTCTTTACTCATTTCCTACCTCGATAATTCGGAGAATCATTTCTCACATTATCGGGTAGGAAAATAAGTAAAGAGGGGCAAACTATAAACACCCAATTATGTCTGAGGCCCCCAACCATTAAAATTAATCAAGAAACCCACACTAATTTAAATAATAAATAAACAAACAAAACAAAAGTAAAAGAAAAATAGAAAAATAGAAAAAGAAAATGAAATACAAAAATAATAACGTTGATGAATAGGAAAAGTACAAAAACTAAAAAGGGTTTGAAATAATAAAAAAAAGGGGGGGATTAACAAGAAATATAATAAACTGTTGAAAATAATAAAATAGAAAAAAAGAATTAAAACAAAGAAAATGAATAAATAAAAGGGTTAAAGAAGAAAATTGGGGGGGGGGGGAAGATAACAGAGTTGGTTGGAAGTCCTGGGGATATTGATTTTTTCTCTGGACGAAAGGAGGCCAGCAGGAAAAGGGAGAAGAAGCTTATTCTCCAAGAAGAAAAAGAAGTTCTAGAAAGGAGGGCTAGATCGTCATCTTTAGGCCAAGAATAACCAAACATTTCCCTTTAGGCTCGCGACGTCAAGACCCTCCTAAGGCTGAGCTTTGGTCAAGACCAAAGAAGATTGGTGTTCCCAGGCCATCCTTTAGGTAAGATCGAGAACTCTGCTGTCGATTTTCTGGATGTAGCTTATACATGTATCAATTTGTGCTTAGTGGTTATGAATATATATTCATCACATAAATTTGAATTATGAATGATTTTAGTCGTTTGAGCTCAATATAATAACCTATATCCACGTTCATAATCAATTTTGCTTGAGATCATAAAGCAGGATAAAAGTCTAAAGTATTCAAGTATGGTTTCTTGGCGCCTATGTTGGGACTCCTGATCATGAGAGACAAGGTTTGGTCACTCTAGTATAGGGTCGATTCTCTTTCCTCGCTCGTCCATGTCGATAGGGCGTAGGTGCAGAACGTCATCCACTCGGGTTAACGGAATGGGTTTCACCAAATGCTGGATGTTGGGGTTAGTGTAAATACGATCCTCTAGTCATCATGCATGGGGTTTCAAGTGGCATGATGTATTTGTCAATGGTCTTTAAAGGCAGGATGGCGAGCCAGGCTTCGCTGCAATATTCCGCATCCCCTGAATATACTCAAGATCTCATGACTAAGGGTGCAAGATAACGAAACTTAAGTGGGGCTGAAAGAAACCTCCACACACTTATTGCAAGGAACAATGAACGTTAATTGCAGTAGAGGCAAGCCCATGCAACATTGTTTGTCGATACACTAGTGCATGCATATTACAAAAGGTAATTCTCAGAATACACATCATGTTGCTGTAGCTGGGAATGAAATGCCCACCGTAGAGACTTCGATGGTCATGGAGGGCCTCCTTTATACGCTCTAATGATGGGATATCTCCCTTTTGAGAGTAGAGTCATTCCTTTTCATATAGGTGTTAGGAAAGCAGCTGGGACTTATTTGGTCTTGTCTTGTTGGGCATGTGATAACAAGGGTTCATCGAGGTTAGGCAGTGAAACCCTATAATCAGGTCCCCATGCGATCATTCGAAGACTAAAAGTCAGGGCCAGGTTTTTAGGCGTGAGGGGTATAGCAGTGCTCTTTGATCCCTTTACATGAAAATCATCCAAAAGGAACAGAGCCATAGACTATGAATAGTAACGGCCAAGATGACTTTATTATCAAGTCCCCCTGCGATCCATTGATGTGTCTCGAAGGCTATGAATAGTAACGGCCAAGATGACTTTCTTGGTGTTGTTATGTTTCCTAGAATTGGTACCCATGGGAATGATCTCCAATGATTCGAAGCTGTGGAGAGTAGGGACCCGAGGAAGAAGATTTGATCATGCATATAATAATTGGTTCGAATGAGTATCATATAGATATAGAAGAAGACCACGTGAAGCCTAAGCCAATCCTGACCTCGACTTGTTTAGTTTTGGTCAAAATGGCCACCAATGAATCATATGCAAGGCCAATGAGGGTTTCTTTTCCCACACAGTGATTCCACGTCCATTCGATCGGCTTTTAAATAAAACAAGGGCGTTCCTTTTTTAATTCTTGCAAGACAACAGTATTCATGGTACACTCTGCCAAATATTTCGACCCCCACCAGGTAAGCCTATTATTATGCATGCCCAAATTCACTAACGAAGTGGTGAGTAAGTGGTCGACGTATCCCTTGAGTATGGGTGGAAATACACCCCATGTAAGGCCCAGTAAAGGAGTGAGATAGCCTCGGGTCTAGGTAAGTCAAAGAAATATGTACCGGACTATACATAAGTCCTAGCAGGTAGGGGCATAAGTTACTATGAGTGTCTTGGCCAAAACAGAAGCCATGCACGAATGGAGAGTGCATGCAAAAAAGATAGAAAAAGTGGGCCCTGCTCGTGAATCATGTCTGGGATGAAAAGAGCATTGCTTACATTTATATATGTGAGTAAAAGAATGTAATGTTATAAAGATTGAGTAGCTCAAATGGTAGAACGCTGGCTAGTCACCCTCACAGCACTCAGTTCGAACCCCAAAGGCGACACATTTTAATCGAGAAAGGCAATCCCTCAAAAATCAGCTTTGGCCCCCCTTCAAAGTCAACTTTGACTCTCTATTCCACAAATTACTATCCTGTCCCCCTTAAATCCCATTAATTCCAATTCTGTCCCAAATTTCAAATTACCCAAATTGCCCTTAACCTTTCCAATAATTCCAATTTTGTCCCAAACTACCCCTAAACTTTCCACTAATACCAAAACTGCCCCTCAAAATCAAGAAATTCCAAAATTCTCCCCACCATTGCTTGACTCACCCTTCATGGCATGGGGGGAGGTAATGGTTCCGGCATGGGAACGCTTCTCATCTCGAAGATTCGAGAAGAGTATCCAGATCATATGATGTTGACGTTTTCTGTGTTTCCATCTCCTAAGGTTTCTGACATCGTTGTGGAGCCTTACAACGCCACACTTTCTCTGCACCAGCTTGTTGAAAACGCCAATGAGTGTATGGTTTTGGACAATGAGGCTCTCTATGACATCTGCTTCCGCACCTTGAACCTTGCTACACCGACATTTGGTGACTTTATTCACCTGATTTCTGCCACCATGAGTGGAGTCACTTGTTGTCTTCGTTTCCCTGGACAACTGAACTCTGATCTTTGTAAACTTGCCGTCAATCTTATCCTATTCCCGCGACTCCACACTTAATTCATCAAATTCATTTTAAAATTTTAGCGAGTTCGTCGTCTCGTCGGAATTACGGTTGCGACACATGTCATGGGATACTACAAAATATTTCAATAGTGGTTTATCGGATAATTGGGTGGGAATTGGATCAATAGAAACATCACCCACAACAAAAGGAAGAAATAAGAAAGATACAATGCCAACCAAAGAAACCTTTGTCATTTTCATCTTGTTAGGTGGTATTTTACTAATGGCAAAACAATGTGTTAAATAGTAGGAGTTTATAATTTTATTATTATTAGTCTATTTTTTTCATCTTTTTGTTCAATTGCCTTTTTTCATGTTGAAATAACATAAGTTAATATTGTACCAATCATTTTAACTATAAAAGAAATTATCTTCTTTGTTTTAACATCAATTAATTTCTTTTTATTCAATATGGTGCATTGAAACCATTAACCATCCTTTTTTATTTTACAATTTTTATTTCTAGTTAAATATTTTTATAACAAAGGGAAAATCAATAATAAAAAAATTAAGTTTTCAATTAATTTTGTAATTGAGTTAATTATATTTTAAGCATTTGACCAATTATATTTTCTCATCATACACTAACAACAACAATTTATTTGAGATGGTTGTTGACTATCTTAAATTGATTTGGTAACAATATTTATATATGTTTGTTTAAATTTTAATATATTAAATATTATGTTATTAATGATTTTTTTCTTACAATCAAAAGGTATTTTTAAGCCACAATTTCTTTTTATGAAAATTTCTTAGTTGCTGTAAATTTTGTAGGTTAAATATGAAAGAATAAATCTATTCAAACATTTAAGAGAATTTAATGTAATTAATAAAAGTTTGTTTTATAGATAATAATAATAATAATAATAATAATAATAATAATAATAATTATAATAATAATAAATTTAAATATTAAAAACATCTTTATTTTAGAAAAGGAAAATCTAAAGAAGAAAAGAGGCCCCGATTCTAGTGGGGAAGGACCACCCACATTTTCGGCAAGCACTTGAATCATAAAACAAAGGGAAGGAAGAGTTCGGTTGATGAAAGCGTGGGTGTAGCGGCATGATCACTACAACGACTTCGTACAGGTTAGTCACGCTGCTTTCTTGAATCAAGAACATGGCATCGATTAATTTTGATTTATGCTTGAGTTAAGAAAGAACCTCGTGATAATATTATTTTGCTTGAGTTGAGGAAGAACCTTATGATAATCTTATTTGAACGCTGTGTCATTCTTGTGTGAAGATCCGGTTGATTGATATGATTGGAGAGGCGTGGTTTGCTAAATTTCAAGCGTCGTCCCTATTAAGACATCACTGCAAAAATTCGATCTCCATTCAATTGATGATATAATTAGGGAAGCATTCTTAAGTCTCAGTTGTTTGTTGTATGTTCATAGGGTCTGCAAATTGCATTTTTCAATTTGAATGTGAGTATATAGCTCCGTGAGTACTTTACTTCCCTCCTAAGATTTGTGTAGTCTTTGTAAATTTAGAAGTCCCATCTGTAATTTGATTTGTTGTACAAAGAAATTGCATTAAGTGTTGTACCAGAGGCTCTTATTATGAATCGCTACCAGAATTAATGGAAATACAGCACTTGTAAAGGATATCCTTAATGGCTCTCTTGCGAAAATTTCTTTATCATCAGACATACTCAAGGGCTGGTGATATCTTGGTGTTTCGGTGGTGGTTCGATGCACTGTACAGAGCATATTACAACCGACCTTCAAGTAGTTGACCATGAATAGCGTTTGTTGAATACGGGTTGAACGTGGATGCAAATTCACTTAGTATGGCAGATCCCATTTCGTATTGTTGCACTATTTGTTGCTGGAATTTCCGGAGCATCAGAAAAGAGAATATCCAGGCACACCCGTACGAATAGAACTCAAATTGCAGCTAGGAGCATCCTTTTTATGTGTCATTTTGAGTCTTGCACAAAATAGATATGGAGCCTCTTACCAACAGCAAGAAGTAGCCTTGAAAACTCCTGGTCCTACAAGGACGTCAAACGCAGAAGTAGAAAATATTATGGTAGTAGGCAGGCTATTGGAGCAGAACGACTATGATTTTGGGCATGGTGCAACCACAGGTGGACAACCCAAGGTTACAAAGCTATGGATGTTGCTTCCAGCGAGGGCCGCTTCGCATAAGGTCCCGCCACGTGCATTGATATAGGTTGCATGAATTTAAGCTAACTGCTGAGAACCAATTTCCAGTCTTCAAAACCGACTGCATGACTATTTGTGTAAGCCTACCGATTCACGTGGTAATGGCTAAAGAAAAGTCGGGTTTGTGGTCGAGGTTGGTGCTTGACTGCATGGTTCGAATTGAGGAATGGTAGGTCTTTCGAACGACCATTCAGTGCATGGTTATGTTCCTAAAATAGTCAGAGAGACTACCCCAGCATGTGGGTCGTTTATGTGGATGTCACCAGTGGTATTTGTTCCAAAACACCCCCTTGCATTTGAGTCCATTATGGGAGATTGATTCAGGAATCAGCTAGAGCAGTGGTTCCTAAACTACGCTAATTCCTGAGTGTTCGTTGGAGGAATGGGAAAACTCACAAGGCCGGGGCTTCTAACCTCAACCAGGTAAGTTTCTCAATCATTCTTGTTTATCATGCATTATTGGTCTTTACTAGGGAGCCAACCTAGGTCAAAAAGAATAAAAGAAGACCCTCACTAGCCGCATGCAACGATCTGAAAGGGTAGAGACGTAGGACTTTTTTGAGTTAGGACCTTCACCCATAGCCACCCCCAGAGATATGCTATCCTAATCTCGTCAATCTTTGCACACACCAATGGCAGTAGCGCTTAGATGCAATGGCTCACAGCTGCCCCTGCATAGATAATCTGGAACGTTACCCCTATGTGCTGAAGCTGGCCTTGCTTAAAAGGCGCCCCTCCCGCTCAATCAAGGACTTAAGGGATGAGTACTCTACGAGTAAAGAAAAGGTCCTCGGATCCCTATACATCCCTAACATGTCTGAATAAGGTGCAAACCCTCTAAGGAGGCTTCTCTGTGGAACTCAAAAGGACCATCGATTTAGTCAAAATGAAGAAGCCCATGCATGGCAAGTCCTCGCAGTTATTGGGACTCTAGTACTTTAGGATGATCCCGTCGGGTCTTGAGCATCCCATGCAGCTCACACGTCAAACACGATCCCACGCCTCCATGCATGGCGCACCCGTTCACTAATGTTCGTCCCAGAGTGTGGTGGTTGTTAGGGATTGTTCCTAAAGCAAGGTCAATATTACATGGATGGGGTATGGGCAGAATCAGGAACCCCAACTGGACCAGAGGTTGCTCAAGCTCGGTGTTGATTGTTGGGTACCTAAATCGGAGTAAAGTCAACTGGAAAAAGGCTCCCTAAGATATTCCAGAAATGACGAACAGGTAAATCCAATAAGGGCCAAAGAAGGAAGACGCTGTGAAAGACCTTGAATTCAACATGCATGGGCATGTGCATGGCTTCATCAAATATTAGCGAAACTGAAGACACTAATTTAAATCGAAGAGCCTTAAAATCTTAACCAAAGAGCTTAGCCCAGTGGTCAAAGGTGTTGCTTGTGGCCCGCACGACAAGCGTTCGAATCTTGTCTAGGCCCATTTTTGGTAGATTACCCCCTAGGCCTCAGTTTATGGGCCGCATGCGTCGATCCAAAATGGGACTGAATTGGGCATCCAATCTAAACCATACACAGCCTTTATGTTCCCCAAACTGGGCCACCTTAGTGGGACTGAATCGGGCCACCTTCGGACTCATATATTCAATTGGCTAATTTGGACCCTAGCCAAAGCAAATTGGGCCTATCCGAACCCTATACTGGTTGCATATTTTTACGTATTTGGGCCTTACCTCCGAGAAAACTGGGCCTGTCATACAATTGATCAAGTCTTTTAATTTAAGTTCATTTTAAGTAGGATCAGTTTTAATTTTCCTTTTAAAATTCGAAATTGATTGCCTTAAAAAGAATTAAAATTAAATTCTTTGTTTCTTCTAAATCAAGTCATGTCCATTTCCAACCAAATTTATCAAATCAAGTTCGATTTCTGAAACCTCATCAAATCCAACCTAATTTTTTCAAATCAACTTTGTTTGACTTTTTTTACTTTCAAGTCCTTTTTTTATCAAGCTTAATTCTCGTCTTAAAATTGTGTCAAGCCCAATCATTGTCTTCTTTCTATTTTAAATAAAATTCTTTTCCTCAAAGTTTCAATTCAAATTTATTTCTATTCAAATTAAATTTAATTCCTTTCCCCAAGTTTGAGTCAAAATTCATTCTTAGTCTAGTCAAATTTATTTTATACCAAACCCATTCTTCAAAATCAAGTCCATTTTTAGTCATCCAAATCGAATCTAATTCTCCCAATTCAAGCCAAATTTCATTTCTTAGAATTCAAATCAAACTCATTTCAAACCAAATTCTTCTTTTGAATCCAAGATTAATTCAATCCAAATCAAGCTCTATTTCTCAAGTTTCAAATCAAGTACAAATTCTCAAGTTTAAATCAAAATCCTTTTAAATCAAGTTTTTAAAATCTTGTTCACTTTAAATCAAGTCCATTCCAAGTCAAGTTCTTAAATTGAAGTCAAGTTCGTTTTTAGTCAAGTCAAGTTCAATTTGTTCAAATTGCAATTTAAATTTGATTTAATCAAGTTAATTTGTTCATTTTATTTTAAATCAAGCTTAATTCTTTCCTTATCGTTATTATTTTCTTCAAATTAAATTCTTTTGGAATTCTAAGTCTCACGCAATGAACCCTAGACACGAACTGGTAGCTTTTTCTGTTCGATGTCTAGGAATTCATATGGGTCCTAGTGCAGCCGTAGTTGTCTTGGGCCTTGTGCATATGTGGACTAAGAATCCTTTTGTAAATAATTTCAACAAAAACTTCATTTGGAAGCCCTAAGTCTCACACGACGAACCCTAAGCACAAACTGGTAGCTTTTTCTGTTGTTCGATGTTTAGGAATTTGTATGGATCCCAGTGCAGCCGTAGTTGTCTTGGATCCTGTGCATATGTGAACTAAGGATTCTCCTTAAAATATTTTCAAAACATTATGTTCATTTTCAAATACCCCTTTTCAAGCACCTTCGAAGGTCAAGCCTTTAAATCAAACTAGAACTACGTAAGCCTTGAGTTTCCCATTGCACCGGGGAATACCTAGGAGCAGGATCAAGTCTTGTCAGGCTAACCTCCATCAATCTATTTATCTTCACTCTAATTAAAGGGATCAAGCAAATTTCAAAAAGTCACACACTTAGTTTAAGGGTACCGTTCTTCGGAAGGGGCGAGTGGGGTGCCTAACACCTTCCTCACTCGTAACCGACTCCCGAACCTAAATCTCTTCCTCAAGTTAGGGTTTTTCCAAATCTTTTTCCCTCAAAATAAAAATTTGGTGGTGACTCCACATTATCAAATAATTTCTATTTTAAAATTTTAGCGAGTTCGTCATCTCGTCGTGATTATGGTTGCGACACTAAGTAATTCAGTAAAATTAGATAGAGGGATTTTATATTTTAAATGAAATAAAAAGAAGATTTTATTTAAGGAAAAATCAAAAAATATTAATGTGTTTATATATGTTTCTACGTGTACATAATCAAAACTAAAAATGTCCCATCATCATCACACATATATACAATGAATTTAAAGGAGGAATTGATTCACGCAACACACACTATAGTATTATCCAACACTACATAATTTGATTTTAATATTGATGAGATTCAAAGCTTGAAACCACTTATTTTATAATAAATTGAATAAAAATTATTTTTCAATTTGGAAAAACTACTTAAAATAATAAGCCATTGTAAGAATCATAAGGCTAAAAGATAACATTATTCGGGCTCCAACATTAACATAAGAATTTAACAAAATCAAAATACAAACATTAATTTAGTCAAATAAGTATGTTGTGTTTGAACATGAAGGAATGAGCCTCTTGACCTAATGGTTGAAATTAAAATTCTTAGAAACATCAAGCCTACAATGATGGAGAGGATTTGATATTATGGTTGAAATCCAACTCCTTTGAGAAAATTTAATGTTTCACAGGTTGTATATTAATAGATTGGGTAGGATTTGGACCAGTAGGAACACGTCTCTTGATCTCATGGTTGAAATCTAACTCTTGGGAAATACTAAATTTGCAGTTATGGATTGGATTTGGACCAGTTGGAACACATTTTTTGATATTATGGTTGAAATCTAACTCCTTTGAGATAATTGAATGTTTTTCCAATGGTTTATCACGAGATTGGGCTGGAATTGCACCAGTAGGAACACGTCTCTTGATGTCATGGTTGAAATCTAACTCCTAGGAAATAGTAGATTTGCAATTGTGGATTGGATTTGGACCAGTTGGAACACATTTTTTGATATTATGGTTGAAAATCTAACTCCTTTGAGATAATTGAATGTTTCACAGGGGTTCATCACGAGATTGGGTTGGATTTGGACCAGTAGCAACACATCTCTTGATCTTAAGGTTGAAATCTAACTCCTCGGAAATAGTAGATTTGCAATTATGGATTGGATTTGGACCAGTTGGAACACATTTTTTTTATATTATGGTTGAAATCTAACTCCTTTGAGATAATTGAATGTTTCACAGGTGGTTTATCACGAGATTAGGTTGGATTTGGACCAGTAGGAACATGTCTCTTGATCTCATGGTTGAAATCCAACTTGTGGGAAACAGTAGATTTGCAATTATGGATTGGATTTCGACCAGTTGGAACACATTTTTTGATATTATGGTTGAAATCTAACTCCTTTGAGATAATTGAATCTTTCACAGGTGGTTTATCACTAGATTGGGTTGGAATTGCACCAATAGGAACACATCTCTTGATCTCATGGTTGAAATCTAACTCCTGGGAAACAAAAGATTTGCAATTATGATTGGATTTGGACCTATTGGAACACATTTTTTGATATTTTGGTTGAAATCTAACTTCTTTGAGAGAATTGAATCTTTCACAAGAGTTGGATCAGTAGGAACACGATCTTTTATCCCATGGTTGAAGACCATGTCATGGGATACTACAAAATATTTCAATAGTGGTTTATCGGATAATTGGGTGGGAATTGGATCAATAGAAACATCACCCACAACAAAAGAAAGAAATAATACAATGCCAACCAAAGAAACCTTTGTCATTTTCATCTTGTTAGGTGGTATTTTACTAATGGAAAAACAATGTGTTAAATAGTAGGAGTTTATAATTTTATTATTATTAGTCTATTTTTTTCATCTTTTTGTTCAATTGCCTTTTTTTCATGTTGAAATAACATAAGTTAATATTGTACCAATCATTTTAACTATAAAAGAAATTATCTTCTTTGTTTTAACATCAATTAATTTATTTTTATTCAATATGGTGCATTGAAACCATTAATCATCCTTTTTTATTTTACAATTTTTATTTCTAGTTAAATATTTTTATAACAAAGGGAAAATCAATAATAAAAAAATTAAGTTTTCAATTAATTTTGTAATTGAGTTAATTATATTTTAAGCATTTGACCAATTATATTTTCTCATCATACACTAACAACAACAATTGATTTGAGCTGGTTGTTAACTATCTTAAATTGATTTGGTAACAATATTTATATTTATTTAATTAAATTTTAATATATTAAATATTATGTTTTTAATGATTTTTTTCTTACAATCAAAAGGTTTTTTTAAGCCACAATTTCTTTTTATGAAAATTTCTTAGTTGCTATAAATTTTGTAGGTTAAATATGAAAGAATAAATTTATTCAAACATTTAAGAAAATTTAATGTAATTAATAAAAGTTTGTTTTATAGATAATAATAATAATAATAATAATAATAATAATAATAATAATAATAATAATAATAAATTTAAATATTAAAAACATAAATTTTTGAAATTTTAAAAATTTATAAAATTAAAGATTTTTTTTTAATTTATGTTGTTCTAAATATTTTCTAAGTAACATCTTTATATTTAAATTTTAAAATTAATTAATATTTATTGGTTAAAAATACAATAAATCGTATAATATTTGACTGCTTTCATCCCTTATTTCCATTCATTTACATTTATTTTTTATTTACATTGATTCCCTTAAATACAATAAATCGTACTACTGAATATACAACCTACACTTTACTTTCATCTTGTAAAAACATAAATTATTAATTAAATAAATAAAAAATTAAAATAGTTTCTATTTTTTTTATTAAAAATAAATAACTAATATTCTTTCAATTGATCTATGTAATGATATTTTATATGATGTATTTGATAAAATTAACCGAAAAACTAATTGAAAGATAAAAAATAAAATATAAGGTCAAAGTTAGATCAAAATTAAAAAATTAAATAAACTTAATAAATTAAAAATATTTGATCAAATTATATGTTGAACTAACCAGTAAGTAAAGTTTTAATATTGAAACGAAAATTAAATATTATAAATAAATTTTTTTTATTTAAACTAAATTACATTGTTAGAAGTGAGTATAATAACTTTTTTTAACTGATTTATGTTTATATGTATAAGTTAAACCAAAAAATAGATAAAAAATATATTATTTTTAAATGATCGAATGTTAAAAAGAATGATTTGATAATTTAATTAATTATTAATTATATTACTTATGATGTGAATAGTTGAGTAAATAAATTTTTATTTTAAAATTAAAAATATTTACTCAAGTGTTTTATAAATAAATTTTAAGTACCATTTCTATAAAGTAAATAATTATTTTGTGTATATAATTTGAATCTTTTATCATAACGATTGAATGATTTATTAAAAATACTTTAAATAAGTCTTTCAATACTTAAATTAAATATAATAATGTTAAAAAACAAAATAAAAAAAGCTTATATCTTTTGACCAAATTATTAAATATTTTATAATAAATTTATGAGTTTGTTATGAATCTCCCTCATTTAGATAGATCTCTCATGCATCCCAAAAATTTTTTCATACATATTTTTATTGACTGTATTCCTGTCATTAATATTTAAAAGTTTTTAAAAATGGATGTAATTTGGATACAACTCAAGAACGATAAATATCATGCTATCTGTTGAGTTAATTCTAATATAATTATACAACTGAAATATACCTATTATGACTTCAATTTAAATTTTTAGTAAATCGTGATATTCTATTCGGTATCTTTGATAATTTCTTGAACATTTTAAGTAATTTTTTCAAAATAACTTTAAACAGATAGTGTGCATGATTGAAATCCTCTTTAGTATTTGCAAGAGGTTCATATTCAAATTCAGATGTGTAGTTACCCTATCTTGGTTTAGGTAACAAATATTCTTTTTTAACTGGTTTATTCTTTATCCATCAAATAAAATTTAACCATTAACAAAGAAAAAATATGATATAATTTATATAAGTTTTATTCTAAAGAAATTCATAAATAATAACAACTTGTGACATCTTCAAAAAGTTTAATTCGAATGTGTTAATCTAATGAAAAATATGTGTTTCATCTACAGATGCTTTCCATTTAACTGATGAAAATTTGAAAAACATCAAAATCACAAGTAGCCATTATATTAGATGTCGTAGGATATTTGCTTCTCCCCTATAATATGTTTGATTTGCCTCAAGAGTACATACATGTATGTGGATATCATTAGTATATTAAATATAATCATATGATCACAACTAAAGATAATGATGTCAATTAGAAATCATGAGATGATGGAAAAATAAATATCTCGAAATAAGACATGTTGTTCATCATTAGCAATTAGAGATGGTGCCAATTTAATGGTCAAATATTTGGTTTTATGGTTTTATTTCCAGGATCCCTATAGTCAGTGCTCCTATAACCAATGACTTCCAAAATTTCATGAAACACTCTACTGATTGTAAAACCAAAATAATGAAATTTTTATTTCACATCCTTATCAGAATCACCCAAGGCAAGAATGTATAAACCTTGATTACCTCCTTAAATAAGTTAAGGCATTAGTGTCTTTCCATACTTAAGTACACATATGTCATTATACTTTATAATACCTATTAATCATACAAATAACCATCTATTTACAACTTATACATTATTGGAATCACATCATTCCTTTCTCCTTCAAAATGACCTTGCACCTGCTTCAAGTACGGGATTCTCTGTCATCATGAACAACGTTCACAGAACTTACGAAGAAAATGAGAGAGTAGGGAGTGAGAAACTAAATTTCTCAATAAGATCCTACCCTAAACTTAGTTTCATCATTTTAGTTCGAACCACTTCACTTTATTAAAAATCATAGCATGCATATAAGTTTGATTTTTACCTTTCAAAAATGCCATTGAAGTGGATTTCTTTTAATTATGTATAATTCCCTTAATCATCATAATTTCTTACAATTACATCATAAATATTATTTAACTATCATCTCATTTATGTCATTCTTAATTTCTCATTCATTCTCTATTTCACACCTTCGAAGAATTTTAAGACATAGACATACATCATTATTGGTGATCTAAAATAAGCATATAAATTGCTTACGCATCATAAATCTAGGATCATTTCACAGATATTATTTGACTAACATGTTCCCTATGTCTTACAAAATTTGTCATTCATTCTCTACTCCACACCTTCACAGAATCTTAAGATATAGTCATACATAGTTATTTGTAAAAATAATATTAATTGAATCAAGCACATAGCTTGCTTGAACATCATACATCTTTGGAAGCACATTATAATTATCATTTGACTATTATCTCCTCTATGTTTTTCATAACATTTCATTCAATTTCTATTTCATACCTTCGGGGAAATTCAATTACTATTTCACACCTTGGGAGAAGTTTAATTATTATTCCACACCTTTGGGGAAATTCAATTCATATTCCACACCTTCGGGAAAAATCAATTACTATTCCACACCTTCGAAGAATTTAATTACTATTTGATACCTTCAGGGAAATTCAATTACTATTCCATACCTTCGGGTAAATTCAATTACTATTCGACACCTTCAGGAAAATTTTAAGACATCGGCATGCATTAATTAGGTTCACTTTTTAAATCATCTAGATAATGTTGCATGTTCAATCATTATTCAATCAATATGTCATGCATATATTCACATCATCATTAACTCATTATTATCATACATAGCACCATTCTCTAAACATCCATGAGTAGTCACCATACATCTCCCATTACCTTTTATGCATTCATAAAGAAATACAACAAGTTGTGAAAACATTGTCAAGCATATAATTATCTTCTAAATCAAGATTTACTAAAGCTTATCATAAATTCTTGGGAAACATAGGCTCATAAGCCCGTAACATGTCCAACTTGTTTAATTCCTAACATTTTATGATGACTTACTTATGGAGCTTCTTCCACTCATCAATTTATGTTATCTCAACCTTTCCTTTCCCAAATGTTAGGTTGTTTCACATAATTTCATGAAAAATCATGATACTTAGAATTTCTCCTTGGGTGGCCAAATGGCACCTTTTAATTTATTTACTCTTTGCTTGCTTCAATTTTCATGTCTTATGCATATCCTACTTAAATTAAGTTTAAGGGTTATGTATTAGAAAGATTTTAACTTACTTGCATCATTTAACCACATATGGCCAAGTGGTACCCGTACCATTTCCAAACCTCTCTTAAACCCTTATTTCATTTCTTTTACATAGTAAGCATCTTTATTACACCATAATCAAGGTTTTAAACTCAATACTCCTTAATTAATCTCAACGTGGCCAAATGTTCTAGACCTCACTTTTACTTCGTAATTGGCTTCTGATCATCCTCTTAAGCTCACAAAAAATCCATTCTTAAATTTTAGCAAAATTTTAGCCTAGTTTTCTTACCCACTTTACCATTCCTTCCTTAAACTTACTTAGGATCCTTTCAGAAACTTAATCGAAATGGAAACTCAAGCTTCCCTAAATTCTTTAAGGAGTGGCAGAATGCATACACATAGATCCTAAGACATTATGGTTCAGTTGTCCTTAACTTAAAGGTGATTCCTACTAGTTAAGGTTTAGGCCATTAAAGATTACCAAGTTTCGAGACTTTTAAGAATTTACCTTCACACTTGGAAGGTATGGTCGAATGGTCATGTTCTCATTCACTAAACTATAATTCATTTTTAATCATCCTTCTATGCCTCTTTATACTGAGCTTAAGTCTTAATAAACTTTTTTAACTTAATTTCACCAATTATGGTCATTATGGCCGAAAGGTTATCGAAAATATTCCTAAACCTTTCTTACACTTTTAGTTCTTCTCAATTACATACTAAGAATCCTTAATTAACCATAC
Organism: Canavalia gladiata; assembly: GCA_037954105.1. Taxonomy (NCBI): domain Eukaryota; kingdom Viridiplantae; phylum Streptophyta; class Magnoliopsida; order Fabales; family Fabaceae; genus Canavalia; species Canavalia gladiata. Next base: position 30,135,886 of record CM075663.1, read on the forward strand.
TCAATATTTTAAAATCATTTCACTTTAATTAAATAAAGAGTGGTCAAATGCACACCCTTTAGTCCTAAGGCATTTTGGTTCGATTCTTCTTCTCCTAAGAGTTGATCTACACCAATTAGGACTTAATTTTATAGTTTATGCAATCATTAGAAATTGTTATTGATTTTACCCATGTTTAATAGAAGTTGCCGACTCCTTCCCCTTGAGCACTCATGGTCATTTTCTCAAAATTCCTTTTCACAATATCTTTCTTCCATGATTTTTTGAACATGTAACAACACCATTAAACATAAATCCATTTATCATTTTACTTACTCCTTAACTTGGGCATGGTTAAAGAAAATAGTAAGTGTCTTATGAACTTTGTTAAATTTTTCGTTAAAAAATTCCAACTTACTCTAAGTAGATTTTAGATCTATGTCCCAATCAAGCTTGTGGGTCCTACGGTATAATTTTTCATAGTCTTTTATGTCTCTTAGTTCAAGGGTTCAAATGTGGACAACTCAGCACAAAACTTTATAATATTAAGAAAATCATCAAGTTCCAACCTTTAAGCATAAAAATCTTCAAGATAGAATCTTTTAAGACAAATAAGGGTAGATCCACTAGATCTAGCCCAAGATACATCAATATCATACCATGAGCACTTCAAAAATTTTCCTCATAACCTCTCAAATATGCCCAAAGCATAAAAATTGACTTTTTAGAAATTTCAACGTATTAAATTTCTTCTAAAGTGCCTAGAAGCACTTTAATCCATCAAAACTTCACTTTAACTCTGAAAAATCACAAGAAATGGACGATGCCTGTTGGTCTAAAACTCGAAGAAGGGAAGTGCACCTTATCATTTTTCAGAGTAAAGAGTGAGAAAGAATATCGTCTCCACAGGGATTTGGTTCAAGTCTTGAATTTCCACTAGTCCATAATTGAACTCAATTATGGAAATGCATAGGCAACGCAAATGCGTACGTAAGCAACACAAACGTAAAATAACTACAAGTGCTGGTTTTTGTTAACTAAAATGGAACATTGTTCCAACATTCATAAAGATAATTAAAAGTAAACCCAGAACTGTCCAATACTCAATAATTGGTACAAATGTGAATGAAATCAGTTTGTGGAAGATGTTAAGGTTGGATTTCACCAAAATTTCCCCTATGTAGCATTAGATCATTACGTGCATTCAACATAAAATATAATAGAAGATCGAATTCACAAATATTAATTGAAGATCAATCCCTTGACTCATCAATACTTCACTCGAATTAGGAATCCTAATCCCTTAGTAATTCCTAATTTAAGTGAGCCTTAAGTTTAAGAATTCAAATGATCTCACAATCGCGAATCTCTATCCCTAGAGCATTCACAATTATGTTATTCAATCTCAATTCCAATTCTAAAATTAATTTCCCAATTATGAAGAAGAATTCAAATTCAATTTATAAGTGGCTAAGTCATAGAAGCGTTAAACGAAGAGAAGAATAATCAATTTTAATGCAAAACAATCATGAATGCATATAAAATATCTGGATTACATAGGTTCAGTGATGGCTTCCTCCTTCCCTAACAGAGTTCTAGTTACACATAAGAATAAAAGAAGAAAACAAGGGAGAGAGTGGAAGTCATTAGTATGACGGCTCGCGGTGGTTGCCCTTCTTCCTCAACCCTAGGGATCTTCCGTTACCCAGAACAGAACCAGCGTCCAGGAGAGCGGCGAGTTTGTTCTCTATGTCTACATTCAATCAGTTGGTTGATCTATTGATAGAGTGATGCCTTGTTTCATTCTATTCTGGGCCTTTATAGGTGCTGTTCTATTGCGTCACGTGTCCAACGCGACTGTGCTTGCGTTGCCAATGCAATGCGTATAATAGAATACTTCCTTCCTTTCAGACTTTTATGTGCTCCACACATTTCTGGTTGTGTTGCCAATACAAAACCCTGTGACAGATTGCAGAAATTAAAACACCATATTTATGAGAATTTATCGCTTAAAAAGCTTTAAAACTGCATTTTTCAGATTTTGTATGGGTTACTCAATTTTCTATCATTTTCTCATGCTTTAGTGGTGCTTTATGCTTCAATTAATTGCAATTATGTCAAAATATGTACCAAATAAGTGTCGTATTGGACACTTATCAATGCCCATATCCAACCACTGAAAGGTAGTTTGGAGCTCTCATGGTTTCAAACAAAATTAGATCCACGGGTCTTGGAGAGGATCCACAAAAATAAGAAAACAAACAATAAAAATTCAGAATTTAAAGCTTAAAAACTTAAGTAGTAAAATCCTACCTGTTGAAGACTTTTGTGATTGGGTTTGGGTGGGATTTATTGGCTTCTCTTCCCTACTTAGATGGTCCACAAAACTGATCCCAAGTGTGGTGGTACGACTTGGTGATTAAGTCTTAATTTAACTTAAACTTCAAAGATGGAAGTTTAAGCTTAATATGGATTTTTGTGTTTTGAGAGAAGTTGGAGTTTTGAGTGAGTTTAGAAAGCTTCCACAAGTGTCTAAAAGAGTTTTAATGGAGCAAATCATCTTCTTCCTTGGTGATCCTACGCAGTTTCGTCCACCTAGGGTCTGTGAGAATTAAATTCTCACTTAAGGGTATTTTGTTAATTTGCATTTAACTTCTATTTTTCAAAAGAATTATAATGTAAGGAATTATCCTTTTAGGATTATATTAATACTAATCTTGCTGATTTTGTCACTAATTAAGATTAATTTACCCTAACCATGGTTAATTTTAATTAAACAAGGTTAATTAGCCTTAACCATGGTTAAAGGAATCTTTGCAATTATTATTTTTTACTTTTATACATTTAATTTTTTGATGGCTCATATGCTGAGTTATCACCATGTTTTCCATGTGTAATTTTTTATCAATATGTGTTGGGCCCCATATCTTTGCTTTTGTTTTGTATTTTCTTACCCTACCGTCTTACAAGGGTTTCTTTTTTATTTTCTCGTGAGGTTTAAAATTTGTTCCTCCAATACTTTTAACACTTATTCATTCGTTCCCAAATCGTTCTTATGTCATTTAATATTTTATAGGAAAAGATTAGCCCTAGTGAAAGACAGAACTTCCAAAAGACGTTTTAAGCGTTTTTAGAGTTTTCTATCAGTTTTTTCACGCTTTATCTTTTCATATTATTTCCTCATCACTTTTCAATCAATGTATTCTCATCCCTTCGGATGTTGTTTATATCTTACGTTTCCTGCATATTTATTAGGGTTACCCAACTGCAGGAACACTTTCATTATTTGTACAAAATTTTCTAATTTCGTTGTCTTTACTTTATTTCTCACTAAAGGTTATTTGCAACATAAAGGGTTCACTATGAAAAATCACGGGTGCTACACAAGTAAGTTTGATTGGAAACATATCTCTAGTTAAAATGACTATGTTATCTTATAATGTTACTTCATCGATATATGGATTTATGCGTAGAGAAAATAAAATACTCTCTTGAATGATTTTAGATAAATGACATGATTTGTAAAGTTTATGAGTGGATTAAATATGTAAAGCTGGAATAGATTAGAAATTATATGTGCATGACATATTGGCTGGATTGTGTGAGCATGCATGTTATTTGGAAGATTTAAAAAGTAATCTAAATAATTAAGAAATCACTAAAGAAAGAACTTTTGCGAAAATCTAATACTACTCTCAATGTACCTTGCCCATATTCAAAAGGAAAAGTGGTCCTTCTACGACGACGACAAAAGAGTTATTCACAAATCTTTCTATTGTGAAGCGTTAGGTTTTCAAAGAATTATGATGGTGACGAGGTTCAAGGAATGAACTCATATCCTAAGTGTAAACACCCAATTATGTCTGAGGCCACATTTTAAAATTACTTAATCAAGAAATCTACACTAATTTAAAAAATAAATAAAAAAACAAAATAAAAAACAGAAAACAGAAAAAAAAATATAAAAAATAAAATATGAAATTAAAAATAAATAAAAGCAAAAATAGTAGTAACAAAAATAGAACTTTAAAACTAAAAATAATAGGTAAAAAAAAGTAAGAAAAGAGAGAGAGATAAAAATTAGAAATAAAAATAAAAAGAAAATGGAAAATCCAAAAAATCTAAAATCATTTAAAAGATTAAAAAATAAAAATATAATAAACAAAACTTTTTGGGAAAAAACGAAAAAGAGAAAACAGAATTTAGAAATAATAAATAAATAAAATCATTAAAAGATAAAAAAAAATAATAATAGTAATAATAAAATAAATAAATAAAATCTAAAATTAAAAATTTAGAAAAAAAAAAGAGCTGAAAGAAAACCAAAAAACAGAAAAAACGGTTTTTGGTTAAGAAAAAAAACAGAAAAAGAAGGAAACAGTAGAAAACGAAAAATTGAGAAGAGAGAAAAAAAGGAGCTTTTGGTTTTGGAGGCTGGTTCTTGCAAGGGGAGAGCAAGGAGGTTGGCTGGTCCAGAGGGGAGAAGAAGTCATCTGAGGGCTGAACTGGAGCGAGTTCTGGGTTTTTTCCAAGGGTTCTGAATGAAGTAGTGAGAAGTCAAGTGCACGCTCGTGGGAAACGGAAGAAGCCCGCGACTCTTCTCCTTCACAAAGGTCCAGCAAGCAGCATTAATCTCCCACCATTACAGACAGGAGCGTTGGTGTGTGGGAGAAATCTTTGCTGTTTCATCATATGGCACTTAAGCCATGACCCTAGGGTGTGCATGGATTGAGGAGGAAAGGGAGGTTTCTTTAGAAGCCAGCAAAAAGAAGAGGGGATAGAAGAGGCTTCCTTTCTCAGTGGCAGCATGAAGGAATGGTCTTTCTTTAGGTGATCAAAATGACACTTGGCCTTAAGTCTAGGTCCAAAGACGCCATTGAAGGGATCCTTTCTGGAGTCATAGTTCAAGAATCAATCTCACTCGAAGGCCCAAGATTCAGCTCTCCAACTTCATCTAAACTTACAAGGTAAGATCCCTAATACTTCAATTTTCTAATGATGATGATATTCATGAATTATGATGGGGATCTCGGTTTGGTGTCCAGAATTAGGAGAATTAGGGTTCATTATTTGTTAGAGAAAATTAAAGCATCTTTCATACGTTCCATAAGGTGCCATTTTTACTTCTTCTTGAGAGTCAGGTTGATGTTCTTAAATTCAAAATTGGGTGCAATACTGGAGTAGTAAGCACGTCCAATCACCAGTTGTTGACTATCCATAATTATAAACCTAGAAAAGATCAGTATTAGGCACAGAAACCTCACCCTTTGGCCATGATTCTAGGGCATTAATTCATGGTAATTCGTAGGATATATAGTTCGCACGCAAAGGAGTTATAGGGTTGTGAACGCAAGCCGCACTCGCGCTTATGCATGTCATAAGCTTGTCATCCCAGTACATTAGGGACCATCATGATGTACATGCACCTGGATCGGATAGCAACGCTGCCCCTGCTCTAAGCCAAGATAATGAGTGCTAAAGTTGGAATGGGCCTGACGATGGTCAATGTGGTTATCATAATAGGTTTGCTCTCCGATCCCTTACATGCATGTCTGTGGTACGAATGCAAGCCCATGTTACTGATGTTAATAAGATCCAAGACCACAAATCGTGGTTCACATCGGTAATAGATCGCATTGGTTCCCCCTGGGTCCCTGCCCACCATGCACATGCTGCACCACTCTAATTCGCATATAATCACTGGTTCACATAGATCATGGGTGACATGTACTCAGAGAGCCTCACAAGTTCTTTCTTATGTCTTTGATTTACCATTCATAGTTGCCAAATAATGAACACGATGAGTCCCAATCTGCATGTCAAGTTCCTTTCTGCATGGCCTGTGAGTAGGAAGTGCGACCTTCAAAAGGGTTCAGCTTGTACCCTGGAGATGTGCAAGAGTAAGTCTGACCTAGACGTATACATGCATGGTTTGAAGCTCGACAAACCTAGCCTCCAATAAACATGGTCCTCCATGCTGATCCCACATCCGCCATACATTTGGGATGTCAGGAGACCCAACCAAAAGCAGGGTGCAATGGCTTCATTTGTTACCCACAACCTTCTGAACTGGTGTTCGAGCCTCAGTTAAAGATTTCCTCCAAGTACATCTTTAAGTGATCGGGAGCATGGGATTGTGCCCAAGAAACCACATGGGAGTATGCTTCACAATTGAAGCCCTTACGTGAAATCCAATACATACACATAGTAGTTGCTTTAATAGACAGAGAAAAGAAATACTCAAATAGTGATGTCCCCATGCCCTCTAGATGAGTCACGTGGTTTACCTTCTAGCTAAATTCTGCCTCTGCATGTCCTTAATTAAGTCAAAGGATTTCTATCATCAATTGGTAGCCTAGTTCAAATGGCAAGCGCGTTGCTTAAGAACTGCAAGGCCTGAGTTCGATTCTCCTTGCCAACCTTTTTTCTGGCAAATAATAATCATGCTTTTATTCCTCATATAAATTTCGAAAGCAAGATTCTAACTAGAGTTTGGGGTGTAGCTGAGTGGCTAGGAATATTGGGAACATTGCACACAAGTCTCAGAGCATATGTTCGATCCCCCCTGTGGCAACTTTATTTGTAAATGGAAATTAACGTTCAATCCTCAATATGGCCATAGAAAAACAAGGTTATGATCAATACTTAGGTATGGCTGAGTGGTTAATCAGCTAACCACATCCTCCAGGACGCGCGTTTGAAACCCCCTGGGACCAATTATGATTTTAATTTGGTCAAGCCTCCAAGCCACCTTCAAGCTGCCAAGCCGCGCGCCTTGTAGACGACCCCCAAGCCGCACGAGCCATGCAGATCAGCCACCAAGTGAGCTCTAGCCTCCAGCTAAGCCATTTAAGGCCTACACTTTCCAATATTACATGCAGGCCCCCTAGACTCTCCATAATTACCATTAGCCCCCCAGATTTTTTCAAAATTACAATTTAACCCCAAACTTTCCTCTAATTACAATTTAACCCCAAACTTTCCATAATTACAATTTAACCCCACACTTTCCTTAATTCCAATTTAGCCCCTATACTTCCCTAATCACAAATATGCCCCTACACTTTCCAAAATTCTATTTAAACCCCCCAACTTCCCAAAATTTAAATTAAATTCTTTTCTCCCAAAATTCAAATAAAGTCCTATTTCTTCAAAATTCAAGTTAACTCATTTCCTCAAGATTCAAATAAAAATGCTTTTCGTCAAAATAGAAACTAAGTTTTTTTCTTCAAATAAAATCAAATTGAATTCAAGGTTAATTCTTTTCTCTCAAAGTTTCCAAATCAACTTCAATTCCTTTTCAAATCTAACCACTTCTTTTCATATCTTTATTATGATTTGATCTTTTCCAAATGTTTTTGGGATCTTTGGTCTCACCCGACAAGCTCTAAATGGGGAATTGGCAGTTCACCTGCTGTTCAACGTTTAGTAGTTCGTATAGGCCCCCGTGCTACAGTAGCCGCCTCGGACCTTGTGCATGAGTGGACTGAAGGTCCTTTCAAAAAATGAAAATCTTTTCAAAATATCATATTCCCGTTAAACACCTCTGAAGGTCAAGCCTTCACAAAGCAGAACTATGTAAGCCTTGAGTTTCCAATTGCATCGGGGAATACATAGGAGCAGGATCAAGTCCTGTCAAGCTAACTTCCATCAAGCTATTTATTTCCACGCTAATTAAAGGGATCAAACAATTTTCAATATCACACACTCAGTTTTAGGGTACCGTTCTTCGGAACGGGCGAGTAGGGTGTCTAACACCTTCCCTATTTGTAACCAACTCCCGAACTTCGAATCTCTTCCTCGAGTCAGGGTTTTTCCAAGTATTTTCCCTTTAAATAAAAATTTGGTGGCGACTCCACTTAAATAAATAAAATATTTTCAAATTTTAGCAAGTTTGTCATCTTGTCGTGATTACGGTTGCGACACTAAGAATAGAAGGCAAAGTATCAGAGCTAGTGAAAATATGTTGCTTGATTAAAATGTGTGATATGCTTATGATATATATTACCACTCAAAGAGTGTAGAGAAATAAGAAGAATTGTGATTAAGAAATGAATGAAATGATAGTCAAATGATATATGTGAAATGATATAGTATGATCTTAAGAAAATGTAAAGTGTATAAATGTCTTGTAAGAGAAGGATGAAATCAAGAATAAGTACTTGTATGCTTAAAACAAAAGTTAATTTCTATGACTTTTAAAAAAACTCCACATTATATAAGGATTTTTCTTAAGGATAAAAGTGAATTTGTATGCATGTCATTTCTTATAATAAACTAATCTGGATGGATTGAAAATGTTGACATAAATAATTGGTAGAATCTTACTGAAAAACTTTGTTTCACACCCCCTCTCCCACCATTTTCTTTCCCATATCCTAATGGTGTCATTCATGAAGGCGGTGGTATTTGTAGAGATTAACAACGTAAACCGGATGGTTGGAGACTAGAGATCCCACAGTTGGAGCGCTACTAGGAATTTTGTCTTACCTAACAATGTAAGTTTTTGAAAATAATCATGTAATATGTATGATAGATAACAGGTACGTATAGTAGTATGTAATATGTGAAATAATTATGTAATATATGTAGTGATGTATGAAAAGGTACTAATTCTCTTGCACTAACTTTTGAACATAAGAGTATGTATAAATTATCAAGGTCTGTATAAATAATATGAACCGGTATTGTATGCATTAATATATTCAATATCAAGTAATTAAAGAAAATTAAGGCATAGGTGACAGTGCTTGATTGTTTATTTTCTGCTATGATGATTTGTATGACGAGGCTCGCATTATCAACTAAGGTTTTAAAATAAAAGTTTTCTCACATTTTCAGTATCAGTAATTTCATCATGAAGGAACAGTCTAATAATTAAATCACGAATATGACTTAAGCGTAAAACGAGCTTCATTTTTTTAGGATGTTACATTATGGTATCAAAGGAGTTCATCCTTAAAGATCCTAAGGATGGTCTGAAAATACTTCTAGAGCATGCCCACATTTTGTGTTAGAATTATAGGTCATGCTTTTAATCCAGTTAGTAATCTGTGTGCATGACTGCTTTATGATTTGTACAATTGGTGACTAATATGCTTGATTTCACTACTGAGTTTGATCATCTCAATTTCAGTGCATGTGTGTTCAAAATCCAATGGAAAAAGCAAGGCATGGTAGAAGACGTCTTAAGAATGTAGAAACCTTAGAAGCCCTAGTGCCAAAAGGTATAAGTAGCCATAACTAAGTGTAAACACCCAATTATGTCTGAGGCCACATTTTTAAAATTAATTAGTGAATAAGAATAATTTAAATAATAAATAAACAAACCAAGAAGCAAAGAAATAAATAGAAAATGAAAAAAACAAAAAGCAAAAAACAGAGAAACAAACAACAAGAAGACAGAAGAAGAAAATTATGAAAAAGAAAAATAAAAAGCAAAGAAATAAAAAAAACTAAAAACAACAAAAATAAATCAGAATTTGATTTAAAAATAAATAATAAAATATGAAATTAAAAAATAAAAAAACAAAATCTGAAATAAAAATAATATATATATATATATATATATATATATATATATATAACAGATACAATAATTGATAAATTAATTAAAACACAAAAAATCCGAAAATATAATAAAAAGGAACATTGGTAAAAATAGGAAAAGAGAAAATTGGAAAATAAAGATAAATCTGGAAAGAAAAAGATAAAAACAGAAAAAGATAAAAAATAAAATATAATAAGAAAATAAATTACAAATGAAAAAGAAAAGAAGAAAATAAAAACAAACAACAGAAAACGGATTTTAATAACAGAAAAAACAGAATTGAAAATTAAAAAAAAAACAGACGAACTAGAGAGAAAAAAGGGAGGGAGGACGAGAAAAAGGAGTTTTGCATACATGCGGAAAAAAAAGGAAGGATCCTCAAGAAGAAGGGGAGAATAATTAGGCTCAAACAAGGATGGAAGAAAAAAAAGAGGAATTCGTCATCGCTGGGGCTAAAAACTTAGAAGAACGGCTGAGTAGATTTTGCTTCTGTCGCAACCGAAGAAAATTCACGTCAATCTTTCATAGCGTCCTGAAGGGTCGCACTCTCTGCTTTCATTGGAAAATTTGCTAAGTTCTGCAAATAAAATTAAAGAAGTATGATGGGAGAAGGTAAATGAAAGAAGGTAAGATAGATATGCGGAAAGTTGGGCTCATCAAGATTTTAGAAAAGGAAAATCGAAAGAAGAAAAGAGGCCTTGATTCTAGTGGGGAAGGACCACCCACATTTTCGGCAAGCACTTGAATCATAAATCAAAGGGAAGGAAGAGTTCGGTTGATGAAAGCACGGGTGTAGCAGCATGATCACTACAACGAATTCGTACATTTTAGTCACGTCGCTTTCTTGAATCAAGAACATGGCATCGATTAATTTTGATTTATGCTTGAGTTAAGGAAGAACCTTGTGATAATCTTATTTTGCTTGAGTTAAGGAAGAACCTTGTGATAATCTTATTTGAACGCTGTGTCATTCTTGTGTGAAGATCTGGTTGATTGATATGATTGGAGAGACGGGGTTTGCTAAATTTCAATTGTGGCCCCTATTAAGACATCACTGCGAAAATTCGATCTCCATTCAATTGATGATATAATTAGGGAAGGATTCTTAATTCTCAGTTGTTTGTTGTATGTTCATAGGATCTGCAAATTGCATTTTTCAGTTTGAATGTGATTATATAGCTCTGTGAGTACCTTACTTCCCTCCTAAGATTCGTGTAGTCTTTGTAAATTTAGAAGTCCCATCTGTAATTTGATTTGTTGTACAAAGAAATTGCATTAAGTGTTGTACCAGAGGCTCTTATTATGAATCGCTACCAGAATTAATGGAAATACAGCACTTGTAAAGGATATCCTTAATGGCTCTCTTGCGAAAATTTCTTTATCATCAGACGTACTCAAGGGCTGGTGATATCCTTGTGTTTCGATGGTGGTTCGGTGCACTGTACAAAGCATATTACAACCGACCTTCAAGTAGTTGACCATGAATAACGTTTGTTGAATATGGGTTGAACGTGGATGCAAATTCACTTAGTATGGCAGATCCCATTTCGTATTGTTGCACTATTTCTTGTTGGAATTTCTGGAGCATTAGAAAAAGAGAATATCCAGGCACACTCGTATGAACAGAACTCAAATTGCAGCTAGGAGCATCCTTTTTATGTGTCATTTTGAGGCTTGCACAAAATATATTTGAAGCCTCTTACCAGCAGCAAGAAGTAGCCTTGAAAACTCTGGTCCTACAAGGACGTCAAACACGGAAGTAGAAAATATTGTGGTAGTGGGCAGGCTATTGGAGCAGAACGACTATGATTTTGGGCATGGTGTAACCACAGGTGGACAAACCCAAGGTTACAAGGCTATGGTTGTTGCTTCCAGCGAGGGCCGCTTCGCATAAGGTCCCGCCACGTGCATTGATATAGGTTGCATGAATTTAAGCTAACTGGTGAGAACCAATTTCCAGACTTCATAACCAACTACATGACTATTGGTGTAAGCCTACCGATTCACGTGGTAATGGCTAAAGAAAAGTCGGGTCTGTGGTGGAGTTTGGTGCTCTTCTGCATGGTTTGAATTGAGGAATGGTAGGTCTTTCGAACGGCCATTCAGTGCATGGTTATGTTCCTAAAACAATCAGAGAGACTACCCCAGCATGTGGGTCGTTTATGTGGATGTCACCAGTGGTATTTGTTCCAAAACACCCCCTTGCATTTGAGTCCATTATGGGAGATTGATTCAGGAATCAGCTAGAGCAGTGGTTCCTAAACTACGCTAATTCCTGAGTATTCGTTGGAGGAATGGGAAAGCTCGCAAGGTCGGGGCTTCGAACCTCAACCAGGTAAGTTTCTCAATCATTGTAAACACTCAATTATGTACGAGGCCTCCAATTGTAAAATTAATCGAGAAACCCATGCTAATTTAAATATATAAAAAAAAAACATAAAAAAGATAAATAATCCAAATAATAAAAAAAACAAAGACGAAAAAACTGAAAATTGAATAAAAACAGAAAGTGAAAAATGAAATTGAATTAAAAAAAAAGAGGAAAGAAAAAGAAAAAAGAGTTTGAAAAAAGAGAATAATAAAATAAAAAGGGGGAATTAACAAAAAAAAACAATAATAAATAAATAATTCATAAAAGAGTTTTTGGAAAAAATAAAAATTTGGAAAAATCAGAAATAAAAAATAAATAATAAAGAAAAATATGGAATAATAAAAAATATAATTCATAAAATACAAAATTAAAACAGAAAAATAAAAATAAAATGGGTTAAATATGTTTTTAGTCCCTCTAAAATATTCAAATTTTGGTTTTGGTCCCTTAAATTTAAAACATTTGGTTTAGGTCCTTCATTTTTTAAGATACATTGATTATAGTCCCTATATTAACTTAAGTTATATTAAACCAAAATTTAAATATTTTAAAGGGACTAAAAACATATTTAACCCTTTATTTTATTGTATGAAAAAATATATGAAAGATTGCAATACAACTAATTTAGAATACTAACATAATTTAGTATTAATTTATTTTTATTATTTTTAAAGCTAATTTATATTTAAATTGATTATAAAATTTAATAATTCAGTTTAATTTTGACTAATTGAAATTTATAATAAAGCTTAAAATTTTTTATATATTAAATTTAATATCTAATAATATACTTTTATGAATTCTCTTGATTTATTTAACATTTAATTTAACATAAAATAATTGGAAATTATTAGAATTTAGAAAATATGGAATGTTTTTATATAAAAAATTATTTCCACTAATTAAAATTTATGATATACATAATTTAATATTGAAAATTTTAAAAATCTAAAATTAATTATACAATAATGTTAAAATATTTAAATTTTATATCTCATATAATTAAGATTATGATGTTAATTTTAAATTGAAAACAATAGAATAAATTTTTGTTACTAAAATAATAAAAGAGTCATTCTAAAATTGATATCATTTAAAATTTATAAATAATTATTTAGATAATAATAATTATTAGAAAATCAATTTATAAATTATAATTTTAGAAGATTCTTAAAAATAAATATATCAAAATATCGAATTTTTTTATTATATTAATTATATTTTGACAACATTAATTACAAATATGATACTTAATATAAATATATTGAACCGTATAATATATGGAATGTCTTGATTATAATCCTCAAATCATGATTAATATATTTTGATTTAATATAACTTAAGTTAATATAGGGACTATAATCAATGTATTTTAAAAAATGAAGGACCTAAATCAAAGATTTTAAATATAAGGGACCAAAACCAAAATTTGAATATTTTAGAGGGACTGAAAACATATGTAACCCAAATAAAATTGTATGTAAAATAGTAAAATAAATGAAAGCGGCAAAATAAAAAATTTTAGAAATACAAAATAAAAAACAAAATAAATAAAATCTGAAAATAAAAAATATATAATAATAAAACAGTAGAATATAAATGAAAAATAATAATAAACCAGAAAAATCCCAAAATATAAGAATACATAATTATTAAAAGAGTAGTAATAGAAAAGAAAAATAAAACTTTTGCAAAAAAATAATAAATAAAAGAAAAAAAGCAGAAAATAAACAAAGTAAAAATAAAATCTAAAAAATTAAGAAAACGAAAAACAGAATAAGAAATTAAAACTGGGAATAAGCAGAACACTAAAGGATTCAGAAAAAAAAAGAATAACAGAAAAACTGATTTTGAAAAAACAGAAGAAACAACTTCTGGAGGAGAAAACGAAAAAAAAAAAGAATTGGGGTGCTCTAACTGGTTTTGGGGAGAGGACTCAAGAAAAAAAAACAAAGAGAAGCTCTGCATCAGGGGATTAAGGAAGCTCCTACCAAGAAAAAGGGGGAGAGACGTCAAGGAGAGGTTCGAGGAGGTAGAAGAGAAGAAGGGAAGGTCGCAAGGATTATTGAAAGGAACAAGGCGATAAGGGATCACGAGGCGGTGTTAGAAGATCAGTTTCCATGCAGAATTGGGGGGCTCTTCATCCAGCAGTAACCTGATAATACCTTCAGCCAGGTAAGATTTATATCTGTATTTATATCTGCATCATGTGGCCCCTACATGCATCGTTTTGCACTCGATATCCATCATTACCATATGATTCTTAAGTCAAGAACGAAGCCTATGTCGCGCTTGATCAGTTGATGCTATCAAATCCTCTTGAAACCATGATAGGCAGTGATGCTGTCCCAAGCATATGTTTACTGGCAATGATACATGTGATTATGGCTGGGATTGCGAAACGAGAGAAAAGGTATGCGATGCAGAGCTGCTCTAGCCTTGCACACCCCCATTGTCATGTAACCTTAACACCCGCTATGATAGTGTTACTCCAATATTCCATGTGCATACCTCGCGTGTAAATGAATCTTGCATGGCCATGAATGATTTGGTTTGAGAAGAAAATTCTTATTAAGTTACCAAGGACTGTTCATATACGAAAATAATTGGTGCCCTTCATTAAGCGTAGCTTCTATGACGACGGGGTTTGGCCTATGTCAAGGGTCACATGCGATCATCACAAATCCAAATTTAATAATTCACTGCATGTGGTAGACCATGCTTATGATTCCATTGTTGCATGTTGATTCATTATACGTTGTATGCATGTCATAAATTCCACTTTATTATTCACACAGAACGTTGCATGCTTGCCATGCATGGGTCCCTTTTTAACCAGAATTCAATGATGAAGCATAGGCGCTATAAAGCACTTGAGAAGAACTTATACATTATGTTGGTAAGTCACCCACAGAACCATGCATGATAGGACCCTTAGGACCAAAGGTTGAAGGGAAGGCAGGGACATGCTCCCTGTGCTGAGATCGAAGCACCCTAATCGGTGAGCGTCAATCCGGAATAGGTACTGCATGATGAGCTTAAGTTTGTGAGTATAAAAACAAAAGGATCGTATCAAGCGAATCGGTGGCAAAGCTTTCGAGACAGCATGGTCTTGGTTTCCCCGCATGCTCGTATAGTCCCCTAGATAGTAGCAGCCATAAGCTTTTGTCACCCTAGTCTTTAGGTAGGAGCTTGCTGAGTCAGGATCAAAACTACTTGGCGCTATGAATGACATCCATACCTACATTGATCGGTTACCCAGGGCCGGACCAGACAATAAGCCACGCCTTAGAGTAAGCAGTACTGCATGCAAAAAGAAATGGTCAAATGCATTGTCCATAACCCAGGGGGCACAGTGTTTGAACCCCACACCCCATGATTTTGACCTCAAGCAAAGTAAGCCACATGCAGGTACGTCTAATATACTACCCCTGGCCCCACATGAAATCCAATGCATGCATGCGTTGTTTATTTGAATTGGCAAGGCAGCGAGATACTTGAATAGGGATGGTTTTCTAGCTAATTCTGCCCTTGTCCACACTTAATTAAACTCACGAGAATTGTTCAATGAAAACGTGCCTAGCTTGAAGGTTGGCAAGCTACTTGATGCCCCAGGTAAGAATTCAATTCCCATCCCGCGTCTTCTGATTTTATTAAAACCCACACCCCATGCATTGCCCTTTAAATACAAAATAGAATTACTAAAGACCAAAGCGTGAAGGTGGTTCAGCGGCATTGTCCAATGCCCTTAACTCTCAAGACCCAGGTTCAAATCCCCTGGAGGCCAGATTTTCTTTTCCAAATTTCAAGCCATAATGGAGCCAGGCACACTCAGAAATTACCATTTTGTCCCCAGTCTTTCCAGAAATTACCATTCTGTCCCAAAGAAAAATCAATATCATTTGCAAATCATCTCTTTTTCAAAACTTTAAAAATATCTTTTTCTAAATATTTTGGGATTCTAGGTCTCACGCAATGGACTCTAAATGGGGAACTGGCGGTTCACCTGCTATTCAACATTTAGTAGTTCGTATAGGTCCCCGTGCTGCCTTAGTCGCCTTGGGCCTTGTGCATGAGTGGACTGAAGATCTCTGAAAAGATAAGAAATTTCTCAAAAAATGAAATCTTTAAATACTCATTTCTCAAACGCCTTTTGAAGGTCGAGCCTTCACAAACCAGAACTACGTAAGCCTTGAGTTTCCCATTGCACCGGGGAATACGTAGGAGCAGGATCAAGTCCTGTCAGGCTAACCTCCGTCAAATGATGCATTTTCACACTAATTAAAGGGATCAAAACGGTTTTCAAAATCATGCACTCAGTCTAAGGGTACCGTTTTTCGGAACGGGCGAATGGGGTGCCTAACACCTTCCCCATTCGTAACCCACTCCTGAACTTAGAATCTTATTTTCAAATTAGGGTTTTTCGAAATCTTTTCCCTTAAATAAAAATTTGGTGGCGACTCCACATTATCAATAAATTCTGTTTTTTTCAAAATTTTAGCGAGCTCGTCGTCTCGTCGGAATTACGGTTGCGACAATCATTCTTGTTTTTCATTCATTATTTGTCTTTAATAGGGAGCCAACCTAGGTCAAAAAGAATAAAAGAAGACCCTCACTAGCCGCATGCAACGATCTGAAAGGGTAGAGACGTAGGACTTGTTTGAGTTAGGACCTTCGCCCATAACCTCCCCTGGAGATTATCGCAACCGTAATTCTGACGAGACGACGAACTCGCTAAAATTTAAAAATGAATTTTCTTCATTATGTAGAGTCGCCACCAAATTTTCATTTAAGGGGAAAAGATTTGGAAAAAACCCTGACTACAGGATGAGGTTCGAAGTTCGGGAGTCGGTTACGAGTGGGGAAGGTGTTAGGCACCCCACTCGCTTATTCTATAGAACAGTACCCTTAAACTGAGTGTGTAATTATTTGAAAATGATTGATCCCTTAATTGATGTGAAAATAGATAACTTGATGGAGGTTAGTCTGACAAGACTTGATCCTACTCCTACGTATTCCCCGGTGCAATGGGAACCTCAAGGCTTACGTAGTTTGGTTTGTGAAGGCTTGACCTTCAGAGGTATTTGAAAAGAAGTATTTGAAAATGAATGGTGCTTTGAAGGCTTGACCTTCGGAGCTGCTTGAAAGGGATATTTGAGAATGGCCAAAGTATTTTGAAAATGTTTTAAGGAGAATCCTTAGTCCACCTATGCACAGGATCCAAGACAACTACGGCTGCACTGGGATCCATACGAATTCCTAAACCTCGAATAGCAGAAAAAGCTACCAGTTCGTGCTTAGGGTTCGTCGTGTGAGACTTAGAGATTCTAAATTAAAGTTTTTATTGAAATTATTTACAAAAAGGGGTTCTTAGTCCATATATGCACAGGGTCCAAGACAACTACGACTACACTTGGGACCCATATGAATTCCTAAACATCGAAAAACAGAAAAAGCTACCAGTTCGTGTCTAGGGTTCATTGTGTGAGACCTAAAACCAAAATGAATTTAATTTGAAAATAATCGAGAAGAAGATTAGGTTTGGTTTAAAACAAACTGGGCTTGATTTTCAAATATTTGGAGAAAAGGATTTGGTTGAGATGAAATAGTTGACTTGAAATTTTATGGAAAATCAAACTTGATTTAAGTTGGAAAAAAACTTGATTTGATTTGGAACATTAAAAGAAAGGAATTAGGTTTAATTTGAACTAGTTTGAATTGACTTGAAGGGAAGAATTAAGTTTGGATTTGAAAAAGAATTTTGGTTGAAGAAAAAGAATTCAATTGGGGTCGAATAAGAATGAATTTTACTTAAAACTTGAGGAATATGAATAAATGGGATTTGAGCATGATGAATTTTATTCAAAACTTGAGGAATAGAAATTAAGTAGGATTTGAATAAATAAATTGAATTTGAATTTTTAAAACAAAAGAATTATTTTTTATTTGAATAAATTTGAATTGAGGGTTGAGAGAAAGCATTAAAATTGATTTGGGTTGAAAGAATTTAAATGGATTAAATTTAAACTGGACAGATCAATTATGTTAGGTCTATATACAAATTGCGCGCGTATGGCCCAAACTTGAGATATGGTGGCCGCCTTGTCTATCTTAGGAAATTGGCCCAAAGAGATGACCTCAAACCCAAACAACACAAACTTGTGGGTGAAATAATACATGTAAAATAAAAAGGCATTGTGCGGGAACCGAACTCGAGACCTGGTTGCTGCATGTATAACGGACTAACCTCTACGCCAAAGTTGTGGCTTAGTATAAATCAGCACAAGTGGAATTAAGTGATGGTTAGGGAATCGATTATCTTTACAGCAGCCCTCTAATTGGACTTTAAAAGAGCCACGTGCGTAGCCCATTGAACTTTGCCCCCAATCAAATGCATGGCGACATCTTGAGGGGATTAAAAGCGAATAGTTGCGTGCAAGGATAGAATACACTGATCCGGGGTCGCAGACCATACATTCAACCATTTGAACTATGCCACTTTATGGCTTATAATCTGAGAACCATATATATGTATAGAGTAGGCTACTTCCTCTATCTTAGTCAAAGATCATCAATGGGGCCCTTAGATTTATTGGGATTTATCTATTCACGTGGTTCTTTTCATGCATGGAATATGGAAAACCCTTGGGGCCCATACTCGGGGTTCTCTTTACACCCAAGTCGGAGTCATGAGGTTAGACTCATTCCTCTGTGCGCAGTTCCTGGAACCAAACTACCAACTGGAATTTTTGGGAGCCATGCATTCACGGCCACGTATAACCACGAAGAAGGGGTGTAGTACTCCCACCTGTTTTGGCTGGAATAGAATAATGAGAGCACACGAATGCGTGCGTGTGCGTTCGATTAGGTTGCACACTGCTTACTATCAATCCCACCAGAATAATGGTTAAATACCTTAACCAAGAGGAGCTGTTTAATGCACATTAAATGGATGAAGGGGGTGAGACTAGTTCTCATGGCATGTTTTGTGCTTGGTTCGCTGAGACCTGTACCTACTCTGTTGGCTATTTTTGTACCAACCAGAAAAGATATCATACCACTAGATAATGTTCAGGCCCAGCAAGGGCACAGACTTCTCTTTTGGAGCATTAGAAAAAATTCCCTCTAAACATTGAATGAGAAGTAGCAACCAGAATCTCCAGGTTTGTGGAGTTATTTCTAAAAGCTATGACTCAATTTCCTCACTGAACTATGCCCCTTATGCCTAAGCTTAGTAGAGTAGGGTGGTTGTTGACACTGCCTTAAACCTTTAACTGATTAGAGCATATTGTTGTAATGAGCTTTATGTAGAGTCAATCAGGCCATTATATAATATTATGACACTTCTTAACGTGACTCTCCTACAGCCAAATGGTAACAAGTTGTACTTCTGATTTCTAGGCTTTCAAAACTCAAATTCTAGGTTACTATTCAGTGTCCTTCCCCATCTTGTTCCAGATTCAGATGTGGTAACTTGGTATCACGACGAAGGACTGTTGGAGGCTGGGGTTTGACAAGAGGCAAAAGGAGAAGGATCTGCATAATTATGCAGATTATGAACCCATCAGAATTATTGTATCTAAAGCCCACTCCTCCAGGCCTTTGTATCTATGTGTAAGGGTTCGAAGACTCTGGTCGTTGATTCAACACCACTTCTTAAGTCCCAATCCTTCGAGTGAGGCATACTAATGGCTAATGGAATAGTGACGGCCAAACTATATGATTGGATCATGATTAAGCTTGGGACGTTTATACGGTAAGAGGCTATGGACCTCACCTATCATACCTGGATCAGAGTCACCATACATATTTGTGTTTTTGGGACAGAGTGTTTATCAGCTCCTCACATGTGGAATCTTTTAATTTTCGATCAAAACACTCACGGGTTTGTAACAGAAACTATGATTTTTTATTAGACTTTACGTCTCTATATGATCTTGCTCAAATCAAATGCATCAAACAATCACTAGTAAACACATAACGCATAGATTCCTTTACAATATCAATACGAAGATTTGCAAATAATGAAGGCAACCATAATGATCTAGTGAATCAATGAAAGTGATCTTGAACCTACCAAGAATTAGAAGTCTTATCTGGAATTGATTTCTTTATGTTGTATACCAGAGAAGTATGAGAGAAAATTCCTAATGCTTCGTGCTTCAAGAACGCTCCTATCCCTCTGTGTAATGACGTGAATTTCTTCACTTTTGGGTCCCGCTTGGACTAGAGCACCTAGGACAGAGAGGTATCCTCCCCCAGAATCAACAGGGAGCCAAAATGAGAGTAGGCCCCCCTAGAACTCCATGCAGTTGCTGAACTTGGAGAGGCCTCAGTCGCAGAGCAAAGACCAAAGAAAGAAAGCGCCCTCGCCTAATTTTTCCCCCTTCTCTTTTGTTTTTTTTTTCTTTCCTTTCTTCATTTTACAAAACCGTTTTCAGTTTTTCTTTTTTTTTTCGTTTCAAAAGTCGTTTTCTGTTTTTTCCAAAATTGGTTTTTCCGTTGTTTTTGTTATTTTTTCTTTTTACTTAATCAATTTTAATTTCTTTTTATTCGTTAATTTCTGATTTTATAATATTTTATAAATTTGTTTTTATTATATTTCTGCTTTTGTTGTTTTTTTCTTTTTATTTTTTATTTATTTATTCATTTATTTATTTTGATGGTTTTTCATTTTTTTATATATTTGATTTATTTGTATTTTTCTTTTTACTTTTTTTATTTCTTGATTTTATTTTATTTTTGTTATTTTTTCATTTATTTATTATTATTTTATTATTTTTTATCATTTTATTATTTTCTGTATTATTATTTTTTTTCCTATTATTTTTATTTCAAATTTTGTGTTTTACTTATTTTTAATTATATCTATTCCTATTCTTCCAATTTTTCTTTCATCATCATTTTCTCCCTCTTTTCTTTTTTGTTGTTTTCATTTCTTTCTTCATTTTTATTTGGTTTTTTCCTTCTGTTTTTAGTATTCATTTATTTTTAAATTAGTATTGGTTTCTTGCTTAATTTTAACAATTGAGGGCCTCAGACATAATTGAGTGTTTATAGAGATATGTTGTCCTACTCTCGTCAATCTTTGCACGCACCAATGGCAGTAGCGCTTAGATGCAATGGCTCACAGCTGCCCGTGCATAGATAATCTTGAACGTTACCCCTGCGTGCTGAAGCTGGCCTTGCTTAAAAGGCGCCTCTCCAGCTCAATCAAGGACTTAAAGGGATGAGTACTCTACGAGTAAACAAAAGGTCCTCGGATCCCTATACATCCCTAACACGTCTGAATAAGGTGCAAACCCTCTAAGGAGGCTTCTCTGTGAAACTCAAAAGGACCATCGGTTTAGTCAAAATGAAGAAGCTCATGCATGGCAAGTCCTCGCAGCTATTGGGACTCTAGTACTTTAGAATGATCCCGTCGGGTCTTGAGCATCCCATGCAGCTCACACGTCAAACACGATCCCACGCCTCCATGCATGGCGCACCCGTTCACTAATGTTCATCCCAGAGTGTGGTGGTTGTTGGGGATTGTTCCTAAAGCAAGATCAATATTACATGGATGGGGTATGGGCAGAATCATGAACCCCAACTGGACCAGAGGTTGCTCAAGCTTGGTGTTGATTGTTGGGTACCTAAATCGGAGTGAAGTCAACTTGAAAAATGCTGCCTAAGATAATCCAGAAATGACGAACAGGTAAATCCTATAAGGGCCAAAGGAGGAAGACGCTATGAAAGACCTTGAATTCAATGTGCATGGGCATATGCATGGCTTCATCAAATATTAGCCAAACTGAAGACACTAAATTAAATCGAAGAGCCTTAAAATCTCAACCAAAGAGCTTAGCCCAGTGGTCAAAGGTGTTGCTTGTGGCCCGCACGACAAGGGTTCGAATCTTGTCTAGGCCCCTTTTTGGCAGATTACCCCTAAGCCCCAGTTTATGGGCCGCATGCGTCGACCCAAAATGGGATTGAATTGGGCATCCAATCCAAACCATACACAACCTATATGTTCCCCAAACTGGGCCACCTCAGTGGGACTGAATCGGACCACCTTTGGACTCATATATTCAATTGGCTAATTTGGACCCTAGCCAAAGCAAATTGGGCCTATCCGAACCCTGTACAAGTTGCATATTTTTATGTATCTGGGTCTTACCTCCAAGAAAACTGGGTTGTCATTCAATTGATCAAGTCTTTTAATTTAAGTTCATTTTAAGTAGGATCAGTTTTAATTTTCCTTTTACAATTCGAAATTGATTTCCTTAAAAAAAATTAAAATTAAATTCTTTGTTTCTTCTAAATCAAATCAAGTCCATTTCCCACCAAATTTATTAAATCAAGTTCGATTTCTCAAACTTCATCAAATCCAACCTAATTTTTTCAAATCAAGTTTGTTTGGCTTTTTTACTTTCAAGTCCTTTTTTATCAAGCTTAATTCTCATCTTAAAATTGTGTCAAGCCCAATCATTGTCTTCTTTCTATTTTAAATCAAATTCATTTCCTCAAAGTTTCAATTCAAATTTATTTCTATTTAAATTAATTTTAATTCCTTTCCTCAAGTTTGAGTCAAAATTCATTCTTAGTCTAGTCAAATTTATTTTATACCAAACCCATTCTGAAAAATCAAGTCCATTTTTAGTCAAATCCAAATCAAATCTAATTCTTCCAAGTCAAGCCAAATTTCATTTCTTAGAATTCAAATCAAACTCATTTCAAAGCAAGTTCTTCTTTTGAATCCAAGATTAATTCAACCCAAATCAAGCTCTATTTCTCAAGTTTCAAATCAACTACAAATTCTCAAGTTTAAATCAAAATCCTTTTAAATCAAGTTCATTTTTAAATCTAGTTCACTTTAAATCAACTCCATTTCAAGTCAAGTTCTTAAATTGAAGTCAAGTTCGTTTTTAGTCAAGTCAAGTTCAATTTCTTCAAATTGCAATTTAAATTTGTTTTAATCAAGTTAATTCGTTCATTTTATTTTAAATCAAGCTCAATTCCTTCCTTATCGTTATTATTTTCTTCAGATTAAATTCTTTTGGAATTCTAAGTCTCACGCAATGAACCCTAGACACGAACTGGTAGCTTTTTCTGTTGTTCGATATCTAGGAATTCATATGAGTTCCAGTGCAGCCGTAGTTGTCTTGGGCCTTGTACATATGTGGACTAAGAATCCTTTCGTAAATAATTTCAACAAAAACTTCATTTGGAACCCCTAAGTCTCACGCGACGAACCATAAGCACGAACTGGTAGCTTTTTCTACTGTTCGATGTTTAGGAATTCGTATGGATCCCAGTGTAGCCGTAGTTGTCTTGAATCCTGTGCATATATGGACTAAGGATTCTCCTTAAAATATTTTCAAAACATTATGTTCATTTTCAAATACCCATTTTCAAGCGCCTTTGCAGGTCAAGCCTTCAAATCAAACTAGAACTATGTAAGCCTTGAGTTTCCCATTGCATCAGGGAATACGTAGGAGCAGGATCAAGTCCTGTCAGGCTAACCTCCATCAATCTATTTATCTTCACTCTAATTAAAGGGATCAAGAAAATTTCAAAAAGTCACACACTCAGTTTAAGGCTACCGTTCTTCGGAACGGGCAAGTGGGGTGCCAACACCTTCCCCACTCATAACCGACTCCCGAACCTAAATCTCTTCCTCTAGTTAGGGTTTTTCCAAATCTTTTTCCCTCAAAATAAAAATTTGGTGGTGACTCCACATTATCAAATAAATTCTATTTTAAAATTTTAGCAAGTTCGTCGTCTCGTCGTGATTACGGTTGCGACACTAAGTAATTCAGTTAAATTAGATAGAGGGATTTTATATTTTAAATGAAATAAAAAGAAGATTTTAATTAAGGAAAAATAAAAAAATATTAATGTGTTTATATATGTTTCTATGTGTACATAATCAAAACTAAAAATGTCCCATCATCATCACACATATATACAATGAATTTAAAGGAGGAATTGATTCACGCAACACACACTATAGTATTATCCAACACTACATAATTTGATTTTAATATTGATGAGATTCAAAGCATGAAACCACTTATTTTATAATAATTTGAATAAAAATTATTTTTCAATTTGGAAAAACTACTTAAAATAATAGGCCATTGTAAGAATCATAAGGCTAAAAGATAACATTATTCGGGCTCAAACATTAACATAAGAATTTAACAAAATCAAAATACAAACATTAATTTAGTCAAATAAGTATGTTGTGTTTGAACATGAAGGAATGAACCTCTTGACCTAATGGTTGAAATTAAAATTCTTAGAAACATCAAGCCTACAATGATGAAGAGGATTTGATATTATGGTTGAAATCCAACTCCTTTGAGAAAATTTAATGTTTCACAGGTGGTATATCAAGAGATTGGGTAGGATATGGACCAGTATGATCACGTCTCTTGATCTCATGGTTGAAATCTAACTCTTGGGAAATAGTAGATTTGCAATTATGGATTGGATTTGGACCAGTTGGAACACATTTTTTGATATTATGGTTCAAATCTAACTCCTTTGAGATAATTGAATCTTTCACAGGTGGTTTATCATTAGATTGGGCTGGATTTGGACCAGTAGGAACACGTCTCTTGATCTCATGGTTGAAATCTAACTCTTGGGAAACAGAAGATTTGCAATTGTGGATTGGATTTGGACCAGTTGGAACACATTTTTTGATATTTTGGTTGAAATCTAATTCCTTTGAGATAATTGAATCTTTCACAAGAGTTGGATCAGTAGGAACACGATCTTTTATCCCATGGTTGAAGACCATGTCATGGGATACTACAAAATATTTCAATAGTGGTTTATCGGATAATTGGGTGGGAATTGGATCAATAGAAACATCACCCACAACAAAAGAAAGAAATAAGAAAGATACAATGCTAACCAAATAAACCTTTGTCATTTTCATCTTGTTAGGTGGTATTTTACAAATGGCAAAACAATGTGTTAAATAGTAGGACTTTATAATTTTATTATTATTAGTCTATTTTTTTTTATCTTTTTGTTCAATTGCCTTTTTTTCATGTTGAAATAACATAAGTTAATATTATACCAATAATTTTAACTATAAAAGAAATTATTTTCTTTTTTTTAATATAAATTAATTTCTTTTTATTCAATATGGTTTATTGAAAGCGTTAATCATCCTTTTTTATTTTACAATTTTTATTTCTAGTTAAATATTTTTATAAGAAAGGTAAAATCAATAATAAAAAAATTAAGTTTTCAATTAATTTTGTAATTGAGTTAATTACATTTTAAGCATTTGACCAATTATATTTTCTCATCATACACTAACAACAACAATTGATTTGAGCTGGTTGTTGACTATCTTAAATATAACAATATTAATATATATTTGTTTAAATTTTAATATATTAAATATTATGTTATTAATGATTATTTTCTTACAATCAAAAGGTATTTTTAAGACACAATTTCTTTTTATGAAAATTTCTTAGTTGCGGTAGATTTTGTAGGTTAAATATGAAAGAATAAATCTATTCAAACATTTAAGAAAATTTAATGTAATTAATAAAAGTTTTTTTTATAGATAATAATAATAATAATAATAATAATAATAATAATAATAATAAATTTAAATATTAAAAATATATATTATTTAAATTTTAAAAATTTATAAAATTAAAGATTTTTTATTAATTTATGTTGTTCTAAATATTTTCTAAGTAACATCTTTGTATTTAAATTTTAAAATTATTTAATATTTAATGGTTAAAATTGCAATAAATCGTGTAATATTTGACTGCTTTCATTCCTTATCCCCATTCATTTCATTTATTTTTTATTTACATTGATTCTAAACTTAAATTGAGTTTAAATAGAGTTGATTAGAATCGTACTACTGAATAAACAACCTACACTTTACTTTCATCTTGTAAAAACATAAATTATTAATTAAATAAATAAAAAATTAAAATAATTTCTATTATTTTTATTAAAAATAAATAACTAATATTCTTTCAAATGATGTATGTGATGATATTTTATATGATGTATTTGATAAAATTAACCGAAAAACTAATTGAAAGATAAAAAATAAAATATAAGGTCCAAGTTAGATCAAAATTAAAAAATTAAATAAAATTAATAAATTAAAATATTTGATCAAATTATATGTTGAACTAACCAATAAATAAAGTTTAAATATTGAAACGAAAATTAAATATTATAAATAATAATTTTTTTATTTAAACTAAATTACATTGTTAGAAGTGAGTATAATAACTTTTTTTAACTAATTTCTGTTTATATGTATAAGTTAAACCAAAAAATAGATAAAAAATATATTATTTTTAAATGATCGAATGTTAAAAAGAATGATTTGATAATTTAATTAATTATTAATTATATTACTTATGATGTGAATTGTTGAGTAAATAAATTTTTATTTTAAAATTAAAAATATTTACTCAAGTGTTTTATAAATAAATGTCAAGTACCATTTCTATGAAGAAAATAATTATTTTGTGTATATAATTTGAATCTTTTTATCATAACGATTGAATGATTTATTAAACATACTTTAAATAAGTCTTTCAATACTTAAATTAAATATAATAATGTTAAAAAACATAATAAAAAAGCTTATATTTTTTTACCAAATTATTAAATATTTCATAATAAATTTATGATTTTGTTATGAATCTCCATCATTTAGATAGATCTCTCATGCATCGCAATAAATTTTTCATACATATTTTTATTGCTGTATCTCTGTCATTAATATTTAAAAGTTTTTGAAAATGGATGTAATTTGGATACAACTCAAGAATGGTAAATATCTTGCTATCTGTTGAGTTAATTCTAATATAATTATACAACTCAAATATACCTATTATGACTTCAATTTAAATTTTTAGTAAATCGTGATATTCTATTCGGTATCTTTGATAATTTCTTGAACATTTTAAGTAATTTTTTCAAAACAACTTTAAATAGATAATGTGCATGATTGAAAGCCTCTTTAGTATTTGCAAGAGGTATTCAAATTCAGATGTGTAGTTATCCTATCTTGGTTTAGGTAATAAATATTCTTTTTTAACTGGTTTATTCTTTATCCATCAAATAAAATTTAACTATTAACAAAGAAAAAATATGATATAATTTATATAAGTTTTATTCTAAAGAAATTCACAAATAATAACAACTTGTGACATTTTCAAAAAGTTTAATTCAAATGTGTTAATCTAATGAAAAAAATGTGTTTCATCTACAGATGCTTTCCATTTAACTGATAAAAATTTGAAAAATATCAAAATCACAAGTAGCCATTATATTGGATGTCATAGGATATTTTCTTCTCCCCTATAATATGTTTGATTTGCCTCAAGAGTACATACATGTATGTGGATGTCATTAGTATATTAAATATAATCATATGATCACAATTAAAGATAATGATGTCAATTAGAAATCATGAGATGATGGAAAAATAAATATCTTGAAATAAGACACGGTGTTCATCATTAGCAATTAGAGATGGTGCCAATTTAATGGTCAAATATTTGGTTTTATGGTTTCATTTACAGGATCCCTATAGTCATTGCTCTTATAACCAATGACTTCCAAAATTTCATGAAACACTCTACTGATTGTAAAACGAAAATAATGAAATTTTTATTTCACATGCTTATGAGAATCACCCAAGGCAAGAATGTATAAACCTTGATTACCTACTTAAATAAGTTAAAGAATTAGTGTCTTTCCATACTTAAGTACAAATATGTTGTTGCAACCGTAATTTCGATGAGACGACGAACTCGCTAAAATTTTAAAATAGAATTTTGTTTATTATGTGGAGTCGCCACCAAATTTTTATTTAAGGGAAAATACTTGGAAAAACCCTGACTCGAGGAAGAGATTTAGGTTCAGGAGTCGGTTATGAGTGAGGAAGGTGTTAGGTTAGGCACCCCACTCACCCGTTCCGAGGAACGGTACCCTTAAATTGAGTGTGTGATTTTTGAAAATTATTTGATCTCTTAATGAATGTGAAAATGAATAGATTGATGGAGGTTAGCCTGACAGGACTTGATCCTGCTACTACCTGGTGCAATGGGAAACTCAAGGCTTACGTAGTTCTGGCTTCAAGGACTTGGTCCTCAAGGAAGTTTTATACGGGATAGGAAAAAACACTTTAGGTTTTTTTTTATTGTTTTGATTCGAAGAAAGGATTGGAAAGGGGAGATCATTGATCCACGCGCACAGAGTCGAAGGCAAGCGAATGTTGCACGGCGACTCCTATGAATCACTGAACATCGAAAGACAGGGTCTGCTGCACTTTCAACTTCGGGGCTCATTGCATGAGATCTAGGATCCTTTGGGATTTTGGAAATAAAAATCATTTAAAAGAAAAAGGTAATTTTGAAGAGAGATTGAAAAGGGAAATCTTTGATCCATGTGCACAGAGTCGAAGGCAAGTGAAGGTTGCACTGCGACTCATATGAATCTCCGAACATCGAGAGACAAGGTATGCTGCACTTTCAACTTCGGAACTCATTGCGTGAGATCTAGGATCCTTTGGTATTTTGGGAATGAAAATCGTTTAAAAGAGAGAGATAATTTTGAAGAGAGATTAAAAAGTGAAATCTTTGATCCATGTGCACAAAGTCGAAGGCAAGCGAAGGTTGCACTGCGACTCATATGAATCTCCGAACATCGAAAAACAGGGTATACTGCACTTTCAAATTCGGAACTCATTGCGTGAGATCTAAGATTGATTTAAAAACTATGGAATACGTGTGAAGGCATCTTATTTTGGTGATAATATGTATTAACATTTCTAACAATATTGACTGTTGCATCCCATGTTTACAATCTCAGATGCTCGGATATATAGATCCCGTCTTGCTGTAATAGAAAGCATTTGCTATTCTTAACCACTTTTAAGACTAGCTTATCTTTCATTTAGTTGAAGTACAATCATAAAATTCCAACAATTTATGGTTATAACAGCATCGGTCGTGGTATTAATCTGCTATCGAGGAGCTTGGGTTCTCTTTCAAGATGGAAGTAGTCATCATGCTAGGCAAATGAATATGCAGCCTGTCCCTACGTCAGTGGTGTCCGCTTTAGGTATACATCATACTGACGATGGCCGTGAAATTCTCCTTGGTTAAGGGTTATTGATGTCATGACAAAGGCTATGCTAGTGCAACTGAAAGTGTTACTTCTTATGGCTAAACAAAATTCCTCCAACCAAGATGACTGGCATCCTTGCTAATTTGAGTCTGACTTGATTTTTATTTTATTTTTTTGAAATCAACTATTTCCAAACTATGGGGACCTAATAACCAGGAAATCTATAGAGGTAGGGATCCTAGTCCGATCTGGTTTCTTGGACAGTCTATGATTTTGATTTCTACATCGGGTTTCTCACCTGTCAATTTTGGACTCTAGTTCGACTTCCCTGTTCCATTTTCCGGTTCTAGATGACCAGCTTTGAAAGGAGTCTAAAATGGCTAAGTTTCCTTCACCCGAGCCTACAAGCAGGAGGTACTGATCCTATTGATACCTAATCTATCGGGGTTGCAGATTTATGATCGATTTACCTACACTCCTTATAATATGAGTGTCTAGATTCTAAGCTGCTAATCTGGAGATCCAAGGATAAGTTACCAGATATGATGTCAGAGCTTAATAAAGGATTTTGAACTAGAAGCAGATCTATGGCTACTCATTTCATGCATTCAATCAGGAAAAGAATCAGGTTCAGAGTTGGATGACAACTGTTTTCGTTCACGTTTTTATAGCCATTAAACCTGAGCAGGGTACTAAGGACATAAAGTCTAAATTTGTGGCTTAACCAGCAGAGATATTAGTTGTTTTCGGTTGCTCCTTAGGTTAAAGGCATAAAATCCTCAAGTTAGTGATTGATCTGTCCCCTATTATATCTCCTGGACATAGACAGTATTGCACTGCCCTACGTGGGATTCCATAGCAAGGACCTATGTAGCAGAATGTCACTAGTATGATAATCTGCACTAAGATCTGCAGTGGATCATCAGCCCCGTCTTTTTTTGTTTACCTCTAAGGGATGTTGTAGTTCAGGGACGGGAATTGGTATACTAATCCTAAGGACCTATAACCTGATTGTTTTCCTCCTGGCCTGTTACCTACCTTCAAACTTACTCAGCCTAGATGCTCGTTTAATTTCTTATCCCTCTTTGATTTTTCTTAAGCTACCTAAGGTCGACTTACCCATAATCAATTGGGAGTTCCAGGGTGCAGGGCCAGTAATTAGCTATTTGCCAAATCAGCAATGTAACTTATTTAAAGGAACTACATAGCCTATGCTGTGAATTCTTGCTAATATCTTTCCTCAAGCATCTTTTAACTATTTTGTTCTTATTTGACCAGAATGTGGTAACAGGTATAAATGGCTGATCTAATTTGGACACCATGATTCTCTGCTTAATTCTTTCAAAGCTAGCCTTAATAGCCCACGGATTTAGATCAGACCACTATATCTAGCCATCTTAGGTTTGCCTGATTGAAATTGAATAGGGCACCTAAAACAGTCTTACTACGTGTAAGAATGAGGTTCATGTGCTCGTTCAAATTGACCTGATAAGATTTAATGTATGCTGGCTATTACATGAGTTTTAAGAACCGTGATTTCAACACCTATTGGGCCTATTTCTGTCAACTGCTGAGTGCATTGGGATAGTCTGCTTAAACTATTCCTATAACAGGTGCTGGATCTCTAGCTATTATGGTCGTACGTGTCCCCCCTTCAGAGTATGGTTCTCATGATTTTAGGGGGAGCTGGACTGGCCTTGTGAATAGATTCTTTCGATAATTCAAATCACCCCCACCAATTCAGGACTACCAGTAAGCCCCCTGTAATAACGTAGTATCACATCATGATATTATTGACAATTAGAACTGGTTCTATTATGGCAGAACAGATTGACTAGATTTTACATGGCCCTAAGCCTAACTTGGAGTAAAAATAACCAACCGATCTACCCTGAGATTGGGTCACGTCTAATGAAACTCCTTCCTTTAGGAATGACTTACCTTAAGGGTCAACAATGGAGAATCTCCATCCAGGCTTACTATTATACCCCTGTGGTTTAGTTGTAATTGGCATGCTGTCTCTTTGGCTTAATTGTATGTTTAGATATTGCTCAAATACTTATGTAACCACAGCAGTATTTTGACCTGAACTCCCCCTTTGCTCTGAACCAGGTCAGGGATTACTAATCTTCCCTTTAAAGTCTAACCCAAACCTGATGGTTTAAGCTCACAGCCTAGGACATTTTCAGTCTCAGCTGCTGACCATTGATAATTTCTAAGTGATTCCTAACTGATGCATGTATAGGTCATAGGAGTAGTTAACCATGTTTAGAACTTGGCCTGAGACTATATGTGCCGATTCACAGTTTGGATCATTCGCAATCCTAGCTACTGCCCTCTATATGACTTCCTCCTAATATATGTACGAGTCGCAGGAGCAACTTCTGACTAAAATATGTACGACTCTCGTTTCACTACCTGGGTCAGCTTTTAGACCATAATATGCCTTGGCACATAGGGAAATTTGACATAGATATATGCATATTAGAAACTGCATGTGTTTTTCTAATTCTGATTCGTGTTCTATTTTAGGTGCATTTTCAGGTTCAGTTCTGATCCAAGTCCTGTTAAACGGATATAGGCAAAAAGGTTGCTACCTAAGCTATCCCTAAAGCTCTATGAAACCACTAACCTCTCATGAGGGCAGACTTGACAATTTTATTTAAGCTTTGCCGACTCGATTTGTTGGGTCAATCTGGTACCTGATAAGGCATTCTAGGCATCGAGTCCACTATCTTGCCATGCTCTCAAAGTCCTACCCAGCTACAACAGAAAGCAGCACTCAGCACAGCCTATATGATCAGGAGTTACCAATCTACCTGAGATAGAGAACGGATTGGACTTTGATTATCTGGTTTCTCCTAGGCAGGGTTAGTTCGACTCCTACAATGTCGCCAGCAAATAGGACCTATAGTCACTTCTTTCAACAGGTCATGAGCAGAAACACCCCTTTTTTCTTCATTTTTCAGCATTAAGTTTCTATAGGGGCCTTGGCCCTTACTTGGTTGAAACTGAATAACAGATTTTGCTAGACGCTTACTGTAAAGAAGGCTATGTAGCCATCCTACTTATTCTTAAGCTGATAGTCATCCTCATGGGATCTATGTCAGAACTGACCAAATTCTTAAGGGAATTAGGACTTAGGCAACATTAAGGATGAAAGGGCTGTGATTTGGTTTCTAATTGCCAACAATATGGTTTCTATATGAAGGCTTACACGGTCAATAGAACGTGATTTACAGGGCCAGGTAGCTGGAACAGTCCACAGCCTACAGGAGTACTCCTTAGACTAAACTATGAACTAGCTAAGCTGCAGTATCCATTTTCTTAACTAGCTAGGGACGTTTGTTTTTCTTTTTTTTTGTATCCTGATATTTACTTATTCGTAGTTCTTATCTACGAGTCGATTGGATTGGATAAGGGACAGGATCCAGGTGACTATGCACACAGCAGTCGACATCATCCACTTATTCAATCCTTTTTTATACTGAATTCTCTCTTTTTCTCTTCTTTAGGAAGTTCTGGCAAGCGATCCCTTACTAATTTAAGTATGCAACTGCTATACTATGATCACTTAACAGGCATGATGACTTATCTCATTTCTGATTCATTCAACACCACCTAATGAGTGAAAAATGAACAGAGAAATGAACAACAGAAACACATCGATAACATAAGGCCAAACGAGTAGTTGTTGAATCGTTAATAAGCATAGAGCGAGGTACATCACAGGATATCGTCACGAATTATGTACCCCACGGGATTGGATTATTCATTCATCAACGAAGGAAAACTAGCCATCAATGGCTTCATTCATTTTGCGATTAACATAGAAACTATCATATACTAAAAATCAGAATGAAGTCGTTTCAATCCGGCATAACTCGTGCATGCAGAAACAGAATTTATATGCATACATCAACCAGTTAAGCCGGCTAACCTGGAAAAAGTAGCGATCACAGATTGTACGATCTTGATTGAAATTGGAATCTTAGGCTTCGCAACTAGCTCTAGCCGTGTATGTGGAGGTGGATACGATCGGAGATGGAAGATCGGAATGCTTGGTGCACAACAGAGCCGTAACCGCCAAGTGTAGCAAGAGGAAAGAACTGAGGATTCTAGAGCGAGCCTCTCGCGAGCATCCGAATTCCCAAGGAAGAAGAAGACGATTCTCTGCTGCTCCCAGAACGCTCCATCCGCAAAAAGGAAAACCCCCAAAAAAAAAACCTCCCTCCTTTGTTTCTTTTTTTTATACTTTATTCTTGACTCTAGTTAATCATACTAAACCATGGTTATTTTTTAACTTTAATCTAACAACATTACCTAATCCTAACCGTTTTTGCCTCTTTTTTCCTTTTAAATTTTCTACTAGTTTTCTTTTATTATTATTGTCATTATTTCTTCTATTTTTATTTTTCTTTGACTATGCTAGCTGGTTGCTAAAAATTACTCTTTTTCTTTCGTTACTTTCCTTCTTCTTCTTTTTTTTTATTTAATATATGTTGTCTTTTTGTCTTTTTTTTTCTTTTCTTTTTTATTTATTTATTTGTTTATATATATATAGATATATATATATATATATATAGACCTATTCTTTATTTTACTAATAAGATTTTGTTATGATTTGCGAATATGATTAATTTACTCTCGAACATAATTGGACGTTCACATATGTCATTATACTTTATAATACCTATTAATCATACAAATAACCATCTATTTACAACTTATACATTATTGGAATCACATCATTCCTTTCTCCTTCAAAATGACCTTGCACCTGCTTCAACTACGAGATTCTCCATCATCACGAACAGTGTTCACAGAACTTACGAAGAAAAGGAGAGTAGGGGATGAGAAACTAAATTTCTCAAGAAGATCCTACCCTAAACTTAGTTTCATCATTTTAGTCCGAACCACTTCACTTTATTAAAAATCATAGCATGAATATAAGTTTGATTTTTACCTTTCAAAAACGCCATTGAAGTGGATTTCTTTTACTTATGTATAATTCCCTTAATCATCATAATTTCTTACAATTACATCATAAATATTATTTAACTATCATCTCCTTTTTGTCTTTCTTAATTTCTCATTCATTCTCTATTTCACACCTTCGAAGAATTTTAAGACATAGACATACATCATTATTGGTGATCTAAAATAAGCATATAAATTGATTACGCATCATAAATCTAGGATCATTTCACATATATTATTTGACTAACATGTTCCCTATGTCTTACAAAATTTGTCATTCATTCTCTACTCCACACCTTCGGGGAATTTTAAGATATAGTCATACATAGTCATTTGTAAAAATAATATTAATTGAATTAAGCACATAGCTTTCTTGAACATCATACATCTTTGGAAGCACATTATAATTATCATTTGACTATTATCTCCTCTATGTTTTTCATAACATTTCATTCAATTTCTATTTCACACCTTCGGAGAAATTCAATTACTATTTCACACCTTGGGGGAAGTTTAATTATTATTCTACACATTCGGGGAAATTCAGTTACTATTCCACACCTTCGGGAAAAATCAATTACTATTCCACACCTTCGAAGAAATTTAATTACTATTTGATACCTTCAGGGAAATTCGATTACTATTCCATACCTTCGTGTAAATTCAATTACTATTCGACACCTTCAGGAAAATTTTAAGACATCGGCATGCATTAATTAGGTTCACTTTTTAATGCATCTAGATAATGTTGCATGTTCAATCATTATTCAACCAATATGCCATGCATATATTCACCATTCACTCATTATTATCATACATAGCACCATTCTCTAAACATCCATGAGTAGTCACCATACATCTCCCATTACCCTTTATGCATTCATAAAGAAATACAACAAGTTGTCAAAGCATTGTCAAGCATATAATTATCTTCTAAATCAAGATTTACTAAAGCTTATCATAAATTCTTGGGAAACATAAGCTCATAAGCCCGTAACATGTCCAACTTGTTTAATTCCTAACATTTTATGATGACTCACTTATGGAGCTTATTCCACTTATCAATTTATGTTATCTCAACCTTTCCTTTCCCAAACGTTAGGTTGTTTCACATAATTTCATGAAAAATCATAATACTTAGAATTTCTCCTTGGGTGGCTATCGCAACCGTAATTCTGACGAGGCGACAAACTCGCTAAAAATTTAAAAATGGAATTTATTGATGATGTGGAGTCGCCACCAAATTTTTATTTAAGGGAAAAAGATTTGGAAAAACCCTAACTTGAGGATGAGATTCAAAGTTCGGGAGTCGGTTACAAGTGGGGAAGGCGTTAAGCACCCCACTCGCCCGTTCCGAAGAACGGTACCCTTAAACTGAGTTGTGATTTTTGAAAACTGTTTTGATCCCTTTAATTAATGTGAAATAAATAACTTGATGAAGGTTAGCCTGACAGGACTTGATCCTGCTCATACGTATTCTCCGGTGCAATGGGAAACTCAAGGCTTACGTAGTTTTGGTTGGTTTTGAAGGCTTGACCCTCAAAGATACTTGACTAGAAAAGGATTTTGAAAATGAATATGTTGTTTTGGGAAATATTTTTAGAAGGGAGATCCCCATCCACATATGCACAGGGCCCAAGACAACTACGGCTGCACTTGGACCCATACGAATCTCTAAACAACGAACAGCAGAAATAGCTACCAGTTCGTGCTTAGAGCTCGTTGCGTGAGATTAAGAATCGCAAAACAATATTTTTATTTCGTAAAAACAATGAATGATAAAACGAACAAGATTTTTATTTTGTAAAAAGGAAAGGCAATCCTAACCCACATATGCACAAGGCCCAAGACAACTACGGCTGCACTTGGACCCATACGAATCTCTAAACAACGAACAATAGAAAAAGATACCAGTTCGTGCTTAGAGCTCATTGCGTGAGATTAAGAATCGCAAAACAAGATTTTTATTTTGTAAAAAGGAAGGGAAATCCTAACCCACATATGCACAAGGCCCAAGACAACTACGGCTGCACTTGGACCCATACGAATCTCTAAACAACGAACAACAGAAAAAGCTACCAGTTCGTGCTTAGAGCTCGTCGCGTGAGATTAAGAATCGCAAAACAAGATTTTTATTTTGTAAAAAGGATGAATGGTGAAACAGGAAAGACCTAGTCGAACTTAAAGGGGATGCGGGGCATGATTATCATTAATGGGAATTTATGGACTTAATTTGCGATTGGAAGAATTTTAGGGATTTAAATTGCAATTAGTAGATTTTGGGATTAATTCGTAATTAGTAGAGTTTTAGGGGGTCGAATGGTAATTTGTGGAATTTTAGGGGGTCAAATAGTAATTAGGCAATTTGGGATAGAATGGGAATTAATCGAAATGGCTGGGGGCAGATTTGGTATTATGAAATTTGGGACTCATTTGGAATTAATTGAAAGGATGAGGGGTAATTTGGTGATTAGGCAATTTGGGACAGAATGGGAATTAATTGAAATGGTTGGGGGTAGATTTGGTATTGTGAGATTTGGGACTCATTAGGAATTAATTGAAAAGATCAGGGGCAATTTGGGTAATTAGAAGTTGGGACAGAATGGGACTTAATTAAAAGTTTGGGGCATTTTGGGTATTCAACAGGTGAGGGCAGAATGGGGATTTATGGAAATGTTTAGGGGCTGAATGGTAATCTGCAGCTTGGGACAGAATAGGAATTAGCCAGAATATTGGACAGGATTATAATTATGGGAATTATGGCTACGCACCTTAAGTGATATTCCATTTGTCGTTTAGGTCTCTTTGACTAATAATAAATTGATTTGCACTCTTTAACAGAACCTACAGTTTCCACTTCATGTACTTGGCCCATGCATGCATCGTCCTTGGTCCATGCACACGTCAAAAGGAAATCTAGCTCACACAGGGATCGAAAACGAGCCTTTGGAGGTTACTGGCCGATTACCTTACCACTTGACCAAGTCGTTGGTTAAATTCCTACTCTCCTCCAAATTTACTTAACACTACCAAAATGAAAGTACATCCTGTTCTTTGAGGTTTGACCATGATTCAATTTATAACTAAAGGAGGCAGCGGGCTAGGATTCGTGTACAGCTTTCCTTCGTATCAAGTGGTTCTTACTTTTATGGAACAGACTTGGCTTGGTCACATGCACATGTTTATATCTTAAGATGATTTAGGCACTTTACACTTTGGAAGACGCTAGCATGGGATCTGTGAACTATTTCTATTAAGGGTTACTATGACTACTAGGGTGCTTGGATAGAGGCCAAACTTACCTGGGTTTAGGCGTACCTTTGCTGAGCCAAGCCTACTCCGTGTATTGCTAGGACGTAACAAATGGTGTATTTTTGTGGCTGGTTCAAGACCAAACAACATATTAAGACCATTACTCTCCACCAAACACGTTCGGGTTTGAGCCCTCTGTGAAACGGCTTTGGGCATCAATGCAGATCCCGATACCAAAGATTCCGCTTGACCATGATGCCCTGTTAGGACAGATCTCCACTGCCCTGAGGATGAACCCCCTTAACCTCGCAACACATGCTAGTTTTACGTAGAGAGAAAAACAGTCCCTGTGTTGCATTATTTCTCACACCATTCGGGTCATAGGGGTCCCAGTGTTTAGATATCTCGAAAGTCGCCTTGCAGGGAGTGGAGGGACACCTTTCTTCTTCTAGTTTTTAGGTCATAGATAGGGTATGGTTAACATGTTCGTATGGTCCCCGTACGCGACCTGGGGATGCTCTAATCAGGCTACCCTGCTAGCTAGTGTGGGTTCCGCCGTTCTGTTGATTATCCATATAATCCGAGTCCTAATGGTGGTCGGCTGACCCAGTGGTTATAAATGATACATTTTGGGGAGAAACAGCATGATGTAAGACCACTCCGAAGGCGTCTGGCCAACGATCACTCCCATCCTAAGCATCTATTTTGCATGACCGTCCTATGATTCCACCTTTGGGTCGACTTTGCTTTTCCATGGTGAAAGGCCATGGCGGTGGCGTGGTTTCAAATGCATGGATACAACTACACTAGCATGGCTCACGCCACTGTGAGGGAGAAGGCGTGTCGGTGAACCTTTGATACAATAAATATGGTCACCTTCCTTGGGTTGGCTCGGGCTCAGCTGATGAGTTAAGCCCTATGATGTTGCAATCGCGAGGGTAACCTTTAATCGGGTATCATTTAAGATGCACCAAATCTTCCATTTCTTCGTGCGAACTATCGCTGCCATGCCCCTATTTCTACTTGAAGAGAATTACATATGCATGACATCGTTGAGGATCCTTACATGTCATGCATAATGACATCGCGATTGACCTGCATCCTTTGTTTTGATGAAACCCACATTCAACACCTGGAATAGATTATCCACCTTCGAAGGGATTTTCCCATTTTTGAACAACATCCACCATTGGAGAGTGGCTCACTCGACATGCTTGATGGAGGATATCTCAATGAAGGGTTTTTCTTTTTTCATGATGATGCTAGAGTCAAAACATGAGATAAGATAACTACAACCTATGGATGATCGAGGGGAACTCTGTTTCTCATGAATGGGAGCAGAGTCGGAGCACATGCACTCTATTGGAACTGCTAGCCATGCCCTATCTTGAATTCTAGAATTTTGAACCAATGGCCTCTAGTGGCAGGAGGATTTTACTTTTGCACTATACTAACTACTAATGTCCTGCTCCAAGCCATATCTTTCTCTGATTTCTTGTGACTTCAAACACCTACATGCTCTGCATGCATGAGTAGTCCCAGACCATCTCCAGGAATTTCCTTGGGGTAACATGGTTCTTTTTATATGGTTCGGGGTGAAAGAAAGGGATAATAATTGTGAACCCCGCTCGCGAAAATACCCCCTTATTTCGAACTAAGCTTCACATCCTTTTGCCGAGGTCTTTTCTTGGGATGATTATGCAAGAAACGTATTTCAGAAAAGGAAAAAGAAATCTCATTCACAACCAGATCAAGGCAAATCACAGGTTCGAAAATTGCCTTCTGAACCTAGGAAGGATTTAACAGTTCATATATGTTCTTTCTGTAATCATTTGGCAATCATGCCATATAGGGTTTGACTCACATAATAGAATCTTGACCTATTTATTCGTAGTGCTAGAAGAGTCGTACTCTTCTTTCAAAAATCAACTAAGTTTGAGGGAGATACCTTGATGCAATTGTTTTAATTAAGATATGTTCTATTCGCCATTTCTATGTATTCGATTAAAGATCAACATCAAGTATTTTCCAGCATGAACAAGAATCGAATCATGCTAAACTACGGATATTCTTGAGAAACCAGTGTGACTTACCTTTATGTAATCCACGTATTGCTCGAACCGAAAGCCACCGCAAGACTTGCTACACTGTATCTCCCTCCCCTATTTTTCCTCCACCGAAGGCTCTAGAGCTTCTTAGAAGAAGTATCAAAATGTTGTGCGATCGCAATCCCTTCCCAGAGAAAAGAAAATCAGCCCTCCCAAAAGGAGAAAAAAAAAGGACCCCCCAAACTGACGAAAGCCCTTCTTTATATGAGTTCGATACCCTCTTGATCCCCCCCTTTTTTTTTCTTGTTCCATTTTCACTTGTTTATTATATTATATCTTTTTTCCATTATTCCGGATTTTTATTTTTTAGTTTTTATTTGTTTTAATTTTTCAATTTCTTTCTTCATTGTCATTACTATTTTCATAAATTGTTTTTTTCTCTTTTTCATTTTTCTTATATTTTCATTATTTTTATTTTGTTTTTCTTCCTTTTAATTTTGTTTTTATTATTTATTATATATTTTTATTTGTTTTACATCTTTTCTAGAAAAATTTATTTTTATTTGTTTCCCATTTTGTCTTTAATTTTCGTTTTTATTTTTATTTTTAAGCTTTTCTAATGATAATTTTTTTAGATTTTTAATTTCCCTTATTCTTTTTCTTTTTCAAAGCTTTTGATTTTACTTTTTCAGGTTTCTTAATTTTTTATCTTTTCAATTTATTTTTCATTTTTTTCCAGATTTTCCTTATTTTTATTGCCTTCTTCCAGGTTTTAGTTTTTTTTTTTTTAATTTTCCTTCAGATTTTTTAATTTCGTAATTTTTCTAAATTTTTATTTTTCCGATTTTTCAGATTTTTTTTATTATTATTATTGCCCTTTTCGAGATTATAGTTTTTTTCTATTTTCCAAATTTTAAGATTATTATTATTTTTTAGATTTATGTTTTTTTTTGTTTTTATTTATTTATTATTGTTTTGCTTCTTTTTTTTCCATTTATTTTGTTCATTATTTAATTTAATCCCGGTTTCTCAATTGATTTTAATAGTTGGGAGCCTCAGACACAGATGAGTGTTTACAGTGGCCAAATGGCACCTTTTAATTTATTTACTCTTTGCTTGCTTCAATTTTCATGTCTTATGCATATCCTACTTAAATTAAGTTTAAGGGTTATGTATTAGAAAGATTTTAACTTACTTGCATCATTTAACCACATATGGCCAATTAGTACCCATACCATTTCCAAACCTCTCTTAAACCCTTATTTCATTTCTTTTACATAGTAAGCATCTTTATTACACCATAATCAAGGTTTTAAACTCAATACTCCTTAATTAATCTCAACGTGGCCAAATGTTCTAGACCTCACTTTTACTTCATAATTGGTTTCCGATCATCCTCTTAAGCTCACAAAAAATCCATTCTTAAATTTTAGCAAAATTTTACCCTAGTTTTCTTACCACTTTACCATTCCTTCCTTAAACTTACTTAGGATCCTTTCAGAAACTTAATCGAAATGGAAACTCATGCTTCCCTAAATTCTTTAAGGAGCGGCAGAATGCATACACATAGATCCTAAGACATTGTGGTTCAGTTGTCCTTAACTGAAAGGTGATTCCTACTAGTTAAGGTTTAGGCCATTAAAGATTACCAAGTTTCGAGACTTTTAAGAATTTACCTTCACACTTGGAAGGTATGGTCGAATGGTCATGTTCTCATTCACTACACTATAATTCATTTTTAATCATCCTTCTATGCCTCTTTATACCGAGCTTAAGTCTTAATAAAGTTTTTTAACTTAATTTCACCAATTATAGTCATTATGGCCAAAAGGTTATCGAAAATATTCCTAAACCTTTCTTACACTTTTAGTTCTTCTCAATTACATACTAAGAATCCTTAATTAACCATACTCAATATTTTAAAATCATCTCACTTTAATTAAACAAAAAGTGGTCGAATGCACACCCTTTAGTCCTAAGGCATTTTGGTTTGATTCTTCTTCTCCTAAGAGTTGATCTACACCAATTAGGACTTAATTTTATAGTTTATGCAATCGTTAGAAATTGTTATAGATTTTACCCATGTTTAATACAAGTTGCCAACTCCTTCCCCTTGAGCACTCATGGTCATTTTCTCAAAATTCCTTTTCACAATATCTTTCTTCCACAATTTTGTGAACATGTAACAGCACCATTAAACTTAAATCCATTAATCATTTTCCTTACCCCCTTAACTTGGCAATGGTTAAGGAAAATATTAAGTGTCTTATGAACTTTGTTCAATTTTTCGTTCAAAAATTCCAACTTACTCTAAGTAGATTTTAGATCTATGTCCCAATCAAGCCTGTGGGTCTTACGGTATAATTTTTCACAGTCTTTTATGTCTGAGTTCAAGGGTTCAAATATGGACAACTCAGCACATAACTTTATAATATTAAGAAAATCATCAAGTTCCAAGCTTTAAGTATAAAAATCTTCAAGATAGAATCTTTTAAGACAAATAAGGGTAGATCCACTACATCTAGTCCAAGATACATCAATATCAAACCATGAGCACTTAAAAATTTTTTCTCATAACCTCTCAAATATGCCCAAAGCACAAAATTGACTTTTTAGAAATTTTAACATATTAAATTTCTTCTAAAGTGCCTACAAGCACTTTAATCCATCAAAACTTCACTTTAACTCTGAAAAATCACAAGAAATGGACGATGCCTGTTGGTCTAAAACTCGAAGAAGGGAAGTGCACCTTATCGTTTTTCAGAGTAAAGAGTGAGAAAGAGTATTGTCTCCACAGGGATTTGGTTCAAGTATTGAATCCTCACTAGTCCACTAATTGAACTCAATTATGGAAATGCGTAGGCAACACAAATGTGTACGTAAGCAACGCAAACGTAAAATAACTACAAGTGCTTGTTTTTGTTAACTAAAATGGAACACTGATCCAGCATGCATAAAACTAATTAAAAGTAAACCTAGAACTGTCCAATACTCAATAATTGATACAAATGTGAATGAAATCAGTTTATGGAAGGTGTTAGGGTTGGATTTCACCAAAATTTCCTCTAGGTAGCATTAGATCATTACGTGCATTCAAGATAAAATATCATTGAAGATCGAATTAACAAATATTAATTGAAGATCAATCCCTTGACTCATCAATACTTCACTCGAATTAGGAATCCTAATCCCTTAGTAATTCCTAATTTAAGTGAGCCTTAAGTTTAAGAATTCAAATGATCTCACAACCGCGAATCTCTATCCCTAAAGCATTCACAATTATGTTATTCAATCTCGGTTCCAATTCTAAAACTAATTTCCCAATTGTGAAGAAGAATTCAAATTCAAATTCAATCTATAAGTGGCTAAGTCATAGAAGCGTTAAGCGAAGAGAAGAATAATCAATTTTAATGAAAAACAATCATGAATGCATATAAAATATCTGGATTACATAGGTTCAGCAATGGCTTCCTCCTTCCCTAACAGAGTTCTAGTTACACATAAGAATAAAAGAAGAAAAGAGAGTGGAAGTCATTAGTATGACGGCTCGCGGTGGTTGCCCTTCTTCCTCAACCATAGGGTTCTTCCATTACCCAGAACAGAACCAGCGTCCAGGAGAGCGGCGGGTCTATTCTCTACATCTACCTTCAAGAGATAGATCAGCTGGTTGATCTATTGGTAGAGTGATGCCCTGTTTCATTCTATTATGGGCCTTTATAGGTGCTGTTCTATTGCGTCACGTGTCCAACACGACTGTGTTTGCGTTGCCAATGCAGTGCGTATAACATAATACTTCCTTCCTTTCAAACTTTCATGTGCTCCACATATTTCTGGTTGTGTTGCCAACACGAAACCCTGTGACAGATTGCAGAAATTAAAACACCATATTTATGAGAATTTATCGCCTAAAAGGCTTTAAAATTGCATTTTTCAGATTGTGTATGGGTTACTCAAATTTCTATCATTTTCTCATGCTTTAGTGGTGCTTTATGCTTCAATTGCTTGCAATTATGTCAAAATATGTACCAAATAAGTGTCGTATTGGACACTTATCAATGCCCATATCCAACCACTCAAAGGTAGTTTGGAGCTCTCATGGTTTCAAACAAAATTAGATCCACGGGTCTTAGAGAGGATCCACAAAATTAAGAAAACAAACCATAAAAATTTAGAATATAAAGCTTAAAAACATAAGTAGTAAAATCCTACTTGTTGAAGACTTTTTTGATTGGGTTTGGTGGGATTTAATGGCTTCTCTTCCCTTCTTAGATGGTCCACAAAACTGATACCAAGTGTGGTGGTGCGGCTTTGTGATTAAGTCTTAATTTAACTTAAACTTCAAAGATGGAAGTTTAAGCTTAATGTGGATTTTTGTGTTTTGAGAGAAGTTGGAGTTTTGAGTGAGTATAGAAAGCTTCCACAAGTGTTTAAAAGAGTCTTAATGGAGTAAATCATCTTCTTCCTTGGTGATCCTACGCAGTTTCGTCCACCTAGGGCCTTTGAGAATTAAATTCTCACTTAAGGGCATTTTGTTAATTTGCATGTAACTTCTATTTTTCAAATGAATTATAAATGTAAGGAATTATCCTTTTTGGATTAAATTAGTACTAATCATGTTGATTTTGTCACTAATTAAGATTAATTTACCCTAACCATGGTTAATTTTAATTAAACAAGGTTAATTAGGCTTAACCATGGTTAAACGAATCTTTGCAATTATTATTTTTGACTTTTATACATTTAATTTTTTGATGGCTCATATGCTGAGTTATCACCATGTTTTCCACGTGTAATTTTTGATCAATATGTGTTGGGCCCCATATCTTTGCTTTTGTTTCGTATTTTCTTACCCTACCGGTCTTACAAGGGTTTCTTTGTATTTTCCTGTGAGGTTTAAAATTTGTTCCTCCAATGCTTTTAACACTTATTCATTCGTTCCCAAATCGTTCTTATGTCATTTAAAATTTTTATAGGAAAAGATTAGCCATGGTGAAAGATAGAACTTCCAAAGGACGTTTTAAGCGTTTTTAGAGTTTTCTATCAGTGTTTTCACGCTTTATCTTTTCATATTATTTTCTCATCACTTTTCAATCAATGTATTCTCATCCCTTGGGATTTCGTTTATATCTTACGTTTCCTGCACATTTATTAGGGTTACCCAAGTGCAGGAACACTTTCATTATTTGTACAAAATTTTCTAATTACGTTGTCTTTACTTTATTTCTCACTAAAGGTTATTTGCAACATAAAGGGTTCACTATGAAAAATTACGGGTGCTACACAAGTAAGTTTGATTGGAAAGATATCTCTAGTTAAAATGACTATGTTATCTTATTATGTTATTTCATCGATATATGGATTTATGTGTAGAGAAAATGAAATACCCTCTTGAGTGATTTTA
Source organism: Canavalia gladiata (assembly GCA_037954105.1). Classification (NCBI taxonomy): domain Eukaryota; kingdom Viridiplantae; phylum Streptophyta; class Magnoliopsida; order Fabales; family Fabaceae; genus Canavalia; species Canavalia gladiata. Next base: position 30,180,591 of record CM075663.1, read on the forward strand.
GATAAATGACATGATTTGTAAAGTTTTTGAGTGGATTAAATATGTAAAGCTGGAATAGATTAGAAATTATATATGCATGACATATTGGTTGGATTGTGTGAGCATGCATGTTATTTGGAAGATTTAAAAAGGAATCTAAATAATTAAGAAATCACTAAACAAAGAACTTTTGCGAAAATGTAATACTACTCTTAATGTGCCTTGCCCATATTCAAAAGGAAAAGTGGTCCTTCTAAGCTAACGACAAAAGAGTTATTCACAAATCTTTCTATTATGAAGCATTAGGTTTTCAAAGAATTATTATGGTGACGAGGTTCAAGGAATGAACTCGTATCCTAAGAATAGAAGGAAAAGTATCAGAGCTAGTGAAAATATGTTGCTTGATTAAAACGTGTGATATGCTTATGATATAGATTACCACTCAAAGAGTGTAGAGAAATAAGAAGAATTGTGATTAAGGCATGAATGAAATGATAGTCAAATGATATATGTGAAATGATATAGTATAATCTTAAGAAAATGTAAACTGTATAAATGTCTTGTACGAGAAGGATGAAATCAAGAATAAGTACTTGTATGCTTAAAACAAAAGTTAATTTCTATGACTTTTAAAAAAAAATCCACATTATATAAGTATTTTTCTTAAGGATAAAAGGGAATTTGTATGCATCTCATTTCTTATAATAAACTAATCTGGATGGATTGAAAATGTTGACATAAATAATAGGTAGAATCTTACTGAAAAACTTTGTTTCACACCCCCTCCCACCATTTTCTTTCCTATATCCTAATGTTGTCATTCATGAAGGCAATGGTATTTGTAGAGATTAACAACGTAAACCGAATGGTTGGAGACTAGAGATCCCCATAGTTGGAGCGCTACTAGGAATTTTGTCTTACCTAACAATGTAAGTTTTTGAAAATAATAATGTAATATGTATGATAGATAGCAGGTACGTATAATAGTATGTAACATGTGAAATAATTATGTAATATATGTAGTGATGTATGAAAAGGTACTAATTCCCTTGCACTAACTTTTGAACATAAGAGTATGTATAAATTATCAAGGTCTGCATAAATAATATGAACCGGTATTGTATGCATTAATATATTCAATATTAAGTAATTAAAGCAAATTAAGGCATGGGTGATAGTGCTTGATTGTTTATTTTCTGCTATGATGATTTATATGACGAGGCTCGCATTATCAACTAAGGTTTTAAAATAAAAGTTTTCTCACATTTTCAGTATCAGTAATTTCATCATGAAGGAACAGTCTAATAATGAAATCACGAATATGACTTAAGCGTAAAACGAGCTTCATTTGCTTAGCATGTTACATTATGGTATCAAAGCAGTTCATCCTTAAAGATCCTAAGGATGGTCTGAAAATACTTCTAGAGCATGCCCACATTTTGTGTTAGAATTATAAGTTATGCTTTTAATCCAGTTAGTAATCTGTCTGCATGATTGCTTTATGATTTGTACGATTGGTGACTAATATGCTTGATTTCACTACTGAGTTTGATCATCTCAATTTCAGTGTATGTGTGTTCAAAATCCAATGGAAAAAGAAAGGCATGGTAGAGGACGTCTTAAGAATGTAGAAACCTTAGAAAAAGATAAAATTGGAAAATATAATAAAAAGGAACATTGGTAAAAATAGAAAAAGATGAAATTGGAAAATAATAAAGATAAATCTGGAAAGAAAAAGATAAAAAATAATGTATTATAAGAAAAAAAATTAAAAATGAAAAAGAAAAGAAGAAAATAAAAAAAACAACAGAAAACGGATTTTAATAACAAAAAAACAGACGAACTAGAGAGAAAAAAGGGAGGGAGGACGTGAAAAAGGAGTTTTGCATACATGTGAAAAAAAGGGAAGGATCCTCAAGAAGAAGGGGAGAATAATTAGGCTCAAACAAGGAGGGAAGAAAAAAAAAGAGGAATTCCTCATCGCTAGGGCTGAAAACTTAGAAGAACGGCTGAGTAGATTTTGCTTCTATCGCAACTGAAGAAAATTCACGTCAATCTTGCATAGCGTCCTGGAGGGTCGCACTCTCTGCTTTCATTGGAAAATTTGCTAAGTTTTGCAAATAAAATTAAAGAAGTATGATGGGAGAAGGTAAATGAAAGAAAGTAAGATAGATATGCGGAGAGTTGGGCTCGTCAAGATTTTAGAAAAGGAAAATCTAAAGAAGAAAAGAGGCCCCGATTCTAGTGGGGAAGGACCACCCACATTTTCGGCAAGCACTTGAATCATAAAGCGAAGGGAAGGAAGAGTTCGGTTGATGAAAGCGCAGGTGTAGTGGCATGATCACTACAACGACTTCGTACAGGTTAGTCACGCCGCTTTCTTGAATCAAGAACATGGCATCGATTAATTTTGATTTATGCTTGAGTTAAGGAAGAACCTCATGATAATCTTATTTTTCTTGAGTTAAGGAAGAACCTTGTGATAATCTTATTTGAATGTTGTGTCATTCTTATGTGAAGATCTGGTTGATTGATATGATTGGAGAGACGTGGTTTGCTAAATTTCAATCGTGGTCCATATTAAGACATCACTGCGAAAATTCGATCTCCATTCAATTGATGATATAATTAGGGAATGATTCTTAAGTCTCGGTTATTTGCTGTATGTTCATAGGGTCTGCAAATTGCATTTTTCAGTTTGAATGTGAGTATATAACTCCGTGAGTACCTTACTTCCCTCCTAAGATTCGTGTAGTCTTTGTAAATTTAGAAGTCCCACATGTAATTTGATTTGTTATACAAAGAAATTGCATTAAGTGTTGTACCAGAGGCTCTTATTATGAATCGCTACCAGAATTAATGGAAATGCAGCACTTGTAAAGGATATCCTTAATGGATCTCTTGCAAAAATTTCTTTATCATCAGACATACTCAAGGGCTGGTGATATCTTGGTGTTTCGGTGGTGGTTCGGTGCACTGTACAAAGCATATTACAACCGACCTTCAAGTAGTTGACCATGAATAGCGTTCGTTGAATACGGGTTGAATGTGGATTCAAATTCACTTAGTATGGCAGATCCTATTTCATATTGTTGCACTATTTGTTGCTGGAATTTCTGGAGCATAAGAAAAAGACAATATCCAGGCACACCCGTACGAACAGAACTCAAATTGCAGCTAGGAGCATTCTTTTTATGTGTCATTTTGAGGCTTGCACAAAATAGATTTGGAGCCTCCTACCAGCAACAAGAAGTAGCCTTGAAAACTCTTGGTCCTACAAGGACGTCAAACGTGGAAGTAGAAAATATTGTGGTAGTGGGCAGGCTATTGGAGCAGAACGACTATGATTTTGGGCATGGTGCAACCACAGGTGGACAAACCCAAGGTTACAAGGCTATGGTTGTTGCTTCCAGCGAGGGCCACTTCGCATAAGGTCCTGCCACGTGCATTGATATAGGTTGCATGAATTTAAGCTAACTACTGAGAACCAATTTCCAGACTTCATAACCGACTGCGTGACTATTGGTGTAAGCCTACCGATTCACGTGGTAATGGCTAAAGAAAAGTCGGGTCTTTGGGGGAGTTTGGTGCTCGGCTGCATGGTTCGAATTGAGGAATGGTAGGTCTTTCGAACGGCAATTCAGTGCATGGTTATGTTCCTAAAATAGTCAGAGAGACTACCCCAGCATGTGGGTCGTTTATGTGGATGTCACCAGTGGTATTTGTTCCAAAACAGCCCCCTAGCATTTGAGTCCATTATGGGAGATTGATTCAGTAATCAGCTAGAGGAGTGGTTCCTAAACTACGCTAATTCCTGAGTGTTCGTTGGAGGAATGGGAAAGCTCACAAGGTCGGGGCTTCGAACCTCAACCAGGTAAGTTTCTCAATCATTCTTGTTTTTCATGCATTATTGGTTTTTACTAGGGAGCCAACCTAGGTCAAAAAGAATAAAAGAAGACCCTCACTAGTCGCATGCAACAATCTGAAAGGGTAGAGACTTAGGACTTGTTTGAGTTAGGACCTTCACCCATAGCCACCCCTGGAGATTATCGCAACCGTAATTCCGACGAGACGACGAACTCGCTAAAATTTAAAAATGAATTTTCTTGATTACATGGAGTCGCCACCAAATTTTTATTTAAGGGAAAAAGATTTGGAAAAAATCCTGACTCAAGGATGAGATTCAAAGTTCGGGAGTCGGTTACGAGTGGGGAAGGTGTTAGGCACCCCACTCACCTATTCTGAAGAACAATACCCTTAAACTGAGTGTGTAATTATTTGAAAATGATTGATCCCTTAATTGATGTGAAAATAGATAACTTGATGGAGGTTAGCCTGACAAGACTTGATCCTGCTCCTACGTATTCCTCGGTGCAATGAGAAATTCAAGGCTTACATAGTTCTGGTGTGTGAAGGCTTGACCTTCAGAGGTGTTTGAAAAGAAGTATTTGAAAATGAATGGTGCTTTGAAGGCTTGACCTTCGGAGCTGCTTGAAAGGCATACTTGAGAATGGACAAAGTATTTTGAAAAGGTTTTAAGGAGAATCCTTAGTCCACCCATGCATAGGATCCAAGACAACTACGGCTGCACTGGGATCCATACAAATTCCTAAACCCCGAACAGCAGAAAAGGCTACCAGTTCGTGCTTAGGGTTCGTCGCGTGAGACTTAGAGATTCTAAATTAAAGTTTTTATTGAAATTATTTACAAAAAGGGGTTCTTAGTACACATATGCACAGGGTCCAAGACAACTATGGCTGCACTTGGGACCCGTATGAATTCCTAAACATCGAACAGCAGAAAAAGCTACCAGTTCATGTCTAGGGTTCATTGCGTGAGACCTGTCGCAACAGTAATTCCGACGAGACAACGAACTTGCGAAAATTTGAAAATGTATTTTTATTGATCATGTGTGGAGTCGCCACCAAATTTTTATTTAAGGGAAAAAGATTTTGAAAAATCCCTGACTCGAGGAAGAGATTTAGGTTCGGGAGTCGGTTACGATGGGGAAGGTGTTAGGCACCCCACTCGCCCGTTCCGAAGAACGGTACCCTTAAACTGAATGTGTGATTTTTGAAAATTGTTTGATCTCTTAATTAATGTGAAAATAAATAGATTAATGGAGGTTAGTCTGATAGGACTTAATCCTGCTCCTACGTATTCCCCGGTGCAATGGGAAACTCAAGGCTTACGTAGTTCTGGTTTGTGAAGGCTTGACCTTCAGAGATAGTTAAGGGACAAATGGAATTTTGAGGAGGTTTTCATTCTTTGAAGGGACCTTTAGCCCATTCATGCACAAGACCCGAGGCGGCTTCGGCAACACGGGGGCCTATACAGACTGTTAAACGCTGAACAGTAGGTGAACTGCCAGTTCCTCGTTTAAAGCCCATTGCGTGAGACCGAGGATCCCAAAATATTTTGAAGAAATGAGCCTTTTACTTTAGGAAGGACCTTTAGTCCACTTATGCACAAGATCCGAGGCGGCTACGGCAACACGGAGGCCTATACAGACTGTTAAACGTTGAACAGCAAGTGAACCGCCAGTTTCTCACTTAGAGCCCATTGCGTGAGACCAAGTAGTCCCAAAATATTTTAAAAGAGCTTTTATTTTTTGAAAAATAATTTATTTGAGAAAGGGTTTTACTTTTAAAAGAGAAAAGGGGCAAAAAGGAGAGTTTATTCTGGTTATTAGACATAGAGCTTGATTTTGGAGAAGGAACGATTTTGTTTGGGATTTGGGGAAGAATGGGAGTGAAATTCTAATTATGAAAGGTTTTGGGGGTTAATGTGAAATTATGGAATTTTTGGGGGTTTTCTCCTAATTGTGGGAGGTTAGGGGATAAAATGTAATTATGGAGAATTTGGGGGTTGGTTTTGTGATTATGGAAAATTAGAGGTTAAAATTGTAATTATGGGGATTTGAGGGGACAGTTTTGTGATTATGGAAAATTAGAGGGTAAAATTATAATTATGGGAATTTGAGGGGATAGTTTTGTGACTATGGAAAATTAGAGGTTAAAGTTGTAATTATGGGAAGTTGGGGGTTGTTTTGTGATTATGGAAAATTAGAGGTTGAAATTGTAATTATGGGAGAGTGAGGGGCAAAATTGTGATTATGGGAAAGGTGGGGGGAAAATTGGTCATTTGGAAGGTAAGGGGCAGATTGGTCATTTCGAGATTTTGGGGGCAATTTTGTAATTTTGGAGGTTTTGGGGGGCAATTCTGTAATTTAGGAAACTTTGGGGGCAGTTCTGTAATTTTGGAGGTTTTGGGGACAATTCTGGAAATTTGGAGGTTTTGGGGGCCATTCTGTAATTTAGAGAACTTGGGGGCCATTCTGTAATTTTGGAGGCTTCTTTCTCCTGTTTGCATGGCTTCCATGGCTTCGTTGGCTCCATGGCTGAGCGGCTTCAATGTGGCTGGGAGGATAGGATGATGGCTTGGTGGCTAAGACAGCATGGGAGAGGTGGCTTGATGGCTTGAACATTTTAAAAGGGAAAATGGTCCCTGGTGGGTTCGAAGGCAGGTCTTGGAAGAGGGTTCTCGTTGGATAACCACTAGAGCTAGGCCCCCACCTTTAACCAATATTGTTTTGATTATGGGTAAAGGCATAATGGAGGGATTAATGGTTGTTACTTGAGAAAAAGCCCCTGCATGATTTGAACCCATGACAAAGGGATTGGAAAGAGCGACTTAACCAACTAAGCCACGCCTTAATCAACACATAACCCCTCACATTATGATGAAAGCTGGGCAAATTAATAAGGAGCCATGTGCGTCGAGGTTGGGTCTTCCTGTGCCTGCATATACAATGCCTTTCCATTGCACAAGGGACACATGCCACAACCTGGCTTTCAGATCGATCGAATCCGCTTCGTTTACAATGACGCTGTGCATGAGAAGGTCCTCTTGGAACACCAAAAAAATGGTGAATTTGGAGACTTAAATCATCCTAAAATCATGCTGCTATTTTCTCTCCACAGCATGTGACCCTGTCTCCCCTGTCGCCAATTTGTGACCCTTTCCAGCTATGACTGCATAATCTGGTCCAAGAGTAGCAGAATTGATCTGCAAATCTACGCCACTGCCTTCCACGCCATTAACGTTAATCAGACCATTTGTCCTACTAACATGGTGCAACTGTAGGAATCACTCATGCAACTCCAGGCTTTGTGCAGGTTTACTCCTCAAGGCAATCATCTTCCTTGTCACAACCTTCATGTTCAGGTGACCCGAATTACAACGTATTGGCCACCATAGCACTAAGCCTGTTGTTACCATGAAGACCCTGTTCCCAGCCTTTCTTCCTTGCCTTATTAATCGAGATTCCTTGCGAACACTACTCTCTTTTGGTCATGATCTCCCTGAAATCCAACTAGCATCTTATTCAATGAAATCTCTGCTTGCGGCAATATGAGTCCCCCTGTTTTGGTGCAACATGAGCCACTATGTGTGAGGGGTAGAGTGCAGAGTCTTGCAGGTGTTGAAGCAACTATGCAAAATTGTAACGATCGACCACACATCCTTTACCGCTTCTCGAAGGGAAACCTTATGCTAGTGACTGATGAAGCTCATCTATTCAACAATGCATGCAAGTTTATGCCAACACAATTACATCTTCACTTCCTATTATATTTTCAATTATATCTACAAAATGGAATCGCCTCCCTGCTCGTAGTAACCACAGATATACCTAAATCATCAAAGAGCCATGAGACAGTTCTGGTTCACTTACTCAATTTGAATCATGGAGCAATGTCTCATTTTTGATGTTGATATATCAAGCAAGTTCTGTGCTCTGTCCAATATCAGTAGCAAAATCCAATTCCCACGCTTATCATTTGTTTCTAATTTAGCGATGGGATTCAATTTTCCTTTGATTAATTAATATTACAAGGCCTAGAACATTATCATAGAGATCCGTATAGAACTGAATCTATAGTGACAAGGTATCACAAACAACAGAGCATGAAACTTTCTTTAAGAACCCATTCCGAAATAACATTCATATGCAAAATATGTCAAGATTTGTGTTTGGCAAGTAGGGATCAGAAATAGCCAAATAGATTTATCTTCCTTTGAGATTTATCCAAATCAAGAAGGAATAACCAGAATGTATTCCTATCAACCTGAGTATCACCAAGAAAATTGTATTGCAGAGAAAACAAGCCAAGGAGCCTAACCTGGATGATGTTTACGCCTCAGAAGTATGGACGTTGTCCTCACTCAAATGTCGATCTCCTCTGCCTCGCGATTAACCCTTTCTTCAGAAGCTTTCCTTCAAACTTCTCCCAAAACCAATAAAAGAGAAAAAAAGTCCCCTCTCAATTGCCTGAATGCCTCTTTTATAGGTTCATTTGAACCCTTCGGCGGGTTTCTTCTCTCCCTTTTGCTCATCCTTCTCCCTGGTTCCCGCCTCCATTTTTTTTAATATTTAATTTTCAAATTCTCTTTTTTTTATTTATTTATTTCTTTTTTTTTTCAGATTTTATTTCTCCAATTCTTGTAATTTTCATTACTCTGTTTTCAATTATTCTTTCTTTTTCTATTTTAATTTATGTTTAAAGTGTTATTTTTTTTTTATTTTCGATTTTATTTCCTATTTTTTCTTTTTCTTGTTTTTGTTCTTATTAATTATTTCAGATTTTCCTATCTTATTTTATTTTTCGTTTTTATTTTTTTTGTTTAATGTTCTCTTCTTTTCACATTTTGGCTCCAATTAATTTATCTATTATTTATTTTTCATTTTCTGTTTTTAGCATTTTTCTATTTTTTGTCTTTTTGTATTTCCCTTCTTTTATCATTTTCTGTTTTTTATTCCTTAAGTTACTTTTTTATGCATATTTATTAATTCATTTCAAGATGGTGGTTCTCGGACATAATTGGGTGTTTACAAGACCTAAAACCAAAATGAATTTAATTTGAAACTAATCAAGAAGAAGATTAGGTTTGGTTTAAAATAAACTGGGCTTGATTTTCAAATTTTTAGAGAAAAGGAATTGGTTAAGATGAAATAGTTGACTTGAAATTTTATGGAAAATCAAACTTGATTTAAGTTGGAAAAAAACTTGATTTGATTTGGAACATTAAAAGAAAGGAATTAGGTTTAATTTGAACAAGTTTGAATTGAAACTTGAAACGAAGAATTAAGTTTGGATTTGAAAAAGAATTTTGGTTGAAGAAAAAGAATTCAATTGGGGTTGAATAAGAATGAATTTTACTTAAAACGTGAGTTATAGGAATAAATGGTATTTGAGCATCATGAATTTTATTCAAAAACTTGAGGAATAGAAACTAAGTAGGATTTGAATAAATAAATTGAGTTTGAATTTTTAAAACAAAAGAATTATTTTTGATTTGAATAAATTTGAATTGAGAGTTGAGAGAAAGCATTAAAATTGATTTGGGTTGAGAGAATTTAAATGGATTAAATTTAAACTAGACAGATCAATTATGCTAGGTCTATATAGAAATTGCACGCGTATGGCCCAAACTTGAGATATGGTGGCCGCCTTGTCTATCTTAGGAAATTGGCCCAAAGAGATGACCTCAAACCCAAACAACACAAACTTGTGGGTGAAATAATACATGTAAAATAAAAAGGCATTGTGCGGGAACCGAACTCGAGACCTGGTTGCTGCATGTATAACGAACTAACCTCTAAGCCAAAGTTGTGGCTTAGTATAAATCAGCACAAGTGGAATTAAGTGATGGTTAGGGAATCAATTATCTTTACAGTAGGCCTCTAATTGGGCTTTAAAAGAGCCACGTGAGTAGCCCATTGAACTTTGCCCCCAATCAAAGGCATGGCAGCATCTCGAGGGGATTAAAAGTGAATAGCTGCGTGCAAGGATCGAATACACTGATCTGGGGTTGCAGACCATACATTCAACCATTTGAACTATGCCACTTTATGACTTATAATCTGAGATCCATATATATGTATAGAGTAGGCTACTTCCTCTATCTTAGTCAAAGATCATCAATAGGCCCCTCAGATTTATTGGGATTTATCTATTCACATGGTTCTTTTCATGCATGGGATATGGAAAATCCTTGGGGCCCATACTCGAGGTTCTCTTTACACCCAAATTGGAGTCATGAGGTCAGACTCATTCCTCTGTGCGCAATTCCTGGAACCAAACTACTAGCTGGAATTTTTAGGAGCCATGCGTTCACGGCCACATATAACCACAAAGGAGGGGTGTAGTACTCCCACCTATTTTGGCTGGAATAGAATAATGAGAGTACACAAATGCGTGCGTGTGCGTTCGATTAGGCTGCACACTGCTTACTATCAATTCCACCAGAATAATGGTTAAAGACCTTAACCAAGAGGTGCTGTTTAATGCACATTAAATGGCTGAAGGGGGTAAGACTAGTTCTCATGGCAGGTTTTGTGCTTGGTTCGTTGAGACCTGTACCTACTCTGTTGGCTCTTTTTGTACCAACCAGAAAAGATATCATACCACTAGATAATGTTAAGGCCCAGCAAGGGCACAGACTTCTCTTTTGGAGCATTAGAAAAAATTCCCTCTGAACATTGAATGAGAAGTAGCAACCAGAATCTCCAGGTTTGTGGAGTTATTTCTAAAAGCTATGACTCAGTTTCCTCACTGAAATAAGCCCCTTATGCCTAAGCTTAATAAAGTAAGGTGGTTGTTGACACTGCCTTAAACCTTTAACTGATTAGAGCATTTTGTTGTAATAAGCTTTATGTAGAGTCAATCAGGCCATTATATAATATTATGACATTTCTTAACGTGACTCTCCTACAGCCAAATGGTAACAAGTTGTACTTCTGATTTCTAGGCTTTCACAACTCAAATTCTAGGTTACTATTCAGTGTCCTTCCCCATCTTGATCCAGATTCAGATATGGTAACTTGGTATCACGACGAAGGATTGTTGGAGGCTGGGGTTTGACAAGAGGTAAAAGGAGAAGGATCTGCATAGTTATGCAGATTATGAACCCATCAGAATTATTGTATCTAAAGCCCACTTCTCCAGGCCTTTGTATCTTTGTGTAAGGGTTCGAAGACTCTGGTCGTTGATTCAACACCACTTCTTAAGTCCTAATCCTTCGAGTGAGGCATACTAATGGCTAATGGAATAGTGACAGCCAAACTATATGATTGGATCATGATTAAGCTTGGGACGTTTATGCAGTAATGCTCTTGCAGTATTAGCGAGATCTATAGGATTATACAGGCTATGGACCTCACCTATCATACCTAGATCAGAATCACCATACATATTTGTGTTTTTGGGACAGTGTTTATCAGCTCCTCATACGTGGAATCTTTTAATTTTTGATCAAAACACTCACGGGTTTGTAACAGAAACTATGATTTTTTATTAGACTTTACGTCTCTATATGATCTTGCTCAAATCAAATGCATCAAACAATCACTAGTAAACACATAACGCATAGATTCCTTTACAATATCAATACGAAGATTTGCAAATAATGAAGGCAACCATAATGATCTAGTGAATCAATGAAAGTGATCTTGAACCTACCAAGAATTAGAAGTCTTATCTGGAATTGATCTCTTTATGTTGTATACCAGAGAAGTATGAGAGAAAATTCCTAATGCTTCGTGCTTCAAGAACGCTCCTATCCCTCTATGTAATGACGTGAATTTCTTCACTTTTGGATCCCACTTGGACTAGAGCACCCAGGACTGAGAGGTATCCTCCCCCAGAATCAACAGGGAGCCAAAATGAGAGCAGGTCCCCCTAGAACCCCATCCAGTTGCTGAACTTGGAGAGGCCTCCGTCGCAGAGCAAAGACCAGAGAAAGAAAGCACCCTCCCCTAATTATCCCCCCTCCTCTTTTGTTTTTTTTTTCTTTCCTTTCTTCATTTTTCAAAACCATTTTAAGTTTTTTCTTGTTTTTTTCGTTTCAAAAGTCGTTTTCTGTTTTTTCCAAAATTGGTTTTTCCTATTTTTTTTATTTTTGCTTTTTACTTAATCAATTTTAATTTCTTTTTATTCATTAATTTCTGATTTTATAATATTTTATAAATTTGTTTTTATTATATTTCTTATTTTGTTGTTTTTTTTTTCTTTTTCTTTTTTATTTATTTATTCATTTATTTATTTTTATGGTTTTTCATTTTTTTATATATTTGATTTATTTGTATTTTTCTTTTTACTATTTTTATTTCTTGATTTTATTTTACTTTTGTTATTTTTTCATTTATTTATTATTATTTTATTCTTTTTTATCATTTTATTATTTTCTGTATTATTATTATTATTATTATTATTATTATTTTCCTATTATTTTTATTTCAAATTTTCTGTTTTGCTTATTTTTAATTATATCTATTCCTATTCTTCCAATTTTTCTTTCATCATCATTTTCTCCCTCGTTTCTTTTTTGTTGTTTTCATTTCTTTCTTCATTTTTATTTGGTTTTTTCCTTCTGTTTCTATTATTCATTTATTTTAAAATTAGTATTGGTTTCTTGCTTAATTTTAACAATTGAGGGCCTCAGACATAATTGAGTGTTTACAGAGATATGTTGTCCTACTCTCGTCAATCTTTGCATGCACGAATGGCAGTAGCGCTTAGATGCAATGGCTCATAGCTGCCCGTGCATAGATAATCTGGAACGTTACCCCTGCGTGCTGAAGCTGGCCTTGCTTAAAAGGCGTCTCTCCCGCTCAATCAAGGACTTAAGGAATGAGTACTCTACGAGTAAACAAAAGGTCCTCGGATCCCTATACATCCCTAACACGTCTGAATAAGGTGCAAACCCTCTAAGGAGGCTTCTCTGTGAAACTCAAAAGGACCATCGGTTTAGTCAAAATGAAGAAGCCCATGCATGGCAAGTCCTCGCAGCTATTGGGACTCTAGTACTTTAGAATGATCCCGTCGGGTCTTGAGCATCCCATGCAGCTCACACGTCAAACACGATCCCACGCCTCCATGCATTGCGCACCCGTTCACTAATGTTCGTCCCAGAGTGTGGTGGTTGTTGGGGATTGTTCCTAAAGCAAGGTCAATATTACATGGATGGGGTATGGGCAGAATCAGGAACCCCAACTGGACCAGAGGTTGCTCAAGCTTGGTGTTGATTGTTGGGTACCTAAATCAGAGTGAACTCAACTTGAAAAATGCTCCCTAAGATAATCCAAAAATGACGAACAGGTAAATCCTATAAGGGCCAAAGAAGGAAGACGCTATGAAAGACCTTGAATTCAACGTGCATGGGCATGTGCATGGCTTCATCAAATATTAGCCAAACTGAAGCCACTAAATTAAATCGAAGAGCCTTAAAATCTCAACCAAAGAGCTTAGCCCAATGGTCAAAGGTGTTGCTTGTGGCCCGCACGACAAGGGTTCGAATCTTGTCTAGGCCCCTTTTTGGCAGATTACCCCCTAGGCCTCAGTTTATGGGCCGTATGCGTCGATCCAAAATGGGACTGAATTGGGCATCCAATCCGAACCATACACAGCCTATATGTTCCTCAAACTGGGCCACCTTAGTGGGACTGAATCGGACCACCTTTGTACTCATATATTCAATTGGCTAATTTGGACGCTAGCCAAGCAAATTGGGCCTATCCGAACCCTATACAGGTTGCATATTTCTATGTATTTGGGCCTTACCTCCGAGCAAACTGGGCTGTCATTCAATTGATCAAGTCTTTTAATTTAAGTTCATTTTAAGTAGGATCAGTTTTAATTTTCCTTTTAAAATTCGAAATTGATTTCCTTAAAAGAAAATTAAAATTAAATTCTGTGTTTCTTCTAAATCAAGTCAAGTCCATTTCCAACCAAATTTATTAAATCAAGTTCGATTTCTCAAACTTCATCAAATCCAACCTAATTTTTTCAAATCAAGTTTGTTTGGCTTTTTTTACTTTCAAGTCCTTTTTTTATCAAGCTTAATTCTCGTCTTAAAATTGTGTCAAGCCCAATCATTGTCTTCTTTCTATTTTAAATCAAATTCTTTTCCTCAAAGTTTCAATTCAAATTTATTTCTATTCAAATTAAATTTAATTCCTTTCCCCAAGTTTGAGTCAAAATTCATTCTTAGTCTAGTCAAATTTATTTTATACCAAACCCATTCTTCACAATCAAGTCCATTTAATCGAATCTAATTCTCCCAATTCAAGCCAAATTTCATTTCTTAGAATTAAAATCAAACTCATTTCAAACCAAATTCTTCTTTTGAATCCAAGATTAATTCAATCCAAATCAAGCTCTATTTCTCAAGTTTCAAATCAAGTACAAATTTTCAAGTTTAAATCAAAATCCTTTTAAATCAAGTTCATTTTTAAATCTAGTTCACTTTAAATCAAGTCCATTTCAAGTCAAGTTCTTAAATTGAAGTCAAGTTCGTTTTTAGTCAAGTCAAGTTCAATTTCTTCAAATTGCAATTTAAATTTGTTTTAATCAAGTTAATTCGTTCATTTTATTTTAAATCAAGCTCAATTCTTTCCTTATCGTTATTATTTTCTTCAAATTAAATTCTTTTGGAATTCTAAGTCTCACGCAATGAACCCTAGACACGAACTGGTAGCTTTTTCTATTGTTCGATGTCTAGGAATTCATATGGGTTCCAGTGCAGCCGTAGTTGTCTTGGGCCTTGTGCATATGTGGACTAAGAATCCTTTTGTAAATAATTTCAAAAAAAACTTCATTTGGAACCCCTAAGTCTCACGTGACGAACCCTAAGCACAAACTGGTAGCTTTTTCTGCTGTTCGATGTTTAGGAATTTGTATGGATCCCAGTGTAGCCATAGTTGTCTTGGATCCTATGCATATATGGACTAAGGATTCTCCGTAAAATATTTTGAAAACATTATGCTCATTTTCAAATACCCATTTTCAAGCGCCTTCGAAGGTCAAGCCTTCAAATCAAACTAGAACTATGTAAGCCTTGAGTTTCCCATTGCATCGGGGAATATGTAGGAGCAGGATCAAGTCCTGTCAGGCTAACCACCATCAATCTATTTATCTTCACTCTAATTAAAGGGATCAAGAAAATTTCAAAAAGTCACACACTCAGTTTAAGGGCACCGTTCTTCAAAACGGGCGAGTGGGGTGCCTAACACCTTCCCCACTCGTAACCGACTCTCGAACCTAAATCTCTTCCTCAAGTTAGGGTTTTTCCAAATCTTCTTCCCTCAAAATAAAAATTTGGTGGTGACTCCACATTATCAAATAAATTCTATTTTAAAATTTTAGCGAGTTCGTCGTCTCGTCGTGATTACGATTGCGACACTAAGTAATTCAGTAAAATTAGATAGAGGGATTTTATATTTTAAATGGAATAAAAAAAAGATTTTATTTAAGCAAAAATCAAAAAATATTAATGTGTTTATATATGTTTCTATGTGTACATAATCAAAACTAAAAATGTCCCATCATCATCACACATATATACAATGAATTTAAAGGAGGAATTGATTCACGCAACACACACTATAGTATTATCCAACACTACATAATTTGATTTTAATATTGATGAGATTCAAAGCATGAAACCACTTATTTTATAATAATTTGAATAAAAATTATTTTTCAATTTGGAACAACTACTTAAAATAATAGGCCATTGTAAGAATCATAAGGCTAAAAGATAACATTATTCGGGCTCAAACATTAACATAAGAATTTAACAAAATTAAAATACAAACATTAATTTAGTCAAATAAGTATGTTGTGTTTGAACATGAAGGAATGAGCCTCTTGACCTAATGGTTGAAATTAAAATTCTTAGAAACATGAAGCCTACAATGATGGAGAGGATTTGATATTATGGTTGAAATCCTACTCCTTTGAGAAAATTTAATGTTTCACAGGTGGTATATCAAGAGATTGGGTAGGATTTGGACCAGTAGGATCACGTCTCTTGATCTCATGGTTGAAATCTAACTCTTGGGAAATAGTAGATTTGCAATTATGGATTGGATTTGGACCAGTTGGAACACATTTTTTGATATTATGGTTGAAATCTAACTCCTTTGAGATAATTGAATGTTTTTCGAATGGTTTATCACGAGATTGGGCTGGAATTGCACCATTAGGAACATGTCTTTTGATCTCATGGTTGAAATCTAACTCCTGGGAAATAGTAGATTTGCAATTATGGATTGGATTTGGACCAGTTGGAACACATTCTTTGATATTATGGTTGAAATCTAACTCCTTTGAGATAATTGAATGTTTCACAGGTGGTTTATCACGAGATTGGGTTGGATGTGGACCAGTAAGAACACGTCTCTTGATCTCATGGTTGAAATCTAACTCCTGAGAAACAGTAGATTTGCAATTATGGATTGGATTTGGACCAGTTGGAACACATTTTTTGATATTATGGTTGAAATCTAACTCCTTTGAGATAATTGAATGTTTCACAGGTGGTTTATCATGGGATTGGGCTGGATTTGGACCAGTAGGAACATGTCTCTTGATCTCATGGTTGAAATCCAACTCGTGGGAAACAGTAGATTTGCAATTATGAATTGGATTTGGACCAGTTGGAACACATTTTTTGATATTATGGTTGAAATCTAACTCCTTTGAGATAATTGAATCTTTCACAGGTGGTTTATCACGAGATTGGGTTGGATTTGGACCAGTAGGAACACGTCTCTTGATCTCATGGTTGAAATCTAACTCCTGGGAAACAGAAGATTTGCAATTATGGATTGGATTTGGACCAGTTGGAACACATTTTTTTATATTTTGGTTGAAATCTAACTCCTTTGAGATAATTGAATCTTTCACAAGAGTTGGATCAGTACGAACACGATCTTTTATCCCATGGTTGAAGACCATGTCATGGGATAACACAAAATATTTCAATAGTGGTTTATGGGATAATTGACTGGGAATTGGATTAATAGTAACATCACCCACAACAAAAGAAAGAAATAAGAAAGATACAATGCCAACCAAATAAACCTTTGTCATTTTTATCTTGTTAGGTGGTATTTTACTAATGGAAAAACAATGTGTTAAATAGTAGGACTTTATAATTTCATTATTATTAGTCTACTTTTTTTATCTTTTTGTTCAATTGCCTTTTTTTCATGTTGAAATAACATAAGTTAATATTGTACCAATAATTTTAACTATAAAAGAAATTATCTTCTTTGTTTTAATATCAATTAATTTCTTTTTATTCAATATGGTCAATTGAAAGCGTTAATCATCCTTTTTTATTTTACAACTTTTATTTCTAGTTAAATATTTTTATAAGAAAGGTAAAATCAATAATAAAAAAATTAAGTTTTCAACTAATTTTGTAATTGACTTAATTATATTTTAAGCATTTGACCAATTATATTTTCTCATCATACACTAACAACAACAATTGATTTGAGCTGGTTGTTGACTATCTTAAATTTATTTGGTAACAATATTAATATATATTTGTTTAAATTTTAATATATTAAATATTATGTTATTAATGATTTTTTTCTTACAATCAAAAGGTATTTTTAAGCCATAATTTTTTTTATGAAAATTTTTTAGTTGCTGTAAATTTTGTAGGTTAAATATGAAAGAATAAATCTATTCAAACATTGAAGAAAATTTAATGTAATTAATAAAAGTTTGTTTTATAGATAATAATAATAATAATAATAAATTTAAATATTAAAACCATAAATTATTTAAATTTTAAGAATTTATAAAATTAAAGATTTTGTGTAGGTTAAATATGAAAGAATAAATCTATTCAACCATTTAAGAAAATTTAATGTAATTAATAAAAGTTTGTTTTATAGATAATAATAATAATAATAACAATAATAATAAATTTAAATATTAAAAACAAATTACTTAAATTTTAAAAATTTATAAAATTAAAGATTTTTTATTAATTTATGTTGTTCTAAATATTTTCTGTGTAACATCTTTATATTTAAATTTTAAAATTATTTAATATTTAATGGTTAAAATTGCAATAAATCATATAATATTAGACTGCTTTCGTTCCTTATTTCCATTCATTTCATCTTTTTTTTTACATTGATTCTAAACTTAAATTGAATTTAAATAGAGCTGATTAGAATTGTACTACTGAATATACAACCTATACTTTACTTTCATCTTGTAAAAACATAAGTTATTAATTAAATAAATAAAAAATTAAAATAGTTTCTATTATTTTTATTAAAAATAAATAACTAATATTCTTTCAAATGATCTATGTGATGATATTTTATATGATGTATTTGATAAAATTAACCGAAAAACTTGAAAGATAAAAAATAAAATATAAGGTCAAAGTTAGATCAAAATTAAAAAATTAAATAAACTTAATAAATTAAAAATATTTGATCAAATTATATGTTGAACTAACCAGTAAGTAAAGTTTAAATATTGAAACGAAAATTAAATATTATAAATAATAATTTTTTTATTTAAACTAAATTACATTGTTAGAAGTGAGTATAATAAATTTTTTTAACTGATTTTTGTTTATATGTATAAGTTAAACCAAAAAATAGATAAAAAATATATTATTTTTAAAGGATCGAATGTTAAAAGAATGATTTGATAATTTAATTAATTATTAATTATATTACTTATGATGTGAATTGTTGAGTAAATAAATTTTTATTTTAAAATTAAAAATATTTACTCAAGTGTTTTATAAATAAATTTTAAGTACCATTTCTATGAAGCAAATAATTATGTTGTGTATATAATTTGAATCTTTTTATCATAATGATTGAATGATTTATTAAAAATACTTTAAATAAGTCTTTCAATACTTAAATTAAATATAATAATGTTAAAAAACATAATAAAAAAGCTTATATTTTTTGACCAAATTATTAAATATTTCATAATAAATTTATGATTTTGTTATGAATCTCCATCATTTAGATAGATCTCTCATGCATCGCAATAAAATTTTCATACACATTTTTATTAACTGTATCTCTGTCATTAATTTTTAAAAGTTTTTGAAAATGGATGTAATTTGGATACAATTCAAGAACGGTAAATATCCCGCTATCTGTTGAGTTAATTCTAATATAATTATACAACTCAAATATACCTATTATGACTTCAATTTAAATTTTTAGTAAATCGTGATATTCTATTCGGTATCTTTGATAATTTCTTGAACATTTTAAGTAATTTTTTCAAAACAACTTTAAATAGATAATGTGCATGATTGAAAGCCTCTTTAGTATTTGCAAGAGGTTCATATTCAAATTCAGATGTGTAGTTACCCTATCTTGGTTTAGGTAACAAATATTCTTTTTTAACTGGTTTATTCTTTATCCATCAAATAAAATTTAACTATTAACAAAGAAAAAATATGATATAATTTATATAAGTTTTATTCTAAAGAAATTCATAAATAATAACAACTTGTGACATCTTCAAAAAGTTTAATTCAAATGTGTTAATCTAATGAAAAAAATATGTGTTTCATCTATAGATGCTTTCCATTTAACTGATGAAAATTTGAAAAATATTAAAATCACAAGTAGCCATTATATTGGATGTCGTAGGATATTTTCTTCTCCCCTATAATATGTTTGATTTGCCTCAAGAGTACATACATGTATGTGGATGTCATTAGTATATTAAATATAATCATATGATCACAATTAAAGATAATGATGTCAATTAGAAATCATGAGATGATGGAAAAATAAATATCTTGAAATAAGACATGTTGTTCATCATTAGCAATTAGAGATGGTGCCAATTTAATGGTCAAATATTTGGTTTTATGCTTTTATTTACAGGATCCCTATAGTCATTGCTCCTATAACCAATGACTTCCAAAATTTCATGAAACACTCTACTGATTGTAAAACCAAAATAATGAAATTTTTATTTCACATCCTTATCAGAATCACCCAAGGCAAGAATGTATAAACCTTGATTACCTACTTAAATAAGTTAAGGCATTAGTGTCTTTCCATACTTAAGTACACATATGTTGTCGCAACCATAATTTCGACGAGATGACGAACTCGCTAAAATTTTAAAATATAATTTAATTTATTATGTGGAGTCGCCACCAAATTTTTATTTAAGTGAAAATACTTGGAAAAACCCTGACTCGAGGATGAGATTTAGGCTCAGGAGTCGGTTTTGAGTGAGGAAGGTGTTAGGTTAGGCACCCCACTCACCCGTTCCGAGGAACGGTACCCTTAAATTGAGTGTGTGATTTTTGAAAGTTATTTGATCCCTTAATTAATGTGAAAATAAATAGATTGATGGAGGTTAGCCTGACAGGACTTGATCCTGCTGCTACGTATTTCCCGGTGCAATGGGAAACTCAAGGCTTACGTAGTTCCGGCTTCAAGGACTTGGTCCTCAAGGAAGTTTTATACAGGATGGGAAAAAGCACTTTAGGTTTTTTTTTTTGGATTGTTTTGATTTGAAGAAAGGATTGCAAAGGGGAGATCATTGATCCACGTGCACAAAGTCGAAGGAAAATGAAGGTTGCACAGCGGCTCCTATGAATCTTCGAACATCGAAAGACAGGGTTTGCTGCACTTTCAACTTCGGGGCTCATTGCATGAGATCTAGGATCCTTTGGGATTTTGGAAATAAAAATCATTTAAAAGAAAAAGGTAATTTTGAAGAGAGATTGTAAAGGGAAATCTTTGATCCATGTGCACAAAGTCGAAGGCAAACAAAGGTTGCATTGTGACTCATATGAATCTCCGAACATCGAGAGACAGGGTATGCTGCACTTTCAACATCGGAACTCATTGCGTGAGATCTAGGATCCTTTGGGATTTTGGGAAATGAAAATCGTTTAAAAGAGAGAGATAATTTTGAAGAGAGATTGAAAAGGGAAATCTTTGATCCATGTGCACAGAATCGAACGCAAGCGAAGGTTGCACTGCAATTCATATGAATCTCCAAACATCGAAAGATAGGGTGTGTTGCACTTTCAACTTCGGAACTCATTGCGTGGGATCTAAGATTGATTCAAAACTATGGAATACGTGTGAAGACATCTTATTTTGGTGATAATATGTATTAACATTTCTAACAATATTGACTGTTGCATCCCATGTTTACAATCTCAGATGCTTATATAGATCCCTGCTTGCTGTAATAGAAAGAATTTGCTGTTCTTAACCACTTTTAAGACTAGCTTATCTTTCATTCAGTTGAAGTATGATCATAAAATTCCAACAATTTATGGTTATAACAGCATCGGTCGTGGTATTAATCTGCTATCCAGGAGCTTGGGTTCTCTTTCAAGATGGAAGTAGTCATGTATGCTAGGAAAATGAATATGCAGCCTGTCCCTACGTCAGTGGTGTCCGCTTTAGGTATACATCATACTGACGGTGGCCGTGAAATTCTCTTTGGTTAATGGTTATTGATGTCATGACAAAGGCTATGCTAGTGCAAGTGGAAGTGTTACTTCTTATGGCTAAACAAAATTCCTCCGACCAAGATGACTAGCATCCTTGCTAATTTGAGTTTGACTTGATTTTTATTTTATTTTTTGAAATCAACTATTTCCAAACTATAGGGGACCTAATAACCAGGAAATCTATAGAGGTAGGGATCCTAGTCCGATCTGGTTTCTTGGACAGTCTATGATTTTGATTTCTACATCGGGTTTCTCACCTGTCAATTTTGGACTCTAGTTCAACTTCCCTGTTCCATTTTGCGGTTCTAGATGACCAGCTTTCAAAGGAGTCTAAAATGGATAAGTTTCCTTCACCCGAGCCTACAAGCAGGAGGTATTGATCCTATTGATACCTAATCTATCGGGGTTGCAGATTTATGATCGATTTACCTACACTCCTTATAATATGAGTGTCTAGATTCTAAGCTGCTAATCTGGAGATCCAAGGATAAGTTACCAGATATGATGTCAGAGCTTAATAAAGGATTTTGAACTAGAAGCAGATCTGTGGCTACTCATTTCATGCATTCAATTAGGAAAAGAAACAGGTTCACGTTTTTATAGCCATTAAACCTGAGCAAGGTACTAAGGACATGGAGTCTGAATCTGTGGATTAACCAGCAGAGATATTAGTTGTTTTCGGTTGTTCCTTAGGTGAAAGGCCTAAAATCCTCAAGTTAGTGATTGATCTGTCCCCTGTTATATCTCCTGGACAGAGACAGTATTGCACTGCCCTACGTGGGATTCCATAGCAAGGACCTATGTAGCAGAATGTCACTGGTATGATAATCTGCACTAATATCTGCAGTGGATCATCAGCCCTGTCTTTTTTTGTTTACCTCTAAGGGATGTTGTAGTTCAGGGACAGGAATTGGTATACTAATCCTAAGGACCTATAACCTGATTATTTTCCTCCTGGCCTGTTATCTACCTTCAAACATACTCATCCTAGATGCTCGTCTAATTTCTGATCCCTCTTTAATTTTGCTTAAGCTACCTAAGATCGACTTACCCCTGATCAATTGGGGAGTTCCATGGTGCAAGGCCTGTAATTAGCTATCTGCTAAATCGGCAATGTAACTTATTTAAAGGAACTACATAGCCTATGCTGTGAATTCTTACTAATATCTTTCCTCAAGTATCTTTTAACTATTTTGTTCTTATTTGACCAGAATGTGGTAACAGGTATAAATGGCTGATCTAATTTGGACACCATGATTCTCTGTTTAATTCTTTCAAAGCTAGCCTTAATAGCCCACGGATTTAGATCAGACCACTATATCTAGTCATCTTAGGTTTGCCTGATTGAAATTGAATAAGGCACCTAAAACAGTCTTACTACTTGTAAGAATGAGGTTCATGTGCTCGTTCAAATTGACTTGATAAGATTTAATGTATGCTGGCTATTACATGAGTTTTAAGAACCGTGATTTCAACACCTATTGGGCTTGTTTCTGTCAACCGCTGAGTGCATTGGGATAGTTTGCTTAAACTATTCCTATAACAGGTGTTGGATCTCTAGCTATTATGACCGTACCTGTTGCCCCCTTCAGAGTATGGTTCTCATGATTTTAGGGGGAGCTGGACTGGCCTTGTGAATAGATTATTTCGATAATTCAAATCACCCCCACCAATTCAGGGCTACCAGTAAGCCCCCTGTAATAATGTAGTATTACATCATGATATTATTGACAATTAGAACTGGTTCTATTATGGTAGAACAGATTGACTAGATTTTACATGGCCCAAAGCCTAACTTGGAGTAAAAAAAACCAACCGATCTACCCTGAGATTGGGTCACGTCTAATGAAACTCCTGCCTTTAGGAATGACTTACCTTAAGGGTCAACAATGCAGAATCTCCGTCCAAGCTTACTATTATACCCCTGTGGTTTAGCTGTAATTGGCATGCTATCTCTTTGGCTTAATTCTGTGTTTAGATATTGCTCAAATACTTATGTAACCACAGCAGTATTTTGACCTGAACTCCCACTTTGCTCTGAACCAGGTCAAGGATTACTAATCTTCCCTCTAAAGTCGAACCCAAACCTGATGGTGTAAGCTCACAGCCTAGGACATTTTCAGTCTCAGCTACTGACCATTGATAATTTCTAAGTGATTCCTAACTGATGCATGTATAGGTCATAGGAGTAGTTAACCAAGTTTAGAACTTGGCCTGAGACTATGTGTGCCGATTCACAGTTTGGATCATTCGCAATCCTAGCTACTGCCCTCTATATGACTTCCTCTTAATATATGTGCGAGTCGCAGGAGCAACTTCTGACTAAAATATGTACGACTCTCGTTTCACTACCTGGGTCAGCTTTTAGACCATAATATGCCTTGGCACATAGGGAAATTTGACACAGATATATGCATATCAGAACCTGCATGTGTCTTTCTAATTCTGATTCGTGTTCTATTTCAGGTGAACTTTCAGGTTCAGTTCTGATCCAAGTCCTGTTAAACGGATATAGGCCAAAAGGTTGCTACCTAAGCTATCCCTAAAACTCTATGAAACCAGTAACCTCTCATGAGGGCAGACCTGACAATTTTATTTAAGCTTTGCCGACTCGATTTTTTGGGTCAATCTGGTACCTGATAAGGCATGCTAGGCATCGAGTCCAATGTCTTGCCATGCTCTCAAAGTCCTACCCAGCTACAACAGAAAGCAGCACTCAGCGGGGCCTATATGATCAGGAGTTACCAATCTACCTGAGATAGAGAACGGATTGGACTTTGATTACCTGGTTTCTCCTAGGCAGGGTTAGTTCGCCTCTTGCAATTTCACCAGCAGATAGGACCTATAGTCACTTCTTTCAACAGGTCATGAGCAGAAGCACCCTTTTTTCTTCATTTTTCAGCATTAAGTTTCTATAGGGGCCCTGACCCTTACTTGATTGAAACTGAATAACAGATTTAGCTAGACGCTTATTGTAAAGAAGGCTATGTAGCCATCCTGCTTATTCTTAAGCTGATAGTCATCCTTATGGGATCTATGTTAGAACTGACCAAATCCTTAAGGGAATTAGGACTTAGGCAACATTAAGGATGAAAGGGCTGTGATTTGGTTTCTAATTGCCAACAATATGGTTCCTATGTGAAGGCTTACACGGTCAATAGAACGTGATTTACAGGGCCAGGTAGTTGGAACAGTCCACACAGCCTACAGGAGTACTCCTTAGACTAAACTATGAACTAGCTAAGCTGCAGTATCCATTTTCTTAACTAGCTAGGGACGTTTGTTTCTTTTTTTTATGTATCCTGATATTTACTTATTCGTAGTTCTTATCTATGAGTCGATTGGATTGGATAAGGGACAGGATCCAGGTGACTATACACACAACAGTCGACATCATCCACTTATTCAATCCTTTTTTATACTGAATTCTCTCTTTTTCTCTTCTTTAGGAAGTTCAATCAAGCGATCCCTGACTAATTTAAGTATGCAACTGCTATACTATGATCACTTAACAGGCATGATGACTTATCTCATTTGTGATTCATTCAACGCCACATAATGAATGTAAAATGAACAGAGAAATGAATAACAGAAACACATCGATCACATAAGGCCGAGCGAGTAGTTGTTGAATCATTAATAAGCATAGAGCGAGGTACATCACAGGATATCGTCACGAATTATGTACCCTACGGGATTGGATTATTCATTCATCAACGAAGGAAAACTAGCCATCAATGGCTTCATTCATTTTGTGATTAACATAGAAACTATCATATACTAAAAATCAGAATGAAGTCGTTTCAATCCGGCATAACTCGTGCATGCAGAAACAAAATTTATATGCATACATCAACCAATTAAGCCGGCTAACCTAGAAAAAGTAGCGATCACAGATTGTATGATCTTGATTGAAATTGGAATATTAGGCTTCGCAGCTAGCTCTAGCCGTGTATGTGGAGGTGGATACGATCGGAGATGGAAGATCGGAATGGTTGATGCACAACGGAGCCGTAACCGCCAAGCGTAGCAAGAGGAAAGAACGGAGGATTCTAGAGCGAGCCTCCCGCGAGCATCTGAATTCCCAAGGAAGAAGAAGACGATTCTCTGTTGCTCCCAGAATGCTCCATCCGCAAAAAGGAAACGCCCCCCAAAAAAAACCTCCCTCCTTTGTTTTTTTTTTATACTTTATTCTTGACTCTAGTTAATCATACTAAACCATGGTTATTTTTTAACTTTAGTCTAACAACATTACCTAATCCTAACCGTTTTTGCCATTTTTTTCCTTTTAAATTTTCTTCTAGTTTTCTTTTATTGTTATTATTTCTTCTATTTTTATTTTTCTTTGACTATGCTAGCTAGTTGCTAAAAATTACTCTTTTTCTTTCGTTACTTTCCTTCTTCTTCTTTTTTTATTTACATATATGTTGTCCTTTTGTCTTTTTTTTTCTTTTCTTTTTTATTTATTTATTTGTTTATTTATATATATATATATATAGACCTATTCTTTATTTTACTATTAAGATTTTGTTATGATTTGCGAAATATGATTAATTTACTCTCGGACATAATTAGACGTTCACATATGTCATTATACTTTATAATACCTATTAATCATACAAATAACGATCTATTTACAACTTATACATTATTGGAATCACATCATTCCTTTCTCCTTCAAAATGACCTTGCACCTGCTTCAAGTATGGGATTCTCCGTCATCACGAACAGTGTTCATGGAACTTACGAAGAAAATGAGAGAGTAGGGGATGAGAAACTAAATTTCTCAAGAAGATCCTACCCTCAACTTAGTTTCATCATTTTAGTTCGAACCACTTCACTTTATTAAAAATCATAGCATGCATATAAGTTTGATTTTTACCTTTCAAAAATGCCATTGAAGTGGATTTCTTTTACTTATGTATAATTCCCTTAATCATCATAATTTCTTACAATTACATCATAAATATTATTTAACTATCATCTCCTTTATGTCTTTCTCAATTTCTTATTCATTCTCTATTTAATACCTTCTAAGAATTTTAAGACATAGACATACATCATTATTGGTGATCTGAAATAAGCATATAAATTGCTTACGCATCATAAATCTAGGATCATTTCACATATATTATTTGACTAACATGTTCCCTATGTCTTACAAAATTTGTCATTCATTCTCTACTCCACACCTTCGGGGAATTTTAAGATATAGTCATACATAGTTATTTGTAAAAATAATATTAATTGAATTAAGCACATAGCTTGCTTGAACATCATACATCTTTGGAAGCACATTATAATTATCATTTGACTATTATCTCTTCTATGTTTTTCATAACATTTCATTCAATTTCTATTTCACGCCTTCGGGAAAATTCAATTACTATTTCACACCTTGGGGGAAGTTTAATTATTATTCTACACCTTCGGGGAAATTTAGTTACTATTCCACACCTTCGGGAAAAATCAATTACTATTCCATACCTTCGAATAAATTTAATTACTATTCGATACCTTCAGGGAAATTCAATTACTATTCCATATTCGGGTAAATTCAATTATTATTAGACACCTTCAGGAAAATTTTAAGACATCGGCATGCATTAATTAGGTTCACTTTTTAAAGCATCTAGATAATGTTGCATGTTCAATCATTATTCAACCAACATGCCATGCATATATTCACATCATCATTCACTCATTATTATCATACCTAGCACCATTCTCTAAACATCCATGAGTAGTCACCATACATCTCCCATTCCCCTTTATGCATTCATAAAGAAATACAACAAGTTGTCAAAACATTGTCAAGCATATAATTATCTTCTAAATCAAGCTTTACTAAAGCTTATCATAAATTCTTGGGAAACATAAGCTCATAAGCCCGTAACATGTCCAACTTGTTTAATTCCTAACATTTTATGATGACTCACTTATGGAGCTTATTCCACTTATCAATTTATGTTATCTCCACCTTTCCTTTCCCAAACGTTAGGTTGTTTCATATAATTTCATGAAAAATCATGATACTTAGAATTTCTCCTTGGTGGCTGTCGCAACCGTAATTCCGACGAGACGACGAAGTTCGGGAGTGTGTGAGTGGGGAAGGTGTTAGGCACCCCACTCGCCCGTTCCGAAGGACGGTACCCTTAAACTGAGTGTGTGATTTTTGAAAACTGTTTTGATCCCTTTAATTAATGTGAAATAAATAACTTGATGGGGGTTAGCATGACGGGACTTGATCCTGCTCCTACGTATTCCCCGGTGCAATAGGAAACTCAAGGCTTACGTAGTTCTGGTTAGTTTTGAAGGCTTGACCCTCAAAGATACTTGACTAGAAAAGGATTTTGAAAATGAACATGTTGATTTGGGAAATATTTTTAAAAGGGCGATCCCTATCCACATATGCATAGGGCCCAAGACAACTACGGCTGCACTTGGACCCATACGAATCTCTGAACAACGAACAGCAGAAAAAACTATCAGTTCGTGCTTAGAGCTCGTTGCGTGAGATTAAGAATCAAAACAAGATTTTTATTTCGTAAAAATGATGAATGATAAAATGAACAAGATTTTTATTTTGCTAAAAGGAAGGGCAATCCTAACCCACATATGCACAAGGCCCAAGACAACTACGGCTGCACTTGGGCCCATACGAATCTCGAAACAACGAACAGCAGAAAAAGCTACCAGTTCGTGCTTAGAGCTCGTCGCCTGAGATTAAGAATTGCAAAACAAGATTTTTATTTTGTAAAAAGGAAGGGAAATCCTAACCCACATATGCACAAGGCCCAAGACAACTACGCCTGCACTTGGACCCATACGAATCTCTAAACAACGAACAACAGAAAAAGCTACCAGTTCATGCTTAAAGCTCGTCGCGTGAGATTAAGAATCGCAAAACAAGATTTTTATTTTATAAAAAGGATGGTGAAACAGGCAAGACCTAGTCGAACGTAAAGGGGATGTGGGGCATGATTATCATTAATGGGAATTTATGAACTTAATTTGCGATCGGAAGAATTTTAGGGATTTAAATTGCAATTAGTAGATTTTGGGATTAATTCGTAATTAGTAGAGTTTTAGGGGGTCGAATGGTAATTTGTGGAATTTTAGGGGGCCAAATTGTAATTAGGCAATTTGGGATAGAATGGGAATTAATCGAAGCGGCTGGGGGCAGATTTGGTATTATGAAATTTGGGACTCATTTGGAATTAATTGAAAGGATCAGGGGTAATTTGGTGATTAGGCAATTTGGGATAGAATGGGAATTAATTGAAATGGCTGGGGGCAGATTTGGTATTGTGAGATTTGGGACTCATTAGGAATTAATTGAAAATATCAGGGGCAATTTTAGGTAATTAGAAGTTGGGACAGAATGGGAATTAATTGAAAGTTTGGGGCATTTTGGGTATTCAGCAGGTGAGGGCAGAATGGGGATTTGTGGAAATGTTTAGGGGCTGAATGGTAATCTGCAGCTTGGGACAGAATAGGAATTAGACAGAATATTGGACAGGATTATAATTATGGGAATTATGGCTACGCACCTTAAGTGATATTCCATTTGTCGTTTAGGTCTCTTTGACTAATAATAAATTGATTTGCACTCTTTAACATAACCTACAATTTCCACTTCATGTACTTGGCCCATGCATGCATCGTCCTTGGTCCATGCACACGTCAAAAGGAAATCTAGCACACACAGGGATCGAAAACGAGCCTTTGGAGGTTACTGTCGGATTACGTTACCACTTGACCAAGTCGTTGGTTAAATTCCTACTCTCTTCCAAATTTACTTAACAATACCAAAATGAAAGTACATCCTGTTCTATGAGGTTTGACCACGATCCAATTTATAACTAAAGGAGGCAGCGAGCTAGGATTTGTGTACAGCTTGCCTTCGTATCAAGTGGTTCTTACTTTTATGGGACAGACTTGGCTTGGTCACATGCACGTGTTTATATCTTAAGATGATTTAAGCACTTTACACTTTGGAAGACGCTAGTATAGGATCTGTGAACTATTTCTATTAAGGGTTACTATGACTACTAGGGTGCTTGGATAGAGGCCAAACTTACCTGGGTTTAGGCGTACTTTGTTGAGCCAAGCCTACTCCGTGTACTGCTAGGACGTAACAAATGGTGTATTTTTGTGGCTGGTTCAAGACCAAACAACATATTAAGACCATTACTCTCCATCAAACATGTTCGGGTTTGAGCCCTCTGCTAAACGGCTTTGGGCATCAATGTAGATCCCGATACCAAAGATTCCGCTTGACCATGATGCCCTGTTAGGACAGATCTCCACTGCCCTAAGGATGAATCCCCTTAACCTCGCAACGCATGCTTGTTTTACGTAGAGAGAAAAACAGTCCCTGTGTTGCATTATTTCTCACACCATTCGGGTCATAACGGTCCCAGTGTTATATATCTCGAAAGTCGCCTTGCAGGGAGTGGAGGGACACCTTTCTTCTTTTGGTTTTTAGGTCATAGATAGGGTATGGTTAACATGTTCGTATGGTCTCTGTACGCGACCTGGGGATGCTCTAATCAGGCTACCCTGCTAGCTAGTGTGGGTTCCGTCGTTCTGTTGATTATCCATATAATCGGAGTCCTAATGGTGGTCGGCTGACCCCAGTGGTTATAAACGATACATCTATGTCCCAATCAAGCTTGTGGGTCCTACGGTATAATTTTTCACAATCTTTTATGTCTCTTAGTTCAAGGGTTCAAATATGGACAACTCAGCACATAACTTTATAATATTAAGAAAATCATCAAGTTCCACGCTTTAAGCATAAAAATCTTCAAGATAGAATCTTTTAAGAGAAATAAGGGTAGATCCACTACATCTAGTCCAAGATACATCAATATCATGCCATGAGCACTTCAAACATTTTCCTCATAACTTCTCAAATATGCCCAAAGCACAAAAATTGACTTTTTAGAAATTTTAACATATTAAATTTCTTCTAAAGTGCCTAGAAGCACTTTAATCCACCAAAACTTCACTTTAACTCTGAAAAATCACAAGAAATGGACGATGCCTGTTGGTCTAAAACTCGAAGAAGGGAAGTGTACCTTATCGTTTTTCAGAGTAAAAAGTGAGAAAGAGTATCGTCTCCACAGGGATTTGGTTCAAGTATTGAATTCCCACTAGTCCACTAATTGAACTCAATTATGGAAATGCGCAGGCAACACAAATGTGTACGTAAGCATCGCAAACGTAAAATAACTACAAGTGCTGGTTTTTTTAACTAAAATGGAACACTGCTCCAGCATGCATAAAACTAATTAAAAGTAAACCTAGAACTGTCCAATACTCAATAATTGATACGAATGTTAATGAAATCAGTTTATGGAAGGTGTTAGGGTTGGATTTCACCAAAATTTCCTCTAGGTAGCATTAGATCATTACGTGCATTCAAGATAAAATATAATTGAAGATCGAATTCACAAATATTAATTGAAGATCAATCCCTTAACTCATCAATACTTCACTCGAATTAGGAATCCTAATCCCTTAGTAATTCCTAATTTGAGTGAGCCTTAAGTTTAAGAATTCAAATGATCTCACAACCGCGAATCTCTATCCCTAGAGCATTCACAATTATGTTATTCAATCTCAGTTCCAATTCTGAAACTAATTTCCCAATTGTGAAGAAGAATTCAAATTCAAATTCAATCTATAAGTGGCTAAGTCATAGAAGTGTTAAGCGAAGAGAAGAATAATCAATTTTAATGAAAAACAATCATGAATGCATATAAAATATCTGGATTACATAGGTTCAGTGATGACTTCCTCCTTCCCTAACAGAGTTCTAGTTACACATAAGAATAAAAGAAGAAAACAGGGAAGAGAATGGAAGTCATTAGTATGACGGCTCGCGATGGTTGCCCTTCTTCCTCAACCCTAGGGTTCTTCCGTTACCCAGAACCGAACCAGCGTCCAGGAGAGCGGCGGGTCTGTTCTCTACATCTACCTTCAAGAGATAGATCAGTTGGTTGATCTATTGATAGAGGTATGCCCTGTTTTGTTCTATTATGGGCCTTTATAGGTGTTGTTCTATTGTGTCACGTGTCCAACGCAACTGTGCTTGCGTTGCCAATGCAGTGCGTATAACAGAATACTTCCTTCCTTTCAGACTTTCATGTGCTCCACATATTTCTGGTTGTGTTGCCAACACGAAACCCTGTGACAGATTGCAGAAATTAAAACACCATATTTATGAGAATTTATCGCCTAAAAGGCTTTAAAATTGCATTTTTCAGATTGTGTATGGGTTACTCAATTTTCTATCATTTTCTCATGCTTTAGTGGTGCTTTATGCTTCAATTGCTTGCAATTATGTCAAAATATGTACTAAATAAGTGTTGTATTGGACACTTATCAATGCCCATATCCAACCACTCAAAGGTAGTTTGGAGCTCTCATGGTTTCAAAAAAAATTAGATCCACGGGTCTTAGAGAGGATCCACAAAAATAAGAAAACAAACCATAAAAATTCAAAATTTAAAGCTTAAAAGCATAAGTAGTAAAATCCTACTTGTTGAAGATTTTTGTGATTGGCTTTGGGTGGGATTTAATGGCTTCTCTTCCCTTCTTAGATGGTCCACAAAACTGATCCCAAGTGTGGTGGTGCGGCTTTGTGATTAAGTCTTAATTTAACTTAAACTTCAAAGATGGAAGTTGAAGCTTAATGTGGATTTTTGTGTTTTGAGAGAAGTCGGAGTTTTGAGTGAGTTTAGAAAGCTTCCACAAGTGTTTAAAAGAGTTTTAATGGAGTAAATCATCTTCTTCCTTGGTGATCCTACGCAGTTTCGTCCACCTAGGGCCTGTGAGAATTAAATTCTCACTTAAGGGCATTTTGTTAATTTGCATGTAACTTCTATTTTTCAAAAGAATTATAAATTTAAGGAATTATCCTTTTAGGATTAAATTAGTACTAATCATGCTGATTTTGTCACTAATTAAGATTAATTTACCTTAACCATGGTTAATTTTAATTAAACAAGGTTAATTAGCCTTAACCATGGTTAAAGGAATCTTTGCAATTATTATTTTTGACTTTTATACATTTAATTTTTTGATGGCTCATATGCTGAGTTATCACCATGTTTTCCACGTGTAATTTTCGATCAATATGTGTTGGGCCCCATATCTTTGCTTTTGTTTCGTATTTTCTTACCCTACCGGTCTTACAAGGGTTTCTTTGTATTTTCCTGTGAGGTTTAAAATTTGTTCCTCCGATGCTTTTAACACTTATTCATTCGTTCCCAAATTGTTCTTATGTCATTTAATATTTTTATAGGAAAAGATTAGCCCTGGTGAAAGACAGAACTTCCAAAGGACGTTTTAAGCGTTTTTAGAGTTTTCTATCAGTGTTTTCACACTTTATCTTTTCATATTATTTCCTCATCACTTTTCAATCAATGTATTCTCATCCCTTGGGATTTCGTTTATATCTTACGTTTCTTGCACATTTATTAGGGTTACCCAAGTACAGGAACACTTTCATTATTTTTACAAAATTTTCTAATTACGTTGTCTTTACTTTATTTCTCACTAAAGGTTATTTGCAACATAAAGGGTTCACTATGAAAAATTACGGGTGCTACACAAGTAAGTTTGATTAGAAAGATATCTCTAGTTAAAATGATTATGTTATCTTATTATGTTATTTCATCGAATATATGGATTTATGTGTAGAGAAAATAAAATACCCTCTTGCCCATATTCAAAAGGAAAAGTGGTCCTTCTAAGCTGACGACAAAAGAGTTATTAACAAATCTTTCTATTATGAAGCGTTAGGTTTTCAAAGAATTATGATGGTGACGAGGTTCAAGGAATGAACTCGTATCCTAAGAATAGAAGGAAAAGTATCAGAGCTAGTGAAAATATGTTGCTTGATTAAAACGTGTGATATGCTTATGATATAGATTACCATTCAAAGAGTGTAGAGAAATAAGAAGAATTGTGATTAAGGCATGAATGAAATGATAGTCAAATGATATATGTGAAATGATATAGTATGATCTTAAGAAAATGTAAAGTGTATAAATGTCTTGTAAGAGAAGGATGAAATCAAGAATAAGTACTTGTATGCTTAAAACAAAAGTTAATTTCTATGACTTTTAAAAAAATCCACATTATATAAGGATTTGTCTTAAGGATAAAAGTGAATTTGTATGCATGTCATTTCTTACAATAAACTAATCTGGATGGATTGAAAATGTTGACATAAATAATAGGTAGAATCTTACTGAAAAACTTTGTTTCACACCCCCTCCCACCATTTTCTTTCCCATATCCTAATGGTGTCATTCATGAAGGCATGGTATTTGTAGAGATTGACAACGTAAACCGGATGGTTGGAGACTAGAGATCCCCACAGTTGGAGCGCTACTAGGAATTTTGTCTTACCTAACAATGTAAGTTTTTGAAAATAATCATGTAATATGTATGATAGATAGCAGGTACGTATAATAGTATGTAACATGTGAAATAATTATGTAATATATGTAGTGATGTATGAAAAGGTACTAATTCCCTTGCACTAACTTTTGAACATAAGAGTATGTATAAATTATCAAAGTCTGCATAAATAATATGAACCGGTATTGTATGCATTAATATATTCAATATCAAGTAATTAAAGCAAATTAAGGCATGGGTGACAGTGCTTGATTGTTTATTTTCTGCTATAATGATTTATATGACGAGGCTCACATTATCAACAAAGGTTTTAAAATAAAAGTTTTCTCACATTTTCAGTATCAGTAATTTCATCATGAAGGAATAGTCTAATAATGAAATCACGAATATGTCTTAAGCGTAAAACGAGCTTCATTTTTTTAGGATGTTACATTATGCTATCAAAGCAGTTCATCCTTAAAGATCCTAAGGATGGTCTGAAAATACTTCTAGAGCATGCCCACATTTTGGGTTAGAATTATAAGTTATGCTTTTAATCCAGTTAGTAATCTATGTGCATGACTGCTTTATGATTTGTACGATTGGTGACTAATATGCTTGATTTCACTACTGAGTTTGATCATCTCAATTTCAGTGCATGTGTGTTCAAAATCCAATGGAAAAAGCAAGGCATGGTAGAGGACGTCTTAAGAATGTAAAAACCTTAGAAGCCCTAGTGGCAAAAGGTATAAGTAGCCATAACTAAGTGTAAACACCCAATTATGTCTGAGACCACATTTTAAAAATTAATTAGTGAATAAGAATAATTTAAATAATAAATAAACAAACCAAGAAGCAAAGAAATAAATATAAAATGAAAAAAACAAAAAGCAAAAAACAGAGAAACAAACAACAAGAAGACAGAAGAAGAAAATCATGAAAAAGAAAAATAAAAAGCAAAGGAATAAAAAAAATTAAAAACAACAAAAATAAAATCTGAATCTGATTTAAAAATAAATAATAAAATCTGAAATTAAAAAATAAATCAACAAAATCTGAAATAAAAAATAATATATATATATATATATATAAAACAGAAACAATAATGGATAAATTAATTAAAAAACAAAAAATCCAAAAGTATTATAAAAAGGAACATTGGTAAAAATAGAAAAAGAGAAAATTGGAAAATAATAAAGATAAATTTGGAAAGAAAAAGATAAAAACAAAAAAAGATAAAAAATAAAATATAATAAGAAAAAAATTAAAAATGAAAAAGAAAAGAAGAAAATAAAAACAAACAACAGAAAACGGATTTTAATAACAGAAAAAACAGCATTGAAAATTAAAAAAAAAAAACAAACGAACTAGAGAGAAAAAAGGGAGGGAGGATGTGAAAAAGGAGGGAAGAAAAAAAAAGAGGAATTCCTCATCGCTAGGGCTGAAAACTTAGAAGAACGGCTGACTAGATTTTGCTTCTATCGCAACCGAAGAAAATTCACATCAATCTTGCATAGCGTCCTGGATGGTCGCACTCTCCGCTTTCATTGGAAAATTTGCTAAGTTCTGCAAATAATATTAAAGAAGTATGATGGGAGAAGGTAAATGAAAGAAAGTAAGATAGATATGCGGAGAGTTGGGCTCATCAAGATTTTAGAAAAGGAAAATCTAAAGAAGAAAAGAGGCCCTGATTCTAGTGGGGAAGGACCACCCACATTTTCAGCAAGCACTTGAATCATAAAGCGAAGGGAAGAAAGAGTTCGGTTGATGAAAGCGCAGGTGTAGTGGCATGATCACTACAACGACTTCGTACAGGTGAGTCACGCTGCTTTCTTGAATCAAGAACATGGCATCGATTAATTTTGATTTATGCTTGAGTTAAGGAAGAACCTCGTGATAATCTTATTTTGCTTGAGTTAAGGAAGAACCTTGTGATAATCTTATTTGAACGCTGTGTCATTCTTATGTGAAGATCTGGTTGATTGATATGATTGGAGAGACGTGGTTTGCTAAATTTCAATCGTGGTCCCTATTAAGACATCACTGTGAAAATTCGATCTCCATTCAATTGATGATATAACTAGGGAAGGATTCTTAAGTCTCAGTTGTTTGCTGTATGTTCATAGGGTCTGCAAATTGCATTTTTCAGTTTGAATGTGAGTATATAGCTCCGTGAGTACCTTACTTCCCTCCTAAGATTCGTGTAGTCTTTGTAAATTTAGAAGTCCCATCTGTAATTTGATTTGTTGTACAAAGAAATTGCATTAAGTGTTATACCAGAGGCTCTTATTATGAATCGCTACCAAAATTAATGGAAATACAGCACTTGTAAAGGATATCCTTAATGGATCTCTTGCGAAAATTTCTTTATCATCAGACGTACTCAAGGGCTGGTGATATCTTGGTGTTTCGGTGGTGGTTCGGTGCACTGTACAGAGCATATTACAACCGACCTTCAAGTAGTTGACCATGAAGGACTAACCAGAATTTATTCCTATCAACATGAGTATCACCAAGAAAATTGTATTGTAGAGAAAACAAGTCAAGGAGCCTAACCTGGATGATGTTTACGCCTCAGAAGTATGGACGTTGTCCTCACTCAAATGTCGATCTCCTCTGCCTTGCGATTAACCCTTTCTTCAGAAGCTTTCCTTTAAACTTCTCCCAAAACCAATAAAAGAGAAAAAAAGTCCCCTCTCAATTGCTTGAATTCCTCTTTTATAGGTTCATTTGAACCCTTAGGCGGGTTTCTTCTCTCCCTTTTGCTCATCCTTCTCCCTGGTTCCCGCCTCCAATTTTGTTGTTTTTGATATTTAATTTTCAAATTCTCTTTTTTTTTATTTCTTTTTTTTCCCGATTTTATTTCTCTAATTCTTGTAATTTTCATTACTCTGTTTTCATTTATTCTTTCTTTTTCTATTTTAATTTATGTTTAAAGTGTTATATTTTTTGTTTTATTTATTTTCGATTTTATTTCCTATTTTTTCTTTTTCTTGTTTTCGTTCTTATTAATTATTTCATATTTTCCTATCTTATTTTATTTTTCGTTTTTATTTTGTTTGTTTAATGTTCTCTTCTTTTCACATTTTGGCTCCAATTAATTTATCAATTATTTATTTTTCATTTTCTGTTTTTAGCATTTTTCTATTTTTTTGTCTTTTTGTATTTCCCTTATTCTATCATTTTCTGTTTTTTATTCCTTAAGTTACTTTTTATGCATATTTATTAATTAATTTCAAGATGGGGGTCTCGAACATAATTGGGTGTTTACAAGACCTAAAACCAAAATGAATTTAATTTGAAAATAATCAAGAAGAAGATTAGGTTTGGTTTAAAACAAATTGGGCTTGATTTTCAAATTTTTGGAGAAAAGGAATTGGTTGAGATGAAGTAGTTGACTTGAAATTTTATGGAAAATCAAACTTGATTTAAGTTGGAAAAAAACTTGATTTGATTTGGAACATTAAAGGAAAGGAATTAGGTTTAATTTGAACAAGTTTGAATTGAAACTTAAAGGGAAGAATTAAGTTTGGATTTGAAAAAGAATTTTGGTTGAAGAAAAAGAATTCAATTGGGGTCGAATAAGAATGAATTTTACTTAAAACTTGAGGAATAGGAATAAATGGGATTTGAGCATGATGAATTTTATTCAAAAACTTAAGGAATAGAAATTAAGAAGGATTTGAATAAATAAATTGAATTTGAATTTTTAAAACAAAAGAATTATTTTTTATTTGAATAAATTTGAATTGAGGGTTGAGAGAAAGCATTAAAATTGATTTGGGTTGAGAGAATTTAAATGGATTAAATTTAAACTGGACAGATCAATTATGCTAGGTCTATATAGAAATTTCACGCGTATGGCCCAAACTTGAAATATGGTGGCCGCCTTGTCTATCTTAGGAAATTGGCCCAAAGAGATGACCTCAAACCCAAACAACACAAACTTGTAGGTGAAATAATACATGTAAAATAAAAAGGCATTGTGCGGGAATCGAACTCGAGACCTAGTTGCTGCATGTATAACGGACTAACCTCTAAGTCAAAGTTGTGGCTTAGTATAAATCAGCACAAGTGGAATTAAGTGATGGTTAGGGAATCGATTATCTTTACAGCAGGCCTCTAATTGGACTTTAAAAGAGGCACGTGCGTAGCCCATTGAACTTTGCCCCCAATCAAATGCATGGCGGCATCTTGAGGGGATTAATAGTGAATAGCTGCGTGCAAGGATCGAATACACTGATCCAGGGTTGCAAACCATACATTCAACCATTTGAACTATGCAACTTTATGGCTTATAATCTGAGAACCATATATATGTATAGAGTAGGCTACTTCTTAGTCAAAGATCATCAATGGGCCCTCAAATTTATTGGGATTTATCTATTCACGTGGTTCTTTTCATGCACGGGATATGGAAAACCCTTGGGGCCCATACTCGGGGTTCTCTTTACACCCAAGTCGGAGTCATGAGGTCAGACTCATTCCTCTGTGCGCAGTTCCTGGAACCAAACTACCAGCTAGAATTTTTGGGAGCCATGCATTCACGGCCACGTATAACCACAAAAGAGGGGTGTAGTACTCGCACTTGTTTTGGCTGGAATAGAATAATGAGAGTACACAAATGCGTGCATGTGCGTTCGATTAGGCTACACACTACTTACTATCAATCCCACCAGAAGAATGGTTAAAGACCTTAACCAAGAGGTGCCGTTTAATGCACGTTAAATGGATGAAAGGGGTGAGACTACTTCTCATGGTAGGTTTTGTGCTTAGTTCGTTGAGACCTGTACCTACTCTGTTGGCTCTTTTTGTACCAACCAGAAAAGATATCATACCACTAGATAATGTTCAGGCCCAGCAAGGGCACAGACTTCTCTTTTGGAGCATTAGAAAAAATTCCCTCTAAACATTTAATGAGAAGTAGTAACCAGAATCTCCAGGTTTGTGGAGTTATTTCTAAAAGCTCTGACTTAGTTTCCTCACTGAAATATGCCCCTTATGCCTAAGCTTAGTCGAATAGGGTGGCTATTGACACCGCCTTAAACCTTTAACTGATTAGAGCATTTTGCTGTAATGAGCTTTATGTAGAGTCAATCAGGCCATTATATAATATTATGACACTTCTTAATGTGACTCTCCTACAACCAAATGGTAACAAGTTGTACTTTGTCGCAACCGTAATTCCGACGAGACGACGAACTCGCTAAAATTTTAAAAAAGTTGATTTTGATGATGTGGAGTCGCCACCAAATTTTTATTTAAGGGAAAAAGATTTGGAAAAACCCTGGATGAGATTTAGGTTCGGGAGTCGGTTACGAGTGGGGAAGGTGTTAGGCATCCTACTCGCCTGTTCCAAAGAACAGTATCCTTAAATTGAGTGTGTGATTATTTGAAAATAGTTTGATCCCTTTTATTAGAGTGAAAATAAATACTTGATGGAGGTTAGCCTGACAGGACTTGATCCTGCTCCTACGTATTCCCTGGTGCAATGGGAAACTCAAGGCTTACGTAGTTCTGGTTATGTTTTGAAAGCTTGACTTTCGAAAGTGTTTGAAAGAGTGTTTGAAATGTGCTCGAAGGCTTGACCTTCGGAGCTACTTGGAAAGTAAAAATAGCTTGACTATTTTTGAAAACTATTTTTAGGGGGGCGATCCTCATCCACATATGCGCAGGGCCCAAGACAACTACGGCTACACTTGGACCCATAAGAAAAAGCTACCAGTTCGTGCTTAGAGCTCGTCGCGTGAGATTTAAGAATCGCAAAACAAGATTTTTTTATTTTGAAAATCGAGGAATAAAAATGAGCAAGGTTTTTATTTTGTAAAAAGGAAAGGGAAGCCTAACCCACATATGCACAAGGCCCAAGACAACTACGGCTGCACTTGGACCCATACCAATCTCTAAACAACGAACAGCAGAAAAAGCTATCAGTTCGTGCTTAGAGCTCGTTGCGTGAGATTAAGAATTACAAAACTAGATTTTTTATTTTTGAATAACGATGAATGAAAAGACAAGACACAAGTAATTATTAGAAATTTAGGAGAAAATTTATCGATTAAGGAATTTTATGAAAATACTTGATAATCTTGAATTTATTTAGGAATTTTGTATTTTTTATGAATTATTTAGGAATTATTGAAAAAAAAAATTAATTTCTGGAATTTTTGAATTTTTTATTAATTTCTGGAAATTTTGAATTTATTATTAATTTCTGGAAATTTTGAATTTTTTATTAATTTCTGGAATTTTTGAATTTTTTATTAATTTCTGAAATTTTGGAATTTTTGTTAATTTTGTTAATTTCTGGAATTTTTTATTAATTTCTGAATTTTTGAAATTTTTTATTAATTTTATTTAATTTCTGGATTTTTTGAATTTTTTATTAATTTTCTTAATTTCTGAATTTTTATTGATTTTCTATATTTTTTGTAAATTTTTTAGATTTTTATTAATTTTCTTAATTTTTGAATTTTTATTGATTTTCTGTATTTTTTGTAAATTTTTTTGGATTTTTATTAATTTTTATGAATTTCTGGAATTTTTGAATTTTTTATTAATTTTCAGGGGACATGTTGGGAATTTACTAATCTCTCTACAGGGCAATTTAGAGATTAAGAAATTCTGAAGGGGTGGTGTGGACAAATTCATTGAAAATAAAGCAAAATACTGTGAGGGAAGCTCGAATTGTTTCCACCTATGTAAGAGTATTAGTGGTATTCGCATTAAATGGCTTCAGCCCGTGGACCCCACACTAGACAAACTTCCTACACTATACACAAAAACCTAAGTTCTTAACCTTTTCGTACGTGAAATCTTCTTGCATGGCTTCTAACTCTGCTGTACCCTATAGTTCATTCTCAATTTTCAGAGGCTAAGCTGAGGCAGTGGGATACCACTTGTATCATAAAACAAAGTTTGCAAACTCTGAAGTCAGAGCCCCTTGCCCCTCCTACCATAGAGGTCGTAACCTTTATGGAGTCCATTAACCATGCATCTATTCACTGTTTTGGTGCAAACTTGACCCCTCAACGTGGGCTTCATCTATCCTAAGCAAAGTGTAAGCGTCCCTTTTAACCATGTCTTGACACTTCTGAGTACCCCGAGTAGGCAAACTCTTAAACTTGCCCTACGACTTTCACCACGTTTCTTCATTTCCGGATATTGGTCATGTCTGACCTTACATATACATGGGTTTTGGGGAGTCTGATCATACTTGGGTTCGGTCTCTATTTCCTCTTCCTCCTATCCATGATCCTTGCGTATGACTCAGGACCACCGCGTTTCTATTTCGACTAGAAGACGACCATTCATACACACCTTTGGGAGCGAGATATACATGCTGCATTTGATGTTATTACAACTGGTTCTTGTAGTTATCTTTACTAGGGAAGGGAAGCTTATGCCCACGTTTTGGGACAGGGGACATATCCCCGGAACATAATGCATGTCGTTGAAGAATTTTCTAGTTATCAGAAATCTTACTACTCTAAGGGGTGGGTCCTTTTCCATTCGTAAATGAGATACCCTTCCTATGAAGTCTACCTTGCATTTCTTGACTGGGATTGTGGGGAAGAAGATGTCAATACTAACAAGCTTGCTAAGAGGATCTTTAGCTTTTTGACCCATTCGCACTCAACACTCATTTGGCTGACTCTCCTGTATATCCTATGTCTCTGATGAATCGAGACCGACCTAAATACAAATCCATTCCCAGCCTGTTGACTAACTGAATTTAGTATGTTAGATTCTGTGATCGCTTATTTCTCAATGTTTGAGACGCGGTTTGTAGCGGTGTCTTTTCTTGGCTCTTTCAGCAACCATGGGGTTTATCGTGAGGACGCGATCCAATTTCAAGGCGATCTAAATTCCTAATCAAGATGTGTTTACGCTCAGTTTCTTTTATCTGAATTCAAGCAACCAACTATAGAGCGAGGAGGACAAAATGCATGCACCTCTTTAGCAGGAAAAGTACAGAGTCTTCTGTTCCTTGTGGCTAGTTCTCTCTTTTTGATTGAGTTCTTTCCTAGCACTCAGTAGTCATAAACACTCTACGTCTTATTGCAAAAATCAAGATTTTACCCCCAAACATCATGCAGATTGTTACAGAATCACTATGCAGCTAATGATATAAAAGAATTTGGTTCTTTGCACTAAAACCAAGCGGGCAAACGAGCATGGTGTTCTAGATTTGGCATGGCTTTTGAGACGAAGGATAAGAGGATCTAACCTGTTAGGCGATCGGAGAGTAAATCGACGATCGGTCTCGTTCTTCTCTTCCCAGTCCTTCCTGCTTAAGCTCGAGGAGAACTCCAATTCCTCTCTTCTCTCTGCTCAGTATCCTTTCTCCGTTTCTTTTTTCTCACCCTCGCTCCTCGAAGCTCCAATCCAGTCCTCCCTTTTCTGCACCCAAATGTCCCTTTTATATAGCCTCTGTTTGTTTACTTTTCTTTTTCCCTTTTAAAATTCTTATATTCCTTCTTCTTTTTTGTCCTTTTCTGCAAAAAATGTTTGATTTATTTGTTTTTTTAGTTTTCAGAATTTTATTCGTTATAAGTGTTTAGAAAACAAAAATTAATTTTCCCAAATTTTCTAATTTTGATTTTTTTACTTTCAGACTTTTATTTTTGATTTTTTAATTTCTGTTTTGTTTTATTTTTCAATTTCCATTTTTACTTTTTTGTATTGTTTTCATTTTCTGATTTCATTTATTTAGTTGATTTTATTATTTTTTAATTTTTCTTTTTTGATTTTCGTGATTTTAAAATTTTTATTTCCTTTTCTAAAAAAGTTTTTAATTTTTGTTTTCTGTTTCTGTTTATTTTTCTGCTTCTTTGTTTATTTATTGAATTAGTTTCTTGATTAATTTTATAAGTGGGGGCATCAGACATAATTGGATGTTTACATACTTCTGATTTCTAGGCTTTCAAAACTCAAATTCTAGGCTATTATTCAGTGTCCTTCCCCATCTTGATCCAAATTCAGATGTGGTAACTTGGTATCACGACGATGGACTGTTGGAGGCTGGGGTTTGACAAGAGGCAAAAGGAGAAGGATCTGCAT
This sequence comes from Canavalia gladiata, assembly GCA_037954105.1. Taxonomy (NCBI): domain Eukaryota; kingdom Viridiplantae; phylum Streptophyta; class Magnoliopsida; order Fabales; family Fabaceae; genus Canavalia; species Canavalia gladiata. The sequence goes on from CM075663.1 coordinate 30,223,392, forward strand.
AATTATGCAGATTATGAACCCATCAGAATTATTGTATCTAAAGCCCATTTCTCCAGGCCTTTGTATCTTTGTGTAAGGGTTCGAAGACTCTGGTCGTTGATTCAACACCACTTCTTAAGTCCTAATCCTTCGAGTGAGACATACTAATGGCTAATGGAATAGTGATAGCCAAACTATATGATTGGATCATAATTAAGCTTGGGACGTTTATGCGGTAATGCTCTTGCAGTATTAGGGAGATCTATAGGATTATACAGGCCATGGACCTCACCTATCATACCTGGATCAGAATCACCATACATATTTGTGTTTTTGGGACAGAGTGTTTATCATCTCCTCATACATGGAATCTTTTAATTTTCGATCAAAACACTCACGGGTTCGTAACAGAAATTATGATTTTTTATTAGACTTTACGTCTCTATATGATCTTGCTCAAATCAAATGCATCAAACAATCACTAGTAAACACATAACGCACATATTCCTTTACAATATCAATACGAAGATTTGCAAATAATGAAGGCAACCATAATGATCTAGAAAGTGATCTTGAACCTACCAAGAATTAGAAGTCTTATCTCTTTATGTTGTATACCAGAGAAGTATGAGAGAAAATTCCTAATGCTTAATGCTTTGAGAACGCTCCTATCCCTCTGTGTAATGACGTGAATTTCTTCACTTTTGGATCCTGCTTGGACTAGAGCACCCAGGACAGAGAGGTATCCTCCCCCAAAATCAACAGGGAGCTAAAATGAGAGCAGGTCCCCCTAGAACCCCATCCAGGTGCTGAACTTGGAGAGGCCTCAGTCGCAGAGCAAAGACTAGAGAAAGAAAGCGCCCTCCCCTAATTTTCCCCCCTCCTCTTTTGTTTTTTTTTCTTTCCTTTCTTCATTTTTCAAACCGTTTTTAGTTTTTTCTTGTTTTTTTCGTTTCAAAAGTCGTTTTCTGTTTTTTCCAAAATTGGTTTTTCCGTATTTTTTGTTATTTTTGCTTTTTACTTAATCAATTTAATTTCTTTTTATTCGTTAATTTCTGATTTTATAAGATTTTATAAATTTGTTTTATTATATTTCTGCTTTTCTTATTTCTTTTTCTTTTTCTTTTTTATTTATTTATTCATTTATTTATTTTTATGGTTTTTCATTTTTTTATATATTTGATTTATTTGTATTTTTTTTTTGTACTATTTTTATTTCTTGATTTTATTTTATTTTTGTTATTTTTTCATTTATTTATTATTATTTTAATTTTTTATCATTTTATTATTTTTTGTATTATTATTATTATTATGTTCCTATTATTTTTATTTCAAATTTTCTGTTTTACTTATTTTTAATTATATCTATTCCTATTCTTCCAATTTTTCTTTCATCATCATTTTCTTCCTCGTTTCTTTTTTGTTGTTTTCATTTCTTTCTTCATTTTTATTTGGTTTTTTCCTTCTGTTTTTATTATTCATTTATTTTTAAATTAGTATTGGTTTCTTGCTTAATTTTAACAATTGAGGGCCTCAGACATAGTTGAGTGTTTACATGGATATGTTTTCCTACTCTCGTCAATCTTTGCATGCACCAATGGCAATAGCGCTTAGGTGCAATGGCTCACAGCTGCCCGGCGTGCTGAAGCTGGCCTTGCTTAAAAGGCGCCTCTCCCGCTCAATCAAGGACTTAAGGGATGAGTACTCTATGAGTAAACAAAAGGTCCTCGGATCCCTATACATCCCTAACACGTCTGAATAAGGTGAAAACCCTCTAAGGAGGCTTCTCTGTGAAACTCAAAAGGACCATCGGTTTAGTCAAAATGAAGAAGCCCATGCATGGCAAGTCCTTGCAGCTATTGGGAATCTAGTACTTTAAAATGATCCCGTCAGGTCTTGAGCATCCCATGCAGCTCACACATCAAACACGATCCCACGCCTCCATGCACGGCGCACCCGTTCACTAATGTTCGTCCCAGAGTGTGGTGGTTGTTGCGGATTGTTCCTAAAGCAAGGTCAATATTACATGGATGGGGTATGGGTAGAATCAGGAACCCCAACTGGACCAGAGGTTGCTCAAGCTTGGTGTTGATTGTTGGGTACCTAAATCAGAGTGAAGTCAACTTGAAAAATGCTCCCTAAGATAATCCAGAAATGACGAACAGGTAAATCCTATAAGGGCCAAAGGAGGAAGACACTATGAAAGACCTTGAATTCAACGTGCATGGGCATGTGCATGACTTCATCAAATATTAGCCAAACTGAAGACACTAAATTAAATCGAAGAGCCTTAAAATCTCAACCAAAGAGCTTAGCCCAATGGTCAAAGGTGTTGCTTGTGGCCCGCACGACAAGGGTTCGAATCTTATCTAGGCCCTTTTTTGGCAGATTACCCCCTAGGCCTCAGTTTATGGGCCGCGTGCGTCGATCCAAAATGGGACTGAATTGGGCATCCAATCCAAACCATACACAGCCTATATGTTCCTCAAACTGGGCCACCTAAGTGGGACTGAATCGGGCCACCTTTGGACTCATATATTCAATTGATTAATTTGGACCCTAGCCAAAGCAAATTAGGCTTATCTGAACCCTATACAGGCAGCATATTTCTACGTATTTGGGCCTTACCTCTGAGCAAACTGGGCTGTCATTCAATTGATCAAGTCTTTTAATTTAAGTTCATTTTAAGTAGGATCAATTTTAATTTTCCTTTTAAAATTCGAAATTGATTTCCTTAAAAAAAATTAAAATTAAATTCTTTGTTTCTTTTAAATCAAGTCAAGTCCATTTCCAACCAAATTTATTAAATCAAGTTCGATTTCTCAAACTTCATCAAATCCAACCTAATTTTTTCAAATCAAGTTTGTTTGGCTTTTTTTACTTTCAAGTCCTTTTTTTATCAAGCTTATTTCTCGTCTTAAAATTGTGTCAAACCCAATCATTGTCTTCTTTCTATTTTAAATCAAATTCTTTTCCTCAAAGTTTCAATTCAAATCTATTTCTATTGAAATTAAATTTAATTCCTTTCCCCAACTTTGAGTCAAAATTCATTCTTAGTCTAGTCAAATTTATTTTATACCAAACCCATTCTTCACAATCAAGTCCATTTTTAGTCAAATCCAAATGGAATCTAATTCTCCCAATTCAAGCCAAATTTCATTTCTTAGAATTCAATCCAAATCAAGCTCTATTTCTCAAGTTTCAAATCAAGTACAAATTCTCAAGTTTAAGTCAAAATCCTTTTAAATCAAGTTCATTTTTAAATCTAGTTGACTTTAAATCAAGTCCATTTGAAGTCAAGTTCTTAAATTGAAGTCAAGTTCGTTTTTAGTCAAGTGAAGTTCAATTTCTTCAAATTGCAATTTAAATTTGTTTTAATCAGGTTAATTCGTTCATTCTATTTTAAATGAAGCTCAATTATTTCCTTATCGTTATTATTTTCTTCAAATTAAATTCTTTTGGAATTCTAAGTCTCACGCAAAGAACCCTAGATACGAACTGGTAGCTTTTTCTATTGTTCGATGTTTAGGAATTCATATGGGTTCCAGTGCAGCCGTAGTTGTCTTGGGCCTTGTGCATATGTGGACTAAGATTCCTTTTGTAAATAATTTCAACAAAAACTTCATTTGGAACTCCTAAGTCTCACGCGACGAACCCTAAGCACGAATTCGTAGCTTTTTCTGTTCTTCGATGTTTAGGAATTTATATGGATCCCAGTGCAGCCGTAATTGTCTTGGATCCTGTGCATATATGGACTAAGGATTCTCCTCAAAATATTTTCAAAACATTATGTTCATTTTCAAATACCCCTTTTCAAGTGCCTTCAAAGGTCAAGCCTTCAAATCAAACTAGAACTACGTAAGCCTTGAGTTTCCCATTGCACCGGGGAATACGTAGGAGCAGGATCAAGTCCTGTCAGGCTAACCTCCATCAATCTATTTATCTTCACTCTAATTAAAGGGATCAAGCAAATTTCAAAAAGTCACACACTCAGTTTAAGGGTACCGTTCTTCGGAACGGGCGAGTGGGGTGCCTAACACCTTCCCCACTCGTAACCGACTCCCAAACCTAAATCTCTTCCTCAATTTAGGGTTTTTCCAAATCTTTTTCCCTCAAAATAAAAATTTGGTGGTGACTCCACATTATCAAATAAATTCTATTTTAAAATTTTAGCGAGTTCGTCCCGTCGTGGTTACGGTTACGACACTAAGTAATTCAGTAAAATTAGATAGGGGGATTTTATATTTTAAATGAAATAAAAAAACATTTTATTTAAGGAAAAATCAAAAAATATTAATGTGTTTATATATGTTTCTATGTGTACATAATCAAAACTAAAAATGTCCCATCATCATGACACATATATACAATGAATTTAGAGGAGGAATTGATTCCCGCAACACACACTATAGTATTATCCAACACTACATAATTTGATTTTAATATTGATGAGATTCAAAGCATGAAACCACTTATTTTATAATAATTTGAATAAAACTTATTTTTCAATTTGGAAAAACTACTTAAACTAATAGGCCATTGTAAGAATCATAAGGCTAAAAGATAACATTATTAGGGCTCAAACATTAACATAAGAATTTAACAAAATCAAAATACAAACATTAATTTAGTCAAATAAGTATGTTGTGTTTGAACATGAAGGAATGAGCCTCTTGACCTAATGGTTGAAATTAAAATTCTTAGGAACATCAAGCCTACAATGATGGAGAGGATTTGACATTATGGTTGAAATCCAACTCCTTTGAGAAAATTTAATGTTTTATAGGTGGTGTATCAAGAGATTGGATAGGATTTGGACCAGTAGGATCACATCTCTTGATCTCATGGTTGAAATCTAACTCTTGGGAAATAGTAGATTTGCAATTATGGATTGGATTTGGACCAGTTGGAACACATTTTTTGATATTATGGTTGAAATCTAACTCCTTTGAGATAATTGAATGTTTTTCGAATGGTTTATCTCGAGATTGGGCTGGAATTGCACCATTAGGAACACGTCTCTTGATCTCATGGTTGAAATCTAACTCCTTTGAGATAATTGAATGTTTCACAGGTGGTTTATCACGAGATTGGGTTGGATTTGGACCAGTAGGAACACGTCTCTTGATCTTATGGTTGAAATCTAACTCCTGGGAAACAGTAGATTTGCAATTATGGATTGGATTTGGACCAGTTGGAACACATTTTTTGATATTATGGTTGAAATGTAACTCCTTTGAGATAATTGAATGTTTTTCGAATGGTTTATCTCGAGATTGGGTTGGAATTGCACCATTAGGAACACGTCTCTTGATGTCATGGTTGAAATCTAACTCCTCGGAAATAGTAGATTTGGAATTATGGATTGGATTTGGACCAGTTGGAACACATTTTTTGATATTATGGTTGAAATCTAACTCCTTTGAGATAATTGAATGTTTCACAGGTGGTTTATCACTAGATTGGGTTGGATTTGGACCAGTAGGAACATGTCTCTTGATCTCATGGTTGATATCTAACTCCTGGGAAACAGTAGATTTGCAATTATGGATTGGATTTGGACCAGTTGGAACACATTTTTTGATATTTTGGTTGAAATCCAACTCCTTCGAGATAATTGAATCTTTCACAAGAGTTGGATCAGTAGGAATACGATCTTTTATCCCATGGTTGAGGACCATGTCATGGGATACTACAGAATATTTCAATAGTGGTTTATCGGATAATTGGGTGGGAATTGGATCAATAGAGACATCACCCACAACAGAAGAAAGAAATAAGAAAGATACAATGCCAACCAAATAAACCTTTGTCATTTTCATCTTGTTAGGTGGTATTTTACTAATGGCAAAACAATGTGTTAAATAGTAGGACTTTATAATTTCATTATTATTAGTCTATTTTTTTTATCTTTTTGTTCAATTGCCTTTTTTTCATGTTGAAATAACATAAGTTAATATTGTACCAATAATTTTAACTATAAAAGAAATTATCTTCTTTGTTTTAATATCAATTAATTTCTTTTTATTCAATATGGTCAATTGAAAGCGTTAATCATCCTTTTTTATTTTACAATTTTTATTTCTAGTTAAATATTTTTATAAGAAAGGTAAAATCAATAATAAAAAAATTAAGTTTTCAATTAATTTTGTAATTGACTTAATTATATTTTAAGCGTTTGACCAATTATATTTTCTCATCATACACTAACAACAACAATTGATTTGAGCTGGTTGTTGACTATCTTAAATTGATTTGGTAACAATATTAATATATATTTGTTTAAATTTTAATATATTAAATATTATGTTATTAATGATTTTTTTCTTACAATCAAAAGGTATTTTTAAGCCACAATTTCTTTTTATGAAATTTTTTTAGTTGCTGTAAATTTTGTAGGTTAAATATGAAAGAATAAATCTATTCAAACATTTAAGAAAATTTAATGTAATTAATAAAAGTTTGTTTTATAGATAATAATAATAATAATAATAATAAATTTAAATATTAAAAACATAAATTATTTAAATTTTAAAAATTTATAAAACTAAAGATTTTTTATTAATTTATGTTGTTCTAAATATTTTCTAAGTAACATCTTTATATTTAAATTTTAAAATTATTTAATATTTAATGGTTAAAATTGCAATAAATCGTATAATATTTGATTGCTTTCGTTCCTTATTTCCATTCATTTCATTTATTTTTTATTTACATTGATTCTAAACTTAAATTAAATTTAAATAGAGTTGATTAGAATCGTACTACTGAATATACAACCTACACTTTACTTTCATCTTGTGAAAACATAAATTATTAATTAAATAAATAAATAATTAAAATAGTTACTATTATTTTTATTAAAAATAAATAAATAATATTCTTTCAAATGATCTATGTGATGATATTGTATATGATGTATTTGGTAAAATTAATCGAAAAACTTGAAAGATAAAAAATAAAATATAAGGTCAAAGTTAGATCAAAATTAAAAAATTAAATAAACTTAATAAATTAAAAATATTTGATCAAATTATATGTTGAACTAACCCGTAAGTAAAGTTTAAATATTGAAACGAAAATTAAATATTATAAATAATAATTTTTTTATTTAAACTAAATTACATTGTTAGAAGTGAGTATAATAACTTTTTTTAACTGATTTCTGTTTATATGTATAAGTTAAACCAAAAAATAGATAAAAAAAATATATTATTTTTAAAGGGTCGGATGTTAAAAGAATGATTTGATAATTTAATTAATTATTAATTATATTACTTATGATGTGAATTGTTGAGTAAATAAATTTTTATTTTGAAATTAAAAATATTTACTCAAGTGTTTTAGAAATAAATTTTAAGTACCATTTCTATAAAGCAAATAATTATGTTGTGTATATAATTTGAATCTTTTTATCATAACGATTGAATGATTTGTTAAAAATACTTTAAATAAGTCTTTCAATACTTAAATTAAATATAATAATGTTAAAAAACATAATAAAAAAGCTTATATTTTTTTACCAAATTATTAAATATTTCATAATAAATTTATGATTTTGTTATGAATCTCCATCATTTAGATAGATCTCTCATGCATCGCAATAAATTTTTCATACATATTTTTATTGACTGTATCTCTGTCATTAATTTTTAAAAGTTTTTAAAAATGGATGTAATTTGGATACAACTCAAGAACGGTAAATATCCCGCTATCTGTTGAGTTAATTCTAAGATAATTATACAACTCAAATATACCTAATATGACTTCAATTTAAATTTTTAGTAAATCGTGATATTATATTCGGTATCTTTGATAATTTCTTGAATATTTTAAGTAATTTTTTCAGAACAACTTTAAATAGATAATGTGCATGATTGAAAGCCTCTTTAGTATTTGCAAGAGGTTCATATTCAAATTCAGATGTGTAGTTACCCTATCTTGGTTTAGGTAACAAATATTCTTTTTTAACTGGTTTATTCTTTATCCATCAAATAAAATTTAACTATTAACAAAGAAAAAATATGATATAATTTATATAAGTTTTATTCTAAATAAATTCATAAATAATAACTACTTGTGACATCTTCAAAAAGATTAATTCAAATGTGTTAATCTAATGAAAAAAATATGTGTTTCATCTATAGATGCTTTCCATTTAATTGATGAAAATTTGAAAAATATCAAAATCACAAGTAGCCATTATATTGGATGTCGTAGGATATTTTCTTCTCCCCTATAATATGTTTGATTTGCCTCAAGAGTACATACATGTATGTGGATGTCATTAGTATATTAAATATAATCATATGATCACAATTAAAGATAATGATGTCAATTAGAAATCATGAGATGATGGAAAAATAAATATCTTGAAATAAGACATGTTGTTCATCATTAGCAATTAGAGATGGTGCCAATTTAATGGTCAAATATTTGGTTTTATGCTTTTATTTACAGGATCCCTATAGTCATTGCTCCTATAACCAATGACTTCCAAAATTTCATGAAACACTCTACTGATTGTAAAACCAAAATAATGAAATTTTTATTTCACATCATTATCAGAATCACCCAAGGCAAGAATGTATAAACCTTGATTACCTACTTAAATAAGTTAAGGCATTAGTGTCTTTCCATACTTAAGTACACATATGTTGTCACAACCGTAATTTCGACGAGACGACGAACTCGCTAAAATTTTAAAATAGAATTTTATTTATCATGTGGAGTCGCCACCAAATTTTTATTTAAGGGAAAATACTTGGAAAAACCCTGACTCGAGGAAGAGATTTAGGTTCAGGAGTCGGTTATGAGTGAGGAAGGTGTTAGGTTAGGCACCCCACTCACCCGTTCCTAGGAACGGTACCCTTAAATTGAGTGTGTGATTTTTGAAAATTTTTTGATCCCTTAATTAATGTGAAAATAAATAGATTGATGGAGGTTAGCCTGACAGGACTTGATCCTGCTGCTACTTATTTTCCGGTGCAATGGGAAACTCAAGGCTTACGTAGTTTTGGCTTCAAGGATTTGGTCCTCAAGGAAGTTTTATACGGGATGGGAAAAAGCACTTTAGGTTATTTTTTTGGATTGTTTTGATTTGAAGAAAGGATTGGAAAGGGGAGATCATTGATCCACGTGCACAGAGTCGAAGGAAAACGAAGGTTGCACGGCGACTCCTATGAATCTCTGAACATCGAAAGACAAGGTCTGCTGCACTTTCAACTTCGGGGCTCATTGCATGAGATCTAGGATCCTTTGGGATTTTGGAAATAAAAATAATTTAAAAGAAAAAGGTAATTTTGAAGAGAGATTGAAAAGGGAAATCTTTGATCCATGTGCACAGAGTCGAAGGCAAGCGAAGGTTGCACTACGACTCATATGAATCTCCGAACATCGAGAGACAGGGTATGCTACACTTTCAACTTTGGAACTCATTGTGTGAGATCTAGGATCCTTTGGGATTTTGGGAAATGAAAATCGTTTAAAAGAGAGAGATAATTTTGAAGAGAGATTGAAAAGGGAAATCTTTGATCCATGTGCACAGAATCGAACGCAAGCGAAGGTTGCACTGCGATTCATATGAATCTCCGAACATCGAAAGACAGGGTGTGTTGCACTTTCAAATTCGGAACTCATTGCGTGGGATCTAACATTGATTCAAAACTATGGAATACGTGTGAAGACATCTTATTTTGGTGATAATATGTATTAACATTTCTATCAATATTGACTGTTGCATCCCATGTTTACAATCTCAGATGCTCGGATATATAGATCCCTGCTTGCTGTAATAGAAAGCATTTGCTGTTCTTAACCACTTTTAATAATAGCTTATCTTTCATTCAGTTGAAGTATGATCATAAAATTCCAACAATTTATGGTTATAACAGCATCGGTCATGGTATTAATCTGCTATCCAGGAGCTTGGGTTCTCTTTCAAGATGGAAGTAGTCATGTATGCTAGGCAAATGATTATGCAGCCTGTCCCTACGTCAGTGGTGTCCGCTTTAGGTATACATCATACTGACGGTGGCCGTGAAATTCTTCTTGGTTAAGGGTTATTGATGTCATGACCAAGGCTATGCTAGTGCAATTGGAAGTGTTACTTCTTATGGCTAAACAAAATTCCGCCGACCAAGATGACTGACATCCTTGCTAATTTGAGTCTGACTTGATTTTTATTTTATTTTTTGAAATCAACTATTTCCAAACTATAGGGGACCTAATAACCAAGAAATCTATAGAGGTAGGGACCCTAGTCCGATCTGGTTTCTTGGACAGTCTATGATTTTGATTTCTACATCGGGTTTCTCACCTATCAATTTTGGACTCTAGTTCAACTTCCCTGTTCCATTTTCCAGTTCTAGATGACCAGCTTTGAAAGGAGTCTAAAATGGCTAAGTTTCCTTCGCCCGAGCCTACAAGCAGGAGGTACTGATCCTATTGATACCTAATCTATCGGGGTTGCAGATTTATGATCGATTTACCTACACTCCTTATAATATGAGTGTCTAGATTCTAAGCTGCTAATCTAGAGATCCAAGGATAAGTTACCAGATATGATGTCAGAGCTTAATAAAGGATTTGGAACTAGAAGCAGATCTGTGGCTACTCATTTCATGCACTCAATTAGGAAAAGAATCAGGTTCACGTTTTTATAGCCATTAAACCTGAGCAAGGTACTAAGGACATGGAGTCTGAATCTGTGGGTTAACCAGCTGAGATATTAGTTGTTTTCGGTTATTCCTTAGGTTAAATGCCTAAAATCCTCAAGTTAGTGATTGATCTGTCCCCTGTTATATCTCCTGGACATAGACAGTATTGCACTGCCCTACATGGGATTCCATAGCAAGGACCTACGTAGCAAAATGTCACTGGTATGATAATCTGCACTAAGATCTACAGTGGATCATCAGCCCCGTCTTTTTTGGTTTACCTCTAAGGGATGTTGTAGTTCAGGGACGGGAGTTGGTATACTAATCCTAAGGACTTATAACCTGATTGTTTTCCTCCTGGCCTGTTACCTACCTTCAAACTTACTCAGCCTAGATGCTCGTTTAATTTCTGATCCTTCTTTGATTTTTCTTAAACTACCTAAGGTCGACTTACCCCTCATCAATTGGGGAGTTCCAGGGTGCAGGGCCTGTAATTAGCTATCTGCTAAATCGGCAATGTAACTTATTTAAAGGAACTACATAGCCTATGTTGTGAATTCTTACTAATATCTTTCCTCGAGCATCTTTTAACTATTTTGTTCTTATTTGACCAGAATGTGGTAACAGGTATAAATGGCTGATCTAATTTGGACACCATGATTCTTTGTTTAATTCTTTCAAAGCTAGCCTTAATAGCCCACGGATTTAGATCAGACCACTATATCTAGTCATCTTAGGTTTGCCTGATTGAAATTGAATAGGGCACCTAAAACAGTCTTACTACTTGTAAGAATGAGGTTCATGTGCTCGTTCAAATTGACCTGATAAGATTTAATGTATGCTGGCTATTACATGAGTTTTAAGAACCGTGATTTCAACACCTATTGGGCCTGTTTCTGTCAACCGCTGAGTGCACTGGGATAGTCTACTTAAATTATTCCTATAACAGGTGCTGGATCTCTAGCTATTATGACCGTACCTATTGCCTCCTTCAGAGTATGGTTCTCATGATTTTAGGGGGAGCTGGACTGGCCTTGTGAATAGATTCTTTCTATAATTCAAATCACCCCCACCAATTCAAGACTACCAGTAAGCCCCCTGTAATAACGTAGTATCACATCATGATATTATTGACAATTAGAACTAGTTCTATTATGGCAAAACAGATTGACTAGATTTTACATGGCCCTAAGCCTAACTTGGAGTAAAAAAAACCAACCAATCTACCCTGAGATTGGGTCACGTCTAATGAAACTCCTGCCCTTAGGAATGACTTACCTTAAGGGTCAACAATGCAGAATCTGCATCCACGCTTACTATTATACCCTTGTGGTTTAGCTGTAATTGGCATGCTATCTCTTTGGCTTAATTCGGTGTTTAGATATTCCTCAAATACTTATGTAACCACAGCAATATTTTGACCTGAACTCCCCCTTTGCTCTGAACCAGGTCAGGGATTACTAATCTTCCCTCTAAAGTCTAACCCAAACCTGATGGTGTAAGCTCACAGCCTAGGACATTTTCAGTCTCAGCTGCTAACCTTTGATAATTTCTAAGTGATTCCTAATTGATGCATGTATAGGTCATAGGAGTAGTTAACCAAGTTTAGAACTTGGCCTGAGACTATGTGTGCCGATTCACAGTTTGGATCATTCGCAGTCCTAGCTACTGCCCTCTATATGACTTCCTCCTAATATATGTGCGAGTCGCAGGAGCAACTTCTGACTACAATATGTACGACTCTCGTTTCACTACCTGGGTCAGCTTTTAGACCATAATATTCCTTGGCACATAGGGAAATTTGACACAAATATATGCATATCAGAACCTGCATGTGTTTTTCTAATTCTGATTCGTGTTCTATTTCAGGTGCACTTTCAGGTTCAGTTCTGATCCAAGTCCTGTTAAACGGATATAGGCAAAAAGGTTGCTACCTAAGCTATCCATGAAGCTCTATGAAACGAGTAACCTCTCTTAAGGGCAGACCTGACAATTTTATTTAAGCTTTGCCGACTCGATTTGTTGGGTCAATCTGGTACCTGATAAGGCATGTTAGGCATGGAGTCCACTGTCTTGCCATGCTCTCAAAGTCCTACCTAGCTACAACAGAAAGCAGCACTCAGCAAGGCTTATATGATTAGGAGTTACCAATCTACCTGAGATAGAGAACGGATTGGACTTTGATTACCTGGTTTCTCCTAGGCAGGGTTAGTTCGACTCCTGCAATTTTGCCAGCAAATAGGACCTATAGTCACTTCTTTCAACAGGTCATGAGCAGAAACACCCCTTTTTCTTCATTTTTCAGCATTAAGTTTAAGGGCCCTGACCCTTACTTGGTTGAAACTGAATAACAGATTTAGCGAGACGCTTACTGTAAAGAAGGCTATGTAGCCATCCTGCTTATTCTTAAGTTGATAGTCATCCTCATGGGATCTATGTCAGAACTGACCAAATCCTTAAGGGAATTAGGACTTGGGCAACATTAAGGATGAAAAGGTTGTGATTTGGTTTCTAATTGCAAACAATATGGTTCCTATGTGAAGGCTTACACGGTCAATAGAACGTGATTTACACGGCCAGGTAGCTGGAATAGTCCACAGCCTACAGGAGTACTCCTTAGACTAAACTATGAACTAGCTAAGCTGCAGTATCCATTTTCTTAACTAGCTAGGGACGTTTATCCTGATATTTACTTATTTGTAGTTCTTATCTACGAGTCGATTGGATTGGATGAGGGACAGGATCCAGGTGACTATACACACAGCAGTCGATGTCATCCACTTATTCAATCCTTTTTTATACTGAATTCTCTCTTTTTCTCTTCTTTAGGAAGTTCAGGAAAGCGATCCTTGACTAATTTAAGTATGAAATTGCTATACTATGATCACTTAACAGGTATGATGACTTATCTCATTTGTGATTAGTTCAACGCCACATAATGAATGAAAAATGAATAGAGAAATGAACAATAGAAACATATCGATCACATAAGGCCGAACAAGTAGTTCTTGAATCGTTAATAAGCATAGAGCGAGGTACATCACAGGATATCGTCACGAATTATGTACCCCACGGGATTGGATTATTCATTCATCTACGAAGGCAAACTAGCCATCGATGGCTTCATTCATTTTGCGATTAACATAGAAACTATCATATACTAAAAATCAGAATGAAGTCGTTTCAATCCGACATAACTCGTGCACGCAGAAACAGAATTTATATGCATACATCAACCAGTTAAGCTGGCTAACCTGGAAAGAGTAGTGATCACAGATTGTAAGATCTTGATTGAAATTGGAATCTTAGGCTTTGCAGCTAGCTCTGGCCGTGCGTGTGGAGGTGGATACGATCGGAGATGGAAAATTGGAATGGTCGGTGCACAACGGAGCCGTAACCGCCAAGCGTAGCAAGAGGAAATAACTGAGGATTCTAGAGCGAGCCTCCCGCGAGCATCCGAATTCGCAAGGAAGAAGAAGATGATTCTCTGCTGCTCCCAGAACGCTCTATCCATAAAAAGGAAAACCCCCCCAAAAAAAACCTCCCTCCTTTGTTTTTTTTTATATACTTTATTCTTGACTCTAGTTAATCATACTAAACCATGGTTATTTTTTAACTTTAGTCTAACAATATTACCTAATCCTAACCGTTTTTGCCTCTTTTTTCCTTTTTAAATTTCTACTAGTTTTCTTTTATTATTATTGTCATTATTTCTTCTATTTTTATTTTTCTTTGACTATGCTAGCTGGTTGCTAAAAATTACTCTTTTTCTTTCGTTACTTTCCTTCTTCTTCTTTTTTTATTTACATATATGTTTTTTTTCTTTTTTTTATTTGTTTATATATATATATATATATATATATATATGTATATATAGACCTATTCTTTATTTTACTATTAAGATTTTGTTATGATTTGCGAAATATGATTAATTTACTCTCAGACATAATTGGACGTTCACATATGTGATGATACTTCATAATACCTATTAATCATACAAATAACCATCTATTTACAACTTATTATGAAGCGTTAGGTTTTCAAAGAACTATGATGGTGACGAGGTTCAAGGAATGAACTTGTATCCTAAGAATAAAAGGCAAAGTATCAGAGCTAGTGAAAATATGTTGCTTCATTAAAATGTGTGATATGCTTATGATATAGATTACCACTCAAAGAATGTAGAGAAATAAGAAGAAATGTGATTAAGACATGAATGAAATGATAGTCAAATGATATATCTGAAATGATATAGTATGATCTTAAGAAAATGTAAAGTGTATAAATGTCTTGTAAGAGAAGGATGAAATCAAGAATAAGTACTTGTATGCTTAAAACAACAGTTAATTTCTATGACTTTTAAAAAAAAATCCACATTATATAAGGATTTTTCTTAAGGATAAAAGTGAATTTGTATGCATGTCATTTCTTATAATAAACTAATCTGGATGGATTGAAAATGTTGACATAAATAATAGGTAGAATCTTACTGAAAAACTTTGTTTCACAACCCGCCTCCCACCATTTTCTTTCCCATATCCTAATGGTGTCATTCATGAAGGCGGTGGTATTTGTAGAGATTAACAACGTAAACTGGATGGTTGGAGACTAGAGATCCCCACAGTTGGAGCGCTACTAGGAATTTTGTCTTACCTAACAATGTAAGTTTTTGAAAATAATCATGTAATATGTATGATAGATAGCAAGTACGTATAGTAGAATGTAATATGTGAAATAATTATGTAATATATGTAGTGATGTATGAAAAGGCACTAATTCCCTTGCACTAACTTTTGAACATAAGAGTATGTATAAATTATCAAGGTCTGCATAAATAATATGAACCGGTATTGTATGCATTAATATATTCAATATCAAGTAATTAAAGCAAATTAATGCATGGGTGACAGTGCTTGTTTGTTTATTTTCTGCTATGATGATTTATAAGACGAGGCTCACATTATCAACTAAGGTTTTAAAATAAAAGTTTTCTCACATTTTCAGTATCAGTAATTTCATCATGAAGGAACCTCTAATAATGAAATCACGAATATGACTTAAGCATAAAACGAGCTTCATTTGTTTAGGATGTTACATTACGGTATCAAAGCAGTTCATCCTTAAAGATTCTAAGGATGGTCTGAAAATACTTCTAGAGCATGCCCACATTTTGTGTTAGAATTATAAGTCATGCTTTTAATCCAGTTAGTAATCTGTGTGCATGACTGCTTTATGATTTGTACGATTGGTGACTAATATGCTTGATTTCACTACTGAGTTTCATCATCTCAATTTCAGTGCATGTGTGTTCAAAATCCAATGGAAAAAGTAAGGCATGGTATAGGACATCTTAAGAATGTAGAAACCTTAGGAGCCCTAGTGGCAAAAGGTATAAGTGGCCATAACTAAGTGTAAATACCAAATTATGTCTGAGGCCACATTTTTAAAATTAATTAGTGAATAAGAATAATTTAAATAATAAATAAACAAACCAAGAAGCAAAGAAATAAATAGAAAATGAAAAAAACAGAAAGCAAAAAACAAAGAAACAAATAACAAGAAGATAGAAGAAGAAAATTATGAAAAAGAAAAAAAAAAGCAAAGGAATAAAAAAATTTTAAAAACAACAAAAATCAAATCTGAATCTGATTTAAAAATAAATTATAAAATCTGAAATTAAAAAATAAATAAACAAAATCTGAAATAAAAAATAAATATATATATATAATAGAAACAATAATGGATAAATTAATTAAAAAATAAAAAATTTGAAAATATAATAAAAAGGAAAATTGGTAAAAATAGAAAAAGAGAAAATTGGAAAATAATAAAGATAAATCTGGAAAAGAAAAAGATAAAAATAGAAAAAGATAAAAAATAAAATATAATAAGAAAAAAAATTAAAAATGAAAAAGAAAAAAAGAAAATAAAAACAAACAACAGAAAACGGATTTTAATAACAGAAAAAATAGAATTGAATATTAAAAAAAAAAGACGAATTAGAGAGAAAAAAGGGAGGGAGGACGTGAAAAAGGAGTTTTGCATACATGCGAAAAAAAAGGATGGATCCTCAAGAAAAAGGGGAGAATAATTAGGCTCAAACAAGGAGGGAAGAAAAAAAAAAGAGGAATTCCTCATCGTTGGGGCTGAAAACTTAGAAGAACGGCTGAGTAGATTTTGCTTCTATCGCAATCAAAGAAAATTCACAACAATCTTGCATAGCGTCCTGGAGGGTCGCACTCTCTGCTTTCATTGGAAAATTTCCTAAGTTCTGCAAATAAAATTGAAGAAGCATGATGGGAGAAGGTAAATCAAATAAAGTAAGATGGATATGCAGAGAGTTGGGCTCATCAAAATTTTAGAAAAGGAAAATCGAAAGAAGAGGCCCCGATTCTAATGGGGAAGGACCACCCACATTTTCGGCAAGCACTTGAATCATAAAGCGAAGGGAAGGAAGAGTTTGGTTGATAAAAGCGCGGGTGTAGCGGCATGATCACTACAACGACTTCGTACAGGTTAGTCATGCCGCTTTCTTGAATCAAGAACATGACATCAATTAATTTTGATTTATGCTTGAGTTAAGGAAGAACCTCGTGATAATCTTATTTGAACGCTATGTCATTCTTGTGTGAAGATCTGGTTGATTGATATGATTGGAGAGACATGGTTTGGTAAATTTCAATCGTGGTGCCTATTAAGACATCACTGCGAAAATTTGATCTCCATTCAATTGATGATATAATTAGGGAAGGGTTCTTAAGTCTCAGTTCTTTGTTGTATGTTCATAGGGTCTATAAATTTCCGTTTTCAGTTTGAATATGAGTATATAGCTCCATGAGTACCTTACTTCCCTCCTAAGATTCGTGTAGTCTTTGTAAATTTAGAAGTCCGATCTGTAATTTGATTTGTTGTACAAAGAAATTGCATTAAGTGTTGTACCAGAGGCTCTTATTATGAATCACTACCAGAATTAATGGAAATACAACACTTGTAAAGGATATCCTTAATGGCTCTCTTGTGAAAATTTCTTTATCATCAGACGTACTCAAGGGCTGGTGATATCTTCGTGTTTCGGTGGTGGTTCAGTGCATTGTACAGAGCATATTACAACCGACCTTCAAGTAGTTGACCATGAATAGCGTTTGTTGAATACGGGTTGAACGTGGATGGAAATTCACTTAGTATGGCAGATCCCATTTCGTATTGTTGCACTATTTGTTATTGGAATTTCTGGAGCATCAGAAAAAGAGAATATCCAGGCACACCTGTACGAACAAAACTAAAATTGCAGCTAGGAGCATCCTTTTTATGTGTCATTTTGAGGCTTGCACAAAATAGATATGGAGCCTCCTATCAGCAATAAGAAGTAGCATTGAAAACTCCTGGTCCTACAAGGACGTCAAACGCGGAAGTAGAAAATATTGTGGTAGTGGGCAGGCTACTGGAGCAGAACGACTATGATTTTGGGCATGGTGCAACCACAGGTGGACAGACCTAAGGTTACAAGGTTATGGCTGTTGCTTCCAGCGAGGGCCACTTCGCATAAGGTCCCGCCACGTGCATTGATATAGGTTGCATGAATTTAAGCTAACTGCTGAGAACCAATTTCTAGACTTCATAACCGACTGCGTGACTATTGGTGTAAGCCTACTGATTCACGTGGTAATGGCTAAAGAAAAGTTGGGTCTGTGGTGGAGTTTGGTGCTTGACTGCATGGTTCGAATTGAGGAATTGTAGGTCTTTTGAACGGCCATTCAGTGCATGGTTATGTTCCTAAAACAGTCAGAGAGACTACCCCAGCATGTGGGTCGTTTGTGTGGATGTCACCAGTGGTATTGGTTCCAAAACACCCCTTTGCATTTGAGTCCATTATGGGAGTTTGATTCAGGAATCAGCTAGAGCAGTGGTTCCTAAACTACGCTAATTCCTGAGTGTTCGTTGGAGGAATGGGAAAGCTCACAAGGTCGGGGCTTCGAACCTCAACCAGGTAAGTTTCTCAATCATTCGTGTTTTTCATGCATTATTGGTCTTTACTAGGGAGCCAACCTAGGTCAAAAAGAATAAAAGAAGACCCTCACTAGCCGCATGCAACGATTTGAAAGGGTAGAGACGTAGGACTTGTTTGAGTTAGGACCTTCACCCATAGCCACCCCTGGAGATATGCTGTCCCACTCTCGTCAATCTTTGCACGCACCAATGGCAGTAACGCTTTGATGCAATGGCTCATGGCTGCTCCTGCATAGATAATCTGGAACGTTACCCCTGCGTGCTGAAGCTGGCCTTGCTTGAAAGGCGCCTTTCCCGCTCAATCAAGGAATTAAGGGATAAGTACTCTACGAGTAAACAAAAGGTCCTCGAATCCCTATACATCCCTAACACGTCTGAATAAGGTGCAAACCCTCTAAGGAGGCTTCTTTTTGAAACTCAAAAGGACCATCGGTTTAGTCAAAATGAAGAAGCCCATCCATGGCAAGTCCTTGCAGCTATTGGGACTCTAGTACTTTACAATGATCCCGCCGGGTCTTGACCATCCGATGCAGCTCACATGTCAAACACGATCCCATGCCTCCATGCATGGCTCACCCATTTACTAATGTTTGTCCCAGAGTGTGGTGGTTATTGGAGATTGTTCCTAAAGCAAGGTCAATATTACATGGATGGGGTATGGGTAGAATTAGGAACCCCAACATGACCAGAGGTTGCTCAAGCTCGGTGTTGATTGTTAGGTACCTAAATCGGAGTGAAGCCAACTTGAAAAATGCTCCCTAAGATAATCCAGAAATGATGAACAGGTAAATCCTATAAGGGCCAAAAAAGGAAGACGCTATGAAAGACCCTGAATTCAACGTGCATGGGCATGTGCATGGCTTCATCAAATATTAGCCAAACTGAAGACACTAAATTAAATCGAAGAGCCTTAAAATCTCAACCAATGATCTTAGCCCAGTAGTCAAAGGTGTTGCTTGTGGCCCGCACGACAAGGGTTTGAATCCTGTCTAGGCCCTTTGTTGGCAGATTACCCCCTAGGCCTCAGTTTATGGGCCGCATGCGTCGATCCAAAATGGGACTGAATTGGGAATCCAATCCGAACCATACACAGCCTATATGTTCCCCAAACTGGGCCACCTTCGGACTCATATATTCAATTGGCTAATTTGGACCCTAGCCAAAGACAATTGGGCCTATCCGAACCCTATACAGGTTGCATATTTTTACGTATTTGTGCCTTACCTCTAAGCAAACTGGGCCTGTTATTCAATTGATCAAGTCTTTTAATTTAAGTTCATTTTAAGTAGGATCAATTTTAATTTTCCTTTTAAAATTCGAAATTGATTTCCTTAAAAAAAATTAAAATTAAATTCCTTATTTCTTCTAAATCAAGTCACGTCCATTTCCAACCAAATTTATTAAATCAAGTTCGATGTCTCAAACCTCATCAAATCCAACCTAATTTTTTTAAATCAAGTTTGTTTGGCTTTTTTTACTTTCAAGTCCTTTTTTTATCAAGCTTAATTCTCGTCTTAAAATTGTGTCAAGCCCAATCATTGTCTTCTTTCTATTTTAAATCAAATTCTTTTCCTCAAAGTTTCAATTCAAATTTATTTCTATTCAAATTAAATTTAATTCCTTTCCCCAAGTTTGAGTCAAAATTCATTCTTAGTCTAGTCAAATTTATTTTATACGAAACCCATTCTTCAAAATCAAGTCCGTTTTTAGTCAAATCCAAATCGAATCTAATTCTCCCAATTCAAGCCAAATTTCATTTCTTAGAATTCAAATCAAACTCATTTCAAACCAAATTCTTCTTTTGAATCCAAGATTAATTCAATCCAAATCAAGCTCTATTTCTCAAGTTTCAAATCAAGTACAAATTCTCAAGTTTAAATCAAAATCCTTTTAAATCAAATTCATTTTTAAATCTAGTTCACCTTAAATCAAGTCTATTTCAAGTCAAGTTCTTAAATTGAAGTCAAGTTCATTTTTAGTCAAGTCAAGTTCAATTTCTTCAAATTGCAATTTAAATTTTTTTTAATCAAGTTAATTCGTTCATTTATTTTAAATCAAGCTCAATTCTTTCCTTATCGTTATTATTTTCTTCAAATTAAATTCTTTTGGAATTCTAAGTCTCACGGAATGAACCCTAGTACGAACTGGTAGCTTTTTCTGCTGTTTGATGTTTACGAATTCATATGGGTCCGAGTGCAGCCGTAGTTGTCTTGGGCCTTATGCATATGTGGACTAAGAATCCTTTTGTAAATAATTTCAACAAAAACTTCATTTGGAACCCCTAAGTCTCACGCGACGAACCCTAAGCACGAACTGGTAGCTTTTTCTGTTGTTCGATATTTAGGAATTCGTATGGATCCTAGTGCAGCCATAGCTGTCTTGGATCCTGTGCATATATGGACTACGGATTCTCCTTAAAATATTTTCAAAACATTATGTTCATTTTCAAATACCCTTTTTCAAGCGCCTTCGAAGGTCAAGCCTTCAAATCAAATTAGAACTACGTAAGCCTTAAGTTTCCCATTGCACCGAGGAATACGTAGGAGCATGATCAAGTCCTGTCAGGCTAACCTCCATCAATCTATTTATCTTCACTCTAATTAAAGGGATCAAGCAAATTTCAAAAAGTCACACACTCAATTTAAGGGTACCGTTCTTCGGAACGGGCGAGTGGGGTGCCTAACACCTTCCCTACTCGTAACCGACTCCCGAACCTAAATCTCTTCCTCAAGTTAGGGCTTTTCCAAATCTTTTTCCCTCAAAATAAAAATTTGGTGGCGACTCCACATTATCAAATAAATTCTATGTTAAAATTTTAGCGAATTCGTCATCTCGTCGTGATTATGATTGCGACACTAAGTAATTCAGTAAAATTAGATAGAGGGATTTTATATTTTAAATGAAATAAAAAGAAGATTTTATTTAAGGAAAAATAAAAAATATTAATGTGTTTATATATGTTTCTATGTGTACATAATCAAAACTAAAGATATCCCATCATCATCACACATATATACAATGAATTTAAAGGAGGAATTGATTCACGCAACACACACCATAGTATTATCCAACAGTACATAATTTGATTTTAATATTGATGAGATTCAAAGCATGAAACAACTTGTTTTATAATAATTTGAATAGAAATTATTTTTCAATTTGGAAAAACTACTTAAAATAATAGGCCATTGTAAGAATCATAAGGCTAAAAGATAACATTATTTGGGCTCAAACTTTAACATAAGAATTTAACAAAATCAAAATACACACATTAATTTAGTTAAATAAGTATGTTGTGTTTGAACATGAAGGAAAGAGCCTTTTGACCTAATGGTTGAAATTAAAATTCTTAGAAACATCAAGCCTACAATGATGGAGAGGATTTGATATTATGGTTGAAATCCAACTCCTTTGAGAAAATTTAATGTTTCGTAGGTGGTATATCAAGAGATTGGGTGGGATTTGGACCAGTAGGATCATGTCTCTTCATCTCATGGTTGAAATCTAACTATTGGGTAATAGTAGATTTGCAATTATGGATTGGGTTTGGACCAGTTGGAACACATTTTTTAATATTATGGTTGAAATCTAACTCCTTTGAGATAATTGAATGTTTTTCCAATGGTTTATCACTAGATTGGGCTGGAATTGCCCCAGTAGGAACACGTCTCTTGATCTCATGGTTGAAATCTAACTCCTGGGAAACAGTAGATTTGCAATTATGGATTGGATTTGGACCAGTTGGAACACATTTTTTGATATTATGGTTGAAATCTAACTCCTTTGAGATAATTGAATCTTTCACGGGTGGTTTGTCACGAGATTGGGCTGGATTTGGACCAGTAGGAACATGTCTCTTGATCTCATGGTTGAAATCTAACTCTTGGGAAACAGTAGATTTGCAATTATGGATTGGATTTGGACCAGTTGGAACACATTTTTTGATATTATGGTTGAAATCTAACTCCTTTGAGATAATTGAATCTTTCACGGGTGGTTTATCATGAGATTGGGCTGGATTTCGACCAGTAGGAACATGTCTCTTGATCTCATGGTTGAAATGTAACCCCTGGGAAACAGTAGATTTGCAATTGTGGATGGGATTCGGACCAGTTGGAACACATTTTTTGATATTATGGTTGAAATCTAACTCCTTTGAGATAATTGAATCTTTCACAGGTGGTTTATCACTAGATTGGGTTGGATTTGGACCAGTAGGAACACGTCTCTTAATCTCATGGTTGAAATCTAACTCCTCGGAAACAGAAGATTTGCAATTATGGATTGGATTTGGACCAGTTGGAACACATTTTTTGATATTTTGGTTGAAATCTAACTCCTTTGAGATAATTAAATCTTTCACAGGAGTTGGATCAGTAGGAACACGATCTTTTATCCCATGGTTGAAGACCATGTCATGGGATACTACAAAATATTTCAATAGAGGTTTATCGGATAATTGGGTGGGAATTGGATCAATAGAAACATCACCCACAACAAAAGAAAGAAAGAAGAAAGATACAATGCCAACCAAATAAACCTTTGTCATTTTCATCTTGTTAGGTGGTATTTTACTAATGGCAAAACAATGTGTTAAATAGTAGGATTTTATAATTTCATTATTATTAGTCTATTTTTTTTTATCTTTTTGTTCAATTGCCTTTTTTCCATGTTGAAAATAACATAAGTTAATATTGTACCAATACTTTTAACTATAAAAGAAATTATCTTCTTTGTTTTAATATCAATTAATTTCTTTTTATTCAATATGGTCCATTGAAAGCGTTAATCATCCTTTTTTATTTTACAATTTTTTTTTGTAGTTAAATATTTTTATAAGAAAGGTAAAATCAATAATAAAAAAATTAAGTTTTCAATTAATTTTGTAATTGACTTAATTATATTTTAAGCATTTGACCAATTATATTTTCTCATCTTACACTATCAACAACAATTTATTTGAGCTGGTTGTTGACTATCTCAAATTGATTTGGTAACAATATTAATATATATTTGTTTAAATTTTGATATATTAAATATTATGTTATTATTGATTATTTTTCTTACAATCAAAATGTATTTTTAAGCCACAATTTTTTTTATGAAAATTTCTTAGTTGCTGTAAATTTTGTAGGTTAAATATGAAAGAATAAATCTATTCAAACATTTAAGAAAATTTAATGTAATTAATAAAAGTTTGTTTTATAGATAAGAATAATAATAAATTTAAATATTAAAAACATAAATTATTTAAATTTTAAAAATTTATAAAATTAAAGATTTTTTATTAATTTATGTTGTTCTAAATATTTTCTAAGTAACATATTTATATTTAAATTTTAAAATTATTTAATATTTAATGGTTAAAATTGCAATAAATCGTATAATATTTAACTCTTTTCGTCCCTTATTTCCATTCATTTCATTTATTTTTTATTTACATTTATTCTAAACTTAAATTGAATTTAAATAGAGTTGATTACAATCGTACTACTAATATACAACCTACACTTTACTTTCATCTTGTAAAAACATAAATTATTAATTAAACAAATAAAAAATTAAAATAGTTTCTATTTTTTTATTGAAAATAAATAACTAATATTCTTTCAAATGATTTATGTGATGATATTTTATATGATGTATTTGATAAAATTAACCGACAAA
This sequence comes from Canavalia gladiata, assembly GCA_037954105.1. Lineage (NCBI taxonomy): Eukaryota > Viridiplantae > Streptophyta > Magnoliopsida > Fabales > Fabaceae > Canavalia > Canavalia gladiata. Next base: position 30,247,703 of record CM075663.1, read on the forward strand.
TTAATTGAAAGGTAAAAAATAAAATATAAGGTCAAAGTTAGATCAAAATTAAAAAATTAAATAAAAATAAATTAAAAATATTTGATCAAATTAAACTAACCAGTAAGCAAAGTTTAAATATTGAAAAGAAAATTAAATATTATAAATAATAATTTTTTTATATAAACTAAATTACATTGTTAGAAGTGAGTATAATAACTTTTTTTAACTGATTTCTGTTTATATGTATAAGTTCAACCAAAGTTTAGAAAGAATGATTTGATAATTTAATTAATTATTAATTATATTATTTATGATGTGAATTGTTGAGTAAATAAATTCTTATTTTAAAATTAAAAATATTTACTCAAGTATTTTATAAATAAATTTTAAGTACCATTTCTATGAAGCAAATAATTATTTTGTGTATATAATTTGAATCTTTTTATTATAACGATTGAATGATTTATTAAAAATACTTTAAATAAGTCTTTAAATGCTTAAATTAAATATAATAATGTTAAAAAACATAATAAAAAAGATAATATTTTATGACCAAATTATTAAATATTTTATAATAAATTTATGATTTTGTTATGAATCTCCATCATTTAGTTAGATCTCTCATGCAATCCAATAAATTTTTCGTATATATTTTTATTGACTGTATTTCTGTCATTAATATTTAAAAGTTTTTGAAAATGGATGTAATTTGGATACAACTCAAGAACGGTAAATATCCTGCTATCTGTTGAGTTGATTCTAATATAATTATACAACTCAAATATACCTATTATGACATCAATTTAAATTTTTAGTAAATTGTGATATTCTATTCCGTATCTTTGATAATTTCTTGAACATTTTAAGTAATTGTTTCAAAACAACTTTAAATAGATAATGTGCATGATTGAAAGCCTCTTTAGTATTTGCAAGAGGTTTATACTCAAATTTAGATGTGTAGTTACCCTATCTTGGTTTAGGTAACAAATATTCTTTTTTAACTGGTTTATTCTTTATCCATCAAATAAAATTTAACTATTAACAAAGAAAAAATATGATATAATTTATATAAGTTTTATTCTAAATAAATTCATAAATAATAACAACTTGTGACATCTTCAAAAAGTTTAATTCGAATGTGTTAATCTAATGAAAAAAATATGAGTTTCATCTACAGATGCTTTGCATTTAACTGATGAAAATTTGAAAAACATCAAAATCACAAGTAGCCATTATATTGGATGTCGTAGGATATTTGCTTCTCCCCTATAATATGTTTGATTTGCCTCAAGAGTACATACATGTATGTGGATGTCATTAGTATATTAAATATAAGCATATGATCACAATTAAAGATAATGATGTCAATTAGAAATCATGAGATGATGGAAAAATAAATATCTCGAAATAAGACATGTTGTTCATCATTAGCAATTAGAGATGGTGCCAATTTAATGGTCAAATATTTGGTTTTATGGTTTTATTTCCAGGATCCCTATAGTCATTGCTCCTATAACCAATGACTTCCAAAATTTCATGAAATAGTCATTGCTCCTATAACCAATGACTTCCAAAATTTCATGAAACACTCTGCTGATTGTAAAACCAAAATAATGAAATTGTTATTTCACATCCTTATCAAAATCACCTAAGGAAAGAATGTATAAACCTTGATTACCTACTTAAATAAGTTAAGGCATTAGTGTCTTTCCATACTTAAGTACATATATGTCATTATACTTCATAATACCTATTAATCATACAAATAACCATCTATTTACAACTTATACATTATTGGAATCACATCATTCCTTTCTCCTTCAAAATAACCTTGCACCCGCTTCAAGTACGGGATTCTCCGCCATCACGAACAGTGTTCACGGATCTTACGAAGAAAATGAGAGAGTAGGGGATGAGAAACTAAATTTCTCGATAAGATCCTACCCTAAACATAGTTTCATCATTTTAATCTGAACCACTTCACTTTATTAAAAATCATAGCATGCATATAAGTTTGATTTTTACTTTCAAAAATGCCATTGAAGTGGATTTCTTTTACTTATGTATAATTCCCTTAATCGTCATAATTTCTTTCAATTACATCATAAATATTATTTAACTATCATCTCCTTTATGTCTTTCTTAATTTCTCATTCATTCTCTATTTCACACCTTCGAAGAATTTTACGACATAGACATACATCATTATTGGTGATATAAAATGAGCATATAAATTGCTTACGCATCATAAATCTAGGATCATTTCACAGATATTATTTAACTAACATTTTCCCTATGTCTTACAAAATTTGTCATTCATTCTCTACTCCACACCTTCGGGGAATTTTAAGATATAGTCATACATAGTTATTTGTAAAAATAATATTAATTGAATTAAGCACACAGCTTTCCTGAACATTATACAACTTTGGAGGCTGTCGCAACCGTAATTCCGACGAGACAAAGAACTCGCTAAAATTTGAAAATGAGCTTTTCTTTAATTTGATTAATATGGAGTCACCACCAAATTTTTATTTAAGGGAAGAAGATTTGGAAAAACCCTAACTCGAGGATGAGATTTAGGTTCGGGAGTCGTTACGAGTGGGGAAGGTGTTAGGTACCCCACTCGCCTGTTCCGAAGAATGATACCCTTAAACTGAGTGTGTGATTTATCGAAAATAGTTTGGTCCCTTTAACTAGAGTGGAAATAAATAGATTGATGGAGGTTAACCTGACAGGACTTGATCCTACTCCTACGTATTGCCCGGTGCAATGGGAGACTCAAGGCTTACGTAGTTCTGGTTTGAAGGCTTGACCTTGAGAGGTGCTTGAAAAGAAGTATTTGAAAATAAATGGTGCTCGAAGGCTTGACCTTCGGAACCGCTTGAAAAGGAAGTTTTTGAAAGTGGCTGGAGTGTTTTGAAATTATTTTAAGGAGAATCCTTAGTCCACATATGCACAGGATCCAAGACAACTACGACTGCACTTGGGATCCATATGAATCCCTAAGTATCGAACAGTAGAAAAAGCTACCAATTCGTGCTTAGAGTTCACCATGTGAGACATAGGGATTCTAAAATGATGTATTTCTTGAAATTATTTACACAAGGATTCTTAGTCCATATATGCATAGGGTCTAAGATAACTACGGCTGCACTTGGGACCCATATGAATTCCTAAACATTGAACAGCAGAAAAAGCTACCAATTCGTGCTTAGGGTTCATTGCGTGAGACCTAGAATCAAAGAATTTTTCTTGAGTTTATTTGAAAGGGATTCTTAGTCCACATATGCACAGGGCCCAAGACAACTACGGCTGCACTTGGGACCCATATGAATTCCTAAACATCGAACAGCAGAAAAAGCTACCAGTTCGTGCTTAGGGTTTATTGTGTGAGACCTAGAACCAAAGAATTTAATTTGAAAATGATAAAGATAAAGAAATAAATGTGCTTAAGTAGAAAAAGGATTGACTGATTTAAACTAGAGACATGAACTTGATTTTGAAAAATATTTGATTAGAAAAGATTTGATTTGAAATGAAAAGAATTAGACCTGATATGGATTTGAGAGAGGGGATTTTGATTTGAAAGAGGAATGTTTAACTTTTAAGGAAGGAGAATTTAACTTGATTCTACTTGAAGAAAAAAAAATTGATTTAAAAATGAGATATTTGGCTTGACTGGAAGAATAATTGAACTTGACTTTATTTTTGAAGCAAAGGAATTTGATATTTGCAGAAAAGAATTTAAACTTGATTTAAAATTTGAAAGAAAGAATTGGAATAAAATCGGCTTGATTTTATTAATTTTGGACTTGGGTTAATGGGATTTAATTTTAAATTAATCCTGGTGGAAAGAAATTAAATCAAAAATTAAGTTGGTGGCTCATGGCTTGATGGCTCATTTGGTGTGAGCTGGCTTGGGAGAACTTTGATGGTGGCTTGTGGCTTATTTAACATGAACTGGCTTGCTTGGATGGCTTGATGGCTAGACGGTACGATGGCTGGGTGGCTTGTCTGGATGGCTCATGGCTAGACGGCGGCTGTGACTCGCCAGGCGGTTTGTGGCTCGCCAGGCGGCTTATGGCTCGCCGGCTTACTTGGTGGTTCGATGGCTTGTTTGGGTGAGCCGCAGCTCACGGACGACTTGTGGCTCATCAGTTTGCTTGAATGGCTCGCATGGCTCGGTTCAGATGTGGCACATGAGGTGCACGAGATGAGGAAGGGAAATTTGGTTGCAAAATAGTGGTTTGTGGGGCTCGAACAAGCGTCCCAGGGGTTGTAGGCATTGGGTTTATAGACTTCTTGGTTATATTTAAACATGGTGGCTAACGTAGACCCATAGGGGTGCATGTGCGATGCATGGCTTCATGTCCGCCCCATCGTACACACGCTCTCGTCTGATTACATAAAGGTAATGTGCTTCGCTCTTGCTCATTTTTCTGCTTTACAGTGTCTCCCATTGAACCTGCCACATCCCTGATGGTTGCATCGTCGAGCCAGTTGGGGTCTTAGGCCGTGAAACAAGTTATTATAGCCGTAACCTTACCAATCAGCCCACATGATCAGTTACGAGCAGAAATAGCTAATGCCCTATCCCCTGGCCATGGCACATCTTATTTACAGGAATCTAAGCAAGACTTTGGAAAGGAATAGTAACTGTGACGTATTCCATCAATGTTGCTTGCTATAGAAAGATTCTATGTAACCGATTGGTTAGCATCTTCCAAGCCCTTGACCTTCATATGAAGGAAGCTTCCTAAGAACGTAGGTTGTGCACTAATACTCGAGAAAAGTTCAGGGTCTAAACAATGACCATTTTAATCAGAGAACCATCTTATGATTTCCATTACCCGCTCATTGGACTTATCTGCTGATTAAGAGCAATAATAAGATGCTAGGTCTTCTAGTTCTTGTTGAGTCTGTGCCTTGAGACTTTTTGAGGATACATGCGATTGTCTAGCTAAAGGAGGTTAGGAATACATCACCATTCATGGCTATGTAATTAGATCGGCACTTCAGGTATACATGAATAGATGCATATGGATTCATCAATCGACTGGGTGAAATCAACGTGATTCTAGGTTACCTTTTTGGCCAAGCTGGGGACTCGTCTATTGCCCTCGTAGTCTTGCACAAAGCTAACTACCCTTGCATTCTGATCCAGGCCAACAGAGGCAGAGTTAAGGCCAAATAGCCAAGAGGAAAGCCACCTTCCTTAGCTACAATTGGTGCACTGCTCCCAAGATTTTGAGAGGGTCCGGCATGTATTGAACGTTGTCGCAACTATAATTCCGACGAGACGACGAACTCGCTAAAACTTCAAAAATAGAATTTTATTGGATTAAGTGTGGAGTCGCCACCAAATTTTTATCTAAGGGAAAAAAGATTTGGAAAAAACCTTGACTCGAGGAAGAGATTTAGGTTCGGGAGTCGGTTACGAGTGAGGAAGGTGTTAGGTACCCCACTCGCCCGTTTCGAAGAACGGTACCCTTAAACTGAGTGTGTGATTTTTGAAGATAGTTTGATCCCTTAATTAGCATGGAAATAAATAAATTGATGGAGGTTAGCCTGACAGGACCTGATCCTGCTCCTACGTATTCCCCGGTGCAATGGGAAACTCAAGGCTTACGTAGTTTTGGTTTGAGTTGAAGGCTTGACCTTCGAAAGGTGTTTTAATTGAAGAGAGAATGCATAGTTGTCTTTTTTGAAAATATTTTAAGGGTGCTCCCTAATTCACATATGCATAGGGCCCAAGAAAACTACGGCTGCAGTTGGTCCCATACAAATCTCTAAATAGCGAACACCAGAAAAAGCTACCAGCTCATTTTAGAGATTGTTGTGTGAGATTAAGGAACGCAAAATAAGATTTTTATTTGTAAAGAAAAGAGGAGGCCAATCCCAATCCACATATGCACAGGGCCTAAGACAACTACGACTGCACTTGGACCCATATGAATCTCTAAACAGCGAACAACAGAAAAAGCTACCAGTTCGTTTTTAGGGATCGTTGCGTGAGATTAAGGAACGTAAAATAAGATTTTTATTTGCAAAGAAAAGAGGAGGGCAATCCCAATCCACATATGCATAGGGCCCAAGACAACTACGGCTGCACTTGGACCTTTACGGACCTCTACACAATGAACAGCAGAAAAAGCTACAAGTTCATTTTTAGGGCCCATTGCGTGAGATTAAGGAATGCAAAATAAGATTTTTTAGAAGGAATTTTCTTGACTGTCACTATTGGAGGCGCGAGGGTTTAAGCGGACCTTCGGGAAGTTTAGGGTTCGAATTGTAAATATGGGAAATATTGGGGTTGAATCGTAAATATGGGAAATATTGGGGTCGGATTATAAATATCAAAAGTATAGGGGTCAAAATATAAATCTTAAAATTATAGGGATCAAAACATAAATATAGGAAATCGAAGGGCCTAATTGCAAATTCTGGAAGTTGAGGGACCTATTTGCAAATTCGGGAAGTTGAGGGGCCCAATTTGCAATTACTGGAATTGTAGGGGTCTAAGGGTAATTACAAGGAATTGGAGGGCCTATTTGCAATAAAGGGGAAGACCCATTCCCACTCCCCTTTGGTTTGCAGTACGCTATTTGCACCAGCCAAGGCAGTATACCACGTGGTGGGGCCTATCTTTATTTCTTTGGTGGGGTCCACATCTTTATCCCATTTTTGCTGTATGCATGAAATTTGGCTTTAAATGACGCCCATTACGTTCTAGTCTAAGACTAAAGGTCATGTGTGCATGCTGCCTTGGGTTACGGGTGACCACAACTGTACCTTTCTCAGTCGATCCCAGCAGAGCCTCCACACATATTCTCACTACCTTACGTTTCTGGTCATGCTTCTCTCCAAGGATCTCCATTCTTGTTAGCCCATGCAAATGCCTATGAATAGAGCCTTGCAATCAGCCCTTTATCCATTCGTTGGTCACGTCTTCATGCACTTGCCAATGAAGCCTTATAGATATTCCCCACTCCTCTAAATGAAAGGAGCCCATTCAAACGTGTGTTCTTGGCTGTATGTAAGCGTGCAAGGATGTGTGCCTTTAGACAAAACCAAATCCTTATGATGCTTATTTGGGATCATGTCTTGAGGACCTTAGTGAATAACCATACACTCCCCTATGCACCAGTTACAGCCTCTCGGTTTGTGAGGTTCTAACTAGGAGGTGTTCAAGACGCAAATGTCTTTCAGGTTGCTCTTGTTTCATGACTCCCATCATCTGTGTTTGCCTTAAAATTGCACGTGCAGTATCCAGTTCTCGAAGCTAAAGCTTGAGTTGAGAAAGTTGAGGCGATATAGCGTCCCCTACTAATGGTTGGCTGACCCCTGAGTGACTAGACGACGTTCATGAAGTCTCGAGGTTGTGATCATACAAGGGATAATCCATTGCTAATGGAACTCATAAGCCTTCTTAACCATTTTTAATAGGCACGGATCACGTACTCGTTCAGGGGTGGGCTTGTACACATGTGAGACTTACGTCATAGTTTCACATGCAGTGATCGAGGGTAACAGCGAGCTCATCATCTAGTTTGCATGGTCTCTGAGTTCACAGCCACAGTGATAGCAAGGGATGTCATTATCTTTGTTGGAAGCACAAAGTATCCTTTAAACTGGCCCCCTTAGGAGATCTCCCTGCATTCTGCCCTCTACTTCAATAACAATGTCTAGGGGGCTTCATATTGTGTATGGGCGAAGCCTAATCATGTGTTAGGGGTCGGTAGTGCCATATGGAATGGGTTGTGTTACTCAACCTGAACGTACGTTTCCTTCTAAGTGTCGAACGCGTTGAGGCAACAATAGATCAACTATGATAGCATGAGCCATATATAGCCTTCAGGAGCTCACACAACACTGGAACGGCACTCAACAAAAAAAGTCCTTACGAGCCATGACTTGGGAGAGGTGCTGGACGGTGGCTTCATCTAGCCTCACCCGTTTCTAACAGCCAAACATCAAAGGCCCTCTCCACATGCCCACGGTTAAACCGTTCATGAAATGGGGAGGCCAATACTTATAGGCCTTTGCTACTGATCTCCTTAGGTCCTTTATGTTGAGTCGAACAATGTTGAGTAGCGATAGGCTTTCTTTGCTACTCCCAGAACAGAGCACGCCTCTGCCTCACATAGTGTAGTAGTTCCCTGATCACTGCCCTTTCATGCTCAACTCATATGTTCTCCTCGATGGCTTATGACAATGTAAACAACGACTCTGCCAATGGGATCCAGCAGGTCGAGCCCTTGGGTTATGCTCGGTGCGACCAACCAAATGGCATGCATACACCTCTGTGAAAGTCGTTCAGTAGCAGCGAAGTGGTCTTGGACATCTTCTGGTGCCTAAAATCCTATCATAAAATTGCTCCAAAATAATTCTTCCTCATGCTCCCTTCATTTTTGGATTTGTCGTTCGAGGAATAGAGACATATACAGAACCAGATTTATGACTTCGTGCACTCTAGATATCCATTACGATCTATCTTCTTAAATGGAAATTTCTTTCAATATGATTTGAGCAAACAAAAAAAAAAAGATACGTTGATTGAACTAAGGTCAAATTTCTCACTGAAACTCCGATTGCAGGATGATGCCAAAGTTGAATCTAAATGCACCTAAGAGACTAATCATCCATCAAGGATCTACAGGCTTGGTATGGTTATGGACATGCAAGCATAGGCACAACAACTAATCCTTCTCATTCCAGATTCAAGCAATCAAATAAACCAATACAAAATCTGATCTATCCTTGCCGTTTGAAATAGAACGTGTAAATAGAAAACAAACCTGGTGGAATCAGAGGCTAGATCTTTCTTCTCAGCTCGTCAATGTGCAGAGGTGAAGGAGCGATTCTTCCTTTTTCTTGAAATTCCGACGTATCTTCTTTTCTTGGAGACTCTTCCTTTTGGAGTGTAGAGAGAGTCTTCTCCTTCGCGCCTTCCAGAGAAACTCCCTATCTTCTGGAGAGAATTTTCCTTCTCTATTCCCTCACTCACCCTCCACCAAGAAAAAAAAGAAGAAGCCCCCTCAACAGAGCCCCTTTTCTCCTTTTTATATCAATTTTAAAATTCCCGCCTCTTTTCGTCCTCTCAATTTTATTTATTACTCTTTTTCAATTTCTGATTCGTTTCTTTTTTTGTGTTATTATTTTATTTCTTTTATATATATATTCTTTTTATTCGTTGATTTATTATTTTTGTTAATTTTCTATTATTTTCTATTTTTTTATTTTCCATTATTTATTTTTTAATTTTCTTCTTTTGTTTTTAATTTGACTTTAATTTTTCCTTGATTTTATTATTTATTATTTTCCAGATTTTGTTTTGTTATATTTTTAAATTTTTCCTATTATTATCTTTCTTTATGATTGATTTTTCTTTTTTCCTTTTTGTTCTTTGTTCTTGTTATCTCCTTTTTAGCTAATTTTATTTTAATTTTTCTCTTTATTTATTTTTGTTTATTTTCATTCACTTTTTGTTACTTTTTTCTTATTTATTTATTTTTATAAATTATTTGGAGAAGGGGTCTCGGACATAATTGGGTGTTTACAAACGCATTAGGTGGTGACTGAAGCTGGGATCTTAACATTCCGAGTGGACCACGACGCATGGCACGAGCAGAACGCCGTTAACCAACCTAGAGAACTGTTATGGGTAGCACCAGTCTTGATCACTTTTCATGTGTGAATCAACCTGATTATTGAAGAGGAACCTAGTATGGAAATTTGGGACCAATAAGGGCCAAGCTAATTTGCCATTGGTGCCCTACTCGCTCCCATAAAATATTTGTAACCTCCTGTTAGTGCTTTGGCAAACTGCCACATCCTTACTTCTCTCGCTAATGGTCCATGTATTTGTGTTGTAATGAGTTAGCCACGCCCCTCGATTCACAAAACAAAATATTATCTGAATATGTGCCTTTGAAACTTTTGAAGGGTAATTTCTATCAGTTTAGGATTTCCATGTGATTTCTAACCAGATGCAGAGCGTTGTGGTATGTAAATGCCCTTCTCATATCAAGGTGCACCTCTCTAGACTACGGTTGTCTCTCCAGATGTACTGCTGATCCTCGATCCTTGTCAACATTCATTTCATGATTGGTTTTAGGCTATATCGAACGAGATTTCATTAACATCCATGATGAATCTTGGCCTATGACTGGATTGGGAACATGCAGACTTCCTTTCCTTACCGAATGTAAGAGCCTAGTGTTCATCAATCTAATCATATTCGTACAAATACAATTAAACTGCATGCGTATTAATGAGTAAGATGATCTCTAATTCATTGTGGTCACCAGCCATCTCATGAAAAGCTTTAGATCGCGGTTTACATGCAGAAACAACGGAATCTATGTAATAGTTAGCCTAATTTCTTTACTAATTGCCATATAGCTCAAAACGCTCATGGATTTCATGTGAAGGTTCCAAATCATGACATTATTTGGTAATTCACCAGGATCATGTGATGATTCTTGATCTAGATACAGCGAAATAGATACAGAGAGAACAAGAACACTGACCTGTACTGCACCAATCTTGCTTGATTCTTGGAGTGATGAGAGGGTTTCGCAACAGACTCGGCGTAGGGGTCTGGGGATATTGCCAGAGACTTCTCGAAGCCACCAAGAGAGATCAAAGGATAGTGAATAAAACTAAGAGCTCTCAAGAGAAATCTTCTTCTTCTCCTCTTCTTCCAGCCAGCCCCCGCCCAAATCGTTTCTTCCCTTATTTATAGGGATTTTCAAAAATTTCTTTGATCTCTGTTTTTTTATTTTCGTTATTTCTGTTACTTCCCCCTTTTTTCTGATTTTATTTTTATTATGTTTTGTTTATTTTTTATTATTTTGTTTATTTTTATTTTCTTTTTTATTATTATTATTATTTTCAGATTTTACATTATTATTTTTATTGTTATATATTTTATTTTAATCAACCTTTCTCTTTATTTGTTTTTGTTTGGTTGTTTTCTGTTTATTCCTTTTTCTGTTTTCTGCTTATTTATTTTTCCGCTTTGTGTACTTGTTTTCTGTTTTTTCTGTTTATTTATTTATTTAAATTAGTGTTTGTTTCTTAATTAATTTTAAGATGGGGCCTCAGACGTAATTGGGTGTTTACAGTTTGCCCCTCTTTACTCATTGTCTTACCAGATAATACGAGAAGCAATTCTTTGAATTATCATGGTAGGAAATGAGTAAAGACGTGAACACATTATGTCCGAGGCGGGCTTTTGAAGATGTCTGACAGGCATGAGGAGTCTTGAACTTGGAGAGTGATACCTGGAAGATGGTGGTCTCCTAGTGGCCTTGCCGACTTGATGGCCTAATTAGGCTATGAATACTGCTGACGAGCAGGCAAAGTGAGGTGAAAAAGGGCCTGTTTGAGGTAGGAAAGTAGGTGGGAACTAAAAGGTATGTACAAGATGGCCTGGCAACATAGGCCGAGGTACGAAAATCTAACTATGCTTGAGGCCTGACATCATAGGCCCTGATGCAGGAAGGTAAACTTGATGGTGCAGAAAAGAAACTTGAACATGTAGAAAGGAACACTTGAACGTACAGAAAGGGAAAAATTGAACTTGCTATAAAAGAAAACTTGAACGTGCTAAAAAAACTTGATGGTGGCCTGACACTATACACCAAAATGCAGAAATGTAAACTTGATGAGGCCTGACAACATAGGTCAAAGGTGCAGAAATGTAAACTTGATGGTGCGGAAAAGAAAACTTGAACGTGAAAAAATGTAAACTTGATGGTGGCCTGACAACATAGGCCAAGGTGCAAAAAAATGAACTTGATGAGGCCTGACAACATAGGCTAAGGTGCAGAAAAGTAAACTTGATGAGGCTTGACAACATAGGGCAAAGTGCAGAAAAGTAAACTTAAGGGAGGCCTGACAACATAGGCCAAGGTGCAGAAAAGTAAACTTGATGAGAATCTTGTTTTTGACAGGAAGGAATGCAAAAGGGGGTCCCGCTGTTGCCGGGAAGATGCAAATGAAATCTTGCTGTTGCCAGGATCAATGCAAATAAAGTCCTGTTGTTGACAGGGAAATGCAAATGAGGTCCCGCTGTTGCCGAGAAAAATATAAATGAAATCCTGTTGTTGCCAGGATGAATGCAAGCCTATTAAGACAGGCAGACAGAATTTAAACATGCTTGATGTCCTGTTGTTGACAGGAAAAATGCAATGAGGTCCCGCTGTTGCAGGGAAGAAATCCTGTTGTTGCCAGGATGAATGCAAGCCTGTTAAGATAGGCGGACAGAATTTAAACGTGCTTGAAGCCTTGTTGTTGACAAGAAGAAAGCAAATGAGGTCCCGCTGTTGCCGGGAAGAATGCAAATGAAATCCTACCGTTTCCAGGATAAATGCAGTACATGACCTGTTAAGACAGGTGAAATGCAGATGGGGTCCTGTAGTTGACAGGGGAGATGCAAGCCTGCTAGACAGGTAAAGAGAACGATGAAAGCCTGTTAAGACAGGCAAAAACAAAAAGATCCTGTTGTTGACAGGAAAGATGTAAACCTGTTAGGAGAGGAAAAGTAAAATGAAGGGAACCTGTTAAGACAGGTAAAATGTAAATGGAGTCCTGTTGTTGACAAGAAAGAAACAAAATACCTGTTAAGACAGGAAAAAAAAGGAAAGATGAAAACCTACTAAGATAGGCAAAGGAAAATGACAGATGACCTGTTAAGACAGGTGAAATGGAGATGAGTCCTGTTGTTGACAGGAAAGAAGCAAGGTACCTGTTTAGACAGGTAAAACAAAACGATGAACACTTGTAAAGACAGGCAAAGGGGAACGAAAAATGACCTGTTGAGCCAGGTAGAATGCAGATGGAATCCTGTTAAGACAGGCATTGAAATGAGGAGAGAAACCTATTAAGACAGGTAATGAAGAAAAGTCCTGTTGCTGAGAGGAAAGAAACAAGATACTTGTTAAGATAGGCGAAAAGAATGATGAAAACCTGTTAAGACAGGCAAAGGAAAGAAACATGTTAAGATAGGTAATGAAGAATAGTCCTATTGTTGACAGGAAAGAAACCAGATACCTGTTAAGACAGGTAAAAAGAATGATGAAAACCTGTTAGACAGGCGAAGGAAAGAAGCCTGTTAAGACAGGTAAAGTGTAAAGGTCCTGTTGTTGACATGATGGAATGAAGATAGATGCCTTTTAAGACAGACAATATGACCTGTTAAGACAGGTGTACTAAATAAAATGACGGCCTGTTAATGCAGGCGAGAGAATGACCTGTCAGGACAGGTATGGAAAACAATCTGATGATTCTTGGGAAGGCACGTGAGGAGAGCCTATGGACTTCTTCGTCAGCTACCCCCGGACAATCTTATTTTGAAACGTGTTTTTCTCTTGAATTAAAATACATTGCTTATTCTACCTTGAACTTGAAGGTTTTTAAGCACTTGATAATTATTCTCTTGAAGGAACTTGGGCAACCATTTTGCCTCAGTTTAGAAAATTCTTGATAATTGAGGGATGTCTTGATTTGAAGGAACTTTGGGCAAACATTCTGCCCCATTTTGGAAGATTTTTGGCAATTGAGGAATACCTTAACTTGAGGGGATTTTGGGCAAGCGTCTACCCCATTTTGAATCTTGATGAAATTGTGGATTGCCTCATCTTGAGTTTTTATGGGCACATGTTTGCCCTAACTTGAATTTTGACTTGAAATTGTCAATTGTCCTAAACTGAATTATTTGGACAAATGTTTGCCCCAATTTTGATCTGGTTCTTTGACTTTAAATCTTTCTTGGGCAAACGTTGGCCCCAATCTGAACTTGATTCAGAATTTGAGGATGACCTCAAATTGAATTTTTGTGGGCAAGTGTTTGCCCTAGTTTGGATTTCATTCAGGATTTGAGGATGACCTCAAATTGAATTTTGTGGGCAAGCGTTTGCCCCAGTTTAGACTTGATCCAAAATTTGAGGATGCCCTTCAATTGAATTTTTGCAGGCAAACGTTTGCCCCAGTTTGAGCTTGACTCAAAATTTGAGGATGACCTCAAATTGGATTTTTGTGGGCAAGCGTTTTCCCTAGTTTGGACTTGATCTTTGGAAGTCTTTTAATTATGACTGGTTTGGGCGATTTGCCCTGGTCTTAATTAATTTTGGATTATATGATGCTCGAATGATATGATGCTTATTGTGTTGTTTGATTGAATGGAAAGGATGTGATGTTTATAATGCTTGAATAGAGAGGATGCGATGTTTTAAACTTATTGACTTTTCGATGCTTAAAATAATTACTTGATGAAATGGATGATATGGGATGAATGCAAACCATGAGGTGGTTAATAACTTTTTGTTTCTCTTGATTTTCTTTGATTTTGTTTTTCAACGGATTCTTTCTCGACAACCTTATAGTTGGTGTGAAGGGAACCAAAAATCGGGACAAGCTGGATTGACTCAATCTCTTGGTTTCTTGGTCAAATTTGGAACCTTCTTTCCAGGATCTTTGAGACCCATCAATGGTCAGCATTGTTGAATAAGACACACTCTTTTTTGTCTAGGTGGCGTTATGTCTGATAAGGGGATGATCATTTGAGAAATAGTCATGTCGTGTTGCAATGGTCGAGGATTCATCCGAGTTGTCATGACTTTTCAAAATTAATCTTTTTATTTTTTACATTTTCCAAATTTCTTTTTGGCATGTGCACTATTGAGGTGTGCAAAGTGATCTTGGCTAGTTGATGGAAGGAAATGGAGAATTTTATTTGTGCGGTTTTAGGATAGTGTATTTAAAAGGAAATGATGACAAAAGATATGGGTTTGATTGTCCAAACGGCACCTTTTGATGAAAAACGCCAATGCTGCTTTTCATAACCTTGATTGTCAAATTAACCAAGCTTGAGAAACGGAAAATTTTTGCCCCAGATTTAGGAAGATGAGGTGCGACAATGTTAGATCGTCCTGGGATTCCTAGTTTGACCCTAACTTTTTCTTGGGTTGTTCTTTTAAGTTTTCAACGCAGCAGGTCTTCCGTTTTACCCTAACTTTTGTCTAGGTCGCCCTTGCAGGATTTTGACCTAGCAAGATTTTCGTGCATGTGCCCTAATTTTTGCCTAGGTCGTGTTTTGAAGATTGTCGACCTAGCGGGCTTCTGATTGTGTCCTAACTTTTTCCTAGATCGTTTTTGAGGGGTTGACCTAGCGGGCTCTTGATTATGTGCCCTAATTTTTTCCTAGGTCATGTTTTAAGGATTGTCGACCTAACAGGCTCTTGTTTAACTGTGCCCTAACTTTTTCCTAGGCCACCCTTTGAGGGTTTTCGATCTAGCAGGCTTCTGTTTGATTGTGCCCTAACTTTTTCCTAGGTCGTTTTTTATGGGTTGTCGACCTAGCGGGCTTCTGTTTGATCCTGATTTTGCCTGAATTGTTTTTTGGAATCGAGCAAGATCTTTTCTGATCATGCCCATATTGATTTAATCTTTTGAACTTGAACCTTGCTTTTTCCTGGATTATTTATGGGTTTTAATCCAGCGGGTTTCACTTCTTCTTGAATTTTGGATTTTAACCTTGATTTTGCCTGGATTATTCTTGATTTTAACCCAGCGGGGTTTATTTTTCTTTTTCTTGAATTTTGCATGGTCATATATTGATCTTGCCTGGATTACTTTGATTCTCAATTCAGCGGATCTATTTTTGCATCCCTAAATTTTTCCTGAATTTAAATTTCGATTCAGCGAGATATTTATTATTAGACAGGGTATTGAATGCATGGTGATTTGGGAATCCCTAGTTAGACCTTTTTTATTCTTCTCCCTCATTGGGCTTTTCTTTGAGCTTGATTAATCACACGTTCAAAATTATTTATTACAGCACTGACATTGTCACCCACGGGTATTTATTATTTGGGTGTAGGATAAGAAGCAGGCTGAGTGTATCGCAACCGTAATTACAACAAGATGACGAACTCGCTAAAATTTTAAAAATAATTTGTTGTGATTAAAGTGGAGTCGCCACCAAATTTTATTTAAGGGAAAAGATTTGGAAAAAACCCTAACTTGAGGATGAGATTCTAAGTTCGGGAGTCGATTACGAGTAGGGAAGGTGTTAGGCACCCTACTCGCCCGTTCCAAAAAACGGTACCCTTAAACTGAGTGTGTGATTTTGAAAATTGTTTGATCCCTTTAATTAACATGGAAATAAATAACTTGACGAAGGTTAGCCTGACAGGACTTGATCCTGCTCCTACGTATTCCCTGGTGCAATAGGAAACTCAAGTCTTACGTAGTTCTGGTTTGAAGGCTTGACCTCCGGAAGAGATTTAGAAGGAATATGATATTTTGAAAAGATTTTCATTTTTGGAGGAACTTTCAGTCCACTCATGCACAAGGTCCGAGCCGGCTAAGGCTGCACGGGGGCCTATACGAACCACTAAACATCGAACAACAGTGTAGACCGCTAGTTTCCCGTTTAGAGTTCGTCGCGTGAGATTGTAGATCCCAAAGCATTTCGAAAAGAGTTTTTATTTTTGGAGGAACCTTCAGTCCACTCATGCACAAGGTCCGAGGCAGCTAAGGCTGCACGGGGGCCTATACGAACCACTAAACATCGAACAGCAGTGTAGACCGCCCCAGTTTCCCTTATAAAGTTCGTCGCGTGAGACTATTGATTCCAAGAAATTTTGAAAAGAGTTTTATATTTTAAAACCGCAGTAGTAATAAGATGAATTGGTCATACTTTGGAGAAAAAGGGAATATGGTGGGCTCGATCGGAACAGTGGAAGCCTAGGGGGTTAAATTTGGATAATGGAAAATGTGGGGATTAAATTTGGATAATGGGAAGTATAGGGGTTAAATTTGGATAATGAAAAGTATGGGGGTTAAATTTGGATAATGGAAAGTATGGGGGTTAAATTTGGATAATGGAAAGTATGAGGGTTAAACTTGAATAATGGAAAGTATAGGGATTAAATTTGAATAATGGAAAGTATAGGGGCCTGCATGCAATATTGGAAAGTCCAGGGGGCCTGCATGCAATATTGGGAAGTTCTGGTGTTAAACAAGAATATTGGAAATTATAGGGGCCTGCATGCAATATCGTAAAGTGTAGGGAGGGGTTGGTTGGAAATGTTAATGAGGAACCCAAAATGTCATTCGTGGGATTTGAAATGGAGACGCTGGGGTTACAGGTCCAGCCTCTATTGCCTTTATTTTAAACGAAACCTGCTAGTGGGTTCTTAAGATGCATTAATTGGCCAGGAAGCATTAGCATTTCTCCTAAGCTTGTGTTTGGGTGAATTTGGTTAGTCTCACAACTTCTTAATGCTGGTTGAAAGCCTAATTAAGGCATTGATTCTATCTTACCCCATAGGAGTCCCACTCCAGTTCTGTTCTTCTTCTCGAGCACTTATTATGCTGCTTGCTCCCTATGTGAGCCATGGAGTTGAACGATGGGCAGAGGCTGTTAGAGCACGCTCAAAGTGATCCGACCCAGTTGGACGACGTATGTACATGATTCCCTTGCATGCAGAATGATTTCGCATTCAAAGGGACACTTCCTGACTTGCCCTTACCCATGCTCAGCCGTCATGGTTTTGGTCTGTTAGGGTGACTCATCTTCAAAGAAAAACCAACCTTAGCATGGCCTCGGATCAAGGAACACAATCGCGTTTGCATAGCTTGTTCTATGTGGGAATTTCTGGGTTGGCTGCCTGCTACCTATTGGTGAGGGTCCTTTCCTCCTTAACTTTTGAAACCTATGGGGAGGGGCATATCTTCACTTACAGATGGGCATAATCCCCGTTCACAGATCAGGCTTAGGGGAAGGGAGCAATTTGAACCTACTCACAAGCATAGAAACAGAGTATATAGCACGTCTCGGCTGCTTAAGATGCACTCGCGAATCTTTGGGTCGACCTCGATAGCTTACAAACATTCATTGTGAAGGAGACAATGACCAGTGTCTCTAACGTTTTGTGGTTACCTGAAGGTGGAATCATGACTTCTTAAAAGGGTTCTATGCGCTTTGCATGAATAGAACAGGGGAATGTAATTCTATAAACAGGGATCAGCTATGTTCATAGTTACTAATCGTGCCTATCCTACTCTCTTTAGAGTTCATTACGAGTCACCTTTCTTCCCAAATGCTACCCCCTAAAAATCTCGGCTAACCTCCTGTTAACCTCCTCTGTTTCGGCCGATCTTTTCCATCACCCAGGATCTGCTCTCCTTTCGACGTATGAATGTTAACATGAACTTAATTCGCTTAGGTAGTAGCTCGGTTTCTATAGGATTATTGATTAAGGATCAACGCTGATCTGTTCCTGGTACATGCATCACTCACGTCTAATGCATATGGATCCATACAAATCCAGAAGAAACCTAGCAATTATGGACCTAATTCGAGTTCAACAATCAAATCTTCTCCTACTATGTATTTGTCAATTTAGTACCGATCTAACCAAGACTCATTTGTCGCACATGCGAGAACCACTATAAGACTTATGTTAATTCGTTTAGGTTATGGTCCTTACATGGTTCATTCACATCCGATTTGGCTCGGATTCGAGACATCAAGATTAACCATCAAACCAATGCATCAACAATGAAAGACAGTAATTGAAGTGTGAAGATCAGGTAGAGTTACTGACCTAGGCTCTTCTCGATTGAAATAGGAGACCGACGGCGATGTGATGAAGCGGCGGAGGAGAATTGATATTGGAGGAAGGGAGCTGAATCTCCTGCAAATCCACAGCGCTGGAACGTCCTTGAGCGAAGAATGAATGGCGCATCCGAACCTTGGGTAGACTTCTCTTTCTCCTCTTTAATTCTCCAGCTTCACTATCCTTCTTTTGTTCAAGAAATTTCTAAGAGAATCCGACCCCTTTTTCTGGCTCATCTCCTTCTATGGGCTTGAACCAACCCCTTCTTTATTTTCAGCCATCTCAGCTTTCATTTTTCATTTTCTTTTCCATTATCTCTCTTTTCACCATTTCTTTTATTGCTATTTTGTCATTTGGTTATTTGGTTATTCACTTATCCTAACTAAATTTCATTCTTTATTTCCTATTTTTCTTCATTTTTCAGATTTTTATTTTTATTTATTTTATTTTATTATTATTATTTATTTTTTGTTTTTGTTTTTATAATGTTAAATATTTTTTAATTTCTATTTTTGATATTTTATGAACTCTATTTTTTTTATTTATTATTTACTTTTTAAATTCCTTTTTTCTTCTCTTTTTTTAGTTGTCAAAATTGGTTTTGTTTTTTGTATTTTCCTTTTTTCTATTTATTTATTTTCCTGCTTTCTATTTATTTATTTTCCTTATTTATGTATTTTATTAATTAATTTAAAAATGGGCCTCAGACATAATTGGGTATTTACAGTTTGCCCCTCTTTACTCGTTTTCCTACCAGATAATGTGAGAAATGATTCTCTAAATTATCGTGGTAGGAAATGAGTAAAGACATGAACACATTATGTCCGAGGTGAGCTTTCGAAGAAATCCGACCAGCCGAAGAAGCTTTGAACTTGAAAATGAATACCTGGAAGATGGTGGTTTCTGAAAGACCTTTGTAAGCTTCATATACTAAATCGACATGATTTAAATATGCAAGGCTTCATGGTAGGTCAAGGTTCAAAAACGAATATTGCTGAAGTGCAGGCGAAGTGAGATGAAAAAGGCGTTTTTGAGGCAGGAAAATATGCAGGAACTAAAATGTAAGGTATGTACAAGGTGGCCTAACAACATAGGCTAACATGCTGGAATTTAAAATGCAAGGGCCTGACATCATAGGTCAGAATGCTGAAATTTAAATGTGCAAGGCCTGACAACATAGGCCGAAGTGCAAGAAATTAAAATGCAAGGCCTGACATCATAGGCCAGAATGCAGGAAATTAAAATGTAAGGCCTGACATCATAGGCCGGAATGCTGAAATTTAAACGTGCAAGGCTTGACAACATAGGCCGAAGTGCAGGAAATTAAAATGCAAGGCCTGACATCATAGGCCGGAATGCTAAAATTTAAACATGCAAGGCTTGACAACATAGGCCGAAATGTTGGAAATTAAAATGCAAGGCCTGACATCATAGGCCGGAATGTTGAAATTTAAACATGCAAGGCCTGAAAACATAGGCCGAAATGCTGGAAATTAAAATGCAAGGCCTGACATCATTGGTCGAAATGCTGAAATTTAAATATGCAAGGCCTGACATCATAGGCCGGAATGCTGAAATTTAAACATTCAAGCCCTGACAACATAGGCCAGAGTGCAGAAATTTAAACATGCGACAGGGCGGCCTACTAGTAGGCTTGAGTGGGAAAACTTTGCGATTTTGTTTGTAGACTTCGACTTCCCTGCTTTCTTTTAGCACTGACCGTGTTCTTCAGAGTGAGCTAGATCCCGTGAGCCGCTTGCTTCCTTCTTTGCTTTACGGGCGTATCTTTTGCGCATGTCACTCTTTTAAGAGATAAGATCTTTTTTCAGTAAGAACTTGCAATTAGGAAAATTTCGACATAACCTTGATTTTTGAACAGCATTAGTAACAGTAATTGTCATTCAAAATTTATGTAATTGCATTTTGCATATACATTCTGACAAAAGAAAATACAGTTACATATGGTAGGGAATTCCCAAGATGGTCAAAATGATGTAGGGCATTTTATGACTGGATGTCTGGTGGTATGATTTTGATTGGTTGGATGCCTTTGAGACGATTAGTGCTAGTATTGTATTTCGGCGACGTCCGCTGTCTTGTCAACCCTGCTTCTGAAAAACAAAATTTGCCCCAGTTTATTTAACTCGCCCCTGACCGGTCTTGAACCTTTCGTTTTAGCCACAACCAAACTTGGTTTCATTCTTCGCTTTTCTAGAATCCCGGATACTTGCCAATTTTGCCCCAATATAAGACCCAGATCATCATCTTAGTCACTGATTTGCCCCAGTATGGACAGAGGTCGATTGTCGTTCCTTTCAAACTTTTTTATTAAAGGGGACGACTCTTCCCTTGTTCATCCTATCGGTGTCCCCTTGCCCTAATTTTTTCCTAGGCCGCCTTTGCGGGTTTTCAACCTAGCGAGCCTTTTCTTATCTAGATTGCCCTAATTTTTGCCTAGGCCACCCTTGCGGGTTTCAACCTAGCGGGCCTTTTTCTGGTTGAACTGCCTTAACTTTTGCCTAGGCCACCCTTGCGGGTTTCGACCTAGCGGGCCTTTTTCTGTTTGAATTGTCCTAACTTTTTCCTAGGTCGCCCTTGCGGGTTATCGACCTAGTGGGCCTTTTTCTGTTTGATTTGCCCTAACTTTTTCCTATGCCGCCCTTGCGGGTTTTCGACCTAGCGGGCCTTTTTCTGTTTGAATTGCCCTAACTTTTGCCTGGGCCGCCTTTGCGGGTTTTCTTAACTACATACGATCCCTGGTAATTTGGGGCCCATTTCTCGTGCAGCGCTTTCTACATTGGCAGTAATCTTTTGATCACCAAATCACCCTCTTGGAACTCCCGAGGATGCACCCTTTTATCAAATGCTTTCTTCATTCTTTGCTGATATAGTTGGCCATGACATATGGCCACCAACCTTTTCTCATCGATCAGGTTCAATTGGTCCATCCGAGCCTAGACCTACTCGACTTCTTCCAACTTGGCATCCTTCAGAACTCTCAGTGAAGGGATCTCTACTTCGACCGAGAGTACGACTTACATTCCATAAACGAGGGAAAAGGGAGTTGCCCCAGTAGAGGTATGGACGGAGGTCCGATATGCATGTAATGTGTAAAGGAGCATCTCATGCCATTCTTTGTATGAGAGCACCATCTTCTGGATGATCTTTTTGATATTCTTATTGGCCGCTTCGACCGCTCCGTTCATCTTCGGCTAATATGGGGAGGAATTGTGATGTTGGATCTTGAATTGGTCGCACAATTCCGACATCATTTTATTATTCAGATTGGAGTCGTTGTCTGTGATGAGTCTGCTGGGCAGTCCGTATCGGCAAATCAGTTCTCTTTTCCCGATCTTGACCACCACATTACGAGTCATACTGGCGTATAAGGTGGCCTCGACCCATTTGGTAAAATAGTCAATGGCAACCAATATGAAACGGTGTCCATTGGATGCCTTAGGCTCGATTGGGTCAATAACATCCATCCCCCACATAGCGAATGGTCATGGCAACTATAACACATTCAATGACGTTGATGGCACGTGGGCATTGTTCGCCTACACTTGACACTTATGGCAGGTCTTGACATGTTTGTAACAATCGGTCTCCAGGGTCAGACAATAATATCCGATTCTAAGAATCTTCCTTGCCATAGCGTGTCCGTTGGCGTGGGCACCGAAAGACCCTTCACGAACTTCCTACAGAATTCTGTTGGCTTCTGCTGCGTCTACACACCTGAGCAGAACCATGTCGTGATTCCTTTTATACAAAACTTCCTCGTTGAGGAAGAAGTTGATAGCTAACCTTCGTAAGGTTCTTTTGTCATTTTCCGATGCATTAGCGGGATATTCTTTATTTATCAGGAATTGCCGGATATCATGATACCACAGTTTCCCATCTGGTTCTATTTCCACGGATTGGCAAAATGCTGGTCTGGGGCGATGTTGTATACGGATGAGAGGCATGTCCTCTTCTCGACCGATTTCGAACATAGACGATAAGGTGGCTAGGGCATCGGCCAACTGATTGTCTTCCTGAGGTATGTGCGAGAAGGTAACCTCTTCAAAGTGCTCTAGTAGCTCTTGGAGGCGGGCCTGATAGGGCATCAACTTTGCATCTCTGGTTTCCCACTCTCCTTTGACCTGGTGGATGACCAAAGTCGAATCGCCAAAGACCTCTAAGCGCTTCACCTTAGCTTCGATTGCGGCTTGGATCCCCAAAATGCAAGCCTCATATTCTGCCACATTATTTGTGCAATCGAAAGCCAGCCTAGCTATAATGGGTATATATTGTTTATCCAGGGATATCAGTATGACTCCTATACCATGGCCCATCATGTTAAATGCACCGTCAAATAACATTGTCAATTTTCCTCCCTCTACCTTTTCCTCTTCACTGAATACTCCCATCAAACCCTCATAAGGAAATTCTGGCTGCATAGCCTGGTAATCTTCTAGGGGCTGTTGGAGCAAATATTCGGCGAGCGCACTACCTTTGACGGATTTCTTCGTCACACGCAGGATATCTTATTCTGAAAGTATTACTTGCCATTTTGCGATTCGTCCTGACAATGCAGGCTTCTCGAAAAGATACTTGATCGGATCCATCCTGGATATTAACCACGTGGTATGACTTAACATATACTGCCGTAAACGGTGCGCTGCCCATGCCAAAGCACAACATATTCGCTCCAACAGGGAATATCTGGCTTCGCAATTCGTGAACTTTTTGCTTAAATAGTATATTGCCTGCTCCTTCTTCCCAGATTCGTCATATTGACCGAGCACACAACCCATCGACTGGTCCGTCACTGTTAGGTATAGGATTAAAGGCCTTCCAGGGACTAGCGGTACCAAGACCAGCGGGTTCTGTAAATATAGTTTGATCTTTTTGAAAGCTTCTTGGCAATCCTCGTGCCAGCTCACAGGTTGATTCTTGCGCAAGAGCTTAAAGATCGGCTTGCATGTAGCTGTCAACTGGAAGATAAATCGGGAGAAGTAGTTGAGCCTTCCCAAGAAGCCTCGGATCTACTTTTCAGTCTTCGAAGCTAGCATGTCGATGATGGCCCGGGCTTTATCGGGGTCGACCTCGATTCCTCTTTCACTGACGATGAAGTCCAACAGCTTCCCTGATTTTACTCCGAAATTACATTTGGCTGGGTTCAACCGCAGCTTGAACTTCCGAAGTCTCTCGAATAATTTTTGGAGATCTGCAAGGTGATCGTTTTCTGTCCGGAATTTAGCAATCATATTGTCCACGTAGACTTCTATCTCTTTATGAATCATGTCATGGAATAGTGTTACCATAGCCCTTTGATAGGTTGCTCCAACATTCTTCAACCCAAAGGGCATCACCTTGTAACAGAAGGTTCCCCAGGCTATAATAAAAGTGGTCTTTTCTCTATCTTCTTCGGCTATTTTGATCTGATTATAGCCCGAGAAGTCGTCTTTCGGGCTGGCTCGATTGGGATCCCTATAGTCTACGCATATCCGGACCTTGCCATCCTTCTTGGGGACCAGTACTATGTTCGCAACCCACTCCGGGTAATTTGCGACAGCCAAGAAGCCGACGTCAAACTGCTTTTTTACCTCTTCCCTGATCTTCAATGACATTTCGGGCTTCATCCTCCTTAACTTCTGTTTGACTAGTAAACACCTGGCTTTCATAGGCAGCTTATGTTCTACTGTAGAGGTATCTAAGCCTGGCATGTCTTGATAAGACCAGGCGAAGATATCACTATAGTTTTGTAAGAGTGAGACCAATTGTTCACGATTGTCTCCAGTGATAAGCGTGCCTATCTTGACTTCTCTTTTGTTTTCCTCGGTCCCCAAATTTATGAGATCCACGAGTTCCTGATGGGGTTCAATTACTTTGAATTCTTGTTCCAGCAATCTCAACATCTCTTCGGTGGGTTCGCATTCAAATTCTGCCTCCTCATCGACCTGATTGACAATACGATTGAAATCGCCTGACACAATACTAGCACTGTTGTCGCAAGGCATATTTTTATCGGATCTGCAGATTGGGGTATGAAAAAAGAATAAGATGTATATTTTGCAGAGGGAAATATATTAGGGAAAGAAGAGATGAGATTTCTGGATAATGCAACTATATTTATCATTTATCAAAAAAAGTATGTACAAAATGTTTATGTTTGAAACTGAATTTTCTCATGACAATTACAAAATTACATTTGAACTGAATCAAAAGTCAGGGGTAGTTCAATAATTTCCCAAGTGTTCAGTTCTTGTCCAAGGGGATAGGCCGTCACCAGATCTTTAATATCTGTCGTCCTTTCTCCGTCTACAGTCACGACCATGCTAGGATCTTCGAATATGGCACTTCGGAAACTTTGAGAAATGTGGCACAGAGGGACCTTGTCGACCCGGGGCCTAAGTGCCTTATCTTCTTCTGTGAGCTTATATCCCAACCCGTACCATCGTCTATTCTTGTTCACCGACAATGGTAGAGACAAACCACTATTATTTTTCCCCAGTTTATCACCGGGCTTGAACCCGTTCTTCAACATCACCGGAGCCATCATCATTAGAGCTTTGGAGGGATGCCTTTGGTCAACCACTTCTCCCTCCCTAATGGTAGTGACATTAGCGACTTCCAAGGCTTGAAAATGTGTTTCCAAAGCCTCTTCAGAAACTTCAATGTATGGAGGATTGGTGGGTTTGCTGACCAAATAGTCTTCCTCCACTGAGACGATAATCAGCCTATCGTCTATGATGAATTTCAATTTCTGGTGCAAGGTCGAAGGGACTGCTTTGGCAGCGTGAATCCAAGGCCTCCCTAACAGACAACTGTAAGCCGGTTGGATATCCATGATTTGGAAAGTCATATTGAAGATGACCGGACCAATTTGGACCGGTAGGTCCACTTCTTCGATGACTTCCCGTCTAGACCCATCAAAAGCTCTTACTACCATAAAGCTTGGTTTTATTTGGATCTTTTCATGCGGCAGCTTAGATAATGTCAACTGAGGCATTACATTTAAAGATGAACCGTTTCTGGCTAGAATGTGGTCAAAACATTTCATTGAGATGTGCAATGCCTAGTTATGCCCTACCCCTTCATCTGGAATTTCAAGGTCGGCGAAGGTGAGGAAATTATTGGCAGTAATGTTGCTGACAATTCCTTCAAATTTATCCATCGATATATTATGGACCACACGGGCCTCGTTCAGTATCTTTAGCAATACCTTTCGGTGGGGTTCGGAATTCATCATGAGTGCCAACAATGAAATCTTAGCGGGTATGCGGTTAAGCTGCTCAATCACCGTATACCCGCTTTGCCTGATCATTTTCAGAAATTCACTGGCGTCTTCTTCGGAGACGGGTTTCTTCAATTCCTTTTCCTCCCACCGTCTACTGGCTTCAGGTTCAGGACCTACCAATATTTCCTCGCCGCAAGGCGGTTTCTCCTTTCCTCGATAGAAGTGTAGATGGGACCACTCCTAGTCATACCTCCGACCCCAGCTATGTTTACCACGTCGAGGGTTGAGTTAACTGAAGCCTCCGGCCTTAGTTCCTCCTCTATTTTACCACCGGATACCTCCACATCATATTTCCAAGGCACTACTTTGTTGCTTTGGTATGGGAAAGGCCTAGGGACTTTTATTATGACAGGTCTCATCCCTTTTGGTGTTGGCGCGGCTGGTGTTTCGGTGTACCAGATAATCAACGGCTTGGGGCGCCCCGGAAGAGATTCGTTAACCATGTGTACCTCCCTCTCCACTTCAACGCAATTCACTGAGGGCCCCGGTCCCCCATGGTTTGGCACAGGGTTGCTCCCCACGCTCGGTGCATCTTTTTCGAAGTTAAGCCATTTGGCATTGATAAACTTTTGGACCCGATGTTTCAAGGCCAGACAATTTTCTGTAGAATGCCCCACTATTCCGGCGTGATACTCGCATTTAGCCTCAGGATTATACCATTTAGGGTATGGGGGTTCTAATGATGGGACATAGTGCATCAATGACTTTTGAATTAATCGGGGTAACAACTCCGAGTAACTCAATTGGATAGGGTCGAATTGCACTATTTTTCTTTGGTTGTTTCTTTTTTGTGGAGGTGGGTTAGAGTTGGTGTTTTGGATCCATGGTCTTGGAGGTTGTTGAGGGAATATTGGTTGTGAAGGAAATACCAGTTGTTGAGGAAACGTTTGTGGGGGTGGAGTCATGAATGGAGGGCTTGGTTGAAAAGATGTCAGGGGGTTATAAGTTGGCTGGTATGTAGGTTGGGTTGTGGCTATCATGTGTAGGTGTGCTGGGAATTGTGGGTGGCGTGTTGTTTGGTAGCTAGACGGCGTAGTGGGCGGACGATTCTGGTCAGCCGAAACATAATAAGTTTCAGCTTCTTTCTTTCTCCATCAGTTGTTGGCCGGCTTTTTCACATTTACGTTGTCGGCAGAGGCGTGTACAATCTTTCCTCGGCGCAGACCGCTCTCTATACGTTCTCTGATTAGTACTATATCAGAGAAATTAGCGGATACATTGTCCACCATCTTGTCGTAAAAGGGAGCAGGGAGAGTCTCCATGAAAGTGCTGATCATCTCTCTTTCCAGCAAAGGCGGCTGGACTTGCGCAGCTAACTCTCTCCATCGCTGTGCATATTCGTTGAATGATTCATCGTCCCTTTTTACCATATTCTATAACTGGGTACGATCTAGAGCCATCTCCATGTTGTATTTGTATTGCTTCAGGAAGGCATCAGCCAAGTCCTTCCATGTGTGAATGTATGACCTTTCCAGCTAGGTATACCAACTGGCCACTGCTCCAGTCAGACTGTCCTAAAAATAGTGGATGAGCAGCTTGTCGTTATGGAAATGAGAGGCCATTTTCCGGCAATACATTGTCACATGGCTCCTTGAACAGCCGGTTCCTTTGTATTTTTCGAACTTCGGGGTCTTAAATTTGGGAGGTATGATGACGTCAGGCCCGAGGCAAAGATCAGAAGCCTCCACTGTTCCATACCCACTCCCTTCGATGGTCCTGACCCTTTCTTCAAGGTGCTGTCATCTCCCGCTAAGATAGGTTTCTTGGTTAGCCGGCTTTGGCCATTGTTCATTCAAGGGCTGGCTGGTATGATGGGGTAGGGATGTGGTTGATGGGGGTTTGTTGGGTGAGTGGTAATTAGGACAGAGTATGTAGGGTCCTCGGTGACGGTTGTGTTCATGTGGGTGTAGTCAGGGTTGATGTGAGGCGAGTATGTGGTTGGCGGATCAATGTGAGGAGGGAAAGATGGGTTTATGTGTATGGGGAAGGCAGAGGAAGTGTTTGTGTTGTAAGGGTAGGGCGGCGGGTTCATATATGTTGGGTATGAATGTGGTGGATAACCGGTAGTATTGGTAGGAGGGAGGTAGGTCGGTGGGTTAATATAGTGAGGATGAGAGGTAGAGTTTATGTGTGAAGGCCCAGTAGGGGGATTTGGATGATATTGGTGAGTGATAGGGTTTATGTGGAGCGAAAGTGCATTAGGGTTTTCACCAGCAAAGATCCCTTGAGAACCTGGCCCATAAGGGGGTTCACAGCTAGGTGGTAGCCCATATGGCTACTCTTGCTCGGTAACAGTTTAGAGGGGCATTGATGCAGTGGCTGCCCCAGGTGCTTCAGTCCCCGAAGGTCCCTTTGTTCCCTTTTCCAGCAGCTTCATGAGTTTGGCGACCTAGTCTTTCAATTCGGCCACCTCATTTCTGAGCTCCTCGTTTTGCGTCTCTAGCTCACTCATGATTTTCGTCCTTGATCGAGTGCTATAGGAATGCCGGGGAAGTCGTAAGTCCGCTATCTTTGTTATCTAAAAAAGTTAAATTAATTAATTAATTGATTAGAAAAACAAACTTTGGGTATATACTAAATACGGAGGAACCAGAATCTCGTTGAACGTCGTTTGTCAATCGAGTGCATCTTTCGTGCTCCGGGCATGAGATGGAAATTAATATGGAATCATATGCAGAGAGGAACCCGTTTTATTCAAATAGACAAGGTTTATTTTACATCTTGTTCTTCTTGCTTGGCTAATACAACATATTTATTCATCCTTAAGACCAAGTCTTTACAACACTGAATGAAAATTTCAACTTCAGGTGGGGTGTGGAGTGGGTGCAACGATGCCTCTGCCTTTTTAAGCAACTGTGGTACTTCCTCGATCGCCGTGTTTTCTAGGCTGGCCAACCTTTCAAAACATTTGGTCTAGTGATCGGCCGTGTCCTTATACCACTTATTTTCATCTTGTATGTCCCTTATGCCCTTTTGCTACATTCGTATGACCTCGATGACCTTTCATTCACCTCATTCTGTCATGCTATGAGTAGGCCTTCGATCTGTTTCTTCATATCTTCTATCCATTGCAGCTGGTCGTTTCTCTCTTCTATTACATAATCTGCCTCCACTTGGACCCTATTCTTCGCGGCTACAATCTGATTTTTCTCCTCCCTGATTGTATGGACTTTGGCCCTCATTTTTTGCAGAGCGCTCCTCAGCTGATGGTTTTCTTGGAGCGTGGCGTCCCTCTCTTGGACTCTCATTTCGAGCTCTTTGTTAGCTACTTGCAGGCTTAGATGAACTCGGGCGGCGTGCTCACGTTCACCTTTTTGTTGTTCTCGGATGCTTTCTATGACGGTCTCGTACACCTAGTTTTCTCTCTTTAATGCAGCGCATTCCTGTTGTGCCTTCAAGAGTTCTTCCTCCAATTGGATGTTCTTCTTAGTCATGGCCTCTAATTTTTCCTTCAAATTTTTCACAGCCTCATCTTCGAATACCATGGGTGGAGGTTGACTTTTAGCAGGGATGACCGGAGGTCTAAACGGTAGTTTGATCTGCTGCACTCTATCCCTGACCCCCTGTTTGTACTCTTCTTTGGCGGCACAGCTTCGCACTCCCAATTCTTTTCCTTTGCGAGTGACATTCTCCCAAGCTTCTTGGACCTTTCGGAGACTCTCGGCGAAATCTCCTTCATATTTTAAGAAGAAAGGGGTCACTTGCTCGTCTGATGGCGGTGACTTAAGGGGATAAGCCAGCTGCCTTTGCCCCAATATCAGATTGTAGTTGATGCAACCCTTAGCTCCCATGCGTGGTACATTTGGGAACCCTTTGCAATAATAAATGATACTTGTTCTTTGTTACCACGAAGGTTTCCATCTAATAAATTCTTCAGTCAGGCCGGAAAAATGAGTCGACCATTCTTCATTGCTCATGGGCTTTATCTGGTAACACAGTAAAATCGATATAGGACATTGTATCTTTACATTCCTCTTGAAGATATGGGCGGTTATCCATACATACAACATTGGCAAATAGCAGATCAGCCTTGTTCTTTTCTTCTCATGGCAAAAGTTTAATGTACTGTAAACATCTGCCAACAAAGCTGCGACAAGGTTTTCAACTTTGTCCCTCCTGGCCAAGAATATGTCGACTGCGTTCAAATCAACAAAGTCCTCCATGTAAGGAAAAAGCACTAGCCCGTAGATGGTGAGAGCTAACACATCCATGTACACGGCCCACTGGTTGCTGCTGGCCAGGTGTTGCATATATTCCTCCAAGTACTCCCTGGTGAACCCTTTGATTAGGCTCTTTGTTTGGTAACCTGTCAGACGGTCTCCAGACTGTAGACCTAGAGCCTGCGCGGCAACTTGAAAGGTAGAGTGATGTTCCCAGTGATGATACGGCCTACACCCCTCCAATGACAGATCCAAAATCTGTTCGAACTCCTCCAAGGTAGGAGCCAGTTGGAAATCTGAGAAGGTAAAGCATCGGAGGGGAGGATCGTAGTACTGCACCATAGCCGTGAGGGCCCCTTCCTGTACCTGGACCTTCAGTAATTTTAGTATGTTGCCATATTTCTTACTGAATGACATCTGCTGGATGCTTGACAGCTTGTTCCCAAACATTTCCAAGCTTGTAAGATCTATCACCTTGACCCCAATACGTCTCTTTTTCTTCAACTTCCCAG
The DNA here is from genome assembly GCA_037954105.1 of Canavalia gladiata. Lineage (NCBI taxonomy): Eukaryota > Viridiplantae > Streptophyta > Magnoliopsida > Fabales > Fabaceae > Canavalia > Canavalia gladiata. The sequence goes on from CM075663.1 coordinate 30,278,274, forward strand.
ATTCCATATTAATTTCTATTTCACCTCTTTCTTGACAGTTGCTGAGAATCTGATCCCCCAAAGAAAAAGGAAAAAGGAAAACAAAGTACACATTAGGTTCGGGATGTACAACGTTAATGCATGATGCATAAAGAATTAAAACAATAAATATGGTTAAGTCTTTTTATCACCAGCTTTTCCTTCCCTCCTTTTTATTTTGTCCTTTTCTTTTCCTTATATATTTTCTTTTCTTTTTCTTTTCTCTCTCCCTTTTCTTATTATTTTCCTCCCTCCTCTTTTCACTCGTTTCTTTTCTCTCTTTTTCACCTTTTTTATTTTCTTTTTCTCTGGCCATTTGGCCCTTTCTTTTTTCTTTTCACTTCTTCTCTCTCTTTTGTCTTAAGATTCCTATCCATTCCTCATTGCACGTAAATAAAATGCTTACAAAATAGGCATCGGGTAACCAGAGTGTGTCCTCCTTGTACCCTAGTGAGGTGACTTGTCCTATGGATCTAGGGCTTTTAATGCATGGACCTCTCCAAGGTGGTTTGTAATCCTAACGTGTAGAGGTCACTAGAATCAAGTTCCAGTCCATAATGCTTACCACAATAGTAGAAGTAGCCACTAGTTGCAGGGCATTATGAATAGGACGCACTCTAGCTGGCACTTTTGTGATAGCCACACAGGACGTAGGCCTCAACGTGACACCACTAGATCCCTCTAATCCTAGGCAGCACTCAGACCCGGGTATAGGGCCCCACTCATGATAAAAATGTATATGCAATGTATGGAGGGCACATCCATTTTGGGAAACCTGCAATTGGGGAAATCGTATAATTTATTGTTCATCTACCCTAAGGTTGTACAGAGAATAAAAAAAATAAATCACAGATAAATAACCAGATAAATAAATCATGCAAATAAAGGGGAAAGGGATCAATATAATACACACTCAATTGAACGGGTTTGACTCTCAAAGGGTCCCCAGTGGAGTTGCCATCTGTCGCAATCGTAATTACAACGAGATGACGAACTCCCTAAAATTTTAAAAAGATTATGTGGTGATTAAAGTGGATTCGCCACCAAATTTTATTTAAGGGAAAAGATTTGGAAAAAAAAAACCCTAACGTGAGGATGAGATTCTAAGTTCGGGAGTCGGTTACGAGTAGGGAAGGTGTTAGGCACCCTATTCGCCCGTTCCGAAGAACGACACCCTTAAACTGAGAGTGTGATTATGAAAATTGTTTAATCCCTTTAATTAACATGGAAATAAATAACTTGATGGAGATTAGCCTGATAGGACTTGATCCTGCCCCTATGTATTCCCTGGTGCAATGGAAAACTCAAGGCTTACGTAATTCTGGTTTGAAGGCTTGACCTCCGGAAGAGATTTAGAAGGAATATGATATTTTGAAAAGATTTTCATTTTTGGAGGAACTTTCAGTCCACTCATGCACAAGGTCCGAGGCAACTAAGGCTGTAAGGGGGCCTATACGAACCACTAAACATCAAACAACAGTGTAAACCGCCAGTTTCCCGTTTAGAGTTCATCGTCTGAGATCGTAGATCCCAACGCATTTCGAAAAGAGTTTTTATTTTTGGAGGAACCTTCAGTCTACTCATGCACAAGGTCCAAGGCAGCTAAGGCTGCACGGGGGCCTATACGAACCACTAAACATCGAACAGCAGTGTAGACCGCCAGTTTCCCGTTTAGAGTTCGTCGCGTAAGACCGTAGATCCCAAAGCATTTCAAAAGGAGTTTTTATTTTTGGAGGAACCTTCAGTCCACTCATGATAAGGTCTGAGGCAGCTAAGGCTGCACGGGGACCTATACGAACCACTAAACATCGAACAGCAGTGTAGACTGCCAGTTTCCCGTTTAGAGTTCGTCGCATGAGACCGTAGATCCCAAAGCATTTCGAAAAGAGTTTTTATTTTTGGAGGAACCTTCAGTCCACTCATGCACAAGGTTCGAGACAGCTAAGACTGCATGGGGGCCTATACGAACCACTAAACATCGAACACCAGTGTAGACCTCCAATTTCCAGTATAGAGTTCGTCACATGAGACTATTGATTCCAAGAAATTTTGAAAAGAGTTTTATATTTTAAAACCGCAATATTAATAAGATGAATGTCTCAATTAAACTCTGCTCTTCCCTTCCCTTCCTTTCCCTTCCCTTCGCTTCCCTCCCCTGTTTCACTCAATTAGTGAAATTTTAAGACATAGGCATACGAGTATTAGTCAGTCAAACAATATCTTCTTACTGAGTTTGTTACTCTACCTTTTATTCTTAAGGATATGAGTTTATTCCTTGATGGTTGTCACCATCATTGTTGAGGATGAACCCTTTTGTCCCCACAATAGTAAAACTCTGATTATTCCTTGGATGTGCATAAGGCACATTACATAAGTTTGCTTTAGTGATCCCTTAAACCATTTAGGTTTATTTTAAATGCTTCCAGATAATCATGCATGCTCAATTAATATCCAACAAATATTCTATGCACATTTAGATCTCCAATTTTATCATATCATCAATCATATATACTTATCATACATAGAATCATATTTTAAACACTTATGAGCATTTAATATTCATATCATATTAAGCAATATGCATTCATAAAACATCACAAGTTGACTTATCAATCACAATTGGATAACATAACTACATGCACCTACACATGTCCAACTTATTTAACTCTTTAACATTTTATGATGAATCACTCAAAGGGGCTTAACTCTATCAACCTTCTAAGTTACCCCTCAACCTTTCCTTTTCTAAAAGTTCAATTGGTTTCACATGATTTTTACAAACTTCGAATTTTTCCTCTAGATTGCCAAATAGAACCTTTTAAGTTTTTGGTTCTTTGTGTACTTCAATTTGCAAGGCTTATGCATTTGGAACAATAAAAATAAATTTAGAGAGCTTTTATATATATATATATATATATATATATATATATATATATATATATATATATATATATATATATATATATATATATATATATATATATATATATATATATATATATATATATATATATATATATATATATATATATATATATATATATATATATATATATATATATATATATATATATATATATATATATATATATATATATATATATATATATATATATATATATATATATATATATATATATATATATATAGGCCATTTGGCCATATCTTATAAAAAAAAGGTGTATTGTAGCTAAAAACTATTTAATGACTAATTGGTTTAAGAACTTAAGCCAAACCCTCAAGAAAACAAATTCTACAGATAAGGAAAAATAGAGAACAAGCCCTAAAAAGACATTAAGGTCATTTAGCCAAGGAGAATTAAAGCTTTACAAATAAGATTTAGTAAAAAACACTCTTGAGAAAATAAAATCTTGAGAGGAACCTAGAAGGAATGAGTGATATAGATTTCCTTTGAGAAACTTATCATAAATATAAAAAATGTATGGAACTTGGATAATTTTAAGAAAAGTATGAATGCTGTTCAAAATTTAAGAACCATACATAAGCAAAGGTTTTTAGAAAGGAAGTAAGTTTTTGGATAACTACATATATATAGATAAATATATATATATATATATATATATATATATATATATATATTTATCATGATGACTCTTGAGTATGTATATTTATGTGCAAGTGTGCTATATGCTCTCTTGAATGATACAATAAACATATGTATGAATTTATGATTCCATATGTTGCTGAATTATATGAGAATTGAATGATTTGGATGTTATATGTGCATACCATATTGACTTGATATTAAGAATGAATTTATTATGAAGACTTAAAATGGAACATCATAAACCAAGATATCACCAAAGAACAATCCTACATGAAAACATAACACTACTCTTACTGTGTCAAGTCTGGGACTTGTGTACACTTAGAAGGCGAAGACCCTTTATGGTGAAGTCGTAGGTCTTTAAAATCCTTCTATTGTGAAGTGGTAGGTCTTTAAAATCCTTCTAGTGTGAAGTGGTAGGTCTTCAAAGAATTTATGACGGTGACCATAATCAAGGAATGAGCTTATATCCTAGAATATAAGGTAGAGTGGTAGATAGGTGGAAGATATTATTTGACTAAATTATTAATAATGTGCCATAAATGAAATTTCCACTAAACGGGTGACTAGAGAATGAGAATAATTATAATTAAGGAAAAGAATAAATAAGATCCAAATGATATCTATGAAATGATGAAAAAGTAATATGAAGAATGAATAACTATTTTGATATGTACAATTTCATGAATATGGGACTTAAGAAATCAATGAGATGTATGCTTGTATGAAATATATTCCTTGCTATTATTAAAAGGAATATGACATCCCAATTTTTCTGTGATGAATGTTTGAAGCTACCAATAACTCTTAGAATGAAACTAGATGGAATTAGAAGCTACAAGTAGAGAAATTAGGAAGTATGATGCAAATGACGACAATGCTCCTGCACCTAGGCAACACAAATAATGAGCCAGAGAAATGGAAATACAAGTAAAAGACATCCTAAAGGGATTATAAAATATTATGGATGGTTAAAAGTAGTGAGAAAGATTTAGAAACCTGAGAAGGGACGAAAACGCACTTTGGAAAACCCAAAAATAACCAAATTTCCCCTAGGAGCTATACTTTTTGCACAAAGCTAGTCAGTTCCCATAAAAATAGTAAGTGGCCTTAGATTAACATGGGAATAAACCAAAAATTCTTAGAAAGGTCAGAGGAATAATTTGGGAAATTTTTCGGCAATGCTAAGAAAGATTATGAAAACACCCCTAGAAGGCCAAGATGGCAAGATAATGTGATAAACAAGCTAAGAGTGGGCCTCACACAAATATGCACAAAAATCAGCAGCTGAAAAATGTGGTGATGAGTCACCAAACTCAAGTCAACCAAGTCTTCCACAAAAAGATAAAAGTAAATAGTAAAAAAGTTTCTTTAACCATGATTAAGACTAATTAACCTTGGTTAATTAAAAGTAAAGCATGCTTAGGCTAAGTTAATCATAATAGAGGTAAGTTCAGCCTAATTAACGCTAATCTAAGCCTAAAAGGATAATTCCTTAAATTTTGATTTCTTGTGGAAAATAGGAAAAACCTATGCAAAATTACCAAAATACTCCTGATAATGCAAAACTGATTCCACTTGATCCATAAGTAGCCGAATTCTTTTGGAACCCTAGGGATCCCATTTGCTTCAGATTTTTCAGCCTAAAAATTTATCAAAATCCTTTCCATTCTCTCTAAGTTCACCTTACCTCAAATCACCCAAAACCTACACCTTTAAGCCTAAGTCTTCATCTTTAAGACTTAAGCTAGATTAAAATCATAAACACAAAAGCCCCACCACCATCACTTGTCCATGTTCATAGCAGACAAGAAGGGACCCAAGGCAGCCTTTAAAGCCCCACAAAACACTAAGGAAGTCTTCAATAAGTAGTATCCTTCTACTTGTCTTTTTATGGTGTGTTTGTTTTCTTTCACGCATCTTTTCTCCAAGATCTATTTATCTTCTTTTGTTTTCATTTTTGAGAGTTTAAAATTGTATTTTAATCATTAAAAATAAGCCCCACCAATTTTTATTGATTTTTGGAAAGAAAAACAAGGTTTGTTCGGTTAAAAGTGCTTCTAAGGCACTTAGAAGAAATTTAATCGGTGGGTATTGTTTAAAAATAATTTTTAAGGCTTTGATCAGTTTTAAGAACTCATAAGAAAAGTTTTTGAAGTATACTTGAAAGGAGATGTGTGGATCTTGGAGTAGATCAAGAAGATCTACCTTTTAATACTTGAGAAAAAGTGATATGTTGCTTGTTTTCATGCTTGTTTTGATGATTAAGTTTTAATATTGTGATTTATCTCTTGTGATGAATTTGTGATGATCTCTATACTGGATCTACACCTTTGAGTATGTATGTTAAGAGGTGAAAGAAATTTATGTAATAAGTTCAAAGGCTCCCTTTGGGCAAAGGCTAAAAGCTACCAAGCCAAGGTTGTAATTTTAAGCATATAAATGGAAACAACATTGTATAGCACCCAAGACTCATCATAGCCAGCACCTAAGCATCATAACCTAGATGAAATAAGCATGGACTAGAGGTAAGAGAGGCTGAAAAAGCATAACACCATCGAACCAAGGTGGTGTGAGGTAGAAGATTTGAAAAAATTACATTGGCTAACGAAGGAAGGCTTTCAACCACTACTCTAAAGCAAAGTTTAATTTGGTTAAAATTTTCCTAAGCAACTTAACCTCTAAAACTGAGTTATTCATGAACTAAATCAGCCTTTGAACAAATTTAATCAAAGAAATAAAAATGGGTTAAAGACCTCTAGGAGTGCATTCAGTAACCCTAGAGACATTTTGGCAACAATGGGTTAAAAATGTTATTAAGGATAAATCAACCATTTTCAGCAAGTAAATAACTTATTTGGAGGTTTAATAAACATTTAGAAGGTTAAGTTTCAGAATATATATAGCCTAGGTAAGCTTAAGGTAAAATCTAAAAATTACTAAGTGGTAAAAATCCCAAAGAAGCTTAGAATGGGTAACTAGAAAATTTACCATAACTTAAGCAAGGGTAACTGTGAAATTTTGCCATTCCATTAAGTTTTAGGTAAAAAGACCTAAAATAACCTTAGACTAACTCAATTTTGAACTATAAACTTGGTCCTCAAGTAATGGTCAACTTAGTCAACTAGGGTTAAGAAATGATCAACATAAGTAAACTAGGGTTAGGAGAAGGAAACCCTATACCTAGAAGAGTGGCATTTGGCCACTTAGTGGTTAATTAACTTAAAGAAAGTTTTAATTTTCAATTAAGTTTAATTAAGGACCTTTTTCATGTGAATAAAATGAATTTAAAGTATGAAAAAGTTTTAACATGGATAAAGAGACCTATTGATTTTTTTAGTAAATGATCTTCGGGTTAAGAAGGAATCGTGGAAACCAAAGTGTAGGAGGTTAGAATTCGGCTACCATGTTTTAAATTAACTAAGAATGAGTTTCAATCCTTAACTAGGACCAAATAATGATCCTAAACATGTAAGCAAAATATAATTAAAGTGTAGGAAAGGTAGGATTTAAGGAAGTAGGTCATTCAACCATTTAGGAATAAATTGACCTAGAAGATTAATTAATTTCTACTTGCCTTAATTAGATATTATTTGGTCTAGAATAAAAGATATTTTAAAGGTTTAAGAGTAAATTATACCTAATTATCAGGGTAGTAAAAAGGAAAACACAAGGTAACATATTTGAAAGATTTATTAGAGACATGATTAAGAAGGATGGTTCGGACTTAAACATGAAGTTAGAAGTTCACTAAGTAATTCGGTCATGACATACCTTAATGAGAAGGAAGTTCTAAAAGTATCTAAGTTTGATTCAAATGAATGAGTTAGACTTCAAATAACCTAAATTAACTTATTAGAAGGAAGGAAATGAATTAGAAGAAATTAGGATCCTAGAGTTTATACTTGGCCATTCTAAGTTAATAAAGAGAAAAGAAGTTTAAAAATCCTAATTTATATAACTTAAGAAGTCTTAGAATGTTATAAGAAGAATTAAAAGTTTAAAAGAAAGTAGACAAAGGTATAAGTTACCATTCAACCATGTTTAATAGAAAATTTTCTAAATAAATAAAAGTTTGTAAATACTTAATACTTGAACTTAAAATAAATTAAGACATGCATAAAACTTGAACAAAATAGAACACAAAGAGTAAAGAACTTAAAAAGGTGTCATTTGGCCACCTAGATTAATATTCTAAGATGTAAAAAATCTTAATGAACAAATATAAACTTGAGAAAAGGAAAGGATGAGAGGTAACTTAGAAGGCTGGGTGGAATAAGTTCCTTGAGTGATTCAACATTAGAAATCGAATTGAGAAAATTGTTTGGACTTGTATTTGGGATACAATGTTATGTGATTTACCAACCAACTTATATTATTAATTGTGAATGCTCATGAACAAGGAAGAAATGACGATTATGTATGAGATTGGTTTGTGTTGATCCGAAACCTATATGTGCATTCCATATTGGTTGGGAATTTGTTTGAGCATGCATAATTATCTGGAAGCTACTAAAATGAACATCAAGAGCTTAAGGGATCACTAAAGCAAACTTATATGAAGACGTAAGTTACTCCCTTTGTGCTGTGTGCACACTAGAATCTAGAGGGCCCTCAAAAGCCCTACTGAAAAGAAGCCAAAGGTTGCTTCTTGGAGCCAAAGGTTGTTCTAAAAATCCTTCTACTGTGAAGGCTTAAGTTTCTTCACAATCTTATAAGGTGGTGATGACCACCTCGGAATGATCTCGTATCCTTAATTAAATAGAAGGTTGGGGGTCTAGCCAGTGAAAAGATATTGTTTGACAAATTTTAATACACATTTGTGTCTAAATATTTCCCCTTTATTTGTGGGACCATATTTATGATTTTGCAAAGAATGGGCTATAGAATGACAAAGAATAACGTATAGGACATGGAATAATATGTATGTCAAATAATATCTTATTTGGGATCCCAAGCTTATGATGTTTAAATGAATGTATGTTTAAGCAACAAGATGTTTTTGAAAATAAAAATTACCCACTTTAAAGGAATGTTTCAAAAAATTTAAAAGTAATCTTATATGCATGAAATGATATCTAATATCAATTGAAGTGGCTGAGATTAAGGATATGACATTAGAATAGAGTAGAAAGCCTACTGAGAAACTTAGTTTCTCACTCTTACTTCTTCCCACTTTTTTCCCAGACACCTCGGACGTTGTTCGTTATGGTAGCAATTCACATACTTGAAGCGAACATGAGGAACTATCTCTAGAAGAATACATCACACTGATGTTGAAAATAATTGGATGCAAACATCCTAACTGTAACATCCCAATTTTTCTATGATAAATGTTTGAGGCTACAAATAGTTTCTAGAATAAAACTAAGTGAAATTAGGAGCCAAAAGTAGAGAAATTAGGAAGTTTGGTGCAAATGACGAAAATGCCCTTGCACCTGGGCAGCTCAAATAATGAGCCAGAAAAATGGAAATACAAGTATAAGACATCTTGGAGGGATTATAAACATCATGTATTGTTAAAAGTAGTGAGAAAAATTTAGAAACCTAAGAAGGGATGAAAACGCCCTTCAAAAACCCCAAAAATGACCAAAATGCCCCTAGGAGCTGTACCTTTTGCACAAAGCTAGTCAGTTCCAATAAAAATAGCAAATGGCCTTAGATTAACATGGGAACGAACCAAAAAGTCTTAGAATTTTCAAAGGAATACTTTGGAAAATTTTCCAGCAATGCGAGAAAAATTACGAAAACGCCCCTAGAAGGTCGGGATGGCAGGATAAGGTGATAAGCATGCCAAGAGTGGGCCCCACACCCATGTGCACGAAATGCAACAGTTGGAAAGGTGGTGGTGAGTCACCAAAATGAAGTCAACCAAGTCTTCCACAAAAAGACAAAAGTGAATAGTAAAAAGGTTACTTTAATCATGGTTAAGACTAACTAACCTTGGTTAATTAAAAGTAAAGCATGCTTAGGTTAAATTAATCATAATTAGAGGAAATATCAGCTTAATTAACACTAATCTATTCCTAAAAGGATAATTCCTTGAATTTTGATTTATTTTGAAAAATAGAAAAAATCTAAGCAAAATTACCAAAATACCCCTAAGTACAAAACTAATTCTACTTGGCCCATAAGAGTCCGAATTTTTTGGGACCCCATTTGATTCATATTTTTCAGCTTAGAAACTCATCAAAATCCTCTACATTCTCTCTAAGCTTGCCGTAACTCCAAACATCCAAAACTTACACTTTAAACCTAAGACTTCATCTTTAAGACTTAAGCTATATTAAACTTATAAACACTTAAGCCCCACCACCATCCTTTGTCCACGTCTAGAGCAGACCAAAGGGGACCCAAGGCAGCCTTTAAAGCCCACAAAAACACTAAGGAGGTCTTCAACAAGTAGGATCTTTCTACTTGTCTTTTTTATGCTTTTAACTTGTCTTTTTATGGTGTGCTTGTTTGTTTTCATGCATCTTTTCTCCAAGATCTGTTTGAATTCTTTTATTTTCACTTGTGAGAGTTTAAAATTGTATTTTAACGGTTCAAAATCAGCCCCACCCATTTTTAGTGATTTTTGAAAAGAAAAACAAAGTTTCTTCCGTTAAAAGTGCTTCTAAGGCACTTAGAAGAAATTTAATCGGTGGGTTTTGTTTTAAAATTATTTTTGAAGCTTTGATCATTTTTATGCTCTCATGAAAAATGTTTTTGAAGCTTATTTGAAAGAGTATTTGTGGATCTTGGAGTAGATCATGAAAATCTACTCTTTGTGGCTTGGAAAAAATATACTATGTTGTTATTTTCATGCTTGTTTTTATGCTTAAGTTTTAACCTTGTGATTTTATTGTGTGATGAGTTTGGTATGACCTATGTGGTGGATCTGCACCTCTGAGTATGCATGTTAATAGGTGGAGTAAAGTTTTGTAATAAGTTCCAAAGGTTTCCTTTGGACATTAGTTAGAAAGATACCAAGCAAATGATGTAATTTGTAGCCAAAAGTGGCTAAAATCCTTGTATGGCACCCAAGACTCATCATGGCCAGCACTTAAGCATCAAAACATGGATGAAACAAGCATGGACAGAAACAAGAGAGGCTGCACAAGCCTACCACAACTGAACCAAGGTGGTGTGAGATGGAAGATTTGAAGAAATTACCTTGGCTAACAAAGGAAGGCTTTCGGCCACAACTCCCAAGCAAGCTTTAGTTTCGTTAAAATTTTTTATAAGTAACTAAAGCTCTGAAATAAGGTTTTAAATGAACTAAATCAACCTTTAAACAAAGTTAAACAAAACAAAAATGAGTTAAAAACCTCTAGAAGTGCATTCGGCCACCCTAAAGAGATTTTGGCAAAAAAAAAAATGCGCTTAAAATGTGATTAAGGAAAAATCAAGTATTTTCAACAAGTAAATAACTTATTTGGAGGTTTAATCATTATTTAATAGGTTAAGTTTCAGAATATATGGCCTAGGTAAGCTTAGGGAAAAATCTCAAAATTACTAAGTGATAAAATTTCCAAATAAGCTTAAAAAGGGTAACTAAGAAATCCTCCATAACTTAAGCAAGGGTAAATGTCAAATTCGGCCATGCCATTAAATTTTGGGTAAAAATACTTAAGATTACCTTATAGTATGTCAATTCTAAAGTTTAAACTTGGCCCCTAAGTAAAGGTCAACTAGGGTTAAGAAATGGTCAACTTAAGTTAACTAGGGTTAGGAAGAAGGAAACCCTAAACCTAAAAGAGTGGCATTCAGCCACTTAGTAGTTAATTAACTTAAAGGAGGTTTTAATTTCCAATTAGTGTTAATTAAGGACCATTTCTATGTAAATAGGATGAAATTAAAGTATGAAAAAGTTTTAAGGAGGGTAAAGAGACATATTGATTTTTTTTAGGCAAATGATCCTATGGTGAAGAAGGAAATTATGGAAACCTAAGTCTAGGAGGTTGGAATTCGGATACCATGTTTTAAATTAACTAATAATGAGTTTCAATCCTTAACTAGGCCCAAATAATGATCCTAAATTTGTAAGCAAAATATAATTAAGGTGTATGAAAGGTGGAATTTGAGGAAGTAGGTCATTCGTCCATTTAGGAATAAATTGTACTAGAAGATTAATTAATTTCTACTTAGATATTATTTGGTTTGGAATAAAAGATACTTTAAAAGTTTAAGAGTCAATTAGACCTAATTATTAAGGTAGTACAAAGGAGAACATAAGGTAATATATATTTCAAAAGTTTATTAGAGACATGATTAAGAAGGGTGGATATGACTTACACTTGAAGTTAGAAGTTCACTAAGTAATTTGATCATAACATACCTTAATGAGAAGAAGCTATAAAAGATTTGTAAATACTTAATACTTGAACTTAGAATAATTAGGACATGCATAAGACTTGAACAAAAGAGAACACAAAGAGAAAAGAACTTGAAAGGTGCCATTCGGCCACCTAGATTAAGATGCTAACACGTAAACTTAATGAAAAAATATAAATTTGAGAAAAGGAACGGATGAGAAGGAACTTAGAAGGATGAGTGATGTAAGTCCTTTGTGTGATTTCAACATCATACCGAATTGAAGCATTAGATTGGTGGTGTAAATGTGACATTATGCTATGTGATTTACCAATCAAATTTCATTATTAGTTATGAATGTTCACTATCTATGAATGAATAAATGATGGATACTCATGAATAAGAAAGGATGATGATGATGTATGAGATTGGTTTATGATGATGATTGAGATGAAAATTCGAAACCTATATGTGTATTTCATATTGGTTGGAAATTTGTTTAAGCATGCATAATTATTTGGAAGCCACTACAATGAACTTAAAAATATTAAGGGATCACTAAAGCAAACTTTATGTGAAAATGTAATGCTACTCTCTTTGTGCCTTATGCGCACTAGTATCGAGAGGGCCCTAAAAAGCTCTACTGAAGAGAAGCCAAAGGTTGCTTCTAGGAGCCAAAGGTCGCTCCAAAAATCCATCTACTGTGAAGGCATTGAGTCCTTCACCCCTTATGTGGTGGTGATGATCACCTAGGAATGAGCTCATATCCTTAATTTTTAGTAGGAGGTGGGAGTAGAGTTAGTGAGAAGATATTGTTTGAAAAAGTTTAATACATGTTCATGTCTAATTGTTTTCTCCCAAAGGTGGTGAAACTAGATTCATAAAGTGTCCCAAAGGTTGGACAAAGAAATGATAAAGACAAAGAAAAGTAGTAAAGAACAAATTTTAAGACATAGAATAATTGTATGTCAAATGATATCTTATTTGTGATCCCAAAGTTATGCATGTTAAGAAGAATGTATGGTGAGACACTAAGTTTTATGTTTTGAATAAAATTGATCCACTTCAGAGAAATGTTTTCAAAGAATTAAAAGTAACCTTTTATGTAAGAAATGACTTCTGAAATAAACTGAAGTGGCGTGGACTAAAGTGATGATGACATTAGAACTAAGTAGATAGCCTACTGAGAAACTTAGTTTCTCATCTCTACTTCTTCCTACTTTCTTCCCAGACACCTTGGATGCTGATCATTATGGTAGCAGTTCACGTACTTGAAGCAGACGTGAGGCATTCTCTTTCGGAGGTGTACATCGCACTAATGTCAAAAAAATAATTGGATGCAAGCATCCTAACTACTAATATGTAGTATTAGCTAACTTATGTATAAATATTGTATAATAGTTGTAAGTTTATGGTTTGTAATAACTACATGATAAGGCCCACGGGCTTATCACTTATGGTATGTATGAAATGTTATGTATAATTATTGTGTGACATGTGTGTTATGATTGAATCTTGTTTATTTATTATAGGCAAATGATAAACGAAAAGAATAATATAAATGCGTAGTATTCCTAAGGTTTTAAACGTATGTAGAAATCCGCTTAATGATTTATTTTACCGCTACGCACGTTTTATCGGCGAGGCTCGCAATTTATATCAAATAGTTTTAAAAAAAATTTACCGTATTTTCATATAAGTATTTTCTAAAATGAATTCCGCATCATGAGATAACAAACTAAAAATGGAACCGAATGATCGACTTAAGCGTGAAATCGGTATTCATTTTTAGGGTGTTATACTAACTACTAATATATAGTATTAAGCCAACTTATGTATATATTGTATTAGGATGTGTAGAAGGTAATTACGTAAACTAAGGTTTGTAATAATTGTATGATAAGGCCTACGTGCCTAAGACTTATGTGTTGTATTGAAATGGTATGTATAGTTATGTTGTAATATGTATGTTATATTCTCAACATGATTAACTATTTACATGCAAAAAATTAATGAAAAGAATTACATGAGTAATTAGAGTTCTTGATGTTTTAAACACGTGCATAATTCGTCTAACGATTTAGTTTACCGCTACATACGTTTTACCGATGAGGCTCGCAGTTTATATCAAATTATTTAAAAACAAGTTACTATATTTTCATATAAGTATTTTCTAAAATGAATTCCGCATCATATGAGATAACAAACTAAAAATGGAATCGAAAGAATGACTTAAGCATAAAATCAGTATTCATTTTTAGGATGTTATAGAATCCACTTCAAATAAATGTTATTTTAAAAAGAAATAATTGAACTTATATGCTTGTCACATTTTCATAAACAAACTAAAATGGATGAAATAGAAATGAATCATCAACTCTAAGGTAGAGATGCCTACTGATAAATTACAATTCTTATTCCTTGCCTCTTATTTCTCTTCCAGGCTCTGATTATGTCGACCTTTGATAGCAATAATTTACCTCAAACTATGTAGTATGGAATGGGTTTATAGTGCTTATGGGTTGGATTAAATGGGGAAAAAAAGATGGAATAAGTTTTTGAAGAGATAACCCATGAATCGCTTACAAGAATTTTATTTTATTTGCATATACTTTGTATGGTTTGTTATGGATGACTATAACTTATAATAGGCACTGAGTACCTCATCTTATAACACCCTAAAAATTAATACCAATTTCACGCTTAAGTCGATCATTCGGTTCCATTTTTAGTTTGTTATCTCATGATGCAGAATTCATTTTAGAAAATACTTATATGAAAATATGGTAATTTTTTTTTAAAAAAAATTGTTTGATATAAACTGCAAGTCTTGTCGATAAAACGTGCGTAACGGTAAAATAAATCGTTAAGCGCATTTCTACATACCTTCGGAATACTAAGTGTTTATGTTGTTCTTTCTGTTTATCATTTGCATATATTAGATACACAAGAATCAAGCATATCATACACATCATAGAATAATTATACATAACATATCATATAGACGATAAGTCTTAGGCCCGTAAGCCTTGTCATATAGTTATTACAAAAATAGTTACCTTCCTTATTTACATACATATTTACTATATTCTATCATACACATTATATATGTAAATACATAGAAAATTTCCACTAACTAATATCTAGGATGTTTGCATCATTCTATTCCTAATATTTGTACGATGTAAATCTTCTTCAAAATAAAGTGCCTTGCATCCTCTTCAAGTACATGATCTGCTACCGTGACGAAAAGCGCCCGGAATATTTGAGAAGAAAGTGGGAAGAAAGTAGGGGTGAGAAACTAAGTTTCTGAGTAGGCTTTCTACTTAGTTCTAATGTCATCACTTAAATCCCAGCCACTTCAGTTTATTTCATAAAATCATTTCTTGCATAAAAGGTTACTTTTAATTCTTTGTAAACATTTCTCTGAAGTGGATACATTTTATTATCAAACATACATCTAAGTGCTTAAATGTGCATTTCTCTTATCATTCATAAACTGTGGCGTCTCAACATACATTCTCATTAACATTCATAACTTTGGAATCACACATAAGATATCATTTGACATATAATTATTCTATGCCTTAAACTTCATTCCTTATTACTTATCTTTGTCTTTATCATTCCTTTGTCCAACTTTTGGGACACTTTATGAATCTAGTTTCACCATCTTAGGGAGAAACAATAAGACATAGACTTGTATTAAATTTATCAAATAATATCTTCTCACTGACTCTACTCCCACCTCCTACTAAAATTAAGGATATGAGCTCCTTCCAGGATGGTTGTCACCATCTTGTAACTTGGTGAAGAAACTTAAGTCTTCACAGTAAAAGGATTTCTTGGAGAAACTTAATTCTCCTAGAAGCAATTTCAGGCTTCTCTTCAATAGAGCTTTTTAGGGCCCTCTGGATAATAGTGCACATAAGGCACAAAGAGAGTAGCTTTATGTTTTCAGATAATGTTTGCTTTAGTGATCCCTTAAATTCTTTATGTTCATTTTAGTAGCTTCCAGATAATTATGCATGCTCAAACAAATTCCAACCAATATGGAATGCACATATAGGTCTCGAGTTTTCATCTCAATCATCAACATATACCATTGTCATACATGATCATTTTCTTTTCTCATTCATGAGCATCCATCATTTATTCATTCATAGATAATGAGCATTCATAACCAATAATTCAATTTGATTGGTAAATCACATAGCATAATGTCACACTTACACAACCAATACAATGCCTCAATTCGATTTGATGTTGAAATCACACAAGGGACTTACATCACTCGACCTTCTAAGTTATCTCTCATCCTTTCCTTTCCTTAAATATACATTTGTTCATAAGATTCTTCATCTTAGAATCTTAATCTAGGTGGCCAAATGACACCTTTTAAGTTCTTGACTCTTTGTGTTCTCTTTTGTTCAAGTATTATGCATGTCCTAATTATTCTAGGTTCAAGTATTTAAGTATTTATAAATTTTTATAACTTCTTCTCATTAAGGTATGCTATGATCAAATTACGTAGTGAACTTCTAACTTCAAGTTTAAGTCATTTCCACCCTTCTTAATCATGCCTCTAATAAACCTTTGAAATATATTACCTTGTGTTCTCCGTTTTACTACCTTCATAATTAGGTCTAATTGACTCTTAAACGTTTAAAGTCTCTTTTATTCTAAACCAAATAATATGTAAGTAGAATTTAATTAACCTTCTAGGTCACTTTATTCCTAAATGGCCGAATGACCTACTTCCTCAAGTCCCACTTTTCATACTCCATGATTATATTTTTCTTACATATTTAGGATCATTATTTGGGTCTAGCTAAGAATTGAAACTCCTTATTAGTTAATTTAAAACATGGTAGCCGAATTCCAACCTTTTAGACTTAGGTTTCCATAATTTCTTTCTTCCTAGCCCTAGTTGACTTAAGTTGACCATTTCTTAACCCTAGTTGACCTTTACTTAAGGCCAAGTTTAAAATTTAGAATGGACATATTATAAGGTAATCTTAAGTCTTTTTACCCAAATTTAATGGCATGGCCGAATTTGGCATTTACCCTTGCTTAAGTTATGGTAAATTTCCTATTTACCCATTTTAAGCTTATTTGGAAATTTTACCACTTAGTAATTTTGAGATTTTTCCCTAAGCTTACCTAGGCCATATATTCTGAAACTTAACCTTTTAAATATTGATTAAACCTCCAAATAAGTTATTAACTTGTTGAAAATACTTGATTTTTCCTTAATCACATTTTAAGCCCATTTTTGCCAAAATCTCTCTAGGGTGGCCGAATGCATTCCTAGAGGTTTTTTTAACTCATTTTTGTTTTGTTTAGCTTTGTTTAAAGGTTTATTTAGTTCATTTAAAACCTAATTTCAGGGCTTAAGTCACTTAGAAAATTTTTTATGAAACTAAAGCTTGCTTGGAAGTTGTAGCCGAAAGCCTTCCTTAGTTAGCCAAGGTAATTTCTTCAAATCTTCCATCTCACACCACCTTGGTTCAGTTGTGTTAGGCTTGTGTAGCCCCTCTTTCCTCTGGTCCATGCTTATTTCATCCATGTTTTGATGCTTAAATGCTGGCCATGATGAGTCTAGGGTGCCATACAAGGATTTTAGCCACTTTTGGCTACAAATTTAATCATTTGCTCGGTAGCTTTCTAACTAATGTCCAAAGGAAACCTTTGGAACTTATTACAAAACTTTATTCCACCTCTTAACATGCATACTCAGAGGTGAAGATCTAGCACAAAGGCCATACCAAACTCATCACAAAAGAAAATCACAAGGTTAAAACTTAAGCATAAAAATAAGCATGAAAATAACAACATAATATGTTTTTCCAAGCCACAAAGAGTAGATTTTCATGATCTACTCCAAGATCTACAAATCCTTTTTCAAATAATCTTCAAAAACCTTTCTCATGAGAGCATAAAACTGATCAAATCTTCAAAAATAATTTTAAAACAAAACACACCGATTAAATTTCTTCTAAGTGCCTTAGAAGCACTTTTAACCAAACAAACGTTGTTTTTCTTTTCAAAACTCACTAAAAATGGGTGGGGCTGATTTTTAACGGTTAAAATACAGTTTTAAACTCTCATAAGTGAAAACAAAATAAGACACACAGATCTTGGAGAAAAGATGCATGAAAGAAAACAAACACACCATAAAAAGGCAAGTTAAAAGCATAAAAAGAGGTCCTACTTGTTGAAGACCTTCTTAGTGTTTTGTGGGGCTTTAAAGGCTGCCTTGGGTCCCCTCTGGTCTGCTCTAGACGTGGACAAAGGATGGTGGTGGGGCTTTGGTGTTTATGGCTTTAGTCTAGCTTAAGTCTTAAAGATGAAGATGTAGGCTTAGAAGTGAAACTTTTGGGTGTTTTAAGTTATAGTAAGCTTAGAGAATGGAGAGGATTTGGATAAGTTTCTAGGCTGAAAAATCTGAACCAAATGGGGTCCCAAGTCTCCCAAAAAAATTCTGACTCTTATGAGCCAAGTGGAATTAGTTTTGCGTTTAGGGGTATTTTGGTAATTTTGCCTAGATTTTTCCTATTTTCCAAAATAAATCAAAATTCAAGGAATTATCCTTTTAGGCTTAGATTAGTGTTAATTAGGCTGATATTTCCTCTAATTATGATTAATTTACCCTAAGCATGCTTTACTTTTAATTAACCAAGGTTAATTAGTCTTAACCATGGTTAAAGGAACCTTTTTACTATTCACTTTTGTCTTTTTGTGGAATATTTGATTTGACTTCAGTTTGGTGACTCATCACCATCTTTCCAGCTGCTGAATTTCGTGCATCTTAGTATGGGGCCCACTCTTGGCATGCTTATCACATTATCTTGCCCTCTCGGTCTTCCAAGGACGTTTTCGTAATTTTTCTCAGCATTGTTGGAAAATTTCCCAAATTGTTCCTTTAACATTTCTACGAATTTTTGGTTCATTCCCATGTTAATCTAAGGATGTTTGCTATTTTTATGGGAACTGACTAGCTTTTTGCAAAAAGTATAGCTCCTAGGGGCATTTTGGTCATTTTCAAGGTTTTCGAAGGGCGTTTTTGTCCCTTCTCAGGTTTCTAAATTTTTATCACTACTTTTAACTATACATGATGTTTATAATCCCTTTAGGATGTTTTATACTTGTATTTCCATTTTTTTGGATCATTATTTGAGTAGCCCAAGTGTAGGGGCATTTTCGTCATTTGCACCAAACTTCCTAATTTCTCTGCTTTTGGTTTCTAATTTCACCTAGTTTTATTCTAGAAACTATTTGTAACCTCAAACATTTATCATAGAAAAATTAGGATGTTACACATCTTATTTTAAATAACTCACGGAGAGCCTTTGACTTGCTATTTCATATATGTTGTACTATTTATGCATAATAATGTACATGCTCTAGTGTAAAGGAATGTATATTACATCAAATAAATGAATGCAAGTTTTTAAAAACATAAAAGATAAATGAGGGACAAGCTTTGATGTTTATTATCTGCTACGTTAATTTTGATGACGAGACCCATACTTTCAACAAATGTTTCAGTATAAGTATGTTATAAAAAAGTAATGCATCATGATGTAACAGACTAATAGGGAATATGCGGTACAATTTAAGTGTAGAAAGAATATTATTATTAGGATGTTACATATATCATTTAGAATTTGAACTTAGAGTTCATCATTTTTTCAATCTCCCATATTCAATGACTCGTAATGCTCAACATCATTTAATGTTCTAGTAAAACTCATGGTTTTTGTCAATCACAGAACATTAAAAACTACAAAATATATAAACAATTAATTATTATTTGAGCAATGTATTGCATTAATCATTTAGGGATAACAAGTAAATTTACCTAAAGTTATCTTGTAAAACATCTTTTCCACCAAGGGATAATTTAATATAGAAACTATCATAATATCTTAAGATATCTTTTCAATATTTGCGCAAAGCTTCAAAACAGACTTTCTGACCATTGATGCTTCATCTCAATTGACCAACCTTACTAATCCAATAAATTTTCATGCATAGAGCCTTGTTTTATATTACAGAATGAATTTTCATTGATATTTCCAAGAATTCTTAACCTTGAATGAGCAGTTCTTCCATTTAGAAGTAGGCAACAAAATAATACTACTACATTCAACATTATTTCTAATTTTTCATTTTGATCGGATTATTGTATAGAAAGCATTTCATAGAAAACTTTTTCTTATGACACTAATCATAAATAAAGAAAGATCCACTTTTTTTTTTCATCAACAATATTCATTATAACATTAAAGGCATATTTTTTCTTACATGTCATCTTTGAAATATAAGAAGATAACAATTGTGAAAAGTATGTCTATCAAAATTCAATTCCTCAACATTCAACCTCTCTTTAAATCTTGATAATAATTGTTGTGAAGGATATTGTAACCACTTAAAAATGAAACTTGTTTTATGCTTAAGTTGTATCGATGATTTTATTATTAGAGTGTTACATCATGATGAACATTATGGGTATGACTTAAACTTCTCTTCATCAAGATCCACATAAACGCTTCAATAACAAAGGCCATGACGGTCCAGGCATAAACTCTCATCTTAGACGTAAAAGGTTCCATCTTCCATCTCCTGGTAGGCTTGGAATGAGTGCAACTTGGGATACGAAAATTACCCTGTGATGAAAAAACTTGAGAAGTAATAACAGTAGTGAGAGGGTATCTAGGGGTCATTCTCCCCTTAAGATGAAAAGGAGTCTACCATCGGTACAATAGAAGGTGCCTGATAATCGAATGATGGAGGAAACACCACATTAGGATGAAAAGCCTCCAAAGGAATAACAAAGTTTGTAATAGAAAAGTTTGGGTTCATGATGATAGATACGAAGAGATGACCCAAAGAAAAGTAGACCCTCACATTGGCTTGGGCGGTAATGACTAACCTATGAGTGTTTACGGACCAATTAATGTTGTTGAGTTCAATGAACATTATCGTGGTCGCGAATGACATCCAAAGTGTTTGGGAAGAAAATGATGGAAGGGAGGATGAGAAACTAAGTTTCTTAGTAGGATTCTATCCTAGATTTAGTGACAACACTTGCAATCAAGCCACTTTAGTTTATTAGAAAATATGGCATGCATATAGGTTCATTTTTAATTTTTAGAAAACTTGAACCAAAGTGGATTTAACTTTACATATAAATAGGAACTAGTTTATATTTTAAGCATACAGATTACATATTCTAGATTTCATAAATTTCATATATTTATGGGATCATATTACATCACATCATAAATATCATTTTACTATCATTTCATTCATGCTTTAACATAATTCTTATTGTTTCTCTATCACTCTCTTAGTGATAATCTAGGTCATAGACATATAATACAACTTAGTCAAACAATATCTTTTAACTAGCTCTGCTACTCTACCTTTTATTCTTAGGACATAAACT
The DNA here is from genome assembly GCA_037954105.1 of Canavalia gladiata. Taxonomy (NCBI): domain Eukaryota; kingdom Viridiplantae; phylum Streptophyta; class Magnoliopsida; order Fabales; family Fabaceae; genus Canavalia; species Canavalia gladiata. Next base: position 30,299,609 of record CM075663.1, read on the forward strand.
CATTCCTTGATGATCGTCACCATCATAATCATTGAAGACCTGGCACTTCATAATAGAAATATTTTGGGAGAACCCTTTTGTCTCCACCTTAGAAGGACCTTTTTCCTTCTAAATGTGCACAAGGTATACTAAGAGTAGTATTAATTTTTCACATAATTTCTTTCTTTAGTGATCCCTTAGTTAATTAGGTTCCTTTTTAAAGCTTCTAGATAACATGCATGTTCAAAAAATCCAACCAATATGCCATGAACAAATATTCCCTAATCCTAACTACCTTCACATATATCATCCACATATGCGTATCATGTAACACATCACTCTCTAAACAATCAAGAATATTATGCATACACTTTACATTCATCACTGTGTACTCATAAGGCAACACAACAAGTTGGCATAATTATTTTAATTAGAAACCAACCTTCTAATCAACATTTCTTAATTACGCTTAGTGTAGATTTATTGGATAACATGCAACCTTACTCCAAGAGCTTGTCCATCTTACTTTATTTCATAAGATTTATGATAAATATCTTATAGGAACTTAGTCCACCCATCCTTCTAAGTTACCTCTCAACCTTTCCTTTTCTCAAATATTTAGTTTTTCTTAATATTTTTAATGTAAGATTATGAAATGTTGGATTCCTATTCTAGTTGGCCAAATGGCCTCTTTAGTTTTTTATTCTTTATGTTTATCAATTTGGATGTTTTATGCATAACTTTCTTATTTCAAGTTTAAGTGTTAGAAGTTTTATGCGTTCTTGGCTATTAAATTTTCTAATCAAATTTGAGCCACTAACTAACCTACGTGTTTACCTCCTTGCCCATGAATTCAAAGTTTCTTACTCATGTCTTATTTAAATGTCTTTAAGCATCCAAATTAGCCTACTTTACCTTATTAATTTATAAGTCGTTGAATCCACTTCCTAAGATCCTAAAGCATTATGGTTCAATTGTTTTTCTTACATTAGAAGATGACTTACGCTAGTTAGGCCTTAGGTTATTAATTCATACCAACTTAAATTTTTTTAGGACTTTTCCCCCTTGTTTAGTAGGCATGGTCGAATGGTCCATCTCCTTCCCTTTTCTCCATAATTAATTTATACTCATCACCTTGTGCATATTTGAGTTCATTCTTAAGTCTTAACTAGATTTTGACTTGTTTTCACCAATTTATCAAAGCATGGACGAATGGTTACACGAACCATTACCAAGTGTCTTTTAAATTATAATTCCTTTTTATACATGGTTAGGCTCCTCATTACACCTTAATCAAAATTTTAAACTCAAGTTTTCTTAATTTAGTGAGAAGTGGTTGGAACCACTATATGTCCAACCAAACAAGGGTCTTTTTCTTAATTTATTCTCCCTTGACCTTTGTGTCATGAATTTTAGCACTTGTTACATAACATTCTTGTGGGTCCATCAAGATTTTTCCTTTCTCCATATCTTTTGGTCATGATGATGAAGGGTCTTAAGTGTCTTGTTTAACTTTGGGTCCATGAGTCCATCTTTGATTTTACTAATTTTAAGGTCCATGTTTAAGTTAAGATTATAAATTTTGTGACTTAACCTTTTTAGTCTTTTAAAGTATTTATCATATGGGTCCAAGTTAACGATTAAATCTTTTAAGAGAAGATATAAGCAAACTTACAACTTTGAACATAAAGACATTAAAGAAAGAATTTTTCAAGACAACCAAATGGGCATCTACTAGATCTACTCCAAGATCTATCCATCCCTTACTTTGAGAATTTCAAAAATTTTCATAGAAACTTTCAAATATGCCTAAACTTCAAAGAAATAATTTTAAAGGGAAGTCTAATCCATCAAAATTTTCTTTTAACTTCCAAAAATCACTAAAAACTTGTTGATGTTCATTTTTAATCATCAAGGGAAGTTTTAAACTCCATTAAACTCAAGAAAGTAGGGTCCACACAACTTATAGAGAGATCCACCAAAAAGAAAAAATAAACAAACCATGAACACATAATTAAAAGCTTAGAAAAAATGTATGGTAAAGACCCTAGCTGTTAAAGACTTTTATGAAGGCTTGGTGGGTCTTTGAAGTTGGTTCCCTTCTCCATGGTGGTCCACATGAAAACTACTAGTGAAGGTGGTGGAGCTTGATTGATCTATCCTTAACCTAAACTTCAAAGATGAAAGTTTAAGTTTAGTGTAGGTTTTGATGTTTCGAGAGAAATTGCAGTTTTGTGTGAGTTGAGGGAGTTTTCTTAAGTGCTTAGAAGGTTTATAATGAAGAAAATGAATCTCCTTAAGCCTTAGATGAAATTCGGCCAATTAAGGGCATATGAGAATTAAATTCCCACTTAAGAGTATTTTAGTCCATTTATATGTAATTTTCATTTTACAAATTAAATGTAAATGTAAGGAATTACCCTTTAGGATTAGTTTAACACTAATTAATCTAAATTTATCACTAATCAAGGTTAACTTATTCTAAGCATGATTAATTTATCATTAATTTATTCTCTCTTTATTTCTATTCTTTTCATATCATTTTTTAACCATCATTGATGGATTCTAGACCTTTAAAATATATTTTAAATTTTGCTTTCGATTTTCTGCATATTTATTTGTGTCATCCTAGTGTAGGAGTTTTTTTTTTATAATTTGCTAAAAATTTCTAATCTTTCTAACTCTTGTTTTATTTTTTCTTTATATATTACTAAACGGCATGGAGGGGTATTCTTTTAAACTTATTTCTTTTTGAAATAATTCTTCAATATCATTAAGAATTTTTTCAAGTTCATCACCATTGAATTGGAGATTGCGGATAAAGTAGAAATACATTAAGATAATTTTATGCTACTTATTAAAGAATAAATAATTTAATAATTAAGTGAAAAATTTAATAATTTACTAGTTGACACAATTCAATAATCTTCTTTGTTTATAAATGATGTTATCAGAATACTCTTTTCATCAAAGTTTACAAACCAAATTATGTCGACATACTACTTGAAATAAGAAAAATTGAAAATAAATTTTTGAAATAATATGCAAAAGCCTAATGTAGTCTCTTCTTTCATATCATGAATAAAATTATTAGTGTCCTATAATAATCAAAAAGCATAACAAGCATCTTGCATCTTTAAGTGTTGGGTACGTAGTCCCATCCATACTTTTTATTTCCATTAAGCATATACACCCCTTTTGTTTGTTCAATAAAAGACAAATATAAAAATCTTATCCATTATCAGCTAAACCATAAGAATCTCTACCAATTGCATAGTCTTCCTTTCTTGGAAACAATTGTGAAAAATTTTATTCCTAGAAAAACCTCTTGGGAAACCCATTGCACGTAAAATTGTTCTATTTGTTTCCATCCATAATTAAAAATAGAATAGTTTACTTTAGCTCTAACTATACATTTTTAACCATCTCATCATTAGTATAAACCATTTATTATAGATTAGGAAGATTAAAACCAAGTCTTATAACTCGCGGGTCTTCATATTGAATGCCAATAAACCATTTATTATAGATTAGGAAGATTAAAACCAAGTCTTATAACTCGTGGATCTTCATATTGAATGTCAAGGCCAAAAGTCTTTCATGGGGTCAAAAGTAGAAATGAATCGGTAGTTATAACAATTTTTTTTATCTCATTATTGCATGTAAAATGAGAGTGTAAAAAATATATGCTAAGTTTTACTTATGGCCAAGTATATCCATTAGTGTAAAAATGAAGTATTTTAGACCCCAATATTGTTCGGGATAACTTTGTACTTTTTACCTTGGGTGACTATAACTTATAAAGAGCACTAATGCTCTTGTTCTATTTAAATGACTCATTACGAGTCTTAAATTTCTATATTTGTCATGTGTATGAGATAATCTATATAAATAATATGCACATATTGTTGTATGCATGAATGTATATTATATTAAGTAACTGAATGCGAGTTTTCAAAATTGGCAGGAGTGATGATGCTTGAATGTTTATATTTTGATACAATCATTACTACTACGAGGCTAGCACTTTTAACAAAAGTTTTGAAAAAAATTGTACCATATTTTAAATAACAGTATTTTATAAAAAAATGTTCTACATCATGAAATAATAAACTAGTAGTGAATTCACGATACAACTTAAACATAAGATGCATTTTATTAAAAGGGTGTTACATATAAGGACTTAATTAAAACTTTTTAAGTATAAAGATCAAATTAAAAACGGATGTCATGTTGGATTAAATAAATAGTTTAACCTTCAAATTTTTCGGATGAGTTGTAATAGAAATGGATCATAAAACAATTTTAAAATTTTGTAAGCATATAAAAATTTAGTAGAAACTTGATAAAATTTATAATATTTTATGAGATGTAAAATTAAGGTTTGAGGAAAAGAAATTAGGAAAAAAATTTGTAAAGGTTTATTTGTTTCATACTTTATAAAGTAGATTTCAATTTTATAGAATTTAAAAATGAAAAACTCGTTTGATTGATGACTAAAGCTTTTGAAAACTAATTTAGAAAATAATATCTATTTTTATATTTTTAAAATTATAAAATTAAAACAATTTTAAGTTATTTCAATTTCTATTTTTTATTTTTAGTTATTCATTTTCTTTCATGTACTAATCTATCATTTTTCTTCACTCATTTCTATTAACTTTCCATTCAAAAGTAGTTTTTAAAAATTATTTTATAAAATAAATTTAAAAAACTTAAATTCAAAAGTAAATCAGAGAACCCTAAACTTTCCTCCAAATGATTTTAGTTTCATCTTAATTGATTCTTAAACTTTATTTTTTTAATTTACAAATTTTTTAAATAGATATTTTAAACTTTAATTTTATTATAATTGATATTTAAACTTTATTTATAAATAACTTTTTTATAAATTTAGAAATAAATTGATAATAGGAAAGAAATGTCAACTATGTATTTTCCTTAAATCTTAACCATTTATTATATTTTTTTTATATTTTATTTTTACAAATATCAAAACATAATAATGATTATAAATTTAATAAAGGAAAAATTGACAAAAAGAAATTTATATATATATATATATATATATATATATATATATATATTGGTTTGATTGTGTGGATTAGATTGGATTATTTGGTTCTTGAGTATTCTTAATATTTGGTAAATAATTCCCACTTTTACTAAAGATAAAAAAAAAATCCTGGTGAAAAATGAATAGTTCCAACTTCGAATTTGACTATGCATGCTCAAGTGGAAGTTTTATTTACGAGAGCTTGAGAAATTCTGCTTTGAAACTTGTGAGAATTCAAAGTTCTACAAGGAGACAACACAAGCAATTTTATGATAAAATAATTATTATAAAAAAAGTTCTATGTTTATTAATAGGTGTTTATGTTCACCTATCATCTCAAGATCATGATTTATAAGCTTTTATCTAAATGGATTAATGTCTTTATTTTTATTTATCGCAACCGTAATTATAATAAAATGATGAATTCGTTTAAATAAAAAAAAATTAATATGATCGTGGAATTATCATTAACTTTTTTATTCTAAAGAAAAAATATTTGAAAAAAACTCTAGCAAACGAATAGTTCTAGATTTAGGAGTCGATTACGAATAGGAAAGGTATTAGCACCTTATTTATCCATTTTCAAAGAACAGTACTATTAAATTGAGTGAGTGTGTAATTTTTATATTTTGAAAATTATTTGATCCATTCAATAGAATAAAAATAAGTAGGTTTGTAGAAAATTTTCCGAGAGAAGTTGATCATGCTCCTATGTATTTCGTGGTGCATTGGAAAACTTAAGGTTACGTAATTCTAGTTAAGGACTTGATCCTTGACAATGTTGCGAAGATAAGATGTAGGAAATTCATTTCAAGGAATTCTTAATCTACATAAGTACAAAGTTTGAGACAAATGTAGGTTGCTCAAGACTTATACGATTCTCCTAATACTAAATGATGGGATATGCTACACGTTTGTACTTATAGCTCATTGCATGAAATTTAGAAATTTTGAAACCTTTCAAATACATTTTTGTGTTTAGAAGTTTTAAAATATATAAAGAAAAGTATAAATTTTTGGTTTTATTTTTTATTTAGAATCTTGATTAATTAATTATTTAATTCTTTATATCAAATTTAAACAAAACTAGTATTAAGGAAGATTAAGTTTGTTTGAAGAAAATATGTTGGGTTTGACCCAAGTTAAATGCAAAAGAAAAAATGAGCTTAACCAAGATTAAATATAAAATGGGAATATTAAGTTGTGATTTAAATTGAATAGATATAAAAATAATTTTAAAAAAAAGGAAGGATTTATAATCTTTATTTTGGTTTGCCAAAATTAGAATTTGACCCTATTTTTTTTTTTAAAAAGATCCATTTTATTTTGCAGCAACATTTGAACCATGTTTTGTTCAATTCTAAACTTAATATATATGAGTTTAAGTTATGAGAAAATTGAAAAGAATCAAAATTAAAATTGGACTTTTTTTTTAACAAATCCTTTTTTATTTAGCAGTAGCATTTGGACCTATTTTTTGTTTAATTTTAAATTTAATAAATCTAAACCTAAATCATGAGAAGAAATTTTATTTGATAGCAGTTTTTGGATCCACTTTTTGTTCAATTCTAAACTTCATAAATCTAAGCCAGAGTCATGAGAAAATTAAAAACAAAAAATAGAGAATTAGATTTTTCTAAAATCAAACCTAAGTCATGACACTAGATTTAGGGAGAATTGACCATCTCACTAAGAATCTATGGTGGTACTTTTGATACAAAATTATGTTTTTAGAGAATGTGTTATCTTTATTTGTAAGTAGGCTTAGTCGAGTTATATTTTGAGTGTTCAAACCTAGTTTGTTTAAAATTTTTGAAACATGAGTCTAAGTTTATTATCTGTTAAAGTTTTTTTATCATACAAAACCTATAAGCCTATTTAAAAATCTATATTCTAAACAAATTAATAAATATACTGAAAATTTATGTAAATAATTAATTAAAAAAACTTACAAACTTAAAATCTACAAAATAAAAAAATCATTAAATAAATTCAAAATATATATATTAATATTATATAAATAAAATATAAAATAAATACTATACAAATATAATATATTAAAATAAATATAATTATATAATATATAATATATAAATAATTTTTTTTATAAACTTAAATATAACTTATTTATATAAAAAATTTATTAATAAATTTAAATCTATATATTTATTAAACAATACGAACTAAGGTAAATTAAACGAGTTGTTTTCACTTTCACCACTTCCATACGTGATTGAAAATGAGGGGCTAGGTTTCGTGAGAGAGAGGCATAAGAGCCGTTGCCGGTTTTGGCCTTGTTGGTGCGGAGGGAGGCTTGCTGGGGTACGGATCAAGAGGACGAGGGTCACCTTACCAACTTTTCTTAGGGGAGAGGAGAGTGTAGAACCATCGCCATCGCCGGCAGTGGAGACAACATGCATGGCTCGTGGCGGCCGGAGGTGAGAATGATGACGATTTTAGAGGAGGTCGCGACCATGGTGGAGAACGGAGGTAGTGAGAATAGCGCTACGGGTAACAGTGAGGAGGGTGACTAAAGTATTTCGCCGGCAACGACGCTTGACGATAACGGTGATGGGCCTCCGGCAAGGTAAATCGCCTATCAATAGCTTCATTTTAATTAAAACTGGTTCTATTCTTCTTTTGAAATTAATTTGGGAATTGTCTATTGTTTGGCTGGAACTTGGGTGGTTAGACCAGTGGTGGTAAATGGGGAGAAATGAAGGTGTGGTTCTGGTAATGGTTGCTGGTGGCTATGGGAGAGATTTCTGATAAAATGGAGGACCAAGATGGGCAAGTTTTAGACTCAAACCCTCTATTAGAGACCCACCCTTATTTTGTTTTATTATTCTAAAATAAAGCAAAATATGATGAAATGTGGTCTGTGTATGAGGGTGTTTTTTGGTTTGTGTGGACATGGTTTGTGAAAGTTACCTTAGACGAGCGCCAAGTGTTTGTGAAAATCCTTCAAGCAAGCCTAAGGCAGATGAAGAGACAGAAAGGGAGCAATTCTGATTTATCTTGATAGCAGGGGAGAGGGGTGATTCTGGGAATCTTATTGTATATTTTAATTAAACAAACTAATTTAATTTAGTTAATTCTTTTTTGTAATTAAAACTAGGATTGGCCATTTTTACAGAGCACGTGTGTATGTTTAAAATTTTATTGGTGTGTTTGTGAGCATGGTGTCTATTATGAAGAAAGAAGGTTCTGGGTATGTGTTAGTGCATGACAATGGGCTAGAAGGTATGTTTTAGGACCATCATCATTATCTCAGGGGCAGTAATGGAAGAGTGGATAGACACTAACATGCTTAAGGTAAGGGAGGAAATAGTTAGAAATTGTAATTTAATATTTTAATTTGTTGCCTATACTTCTGAATTACTTCTATATTTTTTTAGCAAACTTGGGAATCTGGCATGCCAAGTCTAGTGTCTAGAGGTTCAATTTTTTATTGGAATTAAAGATCATGGCAGCAGCTGTGGAAGAGATATTGACAAAGGAAGATGATGTACGGTGATGGTGCCTTTTTCAGCCAAGAGCTTTTCAAACCCAACTAGGTAAGAGATTTTTATCTTTTATTAAGTTCAATTTACAGTTTTAAATTAAATGATTAATTAATTAAATCTCCTCTCTATTACTATGGTAAAAAAAATATATTTGGTGCATATATGTTGGTGGTTCTAGATCTCTGAGAAAAGAATGAGGAGGAAAACTAAACAGAGAAATGTATGTGTTTCACTTTGATGAGGATCAAAGAAGCAAATAAGATGATGACCAAAGGAGATGGAGATAGTTTGACAACGAATACTAGATAGAAATTGGTTTCTGCCTAATTTTCAGCTTGTGTATTAATTTGTATTTTTGTGTTTTGAATTTTTAGACTTCTAAAAGGTATGGATTATGAACTGTACATGATTTGGACTTTGTTAGTATATTTACAATGTTGTGTGGCTTCGAAGTTAATTTGATGCTCTCAATGTTCAAGATAAATAACTTGATGTTGTTGTGTATAGGAAAAATAGATGATTTAATGTTAACTTATGTGAAAGCCTATATTGCTATATGTAAAAAAGTGGTTTATGTGTATGTGCAAGATATAGAAAATCAAATTAAAACAAAAGGACATCCTTGTGTAAATAACGGAGAATAGAATTAATAATACTAATCAATTTAAGTTGACTAATTAACACAAGCCTTAAATGAAAGATGAACTCATCAACACAACAATTTTGCTAATGAGATGTAATTCTAATGTTTGATGCCCGTGGAAGGAATGATTTGATTTACACATATTTATGAGTGCAGAAATGATTCACTAAAGGCTTTCATTAACATAGTCATTATGACTTCTAATTATTTTGATAACTAACAGTCACAATTTATAATTGCGTATCCATGACGCTGAATTAAAATAAATGCCTGAACACTTAATCATACAAATTACAAATATTATTAATTTACAAATTACAGACTTGCCTTTTCAAATCCCTTAAAAAATGAAATCTGGAAAAAGGGATCATTCAGATCCAAACTCAAAGTGAGCGAGAGTTTTTTTTAGCGCAAAATTTTGAATGAAAATTGAGAGAGTCAAGAGCATTCCCAGTTCCTCACGAGTCTCCGAGATGAAAGAACTGAGAATTCCCCTTTTTTTTAGAAGAATCCTTTTTATATTTATAAGAAATTTAACTAGATCAATCATGAATAACTAACTCCTAATTAACATTTTTTTAACCAACTTATAACCGATTTAGTTGACTTGTAACTAACTAATTTTTTGAGGGCATTCTAGAAGACTAGCTTGTCATAAATCTAAAAATTTGTTTTTAGACCTTGCTGCACATTTCAAAGCCCATCACCATTTTTTATTTATTTTAAAATTTTTATTTACTTCTCCTTTTTATTTTTTTAACTTGGAATTTTTATTCTCCTTTCAATTAGAATTAGTAAGTAAATTTGTCGTTCTCTTTATTTTATTTTAATAAATTAAATTTTAACTAAATATTTTTTATTTATTAATTAATTTTAAAAATATAATTTTGGACATAATTTAATGTTTTCATCACTAACATATTTTCTTACGATACAGTGGAGATGGAATGTGAGGCCATAACAAGAGCTTAAAGGTAAATGGTCACCCCTTAAGAACTTCTATGAGAGTCCCATATTTGAAGATGAGCATGTTGAGGAGATCTTTTAGGATTACCTTGCCGAAAATGAAAATTAATTTTTCTACTTAATGAGCAAGTTTCTTTTTCCTACTCTTTAATTAAAGTGTTTTATTCTCTATGTTGCTTGTAGTGTTTACATTAAGGACAATGCATGATTTAAATTTGTATTGATATTTTGTAGTATTATCATTTTATTTTATTTTATTTATTTTTATTGTTTTATGATTATTCTAGGTGTTTTGAAAATTTATCGTATTACATTTTGTTTTGAAAAAAATTGCATACTTTTTATTGATATTATGAAAAATTTATGATTCTTAACCAATGATTCCAAAATATGGTTTGATGTGTTTCATGCATTTTTGATAGAGTAGGTTATGCACATAATTAAATTGGGAACCATTTATAATATATTTATTTATACAAAGGTAAAAACAAAATTACAATTTGGATCATCTTGAAACTGATGAAATATAAAAGATAAAAATTTTGAAACTTGATCCTAACCATGAATTGTAGGATAAAAAATTTATTATGAATGAGTGAATCTAACAGTGACCTTCTAATTGAACAAACACTATACAAGTAGTTCATAATCCAAGAATAAAGGAAAAGATTTTGACAAATCAAAAAACAAATTTTTATTCAAATTCGACATGTTGATTTTTATATTCATAGCTTCTACTTGTAGGACAAAAACAGGGCAGAAAAATAACTAACAAGAAACAAATAAAAAATCTTAATAAATAAAAAATATCATAATAAAATAAAATCAATCTCAAACCTTAATTAAATTTGTAATTAATAATTAAAAAAAATTAATCAATTGTGAATCAATCTCAAATTATATTTGTTATGAAAATAATAAATTTAAATTTTTTATAATAAAATATAATGATTTATTTAAACTAATTCTCTTGGTTGCAGTCTTATTTGTGTTCATTTAGTTGAGCTTGTAAAAGTGAGATCATAACTTTGTTTTTTGCTTGAATTTTATTGTTTTGGAAAGAATTTTTTTTTTTCTTTTCACTTAATATCCTTAATTAAGTCTTCTAAATTGAGCATGTTGCATTATTTTAGTTATTGATTTTCTTATTCCATACAAAATATTATTAAATATGCTAATTTGATTTCTATCATTGTTATCCATTTGAAAATGATTTATCTTTGAATCAGTCATCAAATAAAAATAGATCAGCTGCCATAAAAGTAACATCTTAAACTATAATACTTATTTAAAAATTTTATTTTATAAACATTATTATTGATATTTTTTAATATTCTAAAAATCTATCACTTTTTCATAAAAGCTTGAATTTTTTTTAAGTTGAAAACCTTTCCTTCCTAATTAATGTGAACTCAAATTCAATCTCCAGATTCAAAAGTAACTTTAACAATCTCTTTATTTTCTTTTCTTTTATATTGTTTATTCTTATTAATGTTAGCTCGAATCTTAAACAAAATTTTTAATAAAATATAATTTTTTTTATCATACTAACTAGTAAATTTATTAGTAAAAAAATGTAATATATTCAATAAAATAAAAAATTAAAGTCATAAATAACTTAAAAAGATGTATGAAAAATAGTAGAACGATTTGTTCTACTCCATGAAAATTTAACATGTTGAAAATATTTTTTTCTGATGTTACACATTTTTTTAATGATTGGCTGCATGTTTTGGGTATAATATTTTGAAAAGTGATAATATGTTCATATAATATATTTGTTGAATATATATATATATATATATATATATATATAAATGGAATGAATACAAGTTTGTCTAATAGTATAATTAATATATTAGTTTGCATAAATATATTGAATGATATAATGTGTCTAGTTGAACTTTTTTTTCTCTATAACAAGATTATTTGGACTGTTTTATAGGATTAGGATTAAGATTTGATTGTTTATTTTTTTATCAATGTGGAAGTAATTTCTTCTCTTGTAATTTTGGTGAAATTTATGAATGTAACAATTGAACCTTCTTTTTATCTTATGAATGCGTATGTTTTCTATTCAATCATATTTGTCTTATTGCACTTCATTAATTGATAAGAATTAGCCACTCATATTATTTTTAAGTTAATGGGGAATAGATGATCATACCATTACTTAATTAATGTACCTATTAGGTAAACAAAATCTAAAATTTTGAAGGATCAATTGAAACTTTTGATTCCTAATGATTTATTGAATTAACAAACCCAAATGCTTTTGATGTTTCTCTTTATAATTTACCTTTTATAATTATTTAAGGTGATAAATTAAGAAAAGGATATTATTATTTCATGATCATTGGATAGTAATAGAATTAGAATAGGTGATTAACTATTGACTCTTATCATTCATAGGAAGATTAAAGGGAGAAATTAGGTAGATTCATAAGGAAAGTTTCATCTCCAAACTTTTCCGTAATCGAATTTTGTGCTTATGATTTCTTCTTTTGCCTTGAAATTTCTATCCTTTCGTTTTATAAATTTTATTTCTATTTTAAACATACCTTTTAAAACAAACATTTTTTGGTAAGCTAAAAAGTCAAGATTTAATTTATTTATTTTAATTATAAATAGTCTCATGAGATGATATTGAGGATTTTAAATACTTCCTTTCTAACTCCGACAAATGCACTTGTTTATGGATAAAATTTATCACAAAAGTTTTGCTACAACATAACTTTTTTTTAAAAAAAATTGTACAAACTCCTATAAAAAAATTCTAGGTAGAAAAATTTAGATTATTAATGAAACAATTTCCTTATATATAAATGTAAGTAATTTTTATTTTGCTAACAAAATACTCTCAACTTTTTTTTTATTTGCAAATGAATCAATTTTTTTTCTATGCTATATTCTTATTATTTTTCTTTCATTCTTTTGTTTATTTTCAAACTTTTCTATTTTTTTTTATCTTGAATGTCAAAGCGCTCTTTTTTCAATTTATAGAGTTTTTATATTTTGGTTTGATTAACATAAACTTCAATGTATTTGAGAAGAATTAAGAACAAGGTATAATTATTCATGAAAAAAATATATCTAATTTTGTATCATCATGAATTACTCTTTTATAAAATTGTCATGGATGTTATAAAAGAAGATTTACCACAGGCACAAATGCAACTTCACAAAGAACTTTATTCTTATATTTTTTATGAAAAATGATATAAATACTTATGCAAAATGATAAAAATACTTACTTATTTCCTTTATTTCCTTTATGTATCCTTAATAATTCTGTCAATAAAGATTATTAAAAAAACTAAAAGAAAATAAATATATTATCATATTCTATCATTCTTGAATTCAACTTCTATATATAATAAAAATTACACTAATTGTTAGAATAATTAAATTAGATTCTTCATAAATTTTTGGTTAAACAAACATTAAAAGTAAAGCGAGATAGGAAAAATTATTATATAATATCTTATTTTATTCCTAATATTTGTATAATCAATAAGATATAAAAGATTTATCCTAATGATATATCCTATTCTATCATCTAGAATAATATTTATTCGGTCAAAAAGGTTGAGTTAAAGAGTGATAGCATGTGATAATATATTTATTTTCTCTTTTTTTTAACACTAAAATGATAATAATATAATATAATATAATATAATAATAACAATAATAATAATTTTATTATTGTTGTTATTATTATTATTAATATTATAATAATATTACAAATAATTAATATTAAAAACAAATGTAAAATTAATTACAATATTAATAAAATTAATAATTTAATAAAAAATAATAATAATATTTTTAATAATATTATTATTACTACTATTATCATCAACAATAATATAATACTGTAATACTATTAACAATGATATATAATACAAAAATTGATAATATATATAAAAATCATTATAATATTTTTAGCTTCATAAAGAAATTTATAAAAAAATTACAAAAAAATTTTAACTTTATTTTACCAATTCAGAAAATAAAGTTCAAGATGACATTCGTTCAAAATAAAAAAAATGTCTAAAAAAATGCTAAAAAATTTATAAAAAAAAAGAAAAAAGAAAAGATAACAAACTAGACAATAAAAAAATAAAATAATAATAATAGCAATAATAGTTATTAAAAATTATTATTATTATTTTAATTAAAATTAATTTTTTATTATCATAGTTAATATTATAATATTAATATTTGTTATCGTTAATTTTATAATAATCAAAATAATAACTGTTATAATTATTAATTAGTTAGAAACTTTATTTTTATTATTATTATATTTAATTATAATTTATTAATATATTTTTATTAATTTTAATATTAATAATTTTGTTACTAATTTTAATATTTTAAAACAATTACAAATATTATTGTTTTTATTATTATTAATATTATTATATATAAAAATATAATAACAATAATTATTTTTAATATTAATACACTAATTATTATTATTAAGAAAATAAAAAATAGATATGTTAAAATAAAATTATCTTATTCATTAAACAAACACAAAAGGTAAGATAAGAAAAATTATCATATCATATCTTATTCAATCTTATTAAGTATTTATTTATTCTCCAAGATATGATAAGTCTATCTTGTATTTCTATGATAAACTTTTTAAGTTAGAAATCTTTATCGAAAAAAAGTAAATAAAAAAAATAAAAATTTAAAGAAATTAATTTTTTTATAAAATAATAAAAATATTCTTGCATTGAGATAATAACAAATAAATGTATAAGTAATTCAAAATAAAATATAAAAAATATTTTAAAAATTTAGAACTCATCAATGATGGTTAAGAGAACATAAAGAAAAGTTAGAAACGAAGAGAGAACTAAAATATAACTGAAAATGTTCAAAACTCCCTGAAAGAGCTTTATCTCATATAAAGGTTAAACTAATCCTAAAAAATAGTAAACGATTTAAAAAAAAATTAGAAATGAGCCATAAGGGTTAAAAATATCAAAAAAGAAATCTAGGAATTTTTTAGAAAATATTGTTTTAGAAAATTATCAAAATACCCTTAGAGGCTTGGGAGGGCAATAAACTATGAAACAAAGACCAATAGCTTGGAACTCATCCATATGCATGAAATTAACATGTGATAAATGAAGGACCATTATGACATTAGGAAAAAAATATTTATGAGAAAAGATAAAATTAACCATAGTTAAGTTAAAGTAACCTTAATTAAGTTAAAATTAAAAATGATTAAGGTTAAAGTAAATCATGATTAGGTTAAATTAATCATGATTAGTATTAAAGGATAATTACTCATATTTTACATTTAATCTTGAAAATAAAAATTACATATACGTGACCAAAATGCTCTTAAGTAGGAATTTAATTTCTTTTCACCCATGGTGGCTGAATTTGCTTATGGGACTAAGGAGGGAGCTCATATGCTTCACTAATCCACTTCTAAACATTTACTCAGGATCATAAAACCTACTCTTAACTCCAAATCTTCCTAAGATCCAAAAACCTACACAAAGTTTAAACTTTCATCTTTATGGTTTAAGCCATATTAAGGCAAATAAACAAAGCTTACCACCATCTCTTTGAAGATCTTGTGTGGACCACAAGGAAAGGGAGATCTACTTTAAAGACCCATCAAATCCTTTTTTGAGTTTTCAAAGAGTAGAAATTTTCTACCTTAAATTTTGTAAGTCTTTCAGTAAGTGATTTTGGCCTATTCTCCTTATTCATTTGTGGATCTCATTCTAAACTCTATGGATCCATTTTTATTGAGTGTTTTCTTGCTCAAAATTTCCCAAGTTTGTTTAAATAAGAATCATGAAAATTTTGAATGATTTTGAAGGTCAAAAGGAAGTTTTAATGGATTAAAGTGATCCTTGATGCTTTTATAGAAATTTAATCAGTTAAAATTTCTTAAAATTGGTTTTTAAGTATTTTGGATAGATTTGACAAGTTGCTTAAGTGTTGGAAGATTATCAAGTGATGATAAATAGAGCTTAGAATAAATCTCATGGATTTAACTTGTTTTACTTGAAAATAATGATATATTGTTTTTTTTCTCCTTAATGTTGTAAGCTTGTTCATATTTTTATTAAAATTTTTAATCTTGAACTTAGATCTGGATAAAATTCTATATTTTGATTCATATAATCATAAGTCTAAAGGATTATAAAATTTAAGTAATAAAAGCTAAAACTTATCTTCAAAAATGGATCTTAAAGTTATTAAGAGTGTGGGTTCATGTATGGACATAGAAGTTGAAGGAGACATTTCAAATTCCTCAAAATCATGACCAAGACTATGGATCAAGGGCAAACCTTGATGGATCCAAAAGTAAAGAATGTAAAGAATGAAAAAATTAATAAGGGAGTGAAATTTTGTGAAAAGGACCCTTGCATGGCCAAGGAGGCTATTCGGCCAAGCTTGTTAAAATTAAAGAAAAATAAGTTAAAATTTTGTTAAGGTATCAAAAGGGATCTAACCATGCACAAGGAGGTGATTAAAAGTTCAATAACGGGATTGTAAAAGCCTAAGGGACCATTCGGCCAACATATAGTAAATAAATAATAAATATTAAAAAGTTCTAAGATGGTTAAATCTATTAACCTAAGTCATAAAGTAGCACAAATCATCTTTCACATATAAGAAAATTTGATCATGATGCCTTAGGGACTACAAGATTAAATTTGGCCATTACTAAGTAAATTCACAAAAGAAGTTAATTTGGATGTTTAAGTAGATTTAAAAGAAGTTATGATGAGTAACAGGACTTGAATCCATAAGCAAGAAAACAAACAATTAAATCAAATTAGTAACTGAATTTGAATTAGTTAGATTAATAGTTAGGAAAACATAAAACTCCTATCACTAAAATTTGGAATGAGATAGTTATGAATAAAACACCAAAATTGATGAACATAAAGTAAATTAACCTAAATTGGCCATTTAGCCCAACTACACTAAACTCCACCATTTCATAAACTTAAATTAAAAGTATAAGAGAAACTTAGATTTCGATAAAAGGAAAGGTTGAAAGATAAATTAGAAGGGTGAGTGGAGTAAGTTCCCATAATAAATTCCTCATAAATCTCAAAAGATCAATGAGATGGAAAAATTCTAAAAAAAAGGCTATAAGTTATCCAAAACTCAGCACCAAACATAATCAAGTAATTTTGGTTAGGAGATAGATTTCTAGTTAAATTAATTATGCTATCTTATTATGTTGTTTCTTAAGTATATAGATTTATGCATAGGAGTACACAAAATACTCTCTTGAATGTTTTTAGTATGATTTGTAATGTTTATGTGCAGATGAAATATGTGAAGCTTGAATGGATAGAAATTATGTGTACATGACATATTGGTTGGATTGTTTGAGCATGCATGTTATTTGAAAGATTTTAAAAGGAATCTAATTAATCAAAGGATCACTAAAGAAAGAACTTATGTGAAAATTTAACACTACTCCTAACGTGTCTTGTGCATATTCAGAAGGCGAAAGAGTCCTTCTATAGTGGAGACAAAAAGGGTTCTCCAAAAATCCTTATATTATGTTCTAGATGAAAGCCTGTGGTTGGAGCCTTGAGGTATAACACCCTAAAAATGAATACTATTTTTACACTTAAGTCATTCCCTCAGTTTCATTATTACATTGATATCTCATGATGCAGAATCTTCAGAAAGTAACTATAGGTGAAAATATGGTATTTTTTTTTATTTAAAACACTTTGGTATAAAATGCAAGCCTCGTTGAAATTGCATTCATAGTCCAATGTAATCAAGTAGGTGTTCTCATGCACGTATAATTCATTAACACTATAAATTATTTTTTTTATTTTAATTTTTTGTAATAAGAAGTAAATTAGTTCATTACAACTCAAACATATAGGCATTCATACAACTTATAAATATATAATCTTTAATAATTATGCAGTCCTTATTTATACATACTTAGTTAGATTAAGGCATTTGAGTCTTTACACACTTAATTACATACATAATTATTTCTACCATATTCACATTAACTATTCTACAATCTACCTACTAGTAATTAGGATGCATTCATCCATCTATTTACAAATTGTACCCTATGGGAATGACTTGGGTTCTTTTTCCATAGAGATAAAACTTTGCAAACATTTCAAGACTAGTGATGGTACCACTCCAACCATAAGCTCTCATATAGGATGACGAAGGTCCCATCAACCGTCTCTTGGAACGCCTGAGAACACCTAAAAAGGATAGGGCCTGGGATTGGCTGCTGATTATGGATTGGCTGTTGGGTATCCTCCAGATTGTATTTCTGTTCCATCCTTGGATGGTTGATCCTCTGGATTAGCAGCACAATTTCCTTGTATGGCTATGTTTTCTGGTGCCTTTTGCAGTTTGGGTGGCCTTGGCTCTATCATCTTTCCACTCTTTGTTGTGATGACATGCTGTTCCTTGGGATTCACTATTGTGTCATTGGGAAAACTCCCAGCGCTCCTTTCTGTGAGTTGTTTGGACAACTGGCCCACTTGATTTTCCAGATTCTTGATGGATGCTTGGATGGACTGCATGAATTGGCTGAGTATGTTTCCCAGATCTGCAGAGTTGTCTTGTGGTTGGGGTGCCTACTGCTGAGAAGGTGGTTGCTGCGCATACTGCCCGTTCCTCCTACGGTTATTCTGATTCCTAAAATTAGAATTATAAGAGTTAGAGAAAGGAGGATACTTAGGCCTTTGTGGCTGGCCCATATAGTGCACTTGCTCCTGGCTGGATGTTCCTGTTATGTCTGTGTCACAACATGCATTCTCATGTTCTCTCCCACAGAAATCACATTTCAGGGCTTGTACTTGCTGAGGGGTTCCCACGTTGAAGACCTGCCACTATTTTGTCAAAGCCTCTAGCTGCTGTGAGATCAGCTTGTTTTGAGCAAGTATTGCAGTTTGCGTGTCCAACTCCAGCACACCTCTCTTGGGCATGCTTCTGTCATTCGGTGATTGGTATTCATTAGAAGCCATTATCTCGATCAGTTCCATGGCCTCCTTTGCAGTTTTGATATTCAGAGAACCACTGGTTGAGGCATCTATAATGAGTGTTGTGGCTGGCTTGACTCCATTGTAAAAAATGTGAACTTGGTGAACATCGGAGAAGCCATGGTGTGTACGTTTCTGTAAAAGCTCCTTGAACTGCTCCTAAGCCTCATAGAGCGACTCTCCATCCTTTTGGCCGAAGCATGAAATTTCTCCTCTCAGCTTGTTGTATTTAGAGAGTGGGAAGTACTTCATGAGAAATTTGGATACCAATTCCTCCCAGGTGGTGATGCTCCCTCTTTGTTGGGTTTGCAACCAATACTTAGCATGGTCTCTTAAAGAGAAAGGGAATAGTCTCAATCTGATTGCTTCTTCAGAAACGCCATTCATCTTGATTGTGTCACATATATGGAGAAAGCTTGAAAGGTAGAGGTTCAGATCCTCCACTTCACTGCCCCCGAACTGGTCCTGCTGGACGAGATGGAGGAGTGCTAGCTTGATTTCGAAATTGTTGGTAGCAATTGGTGGTCTCACGATACTAGCGCTGCAACCTGCAGAATTTGGAACAGCGTACTCTCCCAACATGATTCCCCTGTTAAGCTAGTGTTCCTCCATGATAGGATGGTGTACAGGGTGATCCTCACTAATCCCTTGCAGTCTCTATTGCTCTTGCTGTGCTTTTCATATTCTTACTTCCTTTCGATTTCTTCTTGCTAGCTTTTCAATTTCGGGTTCGAAAGTCAACTCTTGATCTTCTTCACCTCACATAAACAAAATTAAACAAGATTAAAACTGAAGGAAAAATCAGTATGCAAACAAAGTCAGAAAATCAAACAAAATTGCTCAATCTAGTGGCATTCATAGTACTCATCAATATTGAAAAACAGATCCTCGAGAATGGCGCCAAACATTGTTGGTGTAAAACCGTATGAAGGCAAGTGCACCTTACAGTGTAAAGAGTGAGTAAAAGTATCGTCTCCACAGGGATTTGGTTCAAGTATTGAATTTCCATTAGTCCAGTAATTGAACTCAGTTATAGAAGTGCGTAGGCAACGCAAATGCGTGCGTAGGCAACGTAACCCGAAAATAACAGCAAGTACTGGTTTCTGTAACTAGGCTGGTGTACTATTCCAGTATGCATAAAACTACTCAAAATAAACTCAGAACTGTTTAATACTCAATAACTGGTATGAATGTGAAAGAATTCAATATATGAAAGGTGTTAGGGGTGGATTTCACCAAAACTTCCCCTTTGTAACAGTGGATTATTACGTACATTCAAGATAATTTGTAGTTGAAGATTGAATTCACAAATATTGATTGAAGGTCAATCCCTTGACTCATCAATTCTTCACTCAAATTATGAATCCTAATCCCTTAGTAATTCCTAATTTGATGTGAGCCTTAAGTTCAAGATTCAAATGATCTCACAATCACAAACCTCTATCCCTAGAGCCTTCACAATTATGTTATTCAATCCCAGATCCAATTCAAAAACCAATTTCCCAATTATGAAGAAGAATTTTGATTCAATCTATAAGTGGCCAAGTCATAGAAGCATTAAGCAAAGAGATGAATGATGAACGTTAAAGGAAAATAATCTCGAATACATATAACGTATCCGGGTTACATAGGTTCAGTCATGGATTCCTCCTTCCCTAACAGAGATCTAGTTACACATAATGATAAAGAAAGAAAACAGGGAAGAAGGATGAAGTCAAGAGCATGAAGACGCATTGCGGTTGTCCTTTGTCCTCAAACCCAGGGTTTCTCCTTCACCTAGAAACCAGGGGGTTCTAGTGTAGTAGATAGCAGAAAGGCGGCTCTATTCTGTGTTTCTCAAATACCAGAAGTGTGTTCTGTTTCGCTATGTTCTGGGATTTTTATAGATACTATTCTGTAACGTCGCGTGTCCAACGCGGCACAACTGCGTTGCCAACGCGATGCGAATGACAGTTTGCTTCTTTTCTTTCAAATCTTCATGTGCTCAATGTAAGTCTGGTTGCGTTGCCAACGCGAAACCCTGTAACAGATTGCAGAAATTAAAGCACATCAAATTTATGAAAATTTATTGCTTAAAAGGCTTTAAAACTGCATTTTTCATATTTTGCATGGGTTACTCAGTTTTATGTCATTTTCTCATGTTTTAATGGTGTTTTATGCTTTAATTACTTGCAATTACATCGAATTATGTTCCAAATAAGTGTCTTATTGGACACGTATCAGTTGTTTACTACAATAGAGTTTTCAAATGGAGGAAATGTTCAAAACGAGATGGAGAAACTTGTAGGAAATAACTACAAGTATTGGAGGATGTGTATGGAAGTGTACCTTCAAGGTCAAGATCTGTGAGAGTTGGTTATCGATGCTTGTGAATACTTAATTATGTCCGAAATTAAATTTTTTTTAATTAATCAAATTTAACAAATAAAATAATCATAATAATAAAACAAATAAAGAAATGAAGAATAATAATAATAATAGCAAAAAAGAAAGAAGAAGAAAAGAAGAAAAAAAAAAACAAATAAAAATAAAAAGAGGAAAACAAAATAATAACATTAGTAACAAAAAGAGAAGAAGGGGGAAAATAGAAAATAAAAGAAAAAGTTGTTTCAAAAGTTAGTTGAGGTGGTTAAAAAGTTATCGGTGCTTATGAACACTTAATTATGTTCAAAATTAAATTATTTTTTAATTAATCAAATTTAGTAAATAAAAATAATGATAATAATAAAATAAATAAAGATATAAAAAAATAAGAATAATAATAGTAAAACAGAAAGAAGAAGAAAAGAAGAAAAAACAAACAAATACAAATAAAAAGAGGAAAAGAACATAATAACATTAGCAACAAAAAAGAAGAAGGGAAAAAATAGGAAATAAAAGAAAAAGTTGTTTCAAAAGTTAGTGAAGGCGCTTAAAAAAGTTGGCTGAAGACGGTTACCGCAAATTTGGCCTATAAATAACAGGAAAAGCAAATTTGGCAGGGACTTTTTTTTTCACTTCTTGAAAGTCTGAATTTCAAAAGACCTTTTTTGGATTTCTTGGGGAAGGATACAAATTGAAATTTCTCTGGGAGGAGAGTCGCAAAGAGGATTCAGAAAGGTTCACCATTCTTGAAGCATTCGGGAAATGTTGATCTCCTGCGCTCGCCTTAAGGAATCAATAACGGAGGCATAGGTTCGAAGAATTTCTACTCTTCTTTATAGAATTTCCAGAATGGGGAATTCACTGCATTAGAACAAGTTTAAACCATGTTTAAACCAACTACAAAGATCACTCTGGCCTCAATTGAAGGTGAAGAGAAGGTTCCAATTCTTTGAAATCAGCCTTCCTCAGGTCAGTGTTCGCATTCAGTTTTTCTTCTTAGCTTTGCGTTTAGATCATCGCATCTCCTCTCAATACTGGTTCAGATTACATGAGTGTTGCATGATGATGAAGACAAAATGAAGTGCATGAGTGATTGTGATTTCTATTCAAATCTAAATTCAGGAATTTCATTTTAAACTTTGCATACGCTTGATGAGGCTACTTCATTTAAATAAGTATGAGAACCTTGTCAAATCATATAGAATGTAGCTGCGTTAATTACTGAGGTTTTGGTTCTATTTTGCACCTGAATCCTCGCTTGGCCAAATGATAGACAATTTAAGTAAACCTGCATTTAATCGGATCATACAAAAATTTCCATGAGAAAATCCTATCATTCAATTTCTAATTGGGAAGGTTCACCTCGATGTTAAGAGACCTTTTATTATCTATGAACAATCTCAGAGTTATTTTGCCTACAAAATGATCAATGTTCAATAATTAGGTACTACATAACTCTAGGAATCAATAGTTTTAGCTTCACTGTGACTCCACTAGGCTTCAGACCAGGTATTAGCCCATCCCCCAGGTTCAGTCATATTTCTATCAATAGAAAAGTATGGCCAAGAAAAGGTTAACATCGGTAGTCTAGTGTAGCTCAAAGACTTCTATATTAGTGGTAAGGCCCAAAACTCTAGCTGGATAAATCAATGATCATAAGACCCTAGGCTGCCTATTACCACTTAGCCACGGAAGTGCCAATTCAGGAGGTGCCAAGCATTGAATCCTGATTGAAATTTTTTATCAAATATCACAGTAAGCATACATGAAACACAGTTGAACCAACACTAGGAAGTTTAACACTATGACCTACAACCAAAATTTGACCTGAGTAGAGATTGGTGAGTTAGTTTCCTCAAAATCAGCTACTGACATGTAGCGGTTTCTAGGCCTGCTTAAGAGTTAATGAAGGTCGTAGGTCCAAAAGAAATACCTTCAGACTTGTGTGTAATGAATAGGCCTGGAGCAATATAGAAAAATGAATTAAAAACAAGTTCTGGAAAGCATATATAGAACCTGAACTTCATAAAACCAAGCAGCTGATGTGCCATATAATTAGTTAGGGATTGCCCATCCACCTGCCACCTGGTCCAATACACAGTCTTACTTTACAGGTCCCTACAACTCATGTTTGAAACCAATATTTGCAAAACAAGGTCTAAGTCAACAATTCTTTCATCATTTCAGGTCTGTCATGGCTGCAAGTGCAGTTGCAGGCTTTGTATACAGGAGCCATTAACTAGGATAGGACTTGCTGAAACTGGAACTAGATGAACTTGGATAAAACTCAGGCCGAAGGGTTAGTATTTGCTTTGGTTTAGTACGCCAATAACATAAGCTTTCAAGCACATAAAGGCTAGGAAAATGTTTATGTGTTGTTCTCGAATTTTGACATAGCAATGTTCTGCACTTTGTGGCTTCCTAGTCTGATGGATGACAAGCCAATATGCAGGAAACCCATGACTTGTCAATGCCACTTGACAGCATGCACTTTGGCAAAAATAAAAGACCAGGTCAAGGAGTGATTCTGTGGATCCTCCAGTTTTTAGTTAAGTTAATGTCCATCGATACTGAGATTAAGATGGAAGCCCAGCTTAGTGGTTAGCTCACTGCACACCATTACCAAGTTCTAGGTTCGATTCCTGTCTGGGGTTTTTTTTATTCTAATAACAATTTAGGATTGCCACTACCAGGTTTCAGGTTCTAGGTTCGATTCTTGTCTGGGGTTTTTTTATTCTTTCAGTTTACGATTTTGGGATGGTCAAAATGGGTAGCAGTGGGCCTCCCTATTTTTCGTTGTTAAGCAAGTTGCCTTTTTAATTGGGCCATGCCAAAATCAGAAGCTGCTCCTTAATTGAGCCATATTGAATCAAATTGGGCCATATTTGGGCTATGCTAATGGCTGCCTTCTAATTGGGCCATTCTGGGCTGTGCTGCTTCTTAATTGAGCTGGTTGCCTTTTAATTGGACCAAATTCTTAAACAAAATAAATAATACCTGCTAACATATTTAACTAACATAAATTGCTCTAATTAATTTAGAATGACACTATAATACTCAAGTAATTTTCTTCAAACAATTAATTTGGATCAAATCTCTTCCCTTTAATTTTGGGTCTAGCCCATTACCTTTGAGTTTTCATGTATCCTTAATTTGGGGTCGAGCTCAATATGCCTCATGAATTCAAATTAGCCTTTCTTAAAAGTAAATTTGATTTAAAGTTCCTCTAAAAAAAATAAAACCAAATTTCCAAAAGAAATATCAATGAAGTCAAAATATCATTCCTCTTTACAATTGATTTGGGTCAAGCCCAAGTCCTTTTTTCAATTTGAAATCAAGTCCATCTTCTTATTTGGGTCAAGCCCAAGTCTTTTTTTCCTTTTAATTTAAAATCAAGCCCACTTCCCCATTTTATTTAAAATCAGGTTTATTTATTTTTTTTTAGATTTGATTTGGGCCAAGCTCATTATCCTCCATTTTTTATTTTCTTTTATCTCTAATTTGGGTCAAGCCCAATAGGTTCCATAGGTCGAAATTTGTCATTTCTTGAGGTAAGTTTGATTTAAAAGTTGATTTACAAAGTGATTTTTTAAGAAAGAAGAAAAATATATCTTTAATTTTTTAAAATTCGTGCAATGAATTCTAATACGAATAGGTGGTGTTCTCTACTATTCTGTATTTAATTCGTTCAGATTCAAACGCAGTTTACGACGGTTTGAATTTCGCAAGCACGTAATTTTAGTGAATCACTGTTTTAACTAACTTCTTTCAAAAACGTTTGTTTTCATATTTTCTAAAATTCGTGCAACAGATTATAATACGAATAGATAGCGCTCTCTACTGTTTCTTATTTTAATTCATGCGGATCAAATGTATCTTACGACAATTTGCATTTCGCAAGCACGTAATTTTAGAAAATCACTGTTTTCACTAACTTCGTTTTAAAAATGTTTATTTTCGCTTTTTCTGAAATTTGTGTAATGAGTTCTAATACAAACAGGTAGCGTTCTCTACTATTCTGTATTTTAATCCATGCAAATTCAAACACGGCTTACGACGGTTTGGATTTTTCTTACGACGGTTTGGATTTTGCAAGGATGTTATTTTAGAAAATCGCTATTTTAACTAACTTCATTTTAAAAATGTTTACTTTTGCATTTTTCTGAAATGTGTGTAACAACTTCTAATACGAACAGGTAATGTTCTCTACTGTTCCGTATTTTAATTTGTGAAAATTCAAGTATCGCTTACGATGGTTTGAATTTTGCAAGCACGTGATTTTATAATATCGCTGTTTTAACTAACTTCGTTAAAAAAAATCAATCTTGCTTGAAATCACTTTTGTCTTCTTGCATAATTTTTCATCTTACAAAGTCTTTCTATTTTCCAAGAGATCAAGTCTCTTAACCAGAATTATGTAGCCTTGAATTTTCCATTGCATTAGGGAATACGTAGGAGTAGGATCAAGTCCTGTTAGGCTATTTTCCACAAACTTATTTAATTCTATTCTATTTAAAGGGATCAAACAGTTTTCAAAAGTATCAAAATCACATACTCAGTTTAAGGGTACCATTCTTCGAAACGGGCGAGTACAGTGCTTAATACCTTCCCTATTCGTAACCGACTCCCAAATCTAGAACTATCCTCAAGTTAGGTTTTTCCAAATGTTTTCGCTTAAAATAAAAATTTGGTGGCGGCTCCACGATCTAATTAATTCTTTCTAAAAGTTAGCAACATTGTTATTTCGTTGTAATCTCGATTATGACATTCATCTTTCATTAACACTTCCAGGAATTACTTCAAGCCACTATGACCATCTTTGCCATCACCATCGATGGTGGCCTCTCTCTCTCTTTTCTCCAAATAACCTTTAACCAACCTTCCTTTACTTTACACCATAATTGCCATGTCACCCTCATTAACCCACACTACATTCTTCATCATTGTTTTTGAGACCAGTAACCACCACCCCTTAGCCTCAAAGTACACATGCAAGGGTGTTTATTCTTAAACATCACCACCTTCAATGGCGGTGGTTCTCTCATACATTCTTCCCTAACTAGTTCCTTCTTTTCTCCTCTATCTTCCTTGCTTTCTCTCAACCTATACTCTTGCTGATTTCTTCTTTCCCCGGTAAGAGTCTCTCACTCTCACAAAACAGTGGTGGCAGCTCCCTGAGGACATCCTCCATTTCTCCCTTCTAACCCTAATCACCCTATGCTTAAATCCTCAATTTTTTCATGCTAATTAACCACCTAAGCCATCAAGTAAGCACACAAAAGTTTACAAAAGATTACTGGCTCAAACATGGATTTGTTCATTTTGGGCTAATATGAACCTCATTTACTGAAATAATAGTGATATGATTCACATCACACAAAATGAATCTAAATGAGAAAACGTTAATTTGAAACGTTTATAGAATCCAAGTAGAGTAAAAGAACCCAACACAAGCTGCAATCTACCAAAGAGCATGAAAGTTATCTTAGAGGAACGATACCCTTATCGTCACCTGTTGAAAGAATCATTATTATCAAGGATAGCTCTTTTCCTAAGATCTAAGGAATCAACTCACATAGAGATCAAAACTCTTAGAGAGAAATATTATTATTCATAAAATTATATTTACATTGAATCCCTAAATCTTATTATATAGAAAACTTAATTGACCTAACCTAGAACAAAATATAATAATAAAAATAAATAAGAAAACCTAATTAAATCATAAATCACTCTAAAATTTTAATTTTATTTGTAAATAATTAAAACAAATAACTTGTAAATCAATATCAAATTCTAATGTAATCTACAAAAAATCAATTACAAATCGTAAACCTTATCAATTAATCTCCTCAACAATATGACTATATAAATTAACCAATATTAGATTTGGTTTGGATCAACATAGCCCATTTGTTGAACTTTCTTAATGATATCCTAAAGTGCGTGTTTTATAAGCTTGATTCTATTCCTAATCATTAGACCTCTTATTCTTGTAGGTGTAACACCCCAAATTTCCTCAACTTCATTTTGTAATTTAGATATTAACAATTTAAAATAGAAACCAAAACTAGATTTAAAATATAAATATTTTAGAGAAATTAGAAATCTTTTTTAGAAATGATAAAAAAAATACCATTGAGTCGAGATAACAGTAAATAAAACATAGAAAGCTGAGAACAAAAATACAGAAAATTTATAAGAAACTTAGAACTCGTCGATAATTACTAAAATATCACTAAAGGAAACTAGTAATATATAAAAGATGAGAACTTTGCAGAAAACAATTAGAGCACTTACAAAAAATCCTAGTTTTTTGTAATAGCTAAACTACCCTAGAAAACAAGAAAATAACCAAAAAGGAATTGGTAAGGACTAATTAAGCAGTAGAAGCTTTCGAAATGAGGTTTAGAAATTTTTCTGGAAATTATTGAAAAATGAATAAAATATCTCTTGGTAGCCCAAGTAGGACAAAAATTATCGATAGAAGCTTGCAACCTATGTTTATCTTTGAGCACGAGTTTATAGAAAGAATAATGGAGGCGGATGAGTGACTTGAGCATTAAATTCCTATAGGAAAAAAACCTTAATAAGGAGAGACAAAGTAACAATAGTTAAGTTAATTTAACCATGGTTAAGTTAAACTTAACGATAGTTAGGTTATGTGTCATGACTAAAATTATGACAAAATGATGAACTTGCAAACTTTTGAAAGAAAGTTTAGAAATATGGAGTTGCCACCAAATTTTATTTTGAAGGAAAAATATTTGAAAAAACCCTAACAGATGAAGAGTTCTAGGATTGGGAGTTGGTTACGAACAGGAAAGGTATTAGCATCCTACTCAGCTGTTTCAAGAACTATACCCTTAAAATCAGTGTGTAATTTGAATGTTTTTGAAAATTTTTCAATCCCTTAAATAAAGATAAAAATAAATAAGTTTATGAAAATAGTCTGGCAGGACTTGACCCTGCTCCTATGTATTTTCTAGTGTGATGAGAAATTTAAGTCAACGCAATTCTGGTTAAGAGACTTGTCTCCTGAAAAACTAAGTATTTAGAAAATTGAAGATTTTGAAAGTATATTGGAGCTTCTAATGCACATATGTATAGTATCATTCTCTACTGTTCTGTATTTGAATATTGTAAATTCAAATGCGACTTATGACGGTTTGAATTTTGCAAGCATGTGATTTTAGAACATCTCTGTTTTAACTATCTTTATTTTAAAAATGTCTATTTTTACATTTTCTGAAATGCATGCAATGGGTTCTAATACGAATAAGTAGCACTCTCTACAGTTCCATATTTTAATTCGTGCAAATTTAAGTGTGGCTTACGATGGTTTGAATTTTTCAAGCATGTGATTTTAAAATATCATTGTTTTAACTAATTTCGTTCAAAAAAATCAATCTTGCTTGAAATCACTCTTATCTTCTTGCATAATTCTCTATCTTACAAAGTCTTTCTATTTTCCAAGAGATCAAGTCTCTTAATCAGAACTATGTAGCCTTGAATTTCCCATTGCATGGGGAAATACGTAGGAGCAGGATCAATTCCTATCAGGCTATTTTTCACAAATCTGTTTATTTTTATTCTACTTAAAGGGATCAAAAAATTTTCAAAAATATCAAAATCACACACTCAGTTTAAGGGTACCATTCTTCGGAATGGACGTGTAGGGTGCCTAATACTTTCTATATTTGTAACTGACTCCCAAACCTAGATTTTTTTCTCAAGTTAGGTTTTTTTCAAATATTTTCCCTTAAAATAAAATTTGGTGGCAGCTCCACAATCCAAATAATTTCTTTTTAAAATTTTTAGTGAGTTTGTCATTTTGTTGTAATTACGGTTACGACAATACTGATGTAACTACTCTTGATGTTCCTAAAAATTTTGAGTCACATGGGAAGTGGAAGATCAAGTGTGGAAAAGCTTTATTTTCCTTGAGAACATCTATTAGCAAAGAGTTCATTGATCATGTCTGTGACGTTA
The DNA here is from genome assembly GCA_037954105.1 of Canavalia gladiata. Lineage (NCBI taxonomy): Eukaryota > Viridiplantae > Streptophyta > Magnoliopsida > Fabales > Fabaceae > Canavalia > Canavalia gladiata. The sequence continues at coordinate 30,329,147 of CM075663.1, forward strand.
GCTCTCCAAAGGAAGTTTAGGAAAAGTCCAAAGGTTATTTACCAAGAAAAATATAGCAATATTACAATTGTTGGAGAATGAGTTGGAAATGCTCAAGCAAGGAGGTATTGTCAATCTCAGAATATTTTTTAAGAGTAAAAAGTATTTATGTTGAAATTTCAGATATTGATGTAGATGAAAAGATTAACGAATCTCGTATACACCGTTATCTTATTCGCAGTTTGAAGAAGGAATATAGGCCTTTTGTTACCTCCATTCAAGGGTGTTTGACGCAATCATCCATTGAAGAGTTACAAAATTTTCTCTCTAATCAATAAGCCTTGACAAAACAAATGGCCAAAAGCTTCGACTCAGATGTAGTTCTTTTTTCAAAGGGAAAACAAAACAAGAAAAATTCTCCTGTGATCAAGAAGAAGGAAGAAGACTCAAATGTTGAAATAGGCTACAACTCATAAAATAAGAAAAGGGTCACTTGTTTTAGATGCGAAAAGTCTAGGCACATTAAGAGAAATTGTTGGGTGAAGCTTGTGACAGTTAATGTTGCTTGCACAAGCCAAGGAGAAGATCAATCCAACTGGGAGCATTGTTTTACTATTGAGGCTATTAAACAAAATTCATCTCAAGATTTTTTTCACGTGACTAATAGGCTACCACCAGGTACACAAAAACCTCATTTTGAAATCTTATATGGTGAAAAGCCAAATGTGAATTATGTATTTGGTGCTATATGTTTTGTTCATGTTCCCAAAGGTCATAGAACTAAACTTGACCCAAAAGCAAGGAAGAATATAAAATGCATATTTTGTACCAATAACTTCAAAGAAAATATTGAAAATTCTATTGTAAAATTATCATGACATTTTTCCTAGTTGTATAATTAATATTACATACCAAGAAACTTTTGACAAAAGAACTTAAAAGGTATTATTTAAACAAAATTATACAATATATATATATATAATAATAATAATTCATTCAATCTAATTAATAACTTCCTAATGATTTTTTATGCATTTAGATTTAATTGTTTTCATGTCAAACTTTATTTGTGACACGTTACTACAATGGTCTAATGATGATGAGAAGTTGAAATCTTAATTGTAACATCCCAATTATGATACTCATCCTACGCTCAGTTGTATCATGGATTCACTATTAGTTTATTACTTCATGATGCAGAACTCTTTGTTCTATAAATTACTAGTACTAGAAATACATTATAATTTTTTTAAAACATGTTTGTTGAAAATACGAGCATCGTCGTAGTGATTAACGTAGTAGAAGATAAACATTATGATAATGTCACTCACGTTAATTTTGAAAACTTGCATTTTTTTTACTTATCATATTATTTCATCCATTTCTACCATAATACTTACATAATTAACTACATAAGTAGCACAACAACATAAGAAATTGTAAGTTAAGGTTCTTAGGGAGTCCTTTAAAACAAGACAAGGTCATCAATATCCATTATAAATTATAATCATCCATAACTAGACATATAGAATGCACATGAGCAAAATACAATTCTCTTTAGTAATTCATGAGATATATTCTCATAAATTGATGACATCTTCATCTCGTTTATTCTAACCAGTGAGCATTAGAGAGCCAGTCCATATTATGCAGTTTGAGGTAAATTTCTACCATCCTGAACGATATAACCAAGCTCTGGAAGAGAAATGGAAGGTAGGGAATGAGAAATCGTAATTTCTTAGTAGGTCTCTACCTTAGGGTTGGTGACATCATTTCTATTCTAGTCACTTCCATTTATTTATGAAAATGTGTCAAGCATACAAGTTCATTTCTTAATTTCATAATATTCTCTTTTCTAAATTGGTTTTATTTTAGTTATAAAATAAATTCTTGTTAAAAATAATCATACCTTTCATTATTAACATGGGTCACCTTATTAACATGATGAAACATAACGTCAAAGATACTACTTGACACATTGATATCTCTTGTCATACTATAGTCATGCTCGTTTATTAGTCACCCTTCACCTAACACTTTAACATATGGCCCACCATTATACTCTTAATGGAAACATTATTAAACATTTGTCAAGCAATATAGTCTCACTTCCACACATACTCAACCTTTTGTTTTTGGATATGAGCTTATTCCTAGTGGTTGTCATCACCTTAGCTTGAATCCTTATGGCTTCTAACTTGGATAGTCCCAGACTTCCACACATGCATAAGTTCCTAACTTGGCACTTTACAAGTGTGTGTTTGTTAAATTTTCACGTAGAATTCTTTTTAGTGATCTCTTGACTTATTAGTTTCTATTTCAAGTCTTTACAATAAGATGCATTCTCAATGCTCAATCAATATGATATGCATAAATAGCATCCATATCATCCAATTGCTCATACAATTCATTTATTCATTGAACCACAATTCACACAAACATTCATACTACTATCACATCATTATCCATACATGATCATCATGTAAAACATCATTCTCTAATCATTCATGAATAATGTTCATACACTTCACATTACTTTTTATGTGCTCATAAAGTACTATAACAAGTTGGCATAATATTCTCAAGCAAAGATTCATCTTTATTTCAAGGCTTACTTATTTTAGCTTGACGTAAATTCTTAGGCAACAAATTCACTTATCTTTATAACTTATTGTCGCAACCGTAATTCCGACGAGACGACGAACTCGCTAGAATTTTGAAAATGTATTTAATTGTATGTGGAGCCGCCACCAAATTTTATTTTAAGGGAAAACATTTGGAAAAACCCTAACTTGAGGATGAAATTCTAGGTTCGGGAGTCGGTTACAAATAGGGAAGGTGTTAGGCCCCCCATTTGTCCGTTCTGAAGAACGGTAACCTTAAACTGAGTGTGTGATTTTCTTTGCAATTTTTTTTTTGATCCCTTAAATATAATAAAAATAAATAGGTTTGTATGAAAATAGCCTGACAGGACTTGATCCGGCTCCTACGTATTCCCTGGTGCAGTGGGAAATTCAAGGCTACGTAGTTCTGGTTTTTGGAAGAGGTTTTAGAAGAATTTTGAGCTAGTTGGTTTTTAAATATGCTCTTAATTCCACATGTGCACAGAGTCTAAGACAAACGAGGGTTGCACTTAGACTCATATGACTTTCGAGATGTCAAACAGTAGGGTATGCTACCAGTTCGCACCTAGAGCTCATTGCGTGGGAACCAAGGTTTTTAGAGAATTTTTAGAAGAGCTTTGAATGATTTTGTTTTTAAATATGCTCTCAATTCCACATGTGCACAGAGTCTAAGACAAACGAGGGTTGCACTTAGACTCATATGACTCTCTAGATGTCAAACAGTAGGGTATGCTACCAGTTCGCACCTAGAACTCATTGCGCGAGAACCAAGGTTTTTGAAGAAGTTTTTAGAAGAGTTTGGGACGATTTTAGCCTTTAAACATCCTCTCAGTTCCACATATGCACAGAGTCTAAGATAAGCGAAGGTTACACCTAGACTCATATGATTCTCTAAATGTAAAACAGTAGGGTACGCTACCAGTTTGCACTTAGAGCTCATTGCGTGAGAACCAAGGTTTTTGAAGAAGTTTTAAAAGAGTTTGGGACGATTTTAGCCTTTAAACATCCTCTCAGTTCCATATATGCACAGAGTCTAAGATAAGCGAAGGTTACACCTAGACTCATATGACTCTCTAAATGTCAAACAGTAGGGTATGCTACCAGTTTGCACTTAGAGCTCATTGCGTGAGAACCAAAGTTTTTGAAGAAGTTTTTGAAGAGTTTTGGATAATTTTAGTTTTTAAACATCCTCTCAGTTCCACATATGCACAGAGTCTAAGATAAGCGAAGGTTACACCTAGACTCCTATGACTCTCTAAATGTCAAACAGTAGGGTATGCTACCAGTTTGCACTTAGAGCTCATTGCGTGAGAACCAAGGTTTTTGAAGAAGTTTTTTAAGAGTTTTGGATAATTTTAGTTTTCAAAAGTCTTCTGTACTTTCAACTTTGAAGTTCATTGCATGAGATCTAGGATCGTTTAGGGCTTTGAAATTTCTTTAAAGACTGAGTTTAACAGCGATATGCATCAATACTTCAATGATATCAGGTGTGAAATGGTATGCTAGCACGTTCATATATATAGATCCAAGTTGTTTCCATCTCTTGTCTCCATTCTCCACTTTTGAGCCTTGTGAGCCTAAGATTAAACAGGGTCCTTATTCTAGTGGACCTGCTGCCCTAGTCTTGACGTTGTTCCAGATTCTAGGTCCTAGAAATTAATTTTTCTGACATGCCAAATTCAAATTTAAGAGCTGTCATTTTTAAAGAATAGTGGTCCTTTGCTAACCTGCGCATGAATTTTACTAACCGGTTTGCTGCCTTAGATGTTGTATTCCAGGTTTCAATAACTCACATTGTTATTTCGATTCATCTGGGCTGATTGTGAGGGAATTTTACAGCATTTGAATTAATCTTCCTAGCAATTTCCCCAACAGTCAGTCATTCCCTTGGATGTATGGCTAGTGTCTACTTCAAGACCCAACCTGCAGTTATTATGGGAGAGCTAGGGGGTATGACTCGGGGTGTAATATTTAAATTGCTAACTCACCAATCCTGTTTATTCCTTAAGTCATTTTAATCAGCTGCTAAATGTATCAGGATAGGTTGCCCAAACTGTTCCTCCAGCAGGGTCGACCAAGGTTTAGTTTGGCTATGATCCTTTGTTGAACTTTACCTATCAGAGCCAACCATGTCCAGAATTCTAAAACTGATTTAGTGACCTTAAATTCTTTCAAACAAATAGTTTTTACCCACACAGTATCAGGTAAGATACACATAAGGCTACTGACTTCAATCCTACCTTGTAACTCCCGCAGGTTTTTCAAGCCCTTCTTACATAATACAACATAGTTTACTTAACCTGATACTTAAATTGGTTGTTGTTATGGCTGCTGTTAATACTGTAGCAGGACCTGGACTAAATCTTATAGACCCTAGATTGAACTCTTGGTTGCCAGGACCTGTTGTGGGGTTTGACAGCTACTGTGAACCTAATCAATGGTTGCAATTTGTGCAGATAAAGTGTAGACCTATGGCATCTTCTGCTGCTGTGAATTAAAGCATGATCTTGTGGAATTAGCCTAAGATTAACTGCTCAGGTCTCTAACACTAAAATTAGTGATGATGATTAAATTAGAAGGCTTTTATCCCGGGACAACTTTGGTTGCATGTCCTATGGTTAAATTTTCTGGTGTTGGTCTAAATGGTGTTTCATAGCATTTACTCAGAATTGTCAGCCAAGGTTTTTATGTTGAAACATCTATAAGGGAAAAGGCTAATTATGTCCTGCCTATAAGATGGTTTCTGGCCAATCGTATGTGTCATGAGGGATAGAATATTAGGGGTTTATCATTTCCACACCCAATAGGTCTTATTCTTCAAAAGAAAATCCCCTATTTGGTTTCCTTTTGGCAATTAAAATTCTGACACCTGGAATCAGAGCTCATATCAGTAACAGACCAAGCCAATGACCAACCTCAAAATTAATTTGGGCTAGGATGCCCACAGATGCATGACCTAGCAGGGCTTGTTGTTATGACAAGTTTGGGATATGGACCAGTTTTTTAGGTTTCTTATGGTTTTACTATAGTTTATAAGATACTAGTCCTAAACTTAGAAAAGCAAACTGTGAAGCCATATACCAGAATCTTACAAAAACATAGTTCCTAACTGTCATGATATGGCTCCTGCCCAACCTCTATGAGACTCGGATCCCATGTGATTAGTATAAACTCTGCTGACACAACCTCACCATAATTTCCAGAACCTAACTTGATTCTCAACCACGCAAAGTGATTTCAATTCCTGATTAAAGCTCATTCTGGTTCTTTCTAGCTCCTGTTTACTAAGGATTTGTAACATTCCTGGCCTAAGACTTTAGTGTTTAAGTTTATAGTTTATGTACCAAGGAGATGGGAGTCTATGCACCAATCTATTGATGCTAACCTGTTTCTGGCCGATTGGCTCTTAACTTGTATGTGATCAATGGTTCTTTGCCAGCTAATTTGATTAGACCTGTTATAACTCCCAGGGCACATCATAATCTCCCAGAGCACATCACAACTTGGTTTCATTTTCCAGAACTAAAAACTCTCTTTCTAGGGTGAGTATAGATTCCTAGCTTGGATTCCTCACATAGATGTATAACTCGATGTTAAATTTGTTACTTAGCCCTCCCTGAGCCACCTTCACTTAAACCACTGTATCCTCCCAGTCTAAGCTGAGCTCTAGTGAAAGCTTACTATAGGTTATTCTCATGTATACCTCCAGCTGGTGTAGGCATTGATCCTAACTAGTCTGCATCTAACCAAATAACGACATCATCTGCACCTTAGTCATGAACACTAAGTCTAAGAAAAACATATCCTTTCTTTCAAAGCCAATCGTGATTGTTATTCCTATCCAAGATGGTTGATGTACAACAGGATATAGCTTAAAAACTCTAATACCCAGTGCAGCATCTGATATTGCTACATGTACTATCTAAGAGGCTGGAGATATTGGGCAGGAGGAATCTGGTGCAGATTCCAGGTACTGCTAAATACCAATTCAAAAGGCAACTTAAAACCACAATCAAACCTTAAGGTTTTTCTGGAACTTGTTAGGAAAGAAAGGCAAGCTTTTAGGTATCTGTTACAGACTAGGGGCAGACCTTGGCACTCGAGGCTTCAAGTCAGCTATTCATGAAAAGCGCATGGTTTTTAGGCATACTTTGCAGACCAGACTGAGATCATCATACTTGAATTAGTTGAAACAGGAATTTAGCCAGAAAAGTAGAAACTTCCTAGAGGCATGCCATGGATCAGACCTCTAAAGCAACTTATTAGTAACCTGTACAATGAGGTAGAAGGTTTCTAATTAAACTTCATGATCGAAACCAGACTTAAGTTTTAAACTCAAAGACCTTGTATTGATACCCAAAACAGCAGTGGCAATCCTTTATATAGCAACCTAATCTATCACAGTATTCTGAGACTCAGAATCGGTTATTGACAACCAGCTCTGTCATGCCTATAAAGATAGTTCCTGATCAGACATGCGTAAACTGAAGGAAACGTTATAAGAAACTCCTCATTCCTATACGCTACTGACAGTGAACTAATCAAAGCCTATATATCTCATCATCCACCTGAAAGTTTCCTGTTCGATCCCTTTTGGCCAACAAAGTTCTGTTACCTGATATACCAGGTTTAGGAAGCTAGCCTGTTTCTCAAAATGTTTCTAGGTAGACATACATTTAAACAGAACAGATATGATTTATAGTATAGCAATATCTAGAGAATGAATTGATGTTTGATATGAAATCAGTTACAGCACAGTGAAACGCAGGTTCTCCTTTCCTAAATTCTGATTATACTTATGTAAGCAAATTAATTCTCAAATTTGGCAGATATAAGTAGCTTCTTAACATCTTAATAACTAAAACTTCCAGGTAAAAAAACGCTGCTACAATTGACGCAGAAATCAATTCTCATTGATTTTAAAGAACCTTGACTTCATTTGAGCCTAGAAACCTTAGCTAGCATATACACTTAAACTATCAATTCTTAATCAAGAATTAAAACAGGTATTGTAATCATCGAAGTATATGAATTCTACACATTCAAAGTTCAATCATAATGCGGAGAAGATGAAATAGCGAAGCTGCGCAGATTCGAAAGAGAGAAAAAAAAAATGAAAGATGCAAGCCTAACCTGTGAGTATCGAATCCAAACGAGAGAACCTTCGTGGTTATGCAGAAGAAATTGAATAATAGCAGAGATGTCCAGGAACCAGAACCATTTCAACTTCACGCGCCAAAAATCTGACAGAAGATCAAAGCTCCTTCTCTGAATCTTGCACAGAAATGCTTCCAATTCTAAGCCCCTTCGATTCTCCTCTCACTCTGTTCTCCTCCTTTCCTCTTCTTCTCCTCCTCCCTCTGTTTCTTCAGTTTTTTCTTCTCCAAAAAAAAGCCCCCTTCAAATTCTTCTGAAAAGCCTTTTATACCCTTCTTTTGCTAGTGTCATGCCTTCACCCCTTTTTGTTTCTCACTAACCCAACAAAATACCCATCCTAACTAACCTCTAACTACCCTAACTAATTCTTAACTAACCCTAGCCTATTAGGATGGGGACCAATCTCCTCTCTATTTTCTCTTTTTTTCCCTTTTTATTTATTATGGTTATTATTATTATTATTATTATTATTATTATTATTATTATTATTATTATTATTATTATTATTATTTTGTATTTCTTCTTATTGGCCCTCTTCTCTTTTCCATTAATTTAGCCTTGGTGATTCAAATAAAACTCCCCGGACGGAAATTGGTATTCACAGTTTGCCCCTCTTTACTCGGTTCTTACCAAATAATACGAAGGTACCATTTGTATTATACAGGTAAGAAGTGAGTAAAGACGTGAACCAATTTCGTCTGGAAGCCGCAGAGTGCGTTGGTACCTTATTGTGCGTCTTGAAAACTCGCCCCTACATAGTCTTATGTGATAGACTAAAATGCAGAAAATAAACATGGAGAGCCTCGTGTGATAGGCTGGAATGCAGAAATTCAAACATGCAGAGCCTTGTGTGATAGGCTGGAAATGCAGAGAAATTAAACAGGCGGAGCCTCATGTGATAGGCTGAAATGCAGAAAAATTAAACAGGCGGAACCTCATGTGATAGGCTGAAATGCAGAAAATAAACATGCAGAGCCTTGTGTGATAGGCTGGAAATGCAGAAATTTAAACATGCAGAGCCTCATGTGATAGGCTGGAATGCAGAAAATAAAACAGGCGAAGCCTCGTGTGATAGGCTAGAATGCAGAAATTTAAACATGCAGAGCCTCGTGTGATAGGCTGGAATGCAGAAAATAAAACATGGAGAGCCTTGTGTGATAGGCTGAAAATGCAGAAAAATTAAACAGGCGGAGCCTCATGTGATAGGCTGAAATGCAGAAAATAAACATGCAGAGCCTTGTGTGATAGGCTGGAAATGCAGAAATTTAAACATGCAGAGCCTCGTGTGATAGGCTGGAATGCAGAAAATAAAACAGGCGGAGCCTCATGTGATAGGCTGAAATGCAGAAAATAAACATGCAGTGCCTTGTGTGATAGGCTGGAAATGCAGAAATTTAAACATGCAGAGCCTCGTGTGATAGGCTGGAATGCAGAAAATAAAACAGGCGAAGCCTCGTGTGATAGGCTAGAATGCAGAAATTTAAACATGCAGAGCCTCGTGTGATAGGCTGGAATGCAGAAAATAAAACATGGAGAGCCTTGTGTGATAGGCTGAAAATGCAGAAATTTAAACATGCAGAGCCTCGTGTGATAGGCTGGAATGCAGAAAATAAAACAGGCGAAGCCTCGTGTGATAGGCTAGAATGCAGAAATTTAAACATGCAGAGCCTCGTGTGATAGGCTGGAATGCAGAAAATAAAACATGGAGAGCCTTGTGTGATAGGCTGAAAATGCAGAAAAATTAAACAGGCGAAGCCTCGTATGATAGGCTGAAAATTTGACATGAACTAAAATACCACAAAAACTTGATTTGATTTTTATTTAATGTTGCAGCCTGAATCCACAGCTTCCTTATAGCACGCTTCTTATGTCTTTTTGAATGAGTTAGAGCCTGCAATGGGTCTTCCATTTTGCTCTTGTTGGCAAACTGTGTGTATCGCAATGCCTATTCTGTAGAGAAGAAATCATTCATGTTATTAGATGACCATTACTTGCGAAATTTTCGATTTCACTGTGATTTGAACAGTCTTAGTATTTAATAATTGCTGTGATATGCTTAATTTTGTATATATGCTTGATCAAGGAATACAACTGAACCCATGAAATAGCTGAACTTTTAAAGGTACAAAGAAAAAAAAAAAAAAAAAAAAAAGAATTAGAAGACTAGGTATTTGGAGGTGTGGTCTTGGATGTTCTTGTGCCTTTGAGACGACCGATACTAGTATTGTATTTTCATAACCTTTTCTGCCTTATCGCCCATGCTTATTAGGAAACAAAATTTTGCCCCAGTATCAGCCTAGTCGAACAACCTGCCCCAATATCAGCCCAGTCTTATTCTGATCGGCCCTAAACCGATTTCAATATTGGCCTATTTCTCCTTTATCCCTTCCTGGCCCTTTCATCGATTTGCCCCTGTACCACATTCTTGTCCCCACTCATTCTTGAAGATCATCTCGTGATGGTAAGAACTTTTTCTTTTATTTGTCTAGGGCGCCCTCGTGGGTCCTAACACATTTTTGATGCCCTAACTTTTGCCTAGATCGCCCTTGCGGGTTTTCGACCTAGCGGGCTTTTCAGATGCCCTAACTTTTGCCTAGATCGCCCTTGCGGGTTTTCGACCTAGCGGGCTTTTCAGATGCCCTAACTTTTGCCTAGATCGCCCTTGCGGGTTTTCGACCTAGCGGGCTTTTCAGATGCCCTAACTTTTGCCTAGATCGCCCTTGCGGGTTTTCGACCTAGCGGGCTTTTCAGATGCCCTAACTTTTTCCTAGATCGCCCTTACGGGTTTTCGACCTAGCGAGCTTTTCAGATGCCCTAACTTTTGCCTAGATCGCCCCTGCGGGTTTTCGACCTAGCGGGCTTTTCAGATGCCCTAACTTTTGCCTAGATCGCCCTTGCGGGTTTTCGACCTAGCGGGCTTTTTAGATGCCCTAACTTTTGCCTAGATCGCCCTTGCGGGTTTTCGACCTAGCGGGCCTTTTGGATGCCCTAACTTTTGCCTAGATCGCCCTTGCGGGTTTTCGACCTAGCGGGCTTTTATTAAGCATAATATTTCTTTACAGCATCAGCGTTGGTTGGGTTTGCCAGGTCATTCCCATCCATATCAGTTAAAATTAACGCCCCTCCCGAAAAAGCCTTCTTGACTACGTATGGCCCATGATAATTTGGGGCCCACTTTCCTTGTAGCGCTTTTTGCATAGGTAATAACTTTTTGAGAACCAAATCTCCTTCTTGAAATATTCGAGGACGTACTTTCTTTTCGAACGCTTTTTTCATCCTTTTTTGATATAACTGACCGTGGCATAATGCCACCAATCTCTTTTCATCAACCAAGTTCAACTGATCAACCCGGGTCTGTACCCACTCTGCTTCTTCCAACTTTGCATCCATTAACACCCTTAACGAAGGGATCTCTACTTCAATAGGAAGGACAGCCTCCATCCCATAAACAAGCGAGAATGGAGTTGCCCCAGTAGAAGTACGAACTGAAGTACGATATGCGTGGAGGGCATAGGGGAGCATCTCATGCCAATCTTTATATGTGAGCACCATCTTTTGGACGATTTTCTTGATGTTTTTATTGGCTGCCTCCACAGCTCCATTCATCTTTGGCCTGTATGGGGAGGAATTATGATGTTGGATCTTGAACTGGTCACACAATTCTTTCATCATTTTGTTATTAAGATTGGTACCATTATCTGTAATGATTTTGTTGGGCAACCCATACCGGCAAATCAAATCCCTCTTTACGAATTTTACCACCACACTTCGGGTTACGCTGACATAGGAAGCAGCCTCGACCCATTTGGTGAAATAGTCAATAGCAACCAATATGAAACGATGCCCGCTGGATGCTTTAGGCTCAATTGGTCCAATGACATCCATTCCCCACATAGCGAATGGCCATGGTGAAGACAATACATTCAAGGATGTAGGTGGCACATGGATGTTGTCAGCGTATACCTGACATTTATGACAAGTCTTAACATACTTATAGCAATCAGTCTCCATGGTCAACCAGTAATATCCTGCTCGGAGGATCTTCCTTGCCATTGCGTGTCCGTTAGCATGCGCGCCAAAAGACCCTTCATGGACCTCTTTCACAATTTTACTAGCCTCTGCCGCGTCTACACACCTGAGCAGGATCATATCATGATTCCGTTTATATAAAATTTCTCCATCGAGAAAGAAACTGGAAGCTACTCTTCTTAAAGTTCTTTTGTCATTTTCTGAGGCATGATCAGGATACTCCTTATCTCTCAAAAAGCGCCGGATATCATGATACCAGGGCTGCCCATCCTGTTCTTCTTCAACTGACTGGCAAAAGGCCCGCCGATCTCGACGTTGAATCTGGATGAGGGGCATATCCTCCTCTTTACCTATTTTAAACATAGACGAGAGGGTGGCTAGGGCATCAGCCAATTGATTGTCCTCTCGAGGTATATGTGCAAAAGTGACGTCCTCAAAGTGCTCCAATAATTCCTTGATATAAGCTTGGTATGGGATTAACTTTGCATCTCGAGTTTCCCATTCACCTTTAACCTGGTGGATAACTAGAGCTGAATCACCAAAGACCTCCAAGTTCTTGACATTAGCATCAATTGCTGCTTGTATTCCTATGATGCAGGCTTCGTATTCGGCAACATTATTAGTACAATCGAAGCCTAATCTAGCCGTGATAGGTACATATTGTCCCTCTGGGGAAATTAATATGGCTCCTATGCCATGACCCATTATGTTGGATGCCCCATCAAACAACATTATCCACTTCTCTTTTACTCCCTGTTCCGGCTCGCTAAACACTGCCATTAAATCCTCATCCGGAAACCCTTGTCTCATCGGCTGATAATCACTTAGGGGTTGTTGAGCCAAGTAATCTGCAAGCGCACTACCTTTAATTGCCTTTTGCGTGACATACACAATATCATATTCTGATAACAAAACCTGCCATCTGGCAATTCGTCCAGACAAAGCGGGCTTCTCAAAGATATACTTAATCGGATCCATCCTAGAGATCAACCAAGTAGTATGACTCAACATATACTGTCTTAATCGATGAGCAGCCCATGCCAATGCGCAAGAGGTTTGTTCTAACAAGGAATACTTTGCCTCATAGTCGGTAAATTTTTTGCTCAGATAGTAAATGGCATGTTCTTTCTTTCCAGATGCATCTTGTTGACCAAGCATACATCCCATAGCGTTACCTGTCACTGTCAAATATAGAATTAACGGTCTCCCTGGGACTGGGGGGACTAAAACTGGAGGGTTTCGCAAATAGAGCTTAATCTTTTCAAAGGCTTCTTGGCAATCCTCATTCCAACTGATGGGCTGATTTTTGCGCAAGAGTTTGAAAATCGGTTCACAGGTGGCTGTTAACTGAAAAATGAACCTAGCGATATAATTTATCCTTCCGAGAAACCCCCGTACTTCTTTCTCTGTTTTTGGGACTGGCATTTCTAGGATTGCGCGGACTTTATCAGGATCAACCTCAATTCCCCTTTCACTAACGATGAAGCCTAGCAGTTTCCCTGACTTTACACCGAAAGTGCACTTAGCTGGGTTCATTCTCAACCTGAACTTTCGGAGCCGCTCAAATAGTTTTTGCAAATTATCGAGGTGCTCCCCTTCTGTTCTTGACTTGGCGATCATGTCATCCACACATACTTCGATCTCCTTGTGGATCATGTCATGAAACAATGTCACCATGGCTCTCTGATATGTTGCCCCTGCATTTTTCAAACCGAAAGGCATGACTTTGTAACAGGACGTTCCCCAAGCCGTAATAAAAGTCGTTTTCTCCATGTCCTCTTCAGCCATCTTGATTTGATTGTATCCCGAAAAACCGTCCATGAACGAAAAGTAAGAGAACTGGGCAGTATTATCGACTAATACATCGATATGAGGCAGAGGGAAGTCATCCTTCGGACTGGCCCTATTTAGATCCCTGAAATCTACACACATTCGCACCTTTCCGTCTTTCTTAGGAACTGTTTGCGACCCATTCCGGATATTTTGCTACGGCCAGGAAGCCCGCATCGAATTGCTTTCTTACTTCTTCTCGGATTTTAAAGGACATCTCTGGCTTCATTCTTCTCAACTTCTGCTTCACTAGTGGGCAGTCAGGCTTTAAAGGCAACTTATGTTCCACAATCGACGTGTCTAATCCCAGCATATCTTGGTACGACCAAGCAAAAATGTCGCTATATTCATTTAATAGTGACACTAATCGAGAGCGGTTTTCGAACGCGCCTATCTTCACCTCTTTTTTATCCTCCTCAGTCCCCAGATTTATTAGTTCGACAGTCTCTTGGTGAGGTTGTATCAATCTAGATTCCTGTTCTACTAGCCTTAATAATTCTCCAGAAGGCTCAAATTCAAATTCCGTTTCCTCATCCGCTTGATTAACAAGACAGTCAAAATTATTCAATACAATACTAGCGTGATCGTCATTAGGCAAGTTGTTTTCGGATCTGCAAATATGTGAAAAAGGATAAGGTATGGGTGTATTGAAAGGGGAAGAAAATATTGCTGAAAGAATTCTATGATATTTATTGATCAAACATATGTACAAAATATTGTTTTTTTTTTTTACAAAATTTCACAGCAATTACAAATTACATGTAAACTGAATTTAAAATCACAGGAAGCTCGATGATTTCCCAATTTTTTAGCTCCTGTCCCGATGGGCAGACCATCACCAGGTCATCTATGCTGAGCAGCTCTTCTTTATCAACAACTGCTATCATATCTGGAGTCTCGAACCCGGCACTCCAGAAACTTTCTGAGATATGGCGCAGAGGGACCCTTTTAATCTGGGGTTTCCTTTTTTCCAATCTAGCCTCCTTTTTCTCTTCCTCAGTGAGTTTGTACCCTAGCCCATACCTGTGCTTATTCTTAATCAACTGCAAAGGCTGGACTAACCCCCTGTTGTTTTGCCCCAGTTTATCTCCGGGATGAAATCCACTTTTCAACATGGTTTTGGCCATCATTAACAAAGCTTTTGGGGGTCGATATTGGTTCACCACCTCTCCTTCTTTAACAGTAGTAACATTAGCAATTTCTAAAGCTTGGAAATGAGTTTCCAAGGCTTCTTCAGCAGCCTCAATATAAGGAGTACTAGATGGTTTGCTGACCAGAAAGTCTTCTTCCGCGGAGACAATAACCAGCCTATTGTCTATAATGAATTTCAATTTCTGATGTAGCGTGGAGGGCACAGCTCGGGCCGAATGAATTCATGGTCTTCCGAGAAGGCAGCTATATGCCGGCACAATATCCATCACCTGAAAGGTTATATTGAACAAAATTGGACCAATTTGAACTGGCAAGTCAATTTCGCCCAATACCTCTCTCCTAGACCCATCAAAGGCCCTCACCACCATAGAGCTGGGTTTCATATGAGCTTCTTCATGTGGTAGTTTAGCTAAAGTGATTTTAGGCATCACATTTAGTGAGGAACCGTTATCTATTAACACACGGGCCAAGATATGATCCCTATACTTCACAGATATATGCAAAGCTTTATTGTGCCCTGCTCCGTTATCAGGGACCTCACTGTCTGCGAAGGTAAGGAAATTGTTGGCCGTAAGGTTATTAGCAATGCCTTGAAAATTCTCTACTGACAAGTTGTGAACCACATGGGCCTCATTCAATATTTTCAGTAATACTCTTCTATGGGGTTCAGAATTCATCATCAATGCTAGTAATGATATTTTAGCGGGGATGCGGTTTAACTGTTCAACAACCGCGTATTCACTCTGACTGATCATCTTTAGGAATTCACAAGCCTCCTCATCAGAAACTGGTTTTTTAAGTTCCCTTCTTTCTTCCTTTTTGCTAACTTCGGGCTCGGGACCTGCCAGAATGGCTTCTCCACAAGGTCTTTCTCTTTTATCCTCCATAGGCGTATAGATACGACCACTCCTGGTCATCCCCCCGATCCCTGCTATGTTTACCACCTTATATGTAGGTTCTTTAGAATTCTCGGATTTTTCTTCTTCCTATTTTCCCCCAAGAACTTCAGCATTATACTTCCAAGGCACTTCTTTATTGCTCTTGTATGGGAATGGTCCAGGCAGTTTTATTGTGATAGGCTTTAGGCCATCAGGTGTTGGGACAGCCGTGTTATCTGTATAACGGATAATCAGAGGCCTTGGACATCCCGAGAATGCTTCATTGATCATATCAACCTCTTCTTCTATACAATTCACCGTAGGTCCCTCATGACTTGGCAACGGATTATTCCCTATATTAGGAGTATCTTTTTCAAAATTTAGCCACTTCGCATTTATCAAATTCTGCACTTTGTATTTGAATCCTTGGCAATTCTCAATTGAATGCCCAACCGCCCCAGCGTGATATTCACATTTAGCAGACAGATCATACCATTTTGGGTATGGTGGTTCTACAGGTTTCATGGGACATGGGGCTATCAAAGAACTTTGAATCAAACGGGGAAAAAGCTCGGTGTAGCTCATGGGTATTGGGTCAAATTGTACTGGTTTTCTTTCATTGTTATTTGGCCTTCTTTGGTGGGGGTTAGTGTTTGGGCCAGGGTTTTGGCTCCAAGATTTTTGTGAAGGTTGGGGTATGGTTGGTTGTGGCTCTGTCATGGATGGGGTTGTTTGTTGGAAAACTGTAGGGGGTGTGTATGGTGGTTGGTAGTTAGGTTGGGAGGCGGCCACCATCTGAGGGTATGGTGCGTACTGAGGGCGGTAAGGTGTTTGGTAACTAAATGGTGTAGGTATGGAGCGATTTGGATCAAACGTGACATGGTGGGCTTCTCCTTCCTTCTTTTTCCAGGAATTATTGGTTGGTTTCTTCATATTTACATTACCAACTGTATTATACATGATCCGTCCTCGGCGGAAACCATTTTCAATCCTTTCTCCGATAAGTACCATATCAGAAAAATTTACTGACACACTGCCGACCATCTTATCATAAAATGGTGCTGGTAGAGTATCCATGAACATCCCAATCATTTCTCTCTCAAATAGAGGGGGTTGAACCTGAGCAGCCAATTCCCTCCATCGTTGGGCATACTCCTTGAAAGTTTCCTCCTCTCTTTTGGTCATATTTTGCAATTGGGATCTATCAGGTGCCATCTCTATGTTGTATTTATACTGTCGGATAAAAACATCAGCCAGATCTTTCCATGAGCGAATGTGAGTCCGCTCCAATTGAGTATACCAGATAGCTGCAGCCCCTGTAAGACTGTCTTGAAAACAATGAATCAACAATTTATCATCATATGCATGAGATGCCATCTTTCGGCAATACATTGTCAGGTGACTTCTTGGGCAGCCGATCCCCTTATATTTTTCAAATTCTGGCATCTTAAATTTGTGAGGAATGATCACGTCAGGCACTAAACACAAATCGGGTGCTTCTATTGCGCCATAACTACTGCCTTCTATAGCCCGGACCCTTTCCTCTAAATGCTGCCACCTTCCACCTATTTGGGCCTCACCATGGATAGGATTATGTGATTGCATTCCAACTGCTTGATTATCGGCTGTAGGCATCCCGTATGGACCATGATGCCTTAGTATGTGAGTGGAGGGAATTGGTGGATGAGGTGGTTGATAAGGGTTGGATGGATGTGTGCCTTGTATGTTAGAGCCTGATGGGTTTTCGGTGACAGCAAAATCGGTGTAGTTTGGATTAGTATTTTGTGGTATGGATGAGGGGTTTGTTGGGTTTATAGCAACGCCTTGGACTGGCAGCAGGTTAGATAAGGGGGGTACGTAATTGGGTGGTAGCCCGTAAGGATGCCATTCAGGATCCACGACCTCTTGTAGAGGCATTGACACACCAGTTGTGCCCTGATTTTCTACCCCAGCGGGTCCCTCTGCGCTCTTTTTTTCCAACAATTTCATAATCTGAGCCATCTGTTCCTTTAACTGAGCCACTTCGTTGCTCAGCTCTTCATTCTGTGCCTCTAACTCATTCATGATCTTAACTTTAGAGCGTGTGCTATAAGGATGACGTGGAATTCGTGAATCTGCAATCTTGTTTTCTGTGACAAAAATATGTTAGTTAATTATAAATATTCTTTATAAATTTAAGTATATGCTAGATGTGTGCCTATGATGGAGGACCCGTTATCTTGGCGAGTATTTTAACCACGAGCGTGCTTTGGGTGAGTGTGAAATGGAAATTAATGCAGTATCAGACACAGGTATGTAAGAAAGCAAATTCATCATTCATATCATAGAATTTTTCAAGGTACAACTTGCTCCTCCTTTTCAGCTAGGGCAATGTATTTGTTCATTCTCAAGATCAATTCTTTACAAAAGTGAAGAAATTCTTCAACTTCGGGTGGAGTGTGCAGCGGATGTAATGATGCTTCGGCTCTCTTAAGCAACGGCGGGATTTCTTCAATAGCAGTATTTGCCAAACTAGCCAATCTCCCAAAGCACTTGGTCCAGTGATCAGCCGTATCTTTGTACCATTGCATCTCATCTTGTAAGTCACTGATACCCCTTTGTTGCATCCTGATTACTTCAATAACCTTCCATTTTTCTTCGTCGACTTCCTTTCCCCATTCAGCTAATAAATTCTGAATTTGTTGATTCAAGTCTTCTATGTGTCTTTGTAGCACCCTCTTTTCATCTAATAGACGACTTGTTTCTGCTTGTGCCCTATTCTTTTCATTCGTGGCTTGGTCCTTTTCCCGCTTGAGCTTATGAACACGATCCCTTAGTTGCTCGACTGTATCTCTCATCCTCTGACTCCCTTGCAGAGTTGTGTCTCTTTCCTGCGCCCTCAGTCCTAATTCTTTATTAGCTGCCTGGAGACTCATATGGACTTTAGCTGCGTATTCTCGTTCCGACTTCTGTTGCTCTCTAAGATTTTCCATGGCAACTTCTTTTTCCTGTTTTTCTCTTTTTAATTCTGCGTTTTCTTGTTGGGTCTTTAATAGCCTTTCTTCTAGCTTGTTATTTTTTATGGTCATGCTTTCTAACTTTGCCCTTAATTCTTTAACAACTTCATCCTCGATAGCTGCTGGTTCTGCCTGACTCCCTGAAGTAGCTCTTTGAGGTTTGAAAGGTAATTTAATTTGCTGCACTCTTTCTCGGACCCATTGCTTGTATTCCTCTTTGGCTGCACAACTTCTAACCCCCAATTCTTTTCCTTTTATTGTAATTATATTCCAGGCTTCCCTAACTCTTCGAAGTGCTTCGGCGAACTCACCTTCGTAACTCAGAATGAATGGGGTTAGTAACTCGTCTGACGGAGGTTTTAGGATAGGGTAGGCCAACTGCCTTTGCCCCAGTGTTGGATTGTAATTGATACAACCTCTGATACCCATGAGCGGGACGTTTGAGAACCCTTTGCAGTGATAGATTAAGGAAGCCCTTTGTTGCCAAGCTGGCTGCCACCTGATTTGTTCTTCTGTTAGACTGGCAAAGTGTACCGCCCATTCTCGATCACTCCAAAGTTTTATCGGGTAACACAGCAAGTCAGCTATGGGACATTGTACTTTAGTATTTCTTTTGAACACATGTGCGGTTAACCAAACATACAACACCGGCAGACAGCAAACAAGTTTCTTCCCTTTCTTCTCATAGCAGAAATCAAGCGTGTAGTAAACGTCTGCGAGTAAGGCTGTAACAGGATTTTCCCCCTTGTTCTTTTTTGCCAGGAATACGTCTATGGCAGCTTGATCAACAAAGCCATCTATAAGAGGGAAAAGCACCAATCCGTATATTGCCAAGGCTAGTACGTCCATAAAAACAATCCACTGATTATTGTCAGATAGATATTGCAAGTAATTCTCTAAGAATTCCCTGGTAAATCCTCTGGCTTGGTTCCTTTCTTGGAAATCCTTTAAAAGATCGTTAGACTGTAACCCTAAAGCTTGTGCGGCGGTTCGAAATGAATGACGGTGCTCTAGGTGACTGTATGGTTTGCAACCTTCCAAGGGTAGATCCAAAATTTGTTCGAACTCTTCTAGCATGGGTGCCATCTGAAAATCTGGGAAAGTAAAACATCTGAGGGGAGGATCATAATATTGTACTAGAGCTGTGATGGCATTTTCCTGTACTTTAACTTTCAGTAATCCCAAAATATTCCCGTATTTCTTTGTTAGAGTCATTTGCTGCATACCAGACAACTTGCTTCCCCAGACTTCCAAACTAGCCAAATCCACCGGTTTAGCCCCGACTCTTCTCTTCTTTCTTAACTGTACTGTTTCTACATTAATTTCCATTTCACCCTCTTCTTTTATACTCTTCAAGAATCTGGGTCCTCAAAAAGAAGAAAACAAAAATAGGCGCACAAGTCAGATATTTATAAAGTAGATGAGTGCATAGTAAGATGGATATGCATGCAAGATGTCATGTGAATTTAAAACGTGCATGTGATATGCATGTAGGCAGGGCTCTTGCATTGTACTCTGCCCCTCTTCTTCTTTTTTCTCTCTCTTTTTCTTATCTTTTTTTCTTTTTTTTTTTTATTTTGCTTGCTTTTTTTTGCTTTTGTTTGCTTTTTTTTTGTCACGCCATGCAAAAGACTTGATTTATTTATCATACAATAAATAAGTAGAAAAGAATTGTGTGCCCTTTCAGTGCCCTATAACAGGTATCCTGTCCTAGGGAGCTAGGCTTCTCTAATGCGTGAACCTCTCATAAGGGTAGTTTGTATTCTTAAGGTATCAAGGTCACTAGAGCCAAGTTCCAGTTTACGATGCTTGCTACAACAGTAGGGAATGCTACCAGTTGTAGGGCATTGTAAATAGGACGCACTCTAGCTGGGGTTTTCGTGATTGTCAAACAGGACGTGCATCCAAAGTGACACCACTAGACCCCTCTATCCTAGGCTTCACTCAGACCCGGGTATAGGGCCCCACTCGTGAGATGAAATGCATTAATGTAATTTGGAGGGCACACAAGTATTTGGGATACCTGCAATTGGGGAAATCTCAACAAATATATATATTGTTCGTCTACCCTAAGGTTTACACAATGAATAAACAAACAACCATAGATAGATAATCAAATGAATAAACCGTGCAATAAACAAACCATGCAAATAAACAGGGAAGGGATCAATATAATGCACACTCCATTGTACGGGCTTGACCCTCAAATTTCCCCAGTGGAGTCGTCATCTGTCGCAACCGTAATTCCGACGAGACGACGAACTCGCTAGAATTTTGAAAATGTATTTAATTGTATGTGGAGCCGCCACCAAATTTTATTTTAAGGGAAAACATTTGGAAAAACCCTAACTTGAGGATGAAATTCTAGGTTCGGGAGTCGGTTACAAATAGGGAAGGTGTTAGGCCCCCCATTTGTCCGTTCTGAAGAATGGTAACCTTAAACTGAGTGTGTGATTTTCTTTGCAATTTTTTTTTTATCCCTTAAATATAATAAAAATAAATAGGTTTGTATGAAAATAGCCTGACAGGACTTGATCCTGCTCCTACGTATTCCCTGGTGCAGTGGGAAATTCAAGGCTACGTAGTTCTGGTTTTTGGAAGAGGTTTTAGAAGAATTTTGAGCTATTTGGTTTTTAAATATGCTCTTAATTCCACATGTGCACAGAGTCTAAGACAAACGAGGGTTGCACTTAGACTCATATGACTTTCGAGATGTCAAACAGTAGGGTATGCTACCAGTTCGCACCTAGAGCTCATTGCGTGGGAACCAAGGTTTTTAGAGAATTTTTAGAAGAGCTTTGAATGATTTTGTTTTTAAATATGCTCTCAATTCCACATGTGCACAGAGTCTAAGACAAACGAGGGTTGCACTTAGACTCATATGACTCTCTAGATGTCAAACAGTAGGGTATGCTACCAGTTCGCACCTAGAACTCATTGCGCGAGAACCAAGGTTTTTGAAGAAGTTTTTAGAAGAGTTTGGGACGATTTTAGCCTTTAAACATCCTCTCAGTTCCACATATGCACAGAGTCTAAGATAAGCGAAGGTTACACCTAGACTCATATGATTCTCTAAATGTAAAACAGTAGGGTACGCTACCAGTTTGCACTTAGAGCTCATTGCGTGAGAACCAAGGTTTTTGAAGAAGTTTTAAAAGAGTTTGGGACGATTTTAGCCTTTAAACATCCTCTCAGTTCCATATATGCACAGAGTCTAAGATAAGCGAAGGTTACACCTAGACTCATATGACTCTCTAAATGTCAAACAGTAGGGTATGCTACCAGTTTGCACTTAGAGCTCATTGCGTGAGAACCAAAGTTTTTGAAGAAGTTTTTGAGGAGTTTTGGATAATTTTAGTTTTTAAACATCCTCTCAGTTCCACATATGCACAGAGTCTAAGATAAGCGAAGGTTACACCTAGACTCCTATGACTCTCTAAATGTCAAATAGTAGGGTATGCTACCAGTTTGCACTTAGAGCTCATTGCGTGAGAACCAAGGTTTTTGAAGAAGTTTTTTAAGAGTTTTGGATAATTTTAGTTTTCAAAAGTCTTCTGTACTTTCAACTTTGAAGTTCATTGCATGAGATCTAGGATCGTTTAGGGCTTTGAAATTTCTTTAAAGACTGAGTTCAACAGCGATGTGCATCAATACTTCAATGATATCAGCTGTGAAATGGTATGCTAGCACGTTCATATATATAGATCCAAGTTGTTTCCATCTCTTGTCTCCATTCTCCACTTTTGAGCCTTGTGAGCCTAAGATTAAACAGGGTCCTTATTCTAGTGGACCTGCTGCCCTAGTCTTGACGTTGTTCCAGATTCTAGGTCCTAGAAATTAATTTTTCTGACATGCCAAATTCAAATTTAAGAGCTGTCATTTTTAAAGAATAGTGGTCCTTTGCTAACCTGCGCATGAATTTTACTAACCGGTTTGCTGCCTTAGATGTTGTATTCCAGGTTTCAATAACTCACATTGTTATTTCGATTCATCTGGGCTGATTGTGAGGGAATTTTACAGCATTTGAATTAATCTTCCTAGCAATTTCGCCAACAGTCAGTCATTCCCTTGGATGTATGGCTAGTGTCTACTTCAAGACCCAACCTGTAGTGATTATGGGAGAGCTAGGGGGTATGACTCGGGGTGTAATATTTAAATTGCTAACTCACCAATCCTGTTTATTCCTTAAGTCATTTTAATCAGCTGCTAAATGTATCAGGATAGGTTGCCCAAACTGTTCCTCCAGCAGGGTCTACCAAGGTTTAGTTTGGCTATGATCCTTTGTTGAACTTTACCTATCAGAGCCAACCATGTCCAGAATTCTAAAACTGATTTAGTGACCTTAAATTCTTTCAAACAAATAGTTTTTACCCACACAGTATCAGGTAAGATACACATAAGGCTACTGACTTCAATCCTACCTTGTAACTCCCGCAGGTTTTTCAAGCCCTTCTTACATAATACAACATAGTTTACTTAACCTGATACTTAAACTGGTTGTTGCTATGGCTGCTGTTAATACTGTAGCAGGACCTGGACTAAACCTTATAGACCCTAGATTGAACTCTTGGTTGCCAGGACCTGTTGTGGGGTTTGACAGCTACTGTGAACCTAATCAATGGTTGCAATTTGTGCAGATAAAGTGTAGACCTATGGCATCTTCTGCTGCTGTGAATTAAAGCATGACCTTGTGGAATTAGCCTAAGATTAACTGCTCAGGTCTCTAACACTAAAATTAGTGATGATGATTAAATTAGAAGGCTTTTATCCCGGGACAACTCTGGTTGCATGTCCTATGGTTAAATTTTCTGGTGTTGGTCTAAATGGTGTTTCATAGCATTTGCTCAGAATTGTCAGCCAAGGTTTTTATGTTGAAACATCTATAAGGGAAAAGGCTAATTATGTCCTGCCTATAAGATGGTTTCTGGCCAATCGTATGTGTCATGAGGGATAGAATATTAGGGGTTTATCATTTCCACACCCAATAGGTCTTATTCTTCAAAAGAAAATCCCCTATTTGGTTTCCTTTTGGCAATTAAAATTCTGACACCTGGAATCAGGGCTCATATCAGTAACAGACCAAGCCAATGACCAACCTCAAAATTAATTTGGGCTAGGATGCCCACAGATGCATGACCTAGCAGGGCTTGTTGTTATGACAAGTTTGGGATATGGACCAGTTTTTTAGGTTTCTTATAGTTTTACTATAGTTTATAAGATACTAGTCCTAAACTGAGAAAAGCAAACTATGAAGCCATATACCAGAATCTTACAAAAACATAGTTCCTAACTGTCATGATATGGCTCCTGCCCAACCTCTATGAGACTCGGATCCCATGTGATTAGTATAAACTCTGCTGACACAACCTCACCATAATTTCCAGAACCTATCTTGATTCTCAACCACGCAAAGTGATTTCAATTCCTGATTAAAGCTCATTCTGGTTCTTTCTAGCTCCTGTTTACTAAGGATTTGTAACATTCCTGGCCTAAGACTTTAGTGTTTAAGTTTACAGTTTATGTACCAAGGACATGGGAGTCTATGCACCAATCTATTGATGCTAACCTGTTTCTGGCCGATTGGCTCTTAACTTGTATGTGATCAATGGTTCTTTTCCAGCTAATTTGATTAGACCTGTTATAACTCACAGGGCACATCATAATCTCCCAGAGCACATCACAACTTGGTTTCATTTTCCAGAACTAAAAACTCTCTTTCTAGGGTGAGTATAGATTCCTAGCTTGGATTCCTCACATAGATGTATAACTCGATGTTAAATTTGTGACTTAGCCCTTCCTGAGCCACCTTCACTTAAACCACTGTATCCTCCCAGTCTAAGCTGAGCTCTAGTGAAAGCTTACTATAGGTTATTCTCATGTATACCTCTAGCTGGTGTAGGCATTGATCCTAACTAGTCTGCATCTAACCAAATAACGACATCATCTGCACCTTAGTCATGAACACTAAGTCTAAGAAAAACATATCCTTTCTTTCAAAGCCAATCGTGATTGTTATTCCTATCCAAGATGGTTGATGTACAACAGGATATAGCTTAAAAACTCTAATACCCAGTGCAGCATCTGATATTGCTACATGTACTATCTAAGAGGCTGGAGATATTGGGCAGGAGGAATCTAGTGCAGATTCCAGGTACTGCTAAATACCAATTCAAAAGGCAACTTAAAACCACAATCAAACCTTAAGGTTTTTCTGGAACTTGTTAGGAAAGAAAGGCAAGCTTTTAGGTATCTGTTACAGACTAGGGGCAGACCTTGGCACTCGAGGCTTCAAGTCAGCTATTCATGAAAAGCGCATGGTTTTTAGGCATACTTTGCAGACCAGACTGAGATCATCATACTTGAATTAGTTGAAACAGGAATTTAGCCAGAAAAGTATAAACTTCCTAGAGGCATGCCATGGATCAGACCTCTAAAGCAACTTATTAGTAACCTGTACAATGAGGTAGAAGGTTTCTAATTAAACTTCATGATCGAAACCAGACTTAAGTTTTAAACTCAAAGACCTTGTATTGATACCCAAAACAGCAGTGGCAATCCTTTATACAGCAACCTAATCTATCACAGTATTCTGAGACTCAGAATCGGTTATTGACAACCAGCTCTGTCATGCCTATAAAGATAGTTCCTGATCAGACATGCGTAAACTGAAGGAAACGTTATAAGAAACTCCTCATTCCTATACGCTACTGACAGTGAACTAATCAAAGCCTATATATCTCATCATCCACCTGAAAGTTTCCTGTTCGATCCCTTTTGGCCAGCAAAGTTCTGTTACCTGATATACCAGGTTTAGGAAGCTAGCCTGTTTCTCAAAATGTTTCTAGGTAGACATACATTTAAACAGAACAGATATGATTTATAGTATAGCAATATCTAGAGAATGAATTGATGTTTGATATGAAATCAGTTACAGCACAGTGAAACGCAGGTTCTCCTTTCCTAAATTCTGATTATACTTATGTAAGCAAATTAATTCTCAAATTTGGCAGATATAAGTAGCTTCTTAACATCTTAATAACTGAAACTTCCAGGTAAAAAAACGCTGCTACAATTGACGCAGAAATCAATTCTCATTGATTTTAAAGAACCTTGACTTCATTTGAGCCTAGAAACCTTAGCTAGCATATACACTTAAACTATCAATTCTTAATCAAGAATTAAAACAGGTATTGTAATCATCGAAGTATATGAATTCTACACATTCAAAGTTCAATCATAATGTGGAGAAGATGAAATAACGAAGCTGCGCAGATTCGAAAGAGAGAAAAAAAAAATGAAAGATGCAAGCCTAACCTATGAGTATCGAATCCAAACGAGAGAACCTTCATGGTTATGCAGAAGAAATTGAATAATAGCAGAGATGTCCAGGAACCAGAACCAATTCAACTTCACGCGCCAAAAATCTGACAGAAGATCAAAGCTCCTTCTCTGAATCTTGCACAGAAATGCTTCCAATTCTAAGCCCCTTCGATTCTCCTCTCACTCTGTTCTCCTCCTTTCCTCTTCTTCTCCTCCTCCCTCTGTTTCTTCAGTTTTTTCTTCTCCAAAAAAAAGCCCCCTTCAAATTCTTCTGAAAAGCCTTTTATACCCTTCTTTTGCTAGTGTCATGCCTTCACCCCTTTTTGTTTCTCACTAACCCAACAAAATACCCATCCTAACTAACCTCTAACTACCCTAACTAATTCTTAACTAACCCTAGCCTATTAGGATGGGGACCAATCTCCTCTCTATTTTCTCTTTTTTTCCCTTTTTATTTATTATGGTTATTATTATTATTATTATTATTATTATTATTATTATTATTATTATTATTTTGTATTTCTTCTTATTGGCCCTCTTCTCTTTTCCATTAATTTAGCCTTGGTGATTCAAATAAAACTCCCCGGACGGAAATTGGTATTCACACTTATCCAATTTGCTTAATTCTTAAAATTTATGATGAAACTTCCATGGGTCTAGGTCACTCTTCCTTCTATATTACTTCTCAACCTTTCCCTTTTCTCAAAGGTTAATTTATTCTTAACATTTTTAATGAAATATTTTGGTGTATAATTACTTCTTCCCTAAATGGCCAAATGACCCTTATCAAAGTTTACTTTGTATTCTTAATTGAAAGTATTATGCATCAGTTACTTAATTCAAAGTTAAGTGTTACATGTTTTATGCCTTTTGACAAGTCATTTAGCTAGTTAAGTTTGTTTCATTCAAAAGCCTAATTATTTGTTTCTTTGTTCATAAGCTTTAAGTTTTCTACACTTGACTTATGTAATTATCCTTAAATATCCAAGTTAGTCTCTTTGCTTATTATTTTCGTATGTGGCTAAGAGCTTACTTCTTAATTGCAAGGCCTTATAGTTTAATTTTTCTTCTCTTAAGAAGGTGATTTACACTAATTAAAATTTAGGCCATCATTTACACCAAGTATAGAAAATTTTAAGGCTTTTCTTCCTTATCAAGAAAGCATGGCCGAATACCCTTACTCCTTCCTCTACACTATATTTATCTCATAATCACCTTCTTAAGCTATAATTAATCTACTTTTAAATTCTAGCAAGTTTACTTAACTAATTCTTACTAATGGTGTGCATATGTCTAAATGGTATCCAACCATTATCAACTCTTTCTTAACTTTAAAATTTATTCCTTAAACTTGTTTAGGTTCTACTTAACACCTTAATTAAAATTTTAACTTAAATTTTCCTAATTTTTAGAAGAGTGGCCAAATGCCCTAGGTCGCTATCACAAGTTCCTTTTCCTTAATATGTCCTCTCATTATTTTGGTGTTATGGAATTTAGCATATTTTTACTTAATGTTAACCAAAGTGGAATGCACGCTTAAGAAATTTCAATTTTCTTTCAAACTTATAATTCTATAGTTATACTTGATTAGATTTGACTTTATATCCTAAGTAAGATTTTAAACTCAAGATCTCCAAAT
This sequence comes from Canavalia gladiata, assembly GCA_037954105.1. NCBI lineage: Eukaryota > Viridiplantae > Streptophyta > Magnoliopsida > Fabales > Fabaceae > Canavalia > Canavalia gladiata. The sequence goes on from CM075663.1 coordinate 30,356,751, forward strand.
TTATTTAAGACTAGCTAAATGTTGTATGCGCTCGGATAAGGGTTCTTTTTAAATTTTCTTGTCATAAGACCTCGATGAATGAAATTTAGCACTTGGCCCATTATAAGTCCTTAGATCTATCCATAAATCTTCCACACTCCATAACTTTGGTCTTGGTCATGGTCATGAAAAGTCTTTAGTGGTTTGTGTAACTTTAGATCCAAAATTTCACCTTTACACTTAGTAGTTATAAGTCCATGTTCAAGTTAAGTTTATGAATCTTTTACATAATTTTTTCTTGTTCCTTTAAGGATTTTATTACATAAGTCTAAATCTGGACTATTAGTAAGAATAATTTCTCAAATAAAAACATTAAGAAAAGACATTATGAAGATATTAACTTTCACATAAAAATTTAAAAGAAAGAACCTTCTTATAGAAAACAAGTGTAGATCTATTAGATCTACTCCAAGATCTATAAGTCTCTTACTTTGAATATTTTAAAACCTTTCTCATAAATGCTTAAATTGCTCCTAAGATTACTAAAAGTACTTTAATCCATCAAAACATTTCTTTTTTCTTTCAAAAATCACTAAAAATTTGTGATGCTCATATTTAACCATTCAAGGGTAGTTTTGATCTCCCAAGAGTTAAAAAAAATGAAATCCATAGATCTTAGAGAAGGATCCATAAAAAAGAAGGAAAACATACCATAAATATAAAGTAAAAGTTTATGAAAATACAAGGTAAAATCCTACTTGAAGACTTTGTGGTGGGTTTTTGGTGGGGCTTTAAGGGCTAATTTTTTCCTCCCTTGATGATCCACACAAGGTCTTCTAGTGATGCTGGTGGGGCTTGATGGTTTAGTCTTGATTTAACTTAAACTTCAAAGTTAAAAGTTTAAGCTTAGTGTAGGATTTTAAGTTTTGGGTTAATTTTAGTTTAGAGAAAATTAGGAGAGTTTATCTAAGTGTTTAGAAGGTGGAGAATGAAGAAAATGAACCCTCTCATGGTGATCATTGAATTCGGAAACTTAGGGGTAGTGTGGGAATTAATTTCCCACTTGAAGGCATTTTGGTAATATTTGCATGTAATTTTTATTTTCTAAAATAATTTTAAATGTAAAGAATTATCCTTTTAAGATTAGATTAGTGTTAACTTTTCTGAATTTTTCATTAATCAAGATTAGTCTATTCTAAGCATGATGAACTTTAATTAAACAATGTTAATTTACTTTAACTATAGTTAATTTTATCTCTTCTATTTATAATTTTTGTCCTATATGTATTTAACGATGTGATAACTCATATGGTGAGTCACGACCACATTTTCCACATGAAAATTTCATGCAGATGGTGTGGAGCCCACTTTTAACTTTTACTTTACATTTTCTTATCTTACCAACTTTCCAGAAATATTTTGATAACTTTTCTCATCATATGTATTTAATATTGACTAGTTTGTTCCTAAAGCATTTTTAATGTTATTTGATATTTCTCAGGGAATAGCTTACCTCTTTATAAAAAAGGTGTTTCAAAATTTATTTTTTTTATGTTTTTTCACCCCTTCTTTATTTCTATTTTTTTCTCGTAACTTTTCAATCATCTTTGATGTAATATAATCCTTTAAAATATATTTTTTTATATATTTTTTTTTAAAAATTATTTAAATTATCCTAATACACGAACATTTTTATCATTTACATAAATTTTTTTAATTTTTTAATTTTTTAATTTTTTACTCTTATTTTATGTTTACTTTATTTTTTATTAAAGATTATTTATAGATTTATTATAACTTAAGGGTGTTACATTAACTTTGTTATTCAAAATTATCATTTCAATTAATTATGATTTAGGAAAGATAGTTTTTTTTTTAAAAAACATTATTCTTAATTTATTATGTGACCGTTTATTATTTTTTGTTTTCTATCTTTTAATTTATTTTGAACAATATTATTTAATTCTTTTAAATAAAAAATATAAATATATTTTTTTTATTAATTTATTTAAAAATCCTTTGTATCTATCTCATAAGTAATTTAACTTGTATCAATTTAAAAGAAAAAAATAATCACATATTATGCTATTAACCGAAACAAATATATATTATATGAACTAAAATAAAAACTGAATGTAGAGTTTCCGCTGTATGTCGTTGAGTAGTATTATTCTATTCAATGTTATATAAATTGAATTTAAGTTCAAAATCAACGTAATTAAACATTATACAAAAATAAATAAAATGAATGGAAGTAAGGGACCGAAGCCGTTGATTATTTAACCGTAATTTTAAACCATTAAATATAAAAATTAAAAATTAAAATTAAATATATTTGTTAAAAAGATATTTAGCGAGAAAAGCTATCTGATTTAATATAAGAAAAATTTGAAAAGCGATATGCCTCTCTTTTTAATTCTGATCGACCTTTCTTTTTTCTAATTTTTTTAATTCTAAATTTATTTTATTATACTTTATTTTAATAAAAATAAAATTGGAATAGATTAAAAATAATATATATTTAATAATAAAACAAAGTAAATATTAAATAAATAATAATAATAATAATAAATAAATTAACTGTAGAGCCAAATTATTTCTACACTTTTTCTTATGTTAGATTGTACCCTCCATGTCTGATTTTTACTCATGCTCAGTTAAACATTTTTCAATTTTGTTGTAAAATAACTGTAACTAACTATTTTTTCTGTATTTATAAAAAAAGAATAAATAGAAAATAATAATAATAATTAATAGGATAATAACGATAAGGGAGTGATTTTTTCTGATAGGGGCCAGTCAATTTTTGTTTAGTGGGGTTGTGTAAGAGTACTTTCAGGTAACGTATCAGAAAAAGGACATCTACGCTATACACAGATACATGTCTACGCAAGAAAGAGCACTAGATAGAGGACGTCATACATAGCAAGGGAGGGTAAATCAGATCCAAGCTTCGGAACTAGGTAATATCTTTATCATGTTTTGCGGCCTGTTTTCCCAATTCCCAATTTTGACATATAAAATATACCCCCTAATGTTCATTCGTTGACTCATGTTTTTATTCATGATCTATAGAATCTATTTCCTGACATGACATATGTTTACTTGTTGTTTGATTTTTAATATGACGATACATGTTCCCAATTTCCAAAACTGATACGTGAAATCCCCTACTATCCTAAGTAGTTTAAAATTAAATTTGTGAATCCTGATTGATTACTCTTTTTCTTTCATACGAGGGGTAAGCAGTGTTAATTGAGTGGTTGATCCACCGTTTGGTTTGTAAGGATTTCAGGTCTTCTTTATCATTTATTTCATAAAATAAATAATTTTTTTTTAACTTACATATTAATAACACAAATCAATAAAAATATTTTTTATTTGAGTGAAATAAATTTTTTGAAAGTTAATGGTATCCGTGCATAATTAATTAGAAGGTAATCATTTTAATGGACGTCATAGGATGCTAGTACCTTCTCTATGCGTAAATAACTTCCAAACCCATACTGGTTTCAAAGATCATAATTTTTAAGTTTTTTCCAAAATTTTCTTTAATAAATTTTGGTGGCGACTCCTCTATTTTTTTTTAATTAAAAGCTTTTGTTCGTCGTCCTGTCGTGATCTCGGTTGCGACAAATGACGACTCCACTGGGAATATTTTCGAGAGTTAAGCCTAATCTGATTAATTGTGCATGTACTCTTTAACTTTATTTTTATTTATTTCACTTTTTTTATTATTTTTATGTAAATATTGTTTATTCTTTTTTTATCTTGTTTGTGGTCATTGTGCTCGTATATATTCAATGTTGTGATTTTTTTTTTTGTTCGTATTCGTTGTTTTCGTATATATTCAATGTGATTTTTTCCTCTCGTGCTCATTGTGCTTGTATATATTCAATATTGTGAACTATAGGGTGTTTGTATATATTTAATGTTGTGAACCATAGGGTAGAAGACTTTCTGCTCTATATTCTTGGTCGCTTGTTTGTGTTGCAGGTGGGTTTGGGTAGTTTTAGATTTAAAGGTTTGTATGCTCCCCTTTCACACAATCACTTACCTCACACACTTTTGGGCTCTATACCTAAGCCTGTGCGAGCTTAGGATTTGCAGGTGTCTTGATGGTTGCTATTGAGGGGCTTCATGTCCACTTGATAATTGTTAAGTCACCACTCAGAGTGTTACTGGTATCATGAGTTAGTTATATTAAGAGGTCATTTCCCTACTTATGACCGGTTCAAGAACTGGGTCCTTGTATATATGATAAGGGCAATCTGAGGGCCATGATAATCTGTGAGTTGTCTAGATCTATCCATGAAACCATGCACATAGACAGAACTAAGCAACCTTCCACAGTTAGGATGTGAACATTAGTAATATCCTTCCTTAGTTTTTCACCTAAAATAGGACACATGGGGAGCATGTTTCTTTCTCTTTATCTTGCATATGTATATTCACATCTCATCGTATTATAACATGAGCATAGCCAATCACATCATTATCATCGTTTTTGCCCCGAAAATAATACTAAATTTTTTAAAATTTGGACATGAATCTCAATCATAAACTTTTTTAAAATTGTAGGTATATTCAGTTTTGGTTTCAGTGTGGGCTTTTAGAAAAATAAAAATTTCGTGTATTTTTTTTACATTAAAAAAAACAAAATAATACGTTCATGTATTTTTTAAAATTTTTTTTAGTATATCCAGTTTTTTTTTTTCAGATAAACAAAAAAAAGGAAAAATAGCATGTTCATACTTTTTTTTAAAATTTTATACATAAAAAACAAATCGCATGTTAGGTACATTTAGTTTTTTTTTAGTTCGGCTTTTAGAAAAATAAAATAGTTTTTTTTAGCATTCACCTACACAAAAAAACAAAAATAACACGCTCATACACTTTTTTTTATATATACAAAAAGATCACATCCAAGGTATAATCAGTTTTTATTCAGTTGGGCTTTTCAAAAAATAAAAAAAAATTCTAAACATTTAGAAAAAAAAATAAATAACACGTTCATACACTTTTTTGTACATAAAAGAAAAAGATCACATCCAAGGTATAATCAGTTTTTATTGAGTTGGGCTTTTCAAAAAAAAAAACTTTTTTGAACATTTAGAAAAAAAAAAACAAATAACACGTTCATGCATTTTCTTTAAAAAAAATTACATCCTAGGTATATTCAGTTTTTTTTTCAATGTGGACTTTTAGATAAAGAAAAATTTCAAGTATTTTTTTTTTCTTTTGACATTTAGATAAACAAAACAAAATAATATGTTCATGCATTTTTAAAATTTTTTTTAGTATATTCAGTTTTTTTTTTCAAATAAACAAAAAAAGCAAAAAATAACATGTTCATACATATTTTTTTAAAAAAAATTTATACATAAAAAACAAATCGCTCGTTAGATACATTTATTTATTTTTTTCTACTTGGGCTTTTAGAAAAATAAATAATTTTTTTAACATGTAAATAAACAAAAAACAAAAACAACATCTTTGTGCATTTTTTTTTTCATAAAAAAGATCAAATGTTTGGATACATTTTTTTTTTGTGTTTTAGTTGGGCTTTTAGAAAATAAAATTTTTTATGCATTTTGTTGAATATTTGGATAAAAAAGAAAAAAACAAAGATAGCATGTTCATGCATTTTTCCACATTTATAAATAAAAAAAATCACATGTTTAGATACATTTTTTATGTTTTAGCTGGACTTTTAGAAAATAAAAAATGTTATGCATTTTTTTTCAATATTTAAATAAACAAAAAAAAAACATGTTCATACATTTTTCTCACATTTATAAATCACATGTTTAGATATAATTTTTTTTTTTGTTTTGTGTCTTATTTGGACTTTTAGAAAATGACAAAAATTTTATGTATTTTTTTTTTGAATACTTAGATAAATAAAAAACAAAAATAACATGTTCATACATTTTTTCTTTCACATTTATAAATCACATATTTAGATACATTTTTTGTGTTTAGTTGGGCTTTTAGAAAAAATTTTATATGTTTTTGATATTTAGATAAACAAAAAATAAAAATAACAAGTTCATACAAAAAAAATTATATATTTGGTGCATTCATTTGTTTTTGCACTTTAAAAAAAAATAAAAAATAATCATATAGGTTCATGCATTGTTTTTGTACGTTTTAAAAAAAAAAATACAAAAAGAACATATTCATGAATTTATTTTATTTTATTTTTTTTACACACAAAAAAATATATAACATGTTAGGTACATTCATTTTTTATTTTTTATTTTATTTTATTTATTTATTTGTTGTCATTTTAGTAAAAAAAAAATTCATATAAGTACACGCATTTCTTTGGACATTTAGACAAATAAAATACAAAAATAACATGTTATATTAGATAAATTTAGTTTTAGTTGGACCTTTTCATATAAGCTCATGCATTGTTTTATTTTTGGATATTTAAATAAACAAAACACAAAAATAACATGTCTATTCCCCCTTTTTTTTATCACATTTCTACATAAAAAAATAAAAAAAATCACACGTATATCATGCTTTAGTTAGATTTTTAATAAAAAAAATTAAAAAAAAAACTTTTGATATAGGTCCATGCATTTTTTAACATGTTCATATAAGCTCACGCATAATATCTTAGGCATATAGGTTCATGCATATTTTACATATGGCATTGCATCATTTATCTATTCCTTTTTATTCTTTCTTTTTCTCTTGCCTTTATTTTCTTTGACTTACTTAGCTATTTTACTTTTTTTTGGGGGGGGGGGGGGAAGATTTAATAGCATTCAAATGAAAGAAGTTCAAGGTTGTACTAGCAATGTATATGACCAAATGAAAAGCATCAGAATTACTGCACAGATCAATGATCTTCAAAAAGTAAATGCAGCTTGCAAGAAAATGACCAAAGAAGCTCGTGTAAACTTTAAGAAGAAATATGGTTCACTTCTGGATTTATTATCTATTACAGTAGAAGCACCTGTGTTGAGTGCCTTGGCTTAGTTCTGGAATTCAAACCTCAAATGTCTGGAATTGCCTGGTTTGGATCTAGTGCCCACTATAGAAGAATATGAGATGATGTTGAGGATACCATGTAACGAGAAAGCTGGGGTGTATCTCTATAAAGGAAATCGTGTAGGAGGGAAGAAAATAGCCAAGATGATTGGCTTGCAGCCAGATCAAGCAGAAATTGAGAAGACCGTCTGGAAGAAGTTGCTGCTAGAAGATCACTTTGAAAGACAAGCCAAGCTAGGAAATTGGGAAAATTTCAACAAGACTCTAGCACTATTAATTTATGGGCTGGTTCTATTCCCATTCAAACTGGGAATGGTTGACCAAGAAGCCATGGATGTGTTTCATCAGTGGCAAACACATGGGGAAAATCTTATTCCAGCCATCTTAGCAGAGACATTGCTTTCCATGGAGGTATGCCGTCACAAGAATGGAAGGACTCTGCGATGTTGTTCGCATCTCCTATATATTTGGATTTTGACTCACCTGTATACGAGCAATCATATGGGTCCTATGCCAGATCCTTTGAAAAGCTTTAGTTGCATCCTGATTAAGAAGCAAGAAGCTCGTGCGTGGAAGGAAGACTTCCTGAAGTTCAGTCCAGAGCACTTCCCATGGGTATGTGCTAGGTATCACCCTAAAGATACCATCCTCTGTTGTAGGAAACTTTCCAATGTTCCATTAATGGGACCTCGAGGGTGTATAACATACACTCCGATTATAGCCCTTAGGTAGCTTAAATGGACTCAGGTCGTCCCCAGAAGTGAAGAACTGGATGGGGGGAGTTTTGAATATGGTGTGGACAACACTAATGAGGTACAGGAGGAAGTCAGAACTGCTTGGGAGCATATAAGAAGGAAAGGAGAAAGAGAACTTGGAAAACCACGTGTAACTGCTTCGGCTGAGTATAAGAAGTGGAGGGAGACAAGAAGAGCATGTGATCCAACCTTTAATAAGATCCCGCACAAGGGGGCATCACCCCAAGAGCCAAACCCAAAAATCATTTCCTTAACCTCTCAATTAGAAACCATGAAAGCACAACTGAGGTTGGTAGAAGAAAGAGAGGCATAGGCTAGAGCGGAAGTGGAAGTTCTCAAGAGACAATGTGCAAAGAAAGACATGGAAATAGCCCATCTGAAAGAAGAGTGTATTCCCATTCATGATGATCGTAGTAGTGAAAAAAAGGCAAGAAAGAAGAAGGAAAAGAAAACAGATATCACCTTAGCTGAACTCGAGAAGATGCATGGCACAATTAAGAAGATGGAAGAGGAGATGACCATGATTCAGATTGAAAAGGAACAGTGGGAAACAGAAAGATGCATACAAGAGAAGGAGGTAGAAGTCATGCAGGGCGATCTAACCGCAACACGTGATGAAGTGACTAAATGGAGAAATATAGTGGGTGACCAGCTTGCTGCACTAGCAAAAGCTAACCAGAACCAGGAAAGACTAAGGAAGGAGGTTGAGCAATTGACACAGGAGCGAGAGAAGTTCAAATCTAAAGTTCAAAGGCTTGAATGTGAGGAGAACGAATTAGTGAAAGAATGGAAATCGTTTATAGCATACTACAAAGAGGAAAGGAATCGATGGAAGAAGAAATATCAAGATATGACTTATTGTGTCCAACACCATACTGCAAGATTGGCTGGCTATTTTCAAGGTGCAATAGAATAAATTTGTATAAAGGATCTCCCTCATCAAACCTATGAGTTGATGAAATATTGTGAGAAGCTAACTAGGAGTTATAGGTGAATGAAATCATTGATGTAATGTTGCATGGCAACTCGTTCCTAACTACTTTTGTATTAATCCCCACATTTTCAATCAAATAAAGTGATATTTTGATGTTCCACTTTGCTTGTTGGCTGCTTTGGTCAAGATCCTACCCATTGAGGAGTGAATACTCCCTTGGATTAAGCGTCAACCATGTCTTCATCTTGAGACGAGTGGTCCTTGATCGAAGATATGGGTTACTTTGCTTATTGGTTGCTTTGGTCAAGACCCTATCCATTGAGGAGTGAATACTCCCTTCGATTAGGCGTCAACCATGTCTTCATCTTGAGACGAGTGGTCCCTGATCGAAGATATGGGTCACAAACTGCATTGCTAGTTGACAAAGACCTCACCTATTAAGGAGTGAATACTTCCTTAGGTTGAGTGTCAACCACACTTCCATCTCGAGACGAGTGGTCCTTGAATAGAAGTGTGGGGAACTTCCCTAACTTTGAATGCTCAAATGAAATTATTCCCTCACTAACCTTTATTTTGTCTTTATATACTAACATCATGTTTCCATTTTAGACAAAAAATAATAATAACAAAGCAAGTAAGTTGTTCCTTCGACATCCCTACAGGACTTGCTCACAATCCAAGATCATGGATGAGTTAGAACAACAGAATGAAGAATTAAGGAGTGAGCTCAACCAACTAAAGGAGTAGATGGCACTGGTCCTAAGAGCTTTACGAGCTTTGGAAAAGAAGGACTTTGAACAGACCCCCCAGGCTCAGTCAAAGACACCACTCACTCTGCATTACAACAAACCTGTGCAAGAACATGTCGATTCTCAAGAGGACCAATGGCCAGAATATGGCCTACCCCTAGTTATGTAGCTTTGGAAGCTGAGGCTGACCAGCGGGCCACTCAAGCCCATCCAGCTAATTCAAGACTGGCCACAAGAACCCTTGAAGCACCTTCCAATTTTAAAGCCACTCTACAATCTCAGTCCAATTTCCACCAAGACACGGAAGGGTTTAATCAAATTAACCTTTGTGAGCAAGGAAAATTATAGATGTTAGAGGCGAGAATACGAGTTGTAGAAGGTAGTAGCTACAACATCGGAGCAGCTGCAAATCTTTTCCTTGTTCCTGATGTAGTTATACCTCCAAAGTTTAAAGTGCCAAAGTTTGATAGGTACAAAGGAACCACCTGTCCAAAAAGTCATCTAACCATGTATTGTAGGAAGATGGCATCACATGCTCATGATGACAAGTTGCTGATTCATTTCTTCCAAGACAGTTTAACCAGGGAAACTTCAAATTGGTACATGCACCTTGAGCGTTCCCATATCCGTTGCTGGAAGGATTTGCCGATGCTTTCCTCAAACAGTACAAATACAATAGCGACATGGCACCAGACCGATGGGAATTGCAAAGCATGTCAAAAAAGGATCAAGAGTCATTCAAGGAGTATGCTCCAAGATGGAGAGAATTAGCAGCTCAAGTGGCACCCCCATTGTCTGATAAAGAAATGGTAGCATTGTTTATTGATACATTACGGGCACCTTTCTAGGATAGGATGATTGGAAGCATCTCCTCAAATTTCTCTGACATAGTCATCATCAGAGAAAGAGTCGAGAATGGTCTGAAGAGTGGAAAGATTGCTCACATTCCTTCAGGAACGAACACTGCAGAGAAACCCTCAACTAGATCAGGGAAGAAGAAGGAAGAAGAAGTCAATGCAGTAACATTTCAACCTCCTAGGCTCCATCTTTCAACCTCCTCATCTCCAACCAACCTACAACCCCCCTCATATGCCTTACCCACATATCACCACCATCTCACAAAATCCATACCCTCAATCTCACCTTTCAATCCCACCCATTCCATCCAACTCATCCTCTATAAGACCACCTCAATTCAATCAACCATGGAACAAAAATCCAAACCCACAAAGCAACCCTAGCAACCAAGGTAGGAGTCCAGTCCAATTTGACCCAATCCCCATGTCTTACACAGAACTACTACCTCAGCTTATCCAAAATTGCCTAGTAGTACCTCGCCCGATGAGACAAATAGAACCACCTTATCCTAGCGGGTATGATCCAAATGCGAAATGTGATTATCATGCAGGTGCTATCGGTCATTCAACTAAAAATTGCCAAGCATTAAAATTCAAGGTGCAAGAGCTGATTAATGCAAAGTGGTTGAATTTCAAAGCGGACACTCCCAATGTTGGAAATAATTCTCTACCAAGGCATGGAGGGTCATCGATTAACTTTATTGAAGATGACAGACCACCCTTGAGAAGTAAGGTAGAAGATGTCAAAACCTCATTAAATTTCATCTTTGTTGAGATGCATAAGTTCGGTATGGTCAGGGAAAATTTTGAAGAGAATGATAGCTGTGGATTACACCTGGGTGCAGATCACTCAATACAAGAGTGTGATGTCTTCAAGTTGATTCTGCAAGACCTAATGGACAAACAATTGGTTCAAGTGGGTTATCTCAGAGGGGACAACAATGTGCCGGTAGTTGACGATTCAACTTCAGGCTTACCAAGACCCTTGACTATCTATTATACCAGTACTCCTACCATTCCAACCTCGGGTAGGCCGAAACCTACACAATTCAAATTCCAACAGCTTTTCCTTATAAAAGAAACAAAGCAGTACCTTGGACATATGGGTTCGAGGTGAGTACTGATGATACTGAAGGTGACTTAGAAAAAGATACTGATTTAGGGGATTATGAGATTACCAATATTGTCGGGGTCGGCGGTATGACTCGAATTGGTCGAATTTACACTCCCGAAGAGCTTAGAGTCAAACCGATGAATGAGACAGAAGGAAAAAGGAAAAGGAAGGCATGTGGTCGACCAGGAAGCTACAGAGAGGAAAGAACATAAAGGAGAACTATCAGAGGAAGAAGTGTATGAGTTTTTAAAGCTCGTGAAACAAAGTGAGTACATAGTGATTGATCAACTGAACCGAGTTCTAGCTAAAATATCACTTCTATCCCTGATGATGAACTTAGAGCCTCACAGGAAAGCATTGTTAAAAATATTGAATGAGGCTCATGTCATCCATAATATATCAGTGGAAAAATTCGAAGGTATTGTCGATAATATCACTGCCAATAATTACCTTACTTTTACCGATGATGAGATACCAACGGAAGGAGCAGGACACAATAAGGCTTTACACATATTAGTGAAGTGCATGGACCATATTATGGCCATAGTTTTAATCGATAATGGTTCCTCACTGAATGTAATGCTAAGAGCAACACTCACAAAACATTATTTGACATGTCGCATATGAAACCGAGTACCATGGTAGTCCGAGCATTTGATGGATCTCGCAGAGAAGTGATAGGAGAGATAAGCCTACCTGTTCAGATTGGTCCAATTACTTTTGAAGTGACATTCCAAGTAATGGACATTACTCCTGCTTACAATTGCCTTCTGGGAAGACCATGGATTCATTGTGCACGAGCTGTACCATCCATACTCCTCCAGAAGCTGAAGTTCATCATCAATGATAATCTGATCATTGTCTCTGCTGAGGAGGATTTACTAGTGAGTAAACCTTCCTCTACCCTTTATATTGAAGCAGCTGAAGAGGCTCTTGAGACCTCATTTCAGGCACTTGAGATTGCGAATGCTAGTTATGTCAAGGAGGGAATGCCCATTACAAAGATCCAATCTTCAGGTGCTTCTACAATGGTAACAAGTGTCATGCTTGAGAACGGGTATCAATATGGACATGGTTTGGGAAAATACGAGCAAGGTTTGAACAAGCTACCAAGTCTGATAGAAAATAAAGATCGCTTTGGGTTAGGGTACAAACCTTCAAGAGCAGATAAGAAAAAGATTGCAGAGGAGAAAAGAGAGAAAAGACTGGCCAGGTTGGATGACAGAGAGCTCGAGACTGAGGGGGTCTCCATATATGATCTGAGGAAGACTTTTTGGAGTGCTGGATTTGAGTTTTCAAGCCCAATAGCGGTCGTGGAAGAGTACAGTCTGAAGGATGAGCATGTCAATTGGGTTCACGCTTGTCCACCAAACACAAGGCATGTCAATTGGGAAATCGTTGAGCTTCCTGTGATTTTTAATTCAGACATCAAGTAATTTTGTAATGCTAATCTTATTGCTCTGCCCAAGGCTTTAAGATTCTCTTTGTTATGGGCATACATGTTTCTTTTCAGTATATCATTAATAAAATGCATTTTGAATTTCCGAAATACTAGTCTCCCTCTTCTACTTGTATTCTTTACCTTGTTAGAATTTTTGTTCATTTCCCTCTTTCCATTCCTAAATGATGCAGATCTAAAAATAACATGTTTGAAGATGAAAATAATGCTAGTATCACATCAAGTAGCTTTGATCTACCCATTAATCAGGCTAATGAGGAGGATGATAATGATTTAGAACCATCCACTGAACTGTTGCGATTGATGGAGGAAGAGGCCAGAGAAATACAACCTCATAAGGAACCGATTGAGATGATTAATTTGGGGACCAATGAGGAGAAAAAAGAAGTCAAAATTGGCACACTCATGAAAGAGGAGGGGCGTTGCAGGTTGATAAAGCTCTTGCACGATTTTAAAGATGTCTTTGCATGGTCATATCAGGATATGCCAGGCCTCGACACCAATATAGTAGAGCATAAACTACCGTTAAAGGCAGAATATCCCCTAGTTAAGCAGAAGTTAAGGAGAATGAAGCCAGAAATGTCCTTAAAGATCAGAGAGGAGGTTAAAAAGCAACTCGACGCTGATTTTCTTGCTGTTTCAAAATACCCCCAATGGATTGCCAATGTAGTTCCAGTCCCTAAGAAAGATAGGAAGGTCTGAATGTGTGTTGACTACCGAGACCTAAATAGGGCTAGCCCTAAGGATGATTTTCCCTTACCTCACATTGACATACTGGTAGACAATACAGCTCAACATTCCTTCTTCTCCTTTATGGACGGTTTCTCGGGTTACAATCAGATCAAGATGGCTGAAAAAGACATGGAAAATACCACATTTATCACACCTTGGGGCACATTTTTCTACAAGGTTATGCCATTTGGATTGAAGAATGCCGGGGCTACTTATCAAAGGGCAATGGTGACCTTATTCCATGACATGATGCATAAGGAGATTGAAGTCTGTGTAGATGACATGATTGCCAAGTCAAAAAATAAGGAAGATCATATTGTTCATTTACAGAAATTGTTTGAGCGATTAAGAAAGTTCAAGTTAAGGTTGAACCCAGCTAAATGTACGTTTGGAGTAAAGTCTGGCAAGTTATTGGGATTTACAATTAGCCAAAAGGGGATTGAAGTGGATCCTGAAAAAGTTCGAGCTATTCTTGAAATGCCTTCTCCCAGCACAGAAAAGGAAGTTCGAGGATTTCTTGGAAGGATAAGTTATATTGCTCGATTTATATCCCAGTTGACAGCTACATGTGAGCCAATCTTCAAGTTGTTGCGTAAGAATCAACCAATGGAATGGAATGACGATTGCCAAGAAGCCTTTTGAGAAGATCAAGTAGTATTTGCAAAGTCCCCCAGTCTTGGTACCACCAATCCTTGGAAAGCCTCTCATTATGTACTTGACAGTGCTTGATGAGTCTATGGGTTGTATGTTAGGCCAACGAGACGAGTCTGGAAGAAAGGAACAAGCCATTTATTACTTAAGCAAGAAGTTAACCAATTATGAGGTCAATTACTCATTGTCGGAACGAACTTGTTGTGCTCTTGCCTGGGCCGCCCGTCGCTTAAGACAATATATGCTGAGTCACACAACTTGGTTAGTGTCTAAAATGGATCCAATCAAGTACATTTTTGAAAAACCCGCTCTAACAGGAAGGATTGCCCGTTGGCAAGTCCTCTTATCAGAGTATGATATTGTATATGTTACCCAAAAGGAAATCAAAGGAAGTGTTCTGGCAGATTACTTGTCACATCAACCCGTGGAAGATTATGAGTCAATGTAATGCAGCTTCCCTAACGAAGACATAATGACATCATTTGGTGAGGAGAAACCGTCAATGAAAGAAAGATGGACGATGTTATTTGATGGTGCTTCCAATGTATTGGGGCATGGGATTGGAGCTATACTAATTTCCCCAGAAAAGCAGTACGTCTCAGTCACAGCCCGACTATGCTTTGATTGCACAAACAATGTGGCAGAATATGAAGAGTGTGTACTAGGAATCGAAGCGGCTATAGAATCAAAGGTCCAAATCCTCGACATATATGGTGATTCGGCTTTGGTCATCCATCAGCTAAGAGGAGTATGGGAGACTCGAGATTCAAAATTAATTCCTTACCAGTCCTATATTAAGGAATTAATAAAACAGTTAGAAGAAGTAACCTTTGATCATATCCCCCGAGAGGAAAATTCGTCGGCAGATGCACTGGCCACTTTGTCGTCCATGTTCACACTGAGTCAGGAAGAAGACATGCCACTTATAAAGATCCAGCGTCGTGATCATCCGGCGCACTGTCATTCCATCGAAGCAGAACCAGATGGAAAACCTTGGTACCATGATATCAAGAATTTTATCAAGAGAAGAGAGTATCTGTTGGGTGCTTCGGAGAACGAAAAGAGAACTTTGAGAAGATTGCCAATGAGCTTCTTTCTAAATGGAGAAGTATTGTATAAAAAAATCATGATATGGTGCTCCTTAGATGCGTTGATGCTACTCAAGCCATAAAAATCATCAAGGAAGTGCATGAAGGATCTTTTGGAACTCATGCGAATGGACATGCAATGGCAAGAAAGATCTTAAGGACCAGTTACTATTGGTTGACCATGGAGTCTGACTGCTTTAACCATGTGAAGAAATGCCATAAATTCCAGACATATGCTGATAATATTAATGCTCCACCAACATCATTAAATGTTCTATCATCGCCTTGGCCATTTTCGATGTGGGGAATGGACGTCATAGGTCCCATTGAACCTAAGGCATCAAATGGACACCGCTTTATTTTGGTTGCAATTGATTACTTCACTAAATGGGTTGAAGCAGCTTCCTACGCGCATGTAACCCGAAATGTGGTAGTAAGGTTCATAAAAAAGGAGTTAATGTGCCGTTATGGTCTACCAAATCAACTTATCATAGACAATGCGACCAATTTAAACAACAAAATGATGACTAAGTTATGTGAAGAGTTCAAGATTAAACATCATAATTCTTCCTCATATAAGCCAAAGATGAATGAGGCAGTTGAAGCAGCCAATAAGAACATTAAGAAAATCATTCAAAAGATGGTGGTGACTTACAAAGACTGGCATGAAATGCTTCCGTTTGCTTTGCATGGATATCGTACTTCGGTTCGCACCTCAATTGGGGCAACACCATTTTCCTTAGTATATGGGATGGAGGCTGTCTTACCTATTGAGCTCGAAATACCTTCCTTGAGGGTATTAATGGAAACGAAGTTAAATGAAGCAGAATGAGTCCAAACCCGTTTTGACCAATTAAACCTCATTGAAGGAAAAAGATTGAATGCAATTTGTCATGGCCAACTATATCAGAGAAGACTAAAGAAATCATTTGAAAAGAAAGTGCATCATCGAGAGTTTCAAGAAGGAGATTTAGTACTCAAGAAAATTTCTCCAATTCATAAAGATCATATGGGAAAATGGGCTCCAAATTATTAAGGGCCATATGTAGTCAAGAAAGCTTTCTTCGGAGGAGCCTTGATCCTTACAAAAATGGATGGCAAAGATCTCTTACACCCTGTGAACTCAGATGTAGTAAAAAAATACTATGCATAAATAAAAAAGGGAGCTCGCTAGATTGATAACCTAAAAAATGATCTAGGAAAAAGTTAGAGCAATTAAAAAAAAAAAAAGAAGCTCGCTAGATCAAAAACTTCAAAAAAGATCTAGGCAAAAGTTAGGGCAATCGAAAAAAAAAAAGCTCGCTAGATCGAAAATCTCAAACAAAACGATCTAAGCAAAAGTTAGAGCAATAAAAAATGCTCGCTAGATTGAAAACCTATAAGGCAATCTGAGCAAAAGTTAGAGCGACCCGCTAGATTGAAAACTCGAAAAGAGCGATCTAGGAAAAAATTAGGGTCAAATAAAATGATCACTAGACTGAAAACCTGGATAGGCGGTCTAGAAGATGAACGAGCACAAAGAATGGATCAGACTTTACAAACTGGGGCAAGAGTTGCATCGAATGATAGATTGGGGCAATTGAAGAGTTGAATTTGAAAATTAGGACAAGTTATGGATTGACAGTTACAATCTGAGGGAAACATTGTGACAAACGAATAACTGGGGCAATTTCATCTTTTCTCTGAAGCTTATTAATAGGTTACTGAGGTTATTGAAGTGTGATACTGGCATTACTCATTGGAAAAATGGTCCTGAAGAAAGTTCTGCTACTCATAGCATCCTTCTGTAAATATTTTTCATTTTCTAAACTTCACTCAATGTATATACCATTCCTTCCTTACCAAATATTATTGTCTTCGACAATCACTTTGTTCAATAAAAGACGATGACTTTCCTCTCACCACCTAACCTCACAACATTTAATAGTGATATACCGAAAGGAAATATGTGTTGATATTAAAATAACAACATTACAATTATTTGTGTGTTAAATATTGCAGTAAGCTTAACGAGGACCCAATAAAAGTTGCGTGTGGTGAAAGTGAGAATATTGCTCTAACTCGTTCAATCTTCATGGCAGACTAAAAGTAACTCAAACACAGACCAAACAAGGAGACACTTGAATTTCAAATGGGGTCAAATTAAATCAAGAAATCTCACTCATTCTTGGATCTTGGACAAGCGAGCTCACGAGGAATAGTAATCTTATTTTAACATCACAAAAGTCATCTAATAAAATCACAATAGTTATGACCATCATGCATCATCATTGAATTGTATCATCAAAGCATTTAGTATCATGCACTCTTGCATCATCATCATTAATAAACTATCTCAAGCCTATGTATAAGGGTCCACGTACCCACCTCATCATAAGGGTCCACGCACCCTCTGCATTCCTAGGGTCCACGCACCCTCTGCATTCCAAGGGTCCACACACCCATTTCATTTCAAGGGTTCACGCACCCACCTCATCACAAGGGTCCACACACCCTCTGCATTCTAAGGGTCCATGCACCCATTTCATTCCAAGGGTCCACGTACCCACCTCTGCATTCCAAGGGTCTACGCACCCACCACTTCATTCCAAGGGTCCACGCACCCTCTGCATCCCAAGGGTCCACACACCCACCTCATCACAAGGGTCTACGCACCCTCTGCATTCTAAGGGTCCACACACCCATTTCATTCCAAGGGTCCACGTACCCACATCTCATTCTAAGGATCCACGCACCCATTTCATTCCAAGCGTCCACGCACCCACCTCTGCATTCCAAGGGTCCACGCACCCACCACTTCATTCCAAGAGTCCACGCACCCTCTCCATTCCAAGGGTCCACGTACCCGCCTCATCATAAGGGTCCACGCACCCTCTGCATTCTAAGGATCCACGCACCCATTTCATTCCAAGGGTCCACGCACCCACCTCTGCATTCCAAGGGTCCACGCACCCACCACTTCATTCCAAGGGTCCACGCACCCTCTGCATCCCAAGGGTCCACACACCCACCTCATCACAAGGGTCTACGCACCCTCTGCAGTCTAAGGGTCCACACACTCGTTTCATTCCAAGGGTCCACGTACCCACCTCTGCATTCTAAGGATCCACGCACCCATTTCATTCCAAGGGTCCACGCACCCACCTCTGCATTCCAAGGGTCCACGCATCCACCAGTTCATTCCAAGAGTCCACGCACCCTTTGCATTCCAAGGGTCCACGTACCCACCTCATCATAAGGGTCCACGCATCCTCTGCATTTTAAGGGTCCACGCACCCATTTCATTCCAAGGGTCCACGTACCCACCTTTGCATTCTAAGGATCCACGCATCCATTTCATTCCAAGGGTCCGTGCACTCATCACTTCATTCCAAGGATCCATGCACCCTCTGCATCTCAAGGGTCCACGCACCCACCACTTCATTCCAAGGGTCCACGCACCCTCTTCATTCCAAGGGTCCACCCACTTCATCACAAGGGTCCACGCACCTATTTCTTTCCAAGGGTCCACGCACCCACCTCTGCATTCCAAGGGTCCACGCATCCTTTGCATCTCAAGGGTCCACGCACCCTCTTCATTCCAAGGGTCCACCCACTTCATCCCAAGGGTCCACACACCTATTTCTTTCCAAGGGTCCACGCACCCACCTCTGCATTCCAAGGGTCCACGCATCCTTTGCATCTCAAGGGTCCACGCACCCTCTGCATTCCAAGGGTCCACGCACCCTCTGCATTCCAAGGGTCCACGCACCCACCACTTCATTCCAAGGGTCCACGCACCCTCTTCATTCCAAGAGTCCACGCACCCATTTCATCACAAAGGTCCACACACCCATTTCATTCCAAGGGTTCACGTACCCACCTCATGGCAAGGGTCCACGCACCCTCTCAATTCCAAGGGTCCACATACCTACTTCATTCCGAGAGTCCATGCACCCACTCCTTTCAAAGGGTCCTTGCACCTCTAGATTATCAATATCTGACACGCTCGTCGCAAACGCGCAAAAATAATTTCTAGATTTCCCCCAAACTATTGGTATAGTATAAGGTGCAACCTAGGTCATCTCCCAAAGACCATTTCATATTCTTAAGCAAATTAGGGGAAAGTTAGAAAAAAGGGGTTTTGTAAATATATGATATTAAGTGCTAAATACAAAATACAGAATGAAATTAATTTGACTTAACAATTATCAACTCAAGGAATTCAGAGGCTATTTTCATAACTAATCATTGATCACTAAAATCATGCATTGTGTTTATCAACCTAGGATCATCTGGAACCCCTACAATGATCCTTGAATTCTCTACTGAGAAACCTCTCAGAATTCAATTGATTATGATCAACAAGATTTAGTAACCACTTAATCTTTCATCTAAACCAATTTTATAATCAGAATTCAGTTGAAGTAAGTAATAAAATGAAAACCTTCAATTAAATTACTTAATTTCTACTCTTCAAACTTTTGGAAAATGATTTACCAATCAAAAACCAATTATAAATCAATTATGCATTAATCAAAATATGTCAACCGATCAAACTTTGATTAAAGAAAAAAATTGAAGAATATAGTGAAGCAGAGTAGAAACCACTTAATAAGCATGTAAATAAAGATCAAGACCTCAAAGTTAAAATGAAAATAGTTTGAATCCTTGAATTGAAACTACAAACCTAGCCTTCCATGAAGGAGGAAAACTAACAACAAAGAAAGAGGCAAACTAACAACAAATAAATCCTAAGCCTTCCATGTAGGAGGCAACTAACAACAAATAAATCCTAAGCCTTCCATGTAGGAGGCAACTAACAATAAAGAAAAACTAAGCCTTCCATGTAGGAGGCAAACTAACAAGAAAGAAAACATAAGCCTTCCATGAAGGAGGCAAAACTAACAAGAAAGAAAGAAAGAAAGAAAGAAAATGGTATTAGAGTTAATCTCCAAAATGGTGTGTTTCTCCTCTTGTAAACCCTTCTATTTATAGAGGATTTTTGAGGCATCATCTTCAGAAAGTCACCAACTAGGATATTACTTTTCTACCCTTTTATTGCTTTCACATGGGCTTTGTTGAAAATGCAAAACACTTTTTGAATTTTTGTCACCAATGAGCACAACAATTTTGACTTTCTTGCACCGCAATTTCGGATGTTCACATGTCCGAATTAGAGCTTGACTTCTGAACAAAAGTTGTAGCCCCAGATCTTAGCTGTCCAAAAAAGTTGATTTCATCTCAATATGACTTTTGTATCTCAAGATATGGCCGGATCGTTGCACACTGTTCAAATTCCACGTCAGCAACACTATCTCATCTTTTGAGATAATTTCGGAGTCCTAAACATCCGATTTAGAGTCTGCTCATTCTTTGTAACTGTGGACACTTCTTTAGGCTTCCATTCAAGATAGATTTCATGATTTTTGGATGTCTAAAACTCCTATTATACTCAAAATACTATGATAGTGTCATTTTAATCGGGTAAGCAAAGAAATTCAATTAAACTTCATATGAACCCAAACTCATAAAATATGACAAAGACCACTTAATTGAACATATAAGAAGTCTTAATGAGATAAAAGTGAGAGATAATTATTTATGAAATTTATTCTTATCAATATCCATATATCTTCTAAACCCCAAGATCATCAAAATTTTGTGTTCATTGTGCAAAATATCTCTTTCCAATGTTTATAACTTGCACAAACATTTTCGTCAAAAATGGACTCAGGAATTTTTTATTTTACTATATTATTATTTATTTTTTACCATAGACAAAATTAATTCACTTCTTTTCAAATTTCTTATAATAATAATATGAAAAACTTTGTTATTCTTATTATTTGATAAGAAACTTGTAAAGAGGGGCAACTGTGAATAACTAATTTTGTCCGTATTTATAAAAATTTTAAACAAATAAAAAATAATAAAAGATAAAAAATTGATTAATAAAATTTAATAAGATAACAAGGATAAGGGAGTTATCTTTTCTGATAGGTAGGGGATAGTGACTGTTAGTTTTTGTTTAGTGGGGTAGTGGAAGAGTAGTTAACAGGAAGTGGGTTAGTGGAAGAGCAGTGGGAAGTGGGAGAGTGATTATGGTGAGTGAGGTAGTGGCAGAGTACTTTCAGGTAACGAGAAAGGCATATAAATAAGGAGAACGTATCAGAAAAAGGACACCTACGCTATACACAGATACACACCTACACGAGAAAGAGCACTAGACAGAGGACGTCATACATAGCAAGGAGAGAGTAACAAGGGAGGGCAAATCAGATCCAAGCTTCGAAACTAGTTAATATCTTTATCCTGTTTTGTGGCTTGTTTCCCCAATTCCCAATTCTGACATGTAAAATATGTCCCATAATGTTCATTCATTGTCCTATGTTTGTTTTGTCTCATGTTTATAGAATCTATTCGCTGATATGCCATATATTTCCTTGTTGTTTGATTTTTAATATGACGATACATGTTCCCGATTTCCAAAACTGATACGTGAAATCCCCTAGTATCCTAATCAATTTAAAATTAAATTTGTGAATCCTAATTGAATACTCTTTTTCTTTCATATGAGGGGTCAAGCAGTGTTAATTGAGTGGTTGATCCACCTTTGACACCGTTTGATTTGTAAGGGTTTATCGAGTAGCGATTTGCTACCTTGAACCCTATGCATTTCCTTTCAAAAATTTAAAACGGCAAAAAAAAAGAGGTTTTCTAATTTTTCCCTAAATAAATTTTCAGGTCTTCTTTATCGTTTATTTCATAAAATAAATAAATAAATTTTTTTAACTTACATATTAACAACACAAATCAATAAAAATATTTTTATTTGGGTGAAATAAATTTTTTGAAAGTTAATGGTATCCGTGCATAATTAATTAGAAGGTAATCATTTTAATGGACGTCATAGGGTGCTAGTATCTTCTCTATACGTAAATAACTCCCGAATCCAAACTGGTTTTAAAGATCATAATTTTTAAGTTTTTTTCAAAATTTTATTTAATAAATTTTGGTGGCGACTCCTCTGTTTTTTTCTATTAAAAACTTTTATTTATCGTCCTGTCGTGATTTCGGTTGCGACAATCATCATGCTAGTTGTACAATCAATATTATATACCGTGAAATTTGTGCAAGATAAACGTATAGTTTTGAAAAAAATTAATACAATATATATATATATAAAATTATTTATTCAATATAATTAATAATTTTCTAATATTTATAATGAATTCAGATTTTAATTGTTTTTATATCAAACTTTATTTGTAGCACGTTATTAAAATGATCTAATCATGAAAAACTCAAATAGTTTTAAGTCTTAATTTTGCTAACATTCAAAAATTAATCTTATTCCAATTAATTATGAAAGATAATTTTATTTTAAAAATTTGTTCTTAATTTATTATGTGAATTTTTATCTCTTAATTTATTTTAAAACATATTATTTATTTTTAGATAAAAAATATAAACATGTGTTTTTTTATTAATTTATTTAACAATGCTTGCATATATATGATATGTAATTTAACTTTTAATATATGTAATTTAACTTTTATCGGTTGAAAGGAAAGAATAATCACGTATTATGCTATTAACGGAAATAAATATATATTATAAATATATTTGATAAAATCTTTAAATTAGTTGAAAGTTTAAATTATTAACTAAAAATTTTATTAAAAATTTTAATATTATTTGATAAAATAATTTATTTTAGTAATTATTAAACTTTTTTTCAAATGATTATTAGTATTGATGTTTTTCATTCCTAACAAAAATATTTTATTTATTTTATTTTTAATATATTTTATAATTTAATATTTTATTTTTATAAATTTAATATTATTTTTTTATAATCATATTATTAATTTTGATATGTTTATTTGATATTTTTATAAAATATTATATTTTAAATCATTATTTTAATATATATTATTATTTTAATTATTATATTATTTATTTTATTAAAAATATTAAAATTTTTGATAAAAAATTGAAAAAATATTTACTTTTAAAATTCATTTATGTAAAAATTAAAAATACAAAATTTTTATATTATAAAATTAAAATTTTATTTAATTAAATTTTATATTTTTTATTAAAAAATAACATACTTACTGTTTAATATTTTTATTTATTATTTTATATTTATTAACTATATCAAAAATTAATTTTATTAAATATTTTAAATTTAGTTTTCAACTTTTATCTGTTTTTTTTTTTCAGTTTTAAATTTTCACCTTTTAACTAACTTCTAAACTTTTAACTAACATTGTATGTTGTTCAGTGCATGCTATCTAAATTCAATCGAAGTTTATAATCAACCTAATTAAGAATTAAACAAAAATATAGAAAAATGAATGGAAGTAATGGACAGAAGCTATTGCCAAGTTAACCGTCAATTGCAATTTTTAACCATAAATATAAAAGAATTTTAAAATTTAAATATATTATTTAAAATATATATTTAGTGAGAAAAGGTATCTGATTTAATAAAAAATGTATTAGCTCCAAAAATTATTTTCATTTAAATATGAAAACGGATATTTTTTTAAAAGCATTGTCAAAATGATATTCTATTAATTACAAAAAATTATAAAATTATAAAAATTAAATTAAAGTATTAAAGATTTTGTATATTATTATTATTATTATTATTAATATTTATCCATAAAACAGTCTTTTAAATAAATTTTTGTTAAACTTTTTATTATATTTATTCTTTTATATTTAATATACAAAATTTATAAAATAATTTTTTTTAAAGATAATAAGGTTCAGAATCTAAATTTTTTTAGATTAAATATATTAAGTAATATCTTCTTTAAAGTAAATATTAAATAATAAATTTTACAATATATTTAAATATTAAATAATAATCAAGAATTAAATATATTACATAACCTTCAAAAAATTTTATGGTAAACTTTATAATTTATGAATTACTAATTATAATAGATAAAATAAAGAAAAAATTGAAATAAAATGAGATGAAATATAGGTAGGTCAAAATAAAAATGTTAAAATTTTTTAAAAAACTTAAAATTTACTAATAATTATTAAAATATTAATAAAAAAATTAGGAACAAATAAAATGTGGAAACTTTGCTGTAAACGTATAGAGAATTTAGAAAGAATCCTAGTTTCTGTTAGAACTAAATTATCCTAAAATATATGTAAATGTCTTAAAAATGTTTGGAAAGAAATAATTAAAGATTAAAAATTTTAAAAACGAAGTTTAAAAACTTTTTTAAATTATTTTTTTAAAATTGACTAAAAAGCACATGATAGCTCAGACATGCTAGTAGGCACCTGTAACTTGCTTAACTTTAAACATGTTTTTCTAAATGATTGGAAAAAGAAAGTGACATGTTATCATAATTCCTATGAGTTATCATGCATTAATGCATTAAAAAATAAACATTTATGAAGAGAGAAAAATTAATCATGATTAAGCTAAGTTAAGTATGGTTAAGTTAAAATTTAATTATTATTAGGTTACATTAATTATAATTAAATTATTATAGTCATGGTTAAACTTATAATATAACGTTTCATGATTTAAAATTAATTATAAAAAAGAAATTACAAATAAAACTCCTATTTTATCTTTGGTTAAAAATTAAATGCCTAATTAAACTAAGGTGACCAAATTTGATGAGTTACCATATCCAAACACTTATCCAAATCTCTAAAATAAACCTTCCATCTCCAAACTTTCCTAAGTTAAAATCTAATTAAGTTTAAGATTTCATTTTTGAAGTTAAGCTCAAGCACTAAGCAAGCAAGCCTCTTCCTTGTTTCTCTTGAAGAAATTTCATTTAGGACCATCAAGGAGGTGATTCTTCATCACTGAATCCATCAAGTTTCCATTTTAAGGCTTCAACAAGTAGGATGTTCTATTCATAAATTTTTCTAAGTACTTTTGTTAAGTATTCTTACCTAATCATTTTCATCTTTATGGATCTTTTCTCTAAACTTCAACATCCAACACCCTTGAGTATTAGTTGGTTTAAAACTTTCCTAGACTCTTAAAATAAGATTTTATACTTTTAAAAAAAATTTTAAGAGTCTAAAATAAGCTTTAATTCCTTAGATTTCTTAAGCATTTTAATCGATTAAATCTTCTTCAAAATAATTTTAAAGGTTTTAGGTAGATTAGAGAAGTATTAAATAGGTCTTGAAATATTCTCAAGTGATGGTAGACTTTGATTTTGAGAATATATTGAAAGTCTTGTCTCATTTGAGCTTAAAATTTCTATATGATGTTTATCTCTTCCAAAAGTTCAAAATTGTTACTTTTCTCATGCTAAGATAAAATTTTGACCTTTCATACTTAAAAGTCTTAGATCTGGACTTTTATGGATATAAGCCTGAACTTTAAAGA
This sequence comes from Canavalia gladiata, assembly GCA_037954105.1. NCBI lineage: Eukaryota > Viridiplantae > Streptophyta > Magnoliopsida > Fabales > Fabaceae > Canavalia > Canavalia gladiata. The sequence goes on from CM075663.1 coordinate 30,382,449, forward strand.
GCAAGACGTAAAGATTAAATTTGGAAGGTTAAACATTAGACCTTTATGACAAAGTGGTGAGGATTAGGAATTATGGACTTAAGTGGGGGAAGAAAAGTCCCAAAATTTTTCCCAAGGAAAAAGACATGGACTTAAGTCAAGATCCAAGGTTAATACATAATTTAATCATAGATCTAAGAGTTATGATGGTGGAAGTTAATAAAAGTGGCACTTTGAGAAAGAACAAGCCATTAAGTCATCACCATATGATGGACAATAAAAGGCTTAAAATTTTCAATTCATGATAATTTGTAATCTCAATAATTAGTAGTAAATAAGATCACACATAAATTTAGAAAGAAAAATTTAATTAAGAGACCTTGGTGAGTTGTTATGATCATTCAGCCAAACTCCAAAGTTAGGGAAAGGAAGATTAAAAAAAATCTAAAATTAATTAGTTAACCCTTATAAAATAAGACATTAAGAAAAATAAACATTTCGGGACAAGAAACACAATTTAGTGACCTCCTAAATTCACATGATCCATTTGGCCATGACTAGAAAAAAAAAAAGAGGTATTGGTGTAAACACTCAATTATGTCCGAGGTCCATTTTAAGGTAATTAACGGATAAACTAAAATTAAAAATTCCAAAAAGTTCAAAATACATAAGGAAACATAATTAAACAAAAAACAGAAGAAAAATAATAATCAAAGATTAAAAAAGAACTTAAAAATAAAAAAAGAAAATAAACTAAAAAGAATATAAAAATCAGAAAAAGAAATTAAACTAAAAAGAATATAAAATCATAAAATTTTCAAATTATAAATAATACCAAAATAAAAGCCTATAAAAATCAGCAAAATAAAAAATCAAAAACAAATAATAAATCTGGAAAAAAAATAGAAATCAATACTAATTGAAATAAAAATAAATTCAAAATGAAAAAAAAGAGAGAAAATCAAAATGAATTGCAAAAAATAATAATAATCGTGAAAAAGAAAATAAAAATCAAAAATCAAAAATGGAAAAACTGAAAAAAAAAAAAAACGATTCTGAACGAAAAAGAGAACTGAGGAGGGCTAGAGTTTTTTCTCTGGGGGGAAGGTTCTCAGGGAGGGAACTCCCAAGAAGTGAGTATCGGGATAGCGATCTTAAAGGGAAGGAGAGGAGGCTTCCAAGGGGAGAACTTCTGAAGCAAAGAGGAAGAGGTCAAAGGCTGAAAAAGAAAGGGGAAAGGATCTTAAACCCGCCAAGATCCTGAGGCTTGAGAGGCAAACAAAGAGGACGAAACAAAGCTCTCTGAACCGGAACCAAGAACCAGAATGCAGATCTTGGTTTTGTTCTTGTTTCCAAAGCCATAAACCACAACAACTCCCCTTTAAAAATTTGAGGTAAGAACTTAAATTTTCAGTCTATCTTATATTGGTTTAGAACCCAATGAATAAGGGTTGATGTCAATCTTGCTTGCTTGAACTCCGCTTCTAATTCAAATGTGATGTGCAAAACACCATAAATTAGGGCGAATGTATAGGAAATGGATCACACCCTGAGTCTTATTAAGTGAACTTCGGTCTCTTTCTTTTCTTTTTGGTAAAAATTGCCTTGTCTACAATCATTTGGTGTGTGCTATGATCATGCTTTATTGAGTAGATGCATATGATTTGTGCTTGGTCCCAGACATAGTAATCCCTCCCAAATTCAAGGTTCCAAAATTCGAGAAGTATCAAGGAACTAGCTACCCGAAGAGCCACCTCGTCATGTACTGCAAGAAGATGTCTCCTTGCATGCACGATGATAAGCTGCTTGTCCATTTCTTTCAAGAAAGCTTAACTGGGGCTGCTGCCAACTGGTACACTCAATTAGAGCGGACACATATCCGTTCATGGAGAGATCTGGTTGAGGCCTTCCTCAAACAATATCAGTACAACATGGAGATGGCTTCCGATCGAACCCAACTCCAAAACATGGCCAAGAAAGGAGACGAGACCTTCAAGTAGTATGCTCAAAGATGGAGGGAGTTAGCCGCTCAAGTACAACCTCCCCTCTCCGAAAAAGAGCTGGTCAGCACATTCATTGACACACTCCAAGATCCTTTCTATGACAAGATGATTGGCACTGTGACTCCTAGCTTCTCTGATGTCGTCATCATTGGAGAAAGGATCGAGGGTGGCATGCGTCGAGGAAGGATCATGCACAACGCCACAAGGACAGTTGATGCCTCTACAGAAAAGAAAAGGACAGGTGAAGCTTATAATGTAGCTTCTGGTCAAGGATAGTATACACCTCCGATGGCACCTTATGGACCAACTAGCTACCAACCATCACCATACACACCTCATATACCATACCCCTACATCGCCACTGCCTACCAAACACCCTACCATCCACCTACTTACAATTACCCAACGCAAATCTGACCGTGCACACCATACACGGTCAAACACAAGCCATGAGCTCAAATTCTAGCCAAAGTCAAAAGAAGGAAAAGGATCCTGTCTAGTTTGATCTCATTCCAATGACCTACACTGAGCTGCTGCCTCAGCTAATCCAGAATTCCCTTGTGGTCCCATACCCGCTGAAACCTCAAGAACCACCATACCCTAAATGTTATGATGCCAATGCCATATGTGGCTACCATGCAGGGTACATTGGTCATTCGACAGAAAACTGCTAGGTCCTGAAATGCAAGGTGCAGAGCCTGATTAATGCTAAACGGCTAAATTTTGGGAAGATCGTTTCTAACCCAGTGCGAAATCATGAGAGCTCGTCAACTTGCTAAGAAAATAGGAGCAACACAATAAACCTCCTTGCGCAAGTCAAGCTATCGAGGAAGACCATCCAAAATTGTCATATTTTTCAAAATCAATCTTTGTAAATAAATCTCAATGAATAATACGAATTTACATTTTTCATGTTTCTTGAGCACGTGCCTTACATTTTTGGCTTTACTTCTAAAATTTTCATTCTTTTTCATCATTCAACCCACTTCTTATTCCTATACCCAAACAATAAATACCAATTGGTGATAATGCCAGTGTTGAAATAAATAATCTTGAACGTCTAATTAATCAAGCTTAAAAGAGAAAAGCCCAATGAGAAAGCAAAATAAACAACCAAGGATTCTAGATCACCATTCAAAGTAAACAAAACATCCCGCTGGAATCAAGTTCAAATCCAGGAAAAATTAGGGATGCAAGATAAGATCCGCTAAATTAGAAGCCAATATGATCCCGGCAAGATCGATATCTGACTATATAGAATTCAAGAAAAAGAGAAATCTTATTGGATTAAAAGCCAAAAATAATCCAGGCAAAAGTAGGGTTAAAATTGAAAATAATGATCGACAAAGTCATGATTAGAAAAGATCTTGCCGGTTTCCAACAACAATTCAGGCAAGATTAGGATAAAAAAAAAGCCCACTAGGTCGACAATCCTCAAAAACAACCTAGGAAAAATTAGGGCACGATCGAACAAAAGCCCGCTAGGTCGACAAACTCTAAAAGATGACCTAGGCAAAAGTTAGGGCATGATCGAACAAAAGCCCGCTAGGTCGACAATCATCAAAGAAGACCTAGGCAAAAGTTAGGGCACACAATCAAGAGCCCGCTAGGTCGACAAACAATCAAAGACGAACTAGGAAAAAGTTAGGGCATAATCAAACACAAGCCTGCTAGGTCAACAATCAAGAACGACCTAGGCAAAAGTTAGGGCACAATCAAGCAGAAGGCCCGCTAGGTCGAAAACCCTCAAAGGGCGGCCTAGGAAAAAGTTAGGACACGATCGAACAAAAGCCCGCTAGGTCGACAATCATCAAAGAAGACCTAGGCAAAAGTTAGGGTACACAATCAAGAGCCCGCTAGGTTAAAAACCCGTAAGGGCGACCTTGGCAAAAGTTAGGGCAATACAAAAGACCTGCTGGGTTAAAAACTCAAAAGAACAACCCAGGAAAAATTAACGTCAATCTAGGAATCTCAAGACAACATGACATCTTTGCACCTCATATCTTCCTAAAACTGGGGAAAAGTTTTGCCATTTCTCAAGTTTAATTAATTTGACAATCAAGATTATGAAAAACGGCACTAGCATTTTTCATCAAAAGGTGCCATTTGGACGATCGAACCCACACCTTTCGTTATCCTTTCCTTTCAAATACACTACCTTAAAACATACAACCTCAAAATCCTCTATCTCTTTCTTTTAACCAACCAAAATCCACATGTACACCCCAAAGTGCACATGCCAAGGAAATGTGAAAAATACAAAAACAAAAGAGATTAATTTTGAAAAGTCATGACATGTCGGATGAATCCTACACCATTGCAACATGACAAGTTCGTTTCCAAAGGAATCATCGTCCTACCAGCCACGATGTCACCAAAGAAGGAGTGTGTCTTATTCAATACTGCTAACCGTCGTTGGGTCTCGAAGATCCTGGAAAAGAAGGTTCCAAAGTTGATCAAGAAGCCAAGAGATTGACCAAAACGCCGAACTTAAGTCAGTCTAGCTCGTCCTAATTTTTTTATTCTTGTCACACCAACTAGGGGGTTGTCGAGGAAGGATGTGTCAAAAAAATCAAGAGAAACAAATATTTTACACCATTCCATGATTTGCATAGCATTTATTTCATCAAGTAAATATTTCAAGCATCAAAATAAGAACCACATCACGACATGCATTCATCCCATAACATCTATTTCATCCAATAATTATTTCAAGCATCGAAGAAGTGTTGATAAGATTAAAACATTACATCCTTTCTATTCAAGAATCACAAACATCACATCTTTAATCATTCAAGTATCGCGATAAGTATTCATCCATTTAAGTATTTCATAACTCATTTTTCAAAAAATCCTTAAGAAATACTAAATTTTCCGAATCAATCATAATTAAAACCGAGTCAAGCTCAAACTGGGGAAAAAGTCTGCCCACAACAATTTAATTTGAGGTCATCCTCAAATTCTAAAACAAGTTCAAACTGGGGCAAACGCTTTCCCACACAAAAATACAATGTGAGATTATGGATCAAGTCCAAACTGGGGCAAATGCCTGCCCACAAAATATCAAATTGCAATCATCCACAAACTCAGAGTCAAGCTCAAAATTGGGGCAAGCTTTTGCCTAGAAAAGTCAAGTTGAGGCGATCCTCAATTCCAAAATTTTCAAAAATGGGGCAAACGATTGCCCAGAAGAATTCAAGTCGAGGCCATCCTTAATTCCTCTAAATCAAGTCCAAACTGGGGCAAAAGATTGCCCAACAAAATTCAATTTGAGGACATCCTCGGATTCGGGGTCGAGTCCAAATTGGGGCAAACGCTTGCCCACAAAAAATTAATTTGAGATCATCCTCAAATTTTCAGTCAAGTTCAAACTAGGGCAAACATTTGCCTAAGAAAATCCAAGTTGAGGTAATCCTCAATTCCTCAACTCCAATCAAGTTCAATAGGGCAAAGTTGTTCAGAAAAATTCAAGTCAAGCTCATTGAAACCTTCCAAACTGGGGCAAAACGTTGGCCCAAAATTCTTACAAATCAAGACATCTCTCAGTTATCAAGAAATTTCCAGACTAGGGCAAAATGGTTGCCTAAGTCTCTTCAAGAAAATAACTATCAAGCACAAGGTAGAATGCTTCATTCATTCCTGCTCATTGGCCTATGTTGTCAAGCCATATCATGCTTCATTCTTTCCCATTCATGGCCAATGTTGTCAAGCCATTACATCATTTATTCCTGCTCACTGGCCTATGTTGTCAGGCCATAGCATGCTTCATTCTTTCGCATTCATGGCCTATGTTGTCAAGCCATTGCATCTTTAGTTCCCTGCTCACTGGCCTATGTTGTCAGGCCATTGCATCTTTAGTTTACTTCTCATTGGCCTATGTTGTCAGGCCACCATCTAGTTTAGATTTACTGCTTTCTGGCCTATGTTTTCAGGCCACCATCTAGTTTAGATTTACTACTTTCAGGCCTATGTTGCCATGCCACCATCTAGTTTAGACTTACTGCTCACTGGCCTATGTTGTCAGACCATAGCATGCTTCCTTTCGCTTTCACGCCTATGTTGTCAGGCCACCATCTAGTTTAGATTTACTGCTTTCAGGCCTATGTTGTCGGGCCACCATCTAGTTTAGATTTACTACTCTCAGCCAATGCTGTCAGGCCACTGCATTTTTAGAATTCCTGTTTTCGGCCTATGATTGTCAGGCCCTCCATGCTTTAATTAACTATAGTTTTAGCATCTCAGCATATGAGGTCGAGCCTCGTATGTCTTGTTTTCCACATCTTGTTATGCCACGATGTGATCCTATGCAGCAGATTCCACCGCTTTAGCACAAAGGGATTAACAAGGATCATTCAAAGATTACATAAGGTTATCAGGATACCTACCTCGAACATAATTTGTTTACGTCTTTACCCATTTCTTACCACGATAATATAGAGAGTACTTCTCACATTCTCTAATAAGAAAATAAGTAAAGAGGGGCAAACTGTAAACACCCAATTATGTCCGAGGCCCATTTTAAGGTAATTAACGGATAAACAGAAATTAAAAACTCCAAGAAGTTCAAAATACATAAGGAAATATAATTAAATAAAAAATAGAAGAAGAAAAAAAATTAAAGATTAAAAAAAAACTTAAAAATCAAAAAAGAAAATAAACTAAAAAGAATATAAAATCAGAAAATTTTCAAATAATAAATAATACCAAAATAAAAGCCTAAAAAAATCAGCAAAGCAAAAAATCAAAAACAAATAATAAATCTGGAAAAAAAATAGAAATTAATACTAATTGAAATAAAAATAAATTCAAAATGAAAACAAAGAGAGAAAATCCAAACGAATTGCAAACAATAATAATAATCGTGAAAAAGAAAATAAAAATCAAAAATCAAAAATGGAAAAACTGAAAAAAAAAACGATTCTGAACGAAAAAGAGAACAGAGGAGGGCTAGAGTTTTTTCTCTGGGGGGGAAGGTTCTCAGGGAGGGAACTCCCAAGAAGTGTGTATCGGGATAGCGATCTTGAAGGGAAGGAGAGGAGGCTTCCAAGGGGAGAACTTCTGAAGCAAAGAGGAAGAGGTCAAAGGCTGAAAAAGAAAGGGGAAGGATCTTAAACCAGCCAAGATCCTGAGGCTTGAGAGGCAAAAAAAAAGAGGACAAAACGAAGCTCTCTGAACCGGAACCAAGAACCAGAATGCGGATCTTGATTTTGTTCTTGTTTCCAAAGCCATAAACCACAGCAACTCCCCTTTAAAAATTCGAGGTAAGAACTTAAATTTTTAGTCTATCTTATATTGGTTTAGAACCCAATGAGTAAGGGTTGATATCGATCTTGCTTGCTTGAACTCCATTTCTGATTCAAATGTGATGTGCGAAACACCATAAATTAGGGTGAATGTATAGGAAATGGATCACACCCTGAGTCTTATTAAGTGAACTTCGGTCTCTTTCTTTTCTTTTTGGTAAAAATTTCCTTGTCTACAATCATTTGGTGTGGGCTATGATCATGCTTTATTGAGGTTCTTCCTTGAGGGTTGAGGCCTATAACCATGCGTCGTTAGTAACCTCATGAGCCATACAGAGGTAGAAAATCATCGAGGTCTCGAAATTGTAGTATGGCCCAGTTCCTGGCAAATATAATTCTCAATGGTTGTTAAGTTAACTATGGGGATGGGAAAAAAGCAAAGGATTGCAGAAGAAAGCCCATATTCATGCATGCATGGATGCAGCCATGAACATACGATTGGGGTGAGTTCCTTCATTCGAGGGAAGAAAAGATGAGAATAGCGTTCTAAGGGCAGATGCATGGAGACTCGCTAGGGGACCATGCAAGGGTGGATAAAGCTTTAATGGGGGTGGGAGTCAATGAACCAATACACGAATGTAAAGGTCTTGTAAGTGAGAAAGGGTTTGCATTATGGCTCAGGATATCTCCAGGTATTGCATGTTGTTCACACAAATGTGTGGGTTCCACACCACCACACCAACGATGTACATCACAACTCAAACTCTCTCGAACGTTGGCTTATCTAGCCATTGTTCATGAATAACCAGGGGATTATGCTCTTTGCACCACAAACGTCCTCCCCTTATCTGCTCCCAGGGGCAACAAATCTCACAGTATTACCTGATGTGCACCTCAAAGTCCATGGGGTAGATTTTGGAAGGGTCAGACTTCCATACGGTCACAGGATCTGAAGGCACGAAACATGAGAAGCTCTTGGACTCATATGAGATTCGTCAGGTTTGACTAAATATTACCTCTTGGGTTAGTGGTTCACTTTGACACAGCTTTATGTACATGGCGTGGCAGTCGTGCTGACCACGAGGGCGGGAAATCATGGAGTATCCTCCCAAGAATAAGAAATCATTTATCCAACTCAAGAATAGCAAGCATCACATAATCAATATCCCTAAACATCCTGGTTCTGCTGCGGGTGCCTCATACATTGACATAATGGCAACTGGGATTCACAAAGTAGAAGAAGAGTGAATTATTTTTGCATTTAGAACTCACAGGGTACCATATAAAATCCATGCTTTGGTGAGTGCCATGCAACTTCCTTTTGAAATTCCTAAGGCACACCTCAGTATCTCCATAGGTCCCCTACAGTGAGCCTGAATGATAGAGAGATCTTCTATTGATCATATACTCACAATGTCCTTGTCAGCTTCGGTATGGGGGTGCTCGCTTGCATGCTCAATAAAGTTCGACGTCAAATCGTGAATCCAAGGTCCAGAGGAGTTCAATCAAAATCATGTTCCTTGCTAAATGGAAGATATAGCTGCTTCATATGCCTGTACGTGAAGGAACCAATATGAGACGTTTTGTGTCACGTACTGACCTGGCCTCCTCTCATACAGACTTCGTAATTTCAGAGGTTGATAATTACACCAAGAAATCGGTTGGATTTGATCAGCCTTTTGGTTCAAATAGGGTGTGGAGATACCATTTTTTGATTTGTTGATCCATATGGAGAATCCTGTGAACCAAATTCATAGAATGATCCTGTACAGACGCGAGGAGCATGTCAGGCAGAGAGTAAGGTCGTTGGCCATGTTTGCCTCGTTCCATGCCAAACCAGAGGCAGTTTAAATAATCAGGGGACTTGTCTAAACAGAATGTGGCTTGCATGGCTGCAACTCCAAACTCACATGCAGGGCTAAAGTGCCCATGAACATCAATCCAATGGATTTTTATTTCGTTGAGGAGCCCAAACTGGGAGGGATGTTAGAAGCCATGCAAGTAAGTTTTACGTACAAAAATATTGAAGAATTATATTTTCACACAGGAAAATAGTGCATGGTAAAGAGAAATGAAGTTTGACCAGTGAGGGACCCATTGGCTGAGACCATTTAAGACAAATGCCACCAGTACTCTTATGTATGTAGGTTAAACGAGTAGAAATAATGTCAGATAGACACGCTGGTCCGAGTGTTGATTTTGTGTGCCTTACAAACTCATGGAAGTGGCTTCGAGCCCCCATTGCAGCATTTTGCCTTATTCCACAATACCCCTGGTAGTTAAATGTCTGAACTGCCCATGGAGAAATCCATAAATACCCAATAGGTCCCTGTCAGCACAATTACCATATTGCCCCTATAGAAATCCACAAATGCCCAACATGACCCTGCTATGCTGAATTACCATTTTACCTCTTTTCTAAACATTTTAGGATCTTTAGTCTCACGCAATGGGCTCTAAACGGGGGGCTGGCGGTTCACCTGCTGTCCAACGTTTAGTAGTCTATATAGGCTCCCGTGCTGTCGTAGCCGCCTCGTGTCTTGTGCATGAGTGGACTAAAGATCCTTTCAAAAAACAAAATCTTCAAATACTCCTTTTTTCAAGCACTTTCGAAGGTCAAGCCTTCCAATCAAACCAGAACTACGTAAGCCTTGAGTTTCCCATTGCACCGGGGAATACGTAGGAGCAAGATCAATTCCTGTCAGGCTACCCTCTATCAATTTATTTATTTTCACTCTAATTAAAGGGATCAAACAATTTTCAAAAATCACTGCTTGCGTATGTTTATTCATGTGCAAATATGTTATGTTCTTTCTTGAATAATGCATAGAAATGATGCGAATTATGACTCCAAATGCTAATGAATTATGTGAGAATTGAATGATTTAGATGTTATATGTGCATACCATATTGGTTGGTTATTGAGCATGCATGTTATTATGAAGACTTAAAAAATGGAACCTAACAAATTAAGAGATCTCTAAAGAAAAACCTTATGTGAAAACTTAACATTACTCCTAGTGTACTAAGTGTGGGACTTTTGCACACTCAGAAGACCGTAGGTCCTTCTACGGTAATCAAAGATACATAACCTTCTATGGTAACTTGTGAGAACTCAAGGTTATACAAGGAGACAAACAAGACGTTTAATGATAAAAAATGACTATTATAGAAAAGTTATTTGTTTATCAATATGTGTTAATGTTCAACTCTCACCTCAAGATCATGCTCCATAAGCTTTGTTCTAAGTGGATTGATCCTTTTATTTTCACTAACATATTTCCTAATGGTATGGTAAAGATGGAATATGAGGCCAAAAAAGAAAGCTTAAAGGTAAATGTTCATCGCCTCAAGCACTTTTATGAGAGTCCCACATTTGTAGATGAGCATGTTGAAGCTTTCTTATGAAAAGATTATCTTCCCAAAAGTACAAATTAATTTTTCTACTAAATGAGTGCGTTTTTCTATCCTACTTAGGGATGGAAGTAGGCCGAGCTGAGTTAGGCTTTGAGTGTTCAAATCTGGCCGATTTAAAAATTTTAAAGCTTGAACATGGACTTGTTACCTGTTAAAGGCTCTTTTTCTGTCAAGGTCTGGCCTAATTTAAAATCTATAAGGCCTACAAGCTTATTTAAAAGCCTACATTCCAAAAAGTATTAATAAATAGTCTTAAAACCTATATAAATAACTGATTAAAAAGACTTGCAAGCTCAAATTTTACAAGATAAAAAGGTCATTAAATAGGCCTAAAACACACACACACACCCATATATATATATATATATATATATTAATATTATGTAAATAAAATATATTAAAATAAATATAATATATTGTGAACACCTAATTATGTCCAAGACCATAATTTTTAAAATTAATACTTAGTCAAATTTAAAAATTAAAATAAAAATATGATAAAGGAAAAAGAAATCAATAACAAAATATGTAAATACATAATATAGTAATACACAAAAAAAATAATAAAATAAATAATAATAATAATAATAATAATAATAATAATAATAATAATAATAATAATAATAATACATATGAGAAAAACAAAAAAAGAAGAGATGGAAGAGGCTGCTGATTTCGGTTAGATAGTTAGGTATAGGATTGTTAGGCAGTTAGTGGTTTTAAGCATGGTAAAAGGAAATCGCATGGAAGAGAGGATGACGACGGGTTAGTCAACTCCAAGGCTATAAATTCCAAAGAGTAGGAGGTGCAGAGGGGCTTTTGGATTTTTGGTGAGAAAACGGAAACTGAAAGTTCTCCATCAAAGGCTTTGAGAATTTTTATTCTTGGGATTTGTCTTCTTTGGCTCAAGGGCTTGGGAAAAATCACAAAATTCTAAGGCGTTTCTTCTTTGCAAATTTCTAGGTTCCAGAGGGAGGAGAAGGAAATTTTGCAACAACTGGTTTACATCCTTTTTTTCTAAAGACCCAAGAACAAATCTAAGAGGCTTGTAAGAAAAGTTTATCAGCAAAAAGTTTACAGGTAAGATCTTAAGTATTTTAATTCACTTTTAGTTTGATTAGAACATAATTGCTTAAACAAAGATGATTCTTGAACCATGGTGCTAATTCTGCCGGCATTAGTGTTAGTCCATTTCTATTCCTGATTAAAGTTTAGAATTCACCGTGCTAGAATAAGCTTAAAGGCCTTCATAATCTCTGTAATGGCATCATAGTCACCATACTTTCACCTTTCAAAAGTAAACCAAATAATTATGTTGAATGATACCAAAATTCCTTACGAACTTGTTGAACTGTAGATTGATTGCTTTTATTTGACTTTATTGCTTTTATTTGATTTCCTTCTTCGTTGTGGTTTAATGGAGATTTTTCTGGTTCTATATAGTTAAATTTGATAATGTTCAATTGAGCTTAAGAAAAATCGGTGTTAAAGGATAAGAGACGTAAAATTTTGGTTGATAATCGTGATTTAAGTCACGAATGTGAAAATTGTTTTGGATATTAACTAGAATGTTTAATTCATGATGTAAACGGAGAAATTTCGATCTGTAAAATATCGCGAGGAAGATTTGATCAAAGGTCATGTTGACTTCTTCCTGCTTCGGCGAATTGAAATGAACTTTGACGAGGAGGCGAATGTGTTTTTGGCTTCTATTTTTGGCGAGGCCTCATCCTGTCTGTCAAGCAGCTTGAATGGGATCTCTGTTGCATGAAGTCTGCACTGTGACAATAGATGTAAAAGCTTGGGTGCGAGAGTGGCCGGGATAGGATGTGAGCCAGTCATCGTTGCGTCACGCCATTGGTTCGCCCTGTCTACATCGACAAGGCGAAGTCATGTTGAAGTCTCTCTCTCACGGCGATTCCTATAAAGTGAAGATCCGTCAAATGCTCGAGGATAGTCCTGATGCTAGCAAAGCTCGCTATGAATAGCTTCAAGACCATTGAAGGTTGTGGCGTCAACGTTTGTGTTGCCTATAGTGCCTGCGTCAACATTCAGGTTGCCTACGATGCTTGCATCACCGTTCAGTTCATCCCCAATGCTTCTCACTAAAATGAAACAGCCAATTCCCTCCCCCACTCTTCTCAAATTAGTCTAAAACTAATAAATTTTAACTATACATATCAATACTAATTAAGGAACAATAACAATAAATCAAGGGATGGCCCAATGGTTGGCATGTTCCAAGGAGCTTAAGGACTTGGGTTCGAACCTTGGTAAGCCTATTTTTCTTCTAAATATATTATTAGTCGTTAAGCATACTTTAAATTTATGGTTGGTAATGATAATCTTGATTAAGGGATTTGGCCTGGTGGTTGGCAACTTTCAAGGAGCTTGAGGACTTGGGTTTGAACCTTACTAATTAAATGGTTTGGCCTAGTGGTTAGCATACTCTAGGCACTTTAAGGACTTGAGTTCAAATCCTAATTGAACCTTTTTTTTTTATAAATGGCTATTAATCTTACTATCAATCTGTTAGTTATACTTGAACAGACTTTGATCAAATACTAAAGTTTAGCTTAGTGGTAGCTTGGTCACATATACCTTTATATCTTAGGTTCAATCCTTGTATTAGCTTTATCCACAACCAATTGTATTTTTTTTTATTAGGCCAAATACTAAATAAGCACAAATGTTGCCAAATAAAACGATGTGTTAAAAAAAAAATGGGGCCCAATTCTGGTTTTTATTTTCACATTTTTTCAATTTAAATCATAACCAAAATTTTCCTTTTTCACATCTAATCTGGGTCAAGCCCATTTTTCCTTTTCCATTTAACTTGGCCAACTCAATCTTCCTTAACACTAGTTTATATATATATATATATGAAAATAAAAAATAACAAATAAAAATATTATAATTCTAAATCTCTTGCAAGGAGCTCTAAATACAAACTGGTAGCATACACTACTGTTCAATATTTGGAAATCATACAGGTCCTAGTACAACCTTCGTTTGTCTCGAGTCCTGTGCATATGTAAATTAAATTTTTTTCTCAAAATAATAAAAAGTATTAAATACCACCTCATTCTTCTATTATCCTAAAAAAAATCAAATTTTCAAAATAAATTCCGATATTTTTTTAATAAATAGATTTCATGCAATGAGCTCTAAACGTGAACTGGTAGCATATCCTACTGTTCGGTGTTTAGAAATCATATGGATCTCAGTGCAACCCTCGTTTGTCTCAGGTTCTATACATATGTGAATCTGGAAAATCATCTAAATATTATTTTTCTAACCACTCTCAAAAGAATATTTCAAAATATATTTTTAAGCACTTTAAGATTCTAAGTCTCACGCAATGAGCTCTAAATGCGAACTGGTAGCATACCCTATTGTTTGGTATTTAGAAATCATGAGTCCTAATACAACCCTCGTTTGTCTCGGACTCTGTGCATAGGTGGACTAAGAATTTTTCCAAAACTTCAAAAAAACACTTTCAACTTATCTCTCAATTTGGTATCAACCTTACTTTTTTAATTACCTTTGATGATCAAGTCTTCAAACAGAACTATGTAGCCTTGAATTTCCCATTACACTATAGAATATGTAGGAGCAGGATCAAGTCCTGTCAGGCTATTTTCCACAAACGTATTTATTTATATTCTATTTAAAAGGATCAAACAATTTTATAAAATATCAAAATTACATACTCAGTTTAAGGGTACTGTTCTCTGAAACGAGCACGTAGGGTGCCTTACACCTTCCCTTCTCGTAACCGACTCCTGAACCTAGAACTCTTCCTCAAGTTAGGGTTTTTCCAAATATTTTTTCTTTAAAAATAAAATTTGCTGGTGGTTCCACAATCGATAAAATTCTTTTTAAAATTTTTAGCGAGTTCCTCCTTTCGTTGTAATTATAGTTATAACATATATTAAAATAAATATGAATATATAATACGTAAATATAAATAGGTCCCTGAATGGGTTAAATATATTTTTTTATAAGCCTAAGCCTGATTTATTTATCTAAAAAGGATTTTTAACAAACCTGAGCTTGTCTACTTATTAAATAAGCCGAGTCAAGTTAGGCTTTAAATGGGCTGAGTCGTAGACCCCTGTTGGACGACTTTATTCACTTTCATCACTAGTCCTACTCTCTAGTTAAAGTCTTTTATTCTCTACATTTCCTGTAGTGTTTACAATAATAACAATGTGTGATTTAAATGTGTATTGAGCTTTTTTAGTATTATAATATTTATTTTTATTATTTTAAAATTATTCTTGATGTTTTAAACATTTATTATATTACATTTTGTTTCAAAAAATATTTGCATACTTTGTAATTTGTAATTGATACTATGAGAAAGTTATCATTCTTAACTAGAGATTCCCAAGAATGATTTGATCTATTTCATGAATTTTTTATATAGTAGGTTGTGCATGAGATTTAATTGAAAATCATTTATAATATATTTATTTATACGAAGGCATAAATAAGATTACAATTTGGATCATATTGAAATTGATAAAATATAGAAGATAGAAATTTAGAAACTTAATCCTAACCATGAATTATAGGAAGAAAAACGTTTATATGAAGAGTAAATATAACATTGACTTGCTAATTAAATCAACACTATACAACTAGTTCATAATCCAAGAATAAAGAAAAATGTTTTCACAAATAAAAAATCTCACTTTTATTCAAACTCGACATGCTAATTTTGATATTCATAGCTCCTATTTATATGAAAAAAAAACATGATAGAAAAAATAATTAATAAGAAATAAATAAAAAATTTTAATAAATAAAAAAACATCATAATCAAATACAATTAATCTCAAACCCTAATCAGATTTACAATTAATAATTAAATCAAATTCTAATCAACTGTGAATCAATCTTTTGATTGAAAATAATAAAATCAAATTTCTTATAATAAAAATAATGATTTATTTAGACTAATTCTATTGGTTGCAGTCTTATTTTTATCTTCATTTCTTTGAGCTTGCAGAGGGTGAGACAACAACTTTGTTTTTTTACTTGAATTTTATTTTCTTGGAGAGAAAATTCTTTTTAAGCCTTGCAAATTAAGCATGCTGCATTATCTTAGTCATTGGTTCCTTTATATTAGTCATTAAACTAAATTGGTATGCTCATTTTTAGAAGCTTTATCTTCCATAGTACTTTTAGGTTCAAACTTTGAATCTAATAGTTGAGAAAATCTCAATAAGGGACATCTTTAATCTTGAATTTTCTTATCTTTCCTTATGGTCAGGATCTCACCCATAAAGTATCTTATTTGCAAAAACTTCTCCTCTATCATGCCTTATAAGGGAGGTGAAAATTTTGTTAAGATACCCTTGCAACTTAATGGAAATGAAAAGGTGAAAGATTGATATATTTTTGAACGTTGTTGTTGATTGTTTGATGATATGAAATGAATTACAAGTTTTTCTTATGTGTAATATGTGACATGGAATTCTTGGAAAGGAATTTAGGAGGAAAATTCATATGCTAGGTTGAGATTATGAGATAAGTGTTTAAGGCTGGAGCTTGTGGTTAGGTAGGGTGTGGTGGGATATTTCTTGACAAGTTAACAGTTATTGGGATGTATGGCTTAGTAGAATGATACTTAACGGGTGGGCATGTTACAGTGCTCTACTAGAATGAAAAGATTACAATTTCATTTGCTTTTAATGGTTGAAACCTTGTGGTTATGCAACACTAAAGTAAAACCAGGTAAAGGTTGAAACCTTGATCGCCAAAGAAGTTCCTTCTATACATTTTGGTAGTATCTTAAAGATCTTAACTTTTAATTTTTTTGTCCCCACTTCACAACTTCTCATTTCATTATTCTATCTCATCCATGATCTTTTCTTGAAAATTTTCTAGAAGAAGGATAGAGGAAACATTTTTATTTTTATTTTTCTTTCTTTGCTTTCTTTCTTTTCTCTCCCTTTCTTTCTTTTTCTTTCTTCTTTTTTGTGTATATTTTTCTTGATTTATTATAAAAAATAGATAGTAATATAAATATTTATTCAAGTATTCAAAAATTAAAAAGGTTACCCACATTCTCAGTTAATAGCAATACGATACGTACCCTAATTTTTTCAAGAAAAAATATGGTTGGTAATATATTTTTAAGGAAAATTCATTTCTCAACAAGTACGTACCTCACATCTCCAAACAAGGATCAATCATCTCAAGAAGCATATATGGTTGACACCTATTCTAAGAAAGTATTCACTCCTCAATAGATAAGGTGTAAGTGAGATATTTAACGCATTGCTAGTATTTTACTTTGAACCTATTTTTTTTATAAAGGTTTTTTTCAAAGATAATGAGATTAAAAAATAAAACCTATTATGATGTCATTTGAATCTAACCTAATTTTGAAAAAAAAAATTGATGCATGAATGTGTAGATTTTTCTTTAGTATATTTTTTTGTTCAACATGATTTTTCATAAAAAATAACCTAGTGGTGCTAAATATAAAGAAATGCATGGGATGTATGTAAAAATATAAGATTTCTTTTATCATTTTAAAAAAATGTAATGTTATGCTTATATGTTATTACCCCTATTGTTATATGTGAATGAATATGTACAAAAAAAAGAGGTGATTAAATACATTCCATTTATGTTCTATTTTAGGTAAGAACTTATGATAAGATAATTCTAAGGTCACGATCCTAACTTTGGAAGGTCATTCGGTCTATTGAGTAGTGTATGGTTCCATGGGTAGGTCTAGACAAGTGACAGGTTATAATGACCTCTAGACTACCCTTCATGTAGATAAGAATCCAGTTTATGAACTAGTTACAAGTAGAAAAATTCTCTCTCAATATGACTAACTCATAATAGCGATAACAATTTGAACGGTAATCAACAATTATCAAGTGGGCATAAAACCCCTCAATAACAACTACCAAAGTACCCACTAATCCTAGGCTCATATAGGCTCAAGTATAGAGTCAAAAGGTATGTAAGGTAAGTGGAGTACATGTAGAAAGTATAAAATATTCCATCCTAAGATTATCCAATCACATTTATAAGATAAACAAACAACTAATAATGTACAACAATAAAATTTGTCTACCTTGTAGTTCACAATATTTAATATATACAAATAGAATAAACATAAACAAATATTTACAATTAAAATGAAGGAATAATTTCCTAAAAAAAAAAACGGAGTTAAATAAACATAAAAATAAAGTTAAAAAGAATCATGTGCAATTAATTAGAGTAGGCTTGATTCTCAAAAAGTTTCTAGTGGAGGTGTCATTTATCACAACTGGATTATGATGGGATGACGAGTGAGAAAATTATAAAACAGAGTAGCCACCACCAAAATTTATTAAATAAACTTTTAAAAATATAATATTTGAAACCAAGTTGGATTTGGAAGTCGATTACATGTAGGGAAGGTATTAGCACCTTACAATATTTGTGAAAAAATAGTTACCTTTAAATTAACTATACAAAAATATGGTTAACTTTAAAAAATATTGATTTCACTTCACAAGAAATATTTTTAGTGATTAATTTTATTTTATCTAAATTATTAAAAGATGTTTTAATTTTTTAATTTTATAAAATAAGTGAAAAAGAGTCCGAAAGTTTTATTTGGGCTTAACAAGTCTGGTTCCCTCTCCTACGTATTCTCAGGTAAATTGAGAATATCAAAGCCACGAAGTTTTTGAGGAAAAAAGTTTGATGAGTTTTAAAGTTTTGAAAAGGGATTTTGATGTTTTTTGACTTTTTAAAAAATGTTAAGCTTTAATTTTTGTAAAATTTATTTTTGAATTCTTAGAAAAAATTATTTATTTCGAAAGTTATAGAGAAGTTATTTTTTCAATTTTTATTTCTTATAAAAATGTGATTTTGGAGATATTAAAATTTAAAGTTGAAAGATTCGTTATTTTTTTTTTATAATTTCGTAGCAGAAAACATTTTAAATTTTTGTAGGATGAGTAATCTAGTCTTCTCTTGTACAAAATTTAAGTTAACACATGTATAATAAATAAATTCTTATGTTTCAAATAATATCAAAAGTAGATCCACCACTTAATTAATCTCACTTGGTTATTGCACAAACCTAAAATATTTCTTTTAATTTTTCTAAAAAATAATAAATCCAAGATAAACTAATAAGAAAATAATAAAATAATAAAATAATAAAAGATAAAAATTATAATAAAATAAAAAGTTAGAGAAAAAATTAGTTGCATTAACTTGGAAAAATTTACATAGTGACTCATAGACTTCTCTCAAAGGTTATATGAACTTCCACATTTTCTCTTTTGGGTACTTCCAAACATAAAACCCATCCATAATTTTTTTTAATATAAAATGGATTTATACTTTGATGCGTACTCCAAATACGAGTTTTTTTTGCAGTGCAAGTATTCTGTCTATTTTCTTATGAAGAGCACTTCCTTATATAGGAGCATGAGAGACTACATATGTCTTCCCTTTTCCATGTTAGATTCCATCTTCTTACATAGAAGAATGAAAAATTGAATGAGTTTGATTCTTCCGATGTGAGTTTTTAACTTCTGTTTGATGTGAGACTTTTATTTTTTTTTTTTATCATATTTTATATCCTTTTTTAATTTTTGGGTTTCAATAACTTAAATAAAATTGAATTTAAAGAATTAAAATCATAAATAACTTCAAAAGATATATGAGAAGTAGAAGAATGAATTGTTATACTACATGAAAACTTAACCTGTTGAAAACATTTCTCTCAATGTTACATATTTTTTTGAATGATTCGCTATGTATTATGGGTACAATATTTTGAAAAATGGTAATATATTCATATAATGTATTTGTTGAATATATATATATATATATATATATATATATATATATATATATATATATTGTATATGCTTAATAAAAAATAGTGTAAATACAAATTGAATGAATGTAAGTATGTTTAATAGCCTAACTAATATATTAGTTTTCATAAATATATTGAATGATTTAATGTGTCAAGTTGAATTTTTTTCCTGATATGTAAGTTATGTTTCCTTTAGTAGTTTGCATAAATGTTAAGTATAGTAATAACGTTGAAAAGTGAAACTAGAAAAAAGGTATTAAAAGGATGTAATTAGGTAGAATATGTATGAATATCACCAAATAGAAAAGAGTTTGAGAAAAAAATATTGTACAACATTTAAATCTTAGATACATTAAAAAAATATCTATAATACAATGTTTATTACTCAGGCCTATTATAGAAAATGAGTTCTTTTTTAGTATTTAAAGGGTTAAATATTATAAAAAATTTAATTTTTTATAGCATTTAAAAGGTGTAAACATTGTAAAAAAGTTAAACTTTTACAACATTTATCCTTTGAAATTGTAAAAAAAATATTTTTTTCTTCCTTTTAAATACTATAAAAGAGTTAATTTTACAACATTTGAATGTTGTAGTGCATACGATGTAATAAGAGATTTAACAACATATGTAAATGTTGTAAAACATAGTGCAAAAACATTGCAAAAACTATAGTTTGGCATAGTCAAGATAGCAAATTTTTAATTCATAACTTAAGTTTTTCCGTTTCTTTATTGATGTGTAATAGAAGAAAATAAGATATTAGTTTCTATTGTACTCCATAAAGATCTGCGAAAATGATTTAAGAACTTAAAATTTCTATTATTTACAATGGTTTATAGTTATCCATGCAAAAAGTTACAACTTCTTTAAAGATCAAATCAAAAATTTATATATGGCATCATTGATTTTAGAATATGTAATAAAATATGTCATTTTGTTAAATTTATAAAAAAAAATAAGAAATATGTACTGCTTTTCATTCTTTGACATAGGAAAACCTAACAAAAAATTTATTGAACATTAATCCAAGGTTGATTTGATATAAGAAAAGGTGTATAAAAATGATGGGACATGTTTTTAGATTTCACTTACTTACACGTTATGCATTTTCCATAAACAAATTCAACATCATCTTTCACATTTGGCGAACAAAAATTCTCATTCCAAATGTATGAAGTCTTTCGCATTCCAAAATATCTTATTAACCCACCATCCTCTAATTAGTATCACATGAAAGGAATAGATAGGTACACATAATTTGTTTTTCATAAAAAAAAAAAACCATCATGCTTATAATAATCTCCAAAAACATGCTTTGAATAAGAATTCTATACTTGATCAACATCAATATCGTTTGCATATAAGTCTTTAATAATATCTAAACAAAGTAATTTAGTTTTAAAAAAGTAAGTAATGAATACCTTCTACATAAAACATCAATCACAATATTTTCATTATCATTCTCATACTTGAACATATAAAAAAGTATCTCAAATAATTTTAATCACTTTGAATGTCTATAAAAGATTTAAAAAACTTAAAATTTGGCAGGTTAAAATGGATTATTAACTCCCTTGTCCATAAATAATATTGATAATTTTGCAAATATCTCTTCAATGCATACATTACATTATCAAAGGAAAGATAATTAAAAACTATCTCACTAAAAATTTGACTTAAATATGCAATTGATTTGTAGTCCTACATCATTACAACCCTTAGACCAACACTAGAAACATTACATTTAATTTTTACAAGGTAATCCTTAAGGGAACTTATTAAATCATACTATACTATGTTGATTTATCTATAAAAAATTAAATATAATTATAGGATAATTATTTTTTATTTTTTAGTAATTTTTATTTTAATTTTTTTTGGAATGATAACATAAGTAGAAATTTAAAATAAGGCATAAATTGAAATAAAAAAGAGTTATAATATTGAAAAATAGATTAAGACATAATGTAAAGATAATTTTAATCTTTAAAAAAGCCAATATGGCTATGTTGGAAGTATGCACACTTATGCATCATTTCTAGTATTTCTAACATGCTCGTACAAACCTAAATATGACCATACAATGTTTTTGGAATTTTCAAAATAGTTGTTCAAATATAAGTATGGTGGTACTAAAGTTGTAACTCAAAATGAAATAGAGAAATAGCCTAATTGGTAAAAATCCCAAAAATATTATAAAAAAAAAAGCAAAGACTTAGAGGATGAGGGAAATAGTAAAATGTAGGCACAACTATAGCTTGACCTAGACTATCGTATCCTTCATTCACTTTTTCATGATACCCCTCTCATATGATCTTTGGAGGTAAAAACTACTTTGCAATACGAGTTCTAGTACCGCACTACCAACCCAACCGACATACAATTCTATTATTTCAATTTCTCTATGATAAGATTATGGACTCTTTTATAAAAGTCTATTATTTCAATTTCTCTATAATAAGATTATGGACTCTTTTATAGAATTAGGATTTGATTTTTGTCTTTTATCAATATGTGTAAGTAATTTTTTTACCTTCGAAGCCTTGTTGAAACTTGTAAATGTAACAATTGAACCCTTATTTTTATATTATGAATTCATATATTTTCTATTTAATTATGTTTTCCTTATTGTAGTTTATTAATTGATAATAATTGATCGTTCTTATTATTTCTAAGTTAATTGGAGAATAGGTGATTATACCATTACTTAATCAATGTATCTATAAGGTAAACTAA
This sequence comes from Canavalia gladiata, assembly GCA_037954105.1. NCBI lineage: Eukaryota > Viridiplantae > Streptophyta > Magnoliopsida > Fabales > Fabaceae > Canavalia > Canavalia gladiata. Next base: position 30,404,687 of record CM075663.1, read on the forward strand.
ATCTAGATTTTTGAAGGATCAATCAAAAGTAGTTTTTTTTATTCATATATGTGATCATACTATTACTTAATTAATGTACCATTACTTAATTAATTGATAATAACTCTACCACCCTTGTTTGTCTTATTGAATTAACAAATCTAAATTCTCTTGATATTTCTCTTTATAATTTATCTTTCATGATCATTAAGAGTGATAACTTAAGAAAAAAAATATTATTATTGCATGATCATTGAATAATAATAAAATTAGAATAGATGATTAATTATTGACTCTTATCATGCATAGGAGGATTAAAGGAATATATTTAGTAGCTTTATAAGGGAAGCTCGAGCTCCAAACACTTCCATAGCAAATTTTTTTCTTGTAATTGCTTCTTTCGATTTGAGATTTTTATCTTTTTATTTTTTAAATTTTATTTCTATTTTAAGCCTAACTCTTAAAATCAATTCTCTTTTTTTATAAAAGTTCAAAAATTAAAATTTAAATAATTTTTTTATTAAAAATAGTCTCTATAGAATAATATTAAAAATATTAAATACTTCCTTTCTAACTTTCCTTTGAATAAAATTTACCACACAAATTTTTCATCAACCTAACTTGTACAAAATTCTATATAAAGAATTAAGAGCACAAGGTATAAGAATGTAGATTATTAATGAAATAATTTTCTTGTATATAAATGTAAGTAATTTTTATTTTGTTAACAGAGCACTTTTAACTTTTTTTTTCTTTCCGAATGCACCATAAAATTTTAATATAAACTTTTACAATATTTTGTTAATGTGTATTTAGGGGTGAAATGAATTAAGCTATATTTTATAAAATTTATTTTGTTTAATTTATAAATTTTAATTTAAAATTTAGGATATAATTTTTTACGGTCCACTCTAATTTTTTAAAGTGATTTGAAAGCCTTTTTAAAATCTTCAAAGTGAACTCTCTTAAATAAATAAGAAAATATATTATATAAATACTTGTGAAAAATGATAGAACTACTTTCTTGGTTTTCTTATGCATCCACAGTCATTTTGTCAATGAGGTTATTAGGAAAAAAAATATGTTATCATATTTTAACATTTTCTAATTTTCTAATTCAACATCTATGTATGATAAAAATTACACTAGATGTTAGAATATGATAAATAATAAAAGTAAAGTATAATAGAAAAAATTATCATATCATATCTTATTTTATTCTTAAAATTTGTATAAAATATTTATTCTATAAAAAGATTAAATTAAAGAGTGATAACATGAGATAACATATTTATTTTATCTTGTTTTCTTAATAATAAAGTGATAATAATAATATAATAACAATAATAATAATCATATTAATATTGTTGTTATCATTATTAAAATTAATAATATTACAATTAATTAATATTAAAAATAAAATTAACATTAATTAAAATATTAATAATATTATTAATTTATTAACAACAAATAATTATAATTATAATTATAATATTATTATTATTACTATTATTATCAATAATAACATTATAATATTATTAACGATATATATAATACAAAAATTAATAATATAAATCATTAAAATAATATTTGTATCTACATAAAGAAATTTATAAAAAAAGTAAAAAATATAATATTTTAACTTTATTTTACCAATTAAAAAAAATGGTTGAACATGAGATGTGGTTAAAAGAAACATGTCTAAAAAATAAACCTTCAAAAATTAACAAACAAAGAAAAACAAGGAAAGATAGCAATCTCCACATCAACAATAATAAAAAAAATAAAGCACATTACAAAATATTATTATTATTTATATAATTAATATTAATATTTTTATTACAATAATTAATATTATAATAATAATTTGTTATTGTAATTTTATAATAATAAAAGTAATTCTTGTTATAATTATTAATTAGATTAAAATTCACTAGTAGAAAATAAGCTTTTTACATCGGTTGTTATGAACCTTTTACATCGGTTATTTGAGCGGTATTGAAGCAGGTAATATAGAAACTTAGATTTTCTACATCGGTTTTACAACCGATGTAGAAAGTGAACTTTCTACATCGGTTCAAACGACAACCGATGTAGAAAGTGACTTTTTACATCGGTTAAGGTCACAATCGATGTAGAAAGTTTATATTTTTTTTAAATTTTATTTTCGTTTAGGGAAATTGTCATATTCACAATACCTGTATATATAAACAGAATACCAGGCAGACAATACAGAAATTATAGAGTCTATATAATTAAAGTAAATACATTAATATTTATTATAAAATAAAAAACAAAATAAAAATCTAAAAATCCCATGAATTCAACCCAAATTGGCAACCTCAATCAGAAATTCCCCCCAACGTTTCCGGATATCGTCAATTTCTTCATCTAACAGAGGTTGAGGATTGTCAAATATCTACAAATGTTTTTTATTAAAATTAGTGAACATGTCATGTTATGCATTAAAATTAAATAATTAAATTTGGACAATTGTAATTACCTGGTGCCAATAGTTAACAATAGAAGCCAAGACAATGAGAAACATATGTCTCATGACATAATATCCACACTCAGTTCCTCCGGATTGTCTTCGACACTTCAAAAAAATAAAAGAGTATCAAACCATTTGTAGAGATAGTGATAAAAGAATATAAAATAATTGAATATTAATAAAGTACTTACCTTTGGAATTATCCATACACACTTTTTAATATTTGATGAATGCGTCCCTTTTAACCAAAGTCGAGCATTCATTGCTCTACAGTAAAATAAAAAGCAAATGAATACCTTTGAGAATAACAAGTTATATGAATATTGTCGCAACCATAAATCCGACGGGACGACGAGCTCACTAAATATTTAAAAATAGAATTTTATCGTATGTGGAGCCGCCACCAAATTTTATTTTAAGGGAAAACATTTGGAAAAACCCTAACTTGAGGAAGAAAACCTAGGTTCGGGAGTCGGTTACGAGTAAGGAAGGTATTAGGCACCCTACTCGCCCGTTCCAAGGAACGGTACCCTTAAGATTGAAAGGAAGATTGAAAGGAAGATCCTTAATCCACATGCACAGAGTCGAAGGTAAACGAAGGTTGCACGAAGACTCGTATGGTTGTCCAAACATCGAAAGGAAGGGCAGGCTGCACTTCCAACTTTGGAGCTCATTGCGTGAGATCTTGGGTCTTTTAGGAACTTTGAAAATTTATTTTGGAGGAAAGGGAATGATTTTAAAAGAGTATTAAAAGGGAGATCTTTAATCCACATGCACAGAGTCGAAGGCAAGCGAAGGTTGATGATGACTCATATGATTCTCCAAGCATCGAAAGACAGGGTATGCTGCACTTTCAACTTTGGAGCTCATTGCGTGAGACCTTAGATCTTTTAGGAATTTTGAAAATTTATTTTGGAGGAAATGGAATAATTTTGAAAGAGTATTAAAAGGGAGATCCTTAATACACATGCACAGAGTCGAAGGAAAGCGAAGGTTGCATGACGACTCATATGATTCTCTAAACATTGAGAGACAGGGTATGTTGTACTTTCAACTTTGGAGCATACTGCGTGAGATCTTGGATCTTTCACGAACTTTGAAAATTTATTTTGGAGGAAAGGGAATGATTTTGAAACAGTATTAAAAGGGAGATCCTTAATCCACATGCACAGAGTCGAAGGCAAGCGAGGGTTGCACGACGACTCATATGATTCTCCAAACATCGAAAGACAGGGTATGCTGCACTTTCAACTTTGGAGCTCATTGCGTGAGACCTTGGATCTTTTAAGAATTTTGAAAATTTATTTTTGAGGAAATGGAATAATTTTGAAAGAGTATTAAAAGGAAGATCCTTAATCCACATGCACAGAGTCGAAGGCAAGCGAAGGTTGCACGACGACTCATATGATTCTCAAAACATCGAAAGACAGGGTATGCTGTACTTTCAACTTTGGAGCTCATTACGTGAGATCTTGGATCTTTTAAGAACTTTGAAAATTTATTTTGGAGGAAAGGGAATGATTTTGAAAGAGTATTAAAAGGGAGATCCTTAATCAACATGCACAGAGTCGAGAGAAGTGAAGGTTGCACGACGACTCATATGATTCTCCAAACATCGAAAGACAGGGTATGCTGCCCTTTCAACTTTGGAGCTCATTGCGTGAGACCTCGGATCTTTTAGGAATTTTAAAAATTTATTTTGGAGAAAAGGGAATAATTTTGAAAGAGTATTAAAAGGGAGGTCCTTAATCCACATGCACAAAGTCGAAGGCAAGCGAAGGTTGCACGACGACTCATATGATTCTCCAAATATCGAAAGACAGGGTATGCTACACTTTCAACTTTGGAGCTCATTGCGTGAGATCTTGGATCTTTTCTTGTACACTGGATCCTTCATGTATATAGAAATATGAATTCAGGTCATTTCTTGTTATCCACCTTTTACCTTTGATTTTAAAAAAATAGAGTTTCTATTCTAGGTGTTTTGCTGTCATAATTTTAACATTAATTTGAATTACAACCTTTCCTTCATCCGTGGCCAGGATGCTGTTTAATCTGCATTAGGCTAGCTTATCCATCAAGTTTGATGGAATGTATCTGGCCATTAGTTAGTAGATCCTGAACCTTGACCTACAAGAATGCTAGACACTACCAAAATTTATCCATGAAATTCACTCCGCTCAAAATTTGTATTCAATTTGACCCATTTGTGTATAAAGCCACTTTTAATTTCAGATACTGTGGCAATCTTAAACCTGTTGTCAAAATGCAAACCAGAACCACTTATTTCAATCCTAAACTCATGGCTATTAAAGGGATATAACTAGACCTAAGAACCTCTCCTCGGCCCAACTAGGATTGACTAGCCGTTATAACGTAGTTTCTGTTGAATTCCTAGATTGACTCATATTTAAGGACCTTCTAGCTTACTCCAGGAATTTCTAGACTAGGCTTGCCCCCAACCTGCCAAATTGGCAAAAACCAATCTGGGAAACATACCTAGCTTAAACCAACCAAGATTTTCTTTATGGAAATTTTCTTCTTGTGTGTCTAATGATTCAATTAAGCAGGAGCAGGTTACAGTGAACCAACTTCCATGGCTGGCCTAGAATGATCTATTCCTTACACTGGCCAAGTGATTCTGGAACAGATTTACTAGAATTGGGACCTAAATTCTGATAAATTGATGCCTATGGATGTATGCTTCTATTAGTTAAATATTTAAGCTTGTTTTGCTGCAACTATGACCTTAAGGAGCATCCACATTTTTTCCTAGAGGTTTCCTTAGCCTATCAGTTCACATAAAGGCCATTTTAGTCACAACCTTCCCTTGGTTTGGTTGAGGTAGGCCCCTTAAGAATGGATGATATGAACCTGGCCATGTAGGTTCTGCTCCTGTGGCTGTTCTCGGATTGTTTTATATTTTCCCCTTGCCTTTGCTAAGTTGGTTCAATTCCTCTGATATTTACATAAGTTCCAAACCCACTCATTATCCTATGACTACTGATATGGCAGATTTAAGACATGCGTTAAGTTGCTACCACATGCAGGTTCAGATCTGAGATATATTTACAGGGGCAAGCTAAAGGAAATTGCCAACTTGACATGCCTAAGTTCTAAACTCAGCATCCTCTAACAGTTTATTATGTACAGAAGCATGCATTCCTCAAACCATAGCTAAAACCAAATATCAGATCATAGACTTAGGTTCAATTTCCAATTCTAAATCAGTTGTCAAAATACTTCTTGAAGCATATAAGGGCAGACCAAACCTCAGGGCCACCTACCTGCTAAACCGACCACTCTTGGATTCAACCAGGGTGCTTAGCCTACATTACCCTAGTGCAGCTGTATGGGAGGAAATAAAAGACTCTTTTTCAGTCCCTGCTATGCCAAAAAAATTTGCATTAGGTGCAGCCTAGGACTATTCACTATATTCACTAGAGAAAACAGAATCATACCTATCAAATCCCATTCCTACCCATTTCTCATTTTTGGGAGCCAACTTTTGTTTTTGATTGGGGTTAGGTTCGGATCTATTTCTGTTTTTTTTTGCTCTGGAACCATGGATTGCATTGCAAGCAAGGCATTGGGTGGGCCATCAAAACCAATCTATAACCAGGCCTGAAACTCCTATAAAAATTTAGGTGACCTTCATATTGACCAAGCATCAACAACAGATACTCAAATGGTTTTGGTGACTCAAGACCTTGTTTAATTCACTGAACAGACCCTATCACTCAAGCTATAAATTTGGTTTGGTGACTACCAAATACATTCTGCTACCTTAACCACTGCCACAAGCTGATTATGGTACCAGTCTAAGCCAAAAGGGTCTTTAGAATCCAAATCTGTCTTTGTTTTCACTAAGGCCAGGACCAGATTCTGCCCCTGGTTCCAATTTCTTTACCTAAGGTGTGTGGTCTGGAGTCAGGACGTGTGGTCCTGGGCAAAGGAACCAGTTACCAAGGCTAGCTTACAATTAGCTCATTCCTGCCTAGGCTAAGGATTTTTATACATGAATCTTTCTCAGGATAATCCCAAAACCATTATAACCCCTATCTGTTTAGGTCCATGACTTACAAAATTAGGCCTTGAAATTTGCCATATTTGTCTACTACCTGTGCAACTTAAAGATTCTAAATCCCCTTTGCTGTCTCTGCCATTGTGGCAAAACCTGATTAGGAGATGCTGTCTCCCTTTAATACATACTCCAACCTCTATCTTACCCTTTTCAATACAAACTCTATTCAGGTTAGGCTTCCTTTCCATACTACCAGTTTCCCCCATCTTATTTGTCCACAGGTTCCAGCTAAGACATCACTAACACTTTCCTTGACTATCATTAACCCAAACATGGCTTCAAGGCTCTTTTTGGTCTAGAGGAACAAACAACTCTCAATTTAGATGGAACAGCTCCAGGGTCCTCATAACTATTCCTAGCTATCCTCTGGTTTGAACTACTAAAAATGCCAATATTAAGTGTAAATGTTCATTCTATGATTTTCCTTATCAATGGTTTCTGTCAGGTTGAGCTACAGGCTAGCCATTGGTACCAACTGACCCGAATCTGATAGGAATTTTCAGACCAACTTATGCTTAGTCCTAAGTCTGGTTGCGGTGCTCAGGAACCCTATGTTCATAACTGGATGACATAATGCAAATGGTATCAGAGGTTTGCTCTAGAAGCAAAAACCTTTGGCACCTACTGCAGACCCAAATACATGGCCACTGCTGCTGCTACTGCCAAATAGGCTGACTCTCAGGTAGCTTAACTTCTGTAGGTTTCCTAGATTCCCAAATTTGGCTTGGCTACAGGTTTCAGCTGAGATATGCTTTATAGAAATTCCTTCTTATGTACCTAATGATTCAGTTAATTAGAAGCAAGTTGGCCTAGGGACCTAGGGAATTAATACTAAATTTGGCCAGAGAGGAAAAAAACAGGAATGGACTTCCAACCTACCTCCTAACTGGCTCTCAGAAACTGCTCCCCTAACCAAGACTCGGGTTTTTACAGTATTATCATGAGCTAAGCATTAATTTTGGTCTTGAAATCTTAGGCATCTTATACACTTTCTTGGACTGGACATAAGGAGTTATTTTAAAGTGCCCTGCAGTTTAGAGATTTTGAGGTCTGCTATGACAGAATATGCCTAGAAAATACCTACTTGCCTACATAGTTAAGCCCCTATTTTGGGAAACTTAACTTTGCATTGACCCTACAACTAAGACTTGTTTGATGATTAACAGTCTATGAACGCACATTTCTGACTAAGCGTATGATCTAGCAGAGGGATAATTTCCTAAGATTCAAGTTCCTGTTGCACTTGTTTGTAAATCAGTGACCATCACATCCTTTGCTTGAGCCTACTGCTGTTGCCAAAGACAGTTCCACATTCCAAGGGCCAATTTTCTAAGGTCTGAATTTCACTTCCCTTTTCTCATCTTGGTGCAGAATTTGATGATAACCTGCTGGGCAGGCTCTGCACATTGTAGATAGAAGAGGGAACCTGCTACCTAAGTACCTTAAAGGTCCTGAATCCCCTTGCTGCCTTTGACATGATTATGGCAGAACCTGGTCAGGAGACCCCTCCTTACTCAGAAACCATCAAAAACAAGTTGTAACTAGCACCTACAGTCACACTACACTTTGAATAACACAGTTGAACTCTCGTCTTCCTAGGAGACTTAAAACCCGAAACTGACCTTGAATCCTGGTTAAAAATAAACTGAAAATCATTTGGCAAAAAAAAAAACTACACAATGAGAAGGCTCCCACTTCCTTAAACCGGTTCCCTAATGACTTGGCCAAAATGCTTAGGCTAAGTGCAATGCTATACCATTGCAATTTTAGGAAACTAAATATTCAAGTACTCAGGATTCAGTTCTGCTTTCTGCAGAACCAATTTTATTTAATCAGCAAAGCCTATAGCCTGCAAAACAGCAATAGGAGCAAGTATTAAGCTTAGCCTAACTCCTTGGATGAACTAGCTAACTGAAGCTGTATGGCCCTGACTGATAAGAGATTCTGGATTTTAGTTCACTCATCAGGATGAAATACTATATGCTCAAATTGGGTCCCTAAAGCATCTTTATATGGGGCTATTCCTAGGGGAAGCTTATGGCCTGTAAGAGCTCTCACCAAACTTGTCCTGAAACTAGTTACTGATATCAGTTGACACAGAGTTAACTCCATTTGAGAGAAACCACTAGAAGGGCTTCTCTTTTGTCCTAGACCTGGCTGAAGTAGGCTATAAAGTTTGGTGAAATGAATCTAAGCAAGGAGAAACCTGCTGCTGGCCAAAGGTGCTGCAACAAGTCTTATAAAGATATTGGACAGCTAACCTCTAGTCTTTAGGCAAGGCGACTCAAAGGGATGTTAAGCTTCATGTCCCAGCTACACTTAACCAGTTTGGTTGCAGAAGACAGATCTGAAACATCCCGACCAGGTGCAGGCCACTGAGACTTAAGCTGAATCTTCAACTGGTTTTAGGAGCAGGCTTCTACTCCAACACTTACTCTCCACCATGCAGTTTCCTGGCCCTGATCTTTGACTCAAGGTGTGAACCAGTGCAAGCCTTGATAATGCCCCTCTATTATGATAGGTAAGTGTCATTATCTAATTGATTGGATTATCTGATTTGCTCCTACAACAGGACCTAGTGTCGGACTTATTCTATCCCTGAAAGACCATGCTATTATAACAGAGGTTAGAACCACGAAATCTGTTTATTAACTGTCAAAACTGAATCCAAACTCCTGTAATGAAGTCACAAAAACTGAGTTACAGAGCACATATAGGCCATGCCTTTAACAGGTAACACTATGTGATAAGCAACATCTACTATCCTATCAGTTTTCATTTGCTCAGGTTCTTTGTCAGATAGACCAAATTTATTGGAGCTATCTTCACCTCCCCTGGTTTGTTTTCAGAATTCGTTAAATAACTTAAAGCTAAGTCTGAAGACCAATTAAGGAAAAGAGAGACATAATCTTCCTGCCTCCCAAAGTCTGGTTATGTCTGTTTTTGCATGCCTATCAACTACATCCAGCAATTCAAGGATTTACAATTGTAATTTAAGAACTAGACCCTAACAATCAGATAAGGACATACACTTTGCATCAATTCATCCATGAATTCTGGTTCAAATAGTATATGCAGTAGCCTTCATTCTAATGTCTTGTTCAATATCAATTCTAACACATCCAAAGCATAAACACAACATGTAACGAATGTGAATGAGAGAATGACAGAAGAGTCGAGCCTAACCTCAAAGTACTGAACAGAGATTACAATAACCTCGTGTAACCTTGCCAAAAGAGATGAGAAACAACCGAGGAAACCAGCTACCAGAAATTGGTCCTCCTCTTGCTAATGACCAATGCTCCAACCGGCGATTAGCGATTCAAGAGAATTCTTCAAGATTCCTCAGAAAAACCGAGCCCAATAACCGTTTTCGAGCCCTGAACTCAAAGCGTTTTCTTGTTGCTTGAAGAAAAATTCCCCCAAAAATCTTGTCAATGGTGTAGCTTCTTGAACACACTGAGAGTCAAAACCGTTAAGGGTGAAAGCGAATCCGAGAGTATCAGAAACTAATTTTCAATTGTTGGTGCCAAAATGTCGTAACCCCCCTCTCCTCCCTTTCTAAATTCCTTTTATATCCCTATTCAACCATAGTTCCTTAACCCTAACCTAGGCTTAATTTTTTAACCCTAATTGTAACAACCCTAACTACCTTTAACTAACCCTCTAACTAACCTAACTAAATTTTATTTTAGTTTTTTATTCCTATTTTTTTTATTTTTAAATTTGAGAATTACCTAACTATTTACTGTGTTTCCTTCCCTTTTTCCTTTGATAATGTTGGGCTTTTGGTACCCAAATGTGTTTAGTTCATTAATAATTTAATTAATAAGAAAAGATTTTCACCCGGACAGGAATTGGTAATCACAGTTTGTCCCTCTTTGCTCAGTTTTTACTAGATAATGAGAGAATATTTCTTGAATTATCTAAGTAAGGAATGAGTAAAGACGTGAGCCAATTCCGTCCGGCCTTGATTGGTAATGTGATAAATAAAAGAACATTTGGACTTGTTCAACTGGAGTATGGTAAGTTAGGTGAAAACCTTACCCTATAGAGCCTAACATGATAAGCTCAAACATGGAGAATTAAAATGCAATGCCTAATGTGACAAGCAGGACATAAATTTAAACATGAAGGGCCTGATGTGATAGGCCAGAATGCAGAAAGCTAAAATGCAGCGCCTGATGTGATAGGCTTTGAGCAGAAATTTAAACATAAGGGGCCTGATTTGATAGGCCAAAATGCAAGAAATTAAAATGCAGCGCCTGATGTGATAGGCTTGAACTGAAACTTAAACAAGAGGGGCCTGATGTGATAGGCCAAAATGCAAGAAATTAAAATGCAGCGCCTGATGTGATAGGCTTTGAGCATAAATTTAAACATGAGGGGCCTGATGTGATAGGCCAAAATGCAGGATATTAAAATGCAGCGCCTGATGTGATAGGCTTGAACAGAAACTTAAACATGAGGGGCCTGATGTGATAGGCCAAAATGAAGGAAATTAAAATGCAACGCTTGATGTGATAGGCTTTGAGCAGAAATTTAAACATGAGGGCCCTGATGTGATAGGCCAAAATGCAGGAAACTAAAGTGCAGCGCCTGATGTGATAGGCTTTGAAGAGAAATTTAAACATGAGGGGCCTGATGTGATAGGCCAAAATGCAAGAAATTAAAATGCAGCGCCTGATGTGATAGGCTTGAACCGAAACTTAAATAAGAGGGGCCTGATGTGATAGCATAAAATGCAAGAAATTAAAATCCAGCGCCTGATATGATAGGCTTTGAGCAGAAATTTAAACATGAGGGGCCTGATGTGATAGGCCAAAATGCAGGATATTAAAATGCAGCGCCTGATGTGATAGACTTGAACAGAAACTTAAACATGAGGGGCCTGATGTGATAGGCCAAAATGCAGGAAATTAAAATGCAGCGCTTGATGTGATAGGCTTTGATCAGAAATTTAAACATGAGGGGCCTGATGTGATAGGCCAAAATGCAGGAAACTAAAATGCAGCGCCTGATGTGATAGGCTTTGAAGAAAAATTTAAACATGAGGGGCCTGATGTGATAGGCCAAAATGCAAGAAATTAAAATGCAACGCCTGATGTGATAGGCTTTGAACATAAATTTAAACATGAGGGGCCTGATGTGATGGGCCAAAATGAAGGAAATTAAAATGTAGCGCCTGATGTGCTAGGCTTTGAGCAGAAATTTAAACATGAGGCGCATGATGTGATAGGCTAAAATGCAGGAAATTAAAATGCAGCGCTTGATGTGATAGGCTTTGATCAGAAATTTAAACATGAGGGGCCTGATGCGATAGGCTAAAATGCAGGAAATTAAAATGCAGCGCTTGCTGTGATAGGCTTTGATCAGAAATTTAAACATGAGGGGCCTGATGTGATAGGCCAAAATGCAGGAAACTAAAGTGCAGCGCCTGATGTGATAGGCTTTGAAGAGAAATTTAAACATGAGGGGCCTGATGTGATAGGCCAAAATGAAGGAAATTAAAATGCAGCACCTGTTGTGATAGGCTTTGAGCATAAATTTAAACATGAGGGGTTTGATAGGCCAATGCTAGTATTGTATTTTCATAACCTTTCCTGTCTTATCACCCATGCTTATCAGGAAACAAAATTTTGCCCCAGTATCAGCCTAGCCTTGTTCTGATCAACTCCAAACTGGTTTCAATGTTGGCCTATTTCACATTTATCTGTTCCCTGCTCTTTCATCAATTTGCCCCAGTATCTGCCCAATACTAACTTGACTGCTTTTGAATCAACCCCTTTTTATCTTTTGCCCCAGTATAACATTCTCGCTCCCACCTATTGTTGAGGGTCATCTTTTGTCGATAAGAATTTTCCTTATGTTTGTCTAGCGCATTGTTGATGCCCTAACTTTTGCCTAGGTCGCCCTCGCGGGTTTTCGACCTAGTGAGCTTTTTGGATTCCCTAACTTTTGCCTAGGTCGCCCTTGCGGGTTTTCGACCTAGCGGGCTTTTTTGGATGCCCTAACTTTTTCCTAGGTCGCCCTTACGGGTTTTCGACCTAGTGGGCTTTTTGGATGCCCTAACTTTTGCCTAGGTCGCCCTTGCGGGTTTTCGACCTAGCGAGCTTTTTGGATGCCCTAAATTTTGCCTAGGTCGCCCTTGCGGGTTTTCGACCTAGTGGGCTTTGATTAAGCGTAATACTTTTTTACAGCGTCAGCATTGGTTGGATTTGTTAGATCCTTCCCATCCATATCAGCTAAGATCAACGCACCCCCTGAAAAATCCTTCTTAGCTATATATGGCCCATGATAGTTCGGGGCGCACTTTCCTTGTAACGCTTTTTGCATAGGCAATGACATTTTGAGAACCAAGTCTCCTTCTCGAAATGCTCGAGGACGTACTTTCTTTTCGAACGCTTTTTTCATCCTTTTCTGATATAGCTGACCATGGCACAACGCCACCAATGTCTTTTCATCAACCAAGTTCAACTGATCAACCCGGGCTTGTACCCACTCTGCCTCTTCCAACCCTGCATCCATTAACACCCTTAGCGAAGGGATCTCTACTTCAATAGGAAGGATATCCTCCATTCCATAAACAAGCGAGAATGGAGTTGCCCCAGTAGAGGTATGAACCGAAGTACGATATGCATGGAGAGCATAGGGGAGCATCTCATGCCAATCCTTATATGTGAGCACCATCTTTTGAACAATTTTCTTAATGTATTTATTAGCTGCCTCCACCGCTCCATTCATCTTTGGCCTGTACGGGGAGGAATTATGATGTTGAATCTTGAATTGGTCACACAATTCCTTCATCATTTTGTTATTCAAATTGGTACCATTATCTGTGATGATTTTGTTGGGCAACCCATACCGGAAAATCAAATCCCTCTTTACGAACTTTACGACCACGCTCTAGGTCACGCTGACGTAGGAGGCAGCCTCGACCCACTTGGTGAAATAGTCGATAGCAACCAATATAAAACGATGCCCATTGGACGCCTTGGGCTCAATTGGTCCGATAACATCCATTCCCCACATAGCGAATGGCCATGGTGAAGATAGCACATTCAAAGACGTAGGCGGTACGTGGATATTGTCGGCGTATACCTGGCATTTATGGCAAGCCTTAACATATTTATAGCAATTAGCCTCCATAGTCAACCAGTAGTATCCTGCTCTGAGAATTTTTCTTGCCATCGCGTGTCCGTTAGCATGGGCACCAAAAGATCCCTCATGGACTTCTTTCACAATTTTGCTAGCCTTTGCCGCATCTACGCACCTGACCAGGACCATATCATGATTTCTTTTATATAAAACTTCTCCATCGAGGAAGAAACTGGCAACTAATCTCCTCAAAGTTCTTTTGTCATTTTCTGAGGCATGATCAGGATATTCCTTGTTTTTCAAAAAACACCGGATATCATGATACCATGGTTGCCCATCCTGTTCTTCTTCAACCGACTGGCAAAAGGCTTGTCGATCTCGGCGTCAAATCTGGATAAGGGGCATATCCTCTTCTCTACCTATTCTAAACATGGACGAGAGGGTGGCTAGGGCGTCAGCCAACTGATTGTCCTCTCGAGGTATATATGCAAAAGTGACATCCTCAAAGTGCTCCAACAATTCCTTAATATAAGCTTGGTATGGGATCAACTTTGCATCTCGAGTTTCCCATTCACCTTTAACTTGATGGATAACTAGAGCTGAATCACCATAGACCTCCAAGTTGTTGACGTTAACATCAATTGCTACTTGTATTCCCATGATACAAGCTTCGTATTCAGCCATATTATTAGTATAATCAAAGCCTAACCTGGTTGTGATAGGTACATATTGTCCTTCGGGGGAGATTAATATGGCTCCTATGCCATGACCCATCATGTTGGATGCCCCATCAAACAACATCATCCACTTCTCTTTTACTTCCTGTTCCAGCTCACTAAATACTGCCATTAAATCGTCATCCGGAAACCCTTGTCTCATTTGCTGATAATCACTTAGAGGCTGTTGAGCCAAGTAATCTGCAAGCGCACTACCTTTAATCGCTTTTTGTGTAACATACACAATATCATATTCTGATAACAAAACTTGCCATCTGGCAATCCGTCCGGACAAAGCGGGCTTCTCGAAGATGTACTTAATTGGATCCATCCTAGAGATCAACCAAGTAGTATGGCTCAACATGTACTGTCTTAAACGATGAGCGGCCCATGCCAATGCGCAACAGGTTTGTTCTAACAAGGAATATTTTGCCTCATAGTCGGTAAACTTTTTGCTCAGATAGTAAATGGCATGTTCTTTCTTTCCAGATGCATCTTGTTGACCGAGCATACATCCCATGGCGTTACCCGTCACTATCAAGTATAAAATTAATGGTCTCCCTGGGACAGGAGGGACTAGAACCGGAGGGTCTTGCAAATATAGCTTAATCTTTTCAAAGGCTTCTTGGCAATCCTCATTCCAATTAATGGGCTAATTCTTGCGCAAGAGTTTGAAAATCGATTCACATGTGGCTGTTATCTGGAAAATTAACCTAGCGATGTAGTTTAGCCTCCCAAGAAACCCTCGCACTTCCTTCTCTGTTTTCATAGCCGGCATTTCCAAGATTGCGCGGACCTTATCAGGATCAACCTCAATTCCCCTTTCACTAACAATGAAGCCTAGCAGCTTCCCTGACTTCACACCGAAAGTGCATTTAGCTGGGTTCATTCTCAACTTGAACCTTCGAAGACGTTCAAATAGTTTTTGCAGGTTATCGAGGTGATCCTCCTCGGTTCTTGATTTGGCGATCATGTCATCCACATATACCTCGATCTCCTTGTGGATCATGTCATGAAATAATGTCACCAAGGCTCTCTGATATGTTGCCCTAGCATTTTTCAAGCCAAAAGGCATGACTTTGTAACAGAAAGTTTCCCAAGCCGTAATAAAGGTGGTTTTCTCCATATCCTCTTCAGCCATCTTGATTTGATTATATCTAGAGAAACCGTCCATGAACGAAAAGTAAAAGAACTGGGCAGTATTATCAACTAATACGTCGATGTGAGGCAGAGGAAAGTCGTCCTTTGGACTGGCCCTATTTAGATCCCTGAAATCTACACATATTCGTACCTTTCCGTCTTTCTTGAGGACTGGTACTATATTGGCAACCCACTCCGGGTATTTTGCTACGGCTAGAAAACCCGCATAAAACTATTTTTTCACCTCTTCTCGGATCTTTAGGGACATCTCTGGCTTCATTCTTCTCAACTTCTGCTTCACCGGTGGGCAGTCAGGCTTTAAAGGAAACTTGTGTTCCACAATCGACGTGTCTAATCCCGGCATATCTTGATACGACCAAGCGAAAATGTCGCTATATTCATGTAATAGTGACACTAATCGAGAGCGATTTTTGAACGCGCCTATCTTCACTTCTTTTTTATCCTTGTCAGTCCCCAGATTTATTAACTCGACAACCTCTTGGTGAGGTTGTATCAATTTAGATTCTCGCTCAACCAACCTTAGTAGTTCCCCAAAGGGCTCGCATTCGAATTTTGTTTCCTTATCCGCTTGATTAAGAAGACAGTCAAAATTACTCAATACAATACTAGCGTGATCATCATTAGGCAAGTTGTTTTCGGATCTGCAAATATGGGAAAAGGATAAGATATATGGATGTATTGGAGGAAGGAAGAGAATATTTCTGAAAGAAATCAGTGGTATTAATTGATCAATCATATGTACAAAATATTGTTTATTCACAAAATTTTACAGCAATTACAAATTACATGTAGACTGAATTTAAAATCACAGGAAGCTCGATGGTTTCCCAATTGTTTAGTTCATGTCCTGGTGGACAAGCTATCACTAAGTCATCCATGTTGAGCGGCTCTTCTTTATCAACTGCCGCTATCATATTTGGAGTCTCCAACCCAGCACTCCAAAAACTTTCTGCAATATGGAGCAGAGGGACCCTCTTTATTTGGGGCTTTCGCTTTTCCAGTCTAGCCCGCCTTTTTTCTTCCATCTCTTCCTTAAGCCTTCTTTTTTCTTCCTCAGTGGGTTTATACCCTAACCCGAACCGGTGCTTGTTCTTAATCATCTGCAAAGGCTGGGTTAATCCACCATTGTTTTTCCCCAATTTGTCTTCGGGTTGGAATCCATTCTTCAACATTATTTTGGCCATCATTAACAGGGCTCTCGGGGGCCGATGCTGGTCCACCACCTCTCCCTCCTTAACAGTGGTAACATTAGCAATTTCTAAAGCCTGGAAGTGAGTTTCCAAGGCTTCCTCAGCAGCCTCGATGTAGGGGGTATTGGTGCGCTTACTAACCAGAAAGTCCTCTTCAGCAGAGACAATTATCAGCCTATCGTCTACAATAAATTTCAATCTTTGGTGAAGAGTGGATGGCACCGCTCTAGCAGAATGGATCCATGGTCTTCCTAGGAGACAACTGTATACGGGCAAGATGTCCATCACCTGGAAGGTCACCTCAAAAATAACCGGGGCAATCTGCACCGGCAGATCAATCTCTCCAATAACTTTCCTTCATGACCCATCAAAGGCCCTAACCACTATTGAACTTGGCCTCAAGTGGGATGCTTCATAGGGTAACTTAGACAGGGTCATCTTAGGCATCACATTTAAAGAAGAACCATTGTCTATCAAGACCCGAGCCAGGATATGGTCCCTACATTTCACGGATATGTGCAACGCCTTATTATGCCCAGCCCCCTCTTCTGGAATTTCGCTATCAGTGAAGGTGAGGAAGTTGTTGGCGGTAATGTTATTTGCAATCCCTTCGAACTTCTCCTCCGAGAGGTTATGTACCACGTGCGCTTCATTGAGTATTTTCAATAACACCTTCCGATGAGGCTCGGAATTCATCATTAACGCCAACAAAGAAATCTTAGCTGGTATATGGTTTAATTGTTCGATTACCGAATACTCACTTTGCCTGATCATCCTTAGAAATTCACAGGCATCTTCTTCAGAAACAGGTTTTTTCAGTTCCCTTCTTTCTTCTTCTCTATTAGCTTCTGGCTCAGGACCAGCCAAAATTGCCTCCCCACAGGGCCGTCCCCTCCTCTCTTCTATAGGGGAGTAAATGCGACCACTCCGGGTCATACCCCCAACTCCAGCTATATTCACCACATCAATAGCTGCGCTGGTGGTGACTTCAATTCTTTCTTCCTCTGTCTTGCCTCCAGATACCTCGACATCATATTTCCAAGGTACCTCCTTATTGCTTTTATACGAGAATGGCCCTGGCACTTTTATAATAATCAGCCTCAAGTCGTTCGGTGTTGGGACAGCCGACTCTTCAGAGTATCTGATAACTAAAGGCATTGGACAACCGGGGAAGGCCTTATTAAGCATATTCACCTCAAACTCCACCTCCAAGCAGTTCACCGTTGGCCCCCATAATTTGGCAAAGGATTATTTCCTACGTTAGGAGCATCCTTCTCAAAATTTAACCACTTGGCATTTATCAGGTTCTGGACTTTATGTTTTAAACCTTGGCAGTTTTCAGTGGAGTGTCCCACAGCCCCAGCATGATAATCACACTTAGCAGCCGGGTCGTACCATTTGGGAAATGGTGGCTCCAATGGCTTCATAGGACATGGTGCGATTAAGGAGTTCTGTATTAGGCGGGGTAAAAGCTCAATATAGGTCATAGGAATAGGGTCGAAGTGTATAACTCTCTTTTCATTATTTTTCCTTTTTTGAGTTTGGTTAGTGTTTGGGCCAGGGTTTTAATTCCAAGCTTTTTGTGGAGGTTGGGGTGTGGTTGGTTGTGGCTGTGTCATGAACGGGGTTGTTTGCTGGAAAGCTGTGGGGGGTGTGTAAGGTGGTTGGTAGTTAGGTTGGGAGACGGCCACCATCTGAGGGTATGGTGCGTACTGAGGGTGGTAAGGTGTTTGGTAACTAGGTGGTGTAGGTGTGGAGCGATTTGGATCAAACGTGACATGGTGGGCCTCCCTTTCCTTCTTCTTCCAGGAATTAATGGTTGGCTTCTTCACATTTACATTGCCAACCGTATTATGTACAATTCTTCCGCGGCGCAGGCTGCTTTCAATTCGTTCCCCGATTAATATCATATCAGAGAAATAGGCTGAAAGACTACCCACCATCTTATCATAAAATGGTGCGGGGAGAGTGTCCATGAACATTCCTATCATCTCTCTTTCAAATAGAGGAGGTTGAACTTGGGCTTCCAGTTCTCTCCATCGTTGAGCATATTCTTTAAAGGCCTCATATTCTTTCTTAATCATATTTTGCAACGGAGATCGATCCGATGCCATCTCTATATTGTATTTGTACTGCCTAAGAAAGGCGTCTGCTAGATCCTTCCAAGATCGGATATGGGTTCGCTCCAACTGAGTATACCAGCTGGCTGCAGCTCCTGTAAGGCTATCTGGAAGCAATGGATCAGAAGCTTATCATCGTGCGCATGCAAGGCCATCTTTCTACAGAACATCGTGAGATGACTTTCGGCGCATCCCGTTCCTTTATATTTTTCAAATTCGGGCATCTTGAACTTGGGCGGAATTATCACGTCAGGGACTAGACACAAGTCAGAAGCATCTACTAGTCCATAGCTGCTGCCTTCAATGGCCCTGGCTCTCTCTTCTAGGTGTTGCCATCTACCACTGAGAGGTGTCTCTTGACTAGGAGTTTTTGGCCACTGTTCATTCACTACTGGCCCAGCTGTATGATGCCCACCGGGTCGGATGGTCTGGCCATAGGTATTTGGTAGAGGGAAAGGTGGCTGTTGTGGGTTTAGTGGGTAGGTAGTCATGGGGATGGAATTGGTAGGATTCTCAAAGGTAGTAGTATTCATGTATGTATAGTTGGGATTAGTGTTTTGTGGGTAAGAAGCTGAAGTACTTGTATGTAGAGGATAAGCAACAGGATTTGTGTTGTAAGTGGTTGATGGATTTATATGTGGTGGATATGTAGTAGGATGGTTTGGGTATTGGGTTGATGGGTTTATATGTGGTGGATAAGTAGTAGGATGGTTTGGGTATTGGGTGTGAGTGAGAGGATTCTCAGTAGTGTTTGTAGGAACGCCCTGTGTCGGCTAAGGGTTTTGACCGAATGAAGGTATAAACCCTGGTGGTATCCCATAAGGAGGCCACTCACGATCGGTTACCACCTGAACAGGACCCGATGTGTCAGTCACTGCTGCTGTCTCTGCCCCAGAGGGTCCCTCTGCATTCTTCTCTAGCAGCTTCATAACTTTTGCCAACTGATCCCTCAGATCAGCAACCTCATTTCGCAGCTCTTCATTTTTTTCTTCTAGCTCATTCATCATTTTGGTCTTTGAACGTGTGCTGTAGGGATGCTGAGGAATGCGTTAATCCGCTATTTTGTTTTCTGTGAACAAAGTAAGTCAGTTAATTATAAACATTTTTATAAATTTAAGCATGTACTAAGTGTGTGCCTACGATAGAGGACCCGTCATCTTGACGAGTATTTTAGCCGCAAGCGTGCTTTGGGTGAGTGTGAAATGGAAATTAATGCGGTATCAGACACAGATATGCAAGAAAGTAGATTCATTATTCATAGAATAATTTATCAGGGTACAACTTGCTCTTCTTTTTCAGCTAATGCAATGTATTTGTTCATTCTCAAGATTAATTCTTTACAAAAATGAAGAAACTCTTCGACTTCAGGCGGAGTGTGCAGCTGATGTAATGATGCCTCAGCCCTTGAGTAATGGCGGGACTTCTTCAATAGCAGTATTTGCTAAGCTAGCCAACCTCCCAAAGCATTTGGTCCAGTGGTTGGCCGTGTCTTTGTACCATTGCATCTCAACCTATAGATCACTGATACCCCTCTGTTGCATCCTGATTACTTCAATAACTTTCCATTTTTCTTCATCAACTTCCTTTCCCCATTCGGCTAACAAATTCTGAATTCTTAGATTCAAGTCTTCTATATGTTGTTGCAGCACACTCTTTTCATCTACTAGTCGACTTGTTTCTACTTGTGCCCTATTTTTTTCATTCGTTGCTTGGTCCGTTTCCCGCCTGAGCTTATGAACACGATCCCTCAGTTGCTTGACTGTATCTCTCATCCTCTGATTTCCTTGCAAAGCTGTGTCCCTTTCCTGCGCCCTCAGTCCCAATTCTTTATTGGCTGCCTGGAGACTCATATGAACATTAGCCGCGTATTCTCGTTCGGACCTTTGCTGTTCTCTAAGACTTTCCATGACAACTTCCTTTTCTTGGTTTTCTCTTCTTAGTTCAGTATTTTCTTGTTGGGCCTTCAATACCCTTTCCTCTAGCTTGCTATTTTCTATGGTCATGCTTTCCAGTTTTGCCCTCAACTCTTTAAAAGTTTCATCCTCAATGACTACGGATTCTTTTTGACCTCCGGAGTTGGACCCTTTCGGTTTGAAAGGCAACTTAATTTGCTGTACTCTTTCTCGAACCCATTGTTTATATTCCTCTTTGGCTGCACAACTTCTAACCCTCAACTCCTTTCCCTTTATTGTAGTTACGCTACAGGCTTCTCTAACTCTTCGAAGTATTTCGACAAAATCACCTTCGTAGTTCAGGATGAATGGGGTTAATAACTCACCTGACGGGGGTTCCTTAATGGGGTAAGCCAATTGTCTTTGCCCCAGTATAGGGTTATAATTGATGCAGCCTTGGATTCCCATGAGTGGAACATTTGGGAATCCCTTATAGTGGTAAATGAGAGATGTCTTTTCCCGCCAAGCTGGCTGCCATCTAATCTGATCTTCCGTTAAGCTGGCGAGGTGGGCAGCCCATTCATGACTATTCGTCTCTTTTAGTGGATAACACAGCATATCTGATATAGGGCATCGTACTTTGGTATTTCTTTTGAATATGTGAGCTGTTAACCAAACATATAGCATAGGGAGACAGCACACGAGCTTCTTTCCTTTTTTCTCATGGCAAAAATCCAACGTACCATACACATCAGCTAAAAGAGCAACAACGGGATTTTCCATCCTAGTTTTCCTGGCTAGAAATATGTCAATAGCTGCTTGATCCACAAAACCTTCTATGCTGGGAAAGAGCACCAAACCATAGATGGTGAGAGCTAATACATCTG
This sequence comes from Canavalia gladiata, assembly GCA_037954105.1. Classification (NCBI taxonomy): domain Eukaryota; kingdom Viridiplantae; phylum Streptophyta; class Magnoliopsida; order Fabales; family Fabaceae; genus Canavalia; species Canavalia gladiata. The sequence continues at coordinate 30,426,308 of CM075663.1, forward strand.
AGAAGACATCCCACTGGTTACTGTCGGCCAAATATCGCAAATAGTCTTCAAGGAACTCCCTAGAAAGCCCCCTTATTCGGTTCTTATCCTGATAATCCTTCAGAAGATCACTATCCTGCAATCCCAAAGCTTGTGTTGTCACTCAGAACGAGGCATGGTGTTCCAAATGGTTATATGGCTTAGTTCCTTCTAATGACAAATCCAAAATCTGCTCATATTCCTCCAAGGTAGGCGCCATTTGGAAGTCAAGGAAAGTGAATCATCTGAGAGGAGGGTCGTAATACTGTGCTAAGGTCGTGATTGCGTCTTCCTGTACCCTGACCTTCAACAAACCCAATATATTTCCATACTTCTTCGTGAAAGACATTTGTTGTTTGTTGGTCAATTTATTTCCATACTCTTCTAAGACAGATGAGTCTACCAGCCTGGCGCTAATACGTCTCTTCTTTCTCAACTGTACTGTTTCCACATTAATTTCCATTTCACCCTCTTCTTTTATACTCTTCAAGAATCTGGGTCCTCAAAAGAAAAGAAAACAAAAATAGGCGCACAAGTCAGATATTTATAAAGCAAATGAGTGCATGGTATGGTAGGACTTATGAAGATGAAATGCTTTGTTTCGATGCATGTTATGGTTGATGTACATGCATGCAAGATGTTATGTGAATTTAATATGTGCATGCGATATGCATATAGGCAAGGATCTTGCATGGGTTCTGTACTCTGCCCCTCTTCTTCTTCTTCTTCTCTTTTTTTTTTCGTCATGCCATGCAAAAGACATGATTTATTTATCGTACAATAAATAAGTATAAAAGAACTGTGTGCCCTTTCAGTGTCCTATAACGGGTATCCCGTCCTAGGGAGCTAGGCTTCTCTAATGCATGAGCCTCTCATAAGGGTGGTTTGTATTCTTAAGGTATCAAGGTCACTAGAGCCAAGTTCAGTTTACGATGCTTGCTACAATAGTAGGAAATGCTACCAGTTGTAGGGCATTGTAAATAGGACGCACTCTAGCTGGGGTTTTCGTGATTGTCAAACAGGACGTGCATCCAAAGTGACACCACTAGACCCCTCTATCCTAGGCTTCACTCAAACCCAAGTTCAGGGCCCCACTCGTGATAAATGCATATGCAACGTATGAGGGCACACAAGTAATTGGGATACCTGCAATTGGGGAAATGTACAGATATATATTGCAATTTATAGTTCGTCTACCCTAAGGTTTATATAAAGAATAAACAAACAGATAAACAGATGAATGAATCATGCAAATAAATAGGAAAGGGATCGAAACAAAACACACTCAATTGAAATGGGCTTGACTCTCTAAAGGTCCCCAATGGAGTCGCCATCTGTTGCAACCATAATTCCGACGGGACGACGAGCTCACTAAATATTTAAAAATAGAATTTTATCGTATATGGAGCCGCCACCAAATTTTATTTTAAGGGAAAACATTTGGAAAAACCCTAACTTGAGGAAGAAAACCTAGGTTCGGGAGTCGGTTACAAGTAAGGAAGGTATTAGGCACCCTACTCGCCCGTTCCAAGGAACGGTACCCTTAAACTGAGCGTGTGATATTTTGAAAACTATTTGATCCCTTAAAATAGAATAGAAAATAAATAGGTTCATGGAAAATAACCTGACAGGACTTGATCCTGCTCCTACGTATTCCCGGGGTGCAATGGGAAACTCAAGGCTATGTAGTTCTGGTTTTGAAAATTACTTTGATGGAAAGGGAGCATTTTGAGAGGAGATTGAAAGGAAGATCCTTAATCCACATGCACAGAGTCGAAGGTAAACGAAGGTTGGACGACGAGTCATATGGTTCTCCAAACATCGAAAGACAGGGCAGGCTGCACTTCCAACTTTGGAGCTCATTGCGTGAGATCTTGGGTCTTTTAGGAACTTTAAAAATTTATTTTGGAGGAAAGGGAATGATTTTAAAAGAGTAATAAAAGGGAGATCCTTAGTCCACATGCACAGAGTCGAAGGAAAGCGAAGGTTGCACGACGACTCATATGATTCTCCAAACATCGAAAGACAGGGTATGCTGCACTTTCAACTTTGGAGCTCATTGTGTGAGACCTTGGATCTTTTAGGAATTTTGAAAATTTATTTTGGAGGAAATGGAATAATTTTGAAAGAGTATTAAAAGGGAGATCCTTAATCCACATGCACAGAGTCGAAGGAAAGCGAAGGTTGCACGACGACTCATATGATTCTCCAAACATCGAAAGACAGGGTATGCTGCACTTTCAACTTTGGAGCTCATTGCGTGATACCTTGGATCTTTTAGGAATTTTGAAAATTAATTTTGGAGGAAATGGAATAATTTTGAAAGAGTATTAAAAGGGAGATCCTTAATCCACATGCACAGAGTCGAAGGCAAGCGAAGATTGCATGACCACTCATATGATTCTCTAAATATCGAAAGACAGGGTATGCTGTATTTTCAACTTTGGAGCTCATTGCGTGAGATCTTGGATCTTTTAAGAACTTTGAAAATTTATTTTGGAGGAAAGGGAATGATTTTGAAAGAGTATTAAAAGGGAGATCCTTAATCCACATGCATAGAGTCGAAGGCAAGCGAAGGTTGCATGACGACTCATATGATTCTCCAAACATCGAAAGACAGGGTATGCTGCACTTTCAACTTTGGAGCTCATTGCGTGAGACCTTGGATCTTTTAGGAATTTTGAAAATTTATTTTCGAGGAAAGGGAATAATTTTGAAGGAGTATTAAAAGGGAGATCCTTAATCCACATGCACAGAGTCGAAGGCAAGCGAAGGTTGCACGACGGCTCATATGATTCTCCAAACATCGAAAGACAGGGTATGCTGCACTTTCAACTTTGGAGCTCATTGCGTGAGATCTTGGATCTTTTCTTGTACACTGGATCCTTCATGTATATAGAAATCTGAATTCAGGTCATTTCTTGTTATCCACCTTTTACCTTTGATTTTAAAAAAACAGAGTTTCTATTCTAGGTGTTTTGCTGTCATAATTTTAACATTAATTTGAATTGCAACCTTTCCTTCATCCGTGGCTGGGATGCTGTTTGATCTGCATTAGGCTAGCTTATCCATCAAGTTTGAGGGAGTGTATCTGGCCATTAGTTAGTAGATCCTGAACCTTGACCTACAAGAATGCTAGACACCACCAAAATTTATCCATGAAATTCACTCCACTCAAAATTTGTATTCAATTTGACCCATTTGTCTATAAGGCCACTTTTAATTTCAGATACTGTGGCAATCTTAAACCTGTTGTCAAAATGCAAACCAGAACCACTTATTTCAATCCTAAACTCATGGCTATTAAAGGGATATAACTAGACCTAAGAACCTCTCCTCGACCCAACTAGGATTGACTAGCCGTTATAATGTAGTTTCTGTTGAATTCCTAGATTGACTCATATTTAAGGACCTTCTAGCTTACTCCAGGAATTACTAGACTAGGCTTGCCCCCAGTCTGCCAAATTGGCAAAAACCAATCTGGGAAACATACCTAGCTTAAACCAACCAAGATTTTCTTTATGGAAATTTCCTTCTTGTGTGTCTAATGATTCAATTAAGCAGGAGCAGATTACAGTGAACCAACTTCCATGGCTGGCCTAGAATGATCTATTCCTTGCACTGGCCAAGTGATTCTGGAACAGATTTACTAGAATTGGGACCTAAATTCTGATAAATTTATGCCTATGGATGTATGCTTTTATTAGTTAAAAATTTAAGCTTGTTTTGCTGCAACTATGACCTTAAGGAGCATCCACATTTTTTCCTAGAGGTTTCCTTAGCTTATCAGTTCACATAGAGGCCATTTTAGTCACAACCTTCCCTTGGTTTGGTTGAGGTAGGCCCCTTAAGAATGGATGAAATGAACCTGGCCATGTAGGTTCTGCTCCTGTAGCTGTTCTCGGATTGTTTTATATTTTCCCCTTGCCTTTGCTAAGTTGGTTCAATTCCTCTGATATTTACATGAGTTCCAAACCCAGTCATTATCCTATGACTATTGATATGGAAGATTTAAGACATGCGCATATTTACATGAGTTCCAAACCCAGTCATTACCACATGCAGGTTCAGATCTGAGATATATTTACAGGGGCAAGCTAAAGGAAATTTCCAACTTGACATGCCTAAGTTCTAAACTCAGCATCCTCTAACAGTTTATTATGTACAGAAGCATGCATTCCTCAAACCATAGCTAAAACCAAATATCAGATCATAGACTTAGGTTCAATTTCCAATTCTAAATCAGTTGTCAAAATACTTCTTGAAGCATATAAGGGCAGACCAAACCTCAGGGCCACCTACCTGCTAAACCGACCACTCTTGGATTCAACCAGGGTGCTTAGTCTACATTACCCTGGTGCAGCTGTATGGGAGGAAATAAAAGACTCTTCTTCAGTCCCTGCTATGCCAAAAAAATTTGCATTAGGTGCAACCTAGGACTATTTACTATATTCACTAGAGAAAACAGAATCCTACCTATCAAATCCCATTCCTACCCATTTCTCATTTTTGGGAGTCAACTTTTGTTTTTGATTGGGGTTAGGTTCGGATCTATTTCTGTTTTTTTTGCTCTGGAACCATGGATTGCATTGCAAGCAAGGCATTGGGTGGGCCATCAAAACCAATATTGACCTTCATATTGACCAAGCATCAACAACAGATACTCAAATGGTTTTGGTGACTCAAGACCTTGTTTAATTCACTGAACAGACCCTATCACTTAAGCTATAAATTTGGTTTGGTGCCTACCAAATACATTCTGCTACCTTAACCACTGCCACAAGCTGATTATGGTACCAGTCTAAGCCAAAAGGGTCTTTAGAATCCAAATTTGTCTTTGTTTTCACTAAGGCCAGGACCAGATTCTGCCCCTGGTTCCAATTTCTTTACCTAAGGTGTGTAGTCTGGATTCAGGACGAGTGAACCTGGGAAAAGGAACTAGCTGCCAAGGCTAGCTTACAATTAGCTCATTCCTGCCTAGGCTAAGGATTTTTATACATGAATCTGTCTCAGGATAATCCCAAAACCATTATAACCCCTATCTGTTTAGGTCCATGACTTACAAAATTAGGCCCTGATATTTGCCAGATTATTATTATTCCTATTATTATTATTATTATTATTATTATTATTATTATTATTATTATTATTATTATTATTATTATTATTATTATTATTATAATAGCCGCAACAAAAAACAAATATGTTATTATTTCCTATTTTCTTAGTCAGGATAAAAGTTATATTAGATGATACGATAACATAATAACATAAAATAATAAGGTTAATCTATCGTATCCTACTTATTAAAAAGATATTAAAAATATCATAGGATAGGAAAAATTTTCATATCATGTCGTATCTAATTTCTAGTGTTTGCTCATCCAAGGGCATATTCTATCATAAGCATAATTTTGATTATGTAAAAAGTTGATAGAACATGATGAAATATTTTCTTTTTCTTGTCTTTCTTTTAATAATAATAACAAAAATAATATTAATATTAAAAATAAAAATATCATTAATAAAAATACTCATAATAAAACCAATTTATTAATAATTAATATTAATATAAACAATATTTTTAATAATAATAATGAAATTAATTATTGTATTAATATATTAATAATTATCATATTAATTATAAAAAATAATAATATTCTTATTATTAATAATACTATTTACAATATAAATATTAATAACAATAATAATGATGATAATTTTATTGATATTATTATTATATTGATAAAAATATAAATAATAATTTAATTATTATTATTATTATTATTATTATTATTATTATTATTATTATTATTTTCCAATCATTAATCTTTTCATTGTTTGCTTGTCTTTCTCTAGCACTCATTAATGGAGATTTGTTTCTTCCTTGCCACTTTTCATTTATAATCTTTGTTTTTAAACTTAGTATACTGAAGTTTGGTATCGTTCTAATATTTTTATTTAATTTTGTTAAAAATTGTTTTTCAAATATTATATGAAATTTCGGTAAAAGAATAATTTTATCATTTATTCATAATTTATATTATAATTGGTTATTATTTATTCATCCCAAATATAAATAAAGATAACATAATATTATTTAATTTTTTTTATCTTAATCCTTAATAAAAACCAAATAAAATGAATTATATTATATTTTATTATTTTCTTATCCTATCTTTTTTCTATTTTATTATGATATTCAATTTTATTCTATTCACGAGTCGGATTCTTACTACCAATTAGACTTTTACAACATATTTGCCTAAAAAGAACTAATAAACAAATTAATGTGTCTCTAGGCAGTACGGAACATTGACTTACCTCTGTTTCATCAAATCACGGAGTTTCAATCAACTATATGCGATTAATTAATATAGACTATAAAAAGTCTATATTGATGCTGCAAATTTATAATATTTCATATAATAAAAGCTAAAATTATTTAATCCCATGCAAATGTATGGCAAGATTTTCTGTCACCAAACTATATTGTTAAAGAGAGCAAATAGAGTGTGTGTATTGTTTACGTATTTACTAACTTCAAAGATTGATGTGTTTGTGAGGCAAGGATTGCCTTTAAATAAATAATGAGATATGGAATTATAGCATATCTATATTACATTATTACCTTCACCTTATCAAATTAAGTGGGTCATAGAAAATTTCTACATTGTAATTTGGATTTTTTGGTAATGTGTTAACATGCCAATAGCATTCTACTTTGTGCCAATTGTTTTTAAAGGGGACATGGATATTAGAAGATTAGTCTAATATCGGAGAGATCCATTTCGAAAAAAAGATGTGTTAAAAAATGTATGTGAAGGAATTAGTATGTAAGTAAAAGAGAGAAAAAAATATAAAAAAATAGAGAATAAAAAAATAAGGATAAAAAAATAGAAAATGGATAAATTTTTTTATCGAATATTAGATTTGTTTTTAATATATGGGGCAACAGTTTCCATTAATAATATAACATACGTTCTTGATGAAATATTCTATATCAACTGTACAATACGTATATATAAAAATCTTATTTGTATATATTATGACGATGCACCGATTAGAAATAAGAAAAAATTAGTAATATTCTATTTTATAAAACAGTTAAAAGTTTAAAAAGCATCATTACTTATGAAAAAGTATTTTATTATTATTATTTAAATTGACCTTGTAGTAGTAAGTTTTGGATTTTTTATTTAGCAATAATAAGCACTCTCATCATGTGTCACTGTTACTATTCTAAATTTTGTTGTTAGCGTTGAAGTTGATTGGTGCAATAATATCAAAGAGTGGATTTTAACTTCCATCTTCGTCTTTTAAGCACCATAATTACTTAAAAAATTAGGCAAAACATTACAAATAATAGGTTAGCAGTGAATAATGTCATGCTTATGTTTTTGTTGTGTGTGTTCACGGATTAATGAAAAAAAATAACATGTTTTTTTATGGATATTATGTTATATTAGAATTTGAATAGGATGTTTATTCATTAGAAAAATAAAGAAATTAATATTTAAGAAATATTGAAATAATTATTTAATTTATAATATATATTATATTAATTTTATATATTATATATTTTAATTAATTAATTTTGATATATTTGTAACATAAAATTAATTTATGATAACATAGAAAGAGAAATAAATTTTAGATAAATATAATAAATGTTGTACTTAAACTGTAGATGGAAAGTGTAAATATCAAATTATGTTTGAGGATAAATTTAAAAATTAAAATAAATTATTTTGTTTAAATTCGATAAAAAAAAAACAACTAAAAAAAGAAGAAGAAAAAAAAGAAAAAAAAATTATCATTAAAAATAAATAAAAAAAAGAAGAAGAAAAAAAAAGTATAAAAAAAATACAATAGTTTAAGATGACAAAAAATAATAAAAAAAGAAGATAATTTTTAAGAAGTTATTAGAGTTAGTTAAGTTAATTACAAGTTAATTAAAATTAAATAAATAAAAAAGAAAAAATAAAAATTCAAAAAATAAAAAAAATTAAATAAATAAAGTTTGTAATATAATAAATCAAACAAAAAAAATATAAAAATAAAAAAATAAAATAAAAAATGGATAGAATTAGAAAACTAAAAAGAAAAAAGGAAAAAAATAAAAACAAAAAAAATAAAAAAAAACAAAATTGAGAGAAAAAAATAAAACAATAAAGATGAAAACAAAAAAAAAAGAAAAAACAAAAAAAATAGAAAATGAAATAAGAAAAAAAGAGAAAGAAAGTGGGCCACTCAAGATTTAAAAAAGGGAGGGTTCAATATATAAATGAAAAAGCAAATTCGAAGGGAGATTTTTGGGCGGGGCTCGCTATTTCCGGGGCTTTTTTTTTTAGTTTCAACTTCTCTGGATTTTTTTAATGCTCTATTTAGATGAAGGAAAATAGAAGGAAGGAAAAACGAGGAAAGAAAATAAAAAAAAAGTTGTTTGGTGCGTCTTATTTTTAATGAAAGAAATTTTTTTTTTTCATGGAGTCTACATATTTTTATTTTCCCTTTCCAGCCGTAAGAAGTGAGGGACAGTTTTTTTTTATTATTTATTTTAAGTTATTAAAATTATTATTTATTTTTTAAAAAATTATAAAAATTAATAAATTAATAAATTATATTTATGAAAAAGATACAGTATAAAAAAATATTTTAAAATTTTATATAAAATAAAATTTATACTACTAATATATTCTTTTTTTTTTCACTCGTACAAATGAAAAAAGAAATTTTTTTCCTTCTTTCTTTTTTTTTTCTATTTTGTGTGTGATCCAAACATAGCATAAGAAAACCGCTCCGGAGCTTTCTCTTGTCTTCCTATGGGGACGATCACCAAAAGGACGCCATTAGCAGCTGAGCAAGGAAGAAACCTCCACACCTGCTTCACTTCAACAGCATTCAGCGAGATTTGTTCTGTATCAACGAAAAAGGAGTTCCTATTCTAGCATAGCCATACGACTACAGAATACTTGCTGCAAGAGAGGCTCTGAAGAACATTCCAAGAAAGGAGGAAATCAATCCAAAAGATAATCATAAAGCATGGTGCGATAGAGAAAAAGTTCAAGAAGATAACATGATGGTGGAGAATCCAGAGGCAATAGGAAAGGAATTCTGCAGAATTCTTCAAAGAAGCAGGAGAAAAACTTAGTGCCCAGTGAGGGGAGTGTATCGATAAAATTTTCAGGTAAGCTTCTCATCAAGTTTTAGCTTGATTTGAATGTAGTCAGAGGTGAGTCTACAACTTAGGATCTTCGAGTCTTTGTATGCATAATAGAATTGTTTAGAAAACGAGTTATAGGGTTGTGAACGCAAGCCACACTCGCGCTTATGCATGTCATAAGCTTGTCATCCCAGTACACTAGGGACCATCATGATGTACATGCACCTGGATCGGATAGCGACGCTGCCCCTGCTCTGAGCCAAGATAATGAGTGCTAAAGTTGGAATGGGCCTGACGATGGTCAATGTGGTTATCATAATAGGTTTGCTCTCTGATCCCTTACATGCATGTCTGTGGTACGAATGCAAGCCCATGTTACTGATGTTAATAAGATCCAAGACCACAAATGGTGGTTCACATCGGTAATAGATCGCATTGGTTCCCCCTGGGTCCCTGCCCACCATGCACATGCTGCACCACTCTAACTCGCATATAATCACTGGTTCACATAGATCATGGGTGACATGTACTCAGAGAGCCTCACAAGTTCTTTCATATGTCTTTGATTTAGCATTCATAGTTGCCAAATAATGAACACGATGAGTCCCAATCTGCATGTCAAGTTCCTTTCTGCATGGCCTATGAGTAGGAAGTGCGACCTTCAAAAGGGTTCAGCTTGTACCCTGGAGATGTGCAAGAGTAAGTCTGACCTAGACGTATACATGCATGGTTTGAAGCTTGACAAACCTAGCCTCCAACAAACCTGGTCCTCCATGCTGATCCCACATCCGCCATACATTTGGGACGTCAGGAGACCCAACCAAAAGCAGGGTGAAATGGCTTCATTTGTTACCCACAACCTTCTGAACTAGTGTTCGAGCCTCAGTTAAAGATTTCCTCCAAGTACATCTTTAAGTGATCGGGAGCATGGGATTGTGCCCAAGAAACCACATGGGAGTATGCTTCACAATTGAAGCCCTTACGTGAAATCCAATACATACACATAGTAGTTGCTTTAATAGACAGAGAAAAGAAATACTCGAATAGTGATGTCCCCATGCCCTCTAGATGAGTCACGTGGTTTACCTTCTAGCTAAATTCTGCCTCTGCATGTCCTTAATTAATTCAAAGGAGTTCTATCATCAATTGGTAGCCTAGTTCAAATGGCAAGCACGTTGCTTAAGAACTGCAAGGCCTGAGTTCGATTCTCCCTGCCAACCTTTTTTCTGGCAAATAATAATCATGCTTTTGTTCCTCATATAAATTTCGAAAGCAAGATTCTAACTAGAGTTTGGGGTGTAGCTGAGTGGCCAGGAATATTGGGAACATTGCACACAAGTCTCAGAGCATAAGTTTGATCCCCCCTGTGGCAACTTTGTTTGTAAATGGAAATTAACGTTCAATCCTCAATATGGCCATAGAAAAACAAGGTTATGATCAATACTTAGGTATGGCTGAGTGGTTAATCAGCTAACCACATCCTCCAGGACGTGGGTTTGAAACCCCCTGGGACAAGCCGCGCGCCTTGTAGACGACCCCCAAGCCGCACGAGCCATGCAGATCAGCCACCAAGTGAGCTCTAGCCTCCAGCTAAGCCATTTAAGGCCTACACTTTCCAATATTACATGCAGGCCCCCCAGACTCTCCATAATTACCATTAGCCCCCCAGATTTTCTCAAAATTACAATTTCACCCCAAACATTCCTCTAATTACAATTTAACCCTAAACTTTCCATAATTACAATTTAACCCCACACTTTCATTAATTCCAATTTAGCCCCTATACTTCCCTAATCACAAATATGCCCCTACACTTTCCAAAATTCCATTTAAACCCCTCAACTTTCCAAAATTGAAATTAAATTTTTTTCTCCCAAAATTCAAATAAAGTCCTATTTCTTCAAAATTCAAGTTTACTCATTTCCTCAAGATTCAAATAAAAATTCTTTTCGTCAAAATAGAAACTAATTTCTTTTCTTCAAATAAAATCAAATTGAATTCAAGGTTAATTCTTTTCTCTCAAAGTTTCCAAATCAACTTCAATTCCTTTTCAAATCTAACCACTTCTTTTCATATCTTTATTATGATTTGATCTTTCCCAAATGTTTTTGGGATCTTTGGTCTCACGCGACAAGCTCTAAATGGGGAACTGGCAGTTCACCTACTGTTCAACGTTTAGTAGTTCGTATAGGCCCCCGTGCTGCCGTAGCCGCCTCGGACCTTGTGCATGAGTGGACTGAAGGACCTTTCAAAAAATGAAAATCTTTTCAAAATATCATATTCCCGTTAAACATCTCTGAAGGTCAAGCCTTCACAAAGCAGAACTACGTAAGCCTTAAGTTTCCAATTGCACCGGGGAATACGTAGGAGCAATATCAAGTCCTGTCAAGCTAACCTCCATCAAGCTATTTATTTCCATGCTAATTAAAGGGATCAAACAATTTTCAAAATCACACACTCAGTTTTAGGGTACCGTTCTTCGGAACGGGCGAGTAGGGTGTCTAACACCTTCCCTATTTGTAACCAATTCCCGAACTTCGAATCTCTTCCTCGAGTCAGGGTTTTTCCAAGTATTTTCCCTTTAAATAAAAATTTGGTGGCGACTCCACTTAAATAAATAAAACTATTTTCAAATTTTAGTGAGTTTTCATCTCGTCGTGATTACGGTTGCGACACTAAGAATAGAAGGCAAAGTATCAGAGCTAGTGAAAATATGTTGCTTGATTAAAATGTGTGATATGCTTATGATATAGATTACCACTCAAAGAGTGTAGAGAAATAAGAAGAATTGTGATTAAGAAATGAATGAAATGATAGTCAAATGATATATGTGAAATGATATAGTATGATCTTAAGAAAATGTAAAGTGTATAAATGTCTTGTAAGAGAAGGATGAAATCAAGAATAAGTACTTGTATGCTTAAAACAAAAGTTAATTTCTATGACTTTTAAAAAAAATCCACATTATATTAGGATTTTTCTTAAGGATAATAGTGAATTTGTATGCATGTCATTTCTTATAATAAACTAATCTGGATGGATTGAAAATGTTGACATAAATAATTGGTAGAATCTTACTGAAAAACTTTGTTTCACACCCCCTCTCCCACCATTTTCTTTCCCATATCCTAATGGTGTCATTCATGAAGGCGGTGGTATTTGTAGAGATTAACAACGTAAACCGGATGGTTGGAGACTAGAGATCCCCACAGTTGGAGCGCTACTAGGAATTTTGTCTTACCTAACAATGTAAGTTTTTGAAAATAATCATGTAATATGTATGATAGATAACAGGTACGTATAGTAGTATGTAATATGTGAAATAATTATATAATATATGTAGTGATGTATGAAAAGGTACTAATTCTCTTGCACTAACTTTTGAACATAAGAGTATGTATAAATTATCAAGGTCTGTATAAATAATATGAACCGGTATTGTGTGCATTAATATATTCAATATCAAGTAATTAAAGAAAATTAAGGCATGGGTGACAGTGCTTGATTGTTTATTTTCTGCTATGATGATTTGTATGCCGAGGCTCGCATTATCAACTAAGGTTTTAAAATAAAAGTTTTCTCACATTTTCAGTATCAGTAATTTCATCATGAAGGAACAGTCTAATAATGAAATCATGAATATGACTTAAGCGTAAAACGAGCTTCATTTTTTTAGGATGTTACATTATGGTATCAAAGCAGTTCATCCTTAAAGATCCTAAGGATGGTCTGAAAATACTTCTAGAGCATGCCCACATTTTGTGTTAGAATTATAGGTCATGCTTTTAATCCAGTTAGTAATCTGTGTGCATGACTGCTTTATGATTTGTACGATTGGTGACTAATATGCTTGATTTCACTACTGAGTTTGATCATCTCAATTTCAGTGCATGTGTGTTCAAAATCCAATGGAAAAAGCAAGGCATGGTAGAGGACGTCTTAAGAATGTAGAAACCTTAGAAGCCCTAGTGCCAAAAGGTATAAGTAGCCATAACTAAGTGTAAACATCCAATTATGTCTGAGGCCACATTTTTAAAATTAATTAGTGAATAAGAATAATTTAAATAATAAATAAACAAACCAAGAAGCAAAGAAATAAATAGAAAATGAAAAAAACAAAAAGCAAAAAACAGAGAAACAAACAACAAGAAGACAGAAGAAGAAAATTATGAAAAAGAAAAATAAAAAGCAAAGGAATAGAAAAAACTAAAAACAACCAAAATAAATCTGAATTATATTTAAAAATAAATAATAAAATATGAAATTAAAAAAAAAACAAAATCTGAAATAAAAATAAAATATATATATATATATATATATATATATATATATATATATATAACAGATACAATAATTGATAAATTAATTAAAACACAAAAAATCCGAAAATATAATAAAAAGGAACATTGGTAAAAATAGGAAAAGAGAAAATTGGAAAATAAAGATAAATCTGGAAAGAAAAAGATAAAAACAGAAAAAGATAAAAAATAAAATATAATAAGAAAACAAATTACAAATGAAAAAGAAAAGAAGAAAATAAAAACAAACAACACAAAACGGATTTTAATAACAGAAAAAACAGAATTGAAAATTAAAAAAAAAACAGACGAATTAGAGAGAAAAAAGGGAGGGAGGACGTGAAAAAGGAGTTTTGCATACATGCGGAAAAAAAGGAAGGATCGTCAAGAAGAAGGGGAGAATAATTAGGCTCAAACAAGGAGGGAAGAAAAAAAAAAGGAATTCGTCATCGCTGGGGCTGAAAACTTAGAAGAACGGCTGAGTAGATTTTGCTTCTATCGCAACCGAAGAAAATTCACGTCAATCTTGCATAGCGTCATGAAGGGTCGCACTCTCTGCTTTCATTGGAAAATTTGCTAAGTTCTGCAAATAAAATTAAAGAAGTATGATGGGAGAAGGTAAATGAAAGAAGGTAAGATAGATATGCGGAAAGTTGGGCTCATCAAGATTTTAGAAAAGGAAAATCTAAAGAAGAAAAGAGGCCTTGATTCTAGTGGGGAAGGACCACCCACATTTTCGGCAAGCACTTGAATCATAAAGCGAAGGGAAGGAAGAGTTCGGTTGATGAAAGCGCGGGTGTAGCAGCATGATCACTACAACGACTTCGTACATGTTAGTCACGCCGCTTTCTTGAATCAAGAACATGGCATCAATTAATTTTGATTTATGCTTGAGTTAAGGAAGAACCTTGTGATAATCTTATTTTGCTTGAGTTAAGGAAGAACCTTGTGATAATCTTATTTGAACGCTGTGTCATTCTTGTGTGAAGATCTGGTTGATTGATATGATTGGAGAGATGTGGTTTGCTAAATTTCAATCGTGGCCCCTATTAAGACATCACTGCGAAAATTCGATCTCCATTCAATTGATGATATAATTCGGGAAGGATTCTTAATTCTCAGTTGTTTGCTATATGTTCATAGGATCTGCAAATTGCATTTTTTAGTTTGAATGTGATTATATAGCTCCGTGAGTACCTTACTTCCCTCCTAAGATTCGTGTAGTCTTTGTAAATTTAGGAGTCCCATCTGTAATTTGATTTGTTGTACAAAGAAATTGCATTAAGTGTTGTACCAGAGGCTCTTATTATGAATCGCTACCAGAATTAATGGAAATACAACACTTGTAAAGGATATCCTTAATGGCTCTCTTGCGAAAATTTCTTTATCATCAGACGTACTCAAGGGCTCGTGATATCTTGGTGTTTCGATGGTGGTTCGGTGCACTGTACAAAGCATATTACAACCGACCTTCAAGTAGTTGACCATGAATAACGTTTATTGAATATGGGTTGAACGTGGATGCAAATTCACTTAGTATGGCAGATCCCATTTCGTATTGTTGCACTATTTGTTGTTGGAATTTCTGGAGCATTAGAAAAAGAGAATATCCAGGCACACCTGTATGAACAAAACTCAAATTGCAGCTAGGAGCATCCTTTTTATGTGTCATTTTGAGGCTTGCACAAAATATATTTGAAGCCTCTTACCAGCAGCAAGAAGTAGCCTTGAAAACTCTGGTCCAACAAGGACGTCAAACATGGAAGTAGAAAATATTGTGGTAGTGGGCAGGCTATTGGAGCAGAACGACTATGATTTTGGGCATGGTGTAACCACAGGTGGACAAACCCAAGGTTACAAGGCTATGGCTGTTGCTTCCAGCGAGGGCCGCTTCGCATAAGGTCCCGCCACGTGCATTGATATAGGTTGCATGAATTTAAGCTAACTGCTGAGAACCAATTTCCAGACTTCATAACCAACTACATGACTATTGGTGTAAGCCTACCGATTCATGTGGTAATGGCTAAAGAAAAGTCGGGTCTGTGGTGGAGTTTGGTGCTCATCTGCATGGTTCGAATTGGGGAATGGTAGGTCTTTCGAACGGCCATTCAGTGCATGGTTATGTTCCTAAAACAGTCAGAGAGACTACCCCAGCATGTGGGTCGTTTGTGTGGATGTCACCAGTGGTATTTGTTCCAAAACACCCCCTTGCATTTGAGTCCATTATGGGAGATTGATTCAGGAATCAGCTAGAGCAGTAGTTCCTAAACTACGCTAATTCCTGAGTGTTCGTTGGAGGAATGGGAAAGCTCGCAAGGCCAGGGCTTCGAACCTCAAAGAGGTAAGTTTCTCAATCATTGTAAACACTCAATTATGTACGAGGCCTCCAATTGTAAAATTAATCGAGAAACCCATGCTAATTTAAATATATAAAAAAACATAAAAAAGATAAATAATCCAAATAATAAAAAAACAAAGATGAAAAAACTGAAAATTGAATAAAAACAGAAAGTAAAAAATAAAATTGAATTAAAAAAAAAGAGGAAAGAAAAAGAAAAAAGAGTTTGAAAAAAGAGAATAATAAAATAAAAAGGGGGAATTAACAAAAAAAAACAATAATAAATAAAAAATTCATAAAAGAGTTTTTGGAAAAAATAAAAATTTGGAAAAATCAGAAATAAAAAATAAATAATAAAGCAAAATCTGGAATAATAAACAATATAATTCATAAAATACAAAAACTAAAACAGAAAAATAACTTAAGTTAATATAGGGACTATAATCAATGTATTTTAAAAAATGAAGGACCTAAACCAAAGATTTTAAATATAAGGGACCAAAACCAAAATTTGAATATTTTAGAGGGACTGAAAACATATTTAACCCAAATAAAATTGTATGTAAAACAGTAAAATAAATGAAAACGGAAAAATAAAAAACAAAATAAATAAAATCTGAAAATAAAAAATATATAATAATAAAACAGTAGAATATAAATGAAAAATAATAATAAACCAGAAAAATCCCAAAATATAAGAATACATAATTATTAAAAGAGTAGTAATAGAAAAGAAAAATAAAAGTTTTGCAAAAAAATAATAAATAAAAGAAAAAAAAACAGAAAATAAACAAAGTAAAAATAAAATCTAAAAAATTAAGAAAACGAAAAACAGAATAAGAAATTAAAACTGGGAATAAGCAGAACACTAAAGGATTCAGAAAAAAAAGAATAACAGAAAAACTGATTTTGAAAAAATAGAAGAAACAACTTCTGGAGGAGAAAAACGAAAAAAAAGAATTGGGGTGCTCTAACTGGTTTTGGGGAGAGGACTCAAGAAAAAAAAACGAAGAGAAGCTCTGCATCAGGGGATTAAGGAAGCTCCTACCAAGAAAAAGGGGGAGAGACGTCAAGGAGAGGTTCGAGGAGGTAGAAGACAAGAAGGGAAGGTCGCAAGGATTATTGAAAGGAACAAGGCGAGAAGGGATCACGAGGCAGTGTTAGAAGATCAGTTTCCATGCAGAATTGGGGGGCTCTTCATCCAGCAGTAACCTGATAATACCTTTAGCCAGGTAAGATTTATATCTTTATTTATATCTGCATCATGTGGCCCCTACATGCATCATTTTGCACTCGATATCCGTCATTACCATATGATTCTTGAGTCAAGAACGAAGCCTATGTCGCGCTTGATCAGTTGATGCTATCAAATCCTCTTGAAACCATGATAGGCAATGATCCTGTCCCAAGCATATGTTTATTGGCAATGATACATGTGATTATGGCTGGGATTGCGAAACGAGAGAAAAGGTATGCGATGCAGAGCTGCTCTAGCCTTGCACACCCCCATTGTCATGTAACCTTAACACCCGCTCTGATAGTGTTACTCCAATATTCCATGTGCATACCTCGCATGTAAATGAATCTTGCATAGCCATGAATGATTTGGTTTGAGAAGAAAATTCTTATTAAGTTACCAAGGACTGTTCATATACGAAAATAATTGGCGCCCTTCATTAAGCGTAGCTTCTATGACGACGGGGTTTGGCCTATGTCAAGGGTCACATGCGATCATCACAAATCCAAATTTAATAATTCACTGCATATGGTAGACCATGCTTATCATTCCACTGTTGCATGTTGATTCATTATACGTTGTATGCATGTCATAAATTCCACTTTATTATTCACACAGCACGTTGCATGCTTGCCATGCATGGGTCCCTTTTTAACCAGAATTCAATGATGAAGCATAGGCGCTATAAAGCACTTGAGAAGAACTTATACATTATGTTGGTAAGTCACCCACAGAACCATGCATGATACGACCCTTAGGACCAAAGGTGGAAGGGAAGGCAGGGACATGCTCCCTGGGCTGAGATCGAAGCACCCTAATCGGTGCGCGTCAATCCGAAATAGGTACTGCATGATGAGCTTAAGTTTGTGAGTATAAAAACAAAAGGCTCGTATCAAGCGAATCGGTGGCAAAGCTTTCGAGACAGCATGGTCTTGGTTTCCCTGCATGCTCATATAGTCCCCTAGATAGTAGCAGCCATAAGCTTTTGTCACCCTAGTCTTTAGGTAGGAGCTTGCTGAGTCAGGATCAAAACTACTTGGCGCTATGAATGACATCCATACCTACATTGATCAGTTACCCAGGGCCGAACCAGACAATAAGCCACGCCTTAGAGTAAGCAGTACTGCATGCAAAAAGAAATGGTCAAATGCATTGTCCATAACCCAGGGGGCACAGTGTTTGAACCCTACACCCCATGATTTTGACCTCAAGCAAAGTAAGCCACATGCAGGTACGTCTAATATACTACCCCTGGCCCCACATGAAATCCAATGCATGCATGCATTGTTTATTTGAATTGGCAGGGGAGCAAGATACTTGAATAGGGATGGTTTTCTAGCTAATTCTGCCCTTGTCCACACTTAATTAAACTCATGAGAATTGTTCAATGAAAACGTGCCTAGCTTGAAGGTTGGCAAGCTACTTGATGCCCCAGGTAAGAATTTGATTCCCATCCCGCGTCTTCTGATTTTATTAAAACCCACACCCCATGCATTGGCCTTTAAATACAAAACAGAATTACTAAAGACCAAAGCGTGAAGGTGGTTCAGCGGCATTATCGAATGCCCTTAACACTCAAGACCCAGGTTCAAATCCCCTGGAGGCCAGATTTTCTTTTCCAAATTTCAAGCCATAATGGAGCCAGCACACTCAGAAATTACCATTCTGTCCCCAGTCTTTCCAGAAATTACCATTCTGTCCCCAAGAAAATCAATATCATTTGCAAATCATCTCTTTTTCAAAACTTTAAAAATCTCTTTTTCTAAATATTTTGGGATTCTAGGTCTCACGCAATGGACTCTAAATGGGGAACTGGCGGTTCACCTGCTGTTCAACATTTAGTAGTTCGTATAGGTCCCCGTGCTGCCTTAGCCGCCTTGGGCCTTGTGCATGAGTGGACTGAAGATCCCCGAAAAGATAAGAAATTTCTCAAAAAATGAAATCTTTAAATACTCATTTCTCAAACGCCTTTTGAAGGTCGAGCCTTCACAAACCAGAACTACGTAAGCCTTGAGTTTCCCATTGCACCGGGGAATACATACGAGCAGGATCAAGTCCTGTCAGGCTAACCTCCGTCAAATCATGCATTTTCACACTAATTAAAGGGATCAAAACGGTTTTCAAAATCACGCACTCAGTCTAAGGGTACCGTTCTTCGGAACGGGCGAATGGGGTGCCTAACACCTTCCCCATTCGTAACCCACTCCCGAACTTAGAATCTTATTTTCAAATTAGGGTTTTTCGAAATCTTTTCCCTTAAATAAAAATTTGGTGGCGGCTCCACATTATCAATAAATTCCGTTTTTTTCAAAATTTTAGCGAGCTCGTCGTCTCGTCGGAATTATGGTTGCGACAATCATTCTTGTTTTTCATGCATTATTTGTCTTTACTAGGGAGCCAACCTAGGTCAACAAGAATAAAAGAAGACCCTCACTAGCCGCATTCAACGATATGAAAGGGTAGAGACGTGGGACTTGTTTGAGTTAGGACCTTCGCCCATAGCCTCGCCTGGAGATTATCGCAACCGTAATTCCGACGAGACGACGAACTCGCTAAAATTTAAAAATGAATTTTCTTCATTATGTGGAGTCGCCACCAAATTTTTATTTAAGGGGAAAAGATTTGGAAAAAACCCTGACTCAAGGATGAGATTCGGAGTTCGGGAGTCGGTTACGAGTGGGGAAGGTGTTAGGCACCCCACTCGCTTATTCTAAAGAACAGTACCCTTAAACTGAGTGTGTAATTATTTGAAAATGATTGATCCCTTAATTGATGTGAAAATAGATAACTTGATGGAGGTTAGTCTAACAAGACTTGATCCTACTCCTACGTATTCCCCGGTGCAATGGGAAACACAAGGCTTACGTAGTTTGGTTTGTGAAGGCTTGACCTTCAGAGCTGCTTGAAAGGGATATTTGAGAATGGCCAAAGTATTTTGAAAATGTTTTAAGGAGAATCCTTAGTCCACCTATGCACAGGATCCAAGACAACTACGGCTGCACTGGGATCCATACAAATTCCTAAACCTCGAACAACAGAAAAAGCTACCAGTTCGTGCTTAGGGTTCGTCGCGTGAGACTTAGAGATTCTAAATTAAAGTTTTTATTGAAATTATTTACAAAAAGGGGTTCTTAGTCCATATATACACAGGGTCCAAGACAACTACGGCTGCACTTGGGACCCATATGAATTCCTAAACATCGAACAACAGAAAAAGCTACCAGTTCGTGTCTAGGGTTCATTGTGTGAGACCTAAAACCAAAATGAATTTAATTTGAAAATAATCGAGAAGAAGATTAGGTTTGGTTTAAAACAAACTGGGCTTGATTTTCAAATTTTTGGAAAAAAGGAATTGGTTGAGATGAAATAGTTGACTTGAAATTTAATGGAAAATGAAACTTGATTTAAGTTGGAAAAAAACTTGATTTGATTTGGAACATTAAAGGAAAGGAATTAAGTTTAATTTGAACTAGTTTGAATTGACTTGAAGGGAAGAATTAAGTTTGGATTTGAAAAAGAATTTTGGTTGAAGAAAAAGAATTCAATTGGGGTCGAATAAGAATGAATATTACTTAAAACTTGAGGAATATGAATAAATGGGATTTGAGCATGATGAATTTTATTCAAAACTTGAGGAATAGAAATTAAGTAGGATTTGAATAAATAATTTGAATTTGAATTTTTAAAACAAAAGAATTATTTTTTATTTGAATAAATTTGAATTGAGGGTTGAGAGAAAGCATTAAAATTGATTTGGGTTGAGAGAATTTAAATAGATTAAATTTAAACTGGACAGATCAATTATGTTAGGTCTATATAGAAATTGCGCGCGTATGGCCCAAACTTGAGATATGGTGGCCGCCTTGTCTATCTTAGGAAATTGGCCCAAAGAGATGACCTCAAACCCAAACAACACAAACTTGTGGGTGAAATAATACATGTAAAATAAAAAGGCATTATGCGGGAACCGAACTCGAGACCTGGTTGCTGCATGTATAACGGACTAACCTCTACGCCAAAGTTGTGGCTTAGTATAAATCAGCACAAGTGGAATTAAGTGATGGTTAGGGAATCGATTATCTTTACAGCAGGCCTCTAATTGGACTTTAAAAGAGCCACGTGCGTAGCCCATTGAACTTTGCCCCCAATCAAATGCATGGCGACATCTTGAGGGGATTAAAAGCGAATAGCTGCGTGCAAGGATAGAATACACTGATCCGGGGTCGCAGACCATACATTCAACCATTTGAACTATGTCACTTTATGGCTTATAATATGAGAACCATATATATGTATAGAGTAGGCTACTTCCTCTATCTTAGTCAAAGATTATCAATGGGGCCCTTAGATTTATTGGGATTTATCTATTCACGTGGTTCTTTTCATGCATGGAATATGGAAAATCCTTGGGGCCCATACTCGGGGTTCTCTTTACACCCAAGTCGGAGTCATGAGGTCAGACTCATTCCTCTGTGCGTAGTTCCTGGAACTAAACTACCAACTGGAATTTTTGGGAGCCATCCATTCACGGCCACGTATAACCACGAAGAAAGGGTGTAGTACTCCCACCTGTTTTGGCTGGAATAGAATAATGAGAGTACACGAATGCGTGCGTGTGCGTTCGATTAGGTTGCACACTGCTTACTATCAATCCCACCAGAATAATGGTTAAATACCTTAACCAAGAGGAGCTGTTTAATGCACATTAAATGGCTGAAGGGGGTGAGACTATTCTCATGGCATGTTTTGTGCTTGGTTCGTTGAGACCTGTACCTACTCTGTTGGCTCTTTTTGTACCAACCAGAAAAGATATCATACCACTAGATAATGTTCAGGCCCAGTAAGGGCACAAACTTCTCTTTTGGAGCATTAGAAAAAATTCCCTCGAAACATTGAATGAGAAGTAGCAACCAGAATCTCCAGGTTTATGGAGTTATTTCTAAAAGCTATGATTCAATTTCCTCACTGAACTATGCCCCTTATGCCTAAGCTTAGTAGAGTAGGGTGGTTGTTGACACTGCCTTAAACCTTTAATTGATTAGAGCATTTTGTTGTAATGAGCTTTATGTAGAGTCAATCAGGCCATTATATAATATTATGACACTTCTTAACGTGACTCTCCTACAACCAAATGGTAACAAGTTGTACTTCTGATTTCTAGGCTTTCAAAACTCAAATTCTAGGTTACTATTCAGTGTCCTTCCCCATCTTGTTCCAGATTCAGATGTGGTAACTTGGTATCACGACGAAGGACTGTTGGAGGCTGGGGTTTGACAAGAGGCAAAAGGAGAAGGATCTGCATAATTATGCAGATTATGAACCCATCAGAATTATTGTATCTAAAGCCCACTTCTCCAGGCCTTTGTATCTATGTGTAAGGGTTCGAAGACTCTGGTCGTTGATTCAACACCACTTCATAAGTCCCAATCCTTCAAGTGAGGCATACTAATGGCTAATGGAATAGTGACGGCCAAACTATATGATTGGATTATGATTAAGCTTGGGACGTTTATGCGGTAAGAGGCTATGGACCTCACCTATCATACCTGGATCAGAATCACCATACATATTTGTGTTTTTGGGACAGAGTGTTTATCAGCTCCTCACACGTGGAATCTTTTAATTTTCGATCAAAACACTCATGGGTTTGTAACAGAAACTATGATTTTTTATTAGACTTTACGTCTCTATATGATCTTGCTCAAATCAAATGCATCAAACAATCACTTGTAAACACATAACGCATAGATTCCTTTACAATATCAATACGAAGATTTGCAAATAATGAAGGCAACCATAATGATCTAGTGAATCAATGAAAGTGATCTTGAACCTACCAAGAATTAGAAGTCTTATCTGGAATTGATTTCTTTATGTTGTATACCAGAGAAGTATGAGAGAAAATTCCTAATGCTTCGTGCTTCAAGAACGCTCCTATCCCTCTGTGTAATGACGTGAATTTCTTCACTTTTGGATCCCTCTGTGTAATATTTTATAAATTTGTTTTTATTATATTTCTGCTTTTGTTGTTTTTTTCTTTTTATTTTTTATTGATTTATTCATTTATTTATTTTGATGGTTTTTCATTTTTTTTATATATTTAATTTATTTGTATTTTTCTTTTTACTATTTTTATTTCTTGATTTTATTTTATTTTTGTTATTTTTTCTTTTATTTATTATTATTTTATTATTTTTATCATTTTATTATTTTTTGTATTATTATTTTTTTTCCTATTATTTTTATTTCAAATTTTGTGTTTTACTTATTTTTAATTATATCTATTCCTATTCTTCCAATTTTTCTTTCATCATCATTTTCTCCCTCTTTTCTTTTTTGTTGTTTTCATTTCTTTCTTCATTTTTATTTGGTTTTTCCCTTCTGTTTTTAGTATTCATTTATTTTTAAATTAGTATTGGTTTCTTGCTTAATTTTAACAATTGAGGGCCTCAGACATAATTGAGTGTTTAAAGAGATATGTTGTCCTACTCTCGTCAATCTTTGCACGCACCAATGGCAGTAGCGCTTAGATGCAATGGCTCACAGCTGCCCGTGCATAGATAATCTTGAACGTTACCCCTGCGTGCTAAAGCTGGCCTTGCTTAAAAGACGCCTCTCCAGCTCAATCAAGGACTTAAGGGATGAGTACTCTACGAGTAAACAAAAGGTCCTCGGATCCCTATACATCCCTAACACGTCTGAATAAGGTGCAAACCCTCTAAGGAGGCTTCTCTGTGAAACTCAAAAGGACCATCGGTTTAGTCAAAATGAAGAAGCCCATGCATGGCAAGTCCTCGCAGCTATTGGGACTCTAGTACTTTAGAATGATCCCGTCGGGTCTTGAGCATCCCATGCAGCTCACACGTCAAACACGATCCCACGCCTCCATGCATTGCGCACCCGTTCACTAATGTTCGTCCCAGAGTGTGGTGGTTGTTGGGGATTGTTCCTAAAGCAAGGTCAATATTACATGGATGGGGTATGGGTAGAATCAGGAACCCCAACTGGACCAGAGGTTGCTCAAGCTTGGTGTTGATTGTTGGGTACCTAAATCGGAGTCAAGTCAACTTGAAAAATGCTGCCTAAGATAATCCAGAAATGACGAACAGGTAAATCCTATAAGGGCCAAAGGAGGAAGACGCTATGAAAGACCTTGAATTCAATGTGCATGGGCATATGCATGGCTTCATCAAATATTAGCCAAACTGAAGACACTAAATTAAATCGAAAAGCCTTAAAATCTCAACCAAAGAGCTTAGCCCAGTGGTCAAAGGTGTTGCTTGTGGCCCGCACGATAAGGGTTCGAATCTTGTCTAGGCCCTTTTTTGGCAGATTACCCCTAGGCCTCAGTTTATGGGCCGCATGCGTCGACCCAAAATGGGACTGAATTGGGCATCCAATCCAAACCATACACAACCTATATGTTCCCCAAACTGGGCCACATCAGTGGGACTGAATCGGGCCACCTTTGGACTCATATATTCAATTGGCTAATTTGGACCCTAGCCAAAGCAAATTGGGCCTATCCGAACCCTATACAGGTTGCATATTTTTACGTATCTGGGCCTTACCTCCAAGAAAACTGGCCTGTCATTCAATTGATCAAGTCTTTTAATTTAAGTTCATTTTAAGTAGGATCAGTTTTAATTTTCCTTTTAAAATTCGAAATTGATTTCCTTAAAAAAAATTAAAATTAAATTCTTTGTTTCTTCTAAATCAAGTCAAGCCCATTTCCCACCAAATTTATTAAATCAAGTTCGATTTCTCAAACTTCATCAAATCCAACCTAATTTTTTCAAATCAAGTTTGTTTGGCTTTTTTACTTTCAAGTCCTTTTTTTATCAAGCTTAATTCTCGTCTTAAAATTGTGTCAAGCCTAATCATTGTCTTCTTTCTATTTTAAATCAAATTCTTTTCCTCAAAGTTTCAATTCAAATTTATTTCTATTCAAATTAAATTTATTCTTAGTCTAGTCAAATCAAATTCTTTTCCTCAAAATTCATTCTTAGTCTAGTCAAATTTATTTTATACCAAACCCATTCTTCAAAATCAAGTCCATTTTTAGTCAAATCCAAATCGAATCTAATTCTTCCAATTCAAGCCAAATTTCATTTCTTAGAATTCAAATCAAACTCATTTCAAACCAAATTCTTCTTTTGAATCCAAGATTAATTCAACCCAAATCAAGCTCTATTTCTCAAGTTTCAAATCAAGTACAAATTCTCAAGTTTAAATCAAAATCCTTTTAAATCAAGTTCATTTTTAAATCTAGTTCACTTTAAATCAAGTCCATTTCAAGTCAAGTTCTTAAATCGAAGTCAAGTTCGTTTTTAGTCAAGTCAAGTTCAATTTCTTCAAATTGCAATTTAAATTTGTTTTAATCAAGTTAATTCGTTCATTTTATTTTAAATCAAGCTCAATTCTTTCCTTATCGTTATTATTTTCTTCAAATTAAATTCTTCTGGAATTCTAAGTCTCACGCAATGAACCCTAGACACGAACTGGTAGCTTTTTCTGTTGTTCGATGTCTAGGAATTCATATGAGTTCCAGTGCAGCCATAGTTGTCTTGGGCCTTGTCCATATGTGGACTAAGAATCCTTTTGTAAATAATTTCAACAAAAACTTCATTTGGAACCCCTAAGTCTCACGCGACGAACCCTAAGCACGAACTGGTAGCTTTTTCTACTGTTCGATGTTTAGGAATTCGTATGGATCCCAGTGTAGCTGTAGTTGTCTTGGATCCTGTGCATATATGGACTAAGGATTCTCCTTAAAATATTTTCAAAACATTATGTTCATTTTCAAATACCCATTTTCAAGCGCCTTCGAAGGTCAAGCCTTCAAATCAAACTAGAACTATGTAAGCCTTGAGTTTCCCATTGCATCAAGGAATACGTAGGAGTAGGATCAAGTCCTGTCAGGCTAACCTCCATCAATCTATTTATCTTCACTCTAATTAAAGGGATCAAGAAAATTTCAAAAAGTCACACACTCAGTTTAAGGCTACCGTTCTTCGGAACAGGCGAGTGGGTTTTTCCTCTAGTTAGGGTTTTTCCAAATCTTTTTCCCTCAAAATAAAAATTTGGTGGTGACTCCACATTATCAAATAAATTCTATTTTAAAATTTTAGCAAGTTCGTCGTCTCGTCGTGATTATGGTTGCGACACTAAGTAATTCAGTTAAATTAGACAGAGGGATTTTATATTTTAAATGAAATAAAAAGAAGATTTTATTTAAGGAAAAATAAAAAAATATTAATGTGTTTATATATGTTTCTATGTGTACATAATCAAAACTAAAAATGTCCCATCATCATCACATATATATACAATGAATTTAAAGGAGGAATTGATTCACGCAACACACACTATAGTATTATCCAACACTACATAATTTGATTTTAATATTGATGAGATTCAAAGCATGAAACCACTTATTTTATAATAATTTGAATAAAAATTATTTTTCAATTTGGAAAACCTACTTAAAATAATAGGCCATTGTAAGAATCATAAGGCTAAAAGATAACATTATTCGGGCTCAAACATTAACATAAGAATTTAACAAAATCAAAATACAAACATTAATTTAGTCAAATAAGTATCTTGTGTTTGAACATGAAGGAATGAGCCTCTTGACCTAATGGTTGAAATTAGAATTCTTAGAAACATCAAGCCTACAATGATGAAGAGGATTTGATATTATGGTTGAAATCAAACTCCTTTGAGAAAATTTAATGTTTCACAAGTGGTATATCAAGAGATTGGGTAGGATATGGACCAGTATGATCACGTCTCTTGATCTCATGGTTGAAATCTAACTCTTGGGAAATAGTAGATTTGCAATTATGGATTGGATTTGGACCAGTTGGAACACATTTTTTGATATTATGGTTGAAATCTAACTCCTTTGAGATAATTGGATCTTTCACAGGTTGGGCTGGATTTGGACCAGTAGGAACACGTCTCTTGATCTCATGGTTGAAATCTAACTCTTGGGAAACAGAAGATTTGCAATTGTGGATTGGATTTGGACCAGTTGGAACACATTTTTTGATATTTTGGTTGAAATCTAATTCCTTTGAGATAATTGAATCTTTCACAAGAGTTGGATCAATAGGAACACGATCTTTTATCCCATGGTTGAAGACCATGTCATGGGATACTACAAAATATTTGAATAGTGGTTTATCAGATAATTGGGTGGGAATTGGATCAATAGAAACATCACCCACAACAAAAGAAAGAAATAAGAAAGATACAATGCCAACCAAATAAACCTTTGTCATTTTCATCTTGTTAGGTGGTATTTTACTAATGGAAAAACAATGTGTTAAATAGTAGGACTTTATAATTTTATTATTATTAGTCTATTTTTTTTATCTTTTTTGTTCAATTGCCTTTTTTTCATGTTGAAATAACATAAGTTAATATTATACCAATAATTTTAACTATAAAAGAAATTATTTTCTTTGTTTTAATATCAATTAATTTCTTTTTATTCAATATGGTCTATTGAAAGCGTTAATCATCCTTTTTTATTTTACAATTTTTATTTCTAGTTAAATATTTTTATAAGAAAGGTAAAATCAATAATAAAAAAATTAAGTTTTCAATTAATTTTGTAATTGAGTTAATTACATTTTAAGCATTTGACCAATTATATTTTCTCATCATACACTAACAACAACAATTGATTTGAGCTGGTTGTTGACTATCTTAAATATAACAATATTAATATATATTTGTTGAAATTTTAATATATTAAATATTATGTTATTAATGATTTTTTTCTTACAATCAAAAGGTATTTTTAAGCCACAATTTCTTTTTATGAAAATTTCTTAGTTGCTGTAGATTTTGTAGGTTAAATATGAAAGAATAAATCTATTCAAACATTTAAGAAAATTTAATGTAATTAATAAAATTTTGTTTTATAGATAATAATAATAATAATAATAATAATAATAATAATAAATTTAAATATTAAAAATATATATTTAAATTTTAAAAATTTATAAAATTAAAGATTTTTTATTAATTTATGTTGTTCTAAATATTTTCTAAGTAACATCTTTTTATTTAAATTTTAAAATTATTTAATATTTAATGGTTAAAATTGCAATAAATCGTATAATATTTGACTGCTTTCATTCCTTATTTCCATTCATTTCATTTATTTTTTATTTACATTGATTCTAAACTTAAATTGAATTTAAATAGAGTTGATTAGAATCGTACTACTGAATATACAACCTACACTTTACTTTCATCTTGTAAAAACATAAATTATTAATTAAATAAATAAAAAATTAAAATAGTTTCTATTATTTTTATTAAAAATAAATAACTAATATTCTTTCAAATGATCTATGTGATGATATTTTATATGATGTATTTGATAAAATTAACCGAAAAACTAATTGAAAGATAAAAAATAAAATATAAGATCAAAGTTAGATCAAAATTAAAAAATTAAATAAACTTAATAAATTAAAATATTTGATCAAATTATATGTTGAACTAACCAGTAAGTAAAGTTTAAATATTGAAACGAAAATTAAATATTATAAATAATAATTTTTTTATTTAAACTAAATTACATTATTAGAAGTGAGTATAATAACTTTTTTTAACTAATTTCTGTTTATATGTATAAGTTAAACCAAAAAATAGATAAAAAATATATTATTTTTAAATGATCGAATGTTAAAAAGAATGATTTGATAATTTAATTAATTATTAATTATATTACTTATGATGTGAATTGTTGAGTAAATAAATTTTTATTTTAAAATTAAAAATATTTACTCAAGTGTTATATAAATAATTTTTAAGTACCATTTCTATGAAGAAAATAATTATTTTGTGTATATAATTTGAATCTTTTTATCATAACGATTGAATGATTTATTAAAAATACTTTAAATAAGTCTTTCAATACTTAAATTAAATATAATAATGTTAGAAAACATAATAAAAAAGCTTATATTTTTTGACCAAATTATTAAATATTTCATAATAAATTTATGATTTTGTTATGAATCTCCATCATTTAGATAGATCTCTCATGCATCGCAATAAATTTTTCATACATATTTTTATTGACTGTATCTTTGTCATTATTTAAAAGTTTTTGAAAATGGATGTAATTTGGATACAACTCAAGAACGGTAAATATCCTGCTATCTGTTGAGTTAATTCTAATATAATTATACAACTCAAATATACCTATTATGACTTTAATTTAAATTTTTAGTAAATCGTGATATTCTATTTGGTATCTTTGATAATTTCTTGGACATTTTAAGTTATTTTTTCAAAACAACTTTAAATAGATAATGTGCATGATTGAAAGCCTCTATAGTATTTGCAAGAGGTATTCAAATTCAGATGTGTAGTTATCCTATCTTGGTTTAGGTAACAAATATTCTTTTTTAACTGGTTTATTCTTTATCCGTCAAATAAAATTTAACTATTAACAAAGAAAAAATATGATATAATTTATATAAGTTTTATTCTAAAGAAATTCATAAATAATAACAACTTGTGACATTTTCAAAAAGTTTAATTCAAATGTGTTAATCTAATGAAAAAAATATGTGCTTCATCTACAGATGCTTTCCATTTAACTGATAAAAATTTGAAAAATATCAAAATCACAAGTAGCCATTATATTGGATGTCGTAGGATATTTTCTTCTCCCCTATAATATGTTTGATTTGCCTCAAGAGTACATACATGTATGTGGATGTCATTAGTATATTAAATATAATCATATGATCACAATTAAAGATAATGATGTCAATTAGAAATCATGAGATGATGGAAAAATAAATATCTTGAAATAAGACATGGTGTTCATCATTAGCAATTAGAGATGGTGCCAATTTAATGGTCAAATATTTGGTTTTATGGTTTCATTTACATGATCCCTATAGTCATTACTCCTATAACCAATGACTTCCAAAATTTCATGAAACACTCTACTGATTGTAAAACGAAAATAATGAAATTTTTATTTCACATGCTTATCAGAATCACCCAAGGCAAGAATGTATAAACCTTGATTACCTACTTAAATAAGTTAAGGAATTAGTGTCTTTCCATACTTAAGTACACATATGTTGTCGCAACCGTAATTTCGACGAGACAACGAACTCGCTAAAATTTTAAAATAGAATTTTGTTTATTATGTGGAGTCGCCACCAAATTTTCATTTAAGGGAAAATACTTGGAAAAACCCTGACTCGAGGAAGAGATTTAGGTTCAGGATTCGGTTATGAGTGAGGAAGGTGTTAGGTTAGGCAGCCCACTCACCCATTCCGAGGAACGGTACCCTTAAATTGAGTGTGTGATTTTTGAAAATTATTTGATCTCTTAATTAATGTGAAAATGAATAGATTGATGGAGGTTAGGCTGACAGGACTTGATCCTGCTACTACCCGGTGCAATGGGAAACTCAAGGCTTACGTAGTTCTGGCTTCAAGGACTTGGTCCTCAAGGAAGTTTTATACGGGATAGGAAAAAACACTTTAGGTTTTTTTTTTGGATTGTTTTGATTCGAAGAAAGGATTGGAAAGTGGAGATATTGATCCACGTGCACAGAGTCGAAGGCAAGCGAAGGTTGCACGGAGACTCCTATGAATCACCGAACATTGAAAGACAGGGTCTGCTGCACTTTCAACTTCGGGGCTCATTGCATGAGATCTAGGATCCTTTGGATTTTGGAAATAAAAATCATTTAAAAGAAAAAGGTAATTTTGAAGAGAGATTGAAAAGGGAAATCTTTGATCCATATGCACAGAGTCGAAGGCAAGCGAAGGGTGCACTGCGACTCATATGAATCTCCGAACATCGAGAGACAAGGTATGCTACACTTTCAACTTCGGAACTCATTGCGTGAGATCTAGGATCCTTTGGTATTTTGGGAATGAAAATCGTTTAAAAGAGAGAGATAATTTTGAAGAGAGATTGAAAAGTGAAATCTTTGATCCATGTGCACAAAGTCGAAGGCAAGCGAAGGTTGCACTGCGACTCATATGAATCTCCGAACATCGAAAGACAGGGTATACTGCACTTTCAACTTCGGAACTCATTGCGTGAGATCTAAGATTGATTCAAAACTATGGAATACGTGTGAAGACATCTTATTTTGGTGATAATATGTATTAACATTTCTAACAATATTGACTGTTGCATCCCATGTTTACAATCTCAGATTCTCTGATATATAGATCCCTGCTTGCTGTAATAGAAAGCATTTGCTATTCTTAACCACTTTTAAGACTAGCTTATCTTTCATTCAGTTGAAGTACGATCATAAAATTCCAACAATTTATGGTTATAATAGCATCGGTCGTGGTATTAATCTGCTATCGAGGAGCTTGGGTTCTCTTTCAAGATGGAAGTAGTCATCATGCTAGGAAAATGAATATGCAACCTGTCCCTACGTCAGTGGTGTCCGCTTTAGGTATACATCATACTGACGGTGGCCATGAAATTCTCCTTGGTTAAGGGTTATTGATGTCATGACAAAGGCTATGCTAGTGCAACTGAAAGTGTTACTTCTTATGGCTAAACAAAATTCCTCCAACCAAGATGACTAGCATCCTTGCTAATTTGTGTCTGACTTGATTTTTATTTTATTTTTTTGAAATCAACTATTTCCAAACTATGGGGACCTAATAACCAGGAAATCTATAGAGGTAGGGATCCTAATCCAATCTGGTTTCTTGGACAGTCTATGTTTTTGATTTCTACATCGGGTTTCTCACCTGTCAATTTTGGACTCTAGTTCGACTTCCCTGTTCCATTTTCTGGTTCTAGATGACCAGCTTTGAAAGGAGTCTAAAATGGCTAAGTTTCCTTCACCCGAGCCTACAAGCAGGAGGTACTGATCCTATTGATACCTAATCTATCGGGGTTGCAGATTTATGATCGATTTACCTACACTCCTTATAATATGAGTGTCTAGATTCTAAGCTGCTAATCTGGAGATCGAAGGATAAGTTACCAGATATGATGTCAAAGCTTAATAAAGGATTTTGAACTAGAAGCAGATCTGTGGCTACTCATTTCATGCATTCAATCAGGAAAAGAATCAGGTTCAGAGTTAGATGACAACTGTTTTCGTTCACGTTTTATAGCCATTAAACCTGAGCAGGGTACTAAGGACATGGAGTCTAAATCTGTGGCTTAACCAGCAGAGATATTAGTTTTTTTCGGTTGTTCCTTAGGTTAAAGGCATAAAATCCTCAAGTTAGTGATTGATTTGTCCCCTATTATATCTCCTGGACATAGACAGTATTACACTGCCCTACGTGGGATTCCATAGTAAGGACCTATGTAGCAGAATGTCACTGGTATGATAATCTGCACTAAGATCTGCAGTGGATCATCAACCCCGTCTTTTTTTGTTTACCTTTAAGGGATGTTGTAGTTCAGGGATGGGAATTGGTATACTAATCCTAAGGACCTATAACCTGATTGTTTTCCTCCTGGCCTGTTACCTACCTTCAAACTTACTCAGCCTAGATGCTCGTTTAATTTCTTATCCCTCTTTGATTTTGCTTAAGCTACCTAAGGTCGACTTACCCCTGATCAATTGGGAGTTCCAGGGTGAGGGCAAGTAATTACCTATCTGCTAAATCGGAAATGTAACTTGCTTAAAGGAACTACATAGCCTATGCTGTGAATTCTTGCTAATATCTTTCCTCGAGCATCTTTTAACTATTTTGTTCTTATTTGACCAGAATGTGGTAACATGTATAAATGGCTGATCTAATTTGGACACCATGATTCTCTGCTTAATTCTTTCAAAGCTAGCCTTAATAGCCCACGAATTTATATCAGACCACTATATCTAGCCATCTTAGGTTTGCCTGATTGAAATTGAATAGGGCACCTAAAACAGTCTTACTACTTGTAAGAATGAGGTTCATGTGCTCGTTCAAATTGACCTGATAAGATTTAATGTATGCTGGCTATTACATGAGTTTTAAGAACAGTGATTTCAACACCTATTGGGCCTATTTCGGTCAACTACTGAGTGCATTGGGATAGTCTGCTTAAACTATTCCTATAACAGGTGCTGGATCTCTAGCTATTATGGTCGTACCTGTTTCCCCCTTCAGAGTATGGTTCTCATGATTTTAGGGGGAGCTGGACTGGCCTTGTGAATAGATTCTTTCGAAAATTCAAATCACCCCCACTAATTCAGGACTACCAGTAAGCCCCCTGTAATAACGTAGTATCACATCATGATATTATTGACAATTAGAACTGGTTCTATTATGGCAGAACAGATTGACTAGATTTTACATGGCCCTAAGCCTAACTTGGAGTAAAAAAAACCACGTCTAATGAAGCTCCTTCCTTTAGGAATGACTTACCTTAAGGGTCAACAATGGAGAATCTCCATCCAGGCTTACTATTATACCCCTGTGGTTTAGCTGTAATTGGCATGCTGTCTCTTTGGCTTAATTGTATGTTTAGATATTGCTCAAATACTTATGTAACCATAACAGTATTTTGACCTGAACTCCCCCTTTGCTCTGAACCAGGTCAGGGATTACTAATCTTCCCTTTAAAGTCTAACCCAAACCTGATGGTGTAAGCTCACAGCCTAGGATATTTTCAGTCTCAGCTGCTGACCATTGATAATTTCTAAGTGATTCCTAACTGATGCATGTATAGGTCATAGGAGTAGTTAACCAAGTTTAGAACTTGGCCTGAGACTATATGTGCCGATTCACAATTTGGATCATTCGCAATCCTAGCTACTGCCCTCTATATGACTTCCTCCTAATATATGTGCGAGTCGCAGGAGCAACTTCTGACTAAAATATGTACGACTCTCGTTTCACTACTTGGGTCAGCTTTTAGACCATAATATGCCTTGGCACATAGGGAAATTTGACATAGATATATGCATATTAGAAACTGCAAGTGTTTTTCTAATTCTGATTCGTGTTCTATTTTAGGTGCATTTTCAGGTTCAGTTCTGATCCAAGTCCTGTTAAACGGATATAGGCAAAAAGGTTGCTACCTAAGCTATCCCTAAAGCTCTATGAAACCACTGACCTCTCATGAGGGTAGACTTGACAATTTTATTTAAGCTTTGCCGACTCGATTTGTTGGGTCAATCTGGTACCTGATAAGGCATGCTAGGCATCGAGTCCATTGTCTTGCCATGCTCTCAAAGTCCTACCCAGCTACAACAGAAAGCAGCACTCAGCAGGGCCTATATGATCAGGAGTTACCAATCTACCTGAGATAAAGAACGGATTGGACTTTGATTACCTGGTTTCTCCTAGGCAGGGTTAGTTCGACTCCTACAATTTCGCCAGCAAATAGGACCTATAGTCACTTCTTTCAACAGGTCATGAGCAGAAACACCCATTTTTCTTCATTTTTCAGCATTAAGTTTCTATAGGGGCCCTGGCCCTTACTTGGTTGAAACTGAATAACAAATTTAGCTAGACGCTTACTGTAAAGAAGGCTATGTTGCCATCCTACTTATTCTTAAGCTGATAGTCATCCTCATGGGATCTATGTCAGAACTGACCAAATCCTTAAGGGAATTAGGACTTAGGCAACATTAAGGATGAAAGGGCTGTGATTTGGTTTCTAATTGCCAACAATATGGTTCCTATGTGAAGGCTTACACGGTCAATAGAACGTGATTTACAGGGCCAGGTAGCTGGAACAGTCCACAACCTACAAGAGTACTCCTTAGACTAAACTATGAACTAGCTAAGCTGCAGTATCCATTTTCTTAACTAGCTAGGGACGTTTGTTTTTCTTTTTTATATATCCTGATATTTACTTATTCGTAGTTCTTATCTACGAGTCGATTGGATTGGATAAGGGACAGGATCCAGGTGACTATACACACAGCAGTCGACATCATCCACTTATTCAATCCTTTTTTATATTGAATTCTCTCTTTTTCTCTTCTTTAGGAAGTTCAGGCAAGCGATCCCTGACTAATTTAAGTATGCAACTGGTCTACTATGATCACTTAACAGGCATGATGACTTATCTCATTTCTGATTCATTCAACACCACCTAATGAGTGAAAAATGAACAGAGAAATGAACAACAGAAACACATCGATCACATAAGGCCAAACGAGTAGTTGTTGAATCGTTAATAAGCATAGAGCGAGGTACATCACAGGATATCGTCACGAATTATGTACCCCACGGGATTGGATTATTCATTCATCAACGAAGGAAAACTAGCCATCAATGTCTTCATTCATTTTGCGATTAACATAGAAACTATCATATACTAAAAATCAGAATGAAGTCGTTCCAATCCGGCATAACTCGTGCATGCGGAAACAGAATTTATATGCATACATCAACCAGTTAAGCCGGCTAACCTGGAAAAAGTAGAGATCACAGATTGTACGATCTTGATTGAAATTGGAATCGCAGCTAGCTCTAGCCGTGTATGTGGAGGTGGATACGATCGGAGATGGAAGATCGGAATGCTTGGTGCACAACGGAGCCGTAACCGCCAAGCGTAGCAAGAGGAAAGAACTGAGGATTCTAGAGCGAGCCTCTCGCGAGCATCCGAATTCCCAAGGAAGAAGAAGACGATTCTCTGCTGCTCCCAGAACGCTCCATCCGCAAAAAGGAAAACCCCCCCAAAAATAACCTCCCTCCTTTGTTTTTTTTTTTTATACTTTATTCTTGACTCTAGTTAATCATACTAAACCATGGTTATTTTTTAACTTTAGTCTAACAACATTACCTAATCCTAACCGTTTTTGTCTTTTTTTTCCTTTTAAATTTTCTACTAGTTTTCTTTTATTATTATTGTCATTATTTCTTCTATTTTTATTTTTCTTTGACTATGCTAGCTGGTTGCTAAAAATTACTCTTTTTCTTTCATTACTTTCCTTCTTCTTCTTTTTTTTATTTACATATATGTTGTCTTTTTGTATTTTTTTTCTTTTTTATTTATTTATTTGTTTTTATATATATATATATATATATATATATAGACCTATTCTTTATTTTACTAATAAGATTTTGTTATGATTTGCGAATATGATTAATTTACTCTCGAACATAATTGGACGTTCACATATGTCATTATACTTTATAATACCTATTAATCATACAAATAACCATCTATTACAACTTATACATTATTGGAATCACATCATTCATTTCTCCTTCAAAATGACCTTGCACCTGCTTCAAGTACGAGATTCTCCGTCATCACGAACAGTGTTCACGGAACTTACGAAGAAAATGAGAGTAGGGGATGAGAAACTAAATTTCTCAAGAAGATCCTACCCTAAACTTAGTTTCATCATTTTAGTCCGAACCACTTCACTTTTTTAAAAATCATAGCATGCATATAAGTTTGATTTTTACCTTTCAAAAACGCCATTGAAGTGGATTTCTTTTACTTATGTATAATTCCCTTAATCATCATAATTTCTTACAATTACATCATAAATATTATTTAACTATCATCTCCTTTTTGTCTTTCTTAATTTCTCATTCATTCTCTATTTCACACCTTCGAAGAATTTTAAGACATAGACATACATCATTATTGGTGATCTAAAATAAGCATATAAATTGCTTACGCATCATAAATCTAGGATCATTTCACATATATTATTTGACTAACATGTTCCCTATGTCTTACAAAATTTGTCATTCATTCTCTACTCCACACCTTCGGGGAATTTTAAGATATAGTCATACATAGTCATTTGTAAAAATAATATTAATTGAATTAAGCACATAGCTTGCTTGAACATCATACATCTTTGGAAGCACATTATAATTATCATTTGACTATTATCTCATCTATGTTTTTCATAACATTTCATTCAATTTCTATTTCACACCTTCGGGGAAATTCAATTACTATTTCACACCTTGGGGGAAGTTTAATTATTATTCTACACATGCGGGGAAATTCAGTTACTATTCCACACCTTCGGGAAAAATCAATTACTATTCCACACCTTCGAAGAAATTTAATTACTATTTGATACCTTCAGGGAAATTCAATTACTATTCCATACCTTCGGGTAAATTCAATTACTATTCGACACCTTCAGGAAAATTTGAAGACATCGGCATGCATTAATTAGGTTCACTTTTTAAAGCATCTAGATAATGTTGCATGTTCAATCATTATTCAACCAATATGCCATGCATATATTCACCATTCACTCATTATTATCATACATAGCACCATTCTCTAAACATCCATGAGTAGTCACCATACATCTCCCATTACCCTTTATGCATTCATAAAGAAATACAACAAGTTGTCAAAACATTGTCAAGCATATAATTATCTTCTAAATCAAGATTTACTAAAGCTTATCATAAATTCTTGGGAAACATAAGCTCATAAGCCCGTAACATGTCCAACTTGTTTAATTCCTAACATTTTATGATGACTCACTTATGGAGCTTATTCCACTTATAAATTTATGTTATCTCAACCTTTCCTTTCCCAAACGTTAGGTTGTTTCACATAATTTTATGAAAAATCATAATACTTAGAATTTCTCCTTGGGTGGCTATCGCAACCGTAATTCTGACGAGACGACGAACTCGCTAAAAATTTAAAAATGGAATTTATTTTGATGATGTGGAGTCGCCACCAAATTTTTATTTAAGGGAAAAAGATTTGGAAAAACCCTAACTTGAGGATGAGATTCAAAGTTCGGGAGTTGGTTACGAGTGGGGAAGGCGTTAAGCACCCCACTCGCCCGTTCCGAAGAACGGTACCCTTAAACTGAGTGTGTGATTTTTGAAAACTGTTTTGATCCCTTTAATTAATGTGAAATAAATAACTTGATGAAGGTTAGCCTGACAAGACTTGATCCTGCTCCTACGTATTCTCCGGTGCAATGGGAAACTCAAGGCTTACGTAGTTCTGGTTGGTTTTGAAGGCTTGACCCTCAAAGATACTTGACTAGAAAAGGATTTTGAAAATGAATATGTTGTTTTGGGAAATATTTTTAGAAGGGCGATCCCCATCCACATATGCACAGGGCCCAAGACAACTACGGCTGCACTTGGACCCATACGAATCTCTAAACAACGATCAGCAGAAAAAGCTACCAGTTCGTGCTTAGAGCTCGTTGCGTAAGATTAAGAATCGCAAAACAAGATTTTTATTTCGTAAAAACAATGAATGATAAAACGAACAAGATTTTTATTTTGTAAAAAGGAGAGGAAATCCTAACCCACATATGCACAAGGCCCAAGACAACTACGGCTGCACTTGGACCTATACGAATCTCTAAACAACGAACAACAGAAAAAGCTACCAGTTCGTGCTTAGAGCTTGTTGCGTGAGATTAAGAATCGCAAAACAATATTTTTATTTTGTAAAAAGGAAGGGCAATCCTAACCCACATATGCACAAGGCCCAAGACAACTACGGCTGCACTTGGACCCATACGAATCTCTAAACAACGAACAGCAGAAAAAGCTACCAGTTCGTGCTTAGAGCTCGTCGCGTGAGATTAAGAATCGCAAAACAAGATTTTTATTTTGTAAAAAGGATGAATGGTGAAACAGGAAAGACCTAGTCGAACGTAAAGGGGATGCAGGGCATGATTATCATTAATGGGAATTTATAGACTTAATTTGCGATCGGAAAAATTTTAGGGATTTAAATTGCAATTAGTAGATTTTGGGATTAATTCGTAATTAGTAGAGTTTTAGGGGGTCGAATGGTAATTTGTGGAATTTTAAGGGTCAAATTGTAATTAGGCAATTTGGGATAGAATGGGAATTAATCGAAATGGCTGGGGGCAGATTTGGTATTATGAAATTTGGGACTCATTTGGAATTAATTGAAAGGATGAGGGGTAATTTGGTGATTAGGCAATTTGGGACAGAATGGGAATTAATTGAAATGGTTGGGGGCAGATTTGGTATTGTGAGATTTGGGACTCATTAGGAATTAATTGAAAAGATCAGGGGCAATTTGGGTAATTAGAAGTTGGGACAGAATGGGACTTAATTGAAAGTTTGGGGCATTTTGGGTATTCAGCAGGTGAGGGCATAATGGGGATTTATGGAAATGTTTAGGGCCTGAATGGTAATCTGCAGCTTGGGACAGAATAGGAATTAGCCAGAATATTGGACAGGATTATAATTATGGGAATTATGGCTACGCACCTTAAGTGATATTCCATTTGTCGTTTAGGTCTCTTTGACTAATAATAAATTGATTTGCACTCTTTAACAGAACCTACAGTTTCCACTTCATGTACTTGGCCCATGCACGCATCGTCCTTGGTCCATGCACACGTCAAAAGGAAATCTAGCTCACACAGGGATCGAAAACGAGCCTTCGGAGGTTACTGGCCGATTACCTTACCACTTGACCAAGTCGTTGGTTAAATTCCTACTCTCCTCCAAATTTACTTAACACTACCAAAATGAAAGTACATCCTGTTCTTTGAGGTTTGACCACGATTCAATTTATAACTAAAGGAGGCAGCGGGCTAGGATTCATGTACAACTTGCCTTCGTATCAAGTGGTTCTTACTTTTATGGAACAAACTTGGCTTGGTCACATGCACATGTTTATATCTTAAGATGATTTAGGCACTTTACACTTTGGAAGACGCTAGCATGGGATCTGTGAACTATTTCTACTAAGGGTTACTATGACTACTAGGGTGCTTGGATAGAGGCCAAACTTACCTGGGTTTAGGCGTACCTTTGCTGAGCCAAGCCTACTCCGTGTACTGCTAGGACGTAACAAATGGTGTATTTTTGTGGCTGGTTCAAGACCAAACAACATATTAAGACCATTACTCTCCATTAAACACGTTCAGGTTTGAGCCCTCTGTGAAACGACTTTGGGCATCAATGTAGATCCTGATACCAAAGATTCCGCTTGACCATGATGCCCTGTTAGGACAAATCTCCACTGCCCTGAGGATGAACCCCCCTTAACCTCGCAACACATGCTGGTTTTACGTAGAGAGAAAAATAGTCCCTGTGTTGCATTATTTCTCGCACCATTCTGGTCATAGGGCCCAGTGTTTAGATATCTCGAAAGTCTCCTTGCAGGGAGTGGAGGGACACCTTTCTTCTTCTAGTTTTTAGGTCATAGATAGGGTATGGTTAACATGTTCGTATGGTCTCCGTACGCGACCTGGGGATGCTCTAATCAGGCTACCCTGCTAGCTAGTGTGGGTTCCGCCGTTCTGTTGATTATCCATATAATTCGAGTCCTAATGGTGGTCGGCTGACCTAGTGGTTATAAACGATACATTTTGGGGAGCAACAGCATGATGTAAGACCACTCCGAAGGCGTCTGGCCAACGATCACTCCCATCCTAAGCATCTATTTTGCATGACCGTCCTATGAGTCCACCTTTGGGTCGACTTTGCTTTTCCATGGTGAAAGGCCATGGCGGTGGTGTGGTTTCAAATGCATGGATACAACTACACTTGCATGGCTCACCCCACTGTGAGGGAGAAGGCGTGTCGGTGAACCTTTGATACGATAAATACGGTCACCTTCCTTGGGTTGGCTCGGGCTTAGCTGATGAGTTAAGCCTTGTGATGTTGCAATCGCAAGGGTAACCTTTAATCGGGTATCATTTAAGATGCACCAAATCTTCCATTTCTTCGTGCGAACTATCGCTGCCATGCCCCTATTTCTACTTGAAGAGAATTACATATGCATGACATCGTTGAGGACCCTTGCATGTCATGCATAATGACATCGCGATTGACCTGCATCCTTTGTTTTGATGAAACCCACATTCAACACCTGGAATAGATTATCCACCTTCGAAGGGATTTTCCCATTTTTGAACAACATCCACCATTGGAGAGTGGCTCACTCGACATGCTTGATGGAGGATATCTCAATGAAGGGTTTTTCTTTTTTCATGATGATGCTAGAGTTAAAACATGAGATAAGATAACTACAACCTATGGATGATCGAGGGGAACTCTGTTTCTCATGAATGGGAGTAGAGTCGTGGCACACGCACTCTATTGGAACTGCTAGCCATGCCCTATCTTGAATTCTAGAATTTTAAACCAATGGCCTCTGGTGGCAGGAGGATTTTACTTTTACACTATACTAACTACTAATGTCCTGCTCCAAGCCATATCTTTCTCTGATTTCTTGTGACTTCAAACACCTACATGCTCTGCATGCATGCATGAGTAGTCCCAGACCATCTCCAGGAATTTCCTTGGGGTAACATGGTTCTTTTTTATATGGTTCGGGGTGAAAGAAAGGGATAATAATTGTGAACCCCGCTCGCGACAATATCCCTCTATTTCAAACTAAGCTTCACATCCTTTTGCCGAGGTCTTTTCTTGGGATGATTATGCAAGAAACGTATTTCAGAAAAGGAAAAAGAAGTCTCATTCACAACCAGATCAAGGCAAATCACAGGTTCAAAAATTGCCTGCTGAACCTATGAAGGATTTAACAGTTCATATATGTTCTTTCTGTAATCATTTGGCAATCATGCCATATAGGGTTTGACTCACATAATAGAATCTTGACCTATCTATTCGTAGTGCTAGAAGAGTCATACTCTTCTTTCAGAAATCAACTAAGTTTGAGGGAGATACCTTGATGCAATTGTTTTAATTAAGATATGTTCTATTTGCCATTTCTATGTATTTGATGAAAGATCAACATCAAGTATTTTCCAGCGTGAACAAGAATCGAATCATGCTAAACTACGGATATTCTTAAGAAACCAGTGTGACTTACCTTTATGTAATCCACGTATTGCTCGAACCGAAAGCCACCGCAAGACTTGCTACACTGTATCTCCCTCCCCTATTTTTCCTCCTCCGAAGGCTCTAGAGCTTCTTAGAAGAAGTATCAAAATGTTGTGCGATCGCAATCCCTTCCCAGAGAAAAGAAAATCAGCCCTCCCAAAAGGAGAAAAAAAAGGACCCCCCAAATTGACGAAAGCCCTTCTTTTATATGAGTTCGATACCCTCTTGATCCCCCCCTTTTTTTTTCTTGTTCCATTTTCACTTGTTTATTATATTATATCTTTTTTCCATTATTCCGGATTTTTATTTTTTATTTTTTATTTGTTTTAATTTTTCAATTTCTTTCTTCATTGTTATTACTATTTTCATAAATTGTTTTTTTTCTCTTTTTCATTTTTCTTATATTTTCATTATTTTTATTTTGTTTTTCTTCCTTTTAATTTTGTTTTTATTATTTATTATATATTTTTATTTGTTTTACATCTTTTCTAAAAAAATTTATTTTTATTTGTTTCCCATTTTGTCTTTAATTTTCGTTTTTATTTTTATTTTTAAGCTTTTCTAATGATAATTTTTTTTAGATTTTTAATTTCCCTTATTCTTTTTCTTTTTCAAAGCTTATGATTTTACTTTTTCACGTTTCTTAATTTTTTATCTTTTCAATTTATTTTTCATTTTTTTCCAGATTTTCCTTATTTTTATTGCCTTCTTCCAGGTTTTAGTTTTTTTTTTTTAATTTTCCTTCAGATTTTTGAATTTCGTAATTTTTCTAAATTTTTATTTTTCCGATTTTTCAGATGTTTTTTATTATTATTATTGCCCTTTTCGAGATTATAGTTTTTTTCTATTTTCCAAATTTTAAGATTATTATTATTTTTTAGATTTTTGTTTTTTTTTGTTTTTATTTATTTATTATTGTTTTGCTTCTTTTTTTCCATTTATTTTGTTCATTATTTAATTTAATCCGGGTTTCTCAATTGATTTTAATAGTTAGGAACCTCGGACATAGATGAGTGTTTACAGTGGCCAAATGGGACCTTTTAATTTATTTACTCTTTGCTTGCTTCAATTTTCATGTCTTATGCATATCCTACTTAAATTACGTTTAAGGGTTATGTATTAGAAAGATTTTAACTTACTTGCATCATTTAACCACATATGGCCAATTAGTACCCATACCATTTCCAAACCTCTCTTAAACCCTTATTTCATTTCTTTTACATAGTAAGCATCTTTATTACACCATAATCAAGGTTTTAAACTCAATACTCCTTAATTAATCTCAATGTGGCCAAATGTTCTAGACCTCACTTTTACTTCATAATTGGTTTCCGATGATCCTCTTAAGCTCACAAAAAATCCATTCTTAAATTTTAGCAAAATTTTAGCCTAGTTTTCTTACCACTTTACCATTCCTTCCTTAAACTTACTTAGGATCCTTTCAGAAACTTAATCGAAATGGAAACTCATGCTTCCCTAAATTCTTTAAGGAGCGGCAGAATGCATACACATAGATCCTAAGACATTGTGGTCCAGTTGTCCTTAACTGAAAGGTGATTCCTGCTAGTTAAGGTTTAGGCCATTAAGGATTACCAAGTTTCGAGACTTTTAAGAATTTACCTTCACACTTGGAAGGTATGGTCGAATGGTCATGTTCTCATTCACTACACCATAATTCATTTTTAATCATCCTTCTATGCCTCTTTATACCGAGCTTAAGTCTTAATAAAGTTTTTTAACTTAATTTCACCAATTATGGTCATTATGGCCAAAAGGTTATCGAAAATATTCCTAAACCTTTCTTACACTTTTAGTTCTTCTCAATTACAT
Organism: Canavalia gladiata; assembly: GCA_037954105.1. Taxonomy (NCBI): domain Eukaryota; kingdom Viridiplantae; phylum Streptophyta; class Magnoliopsida; order Fabales; family Fabaceae; genus Canavalia; species Canavalia gladiata. The sequence goes on from CM075663.1 coordinate 30,469,968, forward strand.
ACTAAGAATCCTTAATTAACCATACTCAATATTTTAAAATCATCTCACTTTAATTAAACAAAAAGTGGTCGAATGCACACCCTTTAGTCCTAAGGCATTTTGGTTCGATTCTTCTTCTCCTAAGAGTTGATCTACACCAATTAGGACTTAATTTTATAGTTTATGCAATCGTTAGAAATTGTTATAGATTTTACCCAAGTTTAATACAAGTTGCCAACTCCTTCCCCTTGAGCACTCATGGTCATTTTCTCAAAATTCCTTTTCACAATATCTTTCTTCCACAATTTTGTGAACATGTAACAGCACCATTAAACTTAAATCCATTAATCATTTTCCTTACCCCCTTAACTTGGCAATGGTTAAGGAAAATAGTAAGTGTCTTATGAACTTTGTTCAATTTTTCGTTCAAAAATCCCATCTTACTCTAAGTAGATTTTAGATCTATGTCCCAATCAAGCCTGTGGGTCCTACGGTATAATTTTTCACAGTCTTTTATGTCTCTGAGTTCAAGGGTTCAAATATGGACAACTCAGCACATAACTTTATAATATTAAGAAAATCATCAAGTTCCAAGCTTTAAGCATAAAAATCTTCAAGATAGAATCTTTTAAGACAAATAAGGGTAGATCCACTACATCTAGTCCAAGATACATCAATATCAAACCATGAGCACTTCAAAAAATTTTCTCATAACCTCTCAAATATGCCCAAAGCACAAAATTGACTTTTTAGAAATTTTAACATATTAAATTTCTTCTAAAGTGCCTAGAAGCACTTTAATCCATCAAAACTTCACTTTAACTCTGAAAAATCACAAGAAATGGACGATGCCTGTTGGTCTAAAACTCGAAGAAGGGAACTGCACCTTATCGTTTTTCAGAGTAAAGAATGAGAAAGAGTATCGTCTCCACAGGGATTTGGTTCAAGTATTGAATTCTCACTAGTCCACTAATTGAACTCAATTATGGAAATGCGCAGGCAACACAAATGTAAACGTAAGCAACGCAAACATAAAATAACTACAAGTGCTTGTTTTTGTTAACTATAATGGAACACTGATCCAACATGCATAAAACTAATTTAAAGTAAACCTAGAACTGTCCAATACTCAATAATTGATACAAATGTGAATGAAATCAGTTTATGGAAGGTGTTAGGGTTGGATTTCACCAAAATTTCCTCTAGGTAGCATTAGATCTTTACGTGCATTCAAGATAAAATATAATTGAAGATCGAATTCACAAATATTAATTGAAGATCAATCCCTTGACTCATCAATACTTCACTCGAATTAGGAATCCTAATCCCTTAGTAATTCCTAATTTAAGTGAGCCTTAAGTTTAAGAATTCAAATGATCTCACAACCCTGAATCTCTATCCCTAAAGCATTCACAATTATGTTATTCAATCTCGGTTCCAATTCTAAAACTAATTTCCCAATTGTGAAGAAGAATTCAAATTCAAATTCAATCTATAAGTGGCTAAGTCATAGAAGCGTTAAGCGAAGAGAAGAATACTCAATTTTAATGAAAAACAATCATGAATACATATAAAATATCTGGATTACATAGGTTCAGCAATGGCTTCCTCCTTCCCTAACAGAGTTCTAGTTACACATAAGAATAAAAGAAGAAAACAGGGAAGAGAGTGGAAGTCATTAGTATGACGGCTCGCGGTGGTTGCCCTTCTTCCTCAACCATAGGGTTCTTCCATTACCAAGAACAGAACCAGCGTCCAGGAGAGCGGCGAGTCTATTCTCTACATCTACCTTCAAGAGATAGATCAGTTGGTTGATCTATTGGTAGAGTGATGCCCTGTTTCATTCTATTATGGGCCTTTATAGGTACTGTTCTATTGCGTCACGTGTCCAACACGACTATGCTTGCGTTGCCAATGCAGTGCGTATAACATAATACTTCCTTCCTTTCAAACTTTCATGTGCTCCAATATTTCTGGTTATGTTGCCAACACGAAACCCTGTGACAGATTGCAGAAATTAAAACACCATATTTATGAGAATTTATCGCCTAAAAGGCTTTAAAATTGCATTTTTCAGATTGTGTATGGGTTACTCAATTTTCTATCATTTTCTCATGCTTTAGTGGTGCTTTATGCTTCAATTGCTTGCAATTATGTCAAAATATGTACCAAATAAGTGTCGTATTGGACACTTATCAATGCCCATATCCAACCACTCAAAGGTAGTTTGGAGCTCTCATGGTTTCAAACAAAATTAGATCCATGGGTCTTAGAGAAGATCCACAAAAATAAGAAAACAAACCATAAAAATTTAGAATTTAAAGCTTAAAAACATAAGTAGTAAAATCCTACTTGTTGAAGACTTTTGTGATTGGGTTTGGGTGGGATTTAATGGCTTCTCTTCCCTTCTTAGATGATCCACAAAACTGATCCCAAGTGTGGTGGTGCGGCTTTGTGATTAAGTCTTAATTTAACTTAAACTTCAAAGATGGAAGTTTAAGCTTAATGTGGATTTTTGTGTTTTGAGAGAAGTTGGAGTTTTGAGTGAGTTTAGAAAGCTTCCACAAATGTTTAAAAGAGTTTTAATGGAGTAAATCATCTTCTTCCTTGGTGATCCTACGCAGTTTCGTCCACCTAGGGCCTGTGAGAATTAAATTCTCACTTAAGGGCATTTTGTTAATTTGCATGTAACTTCTATTTTTCAAAATAATTATAAATGTAAGGAATTATCCTTTTAGGATTAAATTAGTACTAATCATGTTGATTTTGTCACTAATTAAGATTAATTTACCCTAACCATGGTTAATTTTAATTAAACAAGGTTAATTAGCCTTAACCATGGTTAAATGAATCTTTGCAATTATTATTTTTGACTTTTATACATTTAATTTTTTGATGGCTCATATGCTGAGTTATCACCATGTTTTCCACGTGTAATTTTCGATCAATATGTGTTGGGCCCCATATCTTTGCTTTTGTTTCATATTTTCTTACCCTACCGGTCTTACAAGGGTTTCTTTGTATTTTCCTGTGAGGTTTAAAATTTGTTCCTCCGATGCTTTTAACACTTATTCATTCGTTCCCAAATCGTTCTTATGTCATTTAATATTTTTATATGAAAAGATTAGCCATGGTGAAAGACAGAACTTCCAAAGGACGTTTTAAGCATTTTTAGAGTTTTCTATCAGTGTTTTCACGCTTTATATTTTCATATTATTTTCTCATCACTTTTCAATCAATGTATTCTCATCCCTTGGGATTTCGTTTATATCTTACGTTTCCTGCACATTTATTAGGGTTACCCAAGTGCAGGAACACTTTCATTATTTGTACAAAATTTTCTAATTACGTTGTCTTTACTTTATTTCTCACTAAAGGTTATTTGCAACATAAAGGGTTCACTATGAAAAATTACGAGTGCTACACAAGTAAGTTTGATTGGAAAGATATCTCTAGTTAAAATGACTATGTTATCTTATTATGTTATTTCATCGATATATGGATTTATGTGTAGAGAAAATAAAATACCCTCTTGAGTGATTTTAGATAAATGACATGATTTGTAAAGTTTTTATGAGTGGATTAAATATGTAAAGCTGGAATAGATTAGAAATTATATATGCATGACATATTGGTTGGATTGTGTGAGCATGCATGTTATTTGGAAGATTTAAAAAGGAATCTAAATAATTAAGAAATCACTAAACAAAGAACTTTTGCGAAAATGTAATACTACTCTCAATGTGCCTTGCCCATATTCAAAAGGAAAAGTGGTCCTTCTAAGCTAACGAAAAAAGAGTTATTCACAAATCTTTCTATTATGAAGCATTAGGTTTTCAAAGAATTATTATGGTGACGAGGTTCAAGGAATGAACTCGTATCCTAAGAATAGAAGGAAAAGTATCAGAGCTAGTGAAAATATGTTGCTTGATTAAAACATGCGATATGCTTATGATATAGATTACCACTCAAAGAGTGTAGAGAAATAAGAAGAATTGTGATTAAGGCATGAATGAAATGATAGTCAAATGATATATGTGAAATGATATAGTATGATCTTAAGAAAATGTAAACTGTATAAATGTCTTGTAAGAGAAGGATGAACAAGAATAAGTACTTGTATGCTTAAAAAAAAAGTTAATTTCTATGACTTTTAAAAAAAATCCACATTATATAAGGATTTTTCTTAACGATAAAAGGGAATTTGTATGCATGTCATTTCTTATAATAAACTTATCTGGATGGATTGAAAATGTTGACATAAATAATAGGTAGAATCTTACTGAAAAACTTTGTTTCACACCCCCTCCCACCATTTTCTTTCCTATATCCTAATGGTGTCATTCATGAAGGCGGTGGTATTTGTAGAGATTAACAATGTAAACCGGATGGTTGGAGACTAGAGATCCCCATAGTTGGAGCGCTACTAGGAATTTCGTCTTACCTCACAATGTAACTTTTTGAAAATAATCATGTAATATGTATGATAGATAGCAGGTACGTATAATAGTATGTAACATGTGAAATAATTATGTAATATATGTAGTGATGTATGAAAAGGTACTAATTCCCTTGCACTAACTTTTGAACATAAGAGTATGTATAAATTATCAAGGTCTGCATAAATAATATGAACCGGTATTGTATGCATTAATATATTCAATATCAAGTAATTAAAGCAAATTAAGGCATGGGTGACAGTGCTTGATTGTTTATTTTCTGCTATGATGATTTATATGACGAGGCTCGCATTATCAACTAAGGTTTTAAAATAAAAGTTTTCTCACATTTTCAGTATCAGTAATTTCATCATGAAGGAACAGTCTAATAATGAAATCACGAATATGACTTAAGCGTAAAACGAGCTTCATTTTCTTAGCATGTTACATTATGGTATCAAAGCAGTTCATCCTTAAAGATCCTAAGGATGGTCTGAAAATACTTCTAGAGCATGCCCACATTTTGTGTTAGAATTATAAGTTATGCTTTTAATCCAGTTAGTAATCTGTGTGCATGACTGCTTTATGATTTGTACGATTGGTGACTAATATGCTTGATTTCACTACTGAGTTTGATCATCTCAATTTCAGTGCATGTGTGTTCAAAATCCAATGGAAAAAGCAAGGCATGGTAGAGGACGTCTTAAGAATGTAGAAACCTTAGAAGCCCTAGTGGCAAAAGGTATAAGTAGCCATAACTAAGTGTAAACATCCAATTATGTCCGAGACCACATTTTAAAAATTAATTAGTGAATAAGAATAATTTAAATAATAAATAAACAAACCAAGAAGCAAAGAAATAAATAGAAAAAAAAGAAAGCAAAAAACAGAGAAACAAACAACAAGAAGACAGAAGAAGAAAATTATGAAAAAGAAAAATAAAAAGCAAAGGAATAAAAAAAAATTAAAAACAACAAAAATAAAATCTGAATTGATTTAAAAATAAATAATAAAATCTGAAATTAAAAAATAAATAAATAAATATGAAATAAAAAGTAAAATATATATATAAAACAGAACCAATAATGGATAAATTAATTAAAAAACAAAAAATCCAAAAACATAATAAAAAGGAACATTGGTAAAAATAGAAAAAGATAAAATTGGAAAATAATAAAGATAAATCTGGAAAGAAAAAGATAAAAAATAAAATATAATAAGAAAAAAAATTAAAAATTAAAAAGAAAAGAAGAAAATAAAAACAAACAACAGAAAACGGATTTTAATAACAAAAAATAGAATTGAAAATTAAAAAAAAAACAGACGAACTAGAGAGAAAAAAGGGAGGGAGGATGTGAAAAAGGAGTTTTGCATACATGCGAAAAAAAGGGAAGGATCCTCAAGAAGAAGGGGAGAATAATTAGGCTCAAACAAGGAGGGAAGAAAAAAAAAGAGGAATTCCTCATCGCTAGGGCTGAAAACTTAGAAGAATGGCTGAGTAGATTTTGCTTCTATTGCAGTTGAAGAAAATTCACGTCAACCTTGCATAGCGTCCTGGAGGGTCGCACTCTCTGCTTTCATTGGAAAATATGCTAAGTTTTGCAAATAAAATTAAAGAAGTATGATGGGAGAAGGTAAATGAAAGAAAGTAAGATAGATATGCGGAGAGTTGGGCTCGTCAAGATTTTAGAAAAGGAAAATCTAAAGAAGAAAAGAGGCCCCGATTCTAGTGGGGAAGGACCACCCACATTTTCGGCAAGCACTTGAATCATAAAGCGAAGGGAAGGAAGAGTTCGGTTGATGAAAGCGCAGGTGTAGTGGCATGATCACTACAACGACTTCGTACAGGTTAGTCACGCCGCTTTCTTGAATCAAGAACATGGCATCGATTAATTTTGATTTATGCTTGAGTTAAGGAAGAACCTCATGATAATCTTATTTTGCTTGAGTTAAGGAAGAACCTTGTGATAATCTTATTTGAATGCTGTGTCATTCTTATGTGAAGATCTGGTTGATTGATATGATTGGAGAGACGTGGTTTGCTAAATTTCAATCGTGGTCCATATTAAGACATCACTGCGAAAATTCGATCTCCATTCAATTGATGATATAATTAGGGAAGGATTCTTAAGTCTCGGTTATTTGCTGTATGTTCATAGGGTCTGCAAATTGCATTTTTCAGTTTGAATGTGAGTATATAGCTCCGTGAGTACCTTACTTCCCTCCTAAGATTCGTGTAGTCTTTGTAAATTTAGAAGTCCCATCTGTAATTTGATTTGTTGTACAAAGAAATTGCATTAAGTGTTGTACCAGAGGCTCTTATTATGAATCGCTACCAGAATTAATGGAAATACAGCACCTGTAAAGGATATCCTTAATGGATCTCTTGCGAAAATTTCTTTATCATCAGACATACTCAAGGGCTGGTGATATCTTGGTGTTTCGGTGGTGGTTCGGTGCACTGTATAGAGCATATTACAACCGACCTTCAAGTACTTGACCATGAATAGCGTTCGTTGAATACAGGTTGAATGTGGATGCAAATTCACTTAGTATGGCAGATCCCATTTCATATTGTTGCACTATTTGTTGCTGGAATTTCTGGAGCATAAGAAAAAGACAATATCCAGGCACACTCGTACGAACAGAACTCAAATTGCAGCTAGGAGCATCCTTTTTATGTGTCATTTTGAGGCTTGCACAAAATAGATTTGGAGCCTCTTACCAGCAGCAAGAAGTAGCCTTGAAAACTCTTGGTCCTACAAGGACGTCAAACGTGGAAGTAGAAAATATTGTGGTAGTGGGCAGGCTATTGGAGCAGAACGACTATGATTTTGGGCATGGTGCAACCACAAGTGGACAAACCTAAGGTTACAAGGCTATGGTTGTTGCTTCCAGCGAGGGCCGCTTCGCATAAGGTCCCGCCACGTGCATTGATATAGGTTGCATGAATTTAAGCTAACTACTGAGAACCAATTTCCAGACTTCATAACCGACTGCGTGACTATTGGTGTAAGCCTACCGATTCACGTGGTAATGGCTAAAGAAAAGTCGGGTCTCTGGGGGAGTTTGGTGCTCGGCTGCATGGTTCGAATTGAGGAATGGTAGGTCTTTCGAACGGAAATTCAGTGCATGGTTATGTTCCTAAAACAGTCAGAGAGACTACCCCAGCATGTGGGTCGTTTATGTGGATGTCACTAGTGGTATTTGTTCCAAAACAACCCCCTAGCATTTGAGTCCATTATTGGAGATTGATTCAGTAATCAGCTAGAGCAGTGGTTCCTAAACTACGCTAATTCCTGAGTGTTCGTTGGAGGAATGGGAAAGCTCACAAGGTCGGGGCTTCGAACCTCAACCAGGTAAGTTTCTCAATCATTCTTGTTTTTCATGCATTATTGGTCTTTACTAGGGAGCCAACTTAGGTCAAAAAGAATAAAAGAAGACCCTCACTAGTCGCATGCAACAATATGAAAGGGTAGAGACTTAGGACTTGTTTGAGTTAGGACCTTCACTCATAGCCACCCCTGGAGATTATCGCAACCGTAATTCCGACGAGACGACGAACTCGCTAAAATTTAAAAATGAATTTTCTTGATTACATGGAGTCGCCACCAAATTTTTATTTAAGGGAAAAAGATTTGGAAAAAATCCTGACTCAAGGATGAGATTCAAAGTTCGGGAGTCGGTTACGAGTGGGGAAGGTGTTAGGCACCCCACTCGCCTGTTCCGAAGAACAATACCCTTAAAATGAGTGTGTAATTATTTGAAAATGATTGATCCCTTAATTGATGTGAAAATAGATAACTTGATGGAGGTTAGCCTGACAAGACTTGATCCTGCTCCTACGTATTCCTCGGTGCAATGAGAAATTCAAGGCTTACATAGTTCTGGTGTGTGAAGGCTTGACCTTCAGAGGTGTTTGAAAAGAAGTATTTGAAAATGAATGGTGCTTTGAAGGCTTGACCTTCGGCGCTGCTTGAAAGGCATATTTGAGAATGGCCAAAGTATTTTGAAAATGTTTTAAGGAGAATCCTTAGTCCACCCATGCACAGGATCCAAGACAACTACGACTGCACTGGGATCCATACAAATTCCTAAACCCCGAACAGCAGAAAAAGCTACCTATTCGTGCTTAGGGTTCGTCGCATGAGACTTAGAGATTCTAAATTAAAGTTTTTATTGAAATTATTTACAAAAAGGGGTTCTTAGTCCACATATGCATAGGGTCTAAGACAACTATGGCTGCACTTGGGACCCGTATGAATTCCTAAACATCGAACAACAGAAAAAGCTACCAGTTCGTGTCTAGGGTTCATTGTGTGAGACCTGTCGCAACAGTAATTCCGACGAGACAACGAACTTGCGAAAAATTGAAAATGTATTTTTATTGATCATGTGTGGAGTCGCCACCAAATTTTATTTAAGGGAAAAAGATTTGGAAAAAACCCTGACACGAGGAAGAGATTTAGGTTCGGGAGTCGGTTACGATGGGGAAGGTGTTAGGCACCCCACTCGCCCGTTCCGAAGAACGGTACCCTTAAACTGAATGTGTGATTTTTGAAAATTGTTTGATCCCTTAATTAATGTGAAAATAAATAGATTAATGGAGGTTAGTCTGATAGGACTTAATCCTGCTCCTACGTATTCCCCGGTGCAATGGGAAACTCAAGGCTTACGTAGTTCTGGTTTGTGAAGGCTTAACCTTCAGAGATATTTAAGAGACAAATGGAATTTTGAGGAGGTTTTCATTCTTTGAAGGGACCTTTAGCCCACTCATGCACAAGACCCGAGGCGGCTTCGGCAACACGGGGGCCTATACAGACTGTTAAACGCTGAATAACAGCTGAACTGTCAGTTCCTCGTTTAAAGCCCATTGCGTGAGATCGAGGATCCCAAAATATTTTGTAGAAATGAGCCTTTTACTTTAGGAAGGACCTTTAGTCCACTTATGCACAAGACCCGAGGCGGCTGCGGCAACACGGGGGCCTATACAGACTGTTAAACGTTGAACAGCAGGTGAACCGCCAGTTCCTCATTTAGAGCTCATTGCGTGAGACCATGTAGTCCCAAAATATTTTAAAAGAGCTTTTATTTTTTGAAAAAGAATTTATTTGAGAAAGGGTTTTATTTTTAAAAGAGAAAAGGGGCAAAAAGGAGAGTTTATTCTAGTTATGAGACATAGAGCTTGATTTTGGAAAAGGAACGATTTTGTTTGAGATTTGGGGAAGAATGGGAGTGAAATTCTAATTATGAAAGGTTTTGGGGGTTAATGTGCAATTATGGAATTTTTGGGGGTTTTATCCTAACTGTGGGAGGTTAGGGGATAAAATGTAATTATGGAGAATTTGGGGGTTGGTTTTGTGATTATGGAAAATTAGAGGTTAAAATTGTAATTATGGGGATTTGAGGGGACAGTTTTGTGATTATGGAAAATTAGAGGCTAAAATTATAATTATGGGGATTTGAGGGGATAGTTTTGTGACTATGGAAAATTAGAGGTTAAAGTTGTAATTATGGGAAGTTGGGGGTTGTTTTGTGATGATGGAAAATTAGAGGTTGAAATTGTAATTATGGGAGAGTGAGGGGCAAAATTGTGATTATTGGAAAGGTGAGGGGCAAATTGGTCATTTGGAACGTAAGGGGCAGATTGGTCATTTCGAGATTTTGGGGGCAATTTTGTAATTTTGGAGGTTTTGGGGGTCAATTCTATAATTTAGGAAACTTTGGGGGCAGTTCTGTAATTTTGGAGGTTTTGGGGACAATTCTGGAAATTTGGAGGTTTTGGGGGCCATTATGTATTTAGAGAACTTGGGGGCCATTCTGTAATTTTGGAGGCTTCTTTCTCCTGTTTGCATGGCTTGCATGGCTTCCATGGCTTCGTTGGCTCCATGGCTGAGCGGCTTCAATGTGGCTGGGAGGATAGGATGATGGCTTGGTGGCTAAGATAGCTTGGGAGAGGTGGCTTGATGGCTTGAACATTTTAAAAGGGAAAATGGTCCGTGGTGGGTTCGAAGGCAGGTCTTGGAAGAGGGTTCTCGTTGGATAACCACTAGAGCTAGGCCCCCACCTTTAACAAATACTGTTTTGATTATGGGTAAAGGCATAATGGAGGGATTAATGGTTGTCAGTTGACAAAAAGCCCCTGCATGATTCGAACCCATGACCAAGGGATTGGAAAGAGCGACTTAACCAACTAAGCCACGCCTTAATCAACACATAACCCCCCACATTATAATGAAACCTGGGCAAATTAATAAGGAGCCATGTGCGTCGAGGTTGGGTCTTCCTGTGCCTGCATATACAATGCCTTTCCATTGCACAAGGGACACATGCCACAACCTGGCCTTTCAGATCGATTGAATCCGCTTCGTTTACAATGACGCTGTGCATGAGAAGGTCCTCTTGGAACACCAAAAAAATGGTGAATTTGGAGACTTAAATCATCCTAAAATCATGCTGCTATTTGCTCTCCACAGCATGTGACCCTGTCTCCCCTGTCGCCAATTTGTGACCCTTTCCAGCTATGACTGCATAATCTGGTCCAAGAGTAGCAGAATTGATCTGCAAATCTACGCCACTGCCTTCCACGCTATTAACGTTAATCAGACCATTTGTCCTACTAACATGGTGCAACTGTAGGAATCACTCATGCAACTCCAGGCTTTGTGCAGGTCTACTCCTCAAGGAAATCATCTTCCTTGTCACAACCTTCATGTTCAGGTGACCCGAATTACAACGTATTGGCCACCATAGCACTGAGCCTGTTGTTACCATGAAGACCCTGTTCCCAGCCTTTCTTCCTTGCCTTATTAATCGAGATTCCTTGCGAACACTACTCCCTTTTGGTCATGATTTCCCTGAAATCCAACTAGCATCTTATTCAATGAAATCTCTGCTTGCTGCAATATGAGTCCCCCTGTTTTGGTGCAACATGAGCCACTATGTGTGAGGGGTAGAGTGCAGAGTCTTGCAGGTGTTGAAGCAACTATGCAAAATTGTGACGATCGACCACACATCCTTTACCGCTTATCATTTGTTTCTAATTTAGCGATGGGATTCAGTTTTCCTTTGATTAATTAATATTACAAGGCCTAGAACATTATCATAGAGATCCGTATAGAACTGAATCTATAGTCACAAGGTATCACAAACAACAGAGCATGAAACTTTCTTGAAGAACCCATTCCAAAATAACATTCATATGCAAAATATGTCAAGATTTGTGTTCGGCAAGTAGGGATCAGAAATAGCCAAATAGATTTATCTTCCTTTGAGATTTATCCAAATCAAGAAGGACTAACCAGAATGTATTCCTATCAACCTGAGTTTCACCAAGAAAATTGTATTGTAGAGAAAACAAGCCAAGGAGCCTAACCTGGATGATGTTTATGCCTCAGAAGTATGGATGCTGTCCTCACTCAAATGTCGATCTCCTCGGCCTCGTGATTAACCCTTTCTTCAGAAGCTTTTCTTCAAACTTCTCCCAAAACCAATAAAAGAGAAAAAAAGTACCCTCTCAATTGCTTGAATGCCTCTTTTATAGGTTCTTTTGAACCCTTAGGCGGGTTTCTTCTCTCCCTTTTGCTCATCCTTCTCCCTGGTTCCCGCCTCCACTTTTTTTGTTTTTAATATTTAATTTTCAAATTCTCTTTTTTTTATTTATTTATTTCTTTTTTTTTCCAGATTTTATTTCTCTAATTCTTGTAATTTTCATTACTCTGTTTTCATTTATTCTTTCTTTTTCTATTTTAATTTATGTTTAAAGTGTTATATTTTTTGTTTATTTATTTTCGATTTTATTTCCTTTTTTTTCTTTTTCTTGTTTTTGTTCTTATTAATTATTTCAGATTTTCCTATCTTATTTTATTTTTCGTTTTTATTTTGTTTGTTTAATGTTCTCTTCTTTTCACATTTTGGCTCCAATTAATTTATCTATTATTTATTTTTCATTTTCTGTTTTTAGCATTTTTCTATTTTTTGTCTTTTTGTATTTCTCTTCTTTTATCATTTTCTGCTTTTTATTTCCTTAAGTTACTTTTTTATGCATATTTATTTATTAATTTCAAGATGGTGGTTCTCGGACATAATTGGGTGTTTACAAGACCTAAAACCAAAATGAATTTAATTTGAAAATAATCAAGAAGAAGATTAGGTTTGGTTTAAAACAAACTGGGCTTGATTTTCAAATTTTTAGAGAAAAGGAATTGGTTAAGATGAAATAGTTGACTTGAAATTTTATGGAAAATCAAACTTGATTTAAGTTGGAAAAAAACTTGATTTGATTTGGAACATTAAAGGAAAGGAATTAGGTTTAATTTGAACAAGTTTGAATTGAAACTTGAAGGGAAGAATTAAGTTTGGATTTGAAAAAGAATTTTGGTTGAAGAAAAAGAATTCAATTGGGGTTGAATAAGAATGAATTTTACTTAAAACTTGAGGAATAGGAATAAATGGTATTTGAGCATGATGAATTTTATTCAAAAACTTGAGGAATAGAAATTATGTAGGATTTGAATAAATAAATTGAATTTGAATTTTTAAAACAAAAGAATTATTTTTGATTTGAATAAATTTGAATTGAGAGTTGAGAGAAAGCATTAAAATTGATTTGGGTTGAGAGAATTTAAATGGATTAAATTTAAACTAGACAGATCAATTATGCTAGGTCTATATAGAAATTGTACAATTGCACGCGTATGGCCCAAACTTGAGATATGGTGGCCGCCTTGTCTATCTGCGGGAACCGAACTCGAGACCTGGTTGCTGCATGTATAACAGACTAACCTCTAAGCCAAAGCTGTGGCTTAGTATAAATCAACACAAGTGGAATTAAGTGATGGTTAGGGAATCGATTATCTTTATAGCAGGCCTCTAATTGGACTTTAAAAGAGCCACGTGCGTAGCCCATTGAACTTTGCCCCCAATCAAATGCATGGCAGCATCTCGAGGGGATTAAAAGTGAATAGCTGCGTGCAAGGATCGAATACAGTGATCTGGGGTTGCAGACCATACATTCAACCATTTGAACTATGCCACTTTATGGCTTATAATCTGAGAACCATATATATGTATAGAGTAGGCTACTTCCTCTATCTTAGTCAAAGATCATCAATGGGCCCCTCAAATTTATTGGGATTTATCTATTCACATGGTTCTTTTCATGCATGGGATATGGAAAACCCTTGGGGCCCATACTCGAGGTTCTCTTTACACCCAAATCGAAGTCATGAGGTCAGACTCATTCTTCTGTGCGCAGTTCCTGGAACCAAACTACCAGCTGGAATTTTTGGGACCCATGCGTTCACAGCCACGTATAACCACAAAGGAGGGGTGTAGTACTCCCACCTGTTTTGGCTGGAATAGAATAATGAGAGTACACAAATGCGTACGTGTGCGTTCGATTAGGCTGCACACTGCTTACTATCAATTCCACCAGAATAATGGTTAAAGACCTTAACCAAGAGGTGCTATTTAATGCACATTAAATGGATGAAGGGGGTAAGACTAGTTCTCATGGCAGGTTTTGTGCTTGGTTCGTTGAGACCTGTACCTACTCTGCTGGCTCTTTTTGTACCAACCAGAAAAGATATCATACCACTAGATAATGTTAAGGCCCAGCAAGGGCACAAACTTCTCTTTTGGAGCATTAGAAAAAATTCCCTCTAAACATTGAATGAGAAGTAGCAACCAGAATCTCCAGGTTTGTGGAGTTATTTCTAAAAGCTATGACTCAGTTTCCTCACTGAAATAAGCCCCTTATGCCTAAGCTTAATAGAGTAAGGTGGTTGTTGACACTGCCTTAAACCTTTAACTGATTAGAGAATTTTGTTGTAATGAGCTTTATGTAGAGTCAATCAGGCCATTATATAATATTATGACACTTCTTAACGTGACTCTCCTACAGCCAAATGGTAACAAGTTGTACTTCTGATTTCTAGGCTTTCACAACTCAAATTCTAGGTTACTATTCAGTGTCCTTCCCCATCTTGATCCAGATTCAGATATGGTAACTTGGTATCACGACGAAGGACTGTTGGAGGCTGGGGTTTGACAAGAGGTAAAAGGAGAAGGATCTGCATAATTATGCAGATTATGAACCCATCAGAATTATTGTATCTAAAGCCCACTTCTCCAGGCCTTTGTATCTTTGTGTAAGGGTTCGAAGACTCTGGTCTTTGCTTCAACACCACTTCTTAAGTCCTAATCCTTCGAGTGAGGCATACTAATGGCTAATGGAATAGTGACGGCCAAACTATATGATTGGATCATGATTAAGCTTGGGACGTTTATGCGGTAATGCTCTTGCAGTATTAGGGAGATCTATAGGATTATACAGGCTATGGACCTCACCTATCATACCTGGATCAGAATCACCATACATATTTGTGTTTTTGGGACAGAGTGTTTATCAGCTCCTCATACGTGGAATCTTTTAATTTTCGATCAAAACACTCACGGGTTTGTAACAGAAACTATGATTTTTTATTAGACTTTACGTCTCTATATGATCTTGCTCAAATCAAATACATCAAACAATCACTAGTAAACACATAACGCATAGATTCCTTTGCAATATCAATACGAAGATTTGCAAATAATGAAGGCAACCATAATGATCTAGTGAATCAATGAAAGTGATCTTGAACCTACCAAGAATTAGAAGTCTTATCTGGAATTGATCTCTTTATGTTGTATACCAGAAAAGTATGAGAGAAAATTCCTAATGCTTCGTGCTTCAAGAACGCTCCTATCCCTCTGTGTAATGACATGAATTTCTTCACTTTTGGATCCCGCTTGGACTAGAGCACCCAGGACAGAGAGGTATCCTCCCCCAGAATCAACAGGGAGCCAAAATGAGAGCAGATCCCCCTAGAACCCCATCCAGTTGCTGAACTTGGAGAGGCCTCAGTCGTAGAGCAAAGACCAGAGAAAGAAAGCACCCTCCCCTAATGATCCCCCCTCCTCTTTTGTTTGTTTTTCTTTCCTTTCTTCATTTTTCAAAACCTTTTTCAGTTTTTTCTTGTTTTTTTCGTTTCAAAAGTCATTTTCCGTTTTTTCCAAAATTGGTTTTTCCTTTTTTTTTTTATTTTTGCTTTTTACTCAATCAATTTTAATTTCTTTTTATTCGTTAATTTCTGATTTTATAATATTTTATAAATTTGTTTTTATTATATTTCTTCTTTTGTTGTTTTTTTTTCTTTTTCTTTTTTATTTATTTATTTATTTTTATGGTTTTTCATTTTTTTATATATTTGATTTATTTGTATTTTTCTTTTTACTATTTTTATTTCTTGATTTTATTTTACTTTTGTTATTTTTTCATTTATTTATTATTATTTTATTCTTTTTTATCATTTTATTATTTCTGTATTATTATTATTATTATTATTATTTTCCTATTATTTTTATTTCAAATTTTCTGTTTTGCTTATTTTTAATTATATCTATTCCTATTCTTCCAATTTTTCTTTCATCATCATTTCTCCCTCGTTTCTTTTTTGTTGTTTTCATTTCTTTCTTCATTTTTATTTGGTTTTCTCCTTCTGTTTTTATTATTCATTTATTTTTAAATTAGTATTAGTTTCTTGCTTAATTTTAACAATTGAGGGCCTCAGACATAATTGAGTGTTTACAGAGATATGTTGTCCTACTCTCGTCAATCTTTGCATGCACCAATGGCAGTAGCGCTTAGATGCAATGGCTCATAGCTGCCCGTGCATAGATAATCTGGAACGTTACCCCTGCGTGCTGAAGCTGGCCTTGCTTAAAAGGCGCCTCTCCCGCTCAATCAAGGACTTAAGGGATGAGTACTCTACGAGTAAACAAAAGGTCCTCGGATCCCTATACATCCCTAACACGTCTGAATAAGGTGCAAACCCTCTAAAGAGGCTTCTCTGTGAAACTCAAAAGGACCATCGGTTTAGTCAAAATGAAGAAGCCCATGCATGGCAAGTCCTCGCAGCTATTGGGACTCTAGTACTTTAGAATGATCCCGTTGGGTCTTGAGCATCCCATGCAGCTCACACGTCAAACACGATCCCACGTCTTCATGCATGGCGCACCCGTTCACTAATGTTCGTCCCAGAGTGTGGTGGTTGTTGGGGATTGTTCCTAAAGAAAGGTCAATATTACATGGATGGGGTATGGGCAGAATCAGGAACCCCACCTGGAGCAGAGGTTACTCAAGCTTGGTGTTGATTGTTGGGTACCTAAATCGGAGTGAACTCAACTTGAAAAATGCTCCCTAAGATAATCCAGAAATGACGAACAGGTAAATCCTATAAGGGCCAAAGAAGGAAGACGCTATGAAAGGCCTTGAATTCAACGTGCATCGGCATGTGCATGGCTTCATCAAATATTAGCCAAACTGAAGCCACTAAATTAAATCGAAGAGCCTTAAAATCTCAACCAAAGAGCTTAGCCCAATGGTCAAAGGTGTTGCTTGTGGCCCGCACGACAAGGGTTCGAATCTTGTCTAGGCCCCTTTTTGGCAGATTACCCCCTAGGCCTCAGTTTATGGGCCGCATGCGTCGATCCAAAATGGGACTGAATTGGGCATCCAATCCGAACCATACACAGCCTATATGTTCCTCAAACTGGGCCACCTTAGTGGGACTGAATCGGGCCACCTTTGGACTCATATATTCAATTGGCTAATTTGGACCCTAGCCAAGCAAATTGGGCCTATCCGAACCCTATACAGGTTGCATATTTCAACGTATTTGGGCCTTACCTCCGAGCAAACTGGGCTGTCATTCAATTGATCAAGTCTTTTAATTTAAGTTCATTTTAAGTAGGATCAGTTTTAATTTTCCTTTTAAAATGCGAAATGGATTTCCTTAAAAGAAAATTAAAATTAAATTCTTTGTTTCTTCTAAATCAAGTCAAGTCCATTTCCAACCAATTTTATTAAATCAAGTTCGATTTCTCAAACTTCATCAAATCCAACCTAATTTTTTCAAATCAAGTTTGTTTGGATTTTTTTACTTTCAAGTCCTTTTTTTATCAAGCTTAATTCTCGTCTTAAAATTGTGTCAAGCCCAATCATTGTCTTCTTTCTATTTTAAATCAAATTCTTTTCCTCAAAGTTTCAAGTCAAATTTATTTCTATTCAAATTAAATTGAATTCCTTTCCCCAAGTTTGAGTCAAAATTCATTCTTAGTCTAGTCAAATTTATTTTATACCAAACCCATTCTTCACAATCAAGTCCATTTGTAGTCAAATCCAAATCGAATCTAATTCTCCCAATTCAAGCCAAATTTCATTTCTTAGAATTCAAATCAAACTCATTTCAAACCAAATTCTTCTTTTGAATCCAAGATTAATTCAATCCAAATCAAGCTCTATTTCTCAAGTTTCAAATCAAGTACAAATTCTCAAGTTTAAATCAAAATCCTTTTAAATCAAGTTCATTTTTAAATCTAGTTCACTTTAAATCAAGTCCATTTCAAGTCAAGTTCTTAAATTGAAGTCAAGTTCGTTTTTAGTCAAGTCAAGTTCAATTTCTTCAAATTGCAATTTAAATTTGTTTTAATCAAGTTAATTCGTTCATTTTATTTTAAATCAAGCTCAATTCTTTCCTTATCGTTATTATTTTCTTCAAATTAAATTCTTTTGGAATTCTAAGTCTCACGCAATGAACCCAAGACACGAACTGGTAGCTTTTTCTATTGTTCGATGTCTGGGAATTCATATGGGTTCCAGTGCAGCCGTAGTTGTCTTGGGCCTTGTGCATATGTGGACTAAGAATCCTTTTGTAAATAATTTCAAAAAAAACTTCATTTGGAACCCCTCAGTCTCACGTGACGAACCCTACGCACAAACTGGTAGCTTTTTCTGTTGTTCGATGTTTAGGAATTCGTATGGATCCCAGTGCAGCCATAGTTGTCTTGGATCCTATGCATATATGGACTAAGGATTCTCCGTAAAATATTTTCAAAACATTCTGTTCATTTTCAAATACCCATTTTCAAGCGCCTTCGAAGGTCAAGCCTTCAAATCAAACTAGAACTATGTAAGCCTTGAGTTTCCCATTGCATCGGGGAATACGTAGGAGCAGGATCAAGTCCTGTCAGGCTAACCTCCATCAATCTATTTATCTTCACTCTAATTAAAGGGATCAAGAAAATTTCAAAAAGTCACATACTCAGTTTAAGGGTACCGTTCTTCGGAACGGGCGAGTGGGGTGCCTAACACCTTCCCCACTCGTAACCGACTCTCGAACCTAAATCTCTTCCTCAAGTTAGGGTTTTTCCAAATCTTCTTCCCTCAAAATAAAAATTTTGTGGTGACTCCACATTATCAAATAAATTCTATTTTAAAATTTTAGCGAGTTCGTCGTCTCGTCGTAAT
This sequence comes from Canavalia gladiata, assembly GCA_037954105.1. Classification (NCBI taxonomy): domain Eukaryota; kingdom Viridiplantae; phylum Streptophyta; class Magnoliopsida; order Fabales; family Fabaceae; genus Canavalia; species Canavalia gladiata. Next base: position 30,488,739 of record CM075663.1, read on the forward strand.
TACGATTGCGACACTAAGTAATTTAGTAAAATTAGATAGAGGGATTTTATATTTTAAATGGGATAAAAAGAAGATTTTATTTAAGCAAAAATCAAAACATATTAATGTGTTTATATATGTTTCTATGTGTACATAATCAAAACTAAAAATGTCCCATCATCATCACACATATATACAATGAATTTAAAGGAGGAATTGATTCACGCAACACACACTATAGTATTATCCAACACTACATAATTTGATTTTAATATTGATGAGATTCAAAGCATGAAACCACTTATTTTATAATAATTTGAAGAAAAATTATTTTTCAATTTGGAACAACTACTTAAAATAATAGGCCATTGTAAGAATCATAAGGCTAAAAGATAACATTATTCGGGCTCAAACATTAACATAAGAATTTAACAAAATTAAAATACAAACATTAATTTAGTCAAATAAGTATGTTGTGTTTGAACATGAAGGAATGAGCCTCTTGACCTAATGGTTGAAATTAAAATTCTTAGAAACATCAAGCCTACAATGATGGAGAGGATTTGATATTATGGTTGAAATCCAACTCCTTTGAGAAAATTTAATGTTTCATAGGTGGTATATCAAGAGATTGGATAGGATTTGGACCAGTAGGATCACGTCTCTTGATCTCATGGTTGAAATCTAACTCTTGGGAAATAGTAGATTTGCAATTATGGATTGGATTTGGACCAGTTGGAATACATTTTTTGATATTATGGTTGAAATCTAACTCCTTTGAGATAATTGAATGTTTTTCGAATGGTTTATCACGAGATTGGGCTAGAATTGCACCATTAGGAACACGTCTCTTGATCTCATGGTTGAAATCTAACTCCTGGGAAATAGTAGATTTGCAATTATGGATTGGATTTGGACCAGTTGGAACACATTTTTTGATATTATGGTTGAAATCTAACTCCTTTGAGATAATTGAATGTTTCACAGGTGGTTTATCACGAGATTGGGTTGGATGTGGACCAGTAGGAACACGTCTCTTGATCTCATGGTTGAAATCTAACTCCTGGGAAACAGTAGATTTGCAATTATGGATTGGATTTGAACCAGTTGGAACACATTTTTTGATATTTTGGTTGAAATCTAACTCCTTTGAGATAATTGAATCTTTCACAAGAGTTGGATCAGTAGGAACACGATCTTTTATCCCATGGTTGAAGACCATGTCATGGGATAATACAAAATATTTCAATATTGGTTTATCGGATAATTGAGTGGGAATTGGATTAATAGTAACATCACCAACAACAAAAGAAAGAAATAAGAAAGATACAATGCCAACCAAATAAACCTTTGTCATTTTCATCTTGTTAGGTGGTATTTTACTAATGGCAAAACAATGTGTTAAATAGTAGGACTTTATAATTTCATTATTATTAGTCTATTTTTTTTTATCTTTTTGTTCAATTGCCTTTTTTTCATGTTGAAATAATATAAGTTAATATTGTACCAATAATTTTAACTATAAAAGAAATTATCTTCTTTGTTTTAATATCAATTAATTTCTTTTTATTCAATATGGTCAATTGAAAGCGTTAATCATCCTTTTTTATTTTACAACTTTTATTTCTAGTTAAATATTTTTATAAGAAAGGTAAAATCAATAATAAAAAAATTAAATTTTCAATTAATTTTGTAATTGACTTAATTATATTTTAAGCATTTGACCAATTATATTTTCTCATCATACACTAACAACAACAATTGATTTGACCTGGTTGTTAACTATCTTAAATTGATTTGGTAACAATATTAATATATATTTGATTAAATTTTAATATATTAAATATTATGTTATTAATGATTTTTTTCTTACAATCAAAAGGTATTTTTAAGCCACAATTTATTTTTATGAAAATTTTTTAGTTGCTGTAAATTTTGTAGGTTAAATATGAAAGAATAAATCTATTCAAACATTTAAGAAAATTTAATGTAATTAATAAAAGTTTGTTTTATAGATAATAATAATAATAATAATAATAATAATAATAATAAATTTAAATATTAAAACCATAAATTATTTAAATTTTAAAAATTTATAAAATTAAAGATTTTTTGTAGGTTAAATATGAAAGAATAAATCTATTCAAACATTTAAGAAAATTTAATGTAATTAATAAAAGTTTGTTTTATAGATAATAATAATAATATTAACAATAATAATAATAATAATAATAATAATAATAATAATCCTAAATTTAAATATTAAAAACATAAATTATTTAAATTTTAAAAATTTATAAAATTAAAGATTTTTTATTAATTTATGTTGTTCTAAATATTTTCTAAGTAACATCTTTATATTTAAATTTTAAAATTATTTAATATTTAATGGTTAGAATTGCAATAAATCGTATAATATTTGACGGCTTTCGTTCCTTATTTCCATTCATTTCATTTATTTTTTATTTACATTGATTCTAAACTGAAATTGAATTTAAATAGAGTTGATTAGAATTGTACTACTGAATATACAACCTACACTTTACTTTCATCTTGTAAAAACATAAATTATTAATTAAATAAATAAATAATTAAAATAGTTTCTATTATTTTTATTAAAAATAAATAACTAATATTCTTTCAAATGATCTATGTAATGATATTTTATATGATGTATTTGATAAAATTAACCGAAAAACTTGAAAGATAAAAAATAAAATATAAGGTCAAAGTTAGATCAAAATTAAAAAATTAAATAAATTTAATAAATTAAAAATATTTGATCAAATTATATGTTGAACTAACCAGTAAGTAAAGTTTAAATATTGAAACAAAAATTAAATATTATAAATAATAATTTTTTTATTTAAACTAAATTACATTGTTAGAAGTGAGTATAATAACTTTTTTTAACTGATTTCTGTTTATATGTACAAGTTAAACCAAAAAATAGATAAAAAATATATTATTTTTAAAGGATCGAATGTTAAAAGAATGATTTGATAATTTAATTAATTATTAATTATATTACTTATGATGTGAATTGTTGAGTAAATAAATTTTTATTTTAAAATTAAAAATATTTACTCAAGTGTTTTATAAATAAATTTTAAGTACCATTTCTATGAAGCAAATAATTATGTTGTGTATATAATTTGAATCTTTTTATCATAACGATGGAATGATTTACTAAAAATACTTTAAATAAGTCTTTCAATACTTAAATTAAATATAATAATGTTAAAAAACATAATAAAAAAGCTTATATTTTTTTACTAAATTATTAAATATTTCATAATAAATTTATGATTTTGTTATGAATCTCCATCATTTAGATAGATCTCTCATGCATCGTAATAAAATTTTCATACATATTTTTATTGACTGTATCTCTGTCATTAATTTTTAAAAGTTTTTGAAAATGGATGTAATTTGGATACAACTCAAGAACGGTAAATATCCCACTATCTGTTGAGTTAATTCTAATATAATTATACAACTCAAATATACCTATTATGACTTCAATTTAAATTTTTAGTAAATTGTGATATTCAATTCGGTATCTTCGATAATTTCTTGAACATTTTAAGTAATTTTTTCAAAACAACTTTAAATAGATAATGTGCATGATTGAAAGCCTCTTTAGTATTTGCAAGAGGTTCATATTCAAATTCAGATGTGTAGTTACCCTATCTTGGTTTAGGTAACAAATATTCTTTTTTAACTGGTTTATTCTTTATCCATCAAATAAAATTTAACTATTAACAAAGAAAAAATATGATATAATTTATATAAGTTTTATTCTAAAGAAATTCATAAATAATAACAACTTGTGACATCTTCAAAAAGTTTAATTCAAATGTGTTAATCTAATGAAAAAAATATGTGTTTCATCTATAGATGCTTTCCATTTAACTGATGAAAATTTGAAAAATATCAAAATCACAAGTAGCCATTATATTGGATGTCGTAGGATATTTTCTTCTCCCCTATAATATGTTTGATTTGCCTCAAGAGTACATACATGTATGTGGATGTCATTAGTATATTAAATATAATCATATGATCACAATTAAAGATAATAATGTCAATTAGAAATCATGAGATGATGGAAAAATAAATATCTTGAAATAAGACATGTTGTTTATCATTAGCAATTAGAGATGGTGCCAATTTAATGGTCAAATATTTGGTTTTATGATTTTATTTACAGGATCCCTATAGTCATTGCTCCTATAACCAATGACTTCCAAAATTTCATGAAACACTCTACTGATTGTAAAACCAAAATAATGAAATTTTTATTTCACATCCTTATCAGAATCACCCAAGGCAAGAATGTATAAACCTTGATTACCTACTTAAATAAGTTAAGGCATTAGTGTCTTTCCATACTTAAGTACACATATGTTGTCGCCACCAAATTTTTATTTAAGGGAAAATACTTGGAAAAACCCTGACTCGAGGAAGAGATTTAGGTTCAGGAGTCGGTTATGAGTGAGGAAAGTGTTAGGTTAGGCACCCCACTCACCCGTTCCGAGGAACGGTACCCTTAGATTGAGTGTGTGATTTTTGAAAATTATTTGATCCCTTAATTAATGTGAAAATAAATAGATTGATGGAGGTTAGCCAGACAGGACTTGATCCTGCTGCTACGTATTTCCCGGTGCAATGGGAAACTCAAGGCTTACGTAGTTCTGGCTTCAAGGACTTGGTCCTCAAGGAAGTTTTATACGGGATGGGAAAAAACACTGTAGGTTTTTTTTTTTTGGATTGTTTTGATTTGAAGAAAGGATTGGAAAGGGGAGATCATTGATCCACGTGCACAGAGTCGAAGGAAAACGAAGGTTGCACGACGACTCCTATGAATCTACGAACATCGAAAGACAGGGTCTGCTGCACTTTCAACTTCGGGGCTCATTGCATGAGATCTAGGATCCTTTGGGATTGTGGAAATAAAAATCATTTAAAAGAAAAAGGTAATTTTGAAGAGAGATTGAAAAGGGAAATCTTTGATCCATGTGCACAAAGTCGAAGGCAAACGAAGGTTGCACTATGACTCATATGAATCTCCAAACATCGAGAGACAGGGTATGCTGCACTTTCAACTTCGGAACTCATTGCGTGAGATCTAGGATCCTTTGGGATTTTGGGAAATGAAAATCGTTTAAAAGAGAGAGATAATTTTGAAGAGAGATTGAAAAGGGAAATCTTTGATCCATGTGCACAGAATCGAACGCAAGCGAAGGTTGCACTGCGATTCATATGAATCTCCAAACATCGAAAGACAGGGTGTGCTGCACATTCAACTTCGGAACTCATTGCGTGGGATCTAAGATTGATTCAAAAATATGGAATACGTGTGAAGACATCTTATTTTGGTGATAATATGTATTAACATTTCTAACAATATTGACTATTGCATCCCATGTTTACAATCTCAGATGCTCGGATATATAGATCCCTGCTTGCTGTAATAGAAAGCATTTACTGTTCTTAACCACTTTTAAGACTAGCTTACCTTTCATTCAGTTGAAGTATGATCATAAAATTCCAACAATTTATGGTTATAACAGCATCAGTCGTGGTATTAATCTGCTATCCAGGAGCTTGGGTTCTCTTTCAAGATGGAAGTAGTCATGTATGCTAGGCAAATGAATATGCAGCCTGTCCCTACATCAATGGTGTCCGCTTTAGGTATACATCATACTGACGGTGGCCGTGAAATTCTCCTTGGTTAAGGGTTATTGATGTCATGACAAAGGCTATGCTAGTGCAATTGGAAGTGTTACTTCTTATGGCTAAACAAAATTCCTCCGACCAAGATGACTGGCATCCTTGCTAATTTGAGTCTGACTTGATTTTTATTTTATTTTTTGAAATCAACTATTTCCAAACTATAGGGGACCTAATAACCAGGAAATCTATAGAGGTAGGGATCCTAGTCCGATCTGGTTTCTTGGACATTCTATGATTTTGATTTCTACATCGGGTTTCTCACCTGTCAATTTTGGACTCTAGTTCAACTTCCCTATTCCATTTTCCGGTTCTAGATGACCAGCTTTGAAAGGAGTCTAAAATGGCTAAGTTTCCTTCACCCGAGCCTACAAGCAGGAGGTATTGATCCTATTGATACCTAATCTATCGGGGTTGCAGATTTATGATCGATTTACCTACACTCCTTATAATATGAGTGTCTAGATTCTAAGCTGCTAATCTGGAGATCCAAGGATAAGTTACCGGATATGATGCCAGAGCTTAATAAAGGATTTTGAACTAGAAGCAGATCTGTGGCTACTCATTTCATGCATTCAATTAGGAAAAGAATCAGGTTCACGTTTTTATAGCCATTAAACCTGAGCAAGGTACTAAGGACATGAAGTCTGAATCTGTGGGTTAACTAGCTAAGATATTAGTTGTTTTCGGTTATTCCTTAGGTTAAAGGCCTAAAATCCTCAAGTTAGTGATTGATCTATCCCCTGTTATATCTCCTGGACATAGACAGTATTGCACTACCCTACGTGGGATTCCATAGCAAGGACCTATGTAGCAAAATGTCACTGGTATGATAATCTGCACTAAGATCTACAGTGGATCATCAGCCCCGTCTTTTTTTGTTTACCTCTAAGGGATGTTGTAGTTCAGGGACGGGAATTGGTATACTAATCCTAAGGACCTATAACCTGATTGTTTTCCTCCTGGCCTGTTATCTACCTTCAAACATACTCAGCCTAGATGCTCGACTAATTTCTGATCCCTCTTTGATTTTGCTTAAGCTACCTAAGGTCGACTTACCCCTGATCAATTGGGGAGTTCCAGGGTGCAGGGCCTGTAATTAGCTATCTGCTAAATCGGCAATGTAACTTATTTAAAGGAACTACATAGCCTATGCTGTGAATTCTTACTAATATCTTTCCTCAAGTATCTTTTAACTATTTTGTTCTTATTTGACCAGAATGTGGTAACAGGTATAAATGGCTGATCTAATTTGGACACCATGATTCTCTGGTTAATTCTTTCAAAGCTAGCCTTAATAGCCCACGGATTTAGATCAGACCACTATATCTAGTCATCTTAGGTTTTCCTGATTGAAATTGAATAGGGCACCTAAAACAGTCTTACTACTTGTAAGAATGAGGTTCATGTGCTCGTTCAAATTGACCTGATAAGATTCAATGTATGCTGGCTATTACATGAGTTTTAAGAACCGTGATTTCAACACCTATTGGGCTTGTTTCTGTCAACCGCTGAGTGCATTGGGATAGTTTGCTTAAACTATTCCTATAACAGGTGCTGGATCTCTAGCTATTATGACCGTACCTGTTGCCCCCTTCAGAGTATGGTTCTCATGATTTTAGGGGGAGCTGGACTGGCCTTGTGAATAGATTCTTTCGAAAATTCAAATCACCCCCACTAATTCAGGACTACCAGTAAGCCCCCTGTAATAACGTATTATTACATCATGATATTATTGACAATTAGAACTAGTTCTACTATGGGAGAACAGATTGACTAGATTTTACATGGCCCTAAGCCTAACTTGGAGTAAAAAAAACCAACCGATCTACCCTGAGATTGGGTCACGTCTAATGAAACTCCTGCCTTTAGGAATGACTTACCTTAAGGGTCAACAATGCAGAATCTCCATCCAGGCTTACTATTATACCCCTGTGGTTTAGCTGTAATTGGCATGCTATCTCTTTGGCTTAATTCTGTGTTTAGATATTGCTCAAATACTTATGTAACCACAGCAGTATTTTGACATGAACTCCCACTTTGCTCTGAACCAGGTCAGGGATTACTAATCTTCCCTCTAAAGTCTAACCCAAACCTGATGGTGTAAGCTCACAGCCTAGGACATTTTCAGTCTCAGCTGCTGCCCATTGATAATTTCTAAGTGATTCCTAACTGATGCATGTATAGGTCATAAGAGTAGTTAACCCAGTTTAGAACTTGGCCTGAGACTATGTGTGCTGATTCACAGTTTGGATCATTCGCAATCCTAGCTACTTCCCTCTATATGACTTCCTCCTAATATATGTGCGAGTCGTAGGAGCAACTTCTGACTAAAATACGTACGACTCTCGTTTCACTACCTAGGTCAGCTTTTAGACCATAATATGCCTTGGCACATAGGGAAATTTGACACAGATATATGCATATCAGAACCTGCATGTGTCTTTCTAATTCTGATTCGTGTTCTATTTCAGGTGAACTTTCAGGTTCAGTTCTGATCCAAGTCCTGTTAAACGGATATAGGCCAAAAGGTTGCTACCTAAGCTATCCCTAAAGCTCTATGAAACCAGTAACCTCTCATGAGGGCAGACCTGACAATTTTATTTAAGCTTTGCCGACTCGATTTTTTGGGTCAATCTGGTACCTGATAAGGCACGATAGGCATCGATTCCAATGTCTTGCCATGCTCTCAAAGTCCTACCCAGCTACAACAGAAAGCAGCACTCAGCGGGGCCTATATGATCAGGAGTTACCAATTTACCTGAGATTGAGAACGGATTGGACTTTGATTACCTGGTTTCTCCTAGGCAGGGTTAGTTCGCCTCTTGCAATTTCACCAACAGATAGGACCTATAGTCACTTCTTTCAACAGGTCATGAGTAGAAGCACCCCTTTTTCTTCATTTTTCAGCATTAAGTTTCTGTAGGGGCTCTGACCCTTACTTCGTTGAAACTGAATAACAGATTTAGCTAGACGCTTATTGTAAAGAAGGCTATGTAGCCATCTTGCTTATTCTTAAGCTGATAGTCATCCTTATGGGATCTATGTCAGAACTGACCAAATCCTTAAAGGAATTAGGACTTAGGCAATATTAAGGATGAAAGGGCTGTGATTTGGTTTCTAATTGCTAACAATATGGTTCCTATGTGAAGGCTTACACGGTCAATAGAACGTGATTTACAGGGCCAGGTAGTTGGAACAGTCCACACAGCCTACAGGAGTACTCCTTAGACTAAACTATGAACTAGCTAAGCTGCAGTATCCATTTTCTTAACTAACTAGGGACGTTTGTTTCTCTTTTTTATGTATCCTGATATTTACTTATTCGTAGTTCTTATCTACGAGTCGATTGGATTGGATAAGGGACAAGATCCAGGTGACTATACACACAGCAGTCGACATCATCCACTTCTTCAATCCTTTTTTATATTGAATTCTCTTTTTTTCTCTTCTTTAGGAAGTTCAGGCAAGCGATCCCTGACTAGTTTAAGTATGCAACTGCTATACTATGATCACTTAACAGGCATGATGACTTATCTCATTTGTGATTCATTGAACGCCACATAATGAATGTAAAATGAACAGAGAAATGAATAACAGAAACACATCGATCACATAAGGCCGAACGAGTAGTTGTTGAATCATTAATAAGCATATAGCGAGGTACATCACAGGATATCGTCACGAATTATGTACCCTACGGGATTGGATTATTCATTCATCAACGAAGGAAAACTAGCCATCAATGGGTTCATTCATTTTGTGATTAACATAGAAACTATCAAATATACTAAAAATCAGAATGAAGTAGTTTCAATCCGGCATAACTCGTGCACGCAGAAACAGAATTTATATGCATACATCAACCAGTTAAGCCGGCTAACCTAGAAAAAGTAGCGATCACAGATTGTATGATCTTGATTGAAATTGGAATATTAGGCTTCGCAGCTAGCTCTAGCTGTGTATGTGGAGGTGGATACGATTGGACATGGAAGATCAGAATGGTTGATGCACAACGGAGCCGTAACCGCCAAGCGTAGCAAGAGGAAAGAATTGAGGATTCTAGAGCGAGCCTCCTGCGAGCATTCGAATTCCCAAGGAAGAAGAAGACGATTCTCTGCTGCTCCCAGAATGCTCCATCCGCAAAAAGGAAAACCCCCCAACAAAAACCTCCCTCCTTTGTTTTTTTTTTTTATACTTTATTCTTGACTCTAGTTAATCATATTAAACCATGGTTATTTTTTAACTTTAGTCTAACAACATTACCTAATCCTAACCGTGTTTGCCTTTTTTTCCTTTTAAATTTTCTTCTAGTTTTCTTTTATTATTATTGTTATTATTTCTTCTATTTTTATTTTTCTTTGACTATGCTAGCTAGTTGCTAAAAATTACTCTTTTTCTTTCGTTACTTTCCTTCTTCTTCTTTTTTTATTTACATATATGTTGTCTTTTTGTCTTTTTTTTCTTTTCTTTTTTATTTATTTATTTGTTTATATATATATATATATATAGACCTATTCTTTATTTTACTATTAAGATTTTGTTATGATTTGCGAAATATGATTAATTTACTCTCGGACATAATTGGACGTTAACATATGTCATTATACTTTATAATACCTATTAATCATACAAATAAGCATCTATTTACAACTTATACATTATTGGAATCACATCATTCCTTTCTCCTTCAAAATGACCTTGCACCTGCTTCAAGTATGGGATTCTCCGTCATCACGAACAGTGTTCACAGAACTTACGAAGAAAATGAGAGAGTAGGGGATGAGAAACTAAATTTCTCAAGAAGATCCTACCCTCAACTTAGTTTCATCATTTTAGTTCGAACCACTTCACTTTATTAAAAATCATAGCATGCATATAAGTTTGATTTTTACCTTTCAAAAATGCCATTGAAGTGGATTTCTTTTACTTATGTATAATTCCCTTAATCATCATAATTTCTTACAATTACATCATAAATATTATTTAACTATCATCTCCTTTATGTCATTTCACATATATTATTTGACTAACATGTTCCCTATGTCTTACAAAATTTGTCATTCATTCTCTACTCCACACCTTCGGGGAATTTTAAGATATAGTCATACATAGTTATTTGTAAAAATAATATTAATTGAATTAAGCACATAGCTTGCTTGAACATCATACATCTTTGGAAGCACATTATAATTATCATTTGACTATTATCTCTTCTATGTTTTTCATAACATTTCATTCAATTTCTATTTCACGCCTTCGGGAAAATTCAATTACTATTTCACACCTTGGGGGAAGTTTAATTATTATTCTACACCTTCGGGGAAATTTAGTTACTATTCCACACCTTCGGGAAAAATCAATTACTATTCCATACCTTCGAATAAATTTAATTACTATTCGATGCCTTCAGGGAAATTCAATTACTATTCCATATTCGGGTAAATTCAATTATTATTAGACACCTTCAGGAAAATTTTAAGACATCGGCATGCATTAATTAGGTTCACTTTTTAAAGCATCTAGATAATGTTGCATGTTCAATCATTATTCAACCAACATGCCATGCATATATTCAGATCATCATTCACTCATTATTATCATACATAGCACCATTCTCTAAACATCCATAAGTAGTCACCATACATCTCCCATTCCCCTTTATGCATTCATAAAGAAATACAACAAGTTGTCAAAACATTGTCAAGCATATAATTATCTTCTAAATCAAGCTTTACTAAAGCTTATCATAAATTCTTGGGAAACATAAGCTCATAAGCCCGTAACATGTCCAACTTGTTTAATTCCTAACATTTTATGATGACTCACTTATGGAGCTTATTCCACTTATCAATTTATGTTATCTCAACCTTTCCTTTCCCAAACGTTAGGTTGTTTCATATAATTTCATGAAAAATCATGATACTTAGAATTTCTCCTTGGGTGGCTGTCGCAACCATAATTCCGACGAGACGACGAAGTTCAGGAGTGTGTGAGTGGGGAAGATGTTAGGCACCCCACTCGCCCGTTCCGAAGGACGGTACCCTTAAACTGAGTGTGTGATTTTTGAAAACTGTTTTGATCCCTTTAATTAATGTGAAATAAATAACTTGATGGGGGTTAGCCTGACGGTACTTAATCCTGCTCCTACGTATTCCCCGGTGCAATGGGAAACTCAAGGCTTACGTAGTTCTGGTTAGTTTTGAAGGCTTGACCCTCAAAGATACTTGACTAGAAAAGGATTTTGAAAATGAACATGTTGTTTTGGGAAATATTTTTAGAAGGGCGATCCCCATCCACATATGCACAGGGCCCAAGACAACTACGGCTGCACTTGGACCCATACGAATCTCTAAACAACGAACAACAGAAAAAGCTATCAGTTCGTGCTTAGAGCTCGTTGCGTGAGATTAAGAATCAAAACAAGATTTTTATTTCGTAAAAATAATGAATGATAAAACGAACAAGATTTTTATTTTGTAAAAAGGAAGGGCAATCCTAACCCACATATGCACAAGGCCCAAGACAACTACGGCTGCACTTGGACCCATACGAATCTCTAAACAACGAACAACAGAAAAAGCTACCAGTTTGTGCTTAGAGCTCGTCGCGTGAGATTAAGAATCGCAAAACAAGATTTTTATTTTGTAAAAAGGAAGGGAAATCCTAACCCACATATGCACAAGGCCCAAGACAACTACGGCTGCACTTGGACCCATACGAATCTCTAAACAACGAACAACAGAAAAAGCTACCAGTTCGTGCTTAAAGCTCGTCGCGTGAGATTAAGAATCGCAAAACAAGATTTTTATTTTATAAAAAGGATGAATGGTGAAACAGGAAAGACCTAGTCGAACGTAAAGGGGATGCGGGGCATGATTATCATTAATGGGAATTTATGAACTTAATTTGCGATCGGAAGAATTTTAGGGATTTAAATAGCAATTAGTAGATTTTGGGATTAATTCGTAATTAGTAGAGTTTTAGGGGGTCGAATGGTAATTTGTGGAATTTTAGGGGGTCAAATTGTAATTAGGCAATTTGGGATAGAATGGGAATTAATCGAAATGGCTGGGGGCAGATTTGGTATTATGAAATTTGGGACTCATTTGGAATAAATTGAAAGGATCAGGGGTAATTTGGTGATTAGGCAATTTGGGACAGAATGGGAATTAATTGAAATGGCTGGGGGCAGATTTGGTATTGTGAGATTTGGGACTCATTAGGAATTAATTGAAAATATCAGGGGCAATTTTGGGTAATTAGAAGTTGGGATAGAATGGGAATTAATTGAAAGTTTGGGGCATTTTGGGTATTCAGCAGGTGAGGGAAGAATGGGGATTTGTGGAAATGTTTAGGGGCTGAATGGTAATCTGCAGCTTGGGACAGAATAGGAATTAGCCAGAATATTGGACAGGATTATAATTATGGGAATTATGGCTATGCACCTTAAGTGATATTCCATTTGTCGTTTAGGTCTCTTTGACTAATAATAAATTGATTTGCACTCTTTAATATAACCTACAATTTCCACTGCATGTACTTGGCCCATGCATGCATCGTCCTTGGTCCATGCACACGTCAAAAGGAAATCTAGCACACACAGGGATCGAAAACGAGCCTTTGGAGGTTACTGTCCGATTACCTTACCACTTGACCAAGTCGTTGGTTAAATTCCTACTCTCCTCCAAATTTACTTAACAATACCAAAATGAAAGTACATCCTGTTCTCTGAGGTTTGACCACGATCCAATTTATAACTAAAGGAGGCAGCGGGCTAGGATTTGTGTACAGCTTGCCTTCGTATCAAGTGGTTCTTACTTTTATGGAACAGACTTGGCTTGGTCACATGCACGTGTTTATATCTTAAGATGATTTAAGCACTTTACACTTTGGAAGACGCTAGCATGGGATCTGTGAACTATTTCTATTAAGGGTTCCTATGACTACTAGGGTGCTTGGATAGAGGCCAAACTTACCTGGGTTTAGGCGTACTTTGCTGAGCCAAGCCTACTCCGTGTACTGCTAGGATGTAACAACTGGTGTATTTTTGTGGCTGGTTCAAGACCAAACAACATATTAAGACCATTACTCTCCATCAAACATGTTCGGGTTTGAGCCCTCTGCTAAACAGCTTTGGGCATCAATGTAGATCCCGATACCAAAGATTCCGCTTGACCATGATGCGCTGTTAGGACAGATCTCCACTGCCCTGAGGATGAATCCCCTTAACCTCGCAGCGCATGCTTGTTTTACGTAGAGAGAAAAACAGTCCCTGTGTTGCATTATTTCTCACACCCTTCGGGTCATAAGGGTCCCAGTGTTTAGATATCTCGAAAGTCGCCTTCAGGGAGTGGAGGGACACCTTTCTTCTTCTGGTTTTTAGGTCATAGATAGGGTATGGTTAACATGTTCGCATGGTCTCCGTACGCGACCTGGGGATGGTCTAATCAGGCTACCCTGCTAGCTAGTGTGGGTTCCGTCGTTCTGTTGATTATCCATATAATCGGAGTCCTAATGGTGGTCGGCTGACCCCAGTGGTTATAAACGATACATCTATGTCCCAATCAAGCTTGTGGGTCCTACGGTATAATTTTTCACAATCTTTTATGTCTCTTAGTTCAAGGGTTCAAATATGGACAACTCAGCACATAACTTTATAATATTAAGAAAATCATCAAGTTCCAAGCTTTAAGCATAAAAATCTTCAAGATAAAATCTTTTAAGACAAATAAGGGTAGATCCACTACATCTAGTCCAAGATGCATCAATATCATACCATGAGGACTTCAAAAATTTTCCTCACAACCTCTCAAATATGCCCAAAGCACAAAAATTGACTTTTTAGAAATTTTAACATATTAAATTTCTTCTAAAGTTCCTAGAAGCACTTTAATCCATCAAAACTTCACTTTAACTCTGAAAAATCACAAGAAATGGACGATGTCTGTTGGTCTAAAACTCGAAGAAGGGAAGTGTACCTTATCGTTTTTCAGAGTAAAGAGTGAGAAAGAGTATCGTCTCCACAGGGATTTGGTTCAAGTATTGAATTCCCACTAGTCCACTAATTGAACTCAATTATGGAAATGCGCAGGCAACACAAATGTGTACGTAAGCAACGCAAACGTAAAATAACTACAAGTGCTGGTTTTTGTTAACTAAAATGGAACGCTGCTCCAGCATGCATAAAACTAATTAAAAGTAAACCTAGAACTGTCCAATACTCAATAATTGATACGAATGTTAATGAAATCAGTTTATGGAAGGTGTTAGGGTTGGATTTCACCAAAATTTCCTCTAGGTAGCATTAGATCATTACGTGTATTCAAGATAAAATATAATTGAAGATCGAATTCACAAATATTAATTGAAGATCAATCCCTTAACTCATCAATACTTCACTCGAATTAGGAATCCTAATCCCTTAGTAATTCCTAATTTGAGTGAGTCTTAAGTTTAAGAATTCAAATGATCTCACAACCGCGAATCTCTATCCCTAGAGCATTCACAATTATGTTATTCAATCTCAGTTCCAATTCTAAAACTAATTTCCCAATTGTGAAGAAGAATTCAAATTCAAATTCAATCTATAAGTGGCTAAGTCATAGAAGCGTTAAGCGAAGAGAAGAATAATCAATTTTCATGAAAAACAATCATGAATGCATATAAAATATCTGGATTACATAGGTTCAGCGATGGCTTCCTCCTTCCCTAACAGAGTTCTAGTTACACATAAGAATAAAAGAAGAAAACAGGGAAGAGAGTGGAAGTCATTAGTATGACGGCTCGCGGTGGTTGCCCTTCTTCCTCAACCATAGGGTTCTTCCGTTACCCAGAACAGAACCAGCGTCCAGGAGAGCGGCGGGTCTGTTCTCTACATCTACCTTCAAGAGATAGATCAGTTGGTTTATCTATTGATAGAGGTATGCCCTGTTTCGTTCTATTCTGGGCCTTTATAGGTGTTGTTCTATTGCGTCACGTGTCCAACGCAACTGTGCTTACGTTGCAAATGCAGTGCGTATAACATAATACTTCCTTCCTTTCAGACTTTCATGTGCTCCACATATTTCTGGTTGTGTATGGGTTACTCAATTTTCTATCATTTTCTCATGCTTTAGTTGTGCTTTATGCTTCAATTGCTTGTAATTATGTCAAAATATATACTAAATAAGTGTCGTATTGGACACTTATCAATGCCCATATCCAACCACTCAAAGGTAGTTTTGAGCTCTCATGGTTTCAAACAAAATTAGATCCACGGGTCTTAGAGAGGATCCACAAAAATAAGAAAACAAACCATAAAAATTCAAAATTTAAAGCTTAAAAACATAAGTAGTAAAATGCTACTTGTTGAAGACTTTTGTGATTGGGTTTAGGTGGGATTTAATGGCTTCTCTTCCCTTCTTAGATGGTCCACAAAATTGATCCCAAGTGTGGTGGTGCGACTTTGTGATTAAGTCTTAATTTAACTTAAACTTCAAAGATGGAAGTTTAAGCTTAATGAGGATTTTTGTGTTTTGAGAGAAGTTGGAGTTTTGAGTGAGTTTAGAAAGCTTCCACAGGTGTTTAAAAGAGTTTTAATGGAGTAAATCATCTTCTTCCTTGGTGATCCTACGCAGTTTTGTCCACCTAGGGCCTGTGAGAATTAAATTCTCACTTAAGGGCATTTTGTTAATTTGCATGTAACTTCTATTTTTCAAAAGAATTATAAATGTAAGGAATTATCCTTTTCGGATTAAATTAGTACTAATCATGCTGATTTTGTCACTAACTAAGATTAATTTACCTTAACCATGGTTAATTTTAATTAAACAAGGTTAATTAGCCTTAACCATAGTTAAAGGAATCTTTGCAATTATTATTTTTGACTTTTATACATTTAATTTTTTGATGGCTCATATGCTAAGTTATCACCATGTTTTCCACGTGTAATTTTCGATCAATATGTGTTGGGCCCCATATCTTTGCTTTTGTTTCGTATTTTCTTACCCTACCGGTCTTACAAGGGTTTCTTTGTATTTTCCTGTGAGGTTTAAAATTTGTTCCTCCGATGCTTTTAACACTTATTCATTCGTTCCCAAATTGTTCTTATGTCATTTAATATTTTTATAGGAAAAGATTAGCCCTGGTGAAAGACAGAACTTCCAAAGGACGTTTTAAGCGTTTTTAGAGTTTTCTATCAGTGTTTTCACGCTTTATCTTTTCATATTATTTCCTCATCACTTTTCAATCAATGTATTCTCATCCCTTGGGATTTCGTTTATATCTTACGTTTCTTGCACATTTATTAGGGTTACCCAAGTGCAGGAACACTTTCATTATTTTTACAAAAGTTTCTAATTATGTTGTCTTTACTTTATTTCTCACTAAAGGTTATTTGCAACATAAAGGGTTCACTATGAAAAATTACAGGTGCTACACAAGTAAGTTTGATTAGAAAGATATCTCTAGTTAAAATGATTATGTTATCTTATGTTATTTCATCGATATATGGATTTATGTGTAGAGAAAATAAAATACCCTCTTGAGTGATTTTAGATAAATGACATGATTTGTAAAGTTTTTATGAATGGATTAAATATGTAAAGCTGGAATAGATTAGAAATTATATGTGCGTGACATATTGGCTGGATTGTGTGAGCATGCATGCTATTTGGAAGATTTAAAAAGGAATATAAATAATTAAAAAATCACTAAAGAAAGAACTTTTGCGAAAATGTAATACTACTCTCAATGTGTCTTGCCCATATTCAAAAGGAAAAGTGGTCCTTCTAAGCTGACAACAAAAGAGTTATTAACAAATCTTTCTATTATGAAGCGTTAGGTTTTCAAAGAATTATGACGGTGACGAGGTTCAAGGAGTGAACTCGTATCCTAAGAATAGAAGGAAAAGTATAAGAGCTAGTGAAAATATGTTGCTTGATTAAAACGTGTGATATGCTTATGATATAGATTACGACTCAAAGAGTGTAGAGAAATAAGAAGAATTGTGATTATGGCATGAATGAAATGATAGTCGAATGATATATGTGAAATGATATAGTATGATCTTAAGAAAATGTAAAGTGTATAAATGTCTTGTAAGAGAAGGATGAAATCAAGAATAAGTACTTGTATGCTTAAAACAAAAGTTAATTTCTATGACTTTTAAAAAAAATCCACATTATATAAGGATTTTTCTTAAGGATAAAAGTGAATTTGTATGCATGTCATTTCTTAAAATAAACTAATCTGGATGGATTGAAAATGTTGACATAAATAATAGGTAGAATCTTACTGAAAAACTTTGTTTCACACCCCCCTCCCACCATTTTCTTTCCCATATCCTAATGGTGTCATTCATGAAGGCAGTGGTATTTGTAGAGATTGACAACGTAAACCGGATGGTTGGAGACTAGAGATCCCCACAGTTGGAGCGCTACTAGGAATTTTGTCTTACCTAACAATGTAAGTTTTTGAAAATAATCATGTAATATGTATGATAGATAGCAGGTACGTATAATAGTATGTAACATGTGGAATAATTATGTAATATATGTAGTGATGTATGAAAAGGTACTAATTCCCTTGCACTAACTTTTGAACATAAGAGTATGTATAAATTATCAAAGTCTGCATAAATAATATGAACCGGTATTGTATGCATTAGTATATTCAATATCAAGTAATTAAAGCAAATTAAAGCATGGGTGACAGTGCTTGATTGTTTATTTTCTGCTATAATGATTTATATGACGAGGCTCGCATTATCAACTAAGGTTTTAAAATAAAAGTTTTCTCACATTTTCAATATCAGTAATTTCATCATGAAGGAATAGTCTAATAATGAAATCACGAATATGACTTAAGCGTAAAACAAGCTTCATTTTTTTAGGATGTTACATTATGGTATCAAAGTAGTTCATCCTTAAAGATCCTAAGGATGGTCTGAAAATACTTCTAGAGCATGCCCACATTTTGTGTTAGAATTATAAGTTATGCTTTTAATCCAGTTAGTAATCTGTGTGCATGACTGCTTTATGATTTGTACGATTGGTGACTAATATGCTTGATTTCACTACTGAGTTTGATCATCTCAATTTCAGTGCATGTGTGTTCAAAATCCAATGGAAAAAGCAAGGCAATGTAGAGGACGTCTTAAGAATGTAAAAACCTTAGAAGCCCTAGTGGCAAAAGGTATAAGTAGCCATAACTAAGTGTAAACACTCAATTATGTTTGAGGCCACATTTTAAAAATTAATTAGTGAATAAGAATAATTTAAATAATAAATAAACAAACCAAGAAGCAAAGAAATAAATATAAAATGAAAAAAACAAAAAGCAAAAATCAGAGAAACAAACAACAAGAAGACAGAAGAAGAAAATTATGAAAAAGAAAAATAAAAAGCAAAGGAATATAAAAAATTAAAAACAACACAAATAAAATCTGAATCTGATTTAAAAATAAATAATAAAATTTGAAATTAAAAAATAAATCAACAAAATCTGAAATAAAAAATAAAATATATATATATATATAGCAGAAACAATAATGGATAAATTAATTAAAAAACAAAAAATCCAAAAGTATAATAAAAAGGAACATTGGTAAAAATAGAAAAAGAGAAAAATGGAAAATAATAAAGATAAATTTGGAAAGAAAAAGATAAAAAATAAAATATAATAAGAAAAAAAATTAAAAATGAAAAAGAAAAGAAGAAAATAAAAACAAACAATAGAAAACGGATTTTAATAACAGAAAAAATAGAATTAAAAATTAAAAAAAAAAAACAGACGAACTAGAGAGAAAAAAGGGAGGGAGGATGTGAAAAAGGAGGGAAGAAAAAAAAAGAGGAATTCCTCATCGCTAGGGCTGAAAACTTAGAAGAACGGCTGACTAGATTTTGCTTCTATCGCAACCGAAGAAAATTCACATCAATCTTGCATAGCGTCCAGGAGGGTCGCACTCTCTGCTTTCATTGGAAAATTTGCTAAGTTCTGCAAATAAAATTAAAGAAGTATGATGGGAGAAGGTAAATGAAAGAAATTAAGATAGATATGCGGAGAGTTGGGCTGATCAAGATTTTAGAAAAGGAAAATCTAAAGAAGAAAAGAGGCCCTGATTCTAGTGGGGAAGGACCACCCACATTTTCAGCAAGCACTTAAATCATAAAACGAAGGGAAGGAAGAGTTCGGTTGATGAAAGCACAGGTGTAGTGGCATGATCACTACAACGACTTCGTACAGGTGAGTCACGCTGCTTTCTTGAATCAAGAACATGGCATCGATTAATTTTGATTTATGCTTGAGTTAAGGAAGAACCTCGTGATAATCTTATTTTGCTTGAGTTAAGGAAGAACCTTGTGATAATCTTATTTGAACGCTGTGTCATTCTTATGTGAAGATCTGGTTGATTGATATGATTGGAGAGACGTGGTTTGCTAAATTTCAATCGTGGTCCCTATTAAGACATCACTGTGAAAATTCGATCTCCATTCAATTGATGATATAATTAGGGAAGGATTCTTAAGTCTCAGTTGTTTGCTGTATGTTCATAAGGTCTGCAAATTGCATTTTTCAGTTTGAATGTGAGTATATAGCTCCGTGAGTACCTTACTTCCCTCCTAAGATTCGTGTAGTCTTTGTAAATTTAGAAGTCCCATCTGTAATTTGATTTGTTGTACAAAGAAATTGCATTAAGTGTTGTACCAAAGGCTCTTATTATGAATCGCTACCAGAATTAATGGAAATACAGCACTTGTAAAGGATATCCGTAATGAATCTCTTGCGAAAATTTCTTTATCATCAGACGTACTCAAGGGCTGGTGATATCTTGGTGTTTCGGTGGTGGTTCGGTGCACTGTACAGAGCATATTACAACCGACCTTCAAGTAGTTGACCATGAAGGACTAACCAGAATTTATTCCTATCAACCTGAGTATCACCAAGAAAATTGTATTGTAGAGAAAACAAGCCAAGGAGCCTAACTTGGATGATGTTTACGCCTCAGAAGTATGGACGTTGTCCTCACTCAAATGTCGATCTCCTCTGCCTCGTGATTAACCCTTTCTTCAGAAGCTTTCCTTCAAACTTCTCCCAAAACCAATAAAAGAGAAAAATAGTCCCCTCTCAATTGCCTGAATTCCTCTTTTATAGGTTCATTTGAACCCTTCGGCGGGTTTCTTCTCTCCGTTTTGCTCATCCTTCTCCCTGGTTCCTGCCCCCAATTTTGTTTTTTTTTATATTTAATTTTCAAATTCTCTTTTTTTTTTATGTCCTTTTTTTTCCAGATTTTATTTCTCTAATTCTTGTAATTTTCATTACTCTGTTTTCATTTATTCTTGCTTTTTCTATTTTAATTTATGTTTAAAGTGTTATATTTTTTGTTTTATTTATTTTCAATTTTATTTCCTATTTTTTATTTTTCTTGTTTTCGTTCTTATTAATTATTTCAGATTTTCCTATCTTATTTTAATTTTCGTTTTTATTTTGTTTGTTTAATGTTCTCTTCTTTTCACATTTTGGCTCCAATTAATTTATCTATTATTTATTTTTCATTTTCTGTTTTTAGCATTTTTCTATTTTTTTGTCTTTTTGTATTTCCCTTATTTTATCATTTTCTGTTTTTTATTCCTTAAGTTACTTTTTATGCATATTTATTAGTTAATTTCAAGATGGGGGGTCTTGAACATAATAGGGTGTTTACAAGACCTAAAACCAAAATGAATTTAATTTGAAAATAATCAAGAAGAAGATTAGGTTTGGTTTAAAACAAATTGGGCTTGATTTTCAAATTTTTGGAGAAAAGGAATTGGTTGAGATGAAGTAGTTGACTTGAAATTTTATGGAAAATCAAACTTGATTTAAGTTGGAAAAAAACTTGATTTGATTTGGAACATTAAAGGAAAGGAATTAGGTTTAATTTGAACAAGTTTGAATTGAAACTTAAAGGGAAGAATTAAGTTTGGATTTGAAAAAGAATTTTGGTTGAAGAAAATGAATTCAATTGGGGGCGAATAAGAATGAATTTTACTTAAAACTTGAGGAATAGGAATAAATGGGATTTGAGCATGATGAATTTTATTCCAAAACTTAAGGAATAGAAATTAAGAAGGATTTGAATAAATAAATTGAATTTGAATTTTTAAAACAAAATAATTATTTTTATTTGAATAAATTTGAATTGAGGGTTGAGAGAAAGCATTAAAATTGATTTAGGTTGAGAGAATTTAAATGGATTAAATTTAAACTGGACAGATCAATTATGCTAGGTCTATATAGAAATTTCACGCGTATGGCCCAAACTTGAGATATGGTGGCCGCCTTGTCTATCTTAGGAAATTGGCCCAAAGAGATGACCTCAAACCCAAACAACACAAACTTGTAGGTGAAATAATACATGTAAAATAAAAAGGCATTGTGCGGGAATCGAACTCGAGACCTAGTTGCTGCATGTATAACGGACTAACCTCTAAGTCAAAGCTGTGGCTTAGTATAAATCAGCACAAGTGGAATTAAGTGATAGTTAGGGAATCGATTATCTTTACAGCAGGCCTCTAATTGGACTTTAAAAGAGCCACGTGCGTAGCCCATTGAACTTTGCCCCCAATCAAATGCATGGCGGCATCTCGAGGGGATTAAAAGTGAATAGCTGCGTGCAAGGATCGAATACACTGATCCAGGGTTGCAGACCATACATTCAACCATTTGAACTATGCCACTTTATGGCTTATAATCTGAGAACCATATATATGTATAGAGTAGGCTACTTCTTAGTCAAAGATGATCAATGGGCCCTCAAATTTATTGGGATTTATATATTCACGTGGTTCTTTTCATGCATGGGATATGGAAAACCCTTGGGGCCCATACTCGGGGTTCTTTTTACACCTAAGTCGGAGTCATGAGGTCAGACTCATTCCTCTGTGCGCAGTTCCTGGAACCAAACTACCAGCTAGAATTTTTGGGAGCCATGCATTCACGACCACGTATAACCATAAAGGAGGGGTGTAGTACTCCCACCTGTTTTGGCTGGAATAGAATAATGAGAGTACACAAATGCGTGCGTGTGCGTTCGATTAGGCTACACACTGCTTACTATCAATCCCACCAGAAGAATGGTTAAAGACCTTAACCAAGAGGTGCCATTTAATGCACGTTAAATGGATGAAGGGGGTGAGACTACTTCTCATGGTAGGTTTTGTGCTTAGTTCGTTGAGACCTGTACCTACTCTGTTGGCTCTTTTTGTACCAACCAGAAAAGATATCATACGACTAGATAATGTTCAGGCCCAGCAAGGGCACAAACTTCTCTTTTGGAGCAATAGAAAAAATTCCCTCTAAACATTGAATGAGAAGTAGCAACCAAAATCTCCAGGTTTGTGGAGTTATTTCTAAAAGCTCTGACTCAGTTTCCTCACTGAAATATGCCCCTTATGCCTAAGCTTAGTCGAGTAGGGTGGCTATTGACACTGCCTTAAACCTTTAACTGATTAGAGAATTTTGTTGTAATGAGCTTTATATAGAGTCAATCACGCCATTATATAATATTATGACACTAGTAAACACATAACGCACATAACGAAGATTTGCAAATAATGAAGGCAACCATAATGATCTAGTGAATCAATGAAAGTGATCTTGAACCTACCAAGAATTAGAAGTCTTATCTGGAATTGATCTCTTTATGTTGTATACCAGAGAAGTATGAGAGAAAATTCCTAATGCTTCGTGCTTTGAGAACGCTCCTATCCCTCTGTGTAATGACGTGAATTTCTTCACTTTTGGATCCCGCTTGGACTAGAGCACCCAGGACAGAGAGGTATCCTCCCCCAGAATCAACAGGGAGCTAAAATGAGAGCAGGTCCCCCTAGAACCCCATCTAGTTGCTGAACTTGGAGAGGCCTCAGTCGCAGAGCAAAGACCAGAGAAAGAAAGCGCCCTCCCCTAATTTTCCCCCCTTCTCTTTTTTTTTTCTTTCCTTTCTTCATTTTTCAAACCGTTTTTAGTTTTTTCTTGTTTTTTTCGTTTCAAAAGTCGTTTTCTATTTTTTCCAAAATTGGTTTTTCCGTATTTTTTGTTATTTTTGCCTTTTACTTAATCAATTTTAATTTTTTTTATTCGTTAATTTCTGATTTTATAATATTTTATAAATTTGTTTTATTATATTTCTGCTTTTCTTATTTCTTTTTTATTTATTTAATCATTTATTTATTTTTATGGTTTTTCATTTTTTTATATATTTGATTTATTTGTATTTTTCTTTGTACTATTTTTATTTCTTGATTTTATTTTATTTTTGTTATTTTTTCATTTATTTATTATTATTTTAATTTTTTATCATTTTATTATTTTTTGTATTATTATTATTATTATTATTATTTTCCTATTATTTTTATTTCAAATTTTCTGTTTTACTTATTTTTAATTATATCTATTCCTATTCTTCCAATTTTTCTTTCATGATCATTTTCTCCCTCGTTTCTTTTTTGTTGTTTTTATTTGGTTTTTTCCTTCTGTTTTTATTATTCATTTATTTTTAAATTAGTATTGGTTTCTTGCTTAATTTTAACAATTGAGGGCCTCAGACATAGTTGAGTGTTTACATAGATATGTTGTCCTACTCTCGTCAATCTTTGCATGCACCAATGGCAATAGCGCTTAGGTGCAATGGCTCATCGCTGTCCGGCGTGCTGAAGCTGGCCTTGCTTAAAAGGCGCCTCTCCCGCTCAATCAAGGACTTAAGGGATGAGTACTCTACGAGTAAACAAAAGGTCCTCGGATCCCTATACATCCCTAACACGTCTGAATAAGGTGCAAACCCTCTAAGGAGGCTTCTCTATGAAACTCAAAAGGACCATCGGTTTAGTCAAAATGAAGAAGCACATGCATGGCAAGTCCTTGCAGCTATTGGGACTCTAGTACTTTAGAATGATCCCGTCAGGTCTTGAGCATCCCATGCAGCTCACACGTCAAACACGATCCCACGCCTCCATGCACGGCGCACCCGTTCACTAATGTTCGTCCCAGAGTGTGGTGGTTGTTGGGGATTGTTCCTAAAGCAAGGTCAATATTACATGGATGGGGTATGGGCAGAATCAGGAACCCCAACTGGACCAGAGGTTGCTCAAGCTTGGTGTTGATTGTTGGGTACCTAAATCGGAGTGAAGTCAACTTGAAAAATGCTCCCTAAGATAATCCAGAAATGACGAACAGGTAAATCCTATAAGGGCCAAAGGAGGAAGACACTATGAAAGACCTTGAATTCAACGTGCATGGGCATGTGCATGACTTCATCAAATATTATCCAAACTGAAGACACTAAATTAAATCGAAGAGCCTTAAAATCTCAACCAAAGAGCTTAGCCCAATGGTCAAAGGTGTTGCTTGTGGCCCACACGACAAGGGTTCGAATCTTGTCTAGGCCCCTTTTTGGCAGATTACCCCCTAGGCCTCAGTTTATGGGCCGCATACGTCGATCCAAAATGGGACGGAATTGGGCATCCAATCCAAACCATACACAGCCTATATGTTCCTCAAACTGGGCCACCTAAGTGGGACTGAATCGGGCCACCTTTGGACTCATATATTCAATTGGCTAATTTGGACCCTAGCCAAAGCAAATTAGGCCTATTTGAACCCTATACAGGCAGCATATTTCTACGTATTTGGGCCTTACCTCCGAGCAAACTGGGTTGTCATTCAATTGATCAAGTCTTTTAATTTAAGTTCATTTTAAGTAGGATCATTTTTAATTTTCCTTTTAAAATTCGAAATTGATTTCCTTAAAAAAAAAATTAAAATTAAATTCTTTGTTTCTTTTAAATCAAGTCAAGTCCATTTCCAACCAAATTTATTAAATCAAGTTCGATTTCTCAAACTTCATCAAATCCAACCTAATTTTTTCAAATCAAGTTTGTTTGGCTTTTTTTACTTTCAAGTCCTTTTTTTATCAAGCTTAATTCTCGTCTTAAAATTGTGTCAAGCCCAATCATTGTCTTCTTTCTATTTTAAATCAAATTCTTTTCCTCAAAGTTTCAATTCAAATTTATTTCTATTCAAATTAAATTTAATTCCTTTCCCCAACTTTGAGTCAAAATTCATTCTTAGTCTAGTCAAATTTATTTTATACCAAACCCATTCTTCACAATCAAGTCCATTTTTAGTCAAATCCAAATCGAATCTAATTCTCCCAATTCAAGCCAAATTTCATTTCTTAGAATTCAAATCAAACTCATTTCAAACCAAATTCTTCTTTTGAATCCAAGATTAATTCAATCCAAATCAAGCTCTATTTCTCAAGTTTTAAATCAAGTACAAATTCTCAAGTTTAAATCAAAATCCTTTTAAATCAAGTTCATTTTTAAGTCTAGTTCACTTTAAATCAAGTCCATTTCAAGTCAAGTTCTTAAATTGAAGTCAAGTTCGTTTTTAGTCAATTCAAGTTCAATTTCTTCAAATTGCAATTTAAATTTGTTTTAATCAGGTTAATTCGTTCATTTTGTTTTAAATCAAGCTCAACTCTTTCCTTATCGTTATTATTTTCTTCAAATTAAATTCTTTTGGAATTCTAAGTCTCACGCAATGAACCCTAGACACGAACTGGTAGCTTTTTCTATTGTTCGATGTGTAGGAATTCATATGGGTTCCAGTGCAGCCGTAGTTGTCTTGGGCCTTGTGTATATGTGGACTAAGAATCCTTTTGTAAATAATTTCAACAAAAACTTCATTTGGAACCCCTAAGTCTCACGCGACGAACCCTAAGCACGAACTGGTAGCTTTTTCTGCTGTTCGATGTTTAGGAATTCGTATGGATCCCGGTGCAACCGTAGTTATCTTGGATCCTGTGCATATGTGGACTAAGGATTCTCCTTAAAATATTTTCAAAACATTATGTTCATTTTCAAATACCCATTTTCAAGCGCCTTCAAAGGTCAAGCCTTCAAATCAAACTAGAACTATGTAAGCCTTGAGTTTCCCATTGCATCGGGGAATACGTAGGAGCAGGATCAAGTCCTGTCAGGCTAACCTCCATCAATCTATTTATCTTCACTCTAATTAAAGGGATCAAGAAAATTTCAAAAAGTCGTACACTCAGTTTAAGGGTACCGTTCTTCGGAACGGGCGAGTGGGGTGCCTAACACCTTCCCCACTCGTAACCGACTCCCGAACCTAAATCTCTTCCTCAAGTTAGGGTTTTTCCAAATCTTTTTCCCTCAAAATAAAAATTTGGTGGTGACTCCACATTATCAAATAAATTCTATTTTATAATTTTAGCGAGTTCGTCCCGTCGTCTTCACGATTACAACACTAAGTAATTCAGTAAAATTAGATAGAGGGATTTTATATTTTAAATGAAATAAAAAAATATTTTATTTAGAGAAAAATGAAAAAATATTAATGTGTTTATATATGTTTCTATGTGTACATAATCAAAACTAAAAATGTCCCATCATCATCACACATATATACAATGAATTTAGAGGAGGAATTGATTCACGCAACACACACTATAGTATTATCCAACACTACATAATTTGATTTTAATATTGATGAGATTCAAAGCATGAAACCACTTATTTTATAATAATTTGAATAAAACTTATTTTTCAATTTGGAAAAACTACTTAAAATAATAGGCCATTGTAAGAATCATAAGGCTAAAAGATAACATTATTAGGGCTCAAACATTAACATAAGAATTTAACAAAATCAAAATACAAACATTAATTTAGTCAAATAAGTATGTTGTGTTTGAACATGAAGGAATGAGCCTCTTGACCTAATGGTTGAAATTAAAATTGTTAGGAACATCAAGCCTACAATGATGGAGAGGATTTGATATTATGGTTGAAATCCAACTCCTTTGAGAAAATTTAATGTTTCACAGGTGGTATATCAAGAGATTGGGTAGGATTTGGACCAGTAGGATCACGTCTCTTGATCTCATGGTTGAAATCTAACTCTTGGGAAATAGTAGATTTGCAATTATAGATTGGATTTGGACCAGTTGGAACACATTTTTTGATATTATGGTTGAAATCTAACTCCTTTGAGATAATTGAATGTTTTTCGAATGGTTTATCTCGAGATTGGGCTGGAATTGCACCATTAGGAACACGTCTCTTGATCTCATCATTGAAATCTAACTCCTGGGAAATAGTAGATTTGCAATTATGGATTGGATTTGGACCAGTTGGAACACATTTTTTAATATTATGGTTGAAATCTAACTCCTTTGAGATAATTGAATGTTTCAAAGGTGGTTTATCACGAGATTGGGTTGGATTTGGACCAGTAGGAACACGTCTCTTGATCTCATGGTTGAAATCTAACTCCTGGGAAACAGTAGATTTGCAATTATGAATTGGATTTGGACTAGTTGGAACACATTTTTTGATATTATGGTTGAAATCTAACTCATTTAAGATAATTGAATGTTTTTGTAATGGTTTATCTCGAGATTGGGTTGGAATTGCACCATTAGGAACACGTCTCTTGATGTCATGGTTGAAATCTAACTCCTGGGAAATAGTAGATTTGCAATTATGGATTGGATTTGGACCAGTTGGAACACATTTTTTGATATTATGGTTGAAATCTAACTCCTTTGAGATAATTGAATGTTTCACAGGTGGTTTATCACTAGATTGGGTTGGATTTGGACCAGTAGGAACATGTCTCTTGATCTCATGGTTGAAATCTAACTCCTGGGAAACAGTAGATTTGCAATTATGGATTGGATTTGGACCAGTTGGAACACATTTTTTGATATTTTGGTTGAAATCCAACTCCTTCGAGATAATTGAATCTTTCACAAGAGTTGGATCAGTAGGAACACGATCTTTTATCCCATGGTTGAGGACCATGTCATAGGATACTACAAAATATTTCAATAGTGGTTTATCGGATAATTGGGTGGGAATTGGATTAATAGAAACATCACCCACAACAGAAGAAAGAAATAAGAAAGATACAATTCCAACCAAATAAACCTTTGTCATTTTCATCTTGTTAGGTGGTATTTTACTAATGGCAAAACAATGTGTTAAATAGTAGGACTTTATAATTTCATTATTATTAGTCTATTTTTTTTATCTTTTTGTTCAATTGCCTTTTTTTCATGTTGAAATAACATAAGTTAATATTGTACCAATAATTTTAACTATAAAAGAAACTATCTTCTTTGTTTTAATATCAATTAATTTCTTTTTATTCAATATGGTCAATTGAAAGCGTTAATCATCCTTTTTTATTTTACAATTTTTATTTCTAGTTAAATATTTTTATAAGAAAGGTAAAATCAATAATAAAAAAATTAAGTTTTCTATTAATTTTGTAATTGACTTAATTATATTTTAAGCATTTGACCAATTATATTTTCTCATCATACACTAACAACAACAATTGATTTGAGCTGGTTGTTGACGATCTTAAATTGATTTGGTAACAATATTAATATATATTTGTTTAAATTTTAATATATTAAATATTATGTTATTAATGATTTTTTTTCTTACAATCAAAAGGTATTTTTGAGCCACAATTTCTTTTTATGAAAATTTTTTAGTTGCTGTAAATTTTGTAGGTTAAATATGAAAGAATAAATCTATTCAAACATTTAAAAAAATTTAATGTAATTAATAAAAGTTTGTTTTATAGATAATAATAATAATAATAATAATAATAATAATAATAATAAATTTAAATATTAAAAACATAAATTATTTAAATTTTAAAAATTTATAAAATTTATAAAATTAAAGATTTTTTATTAATTTATGTTGTTCTAAATATTTTCTAAGTAACATCTTTATATTTAAATTTTAAAATTATTTAATATTTAATGGTTAAAATTGCAATAAATCGTATAATATTTGACTGCTTTCGTTTCTTATTTCCATTCATTTCATTTATTTTTTATTTACATTGATTCTAAACTTAAATTGAATTTAAATAGAGTTGATTAGAATCGTACCACTGAATATACAACCTACACTTTACTTTCATCTTGTGAAAACATAAATTATTAATTAAATAAATAAAAAATTAAAATAGTTTCTATTATTTTTATTAAAAATAAATAAATAATATTCTTTCAAATGATCTATGTGATGATATTTTATATGATGTATTTGATAAAATTAACCGAAAAACTTGAAAGATAAAAAATAAAATATAAGGTCAAAGTTAGATCAAAATTAAAAAATTAAATAAACTTAATAAATTAAAAATATTTGATCAAATTATATGTTGAACTAACCAGTAAGTAAAGTTTAAATATTGAAACGAAAATTAAATATTATAAATAATAATTTTTTTATTTAAACTAAATTACATTGTTAGAAGTGAGTATAATAACTTTTTTTAATTGATTTCTATTTATATGTATAAGTTAAACCAAAAAATAGATAAAAAATATATTATTTTTAAAGGGTCGAATGTTAAAAGAATGATTTGATAATTTAATTAATTATTAATTATATTACTTATGATGTGAATTGTTGAGTAAATAAATTTTTATTTTGAAATTAAAAATATTTACTCAAGTGTTTTATAAATAAATTTTAAGTACCATTTCTATGAAGCAAATAATTATGTTGTGTATATAATTTGAATCTTTTTATCATAACGATTGAATGATTTATTAAAAATACTTTAAATAAGTCTTTCAATACTTAAATTAAATATAATAATGTTAAAAAACATAATAAAAAAGCTTATATTTTTTTACCAAATTATTAAATATTTCATAATAAATTTATGATTTTGTTATGAATCTCCATCATTTAGATAGATCTCTCATGCATCGCAATAAATTTTTCATACATATTTTTATTGACTGTATCTCTGTCATTAATTTTTAAAAGTTTTTAAAAATGGATGTAATTTGGATACTACTCAAGAACGGTAAATATCCCGCTATCTGTTGAGTTAATTCTAAGATAATTATACAACTCAAATATACCTATTATGACTTCAATTTAAATTTTTAGTAAATCGTGATATTCTATTCGGTATCTTTGATAATTTCTTGAACATTTTAAGTAATTTTTTCAAAACAACTTTAAATAGATAATGTGCATGATTTAAAGCCTCTTTAGTATTTGCAAGAGGTTCATATTCAAATTCAGATGTGTAGTTACCCTATCTTGGTTTAGGTAACAAATATTTTTTTTAATTGGTTTATTCTTTATCCATCAAATAAAATTTAACTATTAACAAAGAAAAAATATGATATAATTTATATAAGTTTTATTCTAAAGAAATTCATAAATAATAACAACTTGTGACATCTTCAAAAAGTTTAATTCAAATGTGTTAATCTAATGAAAAAAATATGTGTTTCATCTATAGATGCTTTCCATTTAATTGATGAAAATTTGAAAAATATCAAAATCACAAGTAGCCATTATATTGGATGTCGTAGGATATTTTCTTCTCCCCTATAATATGTTTGATTTGCCTCAAGAGTACATACATGTATGTGGATGTCATTAGTATATTAAATATAATCATATGATCACAATTAAAGATAATGATGTTAATTAGAAATCATGAGATGATGGAAAAATAAATATCTTGAAATAAGACATGTTGTTCATCATTAGCAATTAGAGATGGTGCCAATTTAATGGTCAAATATTTGGTTTTATGCTTTTATTTACAGGATCCCTATAGTCATTGCTCCTATAACCAATGACTTCCAAAATTTCATGAAACACTCTACTGATTGTAAAACCAAAATAATGAAATTTTTATTTCACATCATTATCATAATCACCCAAGGCAAGAATGTATAAACCTTGATTACCTACTTAAATAAGTTAAGGCATTAGTGTCTTTCCATACTTAAGTACACATATGTTGTCGCAACCGTAATATCGACGAGACGACGAACTCGCCAAAATTTTAAAATAGAATTTTAATTATTATGTGGAGTCGCCACCAAATTTTTATTTAAGGGAAAATACTTGGAAAAACCCTGACTCGAGGAAGAGATTTAGGTTCAGGAGTCGGTTATGAGTGAGGAAGGTGTTAGGTTAGGCACCCCACTCACCCGTTCCGAGGAACGGTACCCTTAAATTGAGTGTGTGATTTTTGAAAATTATTTGATCCCTTAATTAATGTGAAAATAAATAGATTGATGGAGGTTAGCCTGACAGGACTTGATCCTGCTGCTACGTATTTTCCGGTGCAATGGGAAACTCAAGGCTTACGTAGTTCTGGCTTCAAGGACTTGGTCCTCAAGGAAGTTTTATACGGGATGGGAAAAAGCACTTTAGGCTTTTTTTTTGGATTGTTTTGATTTGAAGAAAGGATTGGAAAGGGGAGATCATTGATCCATGTGCACAGAGTCGAAGGAAAACGATGGTTGCACGGCGACTCCTATGAATCTCTGAACATCGAAAGACAGGGTCTGCTGCACTTTCAACTTCGGGGCTCATTGCATGAGATCTAGGATCCTTTGGGATTTTGGAAATAAAAATCATTTAAAATAAAAAGGTAATTTTGAAGAGAGATTGAAAAGGGAAATCTTTGATCCATGTCCACAGAGTCGAAGTCAAGCGAAGGTTGCACTGCAACTCATATGAATCTCCGAACATCGAGAGACAGGGTATGCTGCACTTTCAACTTCGGAACTCATTGTGTGAGATCTAGGATCCTTTGGGATTTTGGGAAATGAAAATCGTTTAAAAGAGAGAGATAATTTTGAAGAGAGATTGAAAAGGGAAATCTTTGATCCATGTGCACAGAATCGAACGCAAGCGAAGGTTGCACTGCGATTCACATGAATCTCCGAACATCGAAAGATAGGGTGTGTTGCACTTTCAACTTCGGAACTCATTGCGTGGGATCTAACATTGATTCAAAACTATGGAATACGTGTGAAGACATCTTATTTTGGTGATAATATGTATTAACATTTCTAACAATATTGACTGTTGCATCCCATGTTTACAATCTCAGATGCTCGGATATATAGATCCCTACTTGCTGTAATAGAAAGCATTTGCTGTTCTTAACCACTTTTAAGACTAGCTTATCTTTCATTCAGTTGAAGTATGATCATAAAATTCCAACAATTTGTGGTTATAACAGCATCGGTCGTGGTATTAATCTGCTATCCAGGAGCTTGGGTTCTCTTTCAAGATGGAAGTAGTCATGTATGCTAGGCAAATGAATATGCAGCCTGTCCCTACGTCAGTGGTGTCTGCTTTAGGTATACATCATACTAACGGTGGCCGTGAAATTCTCCTTGGTTAAGGGTTATTGATGTCATGACCAAGGCTATGCTAGTGCAATTGGAAGTGTTACTTCTTATGGCTAAACAAAATTCCTCCGACCAAGATGACTGGCATCCTTGCTAATTTGAGTCTGACTTGATTTTTATTTTATTTTTTGAAATCAACTATTTCCAAAGTATAGGGGACCTAATAACCAGGAAATCTATAGAGGTCGAGACCCTAGTCCGATCTGGTTTCTTGGACAGTCTATGATTTTGATTTCTACATCGGGTTTCTCACCTGTCAATTTTGGACTCTAGTTCAACTTCCCTGTTCCATTTTCCGGTTCTAGATGACCAGCTTTGAAAAGAGTCTAAAATGGCTAAGTTTCCTTCACCCGAGCCTACATGCAGGAGGTACTGATCCTATTGATACCTAATCTATCGAGGTTGCAGATTTATGATCGATTTACCTACACTCCTTATAATATGAGTGTCTAGATTCTAAGCTGCTAATCTAGAGATCCAAGGATAAGTTACCAGATATGATGTCAGAGCTTAATAAAGGAATTTGGACTAGAAGCAGATCTGTGGCTACTCATTTCATG
This sequence comes from Canavalia gladiata, assembly GCA_037954105.1. NCBI lineage: Eukaryota > Viridiplantae > Streptophyta > Magnoliopsida > Fabales > Fabaceae > Canavalia > Canavalia gladiata. The sequence continues at coordinate 30,522,267 of CM075663.1, forward strand.
CATTCAATTAGGAAAAGAATCAGGTTCACGTTTTTATAGCCATTAAACCTAAGCAAGGTACTAAGGACAGGGAGTCTGAATCTGTGGGTTAACCAGCTGAGATATTATTTGTTTTCAATTATTCCTTAGGTTAAAGGCCTAAAATCCTCAAGTTAGTGATTGATCTGTCCCCTGTTATATCTCCTGGACATAGACAGTATTGCACTGCCCTACATGGGATTCCATAGCAAGGACCTATGTAGCAAAATGTCACTGGTATGATAATCTGCACTAAGATCTACAGTGGATCATCAGCCCCGTCTTTCTTTGTTTACCTCTAAGGGATGTTGTAGTTCAGGGACGGGAATTGGTATACTAATCCTAAGGACTTATAACCTGATTGTTTTCCTCCTGGCCTGTTACCTACCTTCAAACTTACTCAGCCTAGATGCTCGTCTAATTTCTGATCCCTATTTGATTTTGCTTAAACTACCTAAGGTCGACTTACCCCTGATCAATTGGGGAGTTCCAGGGTGCAGGGCCTGTAATTAGCTATCTGCTAAATCGGCAATGTAACTTATTTAAAGGAACTACATAGCCTATGCTGTGAATTCTTGCTATTATCTTTCCTCGAGCATCTTTTAACTATTTTGTTCTTATTTGACCAGAATGTGGTAACAGGTATAAATGGCCGATCTAATTTGGACACCAGGATTCTTTGTTTAATTCTTTCAAAGCTAGCCTTAATAGCCCACGAATTTTGATGAGACCACTATATCTAGTCATCTTAGGTTTGCCTGATTGAATTTGAATAGGGTACCTAAAACAGTCTTACTACTTGTAAGAATGAGGTTCATGTGCTCGTTCAAATTGACCTGATAAGATTTAATGTATGCTAGCTATTACATGAGTTTTAAGAACCGTGATTTCAACACCTATTGGGCCTGTTTCTGTCAACCGCTGAGTGCATTGGGATAGTCTGCTTAAACTATTCCTATAACAGGTGCTGGATCTCTAGTTATTATGACCATACCTGTTGCCCCCTTTAGAGTATGGTTCTCATGATTTTAGGGGGAGCTGGACTGGCCTTGTGAATAGATTCTTTCGATAATTCAAATCACCCCCACCAATTCAAGACTACCAGTAAGCCCCCTGTAATAACGTAGTATCACATCATGATATTATTGACAATTAGAACTGGTTCTATTATGGCAGAACAGATTGACTAGATTTTACATGGCCCTAAGCCTAACTTGGAGTAAAAAAAACCAACCGATCTACCCTGAGATTGGGTCACGTCTAATGAAACTTCTGCCCTTAGGAATGACTTACCTTAAGGGTCAACAATGCAGAATCTGCATCCACGCTATACCCTTGCGGTTTAGCTGTAATTGGCATGCTATCTCTTTGGCTTAATTTTGTGTTTAGATATTGCTCAAATACTTATGTAACCACAGCAGTATTTTGACCTGAACTCCCCCTTTGCTCTGAACCAGGTCAAGGATTACTAATCTTCCCTCTAAAGTCTAACCCAAACCTGATGGTGTAAGCTCACAGCCTAGGACATTTTCAGTCTCAGCTGCTAACCATTGATAATTTCTAAGTGATTCCTAACTGATGCATGTATAGGTCATAGGAGTAGTTAACCAAGTTTAGAACTTGGCCTGAGACTGTGTGTGCCGATTCACAGTTTGGATCATTCGCATTCCTAGCTACTGCCCTCTATATGACTTCCTCCTAATATATGTACGAGTCGCATGAGCAACTTCTGACTAAAATATGTACGACTCTCGTTTCACTACCTGGGTCAGCTTTTAGACCATAATATTCCTTGGCACATAGGGAAATTTGACACAGATATATGCATATAAGAACCTGCATGTGTTTTTCTAATTCTGATTCGTGTTCTATTTCAGGTGCACTTTCAGGTTCAGTTCTGATCCAAGTCCTGTTAAACGGATATAGGCAAAAAGGTTGCTACCTAAGCTATCCATGAAGCTCTATGAAACCAGTAACCTCTCTTAAGGGCAGACCTAACAATTTTATTTAAGCTTTGCCGACTCGATTTGTTGGGTCAATCTGGTACCTAATAAGGCATGCTAGGCATCGAGTCCACTGTCTTGCCATGCTCTCAAAGTCCTACCCAGCTACAACAGAAAGCAGCACTCAGCAAGGCCTATATGATCAGGAGTTACCAATCTACCTGAGATAGAGAACGGATTGGACTTTGATTACCTGGTTTCTCCTAGGCAGGGTTAGTTTGACTCCTGCAATTTCGCCAGCAAATAGGACCTATAGTCACTTCTTTCAACAGGTCATGAGCAGAAACACCCCTTTTTCTTCATTTTTCAGCATTAAGTTTCTATAGGGGCCCTGACCCTTACTTGGTTGAAACTGAATAACAGATTTAGCGAGACGCTTACTGTAAAGAAGGCTATGTAGCCATCTTGCTTATTCTTAAGTTGATAGTCATCCTCATGGGATCTATGTCAGAACTAACCAAATCCTTAAGGGAATTAGGACTTGGGCAACATTAAGGATGAAATGGCTGTGATTTGGTTTCTAATTGCAAACAATATGGTTCCTATGTGAAGGCTTACCCGGTCAATAGAACGTGATTTACACGGCCAGGTAGCTGGAACATTCCACAGCCTATAGGAGTACTCCTTAGACTAAACTATGAACTAGCTAAGCTGCAGTATCCATTTTCTTAACTAGCTAGGGACGTTTATCCTGATATTTACTTATTTGTAGTTCTTATCTACGAGTCGATTGGATTGGATAAGGGACAGGATCCAGGTGACTATACACACAACAGTCGACATCATCCACTTATTCAATCCTTTTTTATACTGAATTCTCTCTTTTTCTCTTCTTTAGGAAGTTCAGGCAAGCGATCCTTGACTAATTTAAGTATGCAATTGCTATACTATGATCACTTAACAGGTATGATGACTTATCTCATTTTTGATTCGTTCAATGCCACATAATGAATGAAAAATGAACAGAGAAATGAACAACAGAAACACATCGATCACATAAGGCCGAACGAGTAGTTCTTGAATCGTTAATAAGCATAGAACGAGGTACATCACAGGATATCGTCACGAATTATGTACCCCACAGGATTGGATTATTCATTCATCTACGAAGACAAACTAGCCATCGATGGCTTCATTCATTTTGCGATTAACATAGAAACTATCATATACTAAAAATCAGAATGAAGTCGTTTCAATCCGACATAACTCGTGCACGTAGAAACAAAATTTATATGCATACATCTACCAGTTAAGCTGGCTAACCTGGAAAGAGTAGTGATCACAGATTGTACGATCTTGATTGAAATTGGAATCTTAGGCTTCGCAGCTAGCTCTGGCCGTGCGTGTGGAGGTGGATACGATCGAAGATGGAAGATTGGAATGGTCAGTGCACAACGGAGCCGTAACCGCCAAGCGTAGCAAGAGGAAAGAACTGAGGATTCTAGAGCGAGCCTCCCGCAAGCATCCGAATTCGCAAGGAAGAAGAAGATGATTCTCTGCTGCTCCCAGAACGCTCTATCCACAAAAAGGAAAACCCCCCAAAAAAAACCTCCCTCCTTTGTTTTTTTTTTATATACTTTATTCTTGACTCTAGTTAATCATACTAAACCATGGTTATTTTTTAACTTTAGTCTAACAATATTACCTAATCCTAACCGTTTTTGCCTCTTTTTTCCTTTTTAAATTTCTACTAGTTTTCTTTTATTATTATTGTCATTATTTCTTCTATTTTTATTTTTCTTTGACTATGCTAGCTGGTTGCTAAAAATTACTCTTTTTCTTTCGTTACTTTCCTTCTTCTTCTTTTTTTATGTACATATATGTTTTTTTTTGTCTTCTTTTTTCTTTTATTTTTTTTATTTGTTTATATATATATATATATGTATATATATAGACCTATTCTTAATTTTACTATTCAGATTTTGTTATGATTTGCGAAATATGATTAATTTACTCTCGGACATAATTGGATGTTCACATATGTGATGATACTTCATAATACCTATTAATCATACAAATAACCATCTATTTACAACTTATTATGAAGCGTTAGGTTTTCAAAGAATTATGATGGTGACGAGGTTCAAGGAATGAACTCGTATCCTAAGAATAAAAGGCAAAGTATCAGAGCTAGTGAAAATATGTTGCTTCATTAAAATGTGTGATATGCTTATGATATAGATTACCACTCAAAGAGTGTAGAGAAATAAGAAGAATTGTGATTAAGACATGAATGAAATGATAGTCAAATGATATATGTGAAATGATATACTATGATCTTAAGAAAATGTAAAGTGTATAAATGTCTTGTAAGAGAAGGATGAAATCAAGAATAAGTACTTGTATGCTTAAAACAAAAGTTAATTTCTATGACTTTTAAAAAAAATCCACATTATATAAGGATTTTTCTTAAGGATAAAAGTGAATTTGTATGCATGTCATTTCTTATAATAAACTAATCTGGATGGATTGAAAATGTTGACATAAATAATAGGTAGAATCTTACTGAAAAACTTTGTTTCACACCCCCCCTCCCACCATTTTCTTTCCCATATCCTAATGGTGTCATTCATGAAGGCAGTGGTATTTGTAGAGATTAACAACGTAAACCGGATGGTTGGAGACTAGAGATCCCCACAGTTGGAGCGCTACTAGGAATTTTGTCTTACCTAACAATGTAAGTTTTTGAAAATAATCATGTAATATGTGTGATAGATAGCAGGTACGTATAGTAGTATGTAATATGTGAAATAATTATGTAATATATGTAGTGATGTATGAAAAGGTACTAATTCCCTTGCACTAACTTTTGAACATAAGAGTATGTATAAATTATCAAGGTCTGCATAAATAATATGAACCGGTATTGTATGCATTAATATATTCAATATCAAGTAATTAAAGAAAATTAATGCATGGGTGAGAGTGCTTGTTTGTTTATTTTCTGCTATGATGATTTATATCACGAGGCTCACATTATCAACTAAGGTTTTAAAATAAAAGTTTTCTCACATTCTCAGTATTAGTAATTTCATCATGAAGGAACAGTCTAATAATGAAATCACGAATATGACTTAAGCATAAAACGAGCTTCATTTTTTTAGGATGTTACATTACGTTATCAAAGCAGTTCATCCTTAAAGATCCTAAGGATGGTCTGAAAATACTTCTAGAGCATGCCCACATTTTGTGTTAGAATTATAAGTCATGCTTTTAATCCAGTTAGTAATCTGTGTGCATGACTGCTTTATGATTTGTACGATTGGTGACTAATATGCTTGATTTCGCTACTGAGTTTGATCATCTCAATTTCAGTGCATGTGTGCTTAAAATCCAATGGAAAAAGCAAGGCACGGTAGAGGACATCTTAAGAATGTAGAAACCTTAGGAGCCCTAGTGGCAAAAGGTATAAGTGGCCATAACTAAGTGTAAACACTCAATTATGTCTGAGGCCACATTTTTAAAATTAATTAGTGAATAAGAATAATTTAAATAATAAATAAACAAACCAAGAAGCAAAGAAATAAATAGAAAATGAAAAGAACAGAAAGCAAAAAACAGAGAAACAAATAACAAGAAGATAGAAGAAGAAAATTATGAAAAAGAAAAATAAAAAGAAAAGGAATAAAAAAAATTTAAAAACAACAAAAATAAAATCTGAATATGATTTAAAAATAAATAATAAAATCTGAAATTAAAAAATAAATAAACAAAATCTGAAATAAAAAATAAAAATATATATATAATAGAAACAATAATGGATAAATTAATTAAAAAACAAAAAATTTGAAAATATAATTAAAAGGAAAATTGGTAAAAATAGAAAAAGAGAAAATTGGAAAATAATAAACATAAATCTGGAAAAGAAAAAGATAAAAATAGAAAAAGATAAAAAAATAAAATATAATAAGAAAAAAAATTAAAAATGAAAAAGAAAAGAAGAAAATAAAAACAAACAACAGAAAACGGATTTTTATAACAGAAAAAATAGAATTGAATATTAAAAAAAAACAGACGAATTAGAGAGAAAAAAGGGAGGGAGGACGTGAAAAAGGAGTTTTGCATACATGCGGAAAAAAAAAAAAGGAAGGATCCTCAAGAAAAAGGGGAGAATAATTAGGCTCAAACAAGGAGGGAAGAAAAAAAAGAGGAATTCCTCATCGCTGGGGCTGAAAACTTAGAAGAACGGCTGAGTAGATTTTGCTTCTATCGCAATCGAAGAAAATTCACATCAATCTTGCATAGCGTCCTGGAGGGTCGCACTCTCTGCTTTCATTGGAAAATTTCCTAAGTTCTGCAAATAAAATTGAAGAAGCATGATGGGAGAAGGTAAATCAAAGAAAGTAAGATGGATATGCAGAGAGTTGGGCTCATCAAGATTTTAGAAAAGGAAAATCTAAAGAAGAAAAGAGGCCCCGATTCTAGTCGGGAAGGACCACCCACATTTTCGGCAAGCACTTGAATCATAAAGCGAAGGGAAGGAAGAGTTCGGTTGATGAAAGCGCGGGTGTAGCGGCATGATCACTACAACGACTTCGTACAGGTTAGTCACGCCGCTTTCTTGAATCAAGAACATGACATCAATTAATTTTGATTTATGCTTGAGTTAAGGAAGAACCTCGTGATAATCTTATTTGAACGCTGTGTCATTCTTGTGTGAAGATCTGGTTGATTGATATGATTGGAGAGACATGGTTTGCTAAATTTCAATCGTGGTGCCTATTAAGACATCACTGCGAAAATTTGATCTCCATTCAATTGATGATATAATTAGGGAAGGGTTCTTAAGTCTCAGTTCTTTGTTGTATGTTCATAGGGTCTGTAAATTTCCGTTTTCAGTTTGAATATGAGTATATAGCTCCTTGAGTACCTTACTTCCCTCCTAAGATTCATGTAGTCTTTGTAAATTTAGAAGTCCGATCTGTAATTTGATTTGTTGTACAAAGAAATTGCATTAAGTGTTGTACCAGAGGCTCTTATTATGAATCACTACCAGAATTAATGGAAATACAACACTTGTAAAGGATATCCTTAATGGCTCTCTTGTGAAAATTTCTTTATCATCGGACGTACTCAAGGGCTGGTGATATCTTCGTGTTTCGGTAGTGGTTCGGTGCATTGTACAGAGCATATTACAACCGACCTTCAAGTAGTTGACCATGAATAGCGTTTGTGGAATATGGGTTGAACGTGGATGCAAATTCACTTAGTATGGCAGATCCCATTTCGTATTGTTGCACTATTTGTTATTGGAATTTCTGGAGCATTAGAAAAAGAGAATATCCAGACACACCTGTACGAACAGAACTCAAATTGCAGCTAGGAGCATCCTTTTTATGTGTCATTTTGAGGCTTGCACAAAATAGATATGGAGCCTCCTATCAGCAACAAGAAGTAGCATTGAAAACTCCTGGTCCTACAAGGATGTCAAACGTGGAAGTAGAAAATATTGTGGTAGTGGGCAGGCTACTGGAGTAGAACGACTATGATTTTGGGCATGGTGCAACCACAGGTGGACAAACATAAGGTTACAAGGCTATGGTTGTTGCTTCCAGCGAGGGCCACTTCGCATAAGGTCCCGCCACGTGCATTGATATAGGTTGCATGAATTTAAGCTAACTGCTGAGAACCAATTTCTAGACTTCATAACCGACTGCGTGACTATTGGTGTAAGCCTATCGATTCACGTGGTAATGGCTAAAGAAAAGTTGGGTCTGTGGTGGATTTTGGTGCTCGACTGCATGGTTCGAATTGAGGAATGGTAGGTCTTTCGAACGGCCATTCAGTGCATGGTTATGTTCCTAAAACAGTCAGAGAGACTACCCCAGCATGTGGGTCGTTTGTGTGGATGTCACCAGTGGTATTTGTTCCAAAACACCCCCCTTGCATTTGAGTCCATTATGGGAGATTGATTCAGGAATTAGCTAGAGCAGTGGTTCCTAAACTACGATAATTCCTGAGTGTTCGTTGGAGGAATGGGAAAGCTCACAAGGCCAGGGCTTCGAACCTCAACCAGGTAAGTTTCTCAATCATTCTTATTTTTCATGCATTATTGGTATTTACTGGGGAGCCAACCTAGGTCAAAAAGAATAAAAGAAGACCCTCACTAGCCGCATGCAACGATTTGAAAGGGTAGAGACGTAGGACTTGTTTGAGTTAGGACCTTCACCCATAGCCATCCCTGGAGATATGCTGTCCTACTCTCGTCAATATTTGCACGCACCAATGGCAGTAACGCTTTGATGCAATGGCTCATAGCTTCTCCTGCATAGATAATCTGGAACGTTACCCCTGCGTGCTGAAGTTGGCCTTGCTTGAAAGGCGCCTCTCCCGCTCAATCAAGGAATTAAGGGATAAGTACTCAACGAGTAAACAAAAGGTCCTCGAATCCCTATACATCCCTAACACGTCTGAATAAGGTGCAAACCCTCTAAGGAGGCTTCTTTTTGAAACTCAAAAGGACCATCAGTTTAGTCAAAATGAAGAAGCCCATGCATGGCAAGTCCTTGCAGCTATTGGGACTCTAGTACTTTACAATGATCCCGCCGGGTCTTGACCATCCGATGCAACTCACATGTCAAACACGATCCCATGCCTCCATACATGGCTCACCCATTTACTAATGTTTATCCCAGAGTGTGGTGGTTGTTGGGGTTTGTTCCTAAAGCAAGGTCAATATTACATGGATGGGGTATGGGCAGAATCAGGAACCTCAACTGGACCAGAGGTTGCTCAAGCTCGGTGTTGATTGTTGGGTACCTAAATCGGAGTGAAGTCAACTTGAAAAATGCTCCCTAAGATAATCCAGAAATGATGAACAGGTAAATCCTATAAGGGCCAAAGAAGGAAGACGCTATGAAAGACCCTGAATTCAACGTGCATGGGCATGTGCATGGCTTCATCAAGTATTAGCCAAACTGAAGACACTAAATTAAATCGAAGAGCCTTAAAATCTCAACCAAAGAGCTTAGCCCAGTAGTCAAAGGTGTTGCTTGTGGCCTGCACGACAAGGGTTTGAATCCTGTCTAGGCCCTTTGTTGGTAGATTACCCCCTAGGCCTCAGTTTGTGGGTCGCATGCGTCGATCCAAAATGGGACTGAATTGGGAATCCAATCCGAACCATACACAGCCTATATGTTCCCCAAACTGGGCCACCTTCGGACTCATATATTCAATTGGCTAATTTGGACCCTAGCCAAAGACAATTGGGCCTATCCGAACCCTATACAGGTTGCATATTTTTACGTATTTGGGCCTTACCTCCAAGCAAACTGGGCCTGTTATTCAATTGATCAAGTCTTTTAATTTAAGTTCATTTTAAGTAGGATCAGTTTTAATTTTCCTTTTAAAATTCGAAATTGATTTCCTTAAAAAAAATTAAAATTAAATTCCTTGTTTCTTCTAAATCAAGTCAAGTCCATTTCTAACCAATTTTATTAAATCAAGTTCGATTTCTCAAACCTCATCAAATCCAACCTAATTTTTTTAAATCAAGTTTGTTTGGCTTTTTTTACTTTCGAGTCCTTTTTTTATCAAGCTTAATTCTCGTCTTAAAATTGTGTCAAGCCTAATCATTGTCTTCTTTCTATTTTAAATCAAATTCTTTACCTCAAAGTTTCAATTCAAATTTATTTCTATTCAAATTAAATTTAATTCCTTTCCCCAAGTTTGAGTCAAAATTCATTCTTAGTCTAGTCAAATTTATTTTATACGAAACCCATTCTTCAAAATCAAGTCCGTTTTTAGTCAAATCCAAATTGAATCTAATTCTCCCAATTCAAGCCAAATTTCATTTCTTAGAATTCAAATCAAACTCATTTCAAACCAAATTCTTCCTTTGAATCCCAGATTAATTCAATCTAAATCAAGCTCTATTTCTCAAGTTTCAAATCAAGTACAAATTCTCAAGTTTAAATCGAAATCCTTTTAAATCAAATTCATTTTTAAATCTAGTTCACTTTAAATCAAGTCCATTTCAAGTCAAGTTCTTAAATTGAAGTCAAGTTCATTTTTAGTCAAGTCAAGTTCAATTTCTTCAAATTGCAATTTAAATTTTTTTTAATCAAGTTAATTCGTTCATTTATTTTAAATCAAGCTCAATTCTTTCCTTATCGTTATTATTTTCTTCAAATTAAATTCTTTTGGAATTCTAAGTCTCACGCAATGAACCCTAGACACGAACTGGTAGCTTTTTCTGTTGTTTGATGTCTACGAATTCATATGGGTCCCAGTGCAGCCGTAGTTGTCTTGGGCCTTATGCATATGTGGACTAAGAATCCTTTTGTAAATAATTTCAACAAAAACTTCATTTGGAACCCCTAAGTCTCACGCGACGAACCCTAAGCACGAACTGGTAGCTTTTTCTGTTGTTAGATATTTAGGAATTCGTATGGATCCCAGTGCAGCCATAGTTGTCTTGGATCCTGTGCATATATGGACTACGGATTCTCAAAATATTTTCAAAACATTATGTTCATTTTCAAATACCCTTTTTCAAGCGCCTTCGAAGGTCAAACCTTCAAATCAAACTAGAACTACGTAAGCCTTAAGTTTTCCATTGCACCGAGGAATACGTATGAGCATGATCAAGTCCTGTCAGGCTAACCTCCATCAATCTATTTATCTTCGCTCTAATTAAAGGGATCAAGCAAATTTTAAAAAGTCACACACTCAATTTAAGGGTACCGTTCTTCGGAACGGGCGAGTGGGGTGCCTAACACCTTCCCAACTCGTAACCGACTCCCGAACCTAAATCTCTCCCTCAAGTTAGGGCTTTTCCAAATCTTTTTCCCTCAAAATAAAAATTTGGTGGCGACTCCACATTATCAAATAAATTCTATGTTAAAATTTTAGCAAATTCGTCGTCTCGTCGTGATTATGATTGCGACACTAAGTAATTCAGTAAAATTAGATAGAGGGATTTTATATTTTAAATGAAATAAAAAGAAGATTTTATTTAAGGAAAAATCAAAAAATATTAATGTGTTTATATATGTTTCTATGTGTACATAATCAAAACTAAAGATATCCCATCATCATCACACATATATACAATGAATTTAAAGGAGGAATTGATTCACGCAGCACACACCATAGTATTATCCAACAGTACATAATTTGATTTTAATATTGATGAGATTCAAAGCATGAAACAACTTGTTTTATAATAATTTGAATAAAAATTATTTTTCAATTTGGAAAAACTACTTAAAATAATAGGCCATTGTAAGAATCATAAGGCTAAAAGATAACATTATTTGGGCTCAAACTTTAACATAAGAATTTAACAAAATCAAAATACAAACATTAATTTAGTTAAATAAGTATGTTATGTTTGAACATGAAGGAAAGAGCCTTTTGACCTAATGGTTGAAATTAAAATTCTTAGAAACATCAAGCCTACAATGATGGAGAGGATTTGATATTATGGTTGAAATCCAACTCCTTTGAGAAAATTTAATGTTTCGTAGGTGGTATATCAAGAGATTGGGTGGGATTAGGACCAGTAGGATCACGTCTCTTGATCTCATGGTTGAAATCTAACTCTTGGGAAATAGAAGATTTGCAATTATGGATTGGATTTGGACCAGTTGGAACACATTTTTTAATATTATGGTTGAAATCTAACTCCTTTGAGATAATTGAATGTTTTTCCAATGGTTTATCACGAGATTGGGCTGGAATTGCCCTAGTAGGAACACGTCTCTTGATCTCATGGTTGAAATCTAACTCCAGGGAAACAGTAGATTTGCAATTATGGATTGGATTTGGACCAGTTGGAACACATTTTTTGATATTATGGTTGAAATCTAACTCCTTTGAGATAATTGAATCTTTTAGGGGTGGTTTGTCACGAGATTGGGCTGGATTTGGACCAGTAGGAACACGTCTCTTGATCTCATGGTTGAAATCTAACTTCTGGGAAACAGTAGATTTGCAATTATGGATTGGATTTGGACCAGTTGGAACACATTTTCTGATATTATGGTTGAAATCTAACTCCTTTGAGATAATTGAATCTTTCACGGGTGGTTTGTCACGAGATTGGGCTGGATTTAGACCAGTAGGAACATGTCTCTTGATCTCATGGTTGAAATCTAACTCCTGGGAAACAGTAGATTTGCAATTATGGATTGGATTTGGACCAGTTGGAACACATTTTTTGATATTATGGTTGAAATCTAACACCTTTGAGATAATTGAATCTTTCACGGGTGGTTTATCACGAGATTGGGCTGGATTTGGACCATTAGGAACATGTCTCTTGATCTCATGGTTGAAATCTAACTCCTGGGAAACAGTAGATTTGCAATTATGGATTGGATTTGGACCAGTTGGAACACATTTTTTGATATTATGGTTGAAATCTAACTCCTTTGAGATAATTGAATCTTTCACAGGTGGTTTATCACTAGATTGGGTTGGATTTGGACTAGTAGGAACACGTCTCTTAATCTCATGGTTGAAATCTAACTCCTCGGAAACAGAAGATTTGCAATTATGGATTGGATTTGGACCAGTTGGAACACATTTTTTGATATTTTGGTTGAAATCTAACTCCTTTGAGATAATTAAATCTTTCACAGGAGTTGGATCAGTAGGAACACGATCTTTTATCCCATGGTTGAAGACCATGTCATGGGATACTACAAAATATTTCAATAGAGGTTTATCGGATAATTGGGTGGGAATTGGATCAATAGAAACATCACCCACAGCAAAAGAAAGAAAGAAGAAAGATACAATGCCAACCAAATAAACCTTTGTCATTTTCATCTTGTTAGGTGGTATTTTACTAATGGCAAAACAATGTGTTAAATAGTAGGATTTTATAATTTCATGATTATTAGTCTATTTTTTTTATCTTTTTGTTCAATTGCCTTTTTTCCATGTTGAAAATAACATAAGTTAATATTGTACCAATACTTTTAACTATAAAAGAAATTATCATCTTTTTTTTAATATCAATTAATTTCTTTTTATTCAATATGGTCCATTGAAAGCGTTAATCATCCTTTTTTATTTTACAATTTTTTTTTCTAGTTAAATATTTTTATAAGAAAGGTAAAATCAATAATAAAAAAATTAAGTTTTCAATTAATTTTGTAATTGACTTAATTATATTTTAAGCATTTGACCAATTATATTTTCTCATCTTACACTAACAACAACAATTTATTTGAGCTGGTTGTTGACTATCTCAAATTGATTTGGTAACAATATTAATATATATTTGTTTAAATTTTAATATATTAAATATTATTTTATTATTTATTTTTTTTCTTACAATCAAAAGGTATTTTCAAACCACAATTTTTTTTATGAAAATTTCTTAGTTGCTGTAAATTTTGTAGGTTAAATATGAAAGAATAAATCTATTCAAACATTTAAGAAAATTTAATGTAATTAATAAAAGTTTTTTTTATAGCTAAGAATAATAATAAATTTAAATATTAAAAACATAAATTATTTAAATTTTAAAAATTTATAAAATTAAAGATTTTTTATTAATTTATGTTGTTCTAAATATTTTTTAAGTAACATCTTTATATTTAAATTTTAAAATTATTTAATATTTAATGGTTAAAATTGCAATAAATCGTATAATATTTAACTGTTTTCGTCCCTTATTTCCATTCATTTCATTTATTACATTGATTCTAAACTTAAATTGAATTTAAATAGAGTTGATTACAATCGTACTACTGAATATACAACCTACACTTTACTTTCATTTTGTAAAAACATAAATTATTAATTAAAGAAATAAAAAATTAAAATAGTTTCTATTTTTTTATTAAAAATAAATAACTAATATTCTTTCAAATGATCTATGTGATGATATTTTATATGATGTATTTGATAAAATTAACCGAAAAATTAATTGAAAGATAAAAAATAAAATATAAGGTCAAAGTTAGATCAAAATTAAAAAATTAAATAAACTTAATAAATTAAAAATATTTGATCAAATTAAACTAACCAGTAAGCAAAGTTTAAATATTGAAAAGAAAATTAAATATTATAAATAATAATTTTTTATTTAAACTAAATTACATTGTTAGAAGTGAGTATAATAACTTTTTTTAACTGATTTCTGTTTATATGTATAAGTTCAACCAAAGTTTAGAAAGAATGATTTGATAATTTAATTAATTATTAATTATATTATTTATGATGTGAATTGTTGAGTAAATAAATTCTTATTTTAAAATTAAAAATATTTACTCAAGTATTTTGTAAATAAATTTTAAGTACCATTTCTATGAAGCAAATAATTATTTTGTGTATATAATTTGAATCTTTTTATTATAACGATTGAATGATTTATTAAAAATACTTTAAATAAGTCTTTAAATGCTTAAATTAAATATAATAATGTTAAAAAACATAATAAAAAAGATAATATTTTATGACCAAATTATTAAATATTTTATAATAAATTTATGATTTTGTTATGAATCTCCATCATTTAGTTAGATCTCTCATGCAATCCAATAAATTTTTCATATATATTTTTATTGACCGTATCTCTATCATTAATATTTAAAAGTTTTTGAAAATGGATGTAAATTAAAAGTTTTTGAAAATGGATGTAATTTGGATACAACTCAAGAACGGTAAATATCATGCTCTCTGTTGAGTTGATTCTAATATAATTATACAACTCAAATATACCTATTATGACATCAATTTAAATTTTTAGTAAATCATGATATTCTATTCCTTATCTTTGATAATTTCTTGAACATTTTAAGTATTTTTTTCAAAACAACTTTAAATAGATAATGTGCATGATTGAAAGCCTCTTTAGTATTTGCAAGAGGTTCATATTCAAATTCAGATGTGTAGTTACCCTATCTTGGTTTAGGGAACAAATATTCTTTTTTAACTGGTTTATTCTTTATCCATCAAATAAAATTTAACTATTAACAAAGAAAAAATATGATATAATTTATATAAGTTTTATTCTAAATAAATTCATAAATAATAACAACTTGTGACATCTTCAAAAAGTTTAATTCGAATGTGTTAATCTAATGAAAAAAATATGAGTTTCATCTACAGATGCTTTGCATTTAACTGATGAAAATTTGAAAAACATCAAAATCACAAGTAGCCATTATATTGGATGTCGTAGGATATTTGCTTCTCCCCTATAATATGTTTGATTTGCCTCAAGAGTACATACATGTATGTGGATGTCATTAGTATATTAAATATAATGATATGATCACAATTAAAGATAATGATGTCAATTAGAAATCATGAGATGATGGAAAAATAAATATCTCGAAATAAGACATGTTGTTCATCATTAGAAATTAGAGATGGTGCCAATTTAATGGTCAAATATTTGGTTTTATGGTTTTATTTCCAGGATCCCTATAGTCATTGCTCCTATAACCAATGACTTCCAAAATTTCATGAAACACTCTACTGATTGTAAAACCAAAATAATGAAATTTTTATTTCACATCCTTATCAAAATCACCTAAGGAAAGAATGTATAAACCTTGATTACCTACTTAAATAAATTAAGGCATTAGTGTCTTTCCATACTTAAGTACATATATGTTATTATACTTCATAATACCTATTAATTATACAAATAACCATCTATTTACAAATTATACATTATTGGAATCACATCATTCCTTTCTCCTTCAAAATAACCTTGCACCCGCTTCAAGTACGGGATTCTCCGCCATCACGAATAGTGTTCACGGAACTTACGAAGAAAATGAGAGAGTAGGGGATGAGAAACTAAATTTCTCGATAAGATCCTACCCTAAACATAGTTTCATCATTTTAATCCGAACCACTTCACTTTATTAAAAATCATAGCATGCATATAAGTTTGATTTTTACCTTTCAAAAATGCCATTGAAGTGGATTTCTTTTACTTATGTATAATTCCCTTAATCGTCATAATTTCTTTCAATTACATTATAAATATTATTTAACTATCATCTCCTTTATGTCTTTCTTAATTTCTCATTCATTCTCTATTTCACACCTTCGAAGAAGTTTACGACATAGACATACATCATTATTGGTGATATAAAATGAGCATATAAATTGCTTACGCATCATAAATCTAGGATCATTTCACAGATATTATTTGACTAACATTTTCCCTATGTCTTACAAAATTTGTCATTCATTCTCTACTCCACACCTTCACAGAATTTTAAGATATAGTCATACATAGCTATTTGTAAAAATAATATTAATTGAATTAAGCACATAGCTTGGCTGAACATTATACAACTTTGGAGGCTGTCGCAACCGTAATTCCGACGAGACGACGAACTCGCTAAAATTTGAAAATGAGCTTTTATTTAATTTGATTAATATGGAGTCGCCACCAAATTTTTATTTAAGGGAAAAAGATTTGGAAAAACCCTAACTCGAGGATGAGATTTAGGTTCGGGAGTCGTTACAAGTGGGGAAGGTGTTAGGTACCCCACTCGCCCGTTCCGAAGAACGATACCCTTAAACTGAGTGTGTGATTTATCGAAAAGAGTTTGGTCCCTTTAACTAGAGTGGAAATAAATAGATTGATGGAGGTTAACCTGACAGGACTTGATCCTACTCCTACGTATTGCCCGGTGCAATGGGAGACTCAAGGCTTACGTAGTTCTGGTTTGAAGGCTTGACCTTTAGAGGTGCTTGAAAAGAAGTATTTGAAAATAAATGGTGCTCGAAGGCTTGACCTTCGGAACCGCTTGAAAAGGAAGTTTTTGAAAGTGGCTGGAGTGTTTTGAAATTATTTTAAGAAGAATCCTTAGTCCACATATGCATAGGATCCAAGACAACTACGGCTGCACTTGGGATCCATATGAATCCCTAAGTATTGAACAACAGAAAAAGCTACCAATTCGTGCTTAGAGTTCACCACGTGAGACATAGGGATCCTAAAATGATGTATTTCTTGAAATTATTTACACAAGGATTCTTAGTCCACATATGCACAAGGTCCAAGATAACTACGGCTTCACTTGGGACCCATATGAATTCCTAAACATTGAATAGCAGAAAAAGCTACCAGTTCGTGCTTATGGTTCATTGCGTGAGACCTAGAATCAAAGAATTTTTCTTGAGGTTATTTGAAAGGGATTCTTAGTCCACATATGCACAGAGCCCAAGACAACTACGGCTGCACTTGGGACCCATATGAATCCTAAACATCGAACAGCAGAAAAAGCTACCAGTTCGTGCTTAGGGTTTATTGTGTGAGACCTAGAACCAAAGAATTTAATTTGAAAATGATAAAGATAAAGAAATAAATGTGCTTAAGTAGAAAAAGGATTGACTTATTTAAACTAGAGACATGAACTTGATTTTGAAAAATATTTGATTAGAAAAGATTTGATTTGAAATGAAAAGAATTAAATCTGATATGGATTTGAGAGAGGGGATTTTGATTTGAAAGAGGAATGTTTAACTTTTAAGGAAGGAGAATTTAACTTGATTCTACTTGAAGAAAAAAAATTTGATTTAAAAATGAGATATTTGGCTTGACTGGAAGAATAATTGAACTTGACTTTATTTTTGAAGCAAAGGAATTTGATTTTTGAAGAAAAGAATTTAAACTTGATTTAAAATTTGAAAGAAAGAATTGGAATAAAATCGGCTTGATTTTATTAATTTTGGACTTGGGTTAATGGGATTTAATTTGAAATTAATCCTGGTGGAAAGAAATTAAATCAAAAATTAAGTTGGTGGCTCATGGCTTGATGGCTCATTTGGTGTGAGCTGGCTTGGGAGAACTTTGCTGGTGGCTTGTGGCTTATTTAACGTGAACTGGCTTGCTTGGATGGCTTGATGGCTAGACGGTACGATGGCTGGGTGGCTCGTCTGGATGGCTCATGGCTAGACGGCAGCTGTGACTCGCCAGGCGGTTTGTGGCTCACCAGGCGGCTTATGGCTCGCCGGCTTACTTGGTGGTTCGATGGCTTGTTTGGGTGAGCCACAGCTCACGGACGGCTTGTGGCTCATCAGTTTGCTTGAATGGCTCGCATGGCTCGGTTCAGACGTGGCACATGAGGTACACGAGATGAGGAAGGGAAATTTGGTTGCAAAATAGTGGTTTGTGGGGCTCGAACCAGCGTCCCAGGGGTTGTAGGCATTGGGTTTATAAACTTCTTGGTTATATTTAAACATGGTGGCTAACGTAGACCCATAGGGGTGCATGTGCGCTGCATGGCTTCATGTCCGCCCCATCGTACACACGCTCTCGTCTGATTACATAAAGGTAATGTGCTTCTCTCTTGCTCATTTTTCTGCTTTACAATGTCTCCCATCGAACCTGCCACATCCCTGATGGTTGCATCGTCGAGCCAGTTGGGGTCTTAGGCCGTGAAACAAGTTATTATAGTCGTAACCTTACCAATCAGCCCATATGATTAGTTACGAGCAAAAATAGCTAATGCCCTATCCGCTGGCCATGACACATCTTATTTACAAGAATCTAAGCAAGACTTTGGAAAGGAATAGTAACTGTGACGTATTCCATCAATGTTGCTTGCTATAGAAAGATTCTATGTAACCGATTGGTTAGCATCTTCCAAGCCCTTGACCTTCATATGAAGGAAGCTTCCTAAGAACGTAGGTTGTGCACTAATACTCGAGAAAAGTTCAGGGTCTAAACAGTGACCATTTTAATCAGAGAACCATCTTATGATTCCCATTACCCGCTCATTGGACTTATCTGCTGACTAAGAGCAATAATAAGATGCTAGGTCTTCTAGTTCTTGTTGAGTCTGTGCCTTGAGACTTTTTGAGGATACATGCGATTGTCTAGCTAAAGGAGGTTAGGAATACATCACCATTCATGGCTATGTAATTAGATCGGCACTTCGGGTATACATGAATAGATGCATATGGATTCATCAATCGACTGGGTGCAATCAACGTGATTCTAGGTTACCTTTTTGGCCAAGCTGGGGACTCGTCTACTGCCCTTGTAGTCTTGCACAAAGCTAACTACCCTTGCATTCTGATCCAAGCCAACAGAAGCAGAGTTAAGGCCAAATAGCCAAGAGGAAAGCCACCTTCCTTAGCTACAATTGGTGCACTGCTCCCAAGATTTTGAAAGGGTCCGGCATGTATTGAACGTTGTCGCAACTGTAATTCCGACGAGACGACGAACTCGCTAAAACTTCAAAAATAGAATTTTATTGGATTAAGTGTGGAGTCGCCACCAAATTTTAATCTAAGGGAAAAAAGATTTGGAAAAAACCTTGACTAGAGGAAGAGATTTAGGTTCGGGAGTCGGTTACGAGTGAGGAAGGTGTTAGGTACCCCACTCGCCCGTTTCGAAGAACGGTACCCTTAAACTGAGTATGTGATTTTTGAAGATAGTTTGATCCATTAATTAGCATGGAAATAAATAAATTGATGGAGGTTAGCCTGACAGGACCTGATCCTGCTCCTACGTATTCCCCGGTGCAATGGGAAACTCAAGGCATACGTAGTTTTGGTTTGAGTTGAAGGCTTGACCTTCGAAAGGTGTTTGAATTGAAGAGAGAATGCATTGTTGTCTTTTTTGAAAATATTTTAAGGGTGCTCCCTAATCCACATATGCACAGGGCCCAAGAAAACTACGGCTGCACTTGGTCCCATACAAATCTCTAAACAGCGAACAGCAGAAAAAGCTACCAGCTCATCTTAGAGATTGTTGTGTGAGATTAAGGAATGCAAGATAAGATTTTTATTTGTAAAGAAAAGAGGAGGGCAATCCCAATCCACATATGTACAGGGCCTAAGACAACTACGGCTGCACTTGGACCCATACGAATCTCTAAACAGCGAACAATAGAAAAAGCTACCAGTTCGCTTTTAGGGATCGTTGCGTGAGATTAAGTAACGCAAAATAAGATTTTTATTTGCAAAGAAAAGAGGAGGGCAATCCCAATCCACATATGCACAGGGCCCAAGACAACTACGGCTGCACTTGGACCTTTACGGACCTCTACAAAATGAACAACAGAAAAAGCTACAAGTTCATTTTTAGGGCCCATTGCGTGAGATTAAGGAAGGCAAAATAAGATTTTTTAGAAGGACTTTTCTTGACTGTAACTATTGGAGGCGCGAGGGTTTAAGCGGACCTTCGGGAAGTTTAGGGGTCGAATTGTAAATATGAGAAATATTGGGGTTGAATTGTAAATATGGGAAATATTGGGGTCGGATTATAAATATCAAAAGTATAGGGGTCAAAATATAAATCTTAAAATTATAGGGATCAAAACATAAATATAGGAAATCGAGGGGCCTAATTGCAAATTCTGAAAGTTGAGGGACCTATTTGCAAATTCGGAAAGTTGAGGGGCCCAATTTGCAATTACTGGAATTTTAGGGGTCTAAGGGTAATTACAAGGAATTGGAGGGCCTATTTGCAATAAAGGGGAAGACCCATTCCCACTCCCCTTTGGTTTGCAGTACGCTATTTGCACCAGCCAAGGCAGTATACCACGTGGTGGGGCCATTTTTGCTGTATGCATGAAATTTGGCTTTAAATGACGCCCATTACGTTCTGGTCTAAGACTAAAGGTCATGTGTGCATGCTGCCTTGGGTTACGGGTGACCACAACTGTACCTTTTTCAGTCGATCCCAGCAGAGCCTCCACACATATTCTCACTACCTTACGTTTCTGGTCATGCTTCTCTCCAAGGATATCCATTCTTGTTAGCCCATGCAAATGCCTATGAATAGAGCCTTGCAATCAGCCCTTTATCCATTCGTTGGTCACGTCTTCATGCACTTGCCAATGAAGCCTTATAGATATTCCCCACTCCTCTGAATGAAAGGAGCCCATTCAAACGTGTGTTCTTGGCTGTATGTAAGCGTGCAAGGATGTGTGCCTTTAGACAAAACCGAATCCTTATGATGCTTATTTGGGATCATGTCTTGAGGACCTTAGTGAATAACCTTACACTCCCCTATGCACCAGCTACAGCCTCTCGGTTTGTGAGGTTCTAACTAGGAGGTGTCCAAGACACAAATGTCTTTCAGGTTGCTCTTGTTTCATGACTCCCATCATCTGTGTTTGCCTTAAAATTTCACGTGCAGTATCCAGTTCTCGAAGCTAAAGCTTGAGTTGAGAAACTTGAGGCGATATAGCGTCCCCTACTAATGGCTGGCTGACCCCTGAGTGACTAGACGACTTTCACGAAGTCTCGAGGTTGTGATCATACAAGGGATAATCCATTGCTAATGGAACTCATAAGCCTTCTTAACCATTTTTAATAGGCACAGATCACGTACTCATTCAGGGGGTGGGCTTGTACACATGTGAGACTTACGTCATGGTTTCACATGCAGTGATCGAGGGTAACAGCCAGCTCATCATCCAGTTTGCATGGTCTGTGAGTTCACAGCCACAGTGATAGCAAGGGGTGACATTATCTTTGTTGGAAGCACAAAGTATCCTTTAAACTGGCCCCCTTAGGAGATCTCCCTGCACTCTGCCCTCTACTTCAATAACAATGTCTAGGGGACTTCATATTGTGTACGGGCGAAGCCTAATCACGTGTTGGGGGTCGGTAGTGCCATGCGGAATAGGTTGTGTTACTCAACCTGAACGTACGTTTCCTTCTAAGTGTTGAACGCGTTGAGGCAACAATAGATCAACTATGATAACATGAGCCATACATAGCCTTTAGGAGCTCACACAACACTGGAACGGCACTCAACAAAAAAAGTCCATACGAGCCATGACTTGGGAGAGGTGCTAGACGGTGGCTTCATCTAGCCTCACCCGTTTCTAACAGCTAAACATCAAAGGCCCTCTCCATATGCCCACGGTTAAACCATTCATGAAATGGGGAGGCCAAATACTTATGGGCCTTTGCTACTGATCTCCTTAGGTCCTTTATGTTGAGTCGAACAGTGTTGAGTAGCGATAGGCTTTCTTTGCTACTCCCAGAACAGAGCACGCCTCTGCCTCACATAGTGTAGTAGTTCCCTGATCACTGCCCTTTCATGCTCAACTCATATGTTCTCCTCGATGGGTTATGACAATGTAAATAACGACTCCGCCAATGGGATCCAGCAGGTCGAGCCCTTGGGTTATGCTCGGTGCGACCAACCAAATGGCATGCATACACCTCTGTGAAAGTCGTTCAACAGCAGCGAAGTGGTCTTGGACATCTTCTGGTGCCTAAAATCCTATCATAAAATTTCTCCAAAATAATTCTTCCTCATGCTCCCTTCAGTTTTGGATTTGTCGTTCGGGGAATAGAGACATATACAGAACCAGATTTATGACTTCGTGCACTCTAGATATCCATTACGATCTATCTTCTTAAATGGAGATTGCTTTCAATATGATTTGAGAAAACAAAAAAAAAAGATACGTTGATTGAACCAAGGTCGAATTTCTCACTGAAACTCCGATTGCAGGATGATGCCAAAGTTGAATCTAAATGCACCTAAGAGACTAATCATCCATCAAGGATCTACGGGCTTGGTATGGTTATGGACATGCAAGCATAGGCACAACAACTAATCCTTCTCATTCCAGATTCAAGCAATCAAATAAACCAATACAACATCTGATCTATCCTTGCCGTTTGAAATAGAACGCGTAAATAGAAAACAAACCTGGTGGAATCAGAGGCTAGATCTTTCTTCTCAGCTCATCAATGTGCAGAGGTGATGGAGCGATTCTTCCTTTTTCTTGAAATTCCGGCGTATCTTCTTTTCTTGGAGACTCTTCCTTTTGGAGTGTAGAGAGAGTCTTCTCCTTCGCGCCTTCCAGAGAAACTCCTTATCTTCTGGAGAGAATTTTCCTTCTCTATTCCCTCACTCACCCTCCACCAAGAAAAAAAAGAAGAAGCCCCCTCAACAGAGCCCATTTTCTCCTTTTTATATCAATTTTAAAATTCCCGCCACTTTTCGTCCTCTCAATTTTATTTATTACTCTTTTTCAATTTCTGATTCGTTTCTTTTTTGTGTTATTATTTTTTTTCTTTTTTATATATATTTCTTTTTATTCGTTGATTTATTGTTTTTGTTAATTTTCTATTATTTTCTATTTTTTTATTTTCCATTTTTATTATTTATTTTTTTATTTTCTTCTTTTGTTTTTAATTTGACTTTAATTTTTCCTTGATTTTATTATTTATTATTTTCCAGATTTTGTTTTGTTATATTTTTAGATTTTTCTTATTGTTATCTTTCTTTATGATTGATTTTTCTTTTTTCCTTTTTGTTCTTTGTTCTTGTTATCTCCTTTTTAGCTAATTTTATTTTAATTTTTCTCTTTATTTATTTTTGTTTATTTTTATTCACTTTTTGTTGCTTTTTTCTTATTTATTTATTTTTATAAATTATTTGGAGAAGGGGCCTTGGACATAATTGGGTGTTTACAAATGCACTAGGTGGTGACTGAAGCTGGGATCTTAACATTCTGAGTGGACCACGACGCATGGCACGAGCAGAACGCTGTTAACCAACCTAGAGAACTGTTATGGGTAGCACCGGTCCTGATCACTTTTCATGTGTGAATCAACCTGATTATTGAAGAGGAACCTAGTTTGGAAATTTGGGACCAATAAGGGCCAAGCTAATTTGCCATTGGTGCCCTACTCGCTCCCATAAAATATTTGTAACCTCCTGTTAGTGCTTTGGAAAACTGCCACATCCTTACTTCTCTCGCTAATGGTCCATGTATTTGTGTTGTAATGAATTAGCCGCGCCCCTCGATTCACGACACAAAATATTATCTGAATATGTGCCTTTGAAACTTTTGAAAGGTAATTTCTATCAGTTTAGGATTTCCATGTGATTTCTAACCAGATGCAGAGCACTGTGGCATGTAAATGCCCTTCTCATATCAAGGTGCACCTCTCTAGACTACGGTTGTCTCTCCGGAGGTACTGCTGATCCTCGATCCTTGTCAACATTCATTTCATGATTGGTTTTAGGCTATATCGAACGAGATTTCATTAACATCCATGATGAATCTTGGCCTATGACTGGATTGGGAACACACAGACTTCCTTTCCTTACCGAATGTAAGAGCCTAGTGTTCATCAATCTAATCATATTCGTACAAATACAATTAAACTACATGCGTATTAATGAGTAAGATGATCTCTAATTCATTGTGGTCACCAGCCATCTCATGAAAAGCTTTAGATCGCGGTTTACATGCAGAAACAACGGAATCTATGTAATAGTTAGCCTAATTTCTTTACTAATTGCCATATAGCTCAAAACGCTCATGGATTTCATGTGAAGGTTCCAAATCATGACATTATTTGGTAATTCACCAGGATCATTTGATGATTCTTGATCTAGATACAACGAAATAGATACAGAGAGAACAAGAACACTGACCTCTACTGCACCAATCTTGCTTGATTCTTGGAGTCATGAGAGGGTTTCGCAACAGACTCGGCGTAGGGGTCTGGGGATATTGCCAGAGACTTCTCGAAGCCACCAAGAGAGATCAAAGGATAGTGAATAAAACTGAGAGCTCTCAAGAGAAATCTTCTTCTTCTCCTCTTCTTCCAGCCAGCTCCCGCCCAAATCGTTTCTTCCCTTATTTATAGGGATTTTGAAAAATTTCTTTGATCTCTGTTTTTTTATTTTCGTTATTTCTGTTACTTCCCCCTTTTTTCTGATTTTATTTTTATTATGTTTTGTTTATTTTTTATTATTTTGTTTATTTTTTATTATTTTGTTTATTTTTATTTTCTATTTTTTTATTATTATTATTTTCAGATTTTACATTATTATTTTTATTGTTATATATTTTATTTTAATCAACCTTTCTCTTTATTTGTTTTTGTTTGGTTGTTTTCTGTTTATTCCTTTTTCTGTTTTCTGCTTATTTATTTTTCCGCTTTGTGTACTTGTTTTCTGTTTATTTATTTATTTAAATTAGTGTTGGTTTCTTGATTAATTTTAAGATGGGGCCTCAGACGTAATTGGGTGTTTACAGTTTGCCCATCTTTACTCATTGTCTTACCAGATAATACGAGAAGAAATTCTTTGAATTATCATGGTAGGAAATGAGTAAAGACGTGAACACATTATGTCCGAGGCAGGCTTTTGAAGAGATCCGACAGGCATGAGGAGTCTTGAACTTGGAGAGTGATACCTGGAAGATGGTGGTCTCCTAGTGGCCTTGCCGACTTGATGGCCTAATTAGGCTATGAATACTGCTGACATGCAGGCAAAGTGAGGTGAAAAAGGGCCTGTTTGAGGCAGGAATAACTATGCTTGAGGCCTGACATCATAGGCCCTGATGCAGGAAGGTAAACTTGATGGTGCAGAAAAGAAACTTGAACATGTAGAAAGGAACACTTGAACGTACAGAAAAGGAAAAATTGAACTTGCTATAAAAGAAAATTTGAACGTGCTAAAAAAACTTGATGGTGGCCTGACACTATACACCGAAATGCAAAAATGTAAACTTGATGAGGCCTGACAACATAGGCCAAAGGTGCAGAAATGTAAACATGATGGTGCGGAAAAGAAAACTTGAACGTGAAAAAATTTAAACTTGATGGTGGCCTGACAACATAGGCCAAGGTGCAAAAAAATGAACTTGATGAGGCCTGAAAACATAGGCTAAGGTGAAGAAAAGTAAACTTGATGAGGCTTGACAACATAGGGCAAAGTGCAGAAAAGTAAACTTAAGGGAGGCCTGACAACATAGGCCAAGGTGCAGAAAAGTAAACCTGATGAGAATCTTGTTTTTGACAGGAAGGAATGCAAAAGGAGGTCCCGCTGTTGTCGGGAAGATGTAAATGAAATCTTGCTGTTGCCAGGATCAATGCAAATAAAGTCCTGTTGTTGACAAGGAAATGCAAATGAGGTCCCGCTGTTGCCGAGAAAAATGTAAATGAAATCCTGTTGTTGCCAGGATGAATGCAAGCCTGTTAAGACAGGCAGACAGAATTTAAACATGCTTGATGTCCTGTTGTTGACAGGAAAAATGCAATGAGGTCCCGCTGTTGCCGGGAAGAAATCCTGTTGTTGCCAGGATGAATGCAAGCCTGTTAAGACAGGCGGACAGAATTTAAACGTGCTTGAAGCCTTGTTGTTGACAGGAAGAAAGCAAATGAGGTCCCGCTGTTGCCGGGAAGAATGTAAATAAAATCCTACCGTTGCCAGGATAAATGCAATACATGACCTGTTAAGACAGGTGAAATGCAGATAGGGTCCTGTAGTGGACAGGGGAGATGCAAGCTTGCTAGACAGGTAAAGAGAACGATGAAAGCCTGTTAAGACAGGAAAAAACAAAAAGATCCTGTTGTTGACAGGAAAGATGTAAACCTGTTAGGACAGGAAAAGTAAAATGAAGGGAACCTGTTAAGACAGGTAAAATGTAAATGGAGTCCTGTTGTTGACAGGAAAGAAACAAAATACCTGTTAAGACAGGAAAAAAAGGAAAGATGAAAACCTACTAAGACAGGCAAAGGAAAATGACAGATGACCTGT
Organism: Canavalia gladiata; assembly: GCA_037954105.1. NCBI lineage: Eukaryota > Viridiplantae > Streptophyta > Magnoliopsida > Fabales > Fabaceae > Canavalia > Canavalia gladiata. The sequence goes on from CM075663.1 coordinate 30,548,751, forward strand.
TAAGACAGGTGAAATGGAGATGAGTCCTGTTGTTGACAGGAAAGAAGCAAGGTACCTGTTTAGATAGGTAAAACAAAACGATGAACACTTGTAAAGACAGAAAAAGGGGAACGAAAAATGACCTGTTGAGCCAGGTAGAATGCAGATGGAATCCTGTTAAGACAGGCATTAAAATGAGGAGAGAAACCTATTAAGACAGGTAATGAAGAAAAGTCCTGTTGCTGACAAGAAAGAAACAAGATACTTGTTAAGATAGGCGAAAAGAATGATGAAAACCTGTTAAGACAGGCAAAGGAAAGAAACATGTTAAGACAGGTAATGAAGAATAGTCCTATTGCTGACAGGAAAGAAACCAGATACCTGTTAAGATAGGTAAAAAGAATGATGAAAACCTGTTAAGACAGGCGAAGGAAAGAAGCCTGTTAAGATAGGTAAAGTGTAAAGGTCCTGTTGTTGACAGGATGGAATGAAGATAGATGCCTGTTAAGACAGACAATATGACCTGTTAAGACAGGTGTACTAAATAAAATGACGGCCTGTTAATGCAGGCGAGAGAATGACCTGTCAGGACAGGTATGGAAAACAATCTGATGATTCTTGGGAAGGCACGTGAGGAGAGTCAACAATCTGATGATTCTTGGGAAGGCACGTGAGGAGAGTCAACAATCTGATGATTCTTGGGAAGGCACGTGAGGAGAGCCTATGGACTTCTTCGTCAGCTACCCCCGGACAATCTTATTTTGAAACGTGTTTTTCTCTTAAATTAAAATACATTGCTTATTCTACCTTGAACTTGAAGGTTTTTAAGCACTTGATAATTATTCTCTTGAAGGAACTTGGGCAACCATTTTGCCCCAGTTTAGAAAATTCTTGATAATTGAGGGATGTCTTGATTTGAAGGAACTTTGGGAAAACATTCTGCCCCATATTGGAAGATTTTTGGCAATTGAGGAATGCCTTAACTTGAGGGGATTTTGGGCAAGCGTCTGCCCCATTTTGAATCTTGATGAAATTGTGGATTGCCTCATCTTGAATTTTTATGGGCACATGTTTGCCCTAGCTTGAATTTTGACTTGAAATTGTCAATTGTCCTAAACGGAATTATTTGGACAAATGTTTGCCCCAGTTTTGATCTCGTTCTTTGACTTTAAATCTTTCTTGGGCAAACGTTGGCCCCAATCTGAACTTGATTCAGAATTTGAGGATGACCTCAAATTGAATTTTTGTGGGCAAGTGTTTGCCCCAGTTTGGATTTCATTCAAGATTTGAGGATGACCTCAAATTGAATTTTGTGGCCAAGCGTTTGCCCCAGTTTAGACTTGATCCAAAATTTGAGGATGCCCTTCAATTGAATTTTTGCAGGCAAACGTTTGCCCCAGTTTGAGCTTGACTTAAAATTTGAAGATGACCTCAAATTGGATTTTTGTGGGCAAGCGTTTTCCCTAGTTTGGACTTGATCTTTGGAAGTCTTTTAATTATGACTGGTTTGGGCGATTTGCCCTGGTCTTAATTAATTTTGGATTATATGATGCTCGAATGATATGATGCTTATTATGTTGTTTGATTGAATGGAAAGGATGTGATGTTTATGATGCTTGAATAGAGAGGATGCGATGTTTTAAACTTATTGACTTTTCGATGCTTAAAATAATTATTTGATGAAATGGATGATATGAGATGAATTCAAACCATGAGGTGGTTAATAACTTTTTGTTTCTCTTAATTTTCTTTAATTGTTTTTTCAACAGGTTCTTTCTCGACAACCTTATAGTTGGTGTGAAGGGAACCAAAAATCGGGACAAGCTGGATTGACTCAATCTCTTGGTTTCTTGGTCAACTTTGGAACCTTCTTTCCAGGATCTTTGAGACCCATCAATGGTCAGCATTGTTGAATAAGACACGCTCCTTTTTGTCTAGGTGGCGTTATGTCTGATAAGGGGATGATCATTTGAGAAATAGTCATGTCGTGTTGCAATGGTCGAGGATTCATCCGAGTTGTCATGACTTTTCAAAATTAATCTTTTTATTTTTTACATTTTCCAAATTTCTTTTTGGCATGTGCAGTATTGAGGTGTGCAAAGTGATCTTGGCTAGTTGGTGGAAGGAAATGGAGAATTTTATTTGTGCGGTTTTAGGATAGTGTATTTAAAAGGAAATGATGACAAAAGATATGGGTTCGATTGCCCAAACGGCACCTTTTGATGAAAAACGCCAATGCTGCTTTTCATAACCTTGATTTTCAAATTAACCAAGCTTGAGAAACGGAAAATTTTTGCCCCAGATTTAGGAAGATGAGGTGCGACAATGTTAGATCGTCCTGGGATTCCTGGTTTGACCCTAACTTTTTCCTGGGTTGTTCCGTTAAGTTTTCAACGCAGCAGGTCTTCCGTTTTTCCCTAACTTTTGCCTAGGTCGCCCTTACAGGATTTTGACCTAGCAAGATTTTCGTGCATGTGCCCTAATTTTTGCCTAGGTCGTGTTTTGAAGATTGTCGACCTAGCGGGCTTCCGATTGTGTCCTAACTTTTTCCTAGGTCGTTTTTGAGGGGTTGACCTAGCGGGCTCTTGATTATGTGCCCTAATTTTTGCCTAGGTCATGTTTTGAGGATTGTCGACCTAACGGGCTCTTGTTTAACTGTGCCCTAACTTTTTCCTAGGCCACCCTTTGAGGGTTTCCGATCTAGCAGGCTTCTGTTTGATTGTGTCCTAACTTTTGCCTAGGTCGTTTTTTATGGGTTGTCGACCTAGCGGGCTTCTGTTTGATCCTAATTTTGCCTGAATTGTTTTTTGGAATCGAGCAAGATCTTTCTGATCATGCCTATATTGATTTAATCTTTTGAACTTGAACCTTGCTTTTTCCTGGATTATTTATGGGTTTTAATCCAGCGGGTTTCACTTCTTCTTGAATTTTGGATTTTAACCTTGATTTTGCCTGGATTATTCTTGATTTTAACCCAGCGGGGTTTATTTTTCGTTTTCTTGAATTTTGCATGGTCATATATTGATCTTGCCTGGATTACTTTGATTCTCAATTCAGCGGATCTATTTTTGCATCCCTAAATTTTGCCTGAATTTAAATTTCGATCCAGCGAGATATTTATTATTAGACAGGGTATTGAATGCATGGTGATTTGGGAATCCCTAGTTAGACCTTTTTTATTCTTCTCCCTCGTTGGGCTTTTCTTTGAGCTTGATTAATCACACGTTCAAAATTATTTATTACAGCACTGACATTGTCACCCACGGGTATTTATTATTTGGGTGTAGAATAAGAAGCGGGCTGAGTGTATCGCAACCGTAATTACAACAAGATGACGAACTCGCTAAAATTTTAAAAATAATTTGTTGGGATTAAAGTGGAGTCGCCACCAAATTTTATTTAAGCGAAAAGATTTGGAAGAAACCCTAACTTGAGGATGAGATTCTAAGTTCGGGAGTCGGTTACGAGTAGGGAAGGTGTTAGGCACCCTACTCGCCCGTTCCAAAAAACGGTACCCTTAAACTGAGTGTGTGATTTTGAAAATTGTTTGATCCCTTTAATTAACATGGAAATAAATAACTTGATGGAGGTTAGCCTGACAGGACTTGATCCTGCTCCTACGTAATCCCTGGTGCAATAGGAAACTCAAGTCTTACGTAGTTCTGGTTTGAAGGCTTGACCTCCGGAAGGGATTTAGAAGGAATATGATATTTTGAAAAGATTTTCATTTTTGGAGGAACTTTCAGTCCACTCATACACAAGGTCCGAGGCAGCTAAGGCTGCACGGGGGCCTATACGAACCACTAAACATCGAACAACAGTGTAGACCGCCAGTTTCCCGTTTAGAGTTCGTCGCGTGAGACTGTAGATCCCAAAGCATTTCGAAAAGAGTTTTTATTTTTGGAGGAACCTTCAGTCCACTCATGCACAAGGTCCGAGGCAGCTAAGGCTGCACGGGGGCCTATACGAACCATTAAACATCGAACAACAGTGTAGACCGCCAGTTTCCCCTATAGAGTTCCTCGCGTGAGACTACTGATTCCAAGAAATTTTGAAAAGAGTTTTATATTTTAAAACTGCAGTAGTAATAAGATGAATTCGTCATACTTTAGGGAAAAAGGGAATATGGTGGGCTCGATCGGAACAGTGGAAGCCTAGGGGGTTAAATTTGGATAATGGAAAATGTGGGGATTAAATTTGGATAATGGGAAGTATAGGGGTTAAATTTGGATAATGAAAAGTATGGGGGTTAAATTTGGATAATGGAAAGTATGGGGGTTAAATTTGGATAATGGAAAGTATGAGGGTTAAACTTGTATAATGGAAAGTATAGGGATTAAATCTGAATAATGGAAAGTACAGGGGCCTGCATGCAATATTGGAAAGTCCAGGGGCCTGCATGCAATATTGGGAAGTTCTGGGGTTAAACCAGAATATTGGAAAGTATAGAGGCCTGCATGCAATATCGTAAAGTGTAGGGAGGGGTTGGTTGGAAATGTTAATGAGGAACCCAAAATGTCATTCGTGGGATTTTAAATGGAGACGCTGGGGTTACAGGTCCAGCCTCTATTGCCTTTATTTTAAACGAAACCTGCTAGTGGGTTCTTAAGATGCATTAATTGGCCAGGAAGCATTAGCATTTCTCCTAAGCTTGTGTTTGGGTGAATTTGGTTAGTCTCACAACTTCTTAATGCTGGTTGAAAGCCTAATTAAGGCATTGATTCTATCTTACCCCATAGGAGTCCCACTCCAGTTCTGTTCTTCTTCTCGAGCACTTATTATGCTGCTTGCTCCCTATGTGAGCCATGGAGTTGAACGATGGGCAGAGGTTGTTAGAGCACGCTCAAAGTGATCCGACCCAGTTGGACGACGTATGTACATGATTCCCTTGCATGCAGAATGATTTCGCATCCAAAGGGACACTTCCTGATTTTCCCTTACCCATGCTTAGCCGTCATGATTTTGGTCTGTTACGGTGACTCATCTGCAAAGAAAAACCAACCTTAGCATGGCCTCGGATCAAGGAACACAATCGTGTTTGCATAGCCTGTTCTATGTGGGAATTTCTGGGTTGGCTGCCTACTACCTATTGGTGAGGGTCCTTTCCTCCTTAACTTCTGAAACCTATGGGGAGGGGCATATCTTCACTTACAGATGGGCATAATCCCCGTTCACAGATCAGGCTTAGGGGAAGGGAGCAATTTGAACCTACTCACAAGCATAGAAACAGAGTATATAACACGTCTCGGCTGTTTAAGATGCACTCGCGAATCTTTGGGTCGACCTCGATAGCTTACAAACATTCATTGTGAAGGAAACAATGACCAGTGTCTCTAACGCTTTGTGGTTACCCGAAGGTGGAATCATGACTTCTTAAAAGGGTTATATGCGCTTTGCATGAATAGAACAGGGGAATGTAATTCTATTAACAGGGATCAGCTATGTTCATAGTTACTAATCGTGCCTATCCTACTCTCTTTAGAGTTCATTACGAGTCACCTTTCTTCCCAAATGCTACCCCCTAAAAATCTCGGCTAACCTCCTATTAACCTCCACTGTTTCGGCCGATCTTTTCCATCACCTAGGATCTGCTCTCCTTTCGACGTCTGAATGTTAACATGAACTTAATTCGCTTAGGTAGTAGCTCGGTTTCTATAGGATTATTGATTAAGGATCAACGCTGATCTGTTCCTGGTACATGCATCAATCACGTCTAATGCATATGGATCCATACAAATCGCGAAGAAACCTAGCAATTATGGACCTAATTCGAGTTCAACAATCAGATCTTCTCCTACTATGTATTTGTCAATTTAGTACCGATCTAACCAAGACTCATTCGTCGCACATGCGAGAACCACTATAAGACTTATGTTAATTCGTTTGGGTTATGGTCCTTACATGGTTCATTCACATCGGATTTGGCTCGGATTCGAGACATCAAGATTAACCATCAAACCAATGCATCAACAATGAAAGACAGTAATTGAAGCGTGAAGATCAGGTAGAGTTACTGACCTAGGCTCTTCTTGATTGAAATTGGAGACCGACGGCGATGTGATGAAGCGGCGGAGGAGAATTGATATTGGAGGAACGGAGCTGAATCTCCTGCAAATCCACAGCATTGGAACGTCCTTGAGGGAAGAATGAATCGCATATTCGAACCTTGGGGAGACTTCTCTTTCTCCTCTTTAATTCTCCAGCCTCACTATCCTTCTTTTGTTCAAGAAATTTCTAAGAGAATCCGACCCCTTTTTCTGGCTCATCTCCTTCTATTTATAGGGCTTGGACCAACCCCTTCTTTATTTTCAGCCGTCTCAGCTTTCATTTTTCATTTTCTTTTCCATTATCTCGCTTTTCACCATTTCTTTTATTGCTATTTTGTCATTTGGTTATTTGGTTATTCACTTATCCTAACTAAATTTCATTCTTTATTTCCTATTTTTCTTCATTTTTCAGATTTTTATTTTTATTTATTTTATTTTATTATTATTATTATTTATTTTTTGTTTTTGTTTTTATAATGTTAAATATTTTTTAATTTCTATTTTTGATATTTTATGAATTCTGTTTTTTTTATTTATTATTTACTTTTAAATTCCTTTTTTCTTCTCTTTTTTTAGTTGTCAAAATTGGTTTTGTTTTTTGTATTTTCCTTTTTTCTATGTATTTATTTTCCTGCTTTCTATTTATTTATTTTCCTTATTTATGTATTTTATTAATTAATTTAAAAATGGGCCTCGGACATAATTGGGTATTTACAGTTTGCCCCTCTTTACTTGTTTTCCTACCAGATAATGTGAGAAATGATTCTCTAAATTATCGTGGTAGGAAATGAGTAAAGACATGAACACATTATGTCCGAGGTGAGCTTTCGAAGAAATTCGACCAGCCGAAGAAGCTTTGAACTTGAAAATGAATACCTGGAAGATGATGGTTTCTGAAAGCCCTTTGTAAGCTTCACATACTAAATCGACAGGATTTAAATATGCACGGCTTCATGGTAGGTCAAGGTTCAAAAACGAATATTGCTGAAGTGCAGGCGAAGTGAGATGAAAAAGGCCTTTTTGAGGCAGGAAAATATGCAGGAACTAAAATGTAAGGTATGTACAAGGTGGCCTAACAACATAGGTCAACATGCTGGAATTTAAAATGCAAGGGCCTGACATCATAGGTCGGAATGCTGAAATTTAAATGTGCAAGGCCTGACAACATAGGCCGAAATGCAAGAAATTAAAATGCAAGGCCTGACATCATAGGCCAGAATGCAGGAAATTAAAATGTAAGGCCTGACATCATTGGCCGGAATGCTGAAATTTAAACGTGCAAGGCTTGACAACATAGGCCGAAGTGCAGGAAATTAAAATGCAAGGCCTGACATCATAGAATGCTGAAATTTAAACATGCAAGGCTTGACAACATAGGCCGAAATGCTGGAAATTAAAATGCAAGGCCTGACATCATAGGTCGGAATGCTGAAATTTAAACATGCAAGGCCTGAAAACATAGGCCGAAATGCTGGAAATTAAAATGCAAGGCCTGACATCATAGGCCAAAATGTTGAAATTAAATATGCAAGGCCTGACATCATAGGCCGGAATGCTGAAATTTAAACATACAAGGCCTGACAACATAGGCCAGAGTGCAGAAATTTAAACATGCGAAAGGGCGGCCTACTAGTAGGCTTAAGTGGGAAAACTTTGCGATTTTGTTTGTAGACTTCGACTTCCCTGCTTTCTTTTAGCACTGACCGTGTTCTTCAGACTGAGCTCTTCCTTCTTTGCTTTACGGGCGTATCTTTTGCGCATGTCACTCTTTTAAGAGATAAGATCTTTTTTCAGTAAGAACTTGCAATTAGGAAAATTTCGACATAACCTTGATTTTTGAACAGCATTAGTAATAGTAATTGTCATTCAAAATTTATGTAATTGCATTTTGCATATACATTCTGAGAAAAGAAAATGCAGTTGCATATGGTAGGAAATTCCCAAGATGGTCAAAATGATGTAGGGCATTTTATGACTGGATATCTGGTGGTATGATTTTAATTGGTTGGATGCCTTTGAGACGATTAGTGCTAGTATTGTATTTCGGTGACGTCCGCTGTCTTGTCAACCCTGCTTCTGAAAAAGCAAAATTTGCCCCAGTTTATTTAACTCGCCCCTGACCGGTCTTGAACCTTTCATTTTAGCCACAATCAAACTTGGTTTCATTCTTCGCTTTTCTAGAATCCTGGATACTTGCCAATTTTGCCCCAATATAAGGCCTAGATCATCATCTTAGTCACTGATTTGCCCTAGTATGGACAGAGGTCGATTGTCGTTCCTTTCAAACTTTTTTATTAAAAGGGACAACTCTTCCCTTGTTCATCCTATCGGTGTCGCCTTGCCCTAATTTTTGCCTAGGCCGCCTTTGCGGGTTTTCGACCTAGCGAGCCTTTTCTTATCTGGATTGCCCTAATTTTTGCCTAGGCCGCCCTTGCGGGTTTCAACCTAGCGGGCCTTTTTCTGTTTGAACTGCCTTAACTTTTGCCTAGGCCACCCTTGCGGGTTTCGACCTAGCGAGCCTTTTTCTGTTTGAACTGTCCTAACTTTTTCCTAGGTTGTCCTTGCGGGTTATCGACCTAGCGGGCCTTTTTCTGTTTGAACTGCCCTAACTTTTTCCTATGCCGCCCTTGCGGGTTTTCGACCTAGCGGGCTTTTTTCTGTTTGAATTGCCCTAACTTTTGCCTGGGCCTCCCTTGCGGGTTTTCTTAACTACATACGGTCCCTGGTAATTTGGGGCCCATTTCCCGTGCAACGCTTTCTACATTGGCAGTAATCTTTTGATCACCAAATCACCCTCTTGGAACTCCCGGGGATGCACCTTTTTATCAAATGCTTTCTTCATTCTTTGCTGATATAGTTGGCCGAGACATATGGCCACCAACCTTTTCTCATCAATCAGGTTCAATTGGTCTATCCGAGCCTAGACCTACTCGACTTCTTCCAACTTGGCATCCTTCAGAACTCTCAGTGAAGGGATCTCTACTTCGACCGAGAGTACGACTTCCATTCCATAAACGAGGGGGAAGGGAGTTGCCCCAGTAGAGGTATGGACGGAGGTCCGGTATGCATGTAATGTGTAAAGGAGCATCTCATGCCATTCTTTGTATGAGAGCACCATCTTTTGGATGATCTTTTTGATATTCTTATTGGCCGCTTCGACCGCTCCGTTCATCTTCGACCAATATGGGGAGGAATTATGATGTTGGATCTTGAATTGGTCGCACAATTCCGACATCATTTTATTATTCAGATTGGAGTCGTTGTCTGTGATGAGTCTGCTGGGTAGTCCGTATCGGCAAATCAGTTCTCTTTTCACGATCTTGACCACCACATTGGTAGTCACACTGGAGTATGAGGTGGCCTCGACCCATTTGGTAAAATAGTCAATGGCAGCCAATATGAAACGGTGTCCATTGGATGCCTTAGGCTCGATTGGGCCAATAACATCCATCCCCCACATAGCGAATGGCCATGGCAACTATAACACATTCAATGACGTTGATGGCACGTGGGCATTGTTCGCCTACACTTGACACTTATGGCAGGTCTTGACATGTTTGTAACAATTGGTCTCCAGGGTCAGCCAATAATATCCGGTTCTAAGAATCTTCCTCGCCATAGCGTGTCCGTTGGCGTGGGCACCGAAAGACCCTTCACGAACTTCCTTCAGAATTTTGTTGGCTTCTGCTGCGTTTACACACCTGAGCAGAACCATGTCGTGATTCCTTTTATACAAAACTTCCTCGTTGAGGAAGAAGTTGATAGCTAACCTTCGTAAGGTTCTTTTGTCATTTTCCGATGCATTAGCAGGATATTCTTTATTTTTTAGGAATTGCCGGATATCATGATACCACAGTTTCCCATCTAGTTCTATTTCCACCAATTGGCAAAATGCTGGTCTGGGGCGATGTTGTATACGGGTGAGAGGCATGTCCTCTTCTCGACCGATTTCGAACATAGACGATAAGGTGGCTAGGGCATCGGCCAACTGATTGTCTTCCTAAGGTACGTGCGAGAAGGTAACCTCTTCAAAGTGCTCTAGTAGCTCTTGGAGGCGGGCCTGATAGGGCATCAACTTTGCATCTCTGGTTTCCCACTCTCCTTTGACCTGGTGGATGACCAAAGCCGAATCACCAAAGACCTCTAAGCGCTTCACCTTAGCTTCGATTGCGGCTTGGATCCCCAAAATGCAAGCCTCATATTCTGCCACATTATTTGTGCAATCGAAAGCCAACCTAGCTATAATGGGTATATATTGTTTATCCGAGGATATCAGTATGACTCCTATACCATGGCCCATCATGTTAGATGCACCGTCAAATAACATTGTCAATTTTCCTCCCTCTACCTTTTCCTCTTCACTGAATACTCCCATCAAACCCTCATCAGGAAATTCTGGCTGCATAGCCTGGTAATCTTCTAGGGGCTGTTGGAGCAAATATTCGGCGAACGCACTACCTTTGACGGACTTCTTCGTCACACACAGGATATCATATTCTGAAAGTATTACTTGCCATTTTGCGATTCGTCCTGACAATGCAGGCTTCTCGAAAATATACTTGATCGGATCCATCCTGGATATTAACCACGTGGTATGACTCAATATATACTGCCGTAAACGGTGCGCTGCCCATGCCAAAGCACAACATGTTCGCTCCAACAGGGAATATCTGGCTTCGCAATTCGTGAACTTTTTGCTTAAATAGTATATTTCCTGCTCCTTCTTCCCAGATTCGTCATATTGACCGAGCACACAACCCATCGACTGGTCCATCACTGTTAGGTATAGGATTAAAGGCCTTCCAGGGACTAGCGGTATCGGGACCAGCGGGTTCTGTAAGTATAGCTTGATCTTTTTGAAAGCTTCTTAGCAATCCTCGTGCCAGCTCACAGGTTGATTCTTACGCAAGAGCTTAAAGATCGGCTTGCATGTAGCTGTCAACTGGAAGATAAATCAGGAGAAGTAGTTGAGCCTTCCCAAGAAGCATCGGATCTACTTTTCAGTCTTCGAAGCTAGCATGTCGATGATGGCCCGGGCTTTATCGGGGTCGACCTCGATTCCTCTTTCACTGACGATGAAGTCCAACAGCTTCCCTGATTTTACTCCGAAAGTACATTTGGCTGGGTTCAACCACATCTTAAATTTCCAAAGTCTCTCGAATAATTTTTGGAGATCTGCGAGGTGATCGTTTTCTGTTCGGAATTTAGCAATCATATTGTCCACGTAGACTTCTATCTCTTTATGAATCATGTCATGGAATAGTGTTACCATAGCCCTTTGATAGGTTGCCCCAACATTCTTCAACCCAAAGGGCATCACCTTGTAACAGAAGGTTCCCCAGGCTGTAATAAAAGTGGTCTTTTCTCTATCTTCTTCGGCCATTTTGATCTGATTATAGCCCGAGAAACCATCCATGAATGAAAAATAAGAGAATTGTGCGGTGTTGTCGACCAGCACGTCGATGTGGGGGAGCGAGAAGTCGTCTTTCGGGCTGGCTCGATTGAGATCCCTATAGTCTACGCACATCCGGACCTTGCCATCCTTCTTGGGGACCAGTACTATGTTCGCAACCCACTCCGGGTAATTTGCGACAGCCAAGAAGCCGGCGTCAAACTGCTTTTTTACCTCTTCCCTGATCTTCAATGACATTTCGGGCTTCATCCTCCGTAACTTCTGTTTGACTGGTAAACACCTGGCTTTCATAGGCAGCTTATGTTCTACTGTAGAGGTATCTAAGCCTGGCATGTCTTGATAAGACCAGGCGAAGATATCACTATAGTTCTGTAAGAGTGAGACCAATCGCTCACGATTGTCTCCAGTGATAAGCGTGCCTATCTTTACTTCTCTTTGTTTTCCTCGGTCCCCAAATTTATGAGATCCACGGGTTCCTGATGGGGTTCAATTACTTTGAATTCTTATTCCAGCAATCTCAACATCTCTTCGGTGGGTTCGCATTCAAATTCTGCCTCCTCATCGACCTGATTGACAATACGATTGAAATTGCCTCGCACAATACTAGCACTGTTGTCGCAAGGCATATTTTTATCGGATCTGCAGATTGGGGTATGAAAAAAGAATAAGATGTATATTTTGCAGAGGGAAATATATTAGGGAAAGAAGAGATGAGATTTCTGGATAATGCAACTGTATTTATCATTTATCAAAAAAAAGTATGTACAAAATGTTTACGTTTGAAACTGAATTTTCTCATGACAATTACAAAATTACATTTGAACTGAATCAAAAGTCAGGGGTAGTTCAATAATTTCCCAATTGTTCAGTTCTTGTCCAAGGGGATAGGCCGTCACCAGATCTTTAATATCTGTCGTCCTTTCTCCGTCTACAGTCACAACCATGCTAGGATCTTCGAATATGGAACTTTGGAAACTTTGAGAAATGTGGCACAGAGGGACCTTGTCGACCCGGGGCCTGAGTACCTTATCTTCTTCTGTGAGCTTATATCCCAACCCGTACCGTCGTCTATTCTTGTTCACCGACAACGGTAGAGATAAACCACTGTTATTTTGCCCCAGTTTATCATTGGGCTTGAACCCGTTCTTCAACATCACCTGAGCCATCATCATTAGAGCTTTTGGGGGACGCCTTTGGTCAACCACTTCTCCCTCCCTAATGGTAGTGACATTAGCGACTTCCAAGGCTTGAAAATGTGTTTCCAAAGCCTCTTCAGAAACTTCAATGTATGGAGGATTGGTGGGTTTGCTGACCAAATAGTCTTCCTCCACTGAGACGATAATCAGTCTATCGTCTATGATGAATTTCAATTTCTGGTGCAAGGTCGAAGGGACTGCTTTGGCGGCGTGAATCCAAGGCCTCCCTAACAGACAACTGTAAGCCGGTTGGATATCCATGATTTGGAAAGTCATATTGAAGATGACCGGACCAATTTGGACCTGTAGGTCCACTTCTCCGATGACTTCCCGTCTAGACCCATCAAAAGCTCTTACTACCATAGAGCTTGGTTTTATTTGGATCTTTTCATGCGGCAGCTTAGATAATGTCAACTGAGGCATTACATTTAAAGATGAACTGTTATCTACCAAGACTCTGGCTAGAATGTGGTCCAAACATTTCACTGAGATGTGCAATGCCTAGTTATGCCCTATCCCTTCATCTGGAATTTCAAGGTCGGCGAAGGTGAGGAAATTATTGGCAGTAATGTTGCTGACAATTCCTTCAAATTTATCCACCGATATATTATGGACCACATAGGCCTCGTTCAGTATCTTTAGCAATACCTTTCGGTGGGGTTCAGAATTCATCATGAGTGCCAACAATGAAATCTTAGCAGGTATGCGGTTAAGCTGCTCAATCACCGTATACTCGCTTTGCCTGATCATTTTCAGAAATTCACTGGCGTCTTCTTCGGAGACGGGTTTCTTCAATTCCTTTTCCTCCCGCCGTCTACTGGCTTCAGGTTCAGGACCTACCAATATTTCCTCGCTGCAAGGCGGTTTCTCCTTTCCTCGATAGGAGTGTAGATGGGACCACTCCTAGTCATACCTCCGACCCCAGCTATGTTCACCACGTCGAGGGTTGAGTTAACCGAAGCCTCCGGCCTTAGTTCCTCCTCTATTTTACCACCGGATACCTCCACATCATATTTCCAAGGCACTACTTTGTTTCTTTGGTATAGGAAAGGCCTAGGGACTTTTATTATGACAGGTCTCATCCCTTTTGGTGTTGGAGGGGCTGGTGTTTCGGTGTACCAGATAATCAACAGCTTAGGGCGCCCTGGAAGAGATTCATTAACCATGTGTACCTCCCCTTCCACTTCAACGCAATTCACTGAGGGCCCCGGTCCCCCATGGTTTGGCACTGGGTTGCTCCCCACGCTCGGTGCATCTTTTTCGAAGTTAAGCCATTTGGCATTGATAAACTTTTAGACCCGATGTTTCAAGGCCAGACAATTTTCTGTAGAATGCCCCACTATTTCAGCGTGATACTCGCATTTAGCCTCAGGATTATACCATTTAGGGTATGGGGGTTCTAATGGTTTTATGGGACATAGTGCATCAGTGAGTTTTGAATTAATCGGGGTAACAGCTCCGAGTAACTCAATTGGATAGGGTCGAATTGCACTATTTTTCTTTGGTTGTTTCTTTTTTGTGGAGGTGGATTAGAGTTGGTGTTTTGGATCCATGGTCTTAGAGGTTGTTGAGGGAATATTGGTTGTGAAGGAAATACCGGTTGTTGAGGAAACGTTTGTGGGGTTGGATTCATGAATGGAGGGCTTGGTTGAAAAGATGTCAGGGGGTTATAAGTTGGCTGGTATGTAGGTTGGACTGTGGCTATCATGTGTGGGTGTGCTGGGAATTGTGGGTGGCATGTTGTTTGGTAGCTAGACGGCATAGTGGGCGGACGATTCTGGTCAGCTGAAACATAATGAGTTTCAGCTTCTTTCTTTCTCCATCAGTTGTTGGCCGGCTTTTTCACATTTACGTTGTCGGCAGAGGCGTGTACAATCTTTCCTCGGCGCAGACCGCTCTCTATACGTTCTCTGATTAGTACTATATCAGAGATATTAGCGGATACATTGCCCACCATCTTGTCGTAAAAGGGAGCAGGGAGAGTCTCCATGAAAGTGCTGATCATCTCTCTTTCCAGCAAAGGCGGCTGGACTTGCGCAGCTAACTCTCTCCATCGCTGTGCATATTCATTGAATGATTCATCGTCCCTTTTTACCATATTCTATAACTGGGTACGATTGAGAGCCATCTCCATGTTGTATTTGTATTGCTTCAAGAAGGCATCAGCCAAGTCCTTCCATGTGTGAATGTATGACCTTTCCAGCTAGGTATACCAACTGGCCACTGCTCCAGTCAGACTGTCCTAAAAATAGTGGATGAGCAGCTTGTCGTTATGGAAATGAGAGGCCATTTTCCGGCAATACATTGTCAGATGACTCCTTGAACAGCCGGTTCCTTTGTATTTTTCGAACTCCGGGGTCTTAAATTTGGGAGGTATGACGACGTCAGGCCCGAGGCTAGGGTTTTCACGAGCAAAGATCCCTTGAGAACCTGGCCCATAAGGGGGTTCACAGCTAGGTGGTAGCCCATATGGCTACTCTTGCTCGGTAACAGTTTAGAGGGGCATTGATGCAGTGGCTGCCCCAGGTGCTTCAGTCCCCGAAGGTCCTTTTGTTCCCTTCTCCAGCAGCTTCATGAGTTTGGCGACCTAGTCTTTCAATTCGGCCACCTCATTTCTGAGCTCCTCGTTTTGCGTCTCTAGCTCACTCATGATTTTCGTCCTTGATCGAGTGCTACAGGAATGCCTGGGAAGTCGTAAGTCCGCTATCTTTGTTATCTGAAAAAGTTAAATTAATTAATTAATTGATTAGAAAAACAAACTTTGGGTATATACTAAATACGGAGGGACCAGAATCTCGTTGAACGTCATTTGTCAATCGAGTGCATCTTTCGTGCTCCGAGCATAAGATGGAAATTAATATGGAACCATATGCAGAGAGGAACCCGTTTTATTCAAATAGACAAGGTTTATTTTACATCTTGTTCTTCTTTCTTGGCTAATACAACATATTTATTCATCCTTAACACCAAGTCTTTACAACACTGAATGAAAATTTCAACTTCAGGTGGGGTGTGGAATGGGTGCAACGATGCCTCTGCCTTTTTAAGCAACTGTGGTACTTCCTCGATCGCCGTGTTTTCTAGGCTGGCCAACCTTTCAAAACATTTGGTCCAATGATCGGCCGTGTCCTTATACCACTTATTTTCATCTTGTATATTCCTTATGCCCTTTTGCTGCATTCGTATGACCTCGATGACCTTCCATTCACCTCATTCTGCCATGCTATGAGTAGGCCTTCGATTTGTTTCTTCATATCTTCTATCCGTTGCAGCAGGTCGTTTCTCTCTTCTATTACATAATCTGCCTCCACTTGGACCCTATTCTTCGCGGCTACAATATGATTTTTCTCCTCCCTGATTGTATGGACTTTGGCCCTTATTTTTTGCAAAGCGCTCCTCAGCTGATGGTTTTCTTGGAGCGCGGCGTCCCTCTCTTGGACTCTCATTTCGAGCTCTTTGTTAGCTACTTGCTGGCTTAGATGAACTCGGGCGGCGTGCTCACGTTCACCTTTTTGTTGTTCTCGGATGCTTTCTATGACGGTCTCGTTCACCTAGTTTTCTCTCTTTAATGCAGCGCATTCCTGCTATGCCTTCAAGAATTCTTCCTCCAATTGGATGTTCTTCTTAGTCATGGCCTCTAATTTTTCCTTCAAGTTTTTCACAGCCTCATCTTCGAATACCATGGGTGGAGGTTGACTTTCAGCAGGGATGACTGGAGGTCTGAATGGTAGTTTGATCTGCTGCACTCTATCCCTGATCCCCTGTTTGTACTCTTCTTTGGTGGCACATCTTCGCACTCCCAATTCTTTTCCTTTGCGAGTGACATTCTCCCAAGCCTCTTGGACCTTTCGGAGACTCTCGACGAAATCTCCTTCATATTTTAAGAAGAAAGGGGTCACTTGCTCGTCTGATGGCGGTGACTTGAGGGGATAAGCCAGCTGCCTTTGCCCTAGTATCGGATTGTAGTTGATGCAACCCTTAGCTCCCATGAGTGGTACATTTGGGAACCCTTTGCAATAATAGATGATACTTGTTCTTTGTTGCCACGAGGTTTCCATCTAATAAATTCTTCAGTCAGGCCAGAAAAATGAGTCGACCATTCTTCATTGCTCATGGGCTTTATCTGGTAACACAGTAAAATCGATATAGGACATTGTATCTTTACATTCCTCTTGAAGATATGGGCGGTTATCCATACATACAGCATTGGCAAATAGCAGATCAGCCTTGTTCTTTTCTTCTCGTGGCAAAAGTTTAGTGTACTGTAAACATCTGCCAACAAAGCTGCGACAAGGTTTTACACTTTGTCCCTCCTGGCCAAGAATATGTCGACTGCGTTCAAATCAACAAAGTCCTCCATGTAAGGAAAAAGCACTAGCCCGTAGATGGTGAGAGCTAACACATCCATGTACACGGCCCACTGGTTGCTGCTGGCCAGGTGTTGCATATATTCCTCCAAGTACTCCCTCGTGAACCCTTTGATTAGGCTCTTTGTTTGGTAACCTGTCAGACGGTCTCCAGACTGTAGACCTAGAGCCTGCGTGGCAACTCGGAAGGTAGAGTGATGTTCCAAGTGATGATACGGCCTACACCCCTCCAATGACAGATCCAGAATCTGTTCGAACTCCTCCAAGGTAGGAGCCAGTTGGAAATCTGAGAAGGTAAAGCATCGGAGGGGAGGATCGTAGTACTGCACCATAGTCGTGAGGGCCCCTTCCTGTACATGGACCTTCAGTAATTTTAGTATGTTCCCATATTTCTTACTGAATGACATTTGCTGGATGCTTGACAGCTTGTTCCCAAACATTTCCAAGCTTGTAAGATCTATCACCTTGACCCCAATACGTCTCCTTTTCTTCAACTGCCCAGATTCCATATTAATTTCCATTTCACCTCTTTCTTGACAGTTGCTGAGAATCTGATCCTCCAAAGAAAAAGGAAAAAGGAAAACAAATTACACATATTAGGTTCGGGATGTACAAGGTTAATGTATGATGCATAAAGAATTAAAACAATAAATATGGTTAAGTCTTTTTATCACCAGCTTTTCCTTCCCTCCTTTTTATTTTGTCCTTTTCTTTTCCTTATATATTTTCTTTTCTTTTTCTTTTCTCTCTCCCTTTTCTTATTATTTTCCTCCCTCCTCTTTTCACTCGTTTCTTTTCTCTCTTTTTCACCTTTTTTATTTTCTTTTTCTCTGGCCATTTGGCCCTTTCTTTTTTCTTTTCACTTCTTCTCTCTCTTTTGTCTTAAGATTTCTATCCATTCCTCATTGCACGTAAATAAAATGCTTACAAAATAGGCATCGTGTAACCAGAGTGTGTCCTCCTTGTACCCTAGTGAGGTGAATTGTCCTATGGATCTAGGGCTTTTAATGCATGGACCTCTCCAAGGTGGTTTGTAATCCTAACGTGTAGAGGTCACTAGAGCCAAGTTCCAGTCCATAATGCTTACCACAATAGTAGAAGTAGCCACTAGTTGCAGGGCATTATGAATAGGACGCACTCTAGCTGGCACTTTCGTGATAGCCACACAAGACGTAGGCGATAACGTGACACCACTAGATCCCTCTAATCCTAGGCAGCACTCAGACCCGGGTATAGGGCCCCACTCATGATAAAAATGTATATGCAATGTATGGAGGGCACATCCATTTTGGGAAACCTGCAATTGGGGAAATCGTATAATTTATTGTTCATCTACCCTAAGGTTGTACAGAGAATAAAAATAAATAAATCACAGATAAATAACCAGATAAATAAATCATGCAAATAAAGGGGAAAGGGATCAATATAATACACACTCAATTGAACGGGTTTGACTCTCAAAGGATCCCCAGTGGAGTTGCCATCTGTCGCAACCGTAATTACAACGAGATGACGAACTCCCTAAAATTTTAAAAAGAATTTGTTGTGATTAAAGTGGATTCGCCACCAAATTTTATTTAAGGGAAAAGATTTGGAAAAAAAACCCTTAACCTGAGGATGAGATTTTAAGTCTGGGAGTCGGTTACGAGTAGGGAAGGTGTTAGGCACCCTATTCGCCCGTTCCGAAGAACGACACCCTTAAACTGAGTGTGTGATTATGAAAATTGTTTGATCCCTTTAATTAACATGGAAATAAATAACTTGATGGAGGTTAGCCTGATAGGACTTGATCCTGCCCCTATGTATTCCCTGGTGCAATGGAAAACTCAAGGCTTACGTAGTTCTGGTTTGAAGGCTTGACCTCCGGAAGGGATTTAGAAGGAATATGATATTTTGAAAAGATTTTCATTTTTGGAGGAACTTTCAGTCCACTCATGCACAAGGTCGAGGCAACTAAGGCTGTAAGGGGGCCTATACGAACCACTAAACATCAAACAGCAGTGTAAACCACCAGTTTCCCGTTTAGAGTTCATCGTCTGAGATCGTAGATCCCAACGCATTTCGAAAAGAGTTTTTAATTTTGGAGGAACCTTCAGTCTACTCATGCACAAGGTCCAAGGCAGCTAAGGCTGCACGGGGGCCTATACGAACCACTAAACATCGAACAGCAGTGTAGACTGCCAGTTTCCCGTTTAGAGTTCGTCACATGAGACCGTAGATCCCAAAGCATTTCAAAAAGAGTTTTTATTTTTGGAGGAACCTTCAGTCCACTCATGATAAGGTCCGAGGCAGCTAAGGCTACACAGGGACCTATACGAACCACTAAACATCGAACAACAGTGTAGACCGCCAGTTTCCCGTTTAGGGTTCGTCGCATGAGACCGTAGATCCCAAAGCATTTCGAAAAGAGTTTTTATTTTTGGAGGAACCTTCAGTCCACTCATGCACAAGGTCCGAGACAGCTAAGACTGCACGGGGGCCTATACGAACTACTAAACATCGAACAGCAATGTAGACCTCTAATTTCCAGTATAGAGTTCGTCACATGGGACTATTGATTCCAAGAAATTTTGAAAAGAGTTTTATATTTTAAAACCGCAATATTAATAAGATGAATGTCTCAATTAAACTCTGTTCTTCCCTTCCCTTCCTTTCCCTTCCCTTTGCTTCCCTCCCCTGTTTCACTCAATTAGTGAAATTTTAAGACATAGGCATACGAGTATTAGTTAGTCAAACAATATCTTCTTACTGAGTTTGTTACTCTACCTTCTATTCTTAAGGATATGAGTTTATTCCTAGATGGTTGTCACCATCATTGTTGAGGATGAACCCTTTTGTCTCCACAATAGTAAAACTCTGATTATTCCTTGGATGTGCACAAGGCACATTACATAAGTTTGCTTTAGTGATCCCTTAAACCATTTAGGTTTATTTTAAATGCTTCCAGATAATCATGCATGCTCAATCAATATCCAACAAATATTCTATGCACATTTAGATCTCCAATTTTATCATATCATCAATCATATATACTTATCATACATAGAATCATATTTTAAACACTTATGAGCATTTAATATTCATATCATATTAAGCAATATGCATTCATAAAACATCACAAGTTGACTTATCAATCACATTTGGATAACATAACTACATGCACCTACACATGTCCAACTTATTTAACTCTTTAACATTTTATGATGAATCACTCAAAGGGGCTTAACTCTATCAACCTTCTAAGTTACCCCTCAACCTTTCCTTTTCTAAAAGTTCAATTGGTTTCACATGATTTTTACAAACTTAGAATTTTTCCTCTAGATTTCCAAATAGAACCTTTTAAGTTTTTGGTTCTTTGTGTACTTCAATTTGCAAGTCTTATGCATTTGGAACAATAAAAATAAATTTAGAGAGCTTATATATATATATATTTATATATATATATAGGCCATTTGGCCATATCTTATAAAAAAAAGGTGTATTGTAGCTAAAAAGTATTTAATGACTAATTGGTTTAAGAACTTAAGCCAAACCCTCAAGAAAACAAATTCTACAGATAAGGAAAAGTATAGAACAAGCCCTAAAAAGACATTAAGGTCATTTAGCCAAGGAGAATTAAAGTTTTACAAATAAGATTTAGTAAAAAACACTCTTGAGAAAATAAAATCTTGAGAGGAACCTAGAAGGAATGAGTGATATAGATTTCCTTTGAGAAACTTATCATAAATATAAAAAATGTATGGAACTTGGATAATTTTAAGAAAAGTATGAATGCTGTTCAAAATTTAAGAACCATACATAAGCAAAGGTTTTTAGAAAGGAAGTAAGTTTTTGGATAACTATATATATATAGATAAATATATATATATATATATATATATATATATATTTATCATGATGACTCTTGAGTATGTATATTTATGTGCAAGTGTGCTATAAGCTCTCTTGAATGATGCAAGAAACATATGTATGAATTTATGATTCCATATGTTGCTGAATTATATGAGAATTGAATGATTTGGATGTTATGTGTGCATACCATATTGACTTGATATTAAGAATGAATTTATTATGAAGACTTAAAATGGAACATCATAAACCAAGATATCACCAAAGAACAATCCTACATGAAAACATAACACTACTCTTACTGTGTCAAGTCTGGGACTTGTGTACACTTAGAAGGCGAAGACCCTTTATGGTGAAGTCGTAGGTCTTTAAAATCCTTCTATTGTAAAGTGGTAGGTCTTTAAAATCCTTCTAGTGTGAAGTGGTAGGTCTTCAAAGAATTTATGACGGTGACCATAATCAAGGAATGAGCTTATATCCTAGAATATAAGGTAGAGTGGTAGATAAGTGGAAGATATTATTTGACTAAATTATTAATAATGTGCCATAAATGAAATTTCCACTAAAAGGGTGACTAGAGAATGAGAATAATTATAATTAAGGAAAAGAATAAATAAGATCCAAATGATATCTATGAAATGATGAAAAAGTAATATGAAGAATGAATAACTCTTTTGATATGTACAATTTCATGAATATGGGACTTAAGAAATCAATGAGATGTATGCTTGTATGAAATATATTCCTTGCTATTATTAAGAGGAATATGACATCCCAATTTTTCTGTGATGAATGTTTAAAGCTACCAATAACTCTTAGAATGAAACTAGATGGAATTAGAAGCTAAAAGTAGAGAAATTAGGAAGTATGGTGCAAATGACGAAAATGCTCCTGCACCTAGGCAACACAAATAATGAGCCAGAGAAATAGAAATACAAGTAAAAGACATCCTAAAGGGATTATAAAAGTAGTGAGAAAGATTTAGAAACCTGAGAAGGGACGAAAACGCACTTCGGAAAACCCAAAAATAACCAAATTGCCCCTAGGAGCTATACTTTTTGCACAAAGCTAGTCAGTTCCCATAAAAATAGTAAATGGCCTTAGATTAACATGGGAATAAACCAAAAATTCTTAGAAAGGTCAGAGGAATAATTTGGGAAATTTTCCAACAATGCTAAGAAAGATTATGAAAACACCCCTAGAAGGCCAAGATGGCAAGATAATGTGATAAACAAGCTAAGAGTGGGCCTCACACAAATATGCACAAAAATCAGCAGCTAAAAAATGTGGTGATGAGTCACCAAACTCAAGTCAACCAAGTCTTCCACAAAAAGACAAAAGTAAATAGTAAAAAAGTTTCTTTAACCATGATTAAGACTAATTAACCTTGGTTAATTAAAAGTAAAGCATGCTTAGGCTAAGTTAATCATAATAGAGGTAAGTTCAGCCTAATTAATGCTAATCTAAGCCTAAAAGGATAATTCCTTAAATTTTGATTTCTTTTGGAAAATAGGAAAAACCTAGGCAAAATTACCAAAATACTCCTGATAATGCAAAACTGATTCCGCTTGATCCATAAGTAGCCGAATTCTTTTGGAACCCTAGGGATCCAATTTGCTTCAGATTTTTCAGCCTAAAAATTTATCAAAATCCTTTCCATTCTCTCTAAGTTCACCTTACCTCAAATCACCCAAAACCTACACCTTTAAGCCTAAGTCTTCATCTTTAAGACTTAAGCTAGATTAAAATCATAAACACAAAAGCCCCACCACCATCACTTGTCCATGTTCATAGCAGACAAGAAGGGACCCAAGGCAGCCTTTAAAGCCCCACAAAACACTAAGGAAGTCTTCAACAAGTAGGATCCTCCTACTTGTCTTTTTATGGTGTGTTTGTTTTCTTTCACGCATCTTTTCTCCAAGATCTATGTATCTTATTTTGTTTTCATTTTTGAGAGTTTAAAATTGTATTTTAATCATTAAAAATAAGCCCCACCAATTTTTATTGATTTTTTAAAAGAAAAACAAGGTTTGTTCGATTAAAAGTGCTTCTAAGGCACTTAGAAGAAATTTAATCGGTGGGTATTGTTTAAAAATAATTTTTAAGGCTTTGATCATTTTTAAGAACTCATAAGAAAAGTTTTTAAGTATACTTGAAAGGAGATGTGTGGATCTTGGAGTAGATCATGAAGATCTACCATTTAATACTTGAGAAAAAGTGATATGTTGCTTGTTTTCATGCTTGTTTTGATGATTAAGTTTTAATATTGTGATTTATCTCTTGTGATGAATTTATGATGATCTCTATACTGGATCTACACCTTTGAGTGTGTATGTTAAGAGGTGAAAGAAATTTATGTAATAAGTTCAAAGGCTCCCTTTGGGCAAAGGCTAAAAGCTACCAAGCCAAGGTTGTAATTTTAAGCATATAAATGGAAACAACATTGTATAGCACCCAGGACTCATCATAGCCAGCACCTAAGCATCATAACCTAGATGAAATAAGCATGGACCAGAGGTAAGAGAGGCTGAACAAGCATAACACCATTGAACCAAGGTGGTGTGAGGTAGAAGATTTGAAAAAATTACATTGGCTAACGAAGGAAGGCTTTCAACCACTACTCTAAAGCAAAGTTTAATTTGGTTAAAATTTTCCTAAGCAACTTAACCTCTAAAACTGAGTTATTAACGAACTAAATCAACCTTTGAACAAATGTAATCAAAGAAATAAAAATGGGTTAAAGACCTCTAGGAGTGCATTCAGTAACCCTAGAGACATTTTGGCAATAATGGGTTAAAAATGTGATTAAGGATAAATCAACCATTTTCAGCAAGTAAATAAATTATTTGGAGGTTTAAGAAACATTTAAAAGGTTAAGTTTCAGAATATATATAGCCTAGGTAAGCTTAGGATATAATCTAAAAATTACTAAGTGGTAAAAATCCCAAAGAAGCTTAGAATGGGTAACTAGAAAATTTACCATAACTTAAGCAAGGGTAAATGTGAAATTCTGCCATTCCATTAAGTTTTAGGTAAAAGACCTAAAATAACCTTAGACTAACTCAATTTTGAACTATAAACTTGGTCCTCAAGTAATGGTCAACTTAGTCAACTAGGGTTAAGAAATGATCAACATAAGTAAACTAGGGTTAGGAGAAGGAAACCCTATACCTAGAAGAGTGGCATTTGGCCACTTAGCGGTTAATTAACATAAAGAAATTTTTAATTTTCAATTAAGTTTAATTAAGGACCTTTTTCATGTGAATAAAATGAATTTAAAGTATGAAAAAGTTTTAACATGGATAAAGAGACCTATTGATTTTTTTAGTAAATGATCTTCGGGTTAAGAAGGAATCGTGGAAACCAAAGTGTAGGAGGTTAGAATTCGGCTACCATGTTTTAAATTAACTAAGAATGAGTTTCAATCCTTAACTAGGACCAAATAATGATCCTAAACATGTAAGAAAAATATAATTAAAGTGTAGGAAAGGTAGGATTCAAGGAAGTAGGTCATTCAACCATTTAGGAATAAATTGACCCAGAAGATTAATTAATTTCAACTTGCCTTAATTAGATATTATTTGGTCTACAATAAAAGATATTTTAAAGGTTTAAGAGTAAATTATACCTAATTATCAGGGTAGTAAAAAGGATAACACAAGGTAACATATTTGAAAGATTTATTAGAGGCATGATTAAGAAGGATGGTTAGGACTTAAACATGAAGTTAGAAGTTCACTAAGTAATTCGGTCATGGCATACCTTAATGAGAAGGAAGTTCTAAAAGTATCTAAGTTTGACTCAAATGAATGAGTTAGACTTCAAATAACCTAAATTAACTTATTAGAAGGAAGGAAATGAATTAGAAGAAATTAGGATCCTAGAGTTTATACTTGGCCATTCTAAGTTAATAAAGAGAAAAGAAGTTTAAAAATCCTAATTTATATAACTTAAGAAGTCTTAGAATGTTATAAGAAGAATTAAAAGTTTAAAAGAAAGTAGACAAAGGTATAAGTTACCATTCGACCATGTTTAATAGAAAATTTTCTAAATAAATAAAAGTTTGTAAATACTTAATACTTGAACTTAAAATAAATTAAGACATGCATAAGACTTGAACAAAATAGAACACAAAGAGTAAAGAACTTAAAAAGGTGTCATTTGGCCACCTAGATTAATATTCTAAGATGTAAAAAATCTTAATGAACAAATATAAACTTGAGAAAAGGAAAGGATGAGAGGTAACTTAAAAGGCTGGGTGGAATAAGTTCCTTGAGTGATTCAACATTAGAAATCGAATTGAGAAAATTGTTTGGACTTGTATTTGGGATACAATGTTATGTGATTAACCAACCAACTTATATTATTAATTGTGAATGCTCATGAACGAGGAAGAAATGACGATTATGTATGAGATTGGTTTGTGTTGATCCGAAACCTATATGTGCATTCCATATTGGTTGGGAATTTGTTTGAGCATGCATAATTATCTGGAAGCTACTAAAATGAACATCAAGAGTTTAAGGGATCACTAAAGCAAACTTATATGAAGACGTAAGTTACTCCCTTTGTGCTGTGTGCACACTAGAATCCAGAAGGCCCTCAAAAGCCCTACCGAAAAGAAGCCAAAGGTTGCTTCTTGGAGCCAAAGGTTGTTCTAAAAATCCTTCTACTGTGAAGGCTTAAGTTTCTTCACAATCTTATAAGGTGGTGATGACCACCTCGGAATGAGCTCGTATCCTTAATTAAATAGAAGGTTGGGGGTCTAGCCAGTGAAAAGATATTGTTTGACAAAATTTAATACACATTTGTGTCTAAATATTTCCCCTTTATTTGTGGGACCATATTTATGATTTTGCAAAGAATGGGCTAGAGAATGATAAAGAATAACGTATAGGACATGGAATAATATGTATGTCAAATAATATCTTATTTGTGATCCCAAGCTTATGATGTTTAAATGAATGTATGTTTAAGCAACAAGATGTTTTTGAAAATAAAAATTACCCACTTCAAAGGAATGTTTCAAAAAATTTAAAAGTAATCTTATATGCATGAAATGATATCTAATATCAATTGAAGTGGCTGAGATTAAGGTGATGACATTAGAATAGAGTAGAAAGCCTACTGAGAAACTTAGTTTCTCACTCTTACTTCTTACCACTTTTTTCCCAGACACCTCGGACGTTGTTCATTATGGTAGCAATTCACATACTTGAAGCGAACATGAGAAACTATCTCTAGAAGAATACATCACACTGATGTTGAAAATAATTGGATGCAAACATCCTAACTGTAATATCCCAATTTTTCTATGATAAATGTTTGAGGCTACAAATAGTTTCTAGAATAAAACTAAGTGAAATTAGGAGCCAAAAGTAGAGAAATTAGGAAGTTTGGTGCAAATGACGAAAATGCCCTTGCACCTGGGCAGCTCAAATAATGAGCTAGAAAAATGGAAATACAAGTATAAGACATCTTGGAGGGATTATAAACATCATGTATGGTTAAAAGTAGTGAGAAAAATTTAGAAACCTGAGAAGGGATGAAAACGCCCTTCAAAAACCCCAAAAATGACCAAAATGCCCCTAGGAGCTGTACTTTTTGCACAAAGCTAGTCAGTTCCAATAAAAATAGCAAATGGCCTTTGATTAACATGGGAACGAACCAAAAAGTCTTAGAATTGTCAGAGGAATACTTTGGAAAATTTTCCGGCAATGCTGAGAAAAATTACGAAAACACCCCTAAAAGGTCGGGATGGCAGGATAAGGTGATAAGCATGCCAAGAGTGGGCCCCACACCCATGTGCACGAAATGCAACAGTTGGAAAGGTGGTGGTGAGTCACCAAAATGAAGTCCACCAAGTCTTCCACAAAAAGACAAAAGTGAATAGTAAAAAGGTTACTTTAATCATGGTTAAGAGTAACTAACCTTGGTTAATTAAAAGTAAAGCATGTTTAGGTTAAATTAATCATAATTAGAGGAAATATCAGCTTAATTAACACTAATCTAACCCTAAAAGGATAATTCCTTGAATTTTGATTTATTTTGAAAAATAGAAAAAATCTAAGCAAAATTACCAAAATACCCCTAAGTACAAAACTAATTCTACTTGGCCCATAAGAGTCCGAATTTTTTGGGACCCCAGTTGATTCATATTTTTCAGCTTAGAAACTCATCAAAATCCTCTACATTCTCTCTAAGCTTGCCGTAACTCCAAACATCCAAAACTTACACTTTAAACCTAAGACTTCATCTTTAAGACTTAAGCTATATTAAAGTTATAAACACTTAAGCCCCACCACCATCCTTTGTCCACATCTAGAGCAGACCAAAGGGGACCCAAGGCAGCCTTTAAAGCCCACAAAAACACTAAGGAGGTCCTCAACAAGTAGGATCTTTCTACTTGTCTTTTTTATGCTTTTAACTTGTCTTTTTATGGTGTGCTTGTTTGTTTTCATGCATCTTTTCTCCAAGATTTGTTTGTATTCTTTTATTTTCACTTGTGAGAGTTTAAAATTGTATTTTAACGGTTCAAAATCAGCCCCACCCATTTTTAGTGATTTTTGAAAAGAAAAACAAAGTTTGTTCCGTTAAAAGTGCTTCTAAGGCACTTAGAAGAAATTTAATGGTGGGTTTTGTTTTAAAATTATTTTTGAAGCTTTGATCATTTTTATGCTCTCATGAAAAAGGTTTTTGAAGCTTATTTGAAAGAGTATTTGTGGATCTTGGTGTAGATCATGAAAATCTACTCTTTGTGGCTTGGAAAAAATATACTATGTTGTTATTTTCATGCTTGTTTTTATGCTTAAGTTTTAACCTTGTGATTTTATTGTGTGATGAGTTTGGTATGACCTATGTGGTGGATCTGCACCTCTGAGTATGCAAGTTAATAGGTGGAGTAAAGTTTTGTAATAAGTTCCAAAGGTTTCCTTTGGACATTAGTTAGAAAGATACCAAGCAAATGATGTAATTTGTAGCCAAAAGTGGCTAAAATCCTTGTATGGCACCCAAGACTCATCATGGCCAGCACTTAAGCATCAAAACATGGATGAAATAAGCATGGACAGAGGCAATATAGGCTGCACAAGCCTAACACAACTGAACCAAGGTGGTGTGAGATGGAAGATTTGAAGAAATTACCTTGGCTAACAAAGGAAGGCTTTCGGCCACAACTCCCAAGCAAGCTTTAGTTTCGTTAAAATTTTTTATAAGTAACTAAAGCTCTGAAATAAGGTTTTAAATGAACTAAATCAACCTTTAAACAAAGTTAAACAAAACAAAAATGAGTTAAAAACCTCTAGAAGTGCATTCGGCCACCCTAAAGAGATTTTGGCAAAAAAAAATGCACTTAAAATGTGATTAAGGAAAAATCAAGTATTTTCAACAAGTAAATAACTTATTTGGAGGTTTAATCATTATTTAAAAGGTTAAGTTTCAGAATATATGGCCTAGGTAAGCTTAGGGAAAAATCTCAAAATTACTAAGTGATAAAATTTCCAAATAAGCTTAAAATGGGTAACTAAGAAATCCTCCATAACTTAAGCAAGGGTAAATGTCAAATTCGGCCATGCCATTAAATTTTGGGTAAAAATACTTAATATTACCTTATAGTATGTCAATTTTAAAGTTTAAACTTGGCCCCTATGTAAAGAACAACTAGGGTTAAGAAATGGTCAACTTAAGTTAACTAGGGTTAGGAAGAAGGAAACCCTAAACCTAAAAGAGTGGCATTCAGCCACTTAGTAGTTAATTAACTTAAAGGAGGTTTTAATTTCCAATTAGTGTTAATTAAGGACCATTTCTATGTAAATAGGATGAAATTAAAGTATGAAAAAGTTTTAAGGAGGGTAAAGAGACCTATTGATTTTTTTTAGGCAAATGATCCTATGGTGAAGAAGGAAATTATGGAAACCTAAGTCTAGGAGGTTGGAATTCGGCTACCATGTTTTAAATTAACTAATAATGAGTTTCAATCCTTAACTAGGCCCAAATAATGATCCTAAATATGTAAGCAAAATATAATTAAGGTGTATGAAAGGTGGAATTTGAGGAAGTAGGTCATTCGTCCATTTAGGAATAAATTGTACTAGAAGATTAATTAATTTCTACTTAGATATTATTTGGTTTGGAATAAAAGATACTTTAAAAGTTTAAGAGTCAATTAGACCTAATTATTAAGGTAGTACAAAGGAGAACATAAGGTAATATATATTTCAAAAGTTTATTAGAGGCATGATTAAGAAGGGTGGATATGACTTAAACTTGAAGTTAGAAGTTCACTAAGTAATTTGATCATAACATACCTTAATGAGAAGAAGCTATAAAAGATTTGTAAATACTTAATACTTGAACTTAGAATAATTACGACATGCATAAGACTTGAACAAAAAGAGAACACAAAGAGAAAAGAACTTGAAAGGTGTCATTCGACCACCTAGATTAAGATGCTAACACGTAATATTAATGAAAAAATATAAATTTGAGAAAAGGAACGGATGAGAAGTAACTTAGAAGGATGAGTGATGTAAGTCCTTTGTGTGATTTCAACATCATACCGAATTGAAGCATTAGATTGGTGGTGTAAATGTGACATTATGCTATTTGATTTACCAATCAAATTTCATTATTAGTTATGAATGTTCACTATCTATGAATGAATAAATGATGGATACTCATAAATAAGAAAGGATGATGATGAAGTATGATATTGGTTTATGATGATGATTGAGATGAAAATTCGAAACCTATATGTGTATTTCATATTGGTTGGAAATTTGTTTGAGCATGCATAATTATTTGGAAGCCACTAAAATGAACTTAAAAATATTAAGGGATCACTAAAGCAAACTTTATGTGAAAATGTAATGCTACTCTCTTTGTGCCTTATGCGCACTAGTATCGAGAGGGCCCTAAAAAGCTCTACTGAAGAGAAGCCAAAGGTTGCTTCTAGGAGCCAAAGGTCGCTCCAAAAATGCATCTACTGTGAAGACATTGAGTCCTTCACCCCTTATGTGGTGGTGATGATCACCTAGGAATGAGCTCATATCCTTAATTTTTAGTAGGAGGTGGGAGTAGAGTTAGTGAGAAGATATTGTTTGAAAAATTTTAATACATGTTCATGTCTAATTGTTTTCTCCCAAAGGTGGTGAAACTAGATTCATAAAGTGTCCCAAAGGTTTGACAAAGAAATGATAAAGACAAAGAAAAGTAGTAAAGAACAAAGTTTAAGACATAGAATAATTGTATGTCAAATGATATCTTATTTGTGATCCCAAAGTTATGTATGTTAAGAAGAATGTATGGTGAGACACTAAGTTTTATGTTTTGAATAAAATTGATCCACTTCAGAGAAATGTTTTCAAAGAATTAAAAGTAACCTTTTATGTAAGAAATGACTTCTGAAATAAACTGAAGTGGCGGGGACTAAAGTGATGATGACATTAGAACTAAGTAGATAGCCTACTGAGAAACTTAGTTTCTCATCTCTACTTCTTCCTACTTTCTTCCCAGACACCTTGGATGCTGATCATTATGGTAGCAGTTCACGTACTTGAAGCAGACGTGAGGCACTCTCTTTCGGAGGTGTACATCGCACTAATGTCAAAAAAATAATTGGATGCAAGCATCCTAACTACTAATATGTAGTATTAGCTAACTTATGTATAAATATTGTATAATAGTTGTAAGTTTATAGTTTGTAATAACTACATGATAAGGCCCACAGGCCTATGACTTATGGTATGTATGAAATGTTATGTATAATTATTGTGTGACATGTGTGTTATGATTGAATCTTGTTTATTTATTATAGGCAAATGATAAACGAAAAGAATAATATAAACGCTTAGTATTCCTAAGGTTTTAAACGTATGTAGAAATCCGCTTAATGATTTATTTTACCGTTACGCACGTTTTATCGGCGAGGCTCGCAGTTTATATCAAACAGTTTTAAAAAAAAAATTACCTTATTTTCATATAAGTATTTTCTAAAATGAATTCTGCATCATGAGATAACAAACTAAAAATGGAACCGAATGATCGACTTAAGCGTGAAATTGGTATTCATTTTTAGGGTGTTATACTAACTACTAATATATAGTATTAAGACAACTTATGTATATATTGTATTAGGATGTGTAGAAGGTAATTACGTAAACTAAGGTTTGTAATAATTGTACGATAAGGCCTACGTGCCTAAGACTTATGTGTTGTATTGAAATGGTATGTATAGTTATGTTGTAATATGTATGTTATATTCTCAACATGATTAACTATTTACATGCAAAAAATTAATGAAAAGAATTACATGAGTAATTAGAGTTCTTGATGTTTTAAACATGTGCATAATTCGTCTAATGATTTAGTTTACCGCTACATACGTTTTACCGATGAGGCTCGCAGTTTATATCAAATTATTTAAAAACAAATTACTGTATTTTCATATAAGTATTTTCTGAAATGAATTCCACATCATATGAAATAACAAACTAAAAATGGAATCGAAAGAATGACTTAAGCATAAAATCAGTATTCATTTTTAGGATGTTATAGAATCCACTTCAAATAAATGTTATTTTAAAAAGAAATAATTGAACTTATATGCTTGTCACATTTTCATAAACAAACTAAAATGGATGAAATAGAAATGAATCATCAACTCTAAGGTAGAGATGCCTACTGATAAATTACAATTCTTATTCCTTACCTCTTGTTTCTCTTCCAGACTCTGATTATGTCGACCTTTGATAGCAATAATTTACCTCAAACTATGTAGTATGGAATGGGTTTATAGTGCTTATGGGTTGGATTAAATGGGGAAAAAAAGATGGAATAAGTTTTTGAAGAGATAACCCACGAATCGCTTACAAGAATTTTATTTTATTTGCATGTACTTTGTATGGTTTGTTATGGATGACTATAACTTATAATAGGCACTGAGTACCTCATCTTATAACACCCTAAAAACTAATACCAATTTCACGCTTAAGTCGATCATTCGGTTCCATTTTTAGTTTGTTATCTCATGATGCGGAATTCATTTTAGAAAATACTTATATGAAAATATGGTAATTTTTTTAAAAAAAAAAAAACTGTTTGATATAAACTGCGAGTCTTGTCGATAAAACGTTCGTAACGGTAAAATAAATCGTTAAGCGGATTTCTACATACCTTAAGAATACTAAGTGTTTATGTTGTTCTTTTTGTTTATCATTTGCATATATTAGATACACAAGAATCAAGCATATCATACACATCATAGAATAATTATACATAACATATCATATAGACGATAAGTCTTAGGCCCGTGAGCCTTGTCATATAGTTATTACAAAAATAGTTACCTTCCTTATTTACATACATATTTACTATATTCTATCATACACATTATATATGTAAATACATAGAAAATTTCCACTAACTAATATCTAGGATGTTTGCATCATTCTATTCCTAATATTTGTACGATGTAAATCTTCTTCAAAATAGAGTGCCTCGCATCCTCTTCAAGTACATGATCTGCTACAGTGACGAACAGCGCCCGGAATATTTGAGAAGAAAGTGGGAAGAAACTAGGGGTGAGAAACTAAGTTTCTGAGTAGGCTTTCTACTTAGTTCTAATGTCATCACTTAAATCCCAGCCACTTCAGTTTATTTCATAAAATCATTTCTTGCATAAAAGGTTACTTTTAATTCTTTGTAAACATTTCTCTGAAGTGGATACATTTTATTATCAAACATACATCTAAGTGCTTAAATGTGCATTTCTCTTATCATTCATAAACTGTGGCGTCTCAACATACATTCTCATTAACATTCATAACTTTGGAATCACACATAAGATATCATTTGACATATAATTATTTTATGCCTTAAACTTCATTCTTTATTACTTATCTTTGTCTTTATCATTCCTTTGTCCAACTTTTGGGACACTTTATGAATCTAGTTTCACCATCTTAGGGAGAAACAATAAGACATAGACTTGTATTAAATTTATCAAATAATATCTTCTCACTGACTCTACTCCCACCTCCTACTAAAATTAAGGATATGAGCTCCTTCTGGGATGGTCGTCACCATCTTGTAACTTGGTGAAGAAACTTAAGTCTTCACAGTAAAAGGATTTCTTGGAGAAACTTAATTCTCCCAGAAGAAACTTCAGGCTTCTCTTCAATAAAGCTTTTTAGGGCCCTCTGGATACTAGTGCACATAAGGCACAAAGAGAGTAGCTTTATGTTTTCAGATAATGTTTGCTTTAGTGATCCCTTAAATTCTTTATGTTCATTTTAGTAGCTTCCAGATAATTATGCATGCTCAAACAAATTCCAACCAATATGGAATGCACATATAGGTCTCGAGTTTTCATCTCAATCATCAACATATACCATTCTCATACATGATCATTTTCTTTTCTCATTCATGAGCATCCATCATTTATTCATTCATAGATAGTGAGCATTCATAACCAATAATTCAATTTGATTGGTAAATCACATAGCATAATGTCACACTTACACAACCAATGCAATGCCTCAATTCGATTTGATGTTGAAATCACACAAGGGACTTACATCACTCGACCTTCTAAGTTATCTCTCATCCTTTCCTTTCCTTAAATATACATTTGTTCATAAGATTTTTCATCTTAGAATCTTAATCTAGGTGGCCAAATGACACCTTTTAAGTTCTTGACTCTTTGTGTTCTCTTTTGTTCAAGTCTTATGCATGTCCTAATTATTCTAGGTTCAAGTATTTAAGTATTTACAAATTTTTATAACTTCTTCTCATTAAGGTATGCTATGATCAAATTACGTAGTGAACTTCTAACTTCAAGTTTAAGTCATTTCCACCCTTCTTAATCATGCCTCTAATAAACCTTTGAAATATATTACCTTGTGTTCTCCGTTTTACTACCTTCATAATTAGGTCTAATTGACTCTTAAACATTTAAAGTCTCTTTTATTCTAAACCAAATAATATGTAAGTAGAATTTAATTAACCTTCTAGGTCACTTTATTCCTAAATGGCCGAATGACCTACTTCCTCAAGTCCCACTTTTCATACTCCTTGATTATATTTTGCTTACATATTTAGGATCATTATTTGGGTCTAGCTAAGAATTGAAACTCCTTATTAGTTAATTTAAAACATGGTAGCCGAATTCCAACCTCCTAGACTTAGGTTTCCATAATTTCCTTCTTCCTAGCCCTAGTTGACTTAAGTTGACCATTTCTTAACCCTAGTTGACCTTTACTTAAGGCCAAGTTTAAAATTTAGAATGGACATATTATAAGGTAATCTTAAGTCTTTTTACCCAAATTTAATGGCATGGCCGAATTTGGCATTTACCCTTGCTTAAGTTATGGTAAATTTCCTAGTTACCCATTTTAAGCTTATTTGGAAATTTTACCACTTAGTAATTTTGAGATTTTTCCCTAAGCTTACCTAGGCCATATATTCTGAAACTTAACCTTTTAAATATTGATTAAACCTCCAAATAAATTATTAACTTGTTGAAAATACTTGATTTTTCCTTAATCACATTTTAAGCCCATTTTTGCCAAAATCTCTCTAGGGTGGCCGAATGCATTCCTAGAGGTTTTTTAACTCATTTTTGTTTTGTTTAGCTTTGTTTAAAGGTTTATTTAGTTCATTTAAAACCTAATTTCGGGGCTTAAGTCACTTAGAAAATTTTTTATGAAACTAAAGCTTGCTTGGAAGTTGTAGCCGAAAGTCTTCCTTAGTTAGCCAAGGTAATTTCTTCAAATCTTCCATCTCACACCACCTTGGTTCAGTTGTGTTAGGCTTGTGTAGCCCCTCTTTCCTCTGGTTCATGCTTATTTCATCCATGTTTTGATGCTTAAATGCTGGCCATGATGAGTCTAGGGTGCCATAAAAGGATTTTAGCCACTTTTGGCTACAAATTACATCATTTGCTTGGTAGCTTTCTAACTAATGTCCAAAGGAAACCTTTGGAACTTATTACAAAACTTTATTCCACCTCTTAACATGCATACTCAGAGGTGAAGATCTAGCACAAAGGCCATACCAAACTCATCACAAAAGAAAATCACAAGGTTAAAACTTAAGCATAAAAATAAGCATGAAAATAACAACATAATATGTTTTTCCAAGCCACAAAGAGTAGATTTTCATGATCTACTCCAAGATCTACAAATTCTTTTTCAAATAATCTTCAAAAAGCTTTCTCATGAGAGCATAAAACTGATCAAATCTTCAAAAATAATTTTAAAACAAAACCCACCGATTAAATTTCTTCTAAGTGCCTCAGAAGCACTTTTAACCAAACAAACGTTGTTTTTCTTTTCAAAACTCACTAAAAATGGGTGGGGCTGATTTTTAACGGTTAAAATACAGTTTTAAACTCTCATAAGTGAAAACAAAAGAAGACACACAGATCTTGGAGAAAAGATGCATGAAAGAAAACAAACACACCATAAAAAGGCAAGTTAAAAGCATAAAAAGAGGTCCTACTTGTTGAAGACCTTCTTAGTGTTTTGTGGGGCTTTAAAGGCTGCCTTGGGTCCCCTCTGGTCTGCTCTAGACGTGGACAAAGGATGGTGGTGGGGCTTTGGTGTTTATGGCTTTAATCTAGCTTAAGTCTTAAAGATGAAGATGTAGGCTTAGAAGTGCAAGTTTTGGGTGTTTTAAGTTATGGTAAGCTTAGAGAATGGAGAGGATTTGGATAATTTTCTAGGCTGAAAAATCTGAACCAAATGGGGTCCCAAGTGTCCCAAAAAATTCTAACTCTTATGAGCCAAGTGCAATTAGTTTTGCCTTTAGGGGTATTTTGGTAATTTTGCCTAGATTTTTCCTATTTTCCAAAATAAATCAAAATTCAAGGAATTATCCTTTTAGGCTTAGATTAGTGTTAATTAGGCTGATATTTCCTCTAATTATGATTAATTTACCCTAAGCATGCTTTACTTTTAATTAACCAAGGTTAATTAGTCTTAACCATGGTTAAAGGAACCTTTTTACTATTCACTTTTGTCTTTTTGTGGAATATTTGATTTGACTTCACTTTGGTGACTCATCACCACCTTTCCAGCTGCTGAATTTCGTGCATCTTAGTATGGGGCCCACTCTTGGCATGCTTATCACATTATCTTGCCCTCTCGGTCTTCCAAAGACGTTTTCGTAATTTTTCTCAGCATTGTTGGAAAATTTCCCAAATTTTTCCTTTAACATTTCTAAGAATTTTTGGTTCATTCCCATGTTAATCTAAGGATGTTTGCTATTTTTATGGGAACTGACTAGCTTTTTGCAAAAAGTATAGCTTCTAGGGGCATTTTGGTCATTTTCAAGGTTTTCGAAGGGCGTTTTTGTCCCTTCTCAGGTTTCTAAATTTTTATCACTAATTTTAACTATACATGATGTTTATAATCCCTTTAGGATGTTTTATACTTGTATTTCCATTTTTTTGGCTCATTATTTGAGCAGCCCAAGTGTAGGGGCATTTTCGTCATTTGCACCAAACTTCCTAATTTCTCTGCTTTTGGTTTCTAATTTCACCTAGTTTTATTCTAGAAACTATTTGTAACCTCAAACATTTATCATAGAAAAATTAGGATGTTACACATCTTATTTTAAATAACTCACGGAGAGCCTTTGACTTGCTATTTCATATATGTTGTACTATTTATGCATAATAATGTACATGCTCTAGTGTAAAGGAATGTATATTACATCAAATAAATGAATGCAAGTTTTTAAAAACATAAAAGATAAATGAGGGACAAGCTTTGATGTTTATTATCTGCTACGTTAATTTTGATGACAAGACCCATACTTTCAACAAATGTTTCAGTATAAGTATGTTATAAAAAAGTAATGCATCATGATGTAACAGACTAATAGTGAATATGCGGTACAATTTAAGTGTAGAAAGAATATTATTATTAGGATGTTACATATATCATTTAGAATTTGAACTTAGAGTTCATCATTTTTTCAATCTCCCATATTCAATGACTCGTAATGCTCAACATCATTTAATGTTCTAGTAAAACTCATGTTTTTTGTCAATCACAGAACATTAAAAACTACAAAATATAAACAATTAATTATTATTTGAGCAATGTATTACATTAATCATTTAGGGATAACAAGTAAATTTACCTAAAGTTATCTTGTAAAACATCTTTTCCACCAAGGGATAATTTAATATAGAAACTATCATAATATCTTAAGATATCTTTTCAATATTTGCGCAAAGCTTCAAAACAGACTTTCTGACCATTGATGCTTCATCTCAATTGACCAACCTTACGAATCCAATAAATTTTCATGCATAGAGCCTTGTTTTATATTACAGAATGAATTTTCATTGATATTTCCAAGAATTCTTAACCTTGAATGAGCAGTTCTTCCATTTAGAAGTAGGCAACAAAATAATACTACTACATTCAACATTATTTCTAATTTTTCATTTTGATCGGATTATTGTATAGAAAGCATTTCATAGAAAACTTTTTCTTATGACACTATAATCATAAATAAAGAAAGATCCACTTTTTTTTTTTCATCAACAATATTCATTATAACATTAAAGGCATATTTTTTCTTACATGTCATCTTTGAAATATAAGAAGATAACAATTGTGATAAGTATGTCTATCAAAATTCAATTCCTCAACATTCAACCTCTCTTTAAATCTTGATAATAATTGTTGTGAAGGATATTGTAACCACTTAAAAATGAAACTTGTTTTATGCTTAAGTTGTATCGATGATTTTATTATTAGAGTGTTACATCATGATGAACATTATGGGTATGACTTAAACTTCTCTTCATCAAGATCCACATAAACGCTTCAATAACAAAGGCCATGACGGTCCAGGCATAAACTCTCATCTTAGACGTAAAAGGTTCCATCTTCCATCTCCTGGTAGGCTTGGAATGAGTGCAACTTGGGATACGAAAATTACCCTGTGATGAAAAAATGTGAGAAGTAATAACAGTAGTGAGAGGGTATCTAGGGGTCATTCTCCCCTTAAGATGAAAAGGATTCTACCATTGGTACAATAGGAGGTGCCTGATAATCGAATGATGGAGGAAACACCACATTAGGATGAAAAGCCTCCAAAGGAATAACAAAGTTTGTAATAGAAAAGTTTGGGTTCATGATGATAGATACGAAGAGATGACCCAAAGAAAAGTAGACCCTCACATTGGTTTGGGCGGTAATGACTAACCTATGAGTGTTTACGGACCAATTAATGTTGTTGAGTTCAATGAACACTATCGTGGTCGCGAATGACATCCAAAGTGTTTGGGAAGAAAATGATGGAAGGGAGGATGAGAAACTAAGTTTCTTAGTAGGATTCTATCCTAGATTTAGTGACAACACTTGCAATCAAGCCACTTTAGTTTATTAGAAAATATGGCATGCATATAGGTTCATTTTTAATTTTTAGAAAACTTCAACCAAAGTGGATTTAACTTTACATATAAATAGGAACTAGTTTATATTTTAAGCATACAGATTACATATTCTAGATTTCATAAATTTCATATATTTTTGGGATCATATTACATCACATCATAAATATCATTTTACTATCATTTCATTCATGCTTTAACATAATTCTTATTATTTCTCTATCACTCTCTTAGTGATAATCTAGGTCATAGACATATAATACAACTTAGTCAAACAATATCTTTTAACTAGCTCTGCTACTCTACCTTTTATTCTTAGGACATAAACTCATTCCTTGATGATCGTCACCATCATAATCATTGAAGACCTGACACTTCATAATAGAAATATTTTGGGAGAACCCTT
The DNA here is from genome assembly GCA_037954105.1 of Canavalia gladiata. NCBI lineage: Eukaryota > Viridiplantae > Streptophyta > Magnoliopsida > Fabales > Fabaceae > Canavalia > Canavalia gladiata. The sequence continues at coordinate 30,587,418 of CM075663.1, forward strand.
TTGTCTCCACCTTAGAAGGACCTTTTTCCTTCTAAATGTGCACAAGGTATACTAAGAGTAGTATTAACTTTTCACATAATTTCTTTCTTTAGTGATCCCTTAGTTAATTAGGTTCCTTTTTAAAGCCTCTAGATAACATGCATGTTCAAAAAATCCAACCAATATGCCATGAACAAATATTCCCTAATCCAAACTACCTTCACATATATCATCCACATATGCATATCATGTAACACATCACTCTCTAAACAATCAAGAATATTATGCATACACTTTACATTCATCACTGTGTACTCATAAGGTAACACAACAAGTTGGCATAATTATTTTAATTAGAAACCAACCTTCTAATCAACATTTCTTAATTACACTTAGTGTAGATTTATTGGATAACATGCAACCTTACTCCAAGAGCTTGTCCATCTTACTTTATTTCATAAGATTTATGATAAATATCTTATAGGAACTTAGTCCACCCATCCTTCTAAGTTACCTCTCAACCTTTCCTTTTCTCAAATATTTAGTTTTTCTTAATATTTTTAATGTAAGATTATGAAATGTTGGATTCCTATTCTAGTTGGCCAAATGGCCTCTTAAGTTTTTTATTCTTTGTGTTTATCAATTTGGATGTTTTATGCATAACTTTCTTATTTCAAGTTTAAGTGTTAGAAGTTTTATGCTTTCTTGGCTATTAAATTTTCTAATCAAATTTGAGCCACTAACTAACCTACTTGTTGACCTCCTTGCCCATGAATTCAAAGTTTCTTACTCATGTCTTATTTAAATGTCTTTAAGCATCCAAATTAGCCTACTTTACCTTATTAATTTATAGGTCGCTGAATCCACTTCCTAAGATCCTAAAGCATGATGGTTCAATTGTTTTTCTTACATTAGAAGATGACTTACGCTAGTTAGGCCTTAGGTTATTAATTCATACCAACTTAAATTTTTTTAGGACTTTTCCCCCTTGTTTAGTAGGCATGGTCGAATGGTCCATCTCCTTCCCTTTTCTCCATAATTAATTTATACTTATCACCTTGTGCATATTTGAGTTCATTCTTAAGTCTTAACTAGATTTTGACTTGTTTTCACCAATTTATCAAAGCATGGACGAATGGTTACACGAACCATTACCAAGTGTCTTTTAAATTATAATTCCTTTTTATACATGGTTAGGCTCCTCATTACACCTTAATCAAAATTTTAAACTCAAATTTTCTTAATTTAGTGAGAAGTGGTTGAAACCACTATATGTCCAACCAAACAAGGGTCTTTTTCTTAATTTATTCTCCCTTGACCTTTGTGTCATGAATTTTAGCACTTGTTACATAACATTCTTGTGGGTCCATCAAGATTTTTCCTTTCTCCATATCTTTTGGTCATGATGATGAAGGGTCTTAAGTGTCTTGTTTAACTTTGGGTCCATGAGTCGATCTTTGATTTTACTAATTTTAAGGTCCATGTTTAAGTTAAGATTATAAATTTTGTGACTTAACCTTTTTAGTCTTTTAGAGTATTTATCATATGGGTCCAAGTTAACGATTAAATCTTTTAAGAGAAGATATAAGCAAACTTACAACTTTGAACATAAAGACATTAAAGAAAGCATTTTTCAAGACAACCAAATGGGTATCTACTAGATCTACTCCAAGATCTATCCATCCCTTACTTTGAGAATTTCAAAAATTTTCATAGAAACTTTCAAATCTGCCTAAACTTCAAAGAAATAATTTTAAAGGGAAGTCTAATCCATCAAAATTTTCTTTTAACTTCCAAAAATCATTAAAAACTTGTTGATGTTCATTTTTAATCATCAAGGGAAGTTTTAAACTCCATTAAACTCAAGAAAGTAGGGTCCACACAACTTAGAGAGAGATCCACCAAAAAGAAAAAATAAACAAACCATGAACACATAATTAAAAGCTTAGAAAAAATGTATGGTAAAGACCCTACCAGTTAAAGACTTTTATGAAGGCTTGGTGGGTCTTTGAAGTTGGTTCCCTTCTCCATGGTGGTCCACATGAAAACTACTAGTGAAGGTGGTGGAGCTTGATTGATCTATCCTTAACCTAAACTTCAAAGATGAAAGTTTAAGTTTAGTGTAGGTTTTGATGTTTCGAGAGAAATTGCAGTTTTGTGTGAGTTGGGGGAGTTTTCTTAAGTGCTTAGAAGGTTTATAATGAAGAAAATGAATCTCCTTAAGCCTTAGATGAAATTCGGCCAATTAAGGGCATATGAGAATTAAATTCCCACTTAAGAGTATTTTAGTCCATTTATATGTAATTTTCATTTTACAAATTAAATGTAAATGTAAGGAATTACCCTTTAGGATTAGTTTAACACTAATTAATCTAAATTTATCACTAATCAAGGTTAACTTATTCTAAGCATGATTAATTTATCATTAATTTATTCTCTCTTTATTTCTATTCTTTTCATATCATTTTCTAACCATCATTGATGGATTCTAGACCTTTAAAATATATTTTAAATTTTGCTTTCGATTTTCTGCATATTTATTTGTGTCATCCTAGTGTAGGAGTTTTTTTTTTATAATTTGCTAAAAATTTCTAATCTTTCTAACTCTTGTTTTATTTTTGCTTTATATATTACTAAAGGGCATGGAGGGGTATTCTTTTAAACTTATTTCTTTTTGAAATAATTCTTCAATATCATTAAGAATTTTTTCTAGTTCATCACCATTGAATTGGAGATTACGGATAAAGTAGAAATACATTAAGATAATTTTATGCTACTTATTAAAGAATAAATAATTTAATAATTAAGTGAAAAATTTAATAATTTACTAGTTGACACAATTCAATAATCTTCTTTGTTTATAAATGATGTTATCAGAATACTCTTTTCATCAAAGTTTACAAACCAAGTTATGTCAACATACTACTTGAAATAAGAAAAATTGAAAATAAATTTTTGAAATAATATGCAAAAGCCTAATGTAGTCCCTTCTTTCATATCATGAATAAAATTATTAGTGTCCTATAATAATCAAAAAGCATAACAAGCATCTTGCATCTTTAAGTGTTGGGTACGTAGTCCCATCCATACTTTTTATTTCCTTTAAGCATATACACCCCTTTTGTTTGTTCAATAAAAGACAAATATAAAAATCTTATCCATTATTAGCTAAACCATAAGAATCTCTACCAATTGCATAGTCTTCCTTTCTTGGAAACAATTGTGAAAAATTTTATTCCTAGAAAAACCTCTTGGGAAACCCATTTCACGTAAAATTGTTCTATTTGTTTCCATCCATAATTAAAAATAGAATAGTTTACTTTAGCTCTAACTATACATTTTTAACCATCTCATCATTAGTATAAACCATTTATTATAGATTAGGAAGATTAAAACCAAGTCTTATAACTCGTGGGTCTTCATATTGAATGTCAAGGCCAAAAGTCTTTCATTGGGGTCAAAAGTAGAAATGAATCGGTAGTTATAACAATTTTTTTTATCTCATTATTGCATGTAAAATGAGAGTGTAAAAAATATATGCTAAGTTTTACTTATGGCCAAGTATATCCATTAGTGTAAAAATGAAGTATTTTAGACCCCAATTTTGATCTCATAGAGAAATTCCAACAATTTGTAAAAAAAATTTAAATCCTAAGTTTTGAGCTCACCAAAAATGAATTTTGTTGCAAGTGTGTCTTAGAGAAGGTTCCATAAAGAAGAAGAAAAACATACCATAAAAAAAAAAAGTTAAAGCTTATGAAAGTACAAGGTATAATCCTACTTGTTGAAGATTTTGTGGTGCGTCTTTGGTGGGGCTTTGATGGCGGATTTTTATCTCCCTTGATGGTACACACAAGATCTTCTAGTGGTGGTGGTGGTGGCGCTTGGTGATTTAGTCTTGATTTAACTTAAATTTCAAAGTTAGAAGTTTAAGCTTAGAGTAGGATTTTGGGTTTTAGGGTTAGATTAAGTTTAAAGATAATTAGCAAAGTTTCTCTAAGTGTTTAGAATGTGGAGAATGAAGCAAATGAGACCTCCCATGGTGATTATTAAATTCGGCCACTTAGGGGTAGTGTAGGAATTAATTTCCCACTTAAAGATATTTTGGTACATTTCCATGTAATTTCCATTTTAAAAAATCATTCTAAATGTAAGGAATTATATTTTTAGGATGAAATTAGTGTTAATTTTTATAAATTTGACATTAATCATGATTAATCTATCCTAAGCATGGTTAACTTTAATTAAACAACTTTAATTTACTTTAACAATGGTTAATTTTATCTTTCCTATTTATGATTTTTGTCTTACATGTAATTAATGGTATGATGACTCATATTCTAAGTCACCATAATGTTTACCACATGGAAATTTCGAGCACATGATGTGGGCCCACTTCTAGCTTTTATTTTGCATTTTCTTGCACTACCGACTTTCTAGGGACATTTTGGTAATTTTTCTCAACATTTTCCAAGAGGTTCCTAAATTGTTCCTCCAATATTTCTAACACTTACTGGTCTATTCTTGAATTATTCTAATGTCATTTGATATTTTTCTAGGAATAATTTAGCCCTTTGCATAAAGCATAACTTTCTAAAAGCGTTTTAGGTACTTTTAGAGTTTCTTAAGGGATTTTTCGCCCTTCCTTTATGCTTATTATTTTCTCATAACTTTTCAATCATCCTAGATGCTTTATAATACCTTAGAATGACTTTTACATATCGTTTTATATTTTTTTCACATTATTTGGGGTTATCCTAATACAGGGGCATTTTTATCATTTGTCCAAAATTTTTTAATTTCTCTATTTTTTACTATTATTTCTACTTTGTTTTTTATTAAAGGTTATTTTTTACCTAAAGAATTCATTATGATAATTTATAGGTGTTACATTTTAGGCCTTTAGCCTTTTGACATCTTTATTCAATGATGGTAGGCATGACAACACGGACGAGTTAGGAACGAGTTTCATATTTCTTGTGCTCATCCTCATCCCTACCTTAGTCTTCGTCGAAGTTTAAAAATTAATCCATATCCTCGTCTCCAATCAAAGTTGGGAAAATCTGCACTACATCCATTCCCAATCTCTTTTATATTTGTTATTTTAATTATTTTATAGTCTATTAAATTGTTAGATATTTTTTAAAATTTATATATTTTATTAATTTTATAATCTTACTAATTTTATATAACATTTCTATAATAACAGAATATTTGTTTAATTTTATACATCAGGACAAGTTCAGGGGTGGAAGCAGGGCAGGTATCAGTATCCTTACACCCATTCTTTGTTCCAAAAATTGAATTTTACCCAAACCCGTCTTTGATCTTGATTAACTTGGATTTTCTATGTTAAAATTAGGATAGAGTAAGATGGGTATGAGTTTTTTTTTCATCCCTAAATGACGATAATATACCATCTGGATAATAAGTTTCTTGCCATGTCTTTCGTTGAGTGTGTATGACAAGATTTTTAAACTAACTCTCAACTTACTTGATTATTTTAACAATTTAGTAATTTAATTAAAATATATCTATTTGATAAAATAGATTAATTATTTTAGTAGTTTATAGTATTTTTTTAAACTCAATTTATTATTATTTTTATTTATATCTTACTATTTTAACTATCATAATTTTTCTTATTTAATTTAGAGTTTATTTTCGATGCACTGCTGGTGTAAAACTTTTTACATTGTTAACAAATTAGAAAATATGGTAGGTATAATTTTTTAATAAGGAGGGACCAAGTTATTCCAAGAGTAAATTTGCTTGGAGTTACTCCGCTTAATAACTCTCATATACAATTATATTTCATCAATCTAACCATTGAATGAATAAATTATATTATATAAATCATTCTTGCAAACTTTTATAAAATTTAAAAAATATTTAATATCTCAAAAAATAAATTCAAATTAACGGATAATATATCTTTTATATTATTTTATTTAATAAAATATCAAACATTTTTTAAATTTTGTAAAGTTTTGTTAAAAAGATCTATATAATATAATTTATTCATTCAACGGTTGGATTGATGAAATATAATTATATATGAAAGTTATTAAGTAGAATAACTCTAAGCAAAGTTACTCTTGGAGTAACTTTGATCTCTTTTTTTTTTTTTCATTAGTTATTATATAATCAATAATTTATGACTAAATGATAACATAAAAATATATACTACTAATATATTTACTTAATTAATATTACTTTGTTCATATCATTTTGTTTACAAAGTTTTATTCCTTACATTCAGTTTAATCAATTAACTTATTAGCTTTCACCTTTGAGTGTATTTTCTTTAGCCTTTAACTAATCTATCTCTTAGTTTTATAAAAACACACGTCTTTTGTTCATCTTAGTTGACATCCTACCAAAAAATGTAAGTACCAAGGTAGTAGCCAAAAACTAGACATTTGATGATGTTCCTAATACCCAATAGATCATAAAGAAGCCACACGACATTATTAGTACCCTACACAATCCATAGAAAAGCTTGGAAAAAACATATTCAACAAAACATTAATGGTAACAACCGAAAAGATATCAAAGGCCAAGTATTCTAAGCATAACAGCCAATATTTGTTGAGGAGCCAAATTTTCCTCCAACGTGATTGGTATGGATGAGTACATACCACTAGTTGCACACTTTTATTGATAGGAACATGGGACGCGCACGATGTGATTTGATTATTCACTTGAACCAATTATAAAAAATACTTGTTTGATTTAGTTTGATTAACAAAGTTTAAATATTTAATGTTAATATAAACAATAATTAAAGTATCTAATAAATGAGAAATTAAAAATTAAAAATATATAAAACTATATGCAGTTTGGTTTGGTTCAATTTTGTAGAAAAAAATTGTAAACCAAACCTAACCACATAAAATAAATATGATTTTTAAAATTTCATTTTTTTCAATATAAATTTTTTAAATTATTATTATTTATTCAAATTTAATTAAACTACCTATTTAGTCCTACACATGACACCCATTTTCAGTTTGATTCCTATATTTGAAAAATGATTCTAACCCTAGAGTTGCGACACATTATAATGTCATTTATTTTCTTGTTGACATGTTTAAGGATCGTATACAATTTTACTTAAATATGTTTTGGTCCTTATCTGTGTTATGCATTTTTAATTTGATCCATATATGTTTCGTACAATTTTAGTAAAGTTGATATGTAATTTCTTCTAAATTAAATCCTTATACATTAGAAAATTAAGTTATGAATTGAGTAGAAGTATTTGAAACAAGAAAAATTATTTTTTACAAGAAAAAAAATGTATCTGATACATAATATTATTAGTTATGACAAAAATATTCAAACCTATAAGTATTTTCTTTAACTATAATGAAAAAAATAAGATTTAATTAAATTAATTGTTTATATTAAAAATTAAATTGAAAAAGATATATATATGGATTTAATTGAAATTTCAGGACACACATAATGATCATATTAAAATTTATAACATATATAATAACTAAAATATATTAAAATAAAAATATGATAATATCACATCAGTTATCGTCAATCATGTCATCCAAAATATAAACAACTGTAACGTTAAAGGATAATATCACAAATTTTGTATATATAGTGTCAAACCCAAAACTTTTTGTGGAATAATATTTTGAAGAAGAAAAAATATAAATAGAAATTTAAATTTAAAAAAATTAGAAATCTCTTTGAAAAATGAAAAATACCCTTAAGTTGAGATAACAATAAACAAAGTATAAGCAGCTTAGAATAGAAGTGTAAAAAATATCCTAGAAACATATAACACATTGATAATTACTAAAATGCTACTATAGGAAACTAGTAACAAATAAAAGATGGAAACCTTGTAAAAAACACTTAGAGCACTTGTAAAAAATCCTAGTTTCTTTTAAGGGATAAATTGCTCTAAAAAAACAAGTAATTGACAAAAAAAACTTGATAATAACTAATTAAGGAATAGAATCGTTAGAAATAAGGTTTAGAAATTTTTTTGGAATTTTTTTTTAAATAACCAAAATGTCCTTGGTAGCCTAAGAAGGCTAGTAACTGTTGGCATATGCTCACAACCCGTGCTTATCTTTAAGCATGTGTGTCTAGAATAATTATGGATTAGATAGCCATGAAATTGATGGAGGGGCTGAGTCATTAGGTATTTAATCATTAAAGGACAAAAGTTTTAGTGAGGAGAGAGAAAGTAATCATGATTATGTTAAATTAACCATAGTAGGTTAACATTTAACTATATTTATATGAATTAAAACAAAGTTAAAGTATAACCATGTTTAAAATTAAAAGATAAGGTTGCATGAATTATAGTTAATTTTAGAAAGATAAAATTTTAAGTAAAACGATCATTTTCTCCTTGGTTAAAAATTTAATCCCTAAGTAAATATGGTGCCCAAATTTTTACTAAGGGGAAACCCATCTCCCTTTTTTTATAAACACACATTCAAACACCTAGCCAAGCTTTCCAAGATCAAGTTTCCACCTCCAAACTTTCCTAAACCAGGAACTAATCAAGTTTAGGATTCCAATCTTGAAGCTTATGCTAGAAAACAAGTAAAGACAAAACTCCAATTCTCTTAAAGGATTTTCATTTTGGGACAACCAAGGAACTGTAGCACCACCAAAAAACCCATCAAGCACCTTTTCAAGGCTTTAACAAGTATGATATTCTACCCTTAAATTTTTCTAAGTGCTTTTGTTAAGTATTTTGCCTAATCTTTTATCACCTTTGCGGATTCCTTCTTAAAACTTCAAGATCCGACATTCTTCAATATTTTTTGGTTTGAAACATCCCTATGATCTTAAAATAATCCTTTCTACTTTTAATATAATTTTTTAGAGTAAAAAATGAAGCATTAATGTTTTAAAGTGCTTATTGGAAATCCTTAAGTCTTTTAATCGATTAAATCTTCTTGAAAATAAATTTTAAATATTTGGGAAATATTTAAGAAGTTTTAATTAAGTCTAGAAATGTGCTCAAGTGATGGTGGATTTAGATTTTTGAAAAGATATTTAAAGTCTTGTCTTATTTGAGCTTAAACTTGTTTATGTGTTGTCTTATCTCTTCCGAAAGTTCAAGATTGTTACTTTCCTCATGCTAAGCCAAAGTTTTGACCTTCAATGCTTAAAATTCTTAGATCTAGACTTTTATGGACATAAACCTAAAAATTTAAAGAGAAATACATAAATATTCAATTTGGAAAGTTAAATATTGGATCTTTATGACAAAAAGGTGAAGATAAGGACTTGTGGACTTAAGAGGTGTAAAAAAATTCTCAAAATTTTATCCAAGGACAAAGACATGCACTAAGGACAAGGAATTGTAAGGATTTGATGGATTTGATGTCAAGACTGAATTTAATGAGTCTCTTTACCATGGATCTAAGTTATGATGGTGAAAGTTAATAAACATGGCATTTTTTGGGTAAATGGGTCATTCGGTCATGACCATGATAGACACAATAAAAGGCTTAAGATTTACAATTTATAATATTAGTAACCTTCATAATGGTTAATAGACAAGATCACCCATGAAGCTAGATTAAGAGACCTTGGCGAGTAGCATAGTCATTTGGCCATAGCTCAACAATTAGAAAAGTAAAGGTTGAAAATTTTTCTAAAATTAATTAATTAAAACCTCCTAAAATAAGAGCTTAAGAAAAATAAGATTTTAGGGTAAGAAAAACAAATTAGTTAGCTCTTAAGTTAATATAGGTCATTTGAACATGCCATGGAAAAAGGGAGTATTGGAGTTTCAAACTTGTCTAATTAATTGGTTTAAGAAATTAAGCCAAAATCTAAAGAATATAACTCCAAAGAATAAGGAAGTACAAAGTATAAATCTCTAAGGGACATTAAATACATTCTACCTAACATAGACTCCAAGATATTTAAACTACTCTCCTTAAGCATTGAATTTAGAAAATTGGTCTTAAAGACTAGGTAAGATAAAAAAAATTGATGAAAATGGAAAGAGGGAATTCAACCAAGGAGGCTTGAAGGCTGACAAACAATATTTAGCAAGGAAACTCTTAAGGAAAGGAAAGATTGAGAGGAACTTAGGAAGAATGAGTGATATAGGTTTCTTTTGTGAAACTTATCATAAAACATCAAGAATGAATTATATATAATTATTATGATAATTTGTGAGCATGTTTATATGTGTGCAAGTGTGCTATATGATCTTTTGATCGATGCAAAGAATTGATGTGAATTATGGTTCCATGTGTTGATCAATTATGTGAGAATTGAAGGATTTGGATGCTATATGTGCATATCATATTGTTGTATACTAAGCATCAATGTTATTATGAAGATTTAAAATGAAACCTAATAAATCAAGAGATCACTAAAGAAGAAACTTATGTGAAAACTTAACACTACTCTTAGTATGCTAAGTTTGGGACTCGTGCACACTTAGAAGGTCAATGGTCCTTCTATGGTGAAGTCGTAGGTCATCACTAATCCTTATATGGAAAAACCATAGGTCTTCTAGAATTATGATGATGACGACCATCAAAGAATGATCTGATATCCAAAGAAGAGAAGGTAAAGTAGTAGAAAAATGGAAGATATTATTTGACTAAATTATTAAGAATATGCCTTGAATGAAATTGTCTTTGGGAGGGGACTAGTGAATGAGAATGATTATGATTAAGGCATAAAATGAGTAAGGGTCAAATGATATCTATATTGTGATGAGAAACTGATCTAAAGAATGAATAAGGATTTTGTCTATGTATAATTTTTGAGAAAGAGATTTCAAAGCATGTATGCAATGTATATAGGTGTTAAATTTAATTTTTCCTATTAGCAAAAGGATCCACTTGAAATAAGTATTATTATAAAGGGCAATACTTGAACTTGTATGCCTGTCACCTTCTTTTTTTAATAAAAAACTAAAATGGCTTGGTTAGAAATGATGTCATCAACCTTAAGGTAGACGTCTACTAAGAAACTACAATTTCTCATTCCTACCTCCCATTTCTCTTCCAAAGACCGATCACGCTCTTCGTAATGACAATAGTATAAGTGGAAATAAATAACATGGATTGGAGATTTAAGGATCATAGAACGAAATTGCAGGAAGAGATATAATAGACCTCATTTTGTTCGGGATAACTTTGTACTTTTTACCTTGGGTGACTATAACTTATAAAGAGCACTAATGCTCTTGTTCTATTTAAATGACTCATTACGAGTCTTAAATTTCTATATTTGTCATGTGTATGAGATAATTTATATAAATAATATGCACTTATTGTCGTATGCATGAATGTATATTATATTAAGTAACTGAATGCGAGTTTTCAAAATTGGCAGGAGTGACGACGCTTGAATGTTTATATTTTGATACAATCATTACTACCACGAGGCTAGCACTTTTAACAAAAGTTTTGAAAAAAATTGTACCATATTTTAAATAACAGTATTTTATAAAAAAAATGTTCTACATCATGAAATTATAAACTAGTAGTGAATTCGCGATACAACTTAAACATAAGATGCATTTTATTAAAAGGGTGTTACATATAAGGACTTAATTAAAACCTTTTAAGTATAAAGATCAAATTAAAAACGGATGTCATGTTGGATTAAATAAATAGTTTAACCTTCAAATTTTTCGGATAAGTTGTAATAGAAATGGATCATAAAACAATTTTAAAATTTTGTAAGCATATAAAAATTTAGTAGAAACTTGATAAAATTTATAATATTTTAAACAAATTAATAAATATACTTAAAGTTTATATAAATAATTAATTAAAAAAACTTACAAACTTAAAATCTACAAAATAAAAAAATCATTAAATAAATTCAAAATATATATATTAATATTATATAAATAAAATATAAAATAAATACTATACAAATATAATATATTAAAATAAATATAATTATATAATATATAATATATAAATAATTTTTTTTATAAACTTAAATATAACTTATTTATATAAAAAATTTATTAATAAATTTAAATCTATATATTTATTAAACAATACGAACTAAGGTAAATTAAACGAGTTGTTTTCACTTTCACCACTTCGATACGTGATTGAAAATGAGGGGCTAGGTTTCGTGAGAGAGAGGCATAAGAGCCGTTGCCGGTTTTGGCCTTGTTGGTGCGGAGGGAGGCTTGCTGGGGTACGGATCAAGAGGACGAGGGTCACCTTACCAACTTTTCTTAGGGGAGAGGAGAGTGTAGAACCATCGCCATCGCCGGCAGTGGAGACAACATGCATGGCTCGTGGCGGCCGGAGGTGAGAATGATGACGATTTTAGAGGAGGTCGCGACCATGGTGGAGAACGGAGGTAGTGAGAATAGCGCTACGGGTAACAGTGAGGAGGGTGACTAAAGTATTTCGCCGGCAACGATGCTTGACGATAACGGTGATGGGCCTCCGGCAAGGTAAATCGCCTATCAATAGCTTCATTTTAATTAAAACTGGTTCTATTCTTCTTTTGAAATTAATTTGGGAATTGTCTATTGTTTGGCTGGAACTTGAGTGGTTAGACCAGTGGTGGTAAATGGGGAGAAATGAAGGTGTGGTTCTGGTAATGGTTGCTGGTGGCTATGGGAGAGATTTCTGATAAAATGGAGGACCAAGATGGGCAAGTTTTAGACTCAAACCCTCTATTAGAGACCCACCCTTATTTTGTTTTATTATTCTAAAATAAAGCAAAATATGATGAAATGTGGTCTGTGTATGAGGGTGTTTTTTGGTTTGTGTGGATATGGTTTGTGAAAGTTACCTTAGACGAGCGCCAAGTGTTTGTGAAAATCCTTCAAGCAAGCCTAAGGCAGATGAAGAGACAGAAAGGGAGCAATTCTGATTTATCTTGATAGCAGGGGAGAAGGGTGATTCTGGGAATCTTATTGTATATTTTAATTAAACAAACTAATTTAATTTAGTTAATTCTTTTTTGTAATTAAAACTAGGATTGGCCATTTTTACAGAGCACGTGTGTATGTTTAAAATTTTATTGGTGCGTTTGTGAGCATGGTGTCTATTATGAAGAAAGAAGGTTCTGGGTATGTGTTAGTGCATGACAATGGGCTAGAAGGTATGTTTTAGGACCATCATCATTATCTCAGGGGCAGTAATGGAAGAGTGGATAGACACTAACATGCTTAAGGTAAGGGAGGAAATAGTTAGAAATTGTAATTTAATATTTTAATTTGTTGCCTATACTTCTGAATTACTTCTATATTTTTTTAGCAAACTTGGGAATCTGGCATGCCAAGTCTAGTGTCTAGAGGTTCAATTTTTTATTGGAATTAAAGATCATGGCAGCAGCTGTGGAAGAGATATTGACAAAGGAAGATGATGTACGGTGATGGTGCCTTTTTCAGCCAAGAGCTTTTCAAACCCAACTAGGTAAGAGATTTTTATCTTTTATTAAGTTCAATTTACAGTTTTAAATTAAATGATTAATTAATTAAATCTCCTCTCTATTACTATGGTAAAAAAAATATATTTGGTGCATATATGTTGGTGGTTCTAGATCTCTGAGAAAAGAATGAGGAGGAAAACTAAACAGAGAAATGTATGTGTTTCACTTTGATGAGGATCAAAGAAGCAAATAAGATGATGACCAAAGGAGATGGAGATAGTTTGACAACGAATACTAGATAGAAATTGGTTTCTGCCTAATTTTCAGCTTGTGTATTAATTTGTATTTTTGTGTTTTGAATTTTTAGACTTCTAAAAGGTATGGATTATGAACTGTACATGATTTGGACTTTGTTAGTATATTTACAATGTTGTGTGGCTTCGAAGTTAATTTGATGCTCTCAATGTTCAAGATAAATAACTTGATGTTGTTGTGTATAGGAAAAATAGATGATTTAATGTTAACTTATGTGAAAGCCTATATTGCTATATGTAAAAAAGTGGTTTATGTGTATGTGCAAGATATAGAAAATCAAATTAAAACAAAAGGACATCCTTGTGTAAATAACGGAGAATAGAATTAATAATACTAATCAATTTAAGTTGACTAATTAACACAAGCCTTAAATGAAAGATGAACTCATCAACACAACAATTTTGCTAATGAGATGTAATTCTAATGTTTGATGCCCGTGGAAGGAATGATTTGATTTACACATATTTATGAGTGCAGAAATGATTCACTAAAGGCTTTCATTAACATAGTCATTATGACTTCTAATTATTTTGATAACTAACAGTCACAATTTATAATTGCGGATCCATGACGCCGAATTAAAATAAATGCCTGAACACTTTATCATACAAATTACAAATATTATTAATTTACAAATTACAGACTTGCCTTTTCAAATCCCTTAAAAAATGAAATCTGGAAAAAGGGATCATTCAGATCCAAACTCAAAGTGAGCGAGAGTTTTTTTTAGCGCAAAATTTTGAATGAAAATTGAGAGAGCCAAGAGCATTCCCAGTTCCTCACGAGTCTCCGAGATGAAAGAACTGAGAATTCCCCTTTTTTTTTAGAAGAATCCTTTTTATATTTATAAGAAATTTAACTAGATCAATCATGAATAACTAACTCCTAATTAACATTTTTTTAACCAACTTATAACCGATTTAGTTGACTTGTAACTAACTAACTTTTTGAGGGCATTCTAGAAGACTAGCTTGTCATAAATCTAAAAATTTGTTTTTAGACCTTGCTGCACATTTCAAAGCCCATCACCATTTTTTATTTATTTTAAAATTTTTATTTACTTCTCTTTTTTATTTTTTTAACTTGGAATTTTTATTCTCCTTTCAATTAGAACTAGTAAGTAAATTTGTCGTTCTCTTTATTTTATTTTAATAAATTAAATTTTAACTAAATATTTTTTATTTATTAATTAATTTTAAAAATATAATTTTGGACATAATTTAATGTTTTCATCACTAACATATTTTCTTACGATACAATGGAGATGGAATGTGAGGCCATAACAAGAGCTTAAAGGTAAATGGTCACCCCTTAAGAACTTCTATGAGAGTCCCATATTTGAAGATGAGCATGTTGAGGAGATCTTTTAGGATTACCTTGCCGAAAATGAAAATTAATTTTTCTACTTAATGAGCAAGTTTCTTTTTTCTACTCTTTAATTAAAGTGTTTTATTCTCTATGTTGCTTGTAGTGTTTACATTAAGGACAATGCATGATTTAAATTTGTATTGATATTTTGTAGTATTATCATTTTATTTTATTTTATTTATTTTTATTGTTTTATGATTATTCTAGGTGTTTTGAAAATTTATCGTATTACATTTTGTTTTGAAAAAATTTGCATACTTTTTATTGATATTATGAAAAATTTATCATTCTTAACCAATGATTCCAAAATATGGTTTGATGTGTTTCATGCATTTTTGATAGATTAGGTTATGCACATAATTAAATTGGGAACCATTTATAATATATTTATTTATACAAAGGTAAAAACAAAATTACAATTTGGATCATCTTGAAACTGATGAAATATAAAAGATAAAAATTTTGAAACTTGATCCTAACCATGAATTGTAGGATAAAAAATTTATTATGAATGAGTGAATCTAACAGTGACCTTCTAATTGAACAAACGCTATACAAGTAGTTCATAATCCAAGAATAAAGGAAAAGATTTTGACAAATCAAAAAACAAATTTTTATTCAAATTCGACATGTTGATTTTTATATTCATAGCTTCTACTTGTAGGACAAAAACAGGGCAGAAAAATAAGTAACAAGAAACAAATAACAAATCTTAATAAATAAAAAATATCATAATAAAATAAAATCAATCTCAAACCTTAATTAAATTTGTAATTAATAATTAAAAAAAAATTTAATCAATTGTGAATCAATCTCAAATTATATTTGATATGAAAATAATAAATTTAAATTTTTTATAATAAAATATAATGATTTATTTAAACTAATTCTATTGGTTGCAGTCTTATTTGTGTTTATTTAGTTGAGCTTGTAAAAGTGAGACCACAACTTTGTTTTTTGCTTGAATTTTATTGTTTTGGAAAGAAATTTTTTTTTCTTTTCACTTAATATCCTTAATTAAGTCGTCTAAATTGAGCATGTTGCATTATTTTAGTTATTGATTTTCTTATTCCATACAAAATATTATTAAATATGCTAATTTGATTTCTATCATTGTTATCCATTTTAAAATGATTTATCTTTGAATCAGTCATCAAATAAAAATAGACCAGCTGCCATAAAAGTAACATCTTAAACTATGATACTTATTTAAAAATTTTATTTTATAAACATTATTATTGATTTTTTTTAACATTCTAAAAAGTCTATCACTTTTTCATAATAGCTTGAATTTTTTTTAAGTTGAAAACCTTTCCTTCCTAATTAATGTGAACTCAAATTCAATCTCCAGAATTCAAAAGTAACTTTAACAATCTCTTTATTTTCTTTTCTTTTATATTGTTCATTCTTATTAATGTTAGCTCGAATCTTAAACAAAATTTTTAATAAAATATAATTTTTTTTATCATACTAACTAGTAAATTTATTAGTAAAAAAATGTAATATATTCAATAAAATAAAAAATTAAAGTCATAAATAACTTGAAAAGATGTATGAAAAATAGTAGAACGATTTGTTCTACTCCATGAAAATTTAACATGTTGAAAATATTTTTTTCTGATGTTACACATTTTTTTAATGATTGGCGGCATGTTTTGGGTATAATATTTTGAAAAGTAATAATATGTTCATATAATATATTTGTTGAATATATATATATATATTATACCTCATAAAATATAGTATATATACAAATGGAATGAATACAAGTTTGTCTAATAGTATAATTAATATATTAGTTTATGATATAATGTGTCTAGTTGAACTTTTTTTTTTTCTATAACAAGATTATTTGGACTGTTTTATAGGATTAGGATTAAGATTTGATTGTTTATTTTTTATCAATGTGGAAGTAATTCCTTCTCTTGTAATTTTGGTGAAATTTATGAATGTAACAATTGAACCTTCTTTTTATCTTATGAATGCATATGTTTTTTATTCAATTATATTTGTCTTATTGCGCTTCATTAATTGATAAGAATTAACCACTCATATTATTTTTAAGTTAATGGGGAATAGATGATCATCCCATTACTTAATTAATGACCTATTAGGTAAACAAAATCTAAAATTTTGAAGGATCAATTGAAACTTTTGATTCCTAATGATTTATTGAATTAACAAACCCAAATGCTTTTGATGTTTCTCTTTATAATTTACCTTTTATGATTATTAAAGGTGATAAATTAAGAAAAGGATATTATTATTTCATGATCATTGGATAGTAATAGAATTAGAATAGGTGATTAACTATTGACTCTTATCATTCATAGGAAGATTAAGGGGAGAAATTAGGTAGATTCAGAAGGAAAGTTTCATCTCCAAACTCTTCCGTAATCGAATTTTGTGCTTATGATTTCTTCTTTTTCCTTGAAATTTCTGTCCTTTTGTTTTATAAATTTTATTTCTATTTTAAACATACCTTTTAAAACAAACATTTTTTGGTAAGCTAAAAAGTCAAGATTTAATTTATTTATTTTTAATTATAAATAGTCTCATAAGATGATATTGAGGATTTTAAATACTTCCTTTCTAACTCCGACAAATGCACTTGTTTATGGATAAAATTTATCACAAAAGTTTTGCTACAACATAACTATTTTTAAAAAAAATTGTACAAACTCCTATAAAAAAATTCTAGGTAGAAAAATTTAGATTATTAATGAAACAATTTTCTTATATATAAATGTAAGTAATTTTTATTTTGCTAACAAAATACTCTCAACTTTTTTTTTTATTTGCAAATGAATCATTTTTTTTTCTATGCTATATTCTTATTATTTTTCTTTCATTCTTTTGTTTATTTTCAAACTTTTCTATTTTTCTTTATCTTGAATGTCAAAGCGCTCTTTTCTCAATTTATAGAGTTTTTATATTTTGGTTTGATTAACATAAGTTTCAATGTATTTGAGAAGAATTAAGAACATGGTATAATTATTCATGAAAAGAATATATCTAATTTTGTATCATCATGAATTACTCTTTTATAAAATTGTCATGGATGTTATAAAAGAAGATTTACAACAGGCACAAATTCAACTTCACAAAGAACTTTATTCTTATATTTTTTATGAAAAATGATATAAATACTTATGAAAAATGATAAAAATACTTACTTATTTCCTTTATTTCCTTTATGTATCCTTAATAATTCTGTCAATAAAGATTATTAAAAAAACTAAAAGAAAATAAATATATTATCATATTCTATCATTCTTGAATTCAACTTCTATATATAATAAAAATTACACTAATTGTTAGAATAATTAAATTAGATTCTTCATAAATTTTTGGTTAAACAAACATTAAAAGTAAAGCGAGATAGGAAAAATTATTATATAATATCTTATTTTATTCCTAATATTTGTATAATCAATAAGATATAAAAGATTTATCCTAATGATATATCCTATTCTATCATCTAGAATAATATTTATTCGGTCAAAAAGGTTGAGTTAAAGAGTGATAGCATGTGATAATATATTTATTTTTTCTTCTTTTTTTAACACTAAAATGATAATAATATAATATAAAATAATATAATATAATATAATATAATATAATATAATAATAACAATAATAATAATTTTATTATTGTTGTTATTATTATTATTAATATTATAATAATATTACAAATAATTAATATTAAAAACAAATGTAAAATTAATTACAATATTAATAAAATTAATAATTTAATAAAAAATAATAATAATATTTTTTAATAATATTATTATTACTACTATTATCATCAACAATAATATAATACTATAATACTATTAACAATGATATATAATACAAAAATTGATAATATATATAAAAATCATTATAATATTTTTAGCTTCATAAAGAAATTTATAAAAAAATTACAAAAAAATTTTAACTTTATTTTACCAATTCAGAAAAAAAAGTTGAAGATGAGATTCGTTCAAAATAAAAAAAATGTCTAAAAAAATGCTAAAAAATTTATAAAAAAAAAAGAAAAGATAACAAACTAGACAATAAAAAAATAAAATAATAATAATAGCAATAATAGTTATTAAAAATTATTATTATTATTTTACTTAAAATTAATTTTTTATTATCATAGTTAATATTATAATATTAATATTTGTTATCGTTAATTTTATAATAATCAAAATAATAATTGTTATAATTATTAATTAGTTAGAAACTTTATTGTTATTATTATTATATTTAATATTAATTTATTAATATATTTTTATTAATTTTAATATTAATAATTTTGTTACTAATTTTAATATTTTAAAACAATTACAAATATTATTGTTTTTATTATTATTAATATTATTATATATAAAAATATAATAACAATAATTATTTTTAATATTAATACACTAATTATTATTATTAAGAAAATAAAAAATAAATATATTAAAATAAAATTATCTTATTCATTAAACAAACACAAAAGGTAAGATAAGAAAAATTATCATATCATATCTTATTCAATCTTATTAAGTATTTTTTTATTCTCCAAGATATGATAAGTCTATCTTGTATTTCTATGATAAACTTTTTAAGTTAGAAATCTTTATGAAAAAAAGTAAGTAAGAAAAATAAAAATTTAAAGAAATTAATTTTTTTTATAAAATAATAAAAATATTCTTGCATTGAGATAATAACAAATAAATGTATAAGTAATTCAAAATAAAATATAAAAAATATTTTAAAAATTTAGAACTCGTCAATGATGGTTAAGAGAACATAAAGAAAAGTTAGAAACGAAGAGAGAACTAAAATATCACTGAAAATGTCCAAAACTCCCTAAAAGAGCTTTATCTCATATAAAGGTTAAACTAATCCTAAAAAATAGTAAACGATTTAAAAAAAATTAGGAATGAGCCATAAGGGTTAAAAATATCAAAAAAGAAATCTAGGAATTTTTTAGAAAATATTGTTTTAGAAAATTATCAAAATATCCTTAGAGGCTTGGAAGGGCAAGAAACTACGAAACAAAGACCAATAGCTTGGAGCTCATCCATATGCATGAAATTAACATGTGATAAATGAAGGGCCATTATGACATTAGGAAAAAAATATTTATGAGAAAAGATAAAATTAACCATGGTTAAGTTAAAGTAACCTTAATTAAGTTAAAATTAAAAATGATTAAGGTTAAAGTAAATCATGATTAGGTTAAATTAATCATGATTAGTGTTAAAGGATAATTACTCATATTTTACATTTAATCTTGAAAATGAAAATTACATATACGTGACCAAAATGCTCTTAAGTAGGAATTTAATTCCTTTTCACCCATGGTGGCTGAATTTGCTTATGGGACTAAGGAGGGAGCTCATATGCTTCACTAATCCGCTTCTAAACATTTACTCAAGATCATAAAACCTACTCTTAACTCCAAATCTTCCTAAGATCCAAAAACCTACACAAAGTTTAAACTTTCATCTTTATGGTTTAAGTCATATTAAGGCAAATAAACAAAGCTTACCACCATCTCTTTGAAGATCTTGTGTGGACCACAAGGAAAGGGAGATCCACTTTAAAGACCCATCAAATCCTTTTCTGAGTTTTCAAAGAGTAGAAATTTTCTACCTTAAATTTTGTAAGTCTTTCAGTAAGTGATTTTGGCCTATTCTCCTTATTCATTTGTGGATCTCATTCTAAACTCTATGGATCCATTTTTATTGAGTGTTTTCTTGCTCAAAATTTCCCAAGTTTGTTTAAATAAGAATCATGAAAATTTTGAATGATTTTGAAGGTCAAAAGGAAGTTTTAATGGATTAAAGTGATCCTTGATGCTTTTAGAGAAATTTAATCAGTTAAAATTTCTTAAAATTGGTTTTTAAGTATTTTGGATAGATTTGACAAGTTTCTTAAGTGTTGGAAGATTATCAAGTGATGATAAATAGAGCTTAGAATAAATCTCATGGATTTAACTTGTTTTACTTGAAAATAATGATATATTGTTTTTTTTCTTCTTAATGTTGTAAGCTTGTTCATATTTTTATTAAAATTTTTAATCTTGAACTTAGATCTGGATAAAATTCTATATTTGGATTCATATAATCATAAGTCCAAAGGATTATAAAATTTAAGTAATAAAAGCTAAAACTTAACTTCAAAAATGGATCTTAAAGTTATTAAGAGTGTGAGTTCATGTATGGACATAGAAGTTGAAGGAGTCATTTCAAATTCCTCAAAATCATGACCAAGACTATGGATCAAGGGCAAACCTTGATGGATCCAAAAGTAAAGAATGTAAAGAATGAAAAAATTAATAAGGGAGTGAAATTTTGTGAAAAGGACCCTTGCATGGCCAAGGAGGCTATTCGGCCAAGCTTGTTAAAATTAAAGAAAAATAAGTTAAAATTTTGTTAAGGTATCAAAAGGGATCTAACCATGCACAAGGAGGTGATTAAAAGTTCAATAACGGGATTGTAAAAGCCTAAGGGACCATTCGGCCAACATATAGTAAATAAATAAAAAATATTAAAAAGTTCTAAGATGGTTAAATCTATTAACCTAAGTCATAAAGTAGCACAAATCATCTTTCACATATAAGAAAATTTGATCATGATGCATTAGGGACTACAAGATTAAATTTGGCCATTACTAAGTAAATTCACAAAAGAAGTTAATTTGGATGTTTAAGTAGATTTAAAAGAAGTTATGATGAGTAACAGGACTTGAATCCATAAGCAAGAAAACAAACAATTAAATCAAATTAGTAACTGAATTTGAATTAGTTAGATTAATAGTTAGGAAAACATAAAACTCCTATCACTAAAATTTGGAATGAGATAGTTATGAATAAAACACCAAAATTGATGAACATAAAGTAAATTAACCTAAATAGGCCATTTAGCCAAACTACACTAAACTCCACCATTTCATAAACTTAAATTAAAAGTATAAGAGAAACTTAGATTTTGATAAAAGGAAAGGTTGAAAGATAAATTAGAAGGGTGAGTGAAGTAAGTTCCCATAATAAATTCCTCATAAATCTCAAAAGATCAATGAGATGGAAAAATTCTAAAAAAAAGGCTATGAGTTATCCAAAACTCAGCACCAAACATAATCAAGTAATTTTGGTTATGAGATAGATTTCTAGTTAAATTAATTATGCTATCTTATTATGTTGTTTCTTAAGTATATAGATTTATGCATAGGAGTACACAAAATACTCTCTTGAATGATTTTAGTATGATTTGTAATGTTTATGTGCAGATGAAATATGTGAAGCTTGAATGGATAGAAATTATGTGTGCATGACATATTGGTTGGATTGTTTGAGCATGCATGTTATTTGAAAGATTTTAAAAGGAATCTAATTAATCAAAGGATCACTAAAGAAAGAACTTATGTGAAAATTTAACACCACTCCTAACGTGTCTTGTGCATATTCAGAAGGCGAAAGAGTCCTTCTATAGTGGAGACAAAAAGGGTTCTCCAAAAATCCTTATATTATGTTCTAGATGAAAGCCTGTGGTTGGAGCCTTGAGGTATAACACCCTAAAAATGAATACTATTTTTACACTTAAGTCATTCCCTCAGTTTCATTATTACATTGATATCTCATGATGCAGAATCTTTAGAAAGTAACTATAGGTGAAAATATGGTATTTTTTTTTATTTAAAACACTTTGGTATAAAATGCAAGCCTCGTTGAAATTGCATTCATAGTCCAATGTAATCAAGTAGGTGTTCTCATGCACGTATAATTCATTAACACTATAAATTATTTTTTTATTTTAATTTTTTGTAATAAGAAGTAAATTAGTTCATTACAACTCAAACATGTAGGCATTCATACAACTTATAAATATATAATCTTTAATAATTATGCAGTCCTTATTTATACATACTTAGTTAGATTAAGGCATTTGAGTCTTTACATACTTTACATACATAATTATTTCTACCATATTCACATTAACTATTCTACAATCTACCTACTAGTAATTAGGATGCATTCATCCATCTATTTACAAATTGTACACTATGGGTATGACTTGGGTTCTTTTTCCATAGAGATAAAACTTTGCAAACATTTCAAGACTAGTGATGGTACCACTCCAACCATAAGCTCTCATCTAGGATGACGAAGGTCCCATCAACCGTCTCTTGGAACGCCTGAGAACACCTAAAAAGGATAGGGTCTGGGATTGGCTGCTGATTATGGATTGGCTGTTGGGTATCCTCCAGATTGTATTTCTGTTCCATCCTTGGATGGTTGATCCTCTGGATTAGTAGCACAATTTCCTTGTATGGCTATGTTTTCTGCTGTCTTTTGCAGTTTGGGTGGCCTTGACTCTATCATCTTTCCACTCTTTGTTGTGATGACATGTTGTTCCTTGGGATTCACTATTGTGTCATTGGGAAAACTCCCAGCGCTCCTTTCGGTGAGTTGTTTGGACAACTGGCCCATTTGATTTTCCAGATTCTTGATGGATGCTTGGATGGACTGCATGAATTGGCTGAGTATGTTTCCCAGATCTGTAGAGTTGTCCTGTGGTTGGTTTGCCTACTGCTGAGAAGGTGGTTGCTGCGCATACTGCTCGTTCCTCCTACGGTTATTCTGATTCCTAAAATTAGAATTATAAGAGTTAGAGAAAGGAGGATACTTAGGCCTTTGTGGCTGGCCCATATAGTGCACTTGCTCCTGGCTGGATGTTCCTGTTATGTCTGTGTCACAACATGCATTCTCATGTTCTCTCCCACAGAAATCACATTTCATGGCTTGTACTTGCTGAGGGGTTCCCACGTTGAAGACCTGCAACTATTTTGTCAAAGCCTCTAGCTGCTGTGAGATCAGCTTGTTTTGAGCAAGTATTGCAGTTTGCGTGTCCAACTCCAGCACACCTCTCTTGGGCATGCTTCTGTCATTCGGTGATTGGTATTCATTAGAAGCAATTATCTCGATCAGTTCCATGGCCTCCTTTGCAGTTTTGGTATTCAGAGAACCACTGGTTGAAGCATCTATAATGAGTCTTGTGGCTGGCTTGACTCCATTGTAAAAAATGTGAACTTGGTGAACATCGGAGAAGCCATGGTGTGTACATTTATGTAAAAGCTCCTTGAACTGCTCCTAAGCCTCATAGAGTGACTCTCCATCCTTTTGGTCGAAGCATGAAATTTCTCCTCTCAGCTTGTTGTATTTAGAGAGTGGGAAGTACTTCATGAGAAATTTGGATACCAATTCCTCCCAGGTGGTGATGCTCCCTCTTTGTTAGGTTTGCAGCCAATACTTAACATGGTTCTCAATCTGATTGCTTCTTCAGAAACGCCATTCATCTTGATTGTGTCACATATTTGGAGAAAGCTTGAAAGGTGGAGGTTCGGATCCTCCACTTCACTGCCCCCGAACTGGTCCTGCTGGACGAGATGGAGGAGTGCTAGCTTGATTTCGAAATTGCTGGTAGCAATTGGTGGTCTCACGATACTAGCACTGCAACCTGCAGAATTTGGAACAGCGTACTCTCCCAACATGATTCCCCTGTTAAGCTAGTGTTCCTCCATGATAGGATGGTGTACAGGGTGATCCTCGCTGATCCCTTGCAGTCTCTATTGCTCTTGTTGTGCTTTTCATATTCTTATTTCCTTTCGATTTCTTCTTGCTTGCTTTTCAATTTCGGGTTCGAAAGTCAACTCTTGATCTTCTTCACCTCACATAAACAAAATTAAACAAGATTAAAACTGAAGGAAAAATCAGTATGCAAACAAAGTTAGAAAATCAAACAAAATTGCTCAATCTAGTGGCATTCATAGTACTCATCAATATTGAAAAACAAATCCCCGACAATGGCGCCAAACATTGTTGGTGTAAAACCGTATGAAGGCAAGGGCACCTTATAGTGTAAAGAGTGAGTAAAAGTATCGTCTCCACAGGGATTTGGTTCAAGTATTGAATTTCCATTAGTCCACTAATTGAACTCAGTTATAGAAGTACGTAACCCGAAAATAACAGCAAGTACTAGTTTCTGTAACTAGGCTGGAGTACTGTTCCAGTATGCATAAAACTACTCAAAATAAACTCAGAACTGTTTAATACTCAATAACTGGTATGAATGTGAAAGAATTCAATATATGAAAGGTGTTAGGGGTGGATTTCACCAAAACTTCCCCTATGTAACAGTGGATTATTACGTACATTCAAGATAATTTGTAGTTGAAGATTGAATTCACAAATATTGATTGAAGGTCAATCCCTTGACTCATCAATTCTTCACTCAAATTAGGAATCCTAATCCCTTAGTAATTCCTAATTTGATGTGAGCCTTAAGTTCAAGATTCAAATGATCTCACAATCACAAACCTCTATCCCTAGAGCCTTCACAATTATGTTATTCAATCCCAGATCCAATTCAAAAACCAATTTCCCAATTGTGAAGAAGAATTTTGATTCAATCTATAAGTGGCCAAGTCATAGAAGCATTAATCAAAGAGATGAATAATGAACGTTAAAGGAAAATAATCTTGAATACATATAACGTATCCGGGTTACATAGGTTCAGTCATGGATTCCTCCTTCCCTAACAGAGATCTAGTTACACATAATGATAAAGAAAGAAAACAGGGAAGAAGGATGAAGTCAAGAGCATGAAGACGCATTGCGGTTGTCCTTTGTCCTCAAACCTAGGGTTTCTCCTTCACCTAGAAACCAGGGGGTTCTAGTGTAAAAGATAGCAGAAAGGCGACTCTATTCTGTGTCTCTCAAATACCAACAGTGTGTTCTGTTTCGCTATGTTCTGGGATTTTTATAGATACTGTTCTGTAACGTCGCGTGTCCAACGCGGCACAACTGCGTTGCCAACGCGAAACCCTGTAACAGATTGTAGAAATTAAAGCACATCAAATTTATGAAAATTTATTTCTTAAAAGGCTTTAAAACTGCATTTTTCATATTTTGCATGGGTTACTCAGTTTTATGTCATTTTCTCATGTTTTAATGGTGTTTTATACTTTAATTACTTGCAATTACATCGAATTATGTTCCAAATAAGTGTCTTATTGGACACTTATCAGTTGTTTACTACAAT
Organism: Canavalia gladiata; assembly: GCA_037954105.1. Classification (NCBI taxonomy): domain Eukaryota; kingdom Viridiplantae; phylum Streptophyta; class Magnoliopsida; order Fabales; family Fabaceae; genus Canavalia; species Canavalia gladiata. Next base: position 30,613,526 of record CM075663.1, read on the forward strand.
AGAGTTTTCAAATGGAGGAAATGTTCAAAACGAGATGGAGAAACTTGTAGGAAATAACTACAAGTATTGGAGGATGTGTATGGAAGTGTACCTTCAAGGTCAAGATCTGTGAGAGTTGGTTATCGATGCTTGTGAATACTTAATTATGTCCGAAATTAATTTTTTTTAATTAATCAAATTTAACAAATAAAATAATGATAATAATAAAACAAATAAAGAAATGAAAACTAAGAATAATAATAGCAAAAAAGAAAGAACAAGAAAAGAAGAAAAAACAAACAAATAAAAATAAAAAGAGGAAAACAAAATAATAACATTAGCAACAAAAAGAGAAGAAGGGGGAAAATAGAAAATAAAAGAAAAAGTTGTTTCAAAAGTTAGTTGAGGTGGTTAAAAAGTTATTGGTGCTTGTGAACACTTAATTATGTTCAAAATTAAATTATTTTTTAATTAATCAAATTTAGTAAATAAAAATAATGATAATAATAAAATAAATAAAGATATAAAAAAATAAGAATAATAATAGTAAAACAGAAAGAAGAAGAAAAGAGGAAAAAACAAACAAATACAAATAAAAAGAGGAAAAGAACATAATAACATTAGCAACAAAAAAGAAGAAGGTAAAAAATAGGAAATAAAAGAAAAAGTTGTTTCAAAAGTTAGTGAAGGCACTTAAAAAAGTTGGCTGAAGACGGTTACCGCAAATTTGGCCTATAAATAACAGGAAAAGCAAATTTGGCAGGGACTTTTTTTTTTCACTTCTTGAAAGTCTGAATTTCAAAAGACCTTTTTTGGATTTCTTGGGGAAGAACAGAAATTGAAATTTCTCTGGGAGGAGAGTCGCAAAGAGGATTCAGAAAGGTTCACCATTCTTGAAGCATTCGGGAAATGTTGATCTCCTGCGCTCGCCTTAAGGAATCAAGAACGGAGGCATAGGTTCGAAGAATTTCTACTCTTCTTTATAGAATTTCCAGAATGGGGAATTCACTGCATTAGAACAAGTTTAAACCATGTTTAAACCAACTACAAAGATCACTCTGGCCTCAATTGAAGGTGAAGAGAAGGTTCCAATTCTTTGAAATCAGCCTTCCTCAGGTCAGTGTTCGCATTCATTTTTTCTTCTTAGCTTTGCGTTTAGATCATCGCATCTCCTCTCAATACTGGTTCAGATTACATGAGTGTTGCATGATGATGAAGACAAAATGAAGTGCATAAGTGATTGTGATTTCTATTCAAATCTAAATTCAGGAATTTCATTTTAAACTTTGCATACGCTTGATGAGGCTACTTCATTAAAATAAGGATGAGAACCTTGTCAAATCATAGAGAATGTAGCTGCATTAATTACTGAGGTTTTGGTTCTATTTTGCACCTGAATCCTCGCTTGGCCGAATGATAGACAATTTAAGTAAACCTGCATTTAATCGGATCATACAAAAATTTCCATGAGAAAATCCTATCATTCAATTTCTAATTGGGAAGGTTCACCTCGATGTTAAGAGACCTTTTATTATCTATGAACAATCTCAGAGTTATTTTGCCTACAAAATGATCAATGTTCAATAATTAGGTACTACGTAACTTTAGGAATCAATAGTTTTAGCTTCACTGTGACTCCACTAGGCTTCAGACCAGGTATTAGCCCATCCCCCAGGTTCAGTCATATTTCTATCAATAGAAAAGTATGGCCAAGAAAAGGTTAACATCGGTAGTCTAGTGTAGCTCAAAGACTTCTATATTAGTGGTAAGGCCCAAAACTCTAGCTGGATAAATCAATGATCATAAGACCCTAGGCTGCCTATTACCACTTAGCCACGGAAGTGCCAATTCAGGAGGTGCCAAGCATTGAATCCTGACTGAAAATTTTTATCAAATATCACAGTAAGCATACATGAAACACAGTTGAACCAACACTAGGAAGTTTAACACTATGACCTACAACCAAAATTTGACATGAGTAGAGATTGGTGAGTTAGTTTCCTCAAAATCAGCTGCTGACATGTAGCGGTTTCTAGGCCTGCTTAAGAGTTAATGAAGAACGTAGGTCCAAAAGAAATACCTTCAGACTTGGGTGTAATGAATAGGCCTGGAGCAATATAGAAAAATGAATTAAAAACAAGTTCTGGAAAGCATATATAGAACCTGAACTTCATAAAACCAAGCAGCTGATGTGCCATATAATTAGTTAGGAATTGCCCATCCACCTGCCACCTGGTCCAATGCACAGTCTTACTTTACAGGTCCCTACAACTCATGTTTGAAACAAATATTTGCAAAACAAGGTCTAAGTCAACAATTCTTTCATCATTTTAGGTCTGTCATGGCTGCAAGTGCAGTTGCAGGCTTTGTATACAGGAGCCATTAACTAGGATAGGATTTGCTGAAACTGGAACTAGATGAACTTGGATAAAACTTAGGCCGAAGGGTTAGTATTTGCTTTGGTTTAGTACACCAATAACATAAGCTTTCAAGCACATAAAGGCTAGGAAAATGTTTGTGTTGTTCTCGAATTTTGACATAGCAATGTTCTGCACTTTGTGGCTTCCTAGTCTGATGGTGGACAAGCCAATATGCAGGAAGCCCATGACTTGTCAATGCCACTTGACAACATGCACTTTGGCAAAAATAAAAGACCAGGTCAAGGAGTGATTCTGTGGATCCTCCAGTTTTTAGTTAAGTTAATGTCCATCGATACTAAGATTAAGATGGAAGCCCAGCTTAGTGGTTAGCTCACTGCACACCATTACCAAGTTCTAGGTTCGATTCCTGTCTGGGGTTTTTTTTATTCTAATTCCAATTTAGGATTGCCACTACCAGGTTCCAGGTTCTAGGTTCGATTCTTGTCTGGGGTTTTTTTATTCTTTCAGTTTACGATTGTGGGATGGTCAAAATGGGTAGTAGTGAGCCTCCCTATTTTTCGTTGTTAAGCAAGTTGCCTTTTCAATTGGGCCATGCCAAAATCAGAAGCTGCTCCTTAATTGAGCCATATTGAATCAAATTGGGCCATATTTGGGCTATGTTAATGGCTGCCTTCTAATTGGGCCATTCTGGGTTGTGCTGCTTCTTAATTGAGCTGGTTGCCTTTTAATTGGACCAAATTCTTAAACAAAATAAATAATACCTGCTAACATATTTAACTAACATAAATTGCTCTAATTAATTTAGAATGACACTATAATACTCAAGTAATTTTCTTCAAACAATTAATTTAGATCAAATCTCTTCCCTTTAATTTTGGGTCAAGCCCATTACCTTTGAGTTTTCATGTATCCTTAATTTGGGGTCGAGCTCAATATGCCTCATGAATTCAAATTAGCCTTTCTTAAAAGTAAATTTGATTTAAAGTTCCTCTAAAAAAAATAAAACCAAATTTCCAAAAGAAATATCAATGAAGTCAAAATATCATTCCTCTTTACAATTGATTTGGGTCAAGCCCAAGTCCTTTTTTCAATTTGAAATCAAGTCCATCTTCTTATTTGGGTCAAGCCCAAGTCTTTTTTTTCCTTTTAATTTAAAATCAAGCCCACTTCCCCTTTTTATTTAAAATCAGGTTTATTTGTTTTTCTTTTAGATTTGATTTGGGCCAAGCTCATTACCCTCCATTTTTTATTTTCTTTTATCTCTAATTTGGGTCAAGTCCAATAGGTTCCATAGGTCGAAATTTGTCATTTCTTGAGGTAAGTTTGATTTAAAAGTTGATTTACAAAGTGATTTTTTAAGAAAGAAGAAAACTATATCTTTAATTTTTTAAAATTCGTGCAACGAATTCTAATACGAATAGGTGGTGTTCTCTACTATTCTGTATTTAATTCGTTCAGATTCAAACGCAGTTTACGACGGTTTGAATTTCGCAAGCACGTAATTTTAGAGAATCACTGTTTTAACTAACTTCTTTCAAAAATGTTTGTTTTCATATTTTCTAAAATTCGTGCAACAGATTATAATACGAATAGATAGCGCTCTCTACTGTTTCTTATTTTAATTCATGCGGATCAAACGTTGCTTACGACAATTTGCATTTCGCAAGCACGTAATTTTAGAAAATCACTGTTTTCACTAACTTCGTTTTAAAAATGTTTATTTTCGCTTTTTCTGAAATTTGTGTAATGGGTTATAATATAAACAGGTAGCATTGTCTACTATTCTGTATTTTAATCCATGCAAATTCAAACACGGCTTACGACGGTTTAGATTTTTCTTACGACGGTTTGGATTTTGCAAGGATGTTATTTTAGAAAATCGCTATTTTAACTAACTTCATTTTAAAAATGTTTACTTTTGCATTTTTCTGAAATGCGTGCAACAACTTCTAATACGAACAGGTAATATTTTCTACTGTTCCGTATTTTAATTTTTGAAAATTCAAGCATGGCTTACGATGGTTTGAATTTTGCAAGCATGTGATTTTATAATATCGCTGTTTTAACTAACTTCGTTAAAAAAAAATCAATCTTGCTTGAAATCACTTTTTTCTTCTTGCATAATTTTTCATCTTACAAAGTCTTTCTATTTTCCAAGAGATCAAGTCTCTTAACCAGAATTATGTAGCCTTGAATTTTCCATTGCATTAGGGAATACGTAGGAGTAGGATCAAGTCCTGTTAGGCTATTTTCCACAAACTTATTTAATTCTATTCTATTTAAATTGATCAAACAGTTTTCAAAAGTATCAAATCACATACTCAGTTTAAGGGTACCGTTCTTCGGAACGGGCGAGTACGGTGCTTAATACCTTCCCTATTCGTAACCGACTCCCAAATCTAGAACTATCCTCAAGTTAGGTTTTTCCAAATGTTTTCGCTTAAAATAAAAATTTGGTGGTGGCTCCACGATCTAATTAATTCTTTCTAAAAGTTAGCAACATTGTTATTTCGTTGTAATCTCGATTATGACATTCATCTTTCATTAACACTTCCAGGAATTACTTCAAGCCACTATGACCATCTTTGCCATCACCATCGATGGTGGCCTCTCTCTCTTTCTTTTCTCCAAACAACCTTTAACCAACCTTCCTTTACTTTACACCATAATTGCCATGTCACCCTCATTAACCCACACTACATTCTTCATCATTGTTTTTGGGACCAGTAACCACCACCCCTTAGCCTCAAACTACACATGCAAGGGTGTTTATTCTTAAACATCACCACCTTCAATGGCGGTGGTTCTCTCACACATTCTTCCCTAACTAGTTCCTTCTTTTCTCCTCTATCTTCCTTGCTTTCTCTCAACCTATACTCTTGCTGATTTCTTCTTTCCCTGGTAAGAGTCTCTCACTCTCACAAAACAGTGGTGGCAGCTCCCTGAGGACATCCTCCATTTCTTCCTTCTAACCCTAATCACCCTATGCTTAAATCCTCAATTTTCTCATGCTAATTAACCACCTAAGCCATCAAGTAAGCACACACAAGTTTACAAAAGATTACTGGCTCAAACATGGATTTGTTCATTTTGGGCTAATATGAACCTCATTTACTAAAATAATAGTGATATGATTCACATCACACAAAATGAATCTAAATGAGAAAATGTTAATTTGAAACGTTTATAGAATCCAAGTAGAGTAAAAGAACCCAACACAAGCTGCAATCTACCAAAGAGCATGAAAGTTATCTAAGAGGAACGATACCCTTATCGTCACCTATTGAAAGAATCATTGTTATCAAGGATAGCTCTTTTCCTAAGATCTAAGGAATCAACTCACATAGAGATCAAAACTCTTAGAGAGAAATATTATTATTCATAAAATTATATTTACATTGAATCCCTAAATCTTATTATATAGAAAACTTAATTGACCTAACCTAGAACAAAATATAATAATGAAAATAAATAAGAAAACCTAATTAAATCATAAATCACTCTAAAATTTTAATTTTATTTGTAAATAATTAAAACAAATAACTTGTAAATCAATATCAAATTCTAATGTAATCTACAAAAAATCAATTACAAATCTTAAACCTTATCAATTAATCTCCTGAACAATATGACTATATAAATTAACCAATATTAGATTTGGTTTGGATCAACATAGCCCATTTGTTGAACTTTCTTAATGATATCCTAAAGTGTGTGTTTTATAAGCTTGATTCTATTTCTAATCATTAGACCTCTTATTCTTGTAGGTGTAACACCCCAAATTTCCTCAACTTCATTTTGTAATTTAGATATTAACAATTTAAAATAGAAACCAAAAATAGATTTAAAATATAAATATTTTAGAGAAATTAGAAATCTTTTTTAGAAATGATAAAAAATACCATTGAGTCGAGATAACAGTAAATAAAACATAGACAACTGAGAACAACAATACAGAAAATTTATAAGAAACTTAGAACTCATCGATAATTACTAAAATATCACTAAAGGAAACTAGTAATATATAAAAGATTAGAACTTTGCAGAAAACAATTAGAGCACTTACAAAAAATCCTATTTTTTTGTAATAGCTAAACTACCCTAGAAAACAAGAAAATAACCAAAAAGGAATTGGTAAGGACTAATTAAGCAGTAGAAGCTTTCGAAATGAGGTCTAGAAATTTTTTTGGAAATTATTGAAAAATGAATAAAATATCTCTTGGTAGCCCAAGTAGGACAAAAATTATTCGATAGAAGCTCGCAACCTATGTTTATCTTTGAGCAAGAGTTTATAGAGAGAATAATGGAGGCGGATGAGTGACTTGAGCATTAAATTACTAAAGGAAAAAAACCTTAATAAGGAGAGACAAAGTAACAATAGTTAAGTTAATTTAACCATGGTTAAGTTAAACTTAACTATAGTTAGGTTATGTGTCATGACTAAAATTATGACAAAATGATGAACTTGCAAACTTTTGAAAGAAAGTTTAGAAATATGGAGTTGCCACCAAATTTTATTTTGAAGGAAAAATAATTGACAAAACCCTAACAGATGAAGAGTTCTAGGATTGGGAGTTGGTTACGAACAGGAAAGGTGTTAGCATCCTACTCAGCTGTTTCAAGAACTATACCCTTAAAATCAGTGTGTAATTTGAATGTTTTTGAAAAATTTTCAATCCCTTAAATAAAGATAAAAATAAATAAGTTTATGAAAATAGTCTGGCAGGACTTGACCCTGCTCCTATGTATTTTCTAGTGTGAGGAGAAATTTAAGTCAACGCAATTCTGGTTAAGAGACTTGTCTCCTGAAAAACTAAGTATTTAGAAAATTGAAGATTTTGAAAGTATATTGGAGCTTCTAATGCACATATGTATAGTATCATTCTCTACTGTTCTGTATTTGAATATTGTAAATTCAAATGCGACTTATGACGGTTTGAATTTTGCAAGCATGTGATTTTAGAACATCTCTGTTTTAACTATCTTCATTTTAAAAATGTCTATTTTTACATTTTCTGAAATGCATGCAATGGGTTCTAATACGAATAAGTAGCACTCTCTACAGTTCCATATTTTAATTCGTGCAAATTTAAGTGTGGCTTACGATGGTTTGAATTTTTCAAGCATGTGATTTTAAAATATCATTGTTTTAACTAATTTCGTTCAAAAAAATCAATCTTGCTTGAAATCACTCTTATCTTCTTGCATAATTCTCTATCTTACAAAGTCTTTCTATTTTCCAAGAAATCAAGTCTCTTAATCAGAACTATGTAGCCTTGAATTTCCCATTGCATGGGGAAATACGTAGGAGCAGGATCAAGTCCTATCAGGCTATTTTCCACAAACCTGTTTATTTTTATTCTACTTAAAGGGATCAAAAAATTTTCAAAAATATCAAAATCACACACTCAGTTTAAGGGTACCATTCTTCGGAATGGACGTGTAGGGTGCCTAATACTTTCTATATTTGTAACTGACTCCCGAACTTTTTTCTCAAGTTAGGTTTTTTTCAAATATTTTCCCTTAAAATAAAATTTGGTGGCAGCTCCACAATCCAAATAATTTCTTTTTAAAATTTTTAGTGAGTTTGTCATTTTGTTGTAATTACGGTTACGACAATACTGATGTAACTACTCTTGATGTTCCTAAAAATTTTGAGTCACATGGGAAGTGGAAGATCAAGTGTGGAAAAGCTTTATTTTCCTTGAGAACATCTATTAGCAAAGAGTTCATTGATCATGTCTGTGACGTTAGCTCTCCAAAGGAAGTTTAGGAAAAGTCCAAAGGTTATTTACCAAGAAAAATATAGCAATATTACAATTGTTGGAGAATGAGATGGCAATGCTCAAGAAAGGAGGTATTGTCAATCTCAGAATACTTTTTAAGAGTAAAAAGTATTTGTGTTGAAATTTCAGATATTGATGCAGATGAAAAGATTAGCGAATCTCGTATACACCGCTATCTTATTCGCAGTTTGAAGAAGGAATATAGGCCTTTTGTTACCTCCATTCAAGGGTGTTTGACGCAATCATCCATTGAAGATATACAAAATTTTCTCTCTAATCAATAAGCCTTGACAAAAACAAATGGCCAAAAGCTTCGACTCAGATGTAGTTCTTTTTTCAAAGGGAAAACAAAACAAGAAAAATTCTCCTGTGATCAAGAAGAAGGAAGAAGACTCAAATGTTGAAATAGGCTACAACTCATAAAATAAGAAAAGGGTCACTTGTTTTAGATGCGAAAAGTCTGGGCACATTAAGAGAAATTGTTAGGTGAAGCTTGTGACAGTTAATGTTGCTTGCACAAGCCAAGGAGAAGATCAATCCAACTAGGAGCATTGTTTTACTATTGAGGCTATTAAACAAAATTCATCTCAAGATTTTTTTTCAATTATGTAGATAATAAGGAGGAGTGGATCATTGACTCTGGTTGCTCTCATCATGTAACTGGAAATGACACATTGTTTTCGGAGATGCATGAGCACAACGAAGATCGAGTTATTGTCACCGTTGACAACTCCGCTCATCTCATAGCAGAAGGTGTCATGACTATCGATGTTGCTGATAGTACAAGCATTAGAAAAGTCAAGTTGCGCAATATGTATCATGTTCTAGGTTTGACAAAAAATCTAATTTCAATTCCTCAAATTACTGATTCTGGAAAATATGACTTATTTGGCCCAAATGATATGAAGATGCTAGACAATGTGAACAAAAATTCCGCTGATGTTATTTTCATTGGCAAGAAGAAAGGTTATTTGTTTGTTATGTCTGCAGGAGAAGCTTATATGAAGAAGACAAGCCAAACTGATAATTCTGTAGTTTGGCATGCCCGGTTGGGCCATGTAGGCTATCTATTGTTGCAACAAATTTCTTCTTAAAAGTTAGTGCAAATGGAATTCCATCCTTAAAGAATGTTTATGAATAAGTGATCTATCAAGGTTGATATGGCAAGTCTCATTGTCTTCCTTTCAGAAGGTCATTAATTAGAAGATTTGCTTTGTTTGAATTGATTCATATAGACTTAATGGGACCAACAAAAATACTAAGCTATAGTGGGCAATGTTATGTTATGGTGTTGGTGGATGACCACTTAAGGTTCACTTGGATGAAATTTTTGAAAGAGAAGAGTGAATCATTATCTAAGTTTGTAGAATTCAAAGATGCGGTTGGAAAAGAGTTTGGAAAGAAGATAAAATGTCTCCAATGTGACAATGATAGAGAATACATGTTAAATGACTTCTTCCAATACTGTGATGATAATGGCATTCTTTGTCAAATGACTTACTCGAACACTCACTAGCAAAATGGGATTGCAGAAAGAAAACTTGGGTATCTTGTTTCAATTTGTTTTTCATGGTTACATGATAAGAATCTTCCTTGAGAGCTTTGGGTGGAAGCAATTCAATGTGCATTTCATGTGACTAATAGGCTACCACCAGGTACACAAAAACCTCATTTTGAAATCTTATATGGTGAAAAGCCAAATGTGAATTATGTATTTGGTGCTATATGTTTTGTTCATGTTCCCAAAGGTCATAGAACTAAACTTGACCCAAAAGCAAGGAAGAATATAAAATGCATATTTTGTACCAATAACTTCAAAGAAAATATTGAAAATTCTATTGTAAAATTATCATGACATTTTTCCTAGTTGTATAATTAATATTACATACCAAGAAACTTTTGACAAAAGAACTTAAAAGGTATTATTTAAACAAAATTATACAATATATATATATATAATAATAATAATTCATTCAATCTAATTAATAACTTCCTAATGATTTTTTATGCATTTAGATTTAATTGTTTTCATGTCAAACTTTATTTGTGACACGTTACTACAATGGTCTAATGATGATGAGAAGTTGAAATCTTAATTGTAACATCCCAATCATGATACTCATCCTACGCTCAGTTGTATCATGGATTCACTATTAGTTTATTACTTCATGATGCAGAACTCTTTGTTCTATAAATTACTAGTACTAGAAATACATTATAATTTTTTTAAAACATGTTTGTTGAAAATACGAGCATCGTCGTAGTGATTAACGTAGTAGAAGATAAACATTATGATAATGTCACTCACGTTAATTTTGAAAACTTGCATTTTTTTTAATTATCATATTATTTCATCCATTTCTACCATAATACTTACATAATTAACTACATAAGTAGCACAACAACATAAGAAATTGTAAGTTAAGGTTCTTAGGGAGTCCTTTAAAACAAGACAAGGTCATCAATATCCATTATAAATTATAATCATCCATAACTAGACATATAGAATGCAAATGAACAAAATACAATTCTCTTTAGTAATTAATGAGATATATTCTCATAAATTGATGACATCTTCATCTCGTTTATTCTAACCAGTGAGCATTAGAGAGCCAGTCTATATTATGCAGTTTGAGGTAAATTTCTACCATCCTGAATGATATAACCAAGCTCTGGAAGAGAAATGGAAGGTAGGGAATGAGAAATCGTAATTTCTTAGTAGGTCTCTACCTTAGGGTTGGTGACATCATTTCTATTCTAGTCACTTCCATTTATTTATGAAAATGTGTCAAGCATACAAGTTCATTTCTTAATTTCATAATATTCTCTTTTCTAAATTGGTTTTATTTTAGTTATAAAATAAATTCTTGTTAAAAATAATCATACCTTTCATTATTAACATGGGTCACCTTATTAACATGATGAAACATAACGTTAAAGATACTACTTGACACATTGATATCTCTTGTCATACTATAGTCATGCTCGTTTATTAGTCACCCTTCCCCTAACACTTTAACATATGGCACACCATTATACTCTTAATGGAAACATTATTAAACATTTGTCAAGCAATATAGTCTCACTTCCACACATACTCAACCTTTTGTTTTTGGATATGAGCTTATTCCTAGTGGTTGTCGTCATCTTAGCTTGAATCCTTATGGCTTCTAACTTGGATAGTCCCAGACTTCCACACATGCATAAGTTCCTAACTTGGCACTTTACAAGTGTGTGTTTGTTAAATTTTCATGTAGAATTCTTTTTAGTGATCTCTTGACTTATTAGTTTCTATTTCAAGTCTTTACAATAAGATGCATTCTCAATGCTCAATCAATATGATATGCATAAATAGCATCCATATCATCCAATTGCTCATACAATTCATTTATTCATTGAACCACAATTCACACAAACATTCATACTACTATCACATCATTATCCATACATGATCATCATGTAAAACATCATTCTCTAATCATTCATTAATAATGTTCATACACTTCACATTACTCTTTATGTGCTCATAAAGTACTATAACAAGTTGGCATAATATTCTCAAGCAAAGATTCATCTTTATTTAAAGGCTTACTTATTTTAGCTTGACGTAAATTCTTAGGCAACAAATTCACTTACCTTTATAACTTATCCAACTTGCTTAATTCTTAAAATTTATGATGAAACTTCCATGGGTCTAGGTCACTCTTCCTTCTATATTACTTCTCAACCTTTCCCTTTTCTCAAAGGTTAATTTATTCTTAACATTTTTAATGAAATATTTTGGTGTATAATTACTTCTTCCCTAAATGGCCAAATGACCCTTATCAAAGTTTACTTTGTATTCTTAATTGAAAGTATTATGCATCAGTTACTTAATTCAAAGTTAAGTGTTACATGTTTTATGCCTTTTGACAAGTAATTTAGCTAGTTAAGTTTGTTTCATTCAAAAGCCTAATTATTTGTTTCTTTGTTCATAAGCTTTATGTTTTCTTCACTTGACTTATGTAATTATCCTTAAATATCCAAGTTAGTCTCTTTGCTTATTATTTTCGTATGTGGCTAAGAGCTTACTTCTTAATTGCAAGGCCTTATAGTTTAATTTTTCTTCTCTTAAGAAGATGATTTACACTAATTAAAATTTAGGCCATCATTTACACCAAGTATAGAAAATTTTAAGGCTTTTCTTCCTTATCAAGAAAGCATGGCCGAATACCCTTACTCCTTCCTCTACACTATATTTATCTCATAATCACCTTCTTAAGCTATAATTAATCTACTTTTAAATTCTAGCAAGTTTACTTAACTAATTCTTACTAATGGTGTGCATATGTCTAAATGGTATCCAACCATTATCAACTCTTTCTTAACTTTAAAATTTATTCCTTAAACTTGTTTAGGTTCTACTTAACACCTTAATTAAAATTTTAACTTAAATTTTCCTAATTTTTAGAAGAGTGGCCAAATGCCCTAGGTCACTATCACAAGTTCCTTTTCCTTAATTTGTCCTCTCATTATTTTGGTGTTATGGAATTTAGCATATTTTTACTTAATGTTAACCAAAGTGGAATGCACGCTTAAGAAATTTCAATTTTCTTTCAAACTTATAATTCTATAGTTATACTTGATTAGATTTGACTTTATATCCTAAGTAAGATTTTAAACTCAAGATCTCCTAATTTATTTAAGACTAGCTAAATGTTGTATGCGCTTGGATAAGGGTTCATTTTAAATTTTCTTGTCATAAGACCTTGATGAATGAAATTTAGCACTTGGCCCATTATAAGTCCTTAGATCTATCCATAAATCTTCCACACTCCATAACTTTGGTCTTGGTCATGGTCATGAAAAGTCTTTAGTGGTTTGTGTAACTTTAGATCCAAAATTTCACCTTTACACTTAGTAGTTATAAGTCCATGTTCAAGTTAAGTTTATGAATCTTTTACATAATTTTTTCTTGTTCCTTTAAGGATTTTATTACATAAGTCTAAATCTGGACTATTAGTAAGAATAATTTCTCAAATAAAAACTTTAAGAAAAAACATTATGAAGATATTAACTTTCACATAAAAATTTAAAAGAAAGAACCTTCTTATAGAAAACAAGTGTAGATCTATTAGATCTACTCCAAGATCTATAAGTCTCTTACTTTGAATATTTTAAAACCTTTCTCATAAATGCTTAAATTGCTCCTAAGATTACTAAAAGTACTTTAATACATCAAAACATTTCTTTTTTCTTTCAAAAATCACTAAAAATTTGTGATGCTCATATTTAACCATTCAAGGGTAGTTTTGAGCTCCTAAGAGTTAAAAAAATATGAAATCCATAGATCTTAGAGAAGGATCCATAAAAAAGAAGGAAAACATACCATAAATATAAAGTAAAAGTTTATGAAAATACAAGGTAAAATCCTACTTGAAGACTTTGTGGTGGGTTTTTGGTGGGGCTTTAAGGGCTAATTTTTTCCTCCCTTGATGATCCACACAAGGTCTTCTAGTGATGCTGGTGGGGCTTGATGGTTTAGTCTTGATTTAACTTAAACTTCAAAGTTAAAAGTTTAAGCTTAGTGTAGGATTTTAAGTTTTGGGTTAATTTGAGTTTAGAGAAAATTAGGAGAGTTTATCTAAGTGTTTAGAAGGTGGAGAATGAAGAAAATGAACCCTCTCATGGTGATCATTGAATTTGGCAACTTAGGGGTAGTGTGGGAATTAATTTCCCACTTGAAGGCATTTTGGTAATATTTGCATGTAATTTTTATTTTCTAAAATAATTTTAAATGTAAGGAATTATCCTTTTAAGATTAGATTAGTGTTAACTTTTTTGAATTTTTCATTAATCAAGATTAGTCTATTCTAAGCAAGATGAACTTTAATTAAACAATGTTAATTTACTTTAACTATAGTTAATTTTATCTCTTCTATTTATAATTTTTGTCCTATATGTATTTAACGATGTGATAACTCATATAGTGAGTCACGACCACATTTTCCACATGAAAATTTCATGCACATGGTGTGGAGCCCACTTTTAACTTTTACTTTACATTTTCTTATCTTACCAACTTTCTGGAAATATTTTGATAACTTTTCTCATCATATGTATTTAATATTGACTAGTTTGTTCCTAAAGCATTTTTAATGTTATTTGATATTTCTCAGGGAATAGCTTACCTCTTTATAAAAAGGGTGTTTCAAAGTTTTTTTTTTTATGTTTTTTCACCCCTTCTTTATTTCTATTTTTTTCTCGTAACTTTTCAATCATCTTTGATGTAATATAATCCTTTAAAATATTTTTTTTATATTTTTTTTTTAAAAATTATTTAAATTATCCTAATACACGAACATTTTTATCATTTACATAAAATTTTTTTAATTTTTTAATTTTTTACTTTTATTTTATGTTTACTTTATTTTTTATTAAAGATTATTTATAGATTTATTATAACTTAAGGGTGTTACATTAACTTTGTTATTCAAAATTATCATTTCAATTAATTATGATTTAGGAAAGATAGTTTTTTTTAAAAAACATTATTCTTAATTTATTATGTGACCGTTTATTATTTTTTGTTTTCTATCTTTTAATTTATTTTAAACAATATTATTTAATTCTTTTAAATAAAAAATATAAATATATATTTTTTATTAATTTATTTAACAATCCTTTGTATCTATCTCATAAGTAATTTAACTTGTATCAATTTAAAAGAAAAAAATAATCACATATTTTGCTATTAACCGAAACAAATATATATTATATGAACTAAAATAAAAACTGAATGTAGAGTTTCCGCTGTATGTCGTTGAGTAGTATTATTCTATTCAATGTTATATAAATTGAATTTAAGTTCAAAATCAACGTAATTAAACATTATACAAAAAAAAATAAAATGAATGGAAGTAAGGGACCGAAGCCGTTGATAATTTAACTTTAAACCATTAAATATAAAAAAATTAAAAATTAAAATTAAATATATTTGTTAAAAAGATATTTAGCGAGAAAAGCTATCTGATTTAATATAAGAAAAATTTGAAAAGCGATGTGCCTCTCTTTTTAGTTCTGATCGACCTTTCCTTTTTCTAATTTTTTTAGTTCTAAATTTATTTTATTATACTTTATTTTAATAAAAATAAAATTGGAGTAGATTAAAAATAATATATATTTAATAATAAAACAAAGTAAATATTAAATAAATAATAATAATAATAATAATAAATAAATTAACTGCAGAGCCAAATTATTTCTACACTTTTTCTTATGTTAGATTGTACCCTCCATGTCTGATTTTTACTCATGCTGTTAAACATTTTTCAATTCTGTTGTAAAATAACTGTAAATAACTATTTTGTCTGTATTTATAAAAATAAAAAATAAATAAATAAATAGAAAATAATAATAATAATTAATAGGATAATAACGATAAGGGAGTTATCTTTTCTGATAGGTAGGGGCCAGTCAGTTTTTGTTTAGTGGGTTGTGTAAGAGTACTTTCAGGTAACGTATCAGAAAAAGGACATCTACGCTATACATAGATACATGTCTACGCAAGAAAGAGCACTAGATAGGACGTCATACATAGCAAGGGAGGGTAAATCAGATCCAAGCTTCGGAACTAGGTAATATCTTTATCATGTTTTACGGCTTGTTTCCTCAATTCTCAATTCTGACATATAAAATATGCCCCCTAATGTTCATTCGTTGTCTCATGTTTTTATTCATGATGTATAGAATCTATTTCCTGACATGACATATGTTTACTTGTTGTTTGATTTTTAATATGACGATACATGTTCCCAATTTCCAAAACTGATACGTGAAATCCCCTACTATCCTAATTAGTTTAAAATTAAATTTGTGAATCCTGGTTGATTACTCTTCTTCTTTTATACGAGGGGTAAGCAGTGTTAATTGAGTGGTTGATCCACCGTTTGACACCGTTTGGTTTGTAAGGATTTCAGGTCTTCTTTATCATTTATTTCATAAAATAAATAATTTTTTTTAACTTACATATTAATAACACAAATTAATAAAAATATTTTTTATTTGAGTGAAATAATTTTTTTTGAAAGTTAATGGTATCCGTGCATAATTAATTAGAAGGTAATCATTTTAATGGACGTCATAGGGTGCTAGTACCTTCCCTATGCGTAAATAACTCCCAAACCCATACTGGTTTCAAAGATCATAATTTTTAAGTTTTTTCCAAAATTTTCTTTAATAAATTTTTGTGGCGACTCCTCTGTTTTTTTTTTAATTAAAAGCTTTTGTTCGTCGTCCTGTCGTGATCTCGGTTGCGACAGATGACGACTCCACTGGAAATATTTTTGAGAGTTAAGCCTAATCTGATTAATTGTGCATGTACTCTTTAACTTTATTTTTATTTATTTCACTTTTTTTATTTTTATGTAATATTGTTTATTCTTTTTTTTATCTTGTTTGTGGTCATTGTGCTCGTATATATTCAATGTTGTGATTTTTTTTTTATTTTGTTCGTATTAGTTGTTTTCGTATATATTCAATGTGATTTTCTCCTCTCGTGCTCATTGTGCTTGTATATATTCAACATTGTGAACTATAGGGTGTTTGTATATATTTAATGTTGTGAACCATAGGGTAGGGTAGAAGACTTTCTGCTCTATATTATTGGTTGCTTGTTTGTGTTGCAGGTGGGTTTGGGTAGTTTTAGATTTAAAGGTTTGTATGCTCCCCTTTCACACAATCACTTACCTCACACACTTTTGGGCTCTATACCTAAGCCTGTGCAAGCTTAGGATTTGCAGGTGTCTTGATGGTTGCTATTGAGTGGCTTCATGCCCACTTGATAATTGTTAAGTCACCACTCAGAGTGTTACTGATATCATGAGTTAGTTATATTAAGAGGTCATTTCCCTACTTATGACTGGTTCAAGAAATAGGTTCTTGTCTATGTGATAAGGGCAATCTGAGGGCCATGATAATCTGTGAGTTATCTAGATCTATCCATGAAACCATGCACATAGACAGAACTAAGCAACTTTCCAAAGTTAGGATGTGAACATTAGTAATATCCTCCCTTAGTTTTTCACCTAAAATAGGACACATGGGGAACATGTTTCTTTCTCTTTATCTTGCATATGTATATTTACATCTCATCATATTATAACATGAGCATAGTCAATCACATCATTATCATCGTTTTTGCACCGAAAATAATACTAAATTTTTTAAAATTTGGACATGAATCTCAATCATAAACTTTTTTTATTTGTTTATTTTTTAAAATTGTAGGTATATTCAGTTTTGGTTTCAGTGTGGGCTTTTAGAAAAATAAAAATTTCGTGTATTTTTTTTTACATTAAAAAAAACAAAATAATACGTTCATGTTTTTTTTTAAATTTTTTTTAGTATATCCAGTTTTTTTTTCAGATAAACAAAAAAAAAGGAAAAATAGCATGTTCATACTTTTTTTT
This sequence comes from Canavalia gladiata, assembly GCA_037954105.1. Classification (NCBI taxonomy): domain Eukaryota; kingdom Viridiplantae; phylum Streptophyta; class Magnoliopsida; order Fabales; family Fabaceae; genus Canavalia; species Canavalia gladiata. The sequence goes on from CM075663.1 coordinate 30,631,121, forward strand.
TAAAATTTTATACATAAAAAACAAATCGTATGTTAGGTACATTTAGTTTTTTTTTTTAGTTTGGCTTTTAGAAAAATAAAATAGTTTTTTTTTAGCATTCAGCTAAACAAAAAAACAAAAATAACACGCTCATACATTTTTTTTATATATAGAAAAAGATCACATCTAAGGTATAATCAGTTTTTATTCAGTTGGGCTTTTCAAAAAATAAAAAAAAATTCTAAACATTTAGAAAAAAAAATAAGTAACACGTTCATACACTTTTTTGTACATAAAAGAAAAAGATCACATCCAAGGTATAATCAGTTTTTATTGAGTTGGGCTTTTCGAAAAAAAAAACTTTTCTGAATATTTAGAAAAAAAAAACAAATAACACGTTCATGCATTTTCTTTAAAAAAAATTACATCCTAGGTATATTCAGTTTTTGTTTCAATGTGGACTTTTAGATAAAGAAAAATTTCAAGTATTTTTTTTTTCTTTTGACATTTAGATAAAAAAAACAAAATAATATGTTCATGCATTTTTAAAATTTTTTTTAGTATATTCAGTTTTTTTTTTTGAAATAAACAAAAAAAGCAAAAAATAACATGTTCATACATATTTTTTAAAAAAAATTTATACATAAAAAACAAATCGCACGTTAGATACATTTATTTATTTTTTTCTACTTGGGCTTTTAGAAAAATAAATAATTTTTTTAACGTGTAAATAAACAAAAAACAAAAACAACATCTTTGTGCATTTTTTGTTCATAAAAAAGATCAAATGTTTGGATACATATTTTTTGTTTTTTTTTTGTTTTAGTTGGGCTTTTAGAAAATAAAATTTTTTATGCATTTTGTTGAATATTTGGATAAAAAAGAAAAAACAAAGATAGCATGTTCATGCATTTTTCCACATTTATAAATAAAAAAAATCACATGTTTAGATACATTTTTTATGTTTTAGCTGGACTTTTAGAAAATAAAAAATGTTATACATTTTTTTTCAATATTTAAATAAACAAAAAAAAAATAACATGTTCATACATTTTTTCCCACATTTATAAATGACATGTTTAGATATAATTTTTTTTTTGTTTTGTGTCTTATTTGGACTTTTAGAAAATGACAAAAATTTTATGTATTTTTTTTAAATACTTAGATAAACAAAAAACAAAAATAACATGTTCATACATTTTTTCTTTCACATTTATAAATCACATATTTAGATACATTTTTTGTGTTTAGTTGGGCTTTTAGAAAAAATTTTATACGTTTTTGATATTTAGATAAAAAAAAATAACACGTTCATACAAAAAAAATTATATATTTGGTGCGTTCATTTTTTTTTTGCACTTTAAAAAAAATAAAAAATAATCATATAGGTTCATGCATTTTTTTTTGTACGTTTAAAAAAAAAACAAAATACAAAAAGAACATATTCATGAATTTATTTTATTTTATTTTTTTTACACACAAAAAAATATATAACATGTTAGGTACATTCATTTTTTATTTTTTATTTTATTTTAGTTTATTTTATTTTATTTTTTTGTTGGCATTTTAGTAAAAAAAAATTCATATAAGTACACACATTTCTTTGGACATTTAGACAAATAAAATACAAAAATAACATGTTATATTAGATAAATTTAGCTTTACTTGGACCCTTTCATATAAGCTCATGCATTGTTTTATTTTTGGATATTTAAATAAACAAAACACAAAAATAACATGTCCATTCCCCCTTTTTTTTATCACATTTCTACATAAAAAAAAAAAAATCACACGTATATCATGCTATAGTTAGATTTTTAATAAAAAATATTTTAAAAAAAACTTTTGATATAGGTCCATGCATTTTTTAACATGTTCATATAAGCTCACGCATAATATCTTAGACATATAGGTTCATGCATATTTTACATATGGCATTGCATCATTTATCTATTCCTTGTTTTTCTTTCTTTTTCTCTTGCCTTTATTTTCTTTGACTTACTTAACTATTTTACTTTTTTTTTGGGGGGGGAAAGATTTAATAGCATTCAAATGAAAGAAGTTCAAGGTTGTACTAGCAATGTATATGACCAAATGAAAAGCATCAGAATTACTGCACAGATCAATGATCTTCAAAAAGTAAATGCAGCTTGCAAGAAAATGACCAAAGAAGCTCGTGTAAACTTTAAGAAGAAATATGGTTCACTTCTGGATTTATTATCTGTTACAGTAGAAGCACCTGTGTTGAGTGCCTTGGCTTAGTTCTGGAATTCAAACCTCAAATGTCTGGAATTGCCTGGTTTGGATCTAGTGCCCACTATAGAAGAATATGAGATGATGTTGAGGATACCATGTAACGAGAAAGTTGGGGTGTATCTCTATAAAGGAAATCGTGTAGGAGGGAAGAAAATAGCCAAGATGATTGGTTTGCAGCCAAATCAAGCAGAAATTGAGAAGACCGTCTGGAAGAAGTTGCTGCTAGAAGATCACTTCGAAAGACAAGCCAAGCTAGGAAATTGGGAAAATTTCAACAAGACTCTAGCATTATTAATTTATGGGCTGGTTCTATTCCCATTCAAACTGGGCATGGTTGACCAAGAAGTCATGGATGTGTTTCATCAGTGGGAAACACATGGGGAAAATCCTATTCCAGCCATCTAGCAGAGACATTGCTTTCCATGGAGGTATGTCGTCACAAGAATGGAAAGACTCTGCGATGTTGTTCGCATCTTCTATATATTTGGATTTTGACTCACCTGTATGCGAGCAATCATATGGGTCCTATGCCAGATCCTTTGAAAAGCTTTAGTTGCATCCCGATTAAGAAGCAAGAAGCTCGTGCGTGGAAGGAAGACTTCCTGAAGTTCAGTCCAGAGCACTTCCCGTGGGTATGTCCTTGGTATCACCCTAAAGATACCATCCTCTGTTGTAGGAAACTTTCCAATGTTCCATTAATGGGACCTCGAGGGTGTATAACATACACTCCGATTATAGCCCTTAGGCAGCTTAAATGGACTCAGGTCGTCCCCAGAAGTTAAGAATTGGATGGGGGGAGTTTTGAATATGGTGCGGACAACACTAATGAGCTACAAGAGGAAGTCAGAACTGCTTGGGAGCATATAAGAAGGAAAGGAGAAAGAGAACTTGGAAAACCACGTGTAACTGCTTCGGCTGGGTATAAGAAGTGGAGGGAGACAAGAAGAGCATGTGATCCAACCTTTAACAAGATCTCGCACAAGGGGGCATCACCCCAAGAGCCAAACCCAGAAATCATTTCCTTAACCTCTCAATTAGAAACCATGAAAGCACAACTGAGGTTGATGGAAGAAAGAGAGGCACAGGCTAGAGCGGAAGTGGAAGTTCTCAAGAGACAATGTGCAAAGAAAGACATGGAAATAGCCCATCTGAAAGAAGAGTGTATTCCCATTCATGATGATCGCAGTAGTGCAAAAAAGGCAAGAAAGGAGAAGGAAAAGAAAACAGATATCACCTTAGCTGAACTCGAGAAGATGCATGGCACAATTAAGAAGATGGAAGAGGAGATGACCATGATTCAGATTGAAAAGGAACAGTGGGAAACAGAAATATGCATACAAGAGAAGGAGGTAGAAGTCATGCAGGGCGATCTAACCGCAACACGTGATGAAGTGACTAAATGAAGAAATATAGTGGGTGACTAGCTTGCTGCACTAGCAAAAGCTAACCAGAACCAGGAAAGACTAAGGAAGGAGGTTGAGCAATTGACACAGGAGCGAGAGAAGTTCAAATCTAAAGTTCAATGGCTTGAATGTGAGGAGAACGAATTAGTGAAAGAATGGAAATCGTTTATAGCATACTACAAAGAGAAAAGGAATCGATGGAAGAAGAAATATCAAGATATGACTTATTGTGTCCAACACCATACTGCAAGATTGGCTGACTATTTTCAAGGTGCAATAGAATAAATTTGTATAAATGATCTCCCTCATCAAACCTATGAGTTGATGAAATATTGTGAGAAGCTAACTAGGAGTTATAGGTGAATGAAATCATTGATGTAATGTTGCATGGCAACTTGTTCCTAACTACTTTTGTATTAATCCTCACATTTTCAATCAAATAAAGTGATATTTTGATGTTCCACTTTGCTTGTTGGCTGCTTTGGTCAAGATCCTACCCATTGAGGAGTGAATACTCCCTTGGATTAGGCGTCAACCATGTCTTCATCTTGAGACGAGTGGTCCTTGATCGAAGATATAGGTTACTTTGCTTATTGGTTGCTTTGGTCAAGACCCTATCCATTGAGGAGTGAATACTCCCTTGGATTAGGCGTCAACCATGTCTTCATCTGGAGACGAGTGGTCCCTGATCGAAGATATGGGTCACAAACTGCATTGCTAGTTGACAAAGACCTCACCTATTAAGGAGTGAATACTTCCTTAGGTTGAGTGTCAACCACACTTCCATCTCGAGACGAGTGGTCCTTGAATAGAAGTGTGGGGAACTTCCCTAACTTTGAATGCTCAAATGAAATTATTCCCTCACTAACCTTTATTTTGTATTTATATACTAACATCATGTTTCCATTTTAGACAAAAAATAATAATAACAAAGCAAGCAAGTTGTTCCTTCGACATCCCTACAAGACTCGCTCACAATCCAAGATCATGGATGAGTTAGAACAACAGAATGAAGAATTAAGGAGTGAGCTCAACCAACTAAAGGAGTAGATGGCACTGGTCCTAGGAGCTTTACGAGTTTTGGAAAAGAAGGACTTTGAACAGACCCCCCAGGCTCAGTTAAAGACACCACTCACTCTGCATTACAAAAAACCTGGGCAAGAACATGTTGATTCTCAAGAGGACCAATGGCCAGAATATGGCCTCCCCCTAGTTATGTAGCTTCGGAAGCTGAGGCTGACCCGCGGGCCACTCAAGCCCATCCAATTAATTCAAGAGTGGCCACAAGAACCCTTGAAGCACCTTCCAATTTTAAAGCCACTCTGCAATCTCAGTCCAATCTCCACCAAGACACGGAAGGGTTTAATCAACTTAACCCTTGTGAGCAAGGAAAATTACAGATGTTAGATGCGAGAATACGAGTTGTAGAAGGTAGTAGCTACAACATCGGAGTAGCTGCAAATCTTTTCCTTGTTCCTGATGTAGTTATACCTCCAAAGTTTAAAGTGCCAAAGTTTGATAGGTACAAAGGAACCACCTGTCCAAAAAGTCATCTAACCATGTATTGTAGGAAGATGGCATCACATGCTCATGATGACAAGTTGCTGATTCATTTCTTCCAAGAAAGTTTAACCGGGGAAACTTCAAGTTGGTACATGCACCTTGAGCGTTCCCATATCCGTTGCTGGAAGGATTTGGCCGATGCTTTCCTTAAACAGTACAAATACAATAGCGACATGGCACCAAACCGATGGGAATTGCAAAGCATGTCAAAAAAGGATCAAGAGTCATTCAAGGAGTATGCTCAAAGATGGAGAGAATTAGCAGCTCAAGTGGCACCCCAATTGTCTGATAAAGAAATGGTAGTATTGTTTATTGATACACTACGGGCACCTTTCTATGATAGGATGATTGGAAGCATCTCCTCAAATTTCTCTGACATAGTCATCATCGGAGAAAGAGTCGAGAATGGTCTGAAGAGTGGAAAGATTGCTCACATTCCTTCAGGAACGAACACTGCAAAGAAACCCTCAACTGGATCAGGGAAGAAGAAGGAAGGAGAAGCCAATGCAGTAACATTTCAACCTCCTAGGGGCCCCATCTTTCAACCTCCTCATCTCCAACCAACCTACAACCCCCCTCATATGCCTTACCCACATATCACCACCATCTCACAAAATCCATACCCTCAATCTCACCTTTCAATCCCATCCATTCCATCCAACTCACCCTCTATAAGACCACCTCAATTCAATCAACCATGGAACAAAAATCCAAACCCACAAAGCAACCCTAGCAACCAAGGTAGGAGTCCAGTCCAATTTGACCCAATCCCCATGTCTTACACAGAACTACTACCTCAACTTATCCAAAATTTCCTAGTAGTACCTCGCCCGATGAGACAAATAGAACCACATTATCCTAGGGGGTATGATCCAAATGCGAAATGTGATTATCATGCAGGTGCTATCGGTCATTCAACTAAAAATTTCCGAGCATTAAAATTCAAGGTGCAAGAGCTGATTAATGCAAAGTGGTTGAACTTCAAAGCGGACACTCCCAATGTTGGAAATAATTCTCTACCAAGGAATGAAGGGTCATCGTTTAACTTTATTGAAGATGACAGACCACCCTTGAGAAGTAAGGTAGAAGATGTCAAAACCCCATTAAATTTCATCTTTGTTGAGATGCATAAGTTCGGTATGGTCAGGGAAAATTTTGAAGAGAATGATAGCTATGGATTACACCTGGGTGCAAATCACTCAATACAAGAGTGTGATGTCTTCAAGTTGATTCTGCAAGACCTAATGGACAAACAATTGGTTCAAGTGGGTTATCTCATAGGGGACAACAGTGTGTCGGTAGTTGACGATTCAACTTCAGGCTTACCAAGACCCTTGACTATCTATTATACCAGTACTCCTACCATTCCAACCTCGGGTAGGCCGAAACCTATCACAATTCAAATTCCAACAGCTTTTCCTTATAAAAGCAACAAAGCAGTACCTTGGACATATGGGTTCGAGGTGAGTATTGATGATACTGAAGGTGACTTAGAAAAAGATACTGATTTAGGGGATTATGAGATTACCAATATTGCCGGGGTCGGCGGTATGACTCGAACTGGTTGAATTTACACTGCCGAAGAGCTTAGAGTCAAACCGATGAATGAGACAAAAGGAAAAAGGAAAAGGAAGGCATGTGGTCGACCAGGAAGCTACAGAGAGGAAAGAACATAAAGGAGAACTATCAGAGGAAGAAGTGTATGAGTTTTTAAAGCTCGTGAAACAAAGTGAGTACACAGTGATTGATCAACTGAACCGATTTCTAGCTAAAATATCACTTCTATCCCTGATGATGAACTCAGAGCCTCACAGGAAAGCATTGTTAAAAATATTGAATGAGGCTCATGTCATCCATAATATATCAGTGGAAAAATTTGAAGGTATTGTTGATAATATCACCGCCAATAATTACCTTACTTTTACTAATGATGAGATACCAATGGAAGAAGCAGGACACAATAAGGCTTTACACATATTAGTGAAGTGCATGGACCATATTATGGCCAGAGTTTTAATCGATAATGGTTCCTCACTGAATGTAATGCCAAGAGCAACACTCACAAAACCATCATTTGACATGTCGCATATGAAACCGAGTACCATGGTAGTCCGAGCATTTGATGGATCTCGCAGAGAAGTGATAGGAGAGATAAGCCTACCTGTTCAGATTGGTCCAATTACTTTTGAAGTGACATTCCAAGTAATGGACATTACTCCTGCTTACAATTGCCTTCTGGGAAGACCATGGATTCTTTGTTCACGAGCTATACCATCCACACTCCTCCAGAAGCTGAAGTTCATCATCAATGATAATCTGATCATTGTCTCTGCTGAGGAGGATTTACTAGTGAGTAAACCTTCCTCTACCCCTTATATTGAAGCAGCTGAAGAGGCTCTTGAGACCTCATTTCAGGCACTTGAGATTGCGAATGCTAGTTATGTCAAGGAGGGAATGCCCATTACAAAGATCCAACCATCGAGTGCTTCTACAATGGTAACAAGAGTCATGCTTGAGAACGGGTATCAATATGGACATGGTTTGGGAAAATACGAGCAAGGTTTGAGCAAGCTACCAAGTCTGATAGAAAATAAAGATCGCTTTGGGTTAGGGTACAAACCTTCAAGAGCAGATAAGAAAAGGATTGCAGAGGAGAAAAGAGAGAAAAGACTGGCCAGGTTGGATGACAGAGAGCTCGAGACTGAAGGGGTCTCCATATATGATCTGAGGAAGACTTTTTGGAGTGTTGGATTTGAGTTTTCAAGCCCAATAGCGGTCGTGGAAGAGTACAGTCTGAAGGATGAGCATGTCAATTGGGTTCACGCTTGTCCACCAAACACAAGGCATGTCAATTGGGAAATTGTTGAGCTTCTTGTGATTTTTAATTCAGACATCAAGTAATTTTGTAATGCTAATCTTATTGCTCTGCCCAAGGCTTTAAGATTTTCTTTGTTTTGGGCGTACATGTTTCTTTTCAGTATATCATTAATAAAATGAATTTTGAATTTCTGAAATACTAGTCTCCCTTTTCTACTTGTATTCTTTACCTTGTTAGAATTTTTGTTCATTTCCCTCTTTCCATTCCTAAATGATGCAGATCTAAAAATAGCACATTTGAAGATGAAAATAATGCTAGTATCACATCAAGTAGCTTTGATCTACCCATTATCAGGCTAATGAGGAGGATGATAATGATTCAGAACCATCCACTGAACTGTTGCGATTGATGGAGGAAGAGGCCAGAGAAATACAACCTCATAAGGAACCGATTGAGATGATTAATTTGGGGACCAATGAGGAGAAAAAAGAAGTCAAAATTGGCACACTCATGAAAGAGGAAGGGTGTTGCAAGTTGATAAAGCTCTTGCATGATTTTAAAGATGTCTTTTCATGGTCATATCAGGATATGCCAGGCCTCGACACCAATATAGTAGAGCATAAACTACCGTTAAAGGCAGAATATCCCCCAATTAAGCAGAAGTTAAGGGGAATGAAGCCAGAAATGTCCTTAAAGATCAGAGAGGAGGTTAGGAAGCAACTCGACGTTAGTTTTCTTACTGTTTCAAAATACCCCCAATGGATTGCCAATGTAGTTCCAGTCCCTAAGAAAGATGGGAAGGTCCGAATGTGTGTTGACTACCGAGACCTAAATAGGGCTAGCCCTAAGGATGATTTTCCCTTACCTCACATTGACATACTGGTAGACAATACAGCTCAACATTCCTTCTTCTCTTTTATGGACGATTTCTCGGGTTACAATCAGATCAAGATGGCTGAAGAAGACATGGAAAATACCACATTTATCACACCTTGGGGCACATTTTTCTACAAGGTTATGCCATTTGGATTGAAGAATGTCGGGGCTACTTATTAAAGGGCAATGGTGACCTTATTCCATGACATGATGCATAAGGAGATTGAAGTCTGTGTAGATGACATGATTGCCAAGTCAAAAAATAAGGAAGATCATATTGTTCATTTACAGAAATTGTTTGAGCGATTAAGAAAGTTCAAGTTGAGGTTGAACCCAGCTAAATGTACGTTTGGAGTAAAGTCTGGCAAGTTATTGGGATTTACAATTAGTCAAAAGGGGATTGAAGTGGATCCTGAAAAAGTTCGAGCTATTCTTGAAATGCCTTCTCCCAGCACAGAAAAGGAAGTTCGAGGATTTCTTGGAAGGATAAATTATATTGCTCGATTTATATCCCAGTTGACAGCTACATGTGAGCCAATCTTCAAGTTGTTGCGTAAGAATCAACCAATGAAATGGAATGACGATTGCCAGGAAGCCTTTTGAGAAGATCAAGTAGTATTTGCAAAGTCCCCCAGTCTTGGTACCACCAATCCCTGGAAAGCCTCTCATTATGTACTTGACAGTGCTTGATAAGTCTATGGGTTGTATGTTAGGCCAACGAGACGAGTCTGGAAGAAAGGAACAAGCCATTTACTACTTAAGCAAGAAGTTAACCAATTATGAGGTCAATTACTCATTGTCGGAACGAACTTGTTGTGCTCTTGCCTGGGCCGCCCGTCGCTTAAGACAATATATGCTGAGTCACACAACTTGGTTAGTGTCTAAAATGGATCCAATCAAGTACATTTTTGAAAAACCCGCTCTAACAGGAACGATTGCCCGTTGGCAAGTCCTCTTATCAGAGTATGATATTGTATATGTTACCCAAAAGGAAATCAAAGGAAGTGTTCTGGCAGATTACTTGTCACATCAACCCGTGGAAGATTATGAGTCAATGCAATGCAGCTTCCCTGACGAAGACATAATGGCATCTTTGGTGAGGAGAAACTGTCAATGAAAGAAAGATGGACGATGTTATTTGATGGTGCTTCCAACGTATTGGGGCATGGGATTGGAGCTATACTAATTTCCCCAGAAAAGTAGTACGTCCCAGTCACAGCCCGACTATGCTTTGATTGCACAAACAATGTGGCAGAATATGAAGAGTGTGTACTAGGAATCGAAGCGGCTATAGAATCAAAGGTCAAAATCCTCGACATATATGGTGATTTGGCTTTGGTCATCCATCAGCTAAGAGGAGAATGGGAGACTCGAGATTCAAAATTAATTCCTTACCAGTCCTATATTAAGGAATTAATAAAACAGTTAGAAGAAGTAACCTTTGATCATATCCCCCGAGAGGAAAATTTGTTGACAGATGCACTGGCCACTTTGTCGTCCATGTTCACACTGAGTCAGGAAGAAGACATGCCACTTATAAAGATCCAGCGTCGTGATCATCCGGCGCATTGTCATTCCATCGAAGCAGAACCAGATGGAAAACCTTGGTACCATGATATCAAGAATTTTATCAAGAGAAGAGAGTATCCGTTGGGTGCTTAGGAGAACGAAAAGAGAACTTTGAGAAGATTGGCAATGAGCTTCTTTCTAAATGGAGAAGTATTGTATAAAAAAATCATGATATGGTGCTCCTTAGATGCGTTGATGCTACTCAAGCCATAAAAATCATCAAGGAAGTGCATGAAGGATCTTTTGGAACTTATGCGAATGGACATGCAATGGCAAGAAAGATCTTGAGGACCGGTTACTACTGGTTGACCATGGAGTCTGACTGCTTTAACCATGTGAAGAAATGCCATAAATGCCAGACATATGCTGATAATATTAATGCTCCACCAACATCATTAAATGTTCTATCATCGCCTTGGCCATTTTCGATGTGGGGAATGGACGTCATAGGTCCCATTGAACCTAAGGCATCAAATGGACACCGCTTTATTTTGGTTGCAATTGATTACTTCACTAAATGGGTTGAAGCAGCTTCCTACGCGCATGTAACCCAAAATGTGGTAGTAAGGTTCATAAAAAAGGAGTTAATGTGCCGTTATGGTCTACCAAATCAACTTATCATAGACAATGCGACCAATTTAAACAACAAAATGATGACTGAGTTATGTGAAGAATTCAAGATTAAACATCATAATTCTTCCCCATATCGGCCAAAGATGAATGGGGCAGTTGAAGCAGCCAATAAGAACATTAAGAAAATCATTCAAAAGATGGTGGTGACTTACAAAGACTGGCATGAAATGCTTCCGTTTGCTTTGCATGGATATCGTACTTCGGTTCGCACCTCAATTGGGGCAACACCATTTTCCTTAGTATATGGGATGGAGGTTGTCTTACCTATTGAGGTCGAAATACCTTCCTTGAGGGTATTAATGGAAACGAAGTTAAATGAAGCAGAATGAGTCCAAACCCGTTTTGACCAATTAAACCTCATTGAAGGAAAAATACTGAATGCAATTTGTCATGGCCAACTATATCAGAGAAGACTAAAGAAATCATTTGAAAAGAAAGTGCATCATCGAGAGTTTCAAGAAGGAGATTTAGTACTCAAGAAAATTTTTCCAATTCATAAAGATCATATGGGAAAATGGGCTCCAAATTATTAAGGGCCATATGTAGTCAAGAAAGCTTTCTCCGGAGGAGCCTTGATCCTTATAAAAATGGATGGCAAAGATCTCTTACACCCTGTGAACTCAGATGCAGTAAAAAAATACTATGCATAAATAAAAAAGGGAGCTCGCTAGATTGAAAACCTCAAAAAATGATCTAGGAAAAAGTTAGAGCAATTAAAAAAAAAAAAGCTTGCTAGATCAAAAACCTCAAAAAAGATCTAGACAAAAGTTAGGGCAATCGAAAAAAAAGCTCGCTAGATCGAAAATCTCAAAAAAAACGATCTAGGAAAAAGTTAGAGCAATAAAAAATGCTCGCTAGATTGAAAACCTATAAGGCAATCTAAGCAAAAGTTAGAGTGATCCGCTAGATTGAAAACTCGAAAAGAGCGATCTAGGAAAAAATTAGGGTCAAATAAAATGATCACTAGACTGAAAACCTGGATAGGCGGTCTAGAAGATGAACGAGCACAAAGAATGCATCAGAATTTACAAACTGGGGCAATTGAACAGTTACAAACTGGGGAAAGAGTTGCATCGAATGATAGACTGGGGAAATTGAAGAGTTGAATGTGAAAATTAGGACAAGTTATGGATTGACAGTTACAATCTGAGGGAAACATTGTGACAAACGAATAACTGGGGCAATTTCATCTTTTCTCTGAAGCTTATTAATGGGTTACTGAGGTTATTGAAGTGTGATTCTAGCATTACTCATTGGAAAAACGGTCCTGAATAAAGTTCTGCTACTCATAGCATCCTTCTGTAAATATTTTTCATTTTCTAAACTTCACTCAATGTATATACCATTCCTTCCTTGCCAAATATTATTGTCTTCGACAATCACTTTGTTCAATAAAAGACCATGACTTTCCTCTCACCACCTAACCTCACAACATTTAATAGTGATATACCGAAAGGAAATATATGTTGATATTAAAATAACAGCATTACAATTATTTGTGTGTTAAATATTGCAGTAAGCTTAACGAGGACCCAATAAAAGTTGCGTGTGGTGGAAAGTGAGAATATTGCTCTAACTCGTTCAATCTTCATGGTAGACTAAAAGTAACTCAAACACAGACCAAACAAGGAGACACTTGAATTTCAAATGGGGTCAAATTAAATCAAGAAATCTCACTCATTCTTGGATCTTGGAAAAGCGAGCTCACGAGGAATAGTAATCTTATTTTAACATCACAAAAGTCATCTAATAAAATCACAATAGTTTTGACCATCATGCATCATCATTGAATTGTATCATCAAAGCATTTAGTATCATGCACTCTTGCATCATCATCATTAATAAACTATCTCAAGCCTATGTTTAAGGGTCCACGTACCCACCTCATCATAAGGGTCCACACACCCTCTGCATTCCTAGGGTCCACGCACCCTCTGCATTCCAAGGGTCCACACATCCATTTGATTTCAAGGGTTCACGCACCCACCTCATCACAAGGGTCCACACACCCTCTGCATTCTAAGGGTCCATGCACCCATTTCATTCCAAGGGTCCACGTACCCACCTCTGCATTCCAAGGGTCCACGCACCCACCACTTCATTCCAAGCGTCCACGCACCCTCTGCATCCCAAGGGTCCACACACCCACCTCATCACAAGGGTCTACGCACCCTCTGCATTCTAAGGGTCCACACACCCATTTCATTCCAAGGGTCCACGTACCCACCTCTGCATTCTAAGGATTCACGCACCCATTTCATTCCAAGGGTCCACGCACCCACCTCTGCATTCCAAGGGTCCACGCACCCACCACTTCATTCCAAGAGTCCACGCACCCTCTGCATTCCAAGGATCCACGTACCCACCTCATCATAAGGGTCCACGCACCCTCTGCATTCTAAGGATCCACGCACCCATTTCATTCCAAGGCTCCACGCACCCACCTCTGCATTCCAAGGCTCCACGCACCCACCACTTCATCCCAAAGGTCCACGCACCCTCTGCATCCCAAGGGTCCACAAACCCACCTCATCACAAGGGTCTACGCACCCTCTGCATTCTAAGGGTCCACACACCCATTTCATTCCAAGGGTCCACGTACCCACCTCTGCATTCTAAGGATCCACGCACCCATTTCATTCCAAGGGTCCACGCACCTACATCTGCATTCCAAGGGTCCACACACCTACCACTTCATTCCAAGAGTCCACGCACCCTTTGCATTCCAAGGGTCCACGTACCCACCTCATCATAAGGGTCCACGCACCCTCTGCATTCTAAGGGTCCACGCACCCATTTCATTCCAAGGGTCCACGTACCCACCTCTGCATTCTAAGGATCCACGCACCCATTTCATTCCAAGGGTCGATGCACTCATCACTTCATTCCAAGGATCCATGCACCCTATGCATTCCGAGGGTCCATGCACCCTATGCATTCCGAGGGTCCATACACCCACCACTTCATTCCAAGGGTCCATGCACCCTCTTCATTCCAAGGGTCCCCCCACTTCATCACAAGGGTCAACGCACCTATTTCTTTCCAAGGGTCCACGCATCCTTTGCATCTCAACGGTCCACGCACCTTCTGCATTCCAAGGGTCCACGCACCCTCTTCATTCCAAGAGTCCACGCACCCATTTCATCACAAAGGTCCACACACCCATTTCATTCCAAGGGTTCACGTACCCACCTCATGGCAAGGGTCCACGCACCTTCTCAATTCCAAGGATCCACGTACCTACTTCATTCTAAGAGTCCATGCACCCACTCCTTTCAAAGGGTCCTTGCACCTCTAGATTATCAGTATCCATATATGTTCTAAACCCCAAGATCATCAAAATTTTGCGTTCATTGTGCAAAATATCTCTTTCCAATGTTCATAACTTGCACAAACATTTTTGTCAAAAATGGACTCAGAGGAATTTTTTATTTTACTATATTATTATTTATTTTTTACCATAGACAAAATTAATTCACTTCTTTTCAAATTTCTTATAATAATAATATGAAAAACTTTGTTATTCTTATTATTTGATAAGAAACTTGTAAAGAGGGGCAACTGTGAATAACTAATTTTGTCCATATTTATAAAAATTTTAAAAAAATAAAAAATAATAAAAGATAAAAAATTGATTAATAAAATTTAATAAGACAATAAGGATAAGGGAGTTATCTTTTCTGATAGGTAGGGGATAGTGGCTGTCAGTTTTTGTTTAGTGGGATAGTGGAAGAGTAGTTAACAGGAAGTGTAGTTAACAGGAAGTGGGTCAGTGGAAGAGCAGTGGGAAGTGGGAGAGTGATTATGGTGAGTGGGGTAGTGGTAGAGTACTTTCAGGTAACGAGAAAGGCATATAAATAAGGAGAACGTATCAGAAAAAGGACACCTACGCTATACACAGATACACACCTACACGAGAAAGAGCACTAGACAGAGGACGCCATACATAGCAAGGAGAGAATAACAAGGGAGGGCAAATCAGATCCAAGCTTCGAAACTAGGTAATATCTTTATCCTGTTTTGTGGCTTGTTTCCCCAATTCCCAATTCTGACATATAAAATATGTCCCATAATGTTCATTCGTTGTCCTATGTTTGTTTTGCCTCATGTTTATAGAATCTATTCCCTGATATGTCATATGTTTCCTTGTTGTTTGATTTTTAATATGACGATACATGTTCCCGATTTCCAAAACTGATACGTGAAATCCCCTAAAATCCTAATCAGTTTAAAATTAAATTTGTGAATCCTGATTGAATACTATTTTTCTTTCATATGAGGGGTCAAGCAGTGTTAATTGAGTGGTTGATCCACCTTTGACACCGTTTGATTTGTAAGGGTTTATTGAGTAGCGATTTGCTACCTTGAACCCTATGCATTTCCTTTCAAAAATTTAAAAAGGCAAAAAAAAAAAAATTTCTAATTTTTCCTAAATAAATTTTTAGGTCTTCTTTATCGTTTATTTCATAAAATAAATAAATAAATTTTTTAACTTACATATTAACAACATAAATCAATAAAAATATTTTTATTTGGGTGAATTAATTTTTTCAAAGTTAATGGTATCCGTACATAATTAATTAGAAGGTAATCATTTTAATGGACCTCGTAGGGTGCTAGTATCTTCTCTATACGTAAATAACTCCCGAACCCAAACTGGTTTTAAAGATCATAATTTTTAAGTTTTTTTTTAAATTTTATTTAATAAATTTTGGTGGCGACTCCTCTGTTTTTTTTTTAATTAAAAGCTTTCATTTATCATCCTGTCGTGATTTCGGTTGCGACAATCATCATGCTAGTTGTACAATTAATATTATATACCGTGAAACATGTGCAAGATAAACGTATAGTTTTAAAAAAAATTAATACAATATATATATATATATAATTATTTATTCAATATAATTAATAATTTTCTAATATTTATAATGAATTCAGATTTTAATTGTTTTTATATCAAACTTTGTTTGTAGCCCGTTATTAAAATGATCTAATCATGAAAAACTCAAATAGTTTTAAGTCTTAACTTTGCTAACATTCAAAAATTAATCTTATTTCAATTAATTATGAAAGATAATTTTATTTTAAAAATTTGTTCTTAATTTATTATGTGAATTTTTATTATAATTGTTTTTTATCTCTTAATTTATTTTAAAACATATTATTTATTTTTAAATAAAAAATATAAACATGTATTTTTTTATTAATTTATTTAACAATGCTTGCATATATATGATATGTAATTTAACTTTTAATATATCTAATTTAACTTTTATCGGTTGAAAGGAAAGAATAATCACGTATTATGCTATTAACGGAAATAAATATATATTATAAATATATTTGATAAGATATTTAAATTAGTTGAAAATTTAAATTATTAACTAAAAATTTTATTAAAAATTAATATTATTTGATAAAATAATTTATTTTAGTAATTATTAATTTTTTTCAAATGATTATTAGTATTGATGTTTTTCATTCCTAACAAAAATATTTTATTTATTTTATTTTTAATATATTTTATAATTTAATATATTTTATAATTTAATATTTTATTTTTATAAATTTAATATTATTTTTTTATAATAATATTATTAATTTTGATATGTTTATTTGATATTATTATAAAATATTATATTTTAAATCATTATTTTAATATATATTATTATTTTAATTATTATATTATTTATTTTATTAAAAATATTAAAATTTTTGATAAAAAATTGAAAAAATATTTACTTTTAAAATTCATTTATGTAGAAATTAAAAATACAAAATTTTATATTATAAAATTAAAATTTTATTTAATTAAATTTTATATTTTTTATTAAAAAATAACATACTTACTGTTTAATATTTTTATTAATTATTTTATATTTATCAACTATATCAAAAATTAATTTTATTAAATATTTTAAATTTAGTTTGCAACTTTTATCTGTTTTTTTTTTTTCAGTTTTAAATTTTCACCTTTTCACTAACTTCTAAACTTTTAACTAACATTGTATGTTGTTCAGTGCATGCTATCTAAATTCAATCGAAGTTTATAATCAACGTAATTAAGAATTAAACAAAAATATAGAAAAATGAATGGAAGTAATGGGCAGAAGCTGTTGCCAACTTAACCGTCAATTGCAATTTTTAACCAAAAATATAAAAGAATTTTAAAATTTAAATTTAAATATATTATTTAAAATATATATTTAGTGAGAAAAGGTATCTGATTTAATAAAAAATGTATTAGCTCCAAAAATTATTTTCATTTAAATATGAAAACGGATATTTTTTTAAAAGCATTGTCAAAATGATATTCTATTAATTAAAAAAATTATAAAATTATAAAAATTAAATTAAAGTATTAAAGATTTTGTATATTATTATTATTATTTATCCATAAAACAGTCCTTTAAATAAATTTTTGTTAATCTTTTTATTATATTTATTCTTTTATATTTAATATACAAAATTTATAAAATAATTTTTTTTAAAGATAATAAGGTTCAGAATCTAAATTTTTTTAGATTAAATATATTATGTAATATCTTCTTTAAAGTAAATATTAAATAATAAATTTTACAATATATTTAAATATTAAATAATAATCAAGAATTAAATATATTACGTAACCTTCAAAAAATTTTATGGTAAACTTTATAATTTATGAATTACTAATTATAATAGAGAAAATAAAGAAAAAAATTGAAATTTACAAAAATTAAATTTTTTAAAAATAATAAAAATATTTTTAAATTGAAATAATATGAGATGAAATATAGGTAGGTCAAAATAAAAATGTTAAATTTTTTTAAAAAACTTAAAATTTACTAATAATTACTAAAATATTAATAAAAAAAATTAGGAACAAATAAAATGTGGAAACTTTGCTGTAAATGTCTAGAGAATTTAAGAAAGAATCCTAGTTTTAGAACTAAATTATCCTAAAATATATGTAAATGTCTTAAAAATGTTTGGAAAAAAATAATTAAAGATTAAAAATCTTAAAAACGAAGTTTAAAAACTTTTTTAAATTATTTTTTTAAAATTGACTAAAAAGTACATGATGCTAGTAGGCACCTGTAACTTGCTTAACTTTAAACATGTTTTTCTAAATGATTGGAAAGAGAAAGTGACGTGTCATCATAATTCCTATAAGTTATCATGCATTAATGCATTAAAAAATAAACATTTATGAAGAGAAAAAAATTAATTATGGTTAAGCTAAGTTAAGTATGGTTAAATTAAAATTTAATTATTATTAGGTTACATTAATTATAATTAAGTTAATATAGTCATGGTTAAACTTATAATATAAGGTTTCATGATTTAAAATTAATTATAAAAAAGAAATTATAAATAAAACTCCTATTTTATCT
Source organism: Canavalia gladiata (assembly GCA_037954105.1). Taxonomy (NCBI): domain Eukaryota; kingdom Viridiplantae; phylum Streptophyta; class Magnoliopsida; order Fabales; family Fabaceae; genus Canavalia; species Canavalia gladiata. The sequence goes on from CM075663.1 coordinate 30,649,594, forward strand.
TTGGTTAAAAATTAAATGCCTAATTAACCTAAGGTGACTAAATTTGATGAGCTACCATATCCAAACACTTATCCAAATCTCTAAAATAAACCTTCCATCTCCAAACTTCCCTAAGTCAAAATCTAATTAAGTTTAAGATTTTATTTTTGAAGTTAAGCTCAAGCACTAAGCAAGCAAGCCTTTTCCTTGTTTCTCTTGAAGAAATTTCATTTGGGACCATCAAGGAGGTGATTCTTCATCACTGAATCCATCAAGTTTCCATTTTAAGGCTTCAACACGTAGGATGTTCTATTCATAAATTTTTCTAAGTACTTTTGTTAAGTATTCTTACCTAATCATTTTCATCTTTGTGGATCTTTTCTCTAAACTTCAAGATCCAACACCCTTGAGTATTAGTTGGTTTAAAACTTCCCTAGACTCTTAAAATAAGATTTTATACTTTTAAAATAAATTTTAAGAGTCTAAAATAAGCTTTAATTCCTTAGATTTCTTAACCATTTTAATCGATTAAATCTTCTTCAAAATAATTTTAAAGGTTTTAGGTAGATTAGAGAAGTATTAAATAGGTCTTGAAATATTCTCAAGTGATGGTAGACTTTGATTTTGAGAAGATATTGAAAGTCTTGTCTCATTTGAGCTTAAAATTTCTATGTAATGTTTATCTCTTCCAAAAGTTCAAAATTGTTACTTTTCTCATACTAAGATAAAATTTTGACCTTTCATACTTAAAAGTCTTAGATCTGGACTTTTATGGATATAAGCCTAAACTTTAAAGAGCAAGACGTAAAGATTAAATTTGGAAGGTTAAACATTAGACCTTTATGACAAAGTGGTGAGGATTAGGAATTAAGGACTTAAGTGGGGGAAGAAAAGTCCCAAAATTTTTCCCAAGGAAAAAGACATGGACTTAAGTCAAGATCCAAGGTTAATACATAATTCAATCATAGATCTAAGAGTTATGATGGTGGAAGTTAATAAAAGTGGCACTTTGAGAAAGAACAAGCCATTAAGTCATGACCATATGATGGACAATAAAAGGCTTAAAATTTTCAACTCATGATAATTTGTAATCTCAATAATTATTAGTAAATAAGATCACACATAAATTTAGAAAGAAAAATTTAATTAAGAGACCTTGGTGAGTTGTTATGATCATTCAGCCAAACTCGAAAGTTAGGGAAAGGAAGATTAAAAAAAAATCTAAAATTAATTAGTTAACCCTTATAAAATAAGACATTAAGAAAAATAAACATTTCGGGACAAGAAATACAATTTAGTGACCTCCTAAATTCACATGATCCATTTGGCCATGACTGGAAAAAAAAAAGAGGTATTGGTGTAAACACCCAATTATGTCCGAGGTCCATTTTAAGGTAATTAACGGATAAACTAAAATTAAAAATTCCAAAAAGTTCAAAATACATAAGGAAACATAATTAAACAAAAAACAGAAGAAAAATAATAATTAAAGATTAAAAAAACTTAAAATAAAAAAAGAAAATAAACTAAAAAGAATATAAAAATCAGAAAAAGAAATTAAACTAAAAGAATATAAAATCATAAAATTTTCAAATTATAAATAATACCAAAATAAAAGCCTATAAAAATCAGCAAAATAAGAAATAAAAAAAAATAATAAATCTGGAAAAAAATAGAAATTAATACTAATTGAAATAAAAATAAATTCAAAATGAAAAAAAAGAGAGAAAATCAAAATGAATTGCAAAAAATAATAATAATCGTGAAAAAGAAAATAAAAATCAAAAATCAAAAATGGAAAAACTGAAAAAAAAACGATTCTGAACGAAAAAGAGAACTGAGGAGGGCTAGAGTTTTTTCTCTGGGGGGAAGGTTCTCAGGGAGGGAACTCCCAAGAAGTGAGTATCGGGATAGCGATCTTGAAGGGAAGGAGAGGAGGCTTCCAAGGGGAGAACTTCTGAAGCAAAGAGGAAGAGGTCAAAGGCTGAAAAAGAAAGGGGAAAGGATCTTAAACCCGCCAAGATCCTGAGGCTTGAGAGGCAAACAAAGAGGACGAAACAAAGTTCTCTGAACCGGAACCAAGAACCAGAATGCAGATCTTGATTTTGTTCTTGTTTCCAAAGCCATAAACCACAACAACTCCCCTTTAAAAATTCCAGGTAAGAACTTAAATTTTCAGTCTATCTTATATTGCTTTAGAACCCAATGAGTAAGGGTTGATGTTAATCTTGCTTGCTTGAACTCCGCTTCTGATTCAAATGTGATGTGCAAAACACCATAAATTAGGGCGAATGTATAGGAAATGGATCACACCCTGAGTCTTATTAAGTGAACTTTGGTCTCTTTCTTTTCTTTTTGGTAAAAATTTCCTTGTCTACAATCATTTGGTGTGTGCTATGATCATGCTTTATTGAGCAGATGCATCTGATTTGTGCTTGGTCCCAGACATAGTAATCCCTCCCAAATTCAAGGTTCCAGAATTCGAGAAGTATCAAGGAACTAGCTACCCGAAGAGCCACCTGGCCATGTACTGCAAGAAGATGTCTCCTTGCATGCACGATGATAAGCTGCTTGTCCATTTCTTTCAAGACAGCTTAACTGGGGCTGCTGCCAACTGGTACACTCAATTAGAGCGGACACATATCCGTTCATGGAGAGATCTGGCTGAGGCCTTCCTCAAACAATATCAGTACAACATGGAGATGGCTCCCGATCGAACCCAACTCCAAAACATGGCCAAGAAAGGAGACGAGACCTTCAAGTAGTATGCTCAAAGATGGAGGGAGTTAGCCGCTCAAGTACAACCTCCCCTCTCCGAAAAAGAGCTGGTCAGCACGTTCATTGACACACTCCAAGATCCTTTCTATGACAAGATGATTGGCAGTGTGACTCCTAGCTTCTCTGATGTCGTCATCATTGGAGAAAGGATCGAGGGTGGCATGCGTCGAGGAAGGATCATGCACAACGCCATAAGGACAGTTGATGCCTCTACAGAAAAGAAGAGGACAGGTGAAGCTTATAATGTAGCTTCTGGTCAAGGATAGTATACACCTCCGATGGCACTTTATGGACCAACTAGCTACCAACCATCACCATACACACCTCATATACCATACCCCTACATCGCCACTGCCTACCAAACACCCTACCATCCACCTACTTACAATTACCCAACGCAAATCTGATCGTGCACACCATACACGGTCCAAACACAAGCCATGAGCTCAAATTCTAGCCAAAGTCAAAAGAAGGAAAAGGATCCTGTCTAGTTTGATCTCATTCCAATGACCTACACTGAGCTGCTTCCTTAGCTAATCCAGAATTCCCTTGTGGTCCCATACCCGCTGAAACCTCAAGAACCACCATACCCTAAATGCTATGATGCCAATGCCATATGTGGCTACCATGCAGGGTACATTGGTCATTCGACAGAAAACTGCCAGGTCCTGAAATGTAAGGTGCAGAGCCTGATTAATGCTAAACGGCTAAATTTTGGGAAGATCGTTCCTAACCCAGTGCGAAATCATGAGAGCTCGTCAACTTGCTAAGAAAATAGGAGCAACACAATAAACCACCTTGCGCAAGTCAAGCTATCGAGGAAGACCATCCAAAATTGTCATATTTTTCAAAATCAATCTTTGTAAATAAATCTCAACGAATAATACAAATTTACATTTTTCATGTTTCTTGAGCACGTGCCTTACATTTTTGGCTTAACTTCTAAAATTTTCATTCCTTTTCATCATTCAACCCACTTCTTATTCCTATACCCAAACAATAAATACCAATTGGTGATAATGCCACTGTTGAAATAAATAATCTTGAACGTCTAATTAATCAAGCTTAAAAGAGAAAAGCCCAATGAGGAAGCAAAATAAACAACCAAGGATTCTAGATCACCATTCAAAGTAAACAAAACATCCCGCTGGAATCAAGTTCAAATCCAGGAAAAATTAGGGATGCAAGATAAGATCCGCTAAATTAGAAGCCAAAATGATCCCGGCAAGATCGATATTTGACTATATAGAATTCAAGAAAAAGAGAAATCCTATTGGATTAAAATCCAAAAATAATCCAGGCAAAAGCAGGGTTAAAATTTAAAATAATGATCGACAAAGTCATGATCAGAAAAGATCTTGCCGGTTTCCAACAACAATTCAGGCAAGATTAGGATCAAACAAAAGCCCACTAGGTCGACAATCCTCAAAAACAACCTAGGAAAAATTAGGGCACGATCGAACAAAAGCCCGCTAGGTTGACAAACTCTCAAAGATGACCTAGGCAAAAGTTAGGGCATGATCGAACAAAAGCTCGCTAGGTCGACAATCATCAAAGAAGACCTAGGCAAAAGTTAGGGCACACAATCAAGAGCTCGCTAGGTCGACAAACAATCAAAGACGACCTAGGCAAAAGTTAGGGCATAATCAAACAGAAGCCTGCTAGGTCAACAATCAAGAACGACCTAGGCAAAAGTTAGGGCACAATCAAGCAGAAGGCCCGCTAGGTTGAAAACCCTCAAAGGGCGGCCTAGGAAAAAGTTAGGACACGATCGAACAAAAGCCCGCTAGGTCGACAATCATCAAAGAAGACCTAGGCAAAAGTTAGGGTACACAATCAAGAGCCCGCTAGGTTGAAAACCTGTAAGGGCGACCTTGGCAAAAGTTAGGGCAATACAAAAGACCTGCTGGGTTAAAAACTCAAAAGAACAACCCAGGAAAAATTAAGGTCAATCTAGGAATCCCAAGACAACATGACATCTTTGCACCTCATATCTTCCTAAAACAGGGGAAAATTTTTTCCATTTCTCATGTTTAATTAATTCGACAATCAAGATTATGAAAAGCGGCACTAGCATTTTTCATCAAAAGGTGCCATTTGGACGATCGAACCCACACCTTTTGTCATCCTTTCCTTTCAAATACACTACCTTAAAACATACAGCCTCAAAATCCTCTATCTCTTAACCAGCCAAAATCCATATGTACACCCCAAAGTGCACATGCCAAGGAAATGAGAAAAATACAAAAACAAAAGAGATTAATTTTGAAAAGTCATGACAAGTCGGATGAATCCTCCACCATTGCAACATGACAGGTTCGTTTCCAAAGGAATCATCGTCCTACCAGCCACGATGTCACCAAAGAAGGAGTGTGTCTTATTCAATACTGCTAACCGTCGTTGGGTCTCGAAGATCCTAGAAAAGAAGGTTCCAAAGTTGATCAAGAAGCCAAGAGATTGACCAAAACGCCGAACGTAAGTCAGTCTAGCTCGTCCTAATTTTTTGATTCTTGTCATACCAACTAGGGGGTTGTCGAGGAAGGATGCGTAAAAAAAATCAAGAGAAACAAATATTTCACACCATTCCATGATTTGCATAGCATTTGTTTCATCAAGTAAATATTTCAAGCATCAAAATAAGAACCACATCACGGCATGCATTCATCCCACAACATCCATTTCATCCAATAATTATTTCAAACATCAAAGAAGTGTTGATAAGATTAAAACATTACATCCTTTCTATTCAAGAATCACAAACATCACATCTTTAATCATTCAAGTATCGCAATAAGTATTCATCCATTTAAGCATTTCATAACTCATTTTTCAAAAAATCCTTAAGAAATACTAAATTTTCCGAATCAATCATAATTAAAACCGAGTCAAGCTCAAACTGGGGCAAAAGTCTGCGCACAACAATTTAATTTGAGGTCATCCTCAAATTCTAAAACAAGTTCAAACTGGGGAAAACGCTTGCCCACACAAAAATACAATGTGAGATTATGGATCAAGTCCAAACTGGGGCAAATGCCTGCCTACAAAATATCAAATTGCAATCATCCACAAACTCAGAGTCAAGCTCAAAATTGGGGCAAGCTTTTGCCTATAAAGGTCAAGTTGAGGCGATCCTCAATTCCAAAATTTTCAAAAATGGGGCAAACGATTGCCCAGAAGAATTCAAGTCGAGGCCATCCTTAATTCCTCTAAATCAAGTCCAAACTGGGGCAAAAGATTTCCCAACAAAATTCAATTTGAGGACATCCTCGGATTCAGGGTCGAGTCCAAATTGGGGCAAACGCTTGCCCACAAAAAATCAATTTGAGATCATCCTCAAATTTTTAGTCAAGTTCAAACTAGGGCAAACATTTGCCCAAAAAAATCCAAGTTGAGGTAATCCTCAATTCCTCAACTCCAATCAAGTTCAATAGGGCAAAGTTGTTCAGAAAAATTCAAGTCAAGCTCATTGAAACCTTCCAAACTGGGGCAAAACGTTGGCCCAAAATTCTTTTAAATCAAGACATCTCTCAGTTATCAAGAAATTTCCAGACTGGGGCAAAATGATTGCCTATGTCTCTTCAAGAAAATAACTATCAATCACAAGGTAGAATGCTTCATTCATTCCTGCTCATTGGCCTATGTTGTCAAGCCATATCATGCTTCATTCTTTCCCATTCATGGCCAATGTTGTCAAGCCATTGCATCATTTATTCCTGCTCACTGGCCTATGTTGTCAGGCCATAGCATGCTTCATTCTTTCGTATTCATGGTCTATGTTGTCAAGCCATTGCATCTTTAGTTCCCTGCTCACTGGCCTATGTTGTCAGGCCATAACATGCTTCATTCTTTCCTATTCATGGCCTATGTTATCAGGCCATTGCATCATTCATTCCTGCTCACTGGCCTATGTTGTCAGGCCATAGCATGCTTCATTCTTTCGCATTCATGGCCTATGTTGTCAGGTCATTGCATCATTGATTCCTGCTCACTGGCCTATGTTGTCAGGCCATAGCTTGATTCATTCTTTTCCATTAATGGCCTATGTTGTCAGGTCATTGCATCTTTAGTTCCCTGCTCATTGGCCTATGTTGTCAGGCCATTGCATCTTTAGTTTACTTCTCATTGGCCTATGTTGTCAGGCCACTATCTAGTTTAGATTTACTGCTTTCTGGCCTATGTTTTCAGGCCACCATCTAGTTTAGATTTACTGCTTTCAGGCCTGTGTTTCCATGCCACCATCTAGTTTAGACTTACTGCTCACTGGCCTATGTTGTCAGGCCATAGCATGCTTCCTTTTGCTTTCAGGCCTATGTTGTCAGGCCACCATCTAGTTTAGATTTACTGCTTTCAGGCCTATGTTTTCGGGCCACCATCTAGTTTAGATTTACTACCCTCAGCCAATGTTGTCAGGCCACTGCATTTTTAGAATTCCTGTTTTCGACCTATGATTGTCAGGCCCTCCATGCTTTAATTAACTATAGTTTTAGCATCTCAGCATATGAGGTCGAGCCTCGTATGTCTTGACTTCCACATCTTGTTATGCCACGATGTGATCCTATGCAGCAGATTCCACCGCTTTAGCACAAAGGGATTAACAAGGATCATTCAAAGATTACATAAGGTTATCAGGATACCTACCTCGAACATAATTTGTTTACGTCTTTACCCATTTCTTACCACGATAATATAGAGAGTACTTCTCACATTCTCTAATAAGAAAATGAGTAAAGAGGGGCAAACTGTAAACACCCATGTCGCAACCGTAATTCCGACGAGACGACGAACTCGCTAAAATTTTAAACATGGAATTTGTGATTATGTGGAGTCGCCACCAAATTTTTATTTGAGGGAAAATATTTGGAAAAAACCTTGACTCGAGGATGAGATTTCGGTTCGGGAGTCGGTTACAAGTGGGGAAGGTATTAGGCACCCCACTTGCCCGTTCCAAAGAACGGCACCCTTAATTGAGTGTGTGATTTTGAAAACTGTTTGGATCCCTTTAATGTGAAAAATAATTTGATGGAGGTTAGCCTGACAGGACTTGATCCTGCTCCTACGTATTCCCCGGTGCAATGGGAAACTCAAGGCTTACGTAGTTCTAGTCATGTTTTGAAAGCTTGACTTTCGAAAGTGTTTGAAATGTGCTCGAAAGCTTGACCTTCGGAGATACTTGGAAAGTAAAATTCAAAAACAGCTTGATTATTTTTTTGAAAAAAACTATTTTTAGAAGGGCGATCCTCATCCACATATGCACAGGGCCCAAAACAACTACGGCTGCACTTGGACCCATACGAATCTCTAAACAACGAACAGCAGAAAAAGCTACCAGTTCGTGCTTAGAGCTCGTCGCGTGAGATTAAGAATCGCAAAATAGGATTTTTATTTTTGAAGAACGATGAATAAAATGAGCAAGATACAAGTATTAGAAATTTTGGGGGAATTTACCAATTAAGGAATTTTATGAAAATACTTGATAATCTTGAATTCATGAATTATTTAGGAATTTTGAAGAATTCTTTTTAATTTCTGGAATTTTTCGTTAATTTCTAGAAATTTTGAAATTTTTATTAAATTCTGGAAATTTTGGACTTTTTATTAATTTTCTCAATTTCTATTTAATTTCTTGAATTTTTTATTAATTTCTGGAATTTTTGAATTTTTTATTATTTTCTGAATTTTTGTTTAATTTCTGGATTTTTTATTTAATTTCTGGTTTTAAATTTTTTATTAATTTCTGGAACTTTTGAATTTTTTATTATTTTCTGAATTTTTGTTTAATTTCTGGAAATTTTGAATTTTTTATTATTTTCTGGAATTTTTGAATTTTTTATTATTTTCTGAATTTTTGTTTAATTTCTGGAAATTTTGAATTTTTTATTATTTTCTGGAATTTTTGAATTTTTTATTAATTTTCTGGATTTTTATTTCATTTCTGGAAATTTTGAATTTTTTTAGTATTTTCTGGAATTTTTGTTTAATTTCTGGATTTTTTAAATTTTATTTCTGGAAATTTTGAATTTTTTTATTATTTTCTGGAATTTTTGAATTTTTTATTAATTTTCTGGATTTTTATTTCATTTCTGGAAATTTTGAATTTTTTTTATTATTTTCTGGAATTTTTGTTTAATTTCTGGATTTTTTAAATTTTATTAATTTTCTCAATTTCTATTTAATTTCTTGAATTTTTTATTAATTTCTGGAATTTTTGAATTTTTATTATTTTCTGAATTTTTATTTAATTTCTTGAATTTTTATTATTTTCTGAATTTTTTATTAATTTTCTATTTTCTGTAATTTTTTATTAATTTCTGATTTTCTGGAAATTTTTGTTATTTTTTTGAATTTCTGGAATTTTTTATTAATTCTGGAATTTCTGGAATTTTTATTATTTTGGGGGGTAAAATGGTAATTTACAGAACTTGAGGGGGCAGAATGAGCATTATTGAATTGTTTGGGGTATTTTGGTATTTTCTGGTTTTGGGGATAGAATGGGCAATATAGTAATTGTGCCTGACAAACGTGAGGGGAATTGAGATTTTTAAAACAAATAATGGCCTGGGGGATTCGAGCCCAAGACCTTGCAAAGGCTTTAAACTGGGATAGCCACTTGAGCTGATCTTCGGGGTTGTATCTTTAGTCTTCAGGACAATTATAACCACACCTGTATCATAAGTTATCACTTTTTAAAACAAATAAACAGCAACACCCTGGATTCCAACTCACAGCCTCCATGTAGGGGATGAATATCTCAACCATTAAGCTGACGTTGAACTTGAATCAGATATTTATAAATCAGTTTAATATTTGAAGGCCCTACAGCTGCTTTACGTTGAATAATGCATGGTACCTACCAAGCATGGAATCCTCCTACTCCATATGAATATTTTTGAGGAAGACTTAGCAGCTACGACGACGCACGTGATCATCATGGGGTAGTTATGTAGATTGACAATGCCCTTTGCTCATTGTAGATGAACGTATTAGCCATGAAAAGCATCTTAGTAATTGCTTCCCCATGTACCTAAGAATTGGAGCAGCGTTCAATAATGGTGTATTCTGGCCATATGGTTTGTTAGATCAGACTCCACGCTTAAAATCCAGCCACCTTCTAAATTGCCACGTTTGGTGTTTATACTCGTGGCTGATATTGGAAGCAGGCTAAGATCCAAGTATGCTGATCCCTGGATTCCGTCAAGGTTTGCTTGTGTACGTTATTTCATGAACCGCGACATACAACCCCTGCTTTTCTTCCTCTATATTTAAGGAATTGCTCTCTGTGATTAATAGGAGAAACAAGGGATCCCGCACTACCAACCCCTAGCTATATTGTTGGCTTGAGTCCCGGTTGGTCTTTGAATTACAGGGGCTTATAACGTTGAAGAATTACGCTACGAAAACAGCGTCGAAACAGAAAGAGTATAGCGACCAATTCTATAGGGTTTACCATATACTCTTCGATCAATTAAAACAATCGTACACATTCATCCGAAAGAATACAAATCTTGATCAACATATAAAATACAATTACTCTTCTATCGTAACAATGCGTCCATTCTATGGTTCTGGAAATTCAATTTTTGCATCGTTAATTATCGTAGAAGTTTCAATTCAAGGGTAAGATGAATTTAACTAACCTCTTCCGAATTCAGAGGGCTACTGTGCCTTTCGCTTTGCTTTCTTCAAGAATCCCCAACGATGATTGAGCCCCCCAGTTTCCCCTTCTTGATCAGGACTTCCTCACAGTAGTAGGCGTTGATTCTCTCAAGAATGAAAAAAACGTTTTTTTTTCTCCCTAGCATCTTCTATCCTCTTGGTGTTTTGAACGCGTCTCCAAAAAAAATCCCCCAACCTTTCTCTGCTCCCCCTTTTATAATCTTTCCCAAATCACTTTTTTCTTTTTTGTTTTTCCTTTTTTATAAAAACGTTTTTTTGTTTTTCTTCTTTTTGTTTCTTTTCTGTTTTTCTGTTTTTAATATTCTGTTTTTTTTTATTATTCTGTTTTAATATTCTGTTTTTTAATATTCTGTTTTAATTATTATTTTTTTTAATTTTGGTTTTATTGTTATTTTTTCATGTATGTATTTATATTTTTTCCAAAAAACTCTTTTCTTATTTTCTCATTATTTATTATATATGTTTTTATTATCGTCTATTTTTCTTAGTTTTAGTTTCTTGGTTAACTTTATAATTGGGGGCCTCGGACATAAATGGGTGTTTACAATTTGCCCCTCTTTACTCATTTTTCTACCAGATAATATGAGAATTAATTCTCTAAATTATTGGGATAGGAAATGAGTAAAGACGTGAACACTTTATGTCCGAGGCAGGCTTTTTGAAGAAAGTCCGAGAGTAACACTAGAAGCCTTGAGCTTAAAGTGAACTTCATGGATGCCTGGAGGGTGGCGGTTAAATGGTGTTGCCGGCTTTATGTGCCGATAGAGTTTAAATATGAAAGGTTTGATTGCATAACCTGACTAGGCTATGAATACTGTTGAAGTACAAGAAAAATGAGGTGAGAAGGGCCTATTTGAGGCAGGAGAGCATGTAAGAACTAAAATGTAAGATATGTACAAGGTGGCCTGACACTATAGGCCGGAGTGCAGAAAAGAAAACTTGAATGTGCAGAAAGGGAAACTTGATGGTGGCCTGACACTATAGGCCGTGATGCAGAAAACTAAACTTCATGAGGCCTGACAACATAGGCCATGATGCAGAAATGTAAACTTGATGGTGACCTGACACTATAGGCCATGATGCAGAAATTTAAACTTGATGGTGGCCTGACAACATAGGCCATAATGCAGAAGTTTAAACTTGATGGAAATCCCGTTGTTGACGGAAAAATGCAAATGAAATCCTGCTGTTGCCAGGATGAATGCGAACCTGCTTGACAGGTGAACGGAAATTAATCATGTTTGAAGTCCTGTTGTTGACAGGAGAATGCAAATGAGGTCCCGCTGTTGCCGGGAAGATGCAAATGAAATCCTGTTGTTGCCAAGATAAATGCAAACCTGCTTGACAGGTGGACAGAAAATAAACGTGCTTGAAGTCCTGTTGTTGACAGGAGAATGCAAATGAGATCCCGCTGTTGCCGGGAAAATGCAAATGAAATCCTGCTGTTGCCAGGGTAAATGCAAACCTGCTTGACAGGTGGTCAGAAAAATAAACGTGCTTGAAGTCCTGTTGTTGACAGGAGAATGCAGATGAGGTCCCGCTGTTGCCGGGAAAAATGCAAATGAAATCCTGCTGTTGCCAGGATAAATGCAAACCTGCTTGACAGGTGGTCAGAAAAATAAACGTGCTTGAAGTCCTGTTGTTGACAGGAGAATGCAGATGAGGTCCCGCTGTTGCCGGGAAGAATGCAAATGAAATCCTGCTGTTGCCAAGATAAATGCAAATGAAATCCTGCTTGACAGGATATGTGCAGAAAAATTTTGATGAGGCCTGACAACATAGGCCATGATGCAGAAAATTAAAGGTTGATGGCGGCCTGACAATATAGGCCTGAAAGCAGTAAATCTAAACTAGGGTGGCCTGACAACATAGGCCTAAAAGCAGTAAATCTAAACTATGACGGCCTGACAACATAGGCCTAAAAGCAGTAAATCCAAAACTATGGCGGCCTGACAACATAGGCCTGAAAGCAGTAAATCTAAACTAGGGTGGCCTGACAACATAGGCCTGAAAGCAGTAAATCTAAACTATGGCGGCCTGACACCATAGGCCTTAAAGCAGCAAATCTAAACTAGGGTGGCCTGACAACATAGGCCTTAAAGCAGTAAATCTAAACTACATGGCGGCCTGACAACATAGGCCTTAAAGCAGTAAATCTAAACTACATGGCGGCCTGACAACATAGGCCTAAAAGCAGTAAATCTAAACTAGGGTGGCCTGACAACATAGGCCTTAAAGCAGTAAATCTAAACTACATGGCGGCCTGACAACATAGGCCTAAAAGCAGTAAATCTAAACTAGGGTGGCCTGACAACATAGGCCTGAAAGCAGTAAATCTAAACTATGGCGGCCTGACAACATAGGCCTTAAAGCAGTATGTGAAGATGCAATGCTATGGCCTGACAACATAGGCCAGTGAGCAGGAATGAATGAAACACTTTACCTTGCGCTTATTTGGGCAACCATTTTGCCCTAGTTTGGAAATTTCTTGATAACTGAGAGGCGTCTTGATTTGAAAGAATTTTGGGTCGACGTTTTGCCCCAGTTTGAAGGGTTTCAATAAGCTTGACTTGAATTTTTCTGGGCAACCTTGCCCTATTGAACTCAATTGGAGTTGAGGAATTGAGGATTGCCTCAACTTGGATTTTCTCGGGCAGATGTTTGCCCTAGTTTGAACTTGAATTTAAATCTTTCTTGGGAAAATGTTTGCCCCAGTTTGGACTTGATCCAGAATCTGAGGATGAACTCAAATTGAGCTTTTGTGGGCAAGCGTTTGCCCCAGTTTGAACTTGTTTTTGAGGATGACCCAAATTGAATTGTGTGGGCAAGCATTTTCCCCAGTTTGGAAGTCTTTTAATTATGATCGATTCAGGAAATTTTACCCAGGTTTTAATTAGTTTTTGAAAAATGAGTTATGAAATGCTTAAATGACCATGTTTATTGCGATGTTTGTGATGCTTGAATACAAAGGACGCAAAACCTTTTTTATGCTTGAAATAATTTGGATGAAATGGATGTTGTGGGATGAATGCATGCCATGATGTGGCTATTATTTTGATGCTTGAAATATTTACTTGATGAAACAAATGCTGTGCAAACCATGGAATGGTGTAAAATTTTTGTTTCTCTTGATTTTTTGACACATCCTTCCTCGACAACCCCCTAGTTGGTGTCACAAGGATCAAAAATCAGGACGAGCTGGATTAACTTAAGTTCGGTGTTTTGGTCAACCTCTTGGCTTCTTGATCAACTTTAGAACTTTCTTTTCCAGGATCTTCGAGACCCAACAATGGTCAGCAGTATTGAATAAGACACACTCCTTCTTTGGTGGCATCATGGCTGGTAGGAAGACGAATCTTTGGGAAACAATCCTATCATGTTGCAACTGTCGAGGATTCATCCGACTTGTCATGAATTTTCAAAATTAATCCCCTTTTAATTCTTTTTACATTTTTCATGTTTCCTTGTGGCACGTGCATTTTGAGGTGTGCAAAGTGATGCTGGATTGTCAAAAGAAGGAGAGAATTTTGAGGTTGTATATTTTGAAGTGGTGTTCTTGAAAGGAGAAGGATGATGAAAGGGGTGGGTTCGATTGCCCGAATGACGCCTTTTGATAAAAAATGCCAATGCTGCTTTTCATAATCTTGATTGTCTAATTAGCCAAACTTGAGAAATGGCAAAATTTTGCCCCAGTTTTAGGAAGATATGAGGTGCAGAAATGTCATGTTGTCTTGGAATTCTTGGATTGACCTTAATTTTCCCTGGGTTGTTCCTTTGAGCTTTTAACCCAGCAGGTCTTTTGTATTGCCCTAACTTTTGCCTAGGTTGCCCTTACAAGTTTTCAACCTAGCGGGCTCTTGATTTTGGTACCCTAACTTTTGCCTAGGTCTCTTTGAGGGTTTGACCTAGCGGGCCTTTGCTTGATTGTGCCCTAACTTTTGCCTAGGTCGTTCTTGATTGTTGACCTAGCGGGCTTCTATTTGATTATGCCCTAACTTTTTCCTAGGTCGTCTTTGATTGTTTGTCGACCTAGCGGGCTTCTGCTTGATTATGCCCTAACTTTTGCCTAGGTCGCCCTTACGGGTTTTCGACCTAGCGGGCCTTCTGCTTGATTGTGCCCTAACTTTTGCCTAGGTCTTCTTTAATGATTGTCGACCTAGCGGGCTTTCTACTTGATTGTGCCCTAACTTTTGCCTAAGTCGTTTTTGAGGATTGCTGACCTAGCGGGCATTTGTTTGATCATGCCCTAACTTTTGCCTAGGTCTCTTTTGAAGATTGTTGACCGAGCGGGCCTTCTGCTTGATTGCGCCCTAACTTTTGCCTAGGTCGCCCTTACGGGTTTTCGACCTAGCGGGCTCTTATATGATCCTGATTTTTGCCTGAATTGTTGTTGTAAACCGGCAAGACCTTTTTCTAATCATTATTTTGAACTTTAACCCTATTTTTGCCTGGATTCTTTTAGCTTTTAATCCAGCGAGTTTCTCTTCTTCTTGAATTTCATGTTTTGACCTTAATTTTGCCTGGATTATTATTTTTACTTTAATCCAGCAGGTCCTCTTCTTTTCCTTGAATTTTGAATTTTGACATCGACCTTGCCAGGGTCATCTTGGCTTCCAATTCAGCGGATCTCATTTTGCATCCCTAAATTTTGCCTGGATTTAGACTTGATTCCAGCGGGATGTTTTATTTGACAAGACACTTTGAATAGGGATCTAGAATCCCTGGTTGTTATTCTGCTTCCTCATTGGGCTTTTCTCTTTCAAGCTTGATTAATTAGACGTTGAAGATTATTTATTACAACACTTGCATCCTCACCAATTGGTATTTATTGTTTTGGTATAGGAATAAGAAGTGGGCTAAGTGATGAAAAGGAAGGGTAAAAAATTTTTTAGAAGTAAAGCCAAAGATGTAAAGCACGTGCTCATCAAAAAAATTTTGTATTAATCCTTGAAATTTATTTGCAAAAGATTAACTTTGAAAAGTACGACAATTTCTGGATGAATATCCTCCATTTGTACAAGGTGCCCTGTCGCGCTATTCCCGTCTCTTTCAGCTGGTTGACGGGCTCTCGTGATTTGGCAACGGATTGTTTTCTGTATTAGGAACAAGCCTCCCAAAATCCAGCCATTTTGCATCAATCAGGCTTTGTACCTTTCACTTCAACGCTAGGCAATCCTCAGTAGAATGACCAATAAATCCTGCATGGTAATCACATCTGGCATTTGGATTGTACCAATTAGGATATGGTGGCTCTTGAGGCTTCAAAGGATAAGGCGCGACCAGAGAGTTTTGAATCAACCGAGGTAGCAGCTCGGTATAGGAGATTGGGATAGGGTCAAATTGGACAGGCTTCTTCTCCTTTTTCTGACCTTGGTTGGTATTTTGGCTTATGGCTTGTGTTTGGGCCGTATATGGTGTTGGTGGTCGGACTTGTGTCGGATAGTTGTAAGTAGGATGGTATGGTGTTTGGTATGCAGCGGCGATGTAAGGATATGGTGTGTAAGGTGTGTATGGTGTATACGGTGGTGGTCGGAAGCCAGTTGGACCATACTGTGCCATTTGAGGAATGTATTGGCCTTGATTAGAAACCACATTGTAAGCTTCACCTGTCCTCCTTTTTTCTGTAGAGGCGCCAACTGTTGCTGTGGCGTTGTGCGTGATTCTTCCTCGACGCATGCCACCCTCGATCCTTTCTCCAATGATGATGACATCAGAGAAGCTAGAAGTCACACTGCCAATCATCTTGTCATAGAAAGGACCTTGGAGTGTGTCTACGAACGTGCTGACCAGCTCTTTTTCAGATAGTGGAGGTTGCACTTGAGCAGCTAGCTCCCTCCATCTTTGAGTATACTGCTTGAAGGTCTCATTCTCCTTCTTGGCCATATTCTGGAGTTGGGTTCGATCGGGAGCCATCTCGGCATTGTACTGATATTGTTTGAGGAATGCCTCAGCCAGATCCCTCCATGAACGGATGTGTGTCCGCTCTAGCTGAGTGTACCAGGTTGCAGCTGCCCCTGTTAAGCTGTCTTGAAAAAAATGGATAAGAAGCTTCTCATCGTAGGTACATGCAGACATCTTCCTACAGTACATAGTCAGATGTTTCTTTGGACAACTGGTTCCTTGGTATTTCTCGAATTCAGGAACCTTGAATTTGGGAGGGATGACCACGTTTGGTACCAAGCATAGATCAGATGCATCTTTGGCGTCATAAGCGTTTCCCTCAATTGCCCGGATCCTGTCCTCTAGACCCTTCCATTTTTCTGTATCTTCACTTGAAGGATGGTTTGGGTTTTCCTCTGACATGTGGTGATGGTGAGAAGACGGTATGTATACAGGGCGAGGCCCTTGGGTGAACATAGGGTGCGTTCCCCCAACGGCTGCTTGGTAGACTTGTGAGGTGGTGTTTGGAATGGCATAGGGGATGCTTGTGGTGTTAGAGGGTAGGTTGTGTGTTTGGGTTTGTATTTGGGCTTGTGTTTGGTTGTATGAAGGTGCATGCTCATGAGGAAACCCATAATGAACTCCTTCGGTTGGCGGAGGCATAGTTGATGGCGAAGGGTTTTGTGGAGTGAACCCAGGAGGATATGACGGGTCTGTGGGTTCTCCCAGAGATTCCTTCTGTTTTGACAATTGGATGGCCTCCATCAGCTTGGCCATCTGCTCCTTTAGAGTCTTGACCTCATTTCTCAGTTCTTCATTTTGTCTCTCCAGCTCATCCATGATTCTTGATCGTGTATGAGTCCTATAAGGATGTCGAGGAAGCTGTGTTTCTCCAATTTTCTGTTAGAGTTAAAAATTTTTGAAAAATAATTTGAATGCAAAAATCATGAATGATAAAGATGTTGGGGTAAAATGAGTATGTGGATGAAAAATGATTTTTGAAATATTGTTTTTTTTTTATGATAAATATTAGTGAATGCGTGCCATGTACAAATAATTTTTTTAGAGACTTTTGAAGTTTGACTATTTTGAAAATAAACCAGAGTTTCTTTATTTATTCCTCCTTGATTTTTTAACAACTTGTTTTTAGGAGTTTTGATATTTTTTATTTTGCTAGAAAACTTTAGTTTTGTTTAAAAACTTCTTAGAAAGCATTCTTTAGGTTTTCAATGTTTCCTTTTCTGTCTATTGAATCTTTTTATTTTTCAGTATTTTCAAAAGATTGTTTTCCTAATTTCTCTATTTTTAAAACATCTTTTTAAGTTTGTTTTTGTTTTTTCTTTTCAATATTTTCAAAATATTTTTCTAATTTTTCTTAGGAATTTTCTCCTTCTATTTTGGTTTTCTTGATTTTTATCTTGATTTCATTTTTGTATCTCCCCAATTGTAGCCTTCAAATCGCTTGTATCTTGAAAGGGGTGTGTGTGCCCTTTTTATTTCTTATGTAGGTTACCTGTCCTGAGGATCTACGGCCTTTTATATGAACCTCTCAAAGGTGGTTTGTAATCCTGAGGTATAAGAGGTCACTAGAGCCAAGTTCCAGTTCACAATGCTTGCCACAACAGTAGAAGTAGCCACTAGTTGTGGGGCATTATGAATAGGACGCACTCTAGCTGGGATTTTCGTGATAGCCAATCAGGACGTAGGCCCCAGAGTGACACCACTAGATCCCTCTATCCTGGGCAGCACTCAGACCCGGGTATAGGGCCCCACTCATGATATATGCAATGTATGAGGGCACACAAGTAATTAGGATACCTGCAATTGGGGAAATGTACAGATATATATTGGAATTTATGATTCATCTATCCTAGGGTTATACAGAGAATAAACAAACAGACAACAAAGAAGTAAACAGATAAATAAAACGTGCAAAAAAATACAAGAAAGAAATCGTGCAAATAAACAAGAAAGAGATCAATTATGACACACTCAATTGAATGGGCTTGACTCTCTAAAGTCCCCAGTGGAGTCGCCATCTGTCGCAACCGTAATTCCGACGAGACGACGAACTCGCTAAAATTTTAAACATGGAATTTGTGATTATGTGGAGTCGCCACCAAATTTTTATTTGAGGGAAAATATTTGGAAAAAACCTTGACTCGAGGATGAGATTTCGGTTCGGGAGTCGGTTACAAGTGGGGAAGGTA
Organism: Canavalia gladiata; assembly: GCA_037954105.1. Classification (NCBI taxonomy): domain Eukaryota; kingdom Viridiplantae; phylum Streptophyta; class Magnoliopsida; order Fabales; family Fabaceae; genus Canavalia; species Canavalia gladiata. Next base: position 30,668,115 of record CM075663.1, read on the forward strand.
TTAGGCACCCCACTTGCCCGTTCCAAAGAACGGCACCCTTAATTGAGTGTGTGATTTTGAAAACTGTTTGGATCCCTTTAATGTGAAAAATAATTTGATGGAGGTTAGCCTGACAGGACTTGATCCTGCTCCTACGTATTCCCCGGTGCAATGGGAAACTCAAGGCTTACGTAGTTCTAGTCATGTTTTGAAAGCTTGACTTTCGAAAGTGTTTGAAATGTGCTCGAAAGCTTGACCTTCGGAGATACTTGGAAAGTAAAATTCAAAAACAGCTTGATTATTTTTTTGAAAAAAACTATTTTTAGAAGGGCGATCCTCATCCACATATGCACAGGGCCCAAAACAACTACGGCTGCACTTGGACCCATACGAATCTCTAAACAACGAACAGCAGAAAAAGCTACCAGTTCGTGCTTAGAGCTCGTCGCGTGAGATTAAGAATCGCAAAATAGGATTTTTATTTTTGAAGAACGATGAATAAAATGAGCAAGATACAAGTATTAGAAATTTTGGGGGAATTTACCAATTAAGGAATTTTATGAAAATACTTGATAATCTTGAATTCATGAATTATTTAGGAATTTTGAAGAATTCTTTTTAATTTCTGGAATTTTTCGTTAATTTCTAGAAATTTTGAAATTTTTATTAAATTCTGGAAATTTTGGACTTTTTATTAATTTTCTCAATTTCTATTTAATTTCTTGAATTTTTTATTAATTTCTGGAATTTTTGAATTTTTTATTATTTTCTGAATTTTTGTTTAATTTCTGGATTTTTTATTTAATTTCTGGTTTTAAATTTTTTATTAATTTCTGGAACTTTTGAATTTTTTATTATTTTCTGAATTTTTGTTTAATTTCTGGAAATTTTGAATTTTTTATTATTTTCTGGAATTTTTGAATTTTTTATTATTTTCTGAATTTTTGTTTAATTTCTGGAAATTTTGAATTTTTTATTATTTTCTGGAATTTTTGAATTTTTTATTAATTTTCTGGATTTTTATTTCATTTCTGGAAATTTTGAATTTTTTTATTATTTTCTGGAATTTTTGTTTAATTTCTGGATTTTTTAAATTTTATTTCTGGAAATTTTGAATTTTTTTATTATTTTCTGGAATTTTTGAATTTTTTATTAATTTTCTGGATTTTTATTTCATTTCTGGAAATTTTGAATTTTTTTTATTATTTTCTGGAATTTTTGTTTAATTTCTGGATTTTTTAAATTTTATTAATTTTCTCAATTTCTATTTAATTTCTTGAATTTTTTATTAATTTCTGGAATTTTTGAATTTTTATTATTTTCTGAATTTTTATTTAATTTCTTGAATTTTTATTATTTTCTGAATTTTTTATTAATTTTCTATTTTCTGTAATTTTTTATTAATTTCTGATTTTCTGGAAATTTTTGTTATTTTTTTGAATTTCTGGAATTTTTTATTAATTCTGGAATTTTCATATTTTATTAATTTTCAGGAAATTTTATATTTTTTATTGATTTTTTGGAATTTTTTTCTAATTTTTTCTAATTTTCTGGAATTTTTATTTTCTGGAAATTTTATATTTTTTATTATTTACTGGAATTATTTATTAATTTTTGAATTTCTGGAATTTTTATTATTTTGGGGGGTAAAATGGTAATTTACAGAACTTGAGGGGGCAGAATGAGCATTATTGAATTGTTTGGGGTATTTTGGTATTTTCTGGTTTTGGGGATAGAATGGGCAATATAGTAATTGTGCCTGACAAACGTGAGGGGAATTGAGATTTTTAAAACAAATAATGGCCTGGGGGATTCGAGCCCAAGACCTTGCAAAGGCTTTAAACTGGGATAGCCACTTGAGCTGATCTTCGGGGTTGTATCTTTAGTCTTCAGGACAATTATAACCACACCTGTATCATAAGTTATCACTTTTTAAAACAAATAAACAGCAACACCCTGGATTCCAACTCACAGCCTCCATGTAGGGGATGAATATCTCAACCATTAAGCTGACGTTGAACTTGAATCAGATATTTATAAATCAGTTTAATATTTGAAGGCCCTACAGCTGCTTTACGTTGAATAATGCATGGTACCTACCAAGCATGGAATCCTCCTACTCCATATGAATATTTTTGAGGAAGACTTAGCAGCTACGACGACGCACGTGATCATCATGGGGTAGTTATGTAGATTGACAATGCCCTTTGCTCATTGTAGATGAACGTATTAGCCATGAAAAGCATCTTAGTAATTGCTTCCCCATGTACCTAAGAATTGGAGCAGCGTTCAATAATGGTGTATTCTGGCCATATGGTTTGTTAGATCAGACTCCACGCTTAAAATCCAGCCACCTTCTAAATTGCCACGTTTGGTGTTTATACTCGTGGCTGATATTGGAAGCAGGCTAAGATCCAAGTATGCTGATCCCTGGATTCCGTCAAGGTTTGCTTGTGTACGTTATTTCATGAACCGCGACATACAACCCCTGCTTTTCTTCCTCTATATTTAAGGAATTGCTCTCTGTGATTAATAGGAGAAACAAGGGATCCCGCACTACCAACCCCTAGCTATATTGTTGGCTTGAGTCCCGGTTGGTCTTTGAATTACAGGGGCTTATAACGTTGAAGAATTACGCTACGAAAACAGCGTCGAAACAGAAAGAGTATAGCGACCAATTCTATAGGGTTTACCATATACTCTTCGATCAATTAAAACAATCGTACACATTCATCCGAAAGAATACAAATCTTGATCAACATATAAAATACAATTACTCTTCTATCGTAACAATGCGTCCATTCTATGGTTCTGGAAATTCAATTTTTGCATCGTTAATTATCGTAGAAGTTTCAATTCAAGGGTAAGATGAATTTAACTAACCTCTTCCGAATTCAGAGGGCTACTGTGCCTTTCGCTTTGCTTTCTTCAAGAATCCCCAACGATGATTGAGCCCCCCAGTTTCCCCTTCTTGATCAGGACTTCCTCACAGTAGTAGGCGTTGATTCTCTCAAGAATGAAAAAAACGTTTTTTTTTCTCCCTAGCATCTTCTATCCTCTTGGTGTTTTGAACGCGTCTCCAAAAAAAATCCCCCAACCTTTCTCTGCTCCCCCTTTTATAATCTTTCCCAAATCACTTTTTTCTTTTTTGTTTTTCCTTTTTTATAAAAACGTTTTTTTGTTTTTCTTCTTTTTGTTTCTTTTCTGTTTTTCTGTTTTTAATATTCTGTTTTTTTTTATTATTCTGTTTTAATATTCTGTTTTTTAATATTCTGTTTTAATTATTATTTTTTTTAATTTTGGTTTTATTGTTATTTTTTCATGTATGTATTTATATTTTTTCCAAAAAACTCTTTTCTTATTTTCTCATTATTTATTATATATGTTTTTATTATCGTCTATTTTTCTTAGTTTTAGTTTCTTGGTTAACTTTATAATTGGGGGCCTCGGACATAAATGGGTGTTTACAACCCAATTATGTCTGAGGCCCATTTTAAGGTAATTAACGGATAAACTGAAATTAAAAACTCCAAGAAGTTCAAAATACATAAGGAAACATAATTAAACAAAAAACAGAAGAAGAAAAATAATTAAAGATTAAAAAAAACTTAAAAATCAAAAAAGAAAATAAACTAAAAAGAATATAAAATCAAAAAATTTTCAAATAATAAATAATACCAAAATAAAAGCCTAAAAAAATCAGCAAAACAAAAAATCAAAAACAAATAATAAATCTGGAAAAAAAAAATAGAAATTAATACTAATTGAAATAAAAATAAATTCAAAATGAAAAAAAAAGAGAGAAAATCAAAACAAATTGCAAAAAATAATAATAATCGTGAAAAAGAAAATAAAAATCAAAAATCAAAAATGGAAAAACTGAAAAAAAAAACGATTCTGAACGAAAAAGAGAACTGAGGAGGGCTAGAGTTTTTTCTCTGGGGGGGAAGGTTCTCAGGGAGGGAACTCCCTAGAAGTGAGTATCGGGATAACGATCTTGAAGGGAAGGAGAGGAGGCTTCCAAGGGGAGAACTTCTGAAGCAAAGAGGAAGAGGTCAAAGGCTGAAAAAGAAAGGGGAAGGATCTTAAACCGGCCAAGATCCTGAGGCTTGAGAGGCAAAAAAAAGAGGACAAGACGAAGCTCTCTGAACCGGAACCAAGAACCAGAATGCGGATCTTGATTTTGTTCTTGTTTCCAAAGCCATAAACCACAGCAACTCCCCTTTAAAAATTCCAGGTAAGAACTTAATTTTTCAGTCTATCTTATATTGGTTTAGAACCCAATGAGTAAGGGTTGATATCGATCTTGCTTGCTTGAACTCCGTTTCTGATTCAAATGTGATGTGGGAAACACCATAAATTAGGGCGAATGTATAGGAAATGGATCACACCCTGAGTCTTATTAAGTGAACTTCGGTCTCTTTCTTTTCTTTCTGGTAAAAATTTCCTTGTCTACAATCATTTGGTGTGTGCTATGATCATGCTTTATTGAGGTTCTTCCTTGAGGGTTGAGGCCTATAACCATGCGTCGTTAGTAACCTCATGAGCCATACAGAGGTAGAAAATCATCGAGGTCTCGAAATTGTAGTATGGCCCAGTTCCTGGCAAATATAATTCTCTATGGTTATTAAGTTAACTATGGGGATGGGAAAAAAAGCAAAGGATTGCAGAAGAAAGCCCATATTCATGCATGCATGGATGCAGCCATGAACATACGATTGGGGTGAGTTCCTTCATTCGAGGGAAGAAAAGATGACAATAGCGTTCTAAGGGCAGATGCATGGAGACTCTCTAGGGGACCATACAAGGGTGGATAAAGCTTTAATGGGGGTGGGAGTCAATGAACCAATACACGAATGTAAAGGTCTTGTAAGTGAGAACAGGTTTGCATTATGGCTCGGGATATCTCCATGTATTGCATGCTGTTCACACAAATGTGTGGGTTCCACACCACCATACCAACGATGTACATCACAACTCAAACTCTCTCGAACGTTGGCTTATCTAGCCATTGTTCATGAATAACCAGGGGATTATGCTCTTTGCACCGCAAACGTCCTCCCCTTATCTGCTCCCAGGGGCAACAAACCTCACAGTATCACCTGATGTGCACCTCAAAGTCCATGGGGTAGATTTTGGAAGGGTCAGACTTCCATACGGTCACAGGATCTGAAGGCACGAAACATGAGAAGCTCTTGGATTCATATGAGATTTGTCAGGTTTGACTAAATATTGCCTCTTAGGTTAGTGGTTCACTTTGACACAGCTTTATGTACATGGCGTGGCAGTCGTGCTGACCACGAGGGAGGGAAATCATGGAGTATCCTCCCAAGAATAAGAAATCATTTATCCAACTCAAGAATAGCAAGCATCACATAATCAGTATCCCTAGACATCCTGGTTCTGCTGCGGGTGCCTCACACATTGACATAATGGCAACTGGGATTCACAAAGTAGAAGAAGAGTGAATTATTTTCGCATTTAGAACTCACAGGGTACCATATAAAATCCATGCTTTGGGGAGTGCCATGCAACTTCCTTTTGAAATTCCTAAGGCACACCTCAGTATCTCCATAGGTCCCCTACAGTGAGCCTGAATGATAGAGAGATCTTCTATTGATCATATACTCACAATGTCCTTGTTAGCTTCGGTATGGGGGTGCTCGCTTGCATGCTCAATAAAGTTCGACGTCAAATCGTGAATCCAAGGTCCAGAGGAGTTCAATCAAAATAATGTTCCTTGCTAAATGGAAGATATAGCTGCTTCATATGCCTGTACGTGAAGGAACCAATATGAGAGGTTTTGTGTCACGTACTGACTTGGCCTCCTCTCATACAAACTTCGTAATTTCAGAGGTTGATAATTACCCCAAGAAATCGGTTGGATTTGATTAGCCCTTTGGTTCAAATGGGGTGTGGAGATACCATTTTTTGATTTGTTGATCCATATGGAGAATCTTGTGAACCAAATTCATAGAATGATCCTGTACAGACGCGAGGAGCATGTCAGGCAGAGAGTAAGGTCGTTGGCCATGTTTGCCTCGTTCCATGCCAAACCAGAGGCAGTTTAAATAATCAAGGGACTTGTCTAAACAGAATGTGGCTTGCATGGCTGCAACTCCAAACTCACATGCAGGGCTAAAGTGCCCATGAACATCAATCCAATGGATTTTTATTTCGTTGAGGAGCCCAAACTGGGAGGGATTTCAGAATCCATGCAAGTAAGTTTTATGTACAAAAATATTGAAGAACTATATTTTCATGTAGGAAAAGAGTGCATGGTAAAGAGAAATGAAGTTTGACCAGTGAGGGACCCATTGGCTGAGACCATTTAAGACAAATGCCACCAGTACTCTTATGTATGTAGGTTAAACGGGTAGAAATAATGTCAAATAGACACGCTGGTCCGAGTGGTGAGTTTGTGTGCCTTACAAACTCATGGACGTGGCTTGGAGCCCCCATTGCAGCATTTTGCCTTATTCCACAATACCCCTGGTAGTTAAATGTCTGAACTGCCCATGGAGAAATCCATAAATACCCAATAGGTCCTTGTCAGCACAATTACCATATTGCCCCTATAGAAATCCACAAATGCCCAACATGTCCCTGCTATGCTGAATTACCATTTTACCCCTTTTCTAAACATTTTAGGATCTTTAGTCTCACGCAATGGGCTCTAAACGGGGGGCTGGCGATTCACCTGCTGTCCAACGTTTAGTAGTGTATATAGGCTCCCGTGTTGTCGTAGCCGCCTCGTGTCTTGTGCATGAGTGGACTAAAGATGCTTTCAAAAAATAAAATCTTCAAATACTCCTTTTTTCAAGCACTTTCGAAGGTCAAGCCTTCCAATCAAACCAGAACTACGTAAGCCTTGAGTTTCCCATTGCACCGGGGAATACGTAGGAGTAAGATCAATTCCTGTTAGGCTAACCTCTATCAATTTATTTATTTTCACTCTAATTAAAGGGATCAAACAATTTTCAAAAATCATGCACTCAATTTAAGGGTACCGTTCTTTGGAACGGGTGAGTGGGGTGCCTAACACCTTCCCCACTCGTAACCGACCCCCAAACTTTGAATCTCATCTTCAAGTTAGGGTTTTTCCAAACTTTTTCCCTTAAATAAAAATTTGGTGGCGACTCCACACATTAATCAAATAAATTCAATATTAAAATTTTAGCGAGTTCGTCGTCTCTTCGGAATTACGGTTGCAACAATTGGTGCTACAAACTTTTCTAATTAATTAGTCTAAGAGATCAAGTCGAAAATCTCAACAATACAACTCCTAGGAATAAATAGATACAGGGTATAAATCTCTAAAGAACATCAAGGTTATTCGGCCAAAGTTAGAATCCAAGATAGTTAAACTATTCTCCTTAAGCATTAAAGTTAGAAATTTGGTCTTAAAGACTAAGTAAGATGACAAATTTATGAAATTGGCAACAGGGCATTCCACCTAGGAAGCATAAAGTTTAACAAATAAGATTTAGTAAACAAACTCTTGAGAAAAGGAAAGATTGAGAGAAACCTATAAGGAATGAGTGACATAGGTTTCCTATAAAAAAACTTATCTTAAAATGCCAAGAATGTAGGCAAATTGGACAATTTTAAGAAAGGTGTGCATGCTGTCTAAAATTTCAGAATCATGCTCAAGTAAATATTTTCACTAAGGAAGTAAGTTTTGGATAACTAATTATGTCTATTTATCATGATGTCTCTTGCGTATGTTTATTCATGTGCAAATATGTTATGTGCTTTCTTGAATAATGCATAGAAACGATGCGAATTACGACTCCAAATACTGATGAATTATGTGAGAATTGAATGATTTAGATGTTATATATGCATACCATATTGGTTTGTTATTGAGCATGCATGTTATTATGAAGACTTAAAAAATGGAACCTAACAAATTAAGAGATCTCTAAAGAAAAACCTTATGTGAAAACTTAACATTACTCCTAGTGTACTAAGTGTAGGAATTTTGCACACTCAGAAGACCGTAGGTCCTTCTACGGTAATCAAAGATACATAACCTTCTATGGTAACTTGTGAGAACTTAAGGTTATACAAGGAGACAAACAAGAAGTTTAATGATAAAAAATGACTATTATAGAAAAGTTATTTGTTTATCAATATGTGTTAATGTTCAACTCTCACCTCAAGATCATGCTCCATAAGCTTTGTTCTAAGTGGATTGATCCTTTTATTTTCACTAACATATTTCCTAATGGTATGGTAAAGATGGAATATGAGGCCAAAAAAGAAAGCTTAAAGGTAAATGTTCATCGCCTTAAGCACTTTTATGAGAGTCCCACATTTGTAGATGAGCATGTTGAAGCTTTCTTACGAAAAGATTATCTTCCCAAAAGTACAAATTAATTTTTCTACTAAATGAGTGCGTTTTTCTGTCCTACTTAGGGATGAAAGTAGGCTGAGCTGAGTTAGGCTTTGAGTGTTCAAATCTGGCCTATTTAAAAATTTTAAAGCTTGAGCATGGACTTGTTACCTGTTAAAGGCTCTTTTTCTGTCAAGGTCTGGCCTAATTTAAAATCTATAAGGCCTACAAGCTTATTTAAAAGCCTACATTCCAAAAAGTATTAATAAATAGTCTTAAAACCTATATAAATAACTGATTAAAAAGACTTGCAAGCTCAAATTTTACAAGATAAAAAGGTCGTTAAATAGGCCTAAAACACACACATATATATATATATATTATGTAAATAAAATATATTAAAATAAATATAATATATTGTGAACACCTAATTATGTCCAAGACCATATTTTTTAAAATTAATACTTAGTCAAAGTTAAAAAAATTAAAATAAAAATATGATAAAGGAAAAAGAAATCAATAACAAAATATGTAAATACATAATATATTAATACACAAAAAAAAATAATAAAATAAATAATAATAATAATAATAATAATAATACATATGAGAAAAATAAAAAAAGAAGAGATGGAAGAGGCTGCTGATTTCGGTTAGATAGTTAGGTATAGGGTTGTTAGGCAGTTAGTGGTTTTAAGCATGGTAAAAGGAAATCGCATGGAAGAGAGGATGACGACGGGTTAGTCAACTCCAAGGCTATAAATTCCAAAGAGTAGGAGGTGCAGAGGGGCTTTTGGATTTTTTGGTGAAAAAACGGAAACTGAAAGTTCTCCATCAAAGGCTTTGAGAAGTTTTATTCTTGGGATTTGTCTTCTTTGGCTCAAGGGCTTGGGAAAAATCACAAAATTCTAAGGCGTTTCTTCTCTGCAAATTTCTAGGTTCCAGAGGGAGGAGAAGGAAATTTTGCAACAACTGGTTTACATCCTCTTTTTCTAAAGACCCAAGAACAAATCTAAGAGGCTTGTAAGAAAAGTTTATCAGAAAAACGTTTACAGGTAAGATCTTAAGTATTTTAATTCACTTTTAGTTTGATTAGAACATAATTGCTTAAACAAAGATGATTCTTGAACCATGGTGCTAATTCTGCCGGCATTAGTGTTAGTCATTTCTATTCCTGATTAAAGTTTAGAATTCACCGTGCTAGAATAAGCTTAAAGGCCTTCATAATCTCTGTAATGGCATCATAGTCACCACACTTTCACCTTTCAAAAGTAAACCAAATAATTATGTTGAATGATACCAAAATTCCTTACGAACTTGTTGAACTGCAGATTGATTGCTTTTATTTGACTTTATTGCTTTTATTTGATTTCCTTCTTCGTTGTGGTTTAATGGAGATTTTTCTGGTTCTATATAGTTAAATTTGATAATGTTCAATTGAGCTTAAGCAAAATCGGTGTTAAAGGATAAGAGACGTAAAATTTTGGTTGATAATCGTGATTCAAGTCACGAATGTGAAAATTGTTTTGGATATTAACTAGAATGTTTAATTCATGATGTAAACGGAGAAATTTCGATCTATAAAATATCGCGAGGAAGATTCGATCAAAGGTCATGTTGACCTCTTCCTGCTTCGGCGAATTGAAATGAACTTTGACGAGGAGGCGAAGGTGTTTTTGGCTTCTATTTTTGGCGAGGCCTCATCCTGTCTGTCAAGCAGCTTGAATGGGATCTCTGTTGCACGAAGTCTGCACTGTGACAATAGATGCAAAAGCTTGGGTGCGAGAGTGGCCAGGATAGGATGTGAGCCAGTCGTCGTTGCGTCACACCATTGGTTCGCCCTGTCTACATCGACAAGGCGAAGTCATGTTGAAGTCTCTCTCTCACGGCGATTCCTATAAAGTGAAGATCCGTCAAATGCTCGAGGATAGTCCTGATGCTAGCAAAGCTCACTATGAATAGCTTCAAGACCATTGAAGGTTGTGGCGTCAACGTTTGTGTTGCCTATAGTTCCTGCGTCAACATTCAGGTTGCCTACGATGCTTGCATCACCGTTCAGTTCATCCCCAATGCTTCTCACTAAAATGCAACAGCCAATTCCCTCCCCCACTCTTCTCAAATTAGTCTAAAACTAATAAATTTTAACTATACATATCAATACTAATTAAGGAACAATAACAATAAATCAAGGGATGGCCCAATGGTTTGCATGTTCCAAGGAGCTTAAGGACTTGGGTTCGAACCTTGGTAAGCCTATTTTTCTTCTAAATATATTATTAGTCGTTAAGCATACTTTAAATTTATGATTGGTAATGATAATCTTGATTAAGGGTTTTGGCTCGGTGGTTGGCAGCTTTCAAGGAGCTTGAGGACTTGGGTTTGAACCTTACTAATTAAATGGTTTGGCCTAGTGGTTAGCATACTCTAGGCACTTTGAGGACTTGAGTTCAAATCCTAATTGAACCTTTTTTTTTATAAATGGCTATTAATCTTACTATCAATCTGTTAGTTATACTTGAACAGACTTTGATCAAATACTAAAGTTTAGCTTAGTGGTAGCTTGGTCACATATACCTTTATATCTTAGGTTCAATCCTTGTATTAGCTTTATCCATAACCAATTGTATTTTTTTTTATTGGGCCAAATACTAAATAAGCACAAATGTTGCCAAATAAAACGATGTGTCAAAAAAAAATGGGGCCCAATTCTGGTTTTTATTTTCACATTTTTTCAATTTAAATCATAACCAAAATTTTCCTTTTTCACATCTAATCTGGGTCAAGCCCATTTTTCCTTTTCCATTTAACTTGGCCAACTCAATCTTCCTTAACACTAGTTTATATATATATATATATATATATATATATATATATATATATATGAAAATAAAAAATAAAAAATAAAAATATTATAATTCTAAATCTCTTGCAAAGAGCTCTAAATACAAACTGGTAGCATACACTACTGTTCAATATTTGGAAATCCTACAGGTCCTAGTACAACCTTCGTTTGTCTCGAGTACTGTGCATATGTAAATTAAAATTTTTTCTCAAAATAATAAAAAGTATTAAATACCACCTCATTCTTCTATTATCCTTAAAAAAATCAAAATTTCAAAATAAATTCCGATATTTTTTTAATAAATAGATTTCATGCAATGAGCTCTAAACGTGAACTGGTAGCATATCCTACTATTCGGTGTTTAGAAATCATATGGATCTCAGTGCAACCCTCGTTTGCCTCAGGTTCTATACATATATGAATCTGGAAAATCATCTAAATATTATTTTTCTAACCACTCTCAAAAGAATATTTCAAAATATATTTTTAAGCACTTTAAGATTCTAAGTCTCACGCAATGAGCTCTAAATGCGAACTGGTAGCATACCCTATTGTTTGGTATTTAGAAATCATGAGTCCTAATACAACCCTCGTTTGTCTCAGACTCTGTGCATAGGTGGACTAAGAATTTTTCCAAAACTTCAAAAAACACTTTCAACTTATCTCTCAATTTGGTATCAACCTTACTTTTTTAATTACCTTTGATGATCAAGTCTTCAAACAGAACTATGTAGCCTTGAATTTCCCATTACACTATAGAATACGTAGGAGCAGGATCAAGTCCTGTCAGGCTATTTTTCACAAACATATTTATTTATATTCTATTTAAAAGGATCAAACAATTTTCAAAAATATCAAAATTACATACTCAGTTTAAGGGTACTGTTCTCTGAAACGAGCACGTAGGGTGCCTTACACCTTCCCTTCCTGTAACCGCTCCTGAACCTAGAACTCTTCCTCAAGTTAGGGTTTTTCCAAATATTTTTTCTTTAAAAATAAAATTTGGTGGTGGTTCCACAATCGATAAAATTCTTTTTAAAATTTTTAGCGAGTTCCTCTTTTCGTTGTAATTATAGTTATAACATATATTAAAATAAATATGAATATATAATACGTAAATATAAATAGGTTCCTGAATGGGTTAAATATATTTTTTTATAAGCCTAAGCCTGATTTATTTATCTAAAAAGGATTTTTAACAAACCTGAGCTTGTCTACTTATTAAACAAGCCGAGTAAAGTTAGGCTTTAAATGGGTTGAGTCGTAGACCCCTGTTGGACGACTTTGTTCACTTCCATCCCTAGTCCTACTCTCTAGTTAAAGTCTTTTATTCTCTATATTTCCTGTAGTGTTTACATTAATAACAATGTGTGATTTAAATGTGTATTGAGCTTTTTTAGTATTATAATATTTATTTTTATTATTTTAAAATTATTCTAGATGTTTTAAACATTTATTATATTACATTTTGTTTCAAAAAATATTTGCATACTTTGTAATTGATGCTATGAGAAAGTTATCATTCTTAACTAGAGATTCCAAAGAATGATTTGATCTATTTCATGAATTTTTTATATAGTAGGTTGTGCATGAGATTTAATTGAAAATCATTTATAATATATTTATTTATATGAAGGCATAAATAAGATTACAATTTGGATCATATTGAAATTGATAAAATATAGAAGATAGAAATTTAGAAACTTAATCCTAACCATGAATTATAGGAAGAACAACGTTTATATGAAAGAGTAAATATAACATTGACTTGCTAATTAAATCAACACTATACAACTAGTTCATAATCCAAGAATAAAGAAAAATGTTTTCACAAATAAAAAATCTCATTTTTATTCAAACTCGACATGCTGATTTTGATATTCATAGCTCCTATTTATATGAAAAAAAACATGATAGAAAAAATAATTAATAAGAAATAAATAAAAAATTTTAATAAATAAAAAAACATCATAATCAAATACAATTAATCTCAAACCCTAATCAGATTTACAATTAATAATTAAAGAAAATTCTAATCAACTGTGAATCAATCTTTTGATTGAAAATAATAAAATCAAATTTCTTATAATAAAAATAATGATTTATTTAGACTAATTCTATTGGTTGCAGTCTTATTTTTATCTCCATTTCTTTGAGCTTGCAGAGGGTGAGACAACAACTTTTGATTAAACTAAATTGGTATGCTCATTTTTAGAAGCTTTATCTTCCATAGTACTTTTAGGTTCAAACTTTGAATCTAATAGTTGAGAAAATCTCAATAAGGGACATCTTTAATCTTGAATTTTCTTATCTTTCCCTATGGTCAGGATCTCACCCATAAAGTATCTTATTTGCAAAAACTTCTCCTCTATCATGCCTTATAAGGGAGGTGAAAATTTTGTTAAGATACCCTTGCAACTTAATGGAAATGAAAAGGTGAAAGATTGATATATTTTTGAACGTTGTTGTTGATTGTTTGATGATATGGAATGAATTACAAGTTTTTCTTATGTGTAATATGTGACATGGAATTCTTGGAAAGGAATTTAGGAGGAAAATTCATATGCTAGGTTGAGATTATGAGATAAGTGTTTAAGGCTGGAGCTTGTGGTTAGGTAGGGTGTGGTGGGATATTTCTTGACAAGTTAACAGTTATTGGGATGTATGGCTTAATAGAATGATACTTAACGGGTGGGCATGTTACAGTGCTCTACTAGAATTAAAAGATTACAATTTCATTTGCTTTTAATGGTTGAAACCTTGTGGTTATGCAACACTAAAGTAAAACCAGGTAAAGGTTGAAACCTTGATCACCAAAGAAGTTTCTTCTATACATTTTGGTAGTATCTTAAAGATCTTAACTTTTAATTTTTTTGTCCCCACTTCACAACTTCTCATTTCATTATTCTATCTTATCCATGATCTTTTCTTGAAAATTTTCTAGAAGAAGGATATAGGAAACATTTTTCTTTTTATTTTTCTTTCTTTGCTTTCTTTCTTTTCTCTCCCTTTCTTTCTTTTTCTTTCTTCTTTTTTGTGTATATTTTTCTTGATTTATTATAAAAAATAGATAGTAATATAAATATTTATTCAAGTATTCAAAAATTAAAAAGGTTACCCACATTCTCAGTTAATAGCAATACGATACGTACCCTAATTTTTTCAAGAAAAAATATGGTTGGTAATATATTTTTAAGGAAAATTCATTTCTCAACAAGTACGTACCTCATATCTCCAAACAAGGATCAATCATCTCAAGAAGCATATATGGTTGACACCTATTCTAAGAAAGTATTCACTCCTCAATAGATAAGGTGTAAGTGAGATATTTAACGCATTGCTAGTATTTTACTATGAACCTATTTTTTTTATAAAGGTTTTTTTCAAAGATAATGAGATTAAAAAATAAAACCTATTATGATGTCATTTGAATCTAACCTAATTTTGAAAAAAAAAATTGATGCATGAATGTGTAGAATTTTCTTTAGTATATTTTTTTGTTCAACATGATTTTTCATAAAAAATAACCTAGTGGTGCTAAATATAAAGAAATGCATGGGATGTATGTAAAAATGTAAGATTTCTTTTATCATTTTAAAAAAATGTAATGTTATGCTTATATGTTATTACCCCTATTGTTATATGTGAATGAATATGTACAAAAAAAAGAGGTGATTAAATACATTCCATATATGTTCTATTTTAGGCAAAAACTTATGATAAGATAATTCTAAGGTCAGGATCCTAACTTTGGAAGGTCATTCGGTCTATTGAGTAGTGTATGGTTCCATGGGTAGGTCTAGACAAGTGACAGGTTATAATGACCTCTAGACTACCCTTCATGTAGATAAGAATCCAGTTTATGAACTAGTTACAAGTAGAAAAATTCTCTCTCAATATGACTAACTCATAATAGCGATAACAATTTGAACGGTAATCAACAATTATCAAGTGGGCATAAAACCCATCAATAACAACTACCAAAGTACCCACTAATCCTAGGCTCATACAGGCTCAAGTATAGAGTCAAAAGGTATGTAAGGTAAGTGGAGTAGATGTAGAAAGTATAAAATATTCCATCCTAAGATTATCCAATCACATTTATAAGATAAACAAACAACTAATAATGTACAACAATAAAATTCGTCTACCTTGTAGTTCACAATATTTAATATATACAAATAGAATAAACATAAACAAATATTTACAATTAAAATGAAGGAATAATTTCCTAAAAATAAAAAACAAAAAAACGGAGTGAAATAAACATAAAAATAAAGTTAAAAAGAATCATGTGCAATAAATTAGAGTAGGCTTGATTCTCAAAAAGTTTCTACTGGAGGTTTCATTTATCGCAACTAGATTATGATGGGATGACGAGTGAGAAAATTATGAAACAGAGTAGCCACCACCAAAATTTATTAAATAAATTTTTAAAAATATAATATTTGAAACCAAGTTGGATTTGGAAGTCGATTACATGTAGGGAAGGTATTAGCACCTTACAATATTTGTGAAAAAATAGTTAACTTTAAATTAACTGTACAAAAATATGGTTAACTTTAAAAAATATTGATTTCACTTCACAAGAAATATTTTTAGTGATTAATTTTATTTTATCTAAATTATTAAAAGATATTTTAATTTTTTAATTTTATAAAATAAGTGAAAAAGAGTCTGAAAGTTTTATTTGGGCTTAACAAGTCTGGTTCCCTCTCCTACATATTCTCAGGTAAACTGAGAATATCAAAGCCACGTAGTTTTTGAGGAAAAAAGTTTGATGAGTTTTAAAGTTTTGAAAAGGGATTTTGATGTTTTTTGACTTTTTAGAAAATGTTAAGCTTTAATTTTTGTAAAATTTATTTTTGAATTCTTAGAAAAATTATTTATTTCAAAAGTTATAGAGAAGTTATTTTTTCAATTTTTATTTCTTATAAAAATGATTTTGGAGATATTAAAATTTAAAGTTGAAAGATTCGTTATTTTTTTTTTATAATTTCGTAGCAGAAAACATTTTAAATTTTTGTAGGATGAGTAATCTAGTCTTCTCTTGTACAAAATTTAAGTTAACACATGTTTAATAAATAAATTCTTATGTTTCAAATAATATCAAAGGTAGATTCACCACTTAATTAATCTCACTTGGTTATTGCACATACCTAAAATATTTCTTTTAATTTTTCTAAAAAATATTAACAATAAAAAATAATAAATCCAAGCTAAACTAATAAGAAAACAATAAAATAATAAAATAATAAAAGATAAAAATTATAATAAAATAAAAAGTTAGAGAAAAAATTAGTTGCACTAACTTGGAAAAATTTACATAGTGACTCATAGACTTCTCTCAAAGGTTATATGAGCTTCCACATTTTCTTTTTTGGGTACTTCCAAACATAAAACCCATCCATAATTTTTTTTAATATAAAATGGATTTATACTTTGATGCGTACTTCCAAATACGAATTTTTTTGCAGTGCAAGTATTCTGTCTATTTTCTTATGAAGAGCACTTCCTTATATAGGAGCATGAGAGACTACATATGTCTTCCCTTTTCCATGTTAGACTCCATCTTCTTACATAGGAGAATGAAAAATTGAATGAGTTTGATTCTTCCGATGTGAGTTTTTAACTTCTGTTTGATGTGAGACTTTTATTTGTCTTTTTTTATTTTATCATATTTTTATATCCTTTTTTAATTTTTGGGTTTCAATAACTTAAATAAAATTGAATTTAAAGAATTAAAATCATAAATAACTTCAAAAGATATATGAGAAGTAGAAGAATGAATTGTTATACTACATGAAAACTTAACCTGTTGAAAACATTTCTCTCATTGTTACATATTTTTTTGAATGATTCGCTATGTATTATGGGTACAATATTTTGAAAAATGGTAATATATTCATATAATGTATTTGTTGAATATATATATATATATTGTATATGCTTAATAAAAAATAGTGTAAATACAAATTGAATGAATGTAAGTATGTTTAATAGCCTAACTAATATATTAGTTTTCATAAATATATTGAATGATTTAATGTGTTAAGTTGAATTTTTTTCCTGATATGTAAGTTATGTTTCCTTTAGTAGTTTGCATAAATGTTAAGTATAGTAATAACGTTGAAAAGTGAAACTAGAAAAAAGGTATTAAAAGGATGTAATTAGGTAGAATATGTATGAATATCACCAAATAGAAAAGAGTTTGAGAAAAAAATATTGTACAACATTTAAATCTTAGATACATTAAAATAATATCTATAATACAATGTTTATTACTCAGGCCTATTATAGAAAATGAGTTCTTTTTTAGTATTTTAAGGGTTAAATATTATAAAACATTTAATTTTTTATAGCATTTAAAAGGTGTAAACATTGTAAAAGAGTTAAACGTTTACAACATTTATCCTTTGAAATTGTAAAAAAAATATTTTTTTCTTCCTTTTAAATACTATAAAAGAGTTAATTTTACAACATTTGAATGTTGTAGTGCATACGATGTAATAAGAGATTTAACAACATATGTAAATGTTGTAAAACATAGTGCAAAAACATTGCAAAAACTATAGTTTGGCATAGTCAAGATAGCAAATTTTTAATTCATAACTTAAGTTTTTCCGTTTCTTTATTGATGTGTAATAGAAGAAAATAAGATATTAGTTTCTATTGTACTCCATAAAGATCTGCGAAAATGATTTAAGAACTTAAAATTTCTATTATTTACTATGGTTTATAGTGATCCATGCAAAAAGTTACAACTTCTTTAAAGATCAAATAAAAAATTTATATATGGCATCATTGATTTTAGAATATGTAATAAAATGTCATTTTGTTAAATTTATAAAAATAAAAACAAGAAATATGTACTGCTTTTCATTCTTTGACATAGGAAAACCTAACAAAAAATTTATTGAACATTAATCCAAGGTTGATTTGATATAAGAAAAGGTGTATAAAAATGATGGGACATGTTTTTAGATTTCACTTACTTACACGTTATGCATTTTCCATAAACAAATTCAACATCATCTTTCACATTTGGCGAACAAAAATTCTCATTCCAAATGTATGAAGTCTTTCGCATTCCAAAATATCTTATTAACCCACCATCCTCTAATTAGTATCACATGAAAGGAATAGATAGGTACACATAATTTGTTTTTCATAAAAAAAAAAAACCATCATGCTTATAATAATCTCCAAAAACATGCTTTGAATAAGAATTCTATACTTATCAACATCAATATCGTTTGCATATAAGTCTTTAATAATATCTAAACAAAGTAATTTAATTTTAAAAAAGTAAGTAATGAATACCTTCTACATAAAACATCAATCATAATGTTTTCATTATCATTCTCATACTTGAACATATAAAAAAGTATCTCAAATAATTTTAATCACTTTGAATGTCTATAAAAGATTTAAAAAACTTAAAATTTTGCAGGTTAAAATGGATTATTAACTCCCTTGTCCATAAATAATATTGATAATTTTGCAAATATCTCTTCAATGCATACATTTCATTATCAAAGGAAAGATAATTAAAAACTATCTCATTAAAAATTTGACTTAAATATGCAATTGATTTGTAGTCCTACATCATTACAACCCTTAGTCCAACACTAGAAACATTACATTTAATTTTTACAAGATAATCCTTGAGGGAACTTATTAAATCATCATACTATGTTGATTTATCTACAAAAAATTAAATATAATTATAGGATAATTATTTTTTATTTTTTAGTAATTTTTATTTTAATTTTTTTTGGAATGATAACATAAGTAGAAATTTAAAATAAGGCATAAATTGAAATAAAAAAAAGTTATAATATTGGAAAATAGATTAAGACATAATGTAAAGATAATTTTAATCTTTAAAAAAGCCAATATGGCTATGTTGAAAGTATGCACACTTATGCATCATTTCTAGTATTTCTAACACGATCGTGCAAACCTAAATATGACCATACAATGTTTTTGGAATTTTCAAAATAGTTGTTCAAATATAAGTATGGTGGTACTAAAGTTGTAACTCAAAATGAAATAAAGAAATAGCCTAATTGGTAAAAATCCCAAAAATATTATAAAAAGAAAGCAAAGACTTAGAGGATGAGGGAAATAGTAAAATGTAGGCACAACTATAGCTTGACCTAGACTATCCTATCCTTCATTCACTTTTTCATGAGACCCCTCTCATATGATCTTTGGAGGTAAAAACTACTTTGCAATACGAGTTCTAGTACCCCACTACCAACCCAACCCACATACAATTCTATTATTTCAATTTCTCTATACTTACCAACCCACCTTCGAAGCCTTGTTGAAACTTGTAAATGTAACAATTGAACCCTTATTTTTATTATGAATTCATATATTTTCTATTTAATTATGTTTGCCTTATTGTAGTTCATTAATTGATAATAATTGATCGTTCTTATTATTTCTAAGTTAATTGGAGAATAGGTGATTATACCATTACTTAATTAATGTATCTATAAGGTAAACTAAATCTAGATTTTTGAAGGATCAATCAAAAGTAGTTTTTTTTTATTCATATAGGTGATCATACTTACTTAATTAATGTACCATTACTTAATTAATTGATAATAACTCTACCACCCTTGTTTGTTTTATTGAATTAACAAATCTAAATTCTCTTGATATTTCTCTTTATAATTTACCTTTCATGATCATTAAGAGTGATAACTTAAGAAAAACAATATTATTATTGCATGATCATTGAATAATAATAAAATTAGAACAGATGATTAATTATTGACTCTTATCATGCATAGGAGGATTAAAGGAATATATTTAGTAGCTTTACAAGGGAAGCTCGAGCTCCAAACACTTCCATAGCAAATTTTTTTCTTGTAATTGCTTCTTTTGATTTGAGATTTTTATCTTTTTATTTTTTAAATTTTATTTCTATTTTAAGCCTAACTCTTAAAATCAATTCTCTTTTTTTTATAAAAGTTCAAAAATTAAAATTTAAATAATTTTTTATTAAAAATAGTCCCTATAGAATAATATTAAAAATATTAAATACTTCCTTTCTAACTTTCCTTTGAATAAAATTTACCACACAAATTTTTCATCAACCTAACTTGTACAAAATTTTATAAAAAGAATTAAGAGCACAAGGTATAAGAATGTAGATTATTAATGAAATAATTTTCTTGTATATAAATGTAAGTAATTTTTATTTTGTTAACAGAGCACTTTTAAGTTTTTTTTTTCTTTCCGAATGCACCATAAAATTTTAATATAAACTTTTACAATATTTTGTTAATGTGTATTTAGGGGTGAAATGAATTAAGCTATATTTTATAAAATTTATTTTGTTTAATTTTTAAATTTTAATTTAAAATTTAGGATATAATTTTTTACGGTCCACTCTAATTTTTTAAAGTGATTTGAAAGCCTTTTTAAAATCTTCAAAGTGAACTCTCTTAAATAAATAAGAAAATATATTATATAAATACTTGTGAAAAATGATAGAACTACTTTCTTGGTTTTCTTATGCATCCACAATCATTTTGTCAATGAGGTTATTAGAAAAAAAAATGTTATCATATTTTAACATTTTCTAATTCAACATCTATGTATGATAAAAATTACACTAGATGTTAGAATATGATAAATAATAAAAGTAAAGTATAATAGAAAAAATTATCATATCATATCTTATTTTATTCTTAAAATTTGTATAAAATATTTATTCTATAAAAAGATTAAATTAAAGAGTGATAACATGAGATAACATATTTATTTTATCTTGTTTTCTTAATAATAAAGTGATAATAATAATATAATAACAATAATAATAATCATATTAATATTGTTGTTATCATTATTAAAATTAATAATATTACAATTAATTAATATTAAAAATAAAATTAACATTAATTAAAATATTAATAATATTATTAATTTATTAACAACAAATAATTATAATTATAATTATAATATTATTATTATTACTATTATTATATATAATAACATTATAATATTATTTAAGATATATATAATACAAAAATTAATAATATAAATCATTAAAATAATATTTGTATCTACATAAAGAAATTTATAAAAAAATTAAAAAATATAATATTTTAACTTTATTTTACCAATTAAAAAAATGGTTGAAGAGGAGATGTGGTTAAAAAAAAACATGTCTAAAAAATAAACCTTCAAAAATTAACAAACAAAGAAAAACAAGGAAAGATAGCAATCTCCACATCAACAATAATAAAAAAAATAAAGCACATTACAAAATATTATTATTATTTATATAATTAATATTAATATTATTATTACAATAATTAATATTATAATAATAATTTGTTATTGTAATTTTATAATAATAAAAGTAATTATTGTTATAATTATTAATTAGATTAAAATTCACTAGTGGAAAATAAGCTTTTACATCGGTTGTTATGAACCTTTTACATTGGTTATTTGAGCGGTATTAAAGCGGGCAATATAGAAACTTAGACTTTCTACATCGGTTCTACAACCGATGTAGAAAGTGAACTTTCTACATCGGTTCAAACAACAACCGATGTAGAAAATGACTTTTTACCTCGGTTAAGGTCACAATCGATGTAGAAAGTTTATATTTTTTTTAAAATTTTATTTTCGTTTAGGGAAATTGCCATATTCACAATACCTGTATATATAAACAGAATACCAGGCAGACAATATAATTAAAGTAAATACATTAATATTTATTACAAAATAAAAAACAAACTAAAATTCTAAAAATCCCATGAATTCAACCCAAATTGGCAACCTCAAGCAGAAATTCCCCCCAACGTCTCCGGATATCGTCAATTTCTTCATCTAATAGAGGTTGAGGATTGTCAATATCTACAAATGTTTTTTATTAAAATTAGTGAACATGTCATGTTATGCATTAAAATTAAATAATTAAATTAGGACAATTGTAATTACCTGGTGCCAAGAGTTAACAATAGAAGCCAAGACAATGAGAAACATATGTCTCATGACATAATATCCACACTCAGTTCCTCCGGATTGTCTTCAACACTTCAAAAAAATAAAAGAGTATCAAACCATTTGTAGAGATAGTGATAAAAGAATATAAAATAATTGAATATTAATAAAGTACTTACCTTTGGAATTATCCATCCACACTTTTTAATATTTGATGAATGCGTCCCTTTTAACCAAAGTCGAGCATTCATTACTCTACAATAAAATAAAAAGCAAATGAATACCTTTGAGAATAACAAGTTATATGAATATTGTCGCAACCATAATTCCGACGGGACGACCAGCTCACTAAATATTTAAAAATAGAATTTTATCGTATGTGGAGCCGCCACCAAATTTTATTTTAAGGGAAAACATTTGGAAAAACCCTAACTTGAGGAAGAAAACCTAGGTTCGGGAGTCGGTTACGAGTAAGGAAGGTATTAGGCACCCTACTCGCTCGTTCCAAGGAACGGTACCCTTAAACCGAGCATGTGATATTTTGAAAACTATTTGATCCCTTAAAATAGAATAGAAAATAAATAGGTTCATGGAAAATAACCTGACAGGACTTGATCCTGCTCCTACGTATTCCCGGGTGCAATGGGAAACTCAAGGCTACGAAGTTCTGGTTTGGAAAATTACTTTGATGGAAAGGGAGCATTTTGAGAGGAGATTGAAAGGAAGATCCTTAATCCACATGCACAGAGTCGAAGGTAAACGAAGGTTGCACGACGACTCATATGGTTCTCCAAACATCGAAAGATAGGGCAGGCTGCACTTCCAACTTTGGAGCTCATTGCGTGAGATCTTGGGTCTTTTAGGAACTTTGAAAATTTATTTTGGAGGAAAGGGAATGATTTTAGAAAAGTATTAAAAGGGAGATCCTTAATCCACATGCACAAAGTCGAAGGCAAGCGAAGGTTGACGATGACTCATATGATTCTCCAAACATCGAAAGACAGGGTATGCTGCACTTTCAACTTTGGAGCTCATTGTGTGAGACCTTGGATCTTTTAGGAATTTTGAAAATTTATTTTGGAGGAAATGGAATAATTTTGAAAGAGTATTAAAAGGGAGATCCTTAATCCACATGCACAGAGTCGAAGGAAAGCGAATGTTGCATGACGACTCATATGATTCTCTAAACATTGAGAGACAGGGTATGCTGTACTTTCAACTTTGGAGCACATTGCGTGAGATCTTGGATCTTTTAAGAACTTTGAAAATTTATTTTGGAGGAAAGGGAATGATTTTGAAAGAGTATTCAAAGGGAGATCCTTAATCCACATGCACAGAGTCGAAGGAAAGCGAAGGTTGCACGACAACTCATATGATTCTCCAAACATCGAAAGACAGGGTATGCTGCACTTTCAACTTTGGAGCTCATTGCGTGAGACCTTGGATCTTTTAGGAATTTTGAAATTTTATTTTTGAGGAAATGGAATAATTTTGAAAGAGTATTAAAAGGGAGATCCTTAATCCACATGCACAGAGTCGAAGGCAAGCGAAGATTGCACGACGACTCATATGATTCTCTAAACATCGAAAGACAGGGTATGTTGTACTTTCAACTTTGGAGCTCATTGCATGAGACCTCGGATCTTTTAGGAATTTTGAAAATTTATTTTGGAGAAAAGGGAATAATTTTGAAAGAGTATTAAAAGGGAGATCCTTAATCCACATGCACAGAGTCGAAGGCAAGCGAAGGTTGCACGACAACTCATATGATTCTCCAAACATCGAAAGACAGGGTATGCTGCACTTTCAACTTTGGAGCTCATTGCGTGAGATCTTGGATCTTTTCTTGTACACTGGATCCTTCATGTATATAGAAATCTGAATTCAGGTCATTTCTTGTTATCCACCTTTTACCTTTGATTTTAAAAAAATAGAGTTTCTATTCTAGGTGATTTGCTGTCATAATTTTAACATTAATTTGAATTGCAACCTTTCCTTCATCCGTGGCCGGAATGCTGTTTGATCTGCATTAGGCTAGCTTATCCATCAAGTTTGATGGAGTGTATCTGGCCATTAGTTAGTAGATCCTAAACCTTGACCTACAAGAATGCTAGACACTACCAAAATTTATCCATGAAATTCACTCCGCTCAAAATTTGTATTCAATTTGACCCATTTGTGTATAAGGCCACTTTTAATTTTAGATACTGTGGCAATATTAAACATGTTGTCAAAATGCAAACTAGAACCACTTATTTCAATCCTAAACGCATGGCTATTAAAGGGATATAACTAGACCTAAGAACCTCTCCTCGGCCCAACTAGGATTGACTAGCCGTTACAACGTAGTTTCTGTTGAATTCCTAGATTGACTCATATTTAAGGACCTTCTAGCTTACTCCAGGAATTTATAGACTAGGCTTGCCCCCAACCTGCCAAATTGGCAAAAACCAATATGGGAAACATACCTAGCTTAAACCAACCAAGATTTGCTTTATGGAAATTTCCTTCTTGTGTGTCTAATGATTCAATTAAGCAGGAGCAGGTTACAGTGAACCAACTTCCATGGCTGGCCTAGAATGATCTATTCCTTGCACTGGCCAAGTGATTCTGGAACAGATTTACTAGAATTGGGACCTAAATTCTGATAAATTGATGCCTATGGATGTATGCTTCTATTAGTTAAAAATTTAAGCTTGTTTTGCTGCAACTATGACCTTAAGGAGCATCCACATTTTTTCCTAGAGGTTTCCTTAGCCTATCAGTTCACATAAAGGCCATTTTAGTCACAACCTTCCCTTGGTTTGGTTGAGGTAGGCCCCTTAAGAATGGATGATATGAACCTGGCCATGTAGGTTCTGCTCCTGTAGCTGTTCTCGGATTGTTTTATATTTTCCCCTTGCCTTTGCTAAGTTGGTTCAATTCCTCTGATATTTACATGAGTTCCAAACCCACTCATTATCCTATAACTACTGATATGGTAGATTTAAGACATGCGTTAAGTTGTTGCTACCATATGCAGGTTCAGATCTGAGATATATTTACAGGGGCAACCTAAAGGAAATTGCCAACTTGACATGCCTAAGTTCTAAACTCAGCATCCTCTAACAGTTTATTATGTACAGAAGCATGCATTCCTCAAACCATAGCTAAAACCAAATATCAGATCATAGACTTAGGTTCAATTTCCAATTCTAAATCAGTTGTCAAAATACTTCTTCAAGCATATAAGGGCAGACCAAACCTCTTGGCCACCTACCTGCTAAACCGACCACTCTTGGATTCAACCAGGGTGCTTAGCCTACATTACCCTGGTGCAGTTGTATGGGAGGAAATAAAAGACTCTTTTTCAGTCCCTGCTATGCCAAAAAAATTTGCATTTGGTGCAGCCTAGGACTATTTACTATATTCACTAGAGAAAACAGAATCATACCTATCAAATTGCACTCCTACCCATTTCTCATTTTTGGGAGACAACTTTTGTTTTTGATTGGGGTTAGGTTCTGATCTATTTCTGTTTTTTTTGCTATGGAACCATGGATTGCATTGCAAGCAAGGCATTGGGTGGGCCATCAAAACCAGTCTATAACCAGGCTTGAAACTCCTATAAAAATTTAGGTGACCTTCATATTGACCAAGCATCAACAACAGATACTCAAATGGTTTTGGTGACTCAAGACCTTGTTTAATTCACTAAACAGACCCTATCACTCAAGTTATAAATTTGGTTTGGTGCCTACCAAATACATTCTGCTACCTTAACCACTGCCACAAGCTGATTATGGTACCAGTCTAAGCCAAAAGGGTCTTTAGAATCCAAATCTGTCTTTGTTTTCACTAAGGCCAGGACCAGATTCTGCCCCTAGTTCCAATTTCATTACCTAAGGTGTGTGGTCTGGAGTCAGGACGAGTGAACCTGGGCAAAGGAACCAGCTGCCAAGACTAGCTTACAATTAGCTCATTCCTGCGTAGGCTCTTTTTGGTCTAGAGGAACAAACAACTCTCAATTTAGATGGAACAGCTCCAGGGTCCTCATAAATATTCCTAGCTATCCTCTAGTTTGAACTACTAAAAATGCCAATATTAAGTGTAAATGTTCATTCTATGATTTTCCTTATCAATGGTTTCTGTCAGGTTGAGCTACAGGCTAGCCATTGGTACCAACTGACCCGAATCTGATAGGAATTTTCAGACCAACTTATGCTTAGTCCTAAGTCTGGTTGCGGTGCTCAGGAACCCTATGTTCATAACTGGATGACATAATGCAAATGGTATCAGAGGTTTTCTCTAGAAGCAAAAACCTCTGGCACCTACTGCAGACCCAAATACATGGCCACTACTGCTGCTACTGCCAAATAGGCTGATTCTCAGGTAGCTCAACTGCTGTAGGTTTCCTAGATTCCCAAATTTGGCTTGGCTACATGTTTCAGCTGAGATATGCTTTATAGAAATTCCTTCTTATGTACCTAATGATTCAATTAATTAGAAGCAAGTTGGCCTAGGGACCTAGGGAATTATTATTAAATTTGGCCAGAGAGGAAAAAAACAGGAATGGACTTCCAACCTACCTCCTAACTGGCTCTCAGAAACTGCTCCCCTAACCAAGACTCGGGTTTTTACAGTATTATCATGAGCTAAGCATTAATTTTGGTATTGAAATCTTAGGCATCTTATACACTTTCTTGGACTGGACATAAGGAGTTATTTTAAAGTGCCCTGCAGTTTAGAGATTCTGAGGTCTGCTATGACAGAATATGCCTAGAAAATACCTACTTGCCTACATAGTTAAGCCCCTATTTTGGGAAACTTAACTTTGCATTGACCCTACAACTAAGACTTGTTTGATGATTAATAGTCTATGAACGCACAATTCTGACTAAGCGTATGATCTAGCAGAGGGATAATTTCCTAAGATTCAAGTTCCTGTTGCACTTGTTTGTAAATCAGTGACCAGCACATCCTTTGCCTGAGCCTACTGCTGTTACCAGAGATAGTTCCACATTCCAAGGGCCAATTTTCTAAGGTCTGAATTTCACTCCCCTTTTCTCATCTTGGTGCAGAATTTGATGATAACTTGCTGGGCAGGCTCTGCACATTGTAGGTAGAAGAGGGAACCTGCTACCGAAGTACCTTAAAGGTCCTGAATCCCCTTGCTGCCTTTGACATGATTATGACAGAACCTGGTCAGGAGACCCCTCCTTACTCAGAAACCATCAAAAACAAGTTGTAACTAGCACCTACAGTCACACTACACTTTGGATAACATAGTTGAACTCTCGTCTTCCTTGGAGACATAAAACCTGAAACTGACCTTGTATCCTGGTTAAAAATAAACTGAAAATAATTTGGCAAAAAAAAAAACTACACAATGAGAAGGCTCCCACTTCCTTAAACCGGTTCTCTAATGACTTGGCCAAAATGCTTAGGCTAAGTGCAATGCTATACCATTGCAATTTTAGGAAACTAAATATTCAAGTACTCAGGATTCAGTTCTGCTTTCTGCAGAACCAATTTTATTTAATCAGCAAAGCCTATAGCCTGCAAAACACCAATAGGAGCAAGTATTAAGCTTAGCCTAACTCCTTGGATGAACTAGCTAACTGAAGCTGTATGGCCCTAACTGATAAGAGATTCTGGATTTTAGTTCACTCATCAGGATGAAATACTATATGCTCAAATTGGGTCCCTGAAGCATCTTTATATGGGGCTATTCCTAGGTGAAGCTTATGGCCTGTAAGAGCTCTCACCAAACTTGTCCTGAAACTAGTTACTGACATCAGTTGACACAGAGTTAACTCTATCTGAGAGAAACCACTAGAAGGGCTTCTCTTTTGTCCTAGACCTGGCTGAAGTAGGCTATAAAGTTTGGTGAAATGAATCTAAGCAAGGAGAAACCTGCTGCCGGCCAAAGGTGCTGCAACAAGTCCTATAAAGATATTGGACAGCTAACCTCTAGTCTTTAGGTAAGGCGACTCAAAGGGATATTAAGCTTCATGTCCCAGCTACACTTAACCAGTTTGGTTGCAGAAGACAGATCTGAAACATCCCGACCAGGTGCAGGCCACTAAGACTTAAGCTGAATTTTCAACTGGTTTTAGGAGCAGGCTTCTACTCCAACACTTACTCCCCATCATGCAGTTTCCTGGCCCTGATCTTTGACTCAAGGTGCGAACTAGTGCAAGCCCTGATAATGCCCCTCTATTATGATAGGTAAGTGTCATTATCTAATTGATTGGATTATCTGATTTGCTCCTACAACAGGACCTAGTGTCGAACTTATCCTATCCCTGAAAGACCATGCTATTATAACAGAGGTTAGAACCACGAAATCTGTTTATTAACTGTCAAAACTGAATCCAAACTCCTGTAATGAAGTCACAAAAACTGAATTACAGAGCACATATAGGCCATGCCTTTAACAGGTAACACTATGTGATAAGCAACATCTCTTATCCTATCAATTTTCATTTGCTCAGGTTCTTTGTCAGATAGACCAAATTTATTGGAGCTATCTTCACCTCCCCTGGTTTGTTTTCAGAATTCGTTAAATAACTTAGAGCTAAGTCTGAAGACCAATTAAGGAACAGAGAGACATAATCTTCCTACCTCCCAAAGTCTGGTTATGTCTGTTTTTGCATGCCTATCAGCTACATCCAGCAATTCAAGGATTTACAATTGTAATTTAAGAACTAGACCCTAACAATCAGATAAGGACATACACTTTGCATCAATTGATCCATGAATTCTGGTTCAAATAGTATATGCAGTAGCCTTCATTCTAATGTCTTGTTCAATATGAATTCTAACACATCCAAAGCATAAACACAGCATGTAACGAATGTGAATGAGAGAATGATAGAAGAGTCGAGCCTAACCTCAAAGCACTGAACAGAGATTACAATAACCTCGTGTAACCTTTCCAAAAGAGATGAGAAACAACCGAGGAAACCAGCTACCAGAAACTGTTCCTCCTCTTGCTAATGACCAATGCTCCAACCGGCGATTAGTGATTCAACAGAATTCTTCAAGATTCCTTAGAAAAACCGAGGCCAATAACCGTTTTCGAGCCTTGAACTCAAAGCGTTTTCTTGTTGCTTGAAGAAAAATTCCCCCAAAAATCTTGTCAATGGTGTAGCTTCTTGAACACACCGAGAGCCAAAACCGTCGAGGGTGAAAGCGAATCCGAGAGTATCAGAAAGTAATTTTCAATTTTTGGTGCCAAAATGTCGTAACCCCCTTCTCCTCCCTTTCTAAATTCCTCTTATATCCCTATTCAACCATAGTTCCTTAACCCTAACCTAGGCTTAATTTTTTAACCCTAATTGTAACAACCCTAACTGCATTTAACTAACCCTCTAACTAACCTAACTGAATTTTATTTTAGTTTTTTATTCCTATTTTTTTTTTATTTTTAAATTTGAGAATTACGTAACTATTTACTGTGTTTCCTTCCCTTTTTCCTTTGATAATGTTGGGCTTTTGGTACCCAAATGTGTTTAGTTCATTAATAATTTAATTAATAAGAAAATATTTTCACCCGGACAGGAATTGGTAATCACAAATATAAATACCAAAATCATAAAAACTTACAAATCTATAATGTCCTTTATGTCTTTCTTTGGTTTTTTCCAAGCAGAGCATAGAAATACAACTACATTCCGCTTGGGACAAATAATGATTAATTGTCAATGGGCCCTACAGAACATGGATGACAATGAACAAAAATTAGGAATTTAATTGAATTCATGAAATAAAGCAATTAAGTATTGACTTACGATTGAAAATAGGGGGCTAGGTAACAGTCTCTATCAGACTGCAATCTCCTCTGAAGATATCCCTCTATCTCAGCTGCCTTGTTCCCAGTTTTCTGCATATGAACTGGGTCTAGGAATCCATAGAGGTGTAAGCTACCTCTTTCAGTGCAGATACGATACAAGTACCTAATATTGCGAATAATTTTCATATGTTAGCTTTTGATAATGAAATAATTCAAGTAAGGTTTAGAAATTTACTTACATCAACCATAATTGTAGAACTGTTACACATAGGAGATCGTTACCCACAACCAACTCCAATATATCCTTCTTAGTAATATAGAAGGGGATAGGTGTGGGCTTTCCTATGATATCCAGTTCCATTGTTATTTGCAAAGTTTGGTCGCCCAAGTTCATGGCGATACCAAATGGACATGTGAGCAAATCAACCTCATATTTCTTTGGAGGAGGCTCAGGAAGATCTGCTTTAGAACTTAAATCAATCTTCTTCCCACGATCTTCCTTATAAACCTACGATAAATTCACAAAATAATAAGAAATATATATATATAGACACACACAATATATATATTAAAAAATTAGTAACATAGGCTAAAATTATCTAATACCTGAGGTTGAACTCGCTGCACAAAGTCTCCTCGGCCATATAATGAAATGCTTGGGGGCTTGCCCCATGACATGAACCTCAGTAGGGACAGGAACAGGAGCATCTGCATCTTCAACCCGTTCAACCACCACTCTAACATGATCATCATCAATTTTATGGTGATGCATGGTTGAACCCAAGGTGTAGACTTTCCCAATTGCTACCAGACGATATGGATCATCAACATATAACTCATAATCGTCTGTAGTTGTATCCACATCCTCTTCTCCCTGTAGTTGCTCTTTCGTCGGAGCACAACTTCCCTTTGTGCTCACGCACCTAGGAGAAGGTGATGGATGGTGACCCTGTGTCTGTGTTTGGGAAAGTCCCAAAGATGCAAGCTCCTGCCTAAGCTCTTGCCTAAGCTCCTGCCTAAGCTCCTGTCTGAGCTCTTCTCGAAGTTCTTGCTGTAGTGCTTGCCTCATGTCTTCACGCATGGCGTCCAACTTATCTCTAGACACCAAAACTTCTTTGGATGTCTGTCTAGAAGACAATCCAAAGTACTGTATAAAGCCAACACCTCGGCCAACTGCACGAACACGTCCTGGATGCTCCGGTTGGCCAATAGCAGTACTTAAGATGTCATCCCGGCTAGTTGGAACAAAGACTCCTTGTGAGCTTTGTTCAACCAAAGAATCCTACAAAACAAAAAATTACCGTTATCAGTAATGTAAATGTTTGAACATAAATAAAAAGGAAATTTACAAAATTGTGTGATTACTTACAATCTTCTCAGCAACAATGCGAGAAGGCTCTGATGTGTACTCTCCAGATGCCTTTTGGCGTGCCCTCTTCCATTTCTCATGGCGTGAAGGTGGAGAGGGTGGAGAGAGAAGTGTAGAGGGGTCTGCCTCAGAAGATTGCTGA
Source organism: Canavalia gladiata (assembly GCA_037954105.1). NCBI lineage: Eukaryota > Viridiplantae > Streptophyta > Magnoliopsida > Fabales > Fabaceae > Canavalia > Canavalia gladiata. The sequence continues at coordinate 30,699,536 of CM075663.1, forward strand.
CGATCTTTCGACTTCTGGTCCATCAGCCTCTCCTGAAGCAACTCATAACCCCCACGAGATAATCTGTAAAAGTTCTTAGCAGAAATTTGTTGAGCCTTCTTTCTTTTCTCCTATTATAAGAAAGCAAATCAATTAATCATAATATTTCTTATATTAGTCAATTAAAAAAATAAAATATTAGCAAGATACATACAACGAATGCAGGATCCATTCGAGACTCAACAAATCTCTGCCAAGTGTCTTGATCAAGGAACTGGTACTCCTCACAAGGAGACACATCCTTGAGTGATCCATATGTATATTTGCTGGTGAGATGTGTCTTGAAGCCCCTCCAGCGCTCACCAGCAAATGAAAGCCACTTCCTCTTCAGGAAGTTAGTATTTGGTACGTCATATGTAAGCTACATCAAAGAAGATGTAATTGGTTAGTGAATGATAAATTTATGGAAAAACTTAAAGCTTTAAAGTAAAATACCATGATAGTCTCCCAAATTTGATCCTTGACTCGCATCTCAACATCATCCCAATCCTTTTTCAAAATACTGGCCTTGCTTCGTCCAAGGAGGGTCACATAACTCTTAAACTTTTTCTTGTTTGGCCCTAATGGATTCCCAGTGGCCTGATCAAACTCTATGGGAATCCTCTGCTCACCGCTCCGACTAAGGGTGAACTCCTTTAACCCTGTGGCTCGTCTTCCCTTCTTTTGCCGAGAAGAAGGGTTCTCAGACCCACTTTGTGAAGGAGGAACCTCTGAAGGGTCAGCCATGTATCTGTTAAAAGCAAAGGAAACAAATATGAAAAAATTATTGAATAGAAACAATAAATACAATTCATATGAAAACATACAATATTTTTTCTATCAATCAAATAAGAAAAAATTAATCATTTTCATTCTCTCATTTTACTCTTCATTTTACCAAAATAAGATTTTTTTTTTCACACACATATGTATAGGTTGCATCCAAGTTAAAAGTGCATAAATATTGAAACTACAAAACAATGTTGATCAGGAAAGGTGAAATGTTACTAAAGTTTATGTTTTTATGAGATATAGCTCACTGATGCAGTAACAATGACTTTGATTAACATGTATCTTACACACATCTCACAAAAGGAGTATTTTTCTACATTGCATTTGTAATAAAAAAAAAAATTAGCAAGGATTAGCACCCCTACCCAGCAGTGACCCCTACTCAGCATTGACAATGACTCTGGTTAACATGTATCCATATCACTCCCATATGTATATTTGATTATCATTTATTAAATATTTAAACAATACCTTAGGACATATACTTATCTACTAACTATGATGGTTAGTTCTGGTCTATTATTTTTCTTCCTTCCTAATTAATAACAGTTTAGTTTTATTGATTATTTTTAAAGTCAATGGGGTTATGGTGCTTTTATTTTAAAATAAAAACCGGTTTATCTGCTAAGTTAGGTGGATTGTGTGGGACGCAAAACTAATGCCAAAAGTGAAAGTGAATTTAAAAACAAAAGGGCATTATAGCTAGAGAGAGAAGAATAGACAAAGGATGAGGGAGTTTACTTGATGCACTAAGCCACAATCCACTTTCTGCTTTACCTTTCCAAACTAAACTCATTCTCTTTCCCAAATCCTATGCTTGCCTCATACTCTTGCTCATATACACATCACCTCTAGTAATCTTATAAACACCACAATAACCAATTATAGGGACCTAAGTTGAACTAAACTGCCTCAAGCCTCAACCCATGCCATCTTCCTTGAATTCCAAAGCTCTTAGCACTATCTTTGCAATGCCAAAACAGTAATATAATCTATTCAATTTTTGAGTTAAAATATAATTTTGATTCCCTCTGGTCATAATTCATTTTTAATTTTTTTATGTAATAAAAATAAAAATACATTTTATGCAATGCCAAAACAGAGTAACATGTAGAAATAGAGAAGACAAAACATAAGCTAACAGAGAAACAGAGTCATTTAACAAAACAGAGAACCTAAGACTAAGCACTAATGCAGAAACAGAAAAACAAAGACCCTAAACAGAGAGCCAAAATGCTACATACCGGTGTAAACGACGACGACGATGGCGTAGACGACGACGGCGTGCTTCGAGAACAACGATGCTCTTCGCGTTCGGACGACGGCAGCTTTGAGAATGACGGCATGCTTAGGTTTACACTTGTGGAGGCTTAGAGCAATGAGTTAGGGCAGGAGGACGTAAATGGAGTGTTTACACTTATGAGAACGACAACGGTCGCATCAGCTAAAGAGGAGGATAAACAAACTTTCTACGTCAGTTGTTTCAGAGAAGCAATGTAAAAAGAACTTTTTACATCGGTTACACTACTCAACCGATGTAGAAAGTCTGACTTTTTACATCGGTTACACTACTCAACCGATGTAGAAAGTCTGACTTTCTACATCGGTTGCTTTATAACCGATGTAGAAAGTGACTTTCTACATCGGTTAAAAAGCAATCGATGTAGAAAATTTAAATTTTATTACAAAAATGCCACCGCCTATTTTGCTACATCGGTTGTAAAGTAACCGATGTAGAAAGTGTCAAATTTATTTACAAAAATGCCACCGCCTTTTTTCTACATCGGTTGACGAATAACCGACGTTAAATCCTGTTATAAAAAGCTATTTTTCTACTAGTGATTTTATTGTAATTATTATTATTATATTCAATGTTATTTTATTAATATATTTTTATGAATTTTACTATTAATAATTTTGTTATTATTTTCAACGTTATTAATAGTTACAAATATTATTACTATTAATGATAAAAAATAATAATATTATAATAATAATACTTATTATTATTTTAATATTAATAAAATAATGATTGTTTTACAATTATTAAAATTATAAGTTCTATTTATTTATTTATTATTATTACTATTATTATTATTAAAAATAAAATAAAAAATATGTTATCTTATTATATCATTCTCTCATCCAAATTTCAACCTTCTAGGATAAAAATGACACTTAATAAAACAATAACATTAAATAATGAAATAAATTATCTTATCTTATTAATTAAAAAAAACCAAAGATAAGATAAAAAAAATTATCATATTATATCCTATTTTTTTAAGTGTTCGTTTAACCTCTAAAACATGAAGTCTATTCTATTACTATATCACACATCATCATTTGAAATAATTTTTTATATGAAGTCTATTCTATTACTATATCACACATTTAAGTGTTCGTTTAACCTCTAAAACATGCCTTATTTCTAGGTGAACATAAAAACTATTTATTTTTCCTTCATCTCATGATTTCTAATTGACATCATTATAATAAATTATGGTGATATGATTATATTGAATGTACTAATGACATCCATATACATATATGCATTTACTCTTGAGGTAAATCAGATGTGTTATAGAAGGAGAAAAGGAAATCCTACGACCTTGAATACAATGGCTACTTGTGACTTTGATATATGTTTCACATTTTTATCAATTAAATGGAAAGGATTTCTTAATGAAACACATGTTTTCTTCATGCAATTAACACATTAGAATTGAACTTTTCGAAGTCATCATAAGTTATTGTTATTCATAACTTTTGTTACAATAAAATTTTATATAAATTACTATCATAGTTAAAACACGATATTTGGTATCTTAAACCAAGATAGGATACTATGAATCTCAAAATTCCAACATGAGCCTCTAGCAAATACTTAAGAGACTTGCAATCATGCACATTATCTATTCAAATTTGTATTGAAAGATAAATTAAAATGTTGAAAAAAAAGATCAAACATACTTATTAGAATATCACAATACATTAAAAATTCAAATTAATGTTATAATAGGTGCATTTGTGTTGTATAATTACATTTGAATCAACTCAAAGGATGACAATATATTTATCATTCTTGAGTTGTATGCAAATTACATATGTTGTGATGAAATTTTATATATTAAAGATAGAGACAAAATCAATAAAAATACGTATGAAAGATTTATAGCGATGTGTGAGAGACCTATCTTATGATTAACACTTTTTAATGAACTATATTATATAATAAGAATAGATTTAAAATAAAATAGATATGATCATTCCTTTTGTAGTTAAAATCACTGGTACAATATTAACCTAGGTTGTTTTTAACCTAGAAAAGAAAATTTTCCAAAAACATAAAAAAATAGAATCATAGTAATGAAATTATAGAATCTTACTATTTAACAAAATGTTTTGCCATTAGTAAAACACCATCTAGCAAGATAAAAATGACAAATTTATGTGGTTGGCATTTTGTCTTTCTTGTTCCTTACTTTTGTTGTGGGTGATGATCTCACAGGTGATTGCATCAAAAGACTAGCTCCACCCTATCTTTATCCAACAGAGTTCACCAATCCATTATCTATTAAGAAAAATTCCGTTGTCTATGACTATCACTAGTGGAAAATGTGCTAGTTACATAAGCTATTTTTTACCTTTTAAATTGGTTATTTAAGCGGTGTTGAAGTAGGGTTTTACATCGGTTAATGTCTGAATTGATGTAAAAAATCTAACTTTCTACTCGGTTAATGTCTTAACCGATGTAGAAAGTGTTTTTTAATATTTATTTCATTTGCATATCCTACCAAAATTTAATAAAACAACACTTGAATAGGAAAAGCAGGCAACATAGTCAGCTAAAGAACAAATTTATGAAAAGTAAATTTATCATATACATTATGAAATATAAATACATTGAATAGTTACAAAGAAAATTTTACATAAAGTATCAAGCTAAGTTGGCCAACTCTATAAAAAATTCTCCCCAACCTTTTCTAATTTCATCGATTTCTTCTTAGGTTAAAAGGTAAGGATTTCAAAATATCTATACAATGTTGAAAGGAAATTAGAAAAATATCATGTTATGAATTGAAATGAAATTATGAAATTGTGATAGCTGTAATTATCTCGTTCAGAATGAATAATCGATGTTAAGATAATGTGAAACATATTTTGCATCACGTAATATCCATACTCAGTTCCTCTTGTTTATTTTGGTACTTCAAAAGAATATAAAAAAATAAATATAACTAGGGATGATATAATAACAAAAATATAAAAGAATTGAATTTTTTTATACTTACATGTGGAAATATCCATAAAGGCTTTTAAATATTTGCTGAATTCATCCTTTTTAATAGAAGATGAGCATTCATTGATCTATAATAAAAGAAGAATGAAATTATATTTAAGAATTAAAATAATAAATATAAATACAAAAAAGGTAAAAAAAAAAAAAATAACACATCAATGATGTCCTTTATATCTTTCTTCGAATTTTTCCAAGCATAACATCAAAAGATAAAAGCATTCTACTTTGGACAAATAATGATTAATTGTCAATAGGCCGTATAAAATTTGGATAAGAATAAACCAAAATCATAAATCTAATTTCAGGTGTTAAGTAAAACTTGAAAGTATTCACTTATAAATGAAAATAAGGTGCTAAGTAATGCTCCTTGTCACTTTAGTCTACTTTGAATGTAACCTTGTATGTCAACTTGCTTGTCCTTAATTTTCTGGATATGGACAGGATCGAGGGATCCATAAGGATTAAGCTCCCTCTTTGTGTACAATGTGATGCAAGTACCTAATATTTTTAATAAATCTTAATTGTTAGACTTTGATTCCAAATTAATTCAAGTAAGGTTTATAATTTGACTTATATTAATCATAATTGTAGAACTGATACACATAATAGAACATTACCCACAACTACCTTGGTCATACCCTTCCAAGTAATCTAGAAAGGTATAGAAGTGGGTTTCCCTATGGCATTAGATTCCATGATGATCAACAATGACTGGTTACTTAAGCTAATAACAATATTAAACATACGTGTAAGCATATCATTTGTATGTTTCTTCTGTTGAGGTGGAAGATCTATTTTAGCACCAAAATCAATTTCCTTTGGAAGATCTTCCCTATGAACCTAAAATGAATTTAAAAAATATTGGTAAAAATATATAATCGTTAGCAATATAAGAAATAAATAATTAAATATTTATGAAGTTATTTAATACCTTAGGTTGAGCCTGTTGCACAAGTCTTCTCGATGATAAGATAAAATTATTGGGGGCTTGCCCCATTATATGAACCTCCTCGACACGTATAGGAATAGGAGTATTTACATATTCAAGTCATTCAACCACCACCTTAACATTATCACCATCAAATTGCGCTTAATGGATGGTTGAACCCAAGTTATATACTTTCTTAATGGCTACCAAATGATATAGATCATCAACACATAACTCATAATTATTTGTAGCAATAACAAGATCCTTTCCTCCTGGTACATCATCCTCAATTGGAGAAAAACTTCCTGTTATGCTCACGCATCTAGGAGAAAGGGAATGATGATCTTGTGTATGTATTTGGAATAGTCCCAAAGATGCAAGCTCTTATCTAACCTCTTGTCTGAGTTCCTATTTGAGCTCCTTTCGAAGTTCATGCCTTATATCTTCTCTCATGGCCTCCAACTCACCTCTTAACACTAGTCTTTCTTTAGAGACATGTGTGGTGGAAGACAGTCCAAAGTACTATCTAATGCCAACACCTTATCCAATAGTATGAACACGACCTAGATGCTTCTGTTGGCCAATAGTTGTAATGAGAATATCAACCTTTCCAACAAGAAGAAAGGCTCCTTATAAACTTTTTTAAACAAAATAATCTTACAAAATATAAATTATCATTATCACTAAGATATAATTTTTAAGTTAATTTATAAAAAAATTACTTAATTTTATAATTACTTACAATCTTCTTAGCAATAATGCTAGATAGCTCAGATGTATACTCTCCTAAAGGTCGTGTTTTATTCTAGTTCTCATGGCGTGTGGATGGAGATGTAGGAGATAGAAGTATAGATAGGTCTTCTTTAGATGATTGTTCATGTTCTTTTAACTTCTTCTCAATCAGTTTTTCCTTAAGCAACTCATAACCTCCGTGAGATAATCTATAAGGGTAGCAGTTCTTGGGAGAAATTTGTTGAACCTTTTTTCCTTTCTCCTATTATAATAAATCAATAAATTAGACATAAAAGAGAGGAAATGAGTCAAATAAAAATAAACACAAACATATAAAGATACATACAACGAATGTTTAAAGAATTTTAATGTTGTCCTTTAAAGTATGTAAGGTAAGCAAGGTAAATTCTATTTAAAGTGTTAATGAGTAGCATCTTTGAACTCTTGAAATGTTAATGAATGAAATGGAAAAAAAAAATTTAGTTACAATATCAAAATATCTTAGTATGACCAACCATAAAAACATGATATTTTTAATTGTACAAGCCCACAAATCTTTCAATATTAGGGGGTTGTGATATTGAATAGACTAATGAGTAAGTATGGAACTTTAGCTATGTTAAGGAGCATCACTTCACAACATTTCAATAAGAGAGTTGTGTTTGTGATTCTTGAGTATCATAATTGGTGGGTTATGAAGTATGGAGATATCATTTCTCATCTATCAGATTTTCCATCAATTGATTTTAAAGTAGACAACAAAACACATTGCTTCTCATAAGTCATTGTTGGTCTTAGAATCCATGATGAACTAACTGTGAATTCTGCATTGATGGAGGGTAACAGGAGTACTCTCAATTTTAGAAACTTTTTTCATCAAACTTATTGGCCTAGGATTAAGGGCTTGATTGAAGATGAGGAAAGGGGAGCACAAAAAGAATATGTTAACCAGTAGGCATAAGAGAATCCAAGGAAGAAGCCTAAGTTGTTATTCTCTCTAGAAGTGGATTAAAAGATATAACTAATAAGAAAAGACTTGTGAAGATTGCAGAGGAAATTAGGTTCTTAGTGCAAGTGCTCAAACTTGAGACAACAGCAGAATTGGCGTAACACCTTAAAAATGAAGCCCGTTTTATGCTTAAGTCATATTCACAGTTTCATTCTTAGATTGTTACTTCATGATGCGAAATTCTTTTTGAAATTACTGTTATTGAAAATATGGTAATTTTTTTTTTCTTTTTAAACCATGGTTAAAAATGAAAGCCTCATTGAAACAATTATCGTAGCAAAAAGAAACATTCAAGTGTTGTCACTCACATCTTAACTTATTTTGATCACTTGATATATAACAACATAATGCATACAAAACTAAATTCATATTATTTATACATTCATTAATAATTATTACATGTTCTTATGTCCAAAGATTAGTACTAGGATATTAGTCCTCTTTCATACATCACATACAAATATTATACAAATATTTCATACACTATATATTATTATACATAACTACTCCTACCATAATTGATATATGATTATCTACATAATATACATTATATTACAGTCATCATTGGCTCTCATACAAAATGTACATTATCAGGTAAGACACAACTTCATTTCTGCAAGTCCAAATAATGCTTCAGTAGTAAGGGTCGTGACTCTCTAGCCATTGGCTCTCATCCATGGCATAATAGGCTTAATCTCTCATCTCCTGAAAAGCCTACAATGGGTACGACCTCGGAAAAGGGGAATTATCCTGTGATGACTATATGAGAGAGAAACTATGGTAATGTAAAGGCATCTACAGATCACTCTCTCCTTTAGAAAAAGAAAAAAGGAGACTTCCACAAGTGCAGCCAAGGGCATTTGGTAACCAAAAGGTGGAGGAAAAGCCATGTTCGGATGAAAGGTCTCTAGTGGTGTGTGAAGTTAGTTGTAGAGAAGTTTGGGCTCATTACTGCAGACATGAAAAGGTTACCCAAAGAAAATAAACTTTCACATTGGCTTGAGCTGTGATGACTAGCCCATGAGCATTAGCACACCAGTTAACATTATTGAGTTTAACAAACACTACAAGTGTTGCAAACGACATCTTCAGAGTCTAGGAAGAAAATGGTGGGAGAAGGGTGAAAAACTAAGTTTCTTAGTAGGATTCTACCCTATCACAGAGTCTACAACTTTACCTTCTATTCTTAGGACATGAGCTCATTCCTTGATGGTCGTCACCATCATAATCATTGAAGACTTGGCGCTTCATAATAAAAGAATTTTTTAGAGAATCTTTTTATTCCACCTTAGAAGGACTTTTTTGCTTCCTGAATGTGTACAAGACACATTAAGAGTAGTATTAACTTTTCACATAAATTGTTTCTTTACTAATCCTTTAGTTAATTAGATTTCTTTTTAAAGCTTTTAGATAACATGCATGCTCAAACACTTTATATTCATATTTGTGCACTCGTGAGGAAACATAAAATTTTATCATAATTATTATAATTAGAAACCTATCTTCTAATCATGATTTCTTAATTATGCTCAATGTAAATTTGTTGGATAGAAAGTAACCTTCCTCCAAGAGTTTGTCCATCTTACTTCATTCTTTACATTTCATGAAAAATCTATCATTGGAACTTAGTGCACTTATTCTTCTAAGTTATCACTCAACCTTTCATTTTCTCGAAGATTTAGTTTCTCTTAAAAATTTTAATGTAAGTGTATGAAATGGTGGAATCTTTGATTAGTTGGCCGAATGGCTAATTTAGGTAGATCCTCTTTGTGCTTATCAATTTGAATGTTATATGCATAACTTTCTTATTTCATGTTTAAGTATTAGAATTTTTACACTTCCTTTCCCATTAACTTTACTAATCATGTTTAAGCCACTAATTGATTTACTTTTTTACCTCCTTACTTATGAATTCAAAGCTTCTTACTTATGTTCTATTTAAATGTCTTTAAGCGTCCAAATTAACTTACTTCACCTACTTATCTTATGGTTGGCCAAACCTACTCCCTAATCCCCTAAAGCATTATGGTTCATTTTTTTTTCATTTAGAAGGTGATTTGTACTATTTAAGACTTTGGTCATTAAATTAAACCAACTTAGAAATTTTTACAACTTTTCCTTCTTACTTACTAAACATGGCCAAATGGTCCATCATACTTCCACGACTTCATAATTTATTTTTAATCACCATCTTATGCATATTTGGGTTCATTTTTAAGTCTTAACAAGATTTTAACTTATTTTCCCCAAGTTTACCTAAGTATGGCCGAATGGTTACCTAAACCATTACCAAGTCTCTTTTAAACTTATTATAACACCCTAATCATGAATACCGATTTTACGCTTAAGTCGTTCATTCAGTTCCATTATTAGTTTGTTATCTCATGATGCAGAATTATTTTTAGAAAATACTTGTATGAAAATATGGTAAATATTTTTTAATACTATTTGATATAAATTGTGAGTCTTGTCGACAAAACATACGTAGCGGTAAAATAAATCGCTAGATGAATTATGCGCGCATTCAAGACGTTAAGAGCATAAATTGTTCACATTATTATTTTTTATTCTTAATTTGCAGGTAAATAGTTAATATGAATTGAACATGACATACATATCATAACATAATTATACATACCATTTCATACATAACATAAGTCTTAGCCTCGTAAACCTTATCATACAATTATTTCAAAATGTTAATTTACAACCTTGATACTGCAAACTATTATACATTTATCAAATTTACATAACATACTATATAATACTAATACTAATACTAGGATTCTTCCATCTAACTATATACAACATGTACATTATCGGCATGTCTTCAAAACTCTTCTGGTCCCTTGGTGTAACTGGGAGACCCACAACCTCTACTGGCCTACTAATGGAAAAGGGTCCATCCACATGTTCAGGTCCAATGACATGTATGTTCCATTTGGCATTTCTTGGTAGGCCTAAAAGGGGTAAAGCATCGGTTGTGGAAAGCCTCCTTGTGAGGACCAAATGTGAGACAGTGGTAGTGAGATATGGTCTACGGATCGGTTTGAAGGAAGAGGAATCTATTACAGGAGTCACCCGCTACCTCTAATTACCTTGTGGGGTTGGAAACACTCTGTTGGGGTGAAAATCCTCTACAGGTATAGCAAATCCAGTGGTTGAGAAGTTCAAGCTTAGAATAAATAGATGTCCAAGAGATAAGTAAATGGGAACATTGGCCTGTGTCGTTATGAGTAACCCGTGGGGGTTTGCGGTCCAGTCGACATTGCTAATATCAAATAATACTTCTACCATTGCAAAAGACATTGGCGTTGTCTAGGAAGAAAGTGGAGGATGTATAGTGAGAAACTAAGTTTCTCAGTAGACTTTCTTCTCTATTCTAATGTCATCAATTTTATTCCAGTTACTTCAGTTTATTTAAGAAAACATTTCATGCATATAAGGTTACTTTTAATCCTTTGAAAAAATTCTTCTGAAGTGGGTTAATTTTATTCAAAAACATATAACTCAATGTTTAAACATACATTTCTCTTAATATTCATAAGCTTTGGGATCACAATAAAGATATCATTTGACACATTTATTATTCTATGTCTTAATCTTTATGCTTTGTTACTTCTCTTTCTCTTTGTCATTTCTCTAGTCCACTCTTTGGGACACTCATGAATCTGATCCCACCATCTTTGGGGAAAATAATTAGACATAGACATGTATTAAATTTGTCAAGGAATATCTTCCCATTGGCTCTACTTCCACTTCTTACTACTAAGGATATGATCTTATTCCTAGGTAATAGTGACAACCATATAAGGTGTGAAGGAATCAATGCCTTCACAGTAGAAGGATTTTGGAAAAACCTTTTTCTCCTAGGAGAAACCTTTGTCTCTTGTTTAGTAGGGCTCTAGGTGCATTCACAATCTTACATAAATAATGTGCATTCACAATTAGCGATACAAGTTAACTTGTAAATCACATAACATTATTACATATCACAATTACATGTCCAACCTAATTTTTCAATTTAGTTTTTGATGTTGAATCACTCAAGGGACCTAATTCACTCAACCTTCTAAGTTGCTCCTCATCCTTTCCTTTTCTCAAAATCACATTAGTTTCAAGATATATTTACATCTTATAATTTTGCTTTAGGTAGCCGAATGGCACCTTTTAAGTTTTATTTCTTTGTGCTCTTCATTTGTTCAAGTCTATGCAAGTCCTACTTATATTAAGTTCAATTGTTAAGTGTTTACAATTTTTCACTTGTTGAGGACTTTTACTTGAACATGGTCGAATGATGGTGTATATCTTTGTCTAACTTCTTTTAAACTTTTAATTCTTCCTTTAACATTATAAGGCTTCTTAAGTTACCTAAACTAAGATTTTAAACTCTTTTCTTCTTAATTAACCTAGAATGATTGAATGTGAACTCTGGGTTCTTAAGGCCTTCTAGTTTATTTTCTCTTATCTTTTAAGTTGATTTATGTCATTTAGAGACTAACTCATCAATTTCTATCTAACCTAGAAAATTTTAGAACTTCCTTATTATTTTTCTATAACATGTCCAAATGATCTAACTACCTTCTAACCTCATATTTTAAAGTTCTAAACACCTTTCTTAAACATACTTAGATTTAGTCTTGAGATGTGTTAACTTTTGACTTCCTTTTTAATACCTTAGTGCTTAAGTCTAAGTAAATCTTTTAACCTTTGCAATTCTTTTTATTTTTCAACCAAAGGATGTCTAGTTAAGGTAATTAGGAATTAATTCTTCTCCTAGATTAATTTACTCCAAAGTGGCTGAATGACCCATTTTCTTAAGTCATATCCTTCTTAAACTTTTATGATCATTAATTAGACCTAGTTAAGAATTAAAAATCATCTTTAGTTAATTAAACTTGTGGTGGCAGAATACCACTCCTTAGACTTAGGATTCCACAATTTCTTTCTTAACCCTAGATTCATTTACCTAAAGCGGTCAAATAGACCCTTTACCTATCTTAAGACTTTCTCATACTTTTGGTCCATTGTGTTTGCATGAGAAAGGTCCTTAATTAAACCAATTTAGGAATTAAAATCTCTCCTAAGTTATTTAACTACTTAGTGGCCGAATGCCACTTTTCCAAGTGTAAGGTTTTCATTCCTTAACCCTGGTTGACTTAGGTTGACCATTCCTTAATCCTAGTTGGCTTAGGTTGACCTTTACTTGGGATGATGTTTTACTTTAGATTTGACTTAGTCTAAATGCATTTTTGGGTCTTTTTACCTAGAATAAGTGAAATGGCCGAAAATTATATTTTACTTTAACCTAGATCATGGTTAATTTTTAGATACCCATTTTATGCTCCTTCAAGATTTTTACCAAATACTAGTTATAGACTTTACCTTAAATTTACCTATGTTGAATATTCTAAAATTGGTCACTTTTAAATGTTAATTAAGCCTCCAATTAATCTCCTTACTTGCTAAAAATTGTTAATCCACCCTTAATCAATTTTTAAATCCATTTTTACTAAAATCACTCTAAGGTGGTCGAATGTACACCATGTTTTTAAACCATTTTTTCTCTAATTAACTTTGGTAAAAGGTTGATTTAGTTCATTTAAAACATATTTGCAAATTTTAAGTCTCTTAAAGAAATTTTAGCCAAACTAATTTGTGCTCATGGTGTAGTGGGCGAAAGCTTCCCTTGGCTTGCCAAGGTCATTTCTTCCAAACTTTCACCTCACATAACCTTGGTTCTTTCGTGTTGTGCACTTGCAGCCCCTCATACCCTTTTTCCATGCGTATTTCATCCTAAATCCAGAGCTTAGGTTCTAACCAACATGAATCTTGAGTGCCATATAAAGCCTTTGCCAGTTTTATGTTCAAAAATTCAACCTTTGCCTAGTATCTTTTTAGCCTTTGTCCAAAGTGAGACATTGGGACTTATTACATAAAATTTATTTCACTTTTTAACACTTATGTTTGAAGATTCAATATGGTCCAGAGATCACACAAGATCACCACAAGTAATAAAATCATAACTTTAAAACTTAATCACAAAAATAAGCAACAAAACATTTTTTCCACATAACAAAGTGTAGATTCTAATGATCTACTCCAAGATCCACATATCTCCTTTTAAGAAGGCTTCAAAAACTTTTCTCATGAGTACTAAAAAATTATTAACTTTTCAAAAATGATTTTTAAAAAAATTTCACCAATTAAATTTCTTCTAAGTGTCGTAAAAGCACTTTAAACCAACCAAACTTTGTTTTTCTTTGCAAAAATCACTAAAAATTGTTGGAGCTGATTTTGAATGGTTCAAATACAGTTTTGAGCCCTCATAAGTGAAAATAAAAGGATATGTACATATTTTAGAGAAATGATCCATAAAAGAAACAAAACAAATCATAAAAAGACAAGTAGAAATGTCCTACTTGATGGAGACTTTACTAGGTGATGGTGGGGCTGTGATGGCTGCCTTGGTCCCCTCTTTGACTGGTCCACATGGGTGACAAATGAAGATGGTGGAGCTTGGTTTTTGTGGCCTTGATTTAGCTTAAGTCTCAAAGTTTGAGACTTAGGCTTAAAGTGTTGTATTAGGGTATTTTGGGTTAAGATGAACTTAGAGATAATTGAGATTGTTTGGCTATGTGTTTTCTCTTACTAAAGAAAATGGGATCCCAAGGTGCTTAGTGGGTTCGGCCATTTAGAGGTAAGTTTGAGATATTTTTACACTCAGGGGTATTTTGGTAATTTTGCATGGATTTTCCTATTTTTCAAAATAATTCAAAAGTTAAGAAATTATTCCTTTAGATTTATATTAATCTTAATTAGGCTGATTTTACCATTAATTATGTTTAACTTAAGCTAAGCATAGTTTACTTTTAATTAATCAAGGTTAATTAGTCTTAATCATGGTTAAAAGAATCTTTTTACTATTCATCTTCTGTCTTTAATCCAAGACTTGATTGACTTGGATTGGTGACTCATCATTAGGCTTTTCACATGTTTATTTTCATGCAAGAAAGTGTGGAGCCTATTTTTGGCTTGCTTATGACATTTTCTTGCCCTCTCGGCCTTCTAGGGATTTTCATAATTTTTCTTGTCATTACTGGAAAATTTGCCAAATTATTCCTCTGACAGTTCTAAAACTTTTTGGTTCATTCCAAAATTAATATAAGGTCATTTACTATTTTTCTGAGAACTAAATAACTCTGTGCAAAAAACGGAGCTCCCAAGGACATTTTGGTCATTTTCAGGATTTTCTAAGGGTGTTTTCATCCCTTCTTGGTTTTCTAAGTTTTTCTCACCACTTTTAACCATCCATGATATTTTATAATCTTTTTAAGATGTCTATTACTTATGTTTTTATCTCTTTTGTTCATTATTTGAATTGTCTTAGTGTAAGGGCATTTTCGTCATTTGCACCAAACTTTCTAATTCCTCTGTTTTTAGCTCCTGATCCTACCTAGTTTCACTCAAGAAATTATTTTTTGTTCAAACATTCATCATAGAAAAATTGAGATGTTACACTTATAATTATTTTATTTTATATGGTTAGACTCCTCATTACACCTTAATCAAAATTATCAACTTAAGGTCTCTTTATTAATAAAAAATGCCTGAATCCACTCTTTGCCTAAACAAAGGTTTTTTTTTTCTCAATTTCTTCTCACTTGAACTTTGTGTAATGAATTTTAGCACTTGCTACATCACATGATTTTGGATCAATCAAGATTTTTCCTTTCTCCATAGCTTAGGTCATGATCATGGAGTGTTTTAAGTGTCCTTTTCAATTTTTAGTCCATAAGTCCATCTTTTATCAAAGTATAAGTTTAAGATTAAATATTTTAAGATGAGACATAAGTAAGCTTACAGTTTTCGTCATAAAGACCACCAATAAAACATTTTTCAAGAAAACCAGGTGGAGATATACTAAATCTACTCCAAGATCTATCCATACCTTTGAGATCTAAAGAATTTTCACAAAAATTCTCAAATCTTCCTAAACTTATAAAAATTATTTTTATGAAATTTTAACTGATTAAATTTCTCGAAAGGTTATAAGAAGCACTAAAAACTTGTTGATGTTCATTTTTAACAATCAAGGTCAACTTTTAACTTCATCAAACTCAAGAAAGTGGGATCCATAGAACTTAGAGAGAGATTCACCAAAAAAAGAAGAAAAAAAAAGTCATAAACGCATAATTAAAAGCTTATAAAAAGTGTATGGTAAAGACCTTACTTGTTGAACACTTATGTAAGGATTTGGTGGGTCTATTGAAGTTGGTCCCCTTCTCCTTGGTCATCCACATGAAAGCTCCTAATGGTGGTGGTGGATCTTTATTAGTTTGACTTGTTATAACTTAAAGTTCAAAGATGGAAGTTCAAGCTTAGTGCAGGTTTTGGTGTTTTAAGAGAAGTTAGAGTTTTGGGTAAGTTTAGAGAGTTTTATCAAGTTTTTAGAAGGTTTATAAAGAAGAAAATGAACTCTTTTTTGGCCTATAGCAAATTCGGCCACTTTAGGGCATTTGGGAATTAAATTCCCACTTAAGGGAATTTTTGTCTATTTACATGTAATTTGTATTTTTTCAAATTAAATGTAAATGTAAGGAATTATCCTTTAAGATTAGTTAACACTAATGAAGGTTAATTTATTTTAAGCATGATTAATTTTAATTAATCAAGGTTAATTTACTTTAGCCACGGTTAATTTTATTTCTCCCTATAAATATCTTTTTCTTACATGACATCAATGATGTCATCACTTATGAGGTGAGTTATCACCTTATTTTTCACATGTTAAATTCATGCATAATGGATAATCTCCACGTTCTTGTCTCTGTTTTGCATTTTCTTACCCTTCTAACCTTCAAGGGGCTTTTTGGTAATTTTCTGAGAATTTTCCAGAAAGTTTTCAAACTATTCATCCAATGTTTCAACACTTATTGGTTTATTATTAAATCATTCTTATGTCATTTACCATTTTTCTAGGAACATTTTAACCTTTATAAAAGATAGAGCTTTCCAAGGGTGTTTTAGGCAATTTTTATGGTGTTTTCATTCTCTCTTTGTTTCTAATCTTTCCTTATGACTGTTTAACCATCATTGATGGATTATAAACCTACATAATGTATTTTAACCTTTATTTTGAGTTACCTACACATTTACTTGTGTTATCCTAGTGCAAGGGTATTTTCATCATTTGTTAAAAAATCTCTAATTTCTCTAAGATTATATTCTTATCTCTACTTTATTTCTTGCTAAAGGGCACTATCTTTAGAAATTGGGAACCCAATGCAAGTGATGTCATGATCAAAGTTCATGGAGCAGCGATGACACATTTTTCATTTTTGAGACTTAGTTATGTGTTTATTCAAATGGTTCCTCTTGGTACTACTTAGACAACAGAAACTTATAATGTTAACCTGAAAAGAAACTAGGCATGAAATACATTGGCTATGAGATTCATCCTAAAGAGAGCTCTTTGTATAAGAAATATGATAAAAATGATCATATTCTAACAAACCCTACAAGTATTAAGAAAAAGGGTGGAAATACACAAAGAAGATCTATCTTGATAGCCAAAATGTTATTTTATACCTCAAGATTAAAAATAAATGTTTCTAAAGAAGATCTTGAAGATGAAGAAGGAAACATAATGGTGAAGGATAATGAATTCACCTTGCTAGGACTTGTTGGTATTAAGGATCCATGTTGTCCAATGGTGAAAATAGCTGCGAAATCATGCCAACTTGTTGGTGTAAATATGAATATGATCATAGGTAATAATGTTTTACTTAAAAGGCTTTAGCAGCCGAATGTGGCATACGTAAGCCTAATTGGGACATAGTTGGAGCAGTGATTGAAAGAGGGGAATTTTGCAAATACACACTCGAAAAGAGATTGAATAAGGTGGAAAAAATTTGTGTGATGGTAAGATCCTCTCCTTTTAGTAAACTTCTAATGGGTCAATGCCTAAAATGGAAAGGATCGTGTAGTTATTTTCACTAATGATGGCACAAATGTTTGACTAGCACCCAAGAAAGCTCATATTGGACTTTCTATAAGAATTCAAGGCATTGAAATGGCTAAAGAGAGCTCAGATATTGATGTGAACGAGGGCACCATGATAAGCAAGAGAGATCATCTAAGAGTATCTACAAGGAATGGAAGGTCCTATGACGAGAAATAGGACCAAATATATGGAAAAAGCACTTAAAGGTCTCATCAAGGAAGTTCAAGAAAAAGATTACGTCGATCCAAGCCCAATTCCAACATGGGTTAATTTATGTAGTCATATCATTGAAGATCTTAAGTGATAAAGTTTATGATTTTCTATAGATTACATTAGGATTTGATATTTATCTAGAAATTATTTGTTTTAAAACTGGTTGCAATTCAAATTGCAATCTAATTAGGATTTCTAATTTGTTATCTTTTTTTACTAGATTAGGTTCACTATAAATAGGAGTTAGGGATTCAGTGAAAAGGAAAATTTTCTAGGAATAATCATATTTTCTGTTTGAGAGTTTTTTCATCACTGTGTCAGTTGATTCCCTTGTTTCTTAGGCAAAGAACTACCTTTGATAATGTTGGTTCTTCCGGCAGGTCGCGGTAAGGGTCATGTTCCTCTAGATAACTTCGGTGCTCTCCGACAAGTCACGGTTTGTGTCGGGTTCCTTTATCTTATCTCATCTTATCTCACCTTATCTTATCTTATTACATCTTATCTTATCTTATCTCCTCTTACCGTATCCTATCTTATCTTACCTTATCTCATCTCATCTGATCTTATCCTAATCTTACCTTACCTTATCTTATCTTATCCTGATTCTCAAGACATTTCATTATTGTTTCTGCATTCTGATTCATTTGGGCAGGGTGAATCATATCATTTGGCATCGGAGCTTCGGCTCTTGGAATCAGGTGTCATCTATCCTTTGTTTTATTTTCTCGTGTTAAAGTTGCTATCTACCAAATATTCCAAAAAAAAAAGAGCTGTGATAAAAATAAAAAAAAAGAAATTCAACACAATTAAAAAAAAAAACAGTCTTCATTCAATATAATTTTTTTAAGTTCTTATTTCTTGACAAATATTCCTTACCCTATTCATCTTGTGTATCTGTGACTCTTTCGTTATCTATGGGAAAATCAACTTGTGAAGTTCTTGGTTCAAGGATTTATAAGGAGAATCAAGAGATAAAAGGCAAGAGTTAGTTAGAGCATTATAGAAAAAACCAATTTGAGTGTAAACACGAGTGAAGAGCATCAATATTGAGGGTAAACACTAAAGGAGTGATTGGTGAGGTTTTATTACTCTAATTTATTTATTTTGTTCAATTTGATGCATTGCTAACATGAGTGGTGAACTCCATCAAAATGAATGGATCTAAAAATATTCATAAAATCAGTTCAAGATCAATTCCAACAGTTGAACAAAAAGTTGGAAGATATGGAGGGTTGTTCGAGAAGGAGGTCTCGGGTTTCTCATCGAAGTAGTCCCCAAATATTATTTCACCGTGATGAAGAAGGAGATTGGAGGAAGAACTTAGAATCAAACAATGAAAGTTTAAGAGAAAGAAGATGATATCGAGAAAAGGATAACAACTTGGGGAGTATTAAATTATCCCTTCCACCATTCTAAGCAAAGAACGAACTTGAAACTTATCTAGAGTGGAAGAGAAAAGTGGAGCATGTGTTTGATTGTCACAATTACTCTGAGGAGAAAAAGGTAAGACTAGCCAGTTTTTCTTTTATCAATTATGCTAATATTTGGTGGGATCAGTTTATCCTTAATAAGAGGAGATATGGAGAGAGGCTTATCCGAATGTGGGAGAGATGAAAGTAGCCATGAGAAGAAAATTTGTACCAAGTTACTACCATAGGGACTTGCATCGAAAACAACTACAAAGTCTTACTCAAGGTGCCATGGGTGTTGAAGATTATTATAAGGAGATGGAAATTGCCATGATAAGGGCCAATGTGGAGGAGGATAGAGAAGCCACTATGGCAAGATTCATTGGAGGATTAAAAAGAGACATAACTGATGTGGTGGAGCAACAACATTATATGAAGATGGATGAATTGCTTCATAAAGCTATTCAGGTGGAAACACAACTTAAATCTAGGAGCACTCACAAATATGTTTCTAGTTCATCATCGAAGTTTAATTGGTCCAATGAGAATGAAGATCCTAAACCAAAGGAGGCTTATTCTGACCAAATGAAAAATTCAAAAGAATATAAAATAAGAGGAAAAGAATTAGAAAATCAAGAAAAAGAAAAGAGATATAAAATTGAAAGTGAAGAAAAAGTAGAAATTCAAAAAAAGAATTAGAAAATCAAGAAAGAAAAAAGAGAGATAAAATTGAGAGTGAAGAAAAAGTAGAAAGTCAAAAAAAGAATGAGAGTGAAAAGAAAGAAAAATCAAAAAATAAAGAAAAAGAAAATAGAGTTTATGTATTTGCTCACAAAGGGAAGGTCGAGAATGTTTTGAGGGCAAAGGAACAAGTTCTTGTACTCATGTACAAGGATATTTATCTTACTAACAATCATAATTCTTCTTTTCCTTGTGTGGTTAAATCTTTGTTGCAGAAATTTGATGATGTATTTCCTAGAAAATCACCAAAAAGTTTACTTCCTATAAGAGGTATTAAACACCAAATTGATTTTATCCTTGGTGTTGTGATTCCAAACCGACTAGCCTATAGAACTGTTCTTGAAGATGCCAAGGAGATTCAAAGGCAAGTAGAGGAGTTGATGCAGAAAGGATTTGTGAGGGAAAATCGTAGCCATGTACATTTCTTGTTATCTTGGTATTAAAGAAGGATGGAACATGCTGCATGTGCGTGGACTGTAGAGTCGTCAACAAGATTACAGGAGTTAGTGTTGATAAAGAAAAAGTTAAGGAAATTAGAGGATGGCTCATGCCTACAAATGCTAATAAAGGAAGAAGCTTCCATGGTTTAGCAAGTTTTTATAGGAGGTTTGTACAAAATTTTAGTTCTATAGCTGCCTCTTTAAATAAACTTGTTAAAAAGAATGTTAATTTTAAATGCGATAAGAAACATGAAGAGGCTTATAATTTGCTAAAGGATAAGTTAATTAATACCCCTGTGTTAAATCTACCTAATTTTGATAAAATTTTTGAGATTGAATGTGATGCCTCTGGAGTGGGTATAGGAGCTATTTTAATGAGGGACTCTAAACCTATTACATATTTTAGTGAGAAACTTAGTGGAGTGATGCTTAACTATCCAACTTATGACAAGGAGCTTACAACATTACCTTTTGGTCGAGGGAATTTGTAACCCATTCTGATCAACTCAGCTTGAATTTTTTAAAGTCCCAAGGTAAGCTTAGCAAAAGGCATGGCAAGTGGCTAGAATTTGATTATGTTATCAAATATAAAAAGGAGAAGGAAAACATTATAGCGGATGCGTTGTCTCGAAGGTATGTACTACTGACGACTTTACAAACCAAATTACTTGGATTTGAATTACTAAAGATTATGTATGCGGAAGATATTGAATTTGGACAATTATGGAAAACGTGTTTTGATCATGGTTTTATTTACTATTTTAGGCAAAACGGATATTTATTTAAGAAAAATAAATTGTATGTACCTAAGTGTAGCATAAGGGGAATGTTTGTTAGAGAGACTCATGGAAGATGATTAATTGGGCAATTTGGCATTCAAAAATCTTATCATATTTTACACGAACATCTTTTTTGGCCAAATATGAAGTATGATGTTACACTTAGTGAAAAATGTATTACTTTCTTACAAGCAAAATCTAAGGTAATGATGCATCATGACTTGTATACTCCTTTACCTATTCCAGAATATCCTGGACTGGTATTTCTATGGAATTTGTATTGGGGCTATCTAGGACCTCAAAAGGAAAAGATAATATATTTTTTTTCTTTGTAGAGAGGTTTAGCAGAATGACACATTTTATTTCTTATTCTAAAACTAATGATGCCACTCATATTGCTGATTTATTTTTTAAAGAGATGCTACGTTTGCATGGCTTACCTAAAACTATTATAAGTGATCGAGATGTTAAATTTCTTAGTCACTTTTGTAGAACCTTGTAGGGTAAGTTGAGCACTAAATTATTATTCTTTATTGTGGCTCATCCACAAACAAATGGACAAACTGAAGTTATGAATAGAACTTTAGGCACCTTCTTACGTACTATAATACAAAAGAATTTAAAGGATTGGAAGAATTGTTTACCTCATGTCAAATTTGCATATAATAGGGTTGTTCATACATCTACTTCCTTTTCATCTTTTGAGATTGTATGTGGATTTAATCCTTTATCACCTTTAGATGTTTTACTATTTCATACTAATAACTCTCTTAATTTGGATGGAAAGCAAAAGGTTAAATTTGTGCATAAATTTAATGCCAAGGTTCACACTAATATTGAGAAAAAGAATGAACACTATGCTCGACAAGCAAACAAAGGGTGCACCAAGGTGGTGTTTGACCCTGGTGGTTGCGTGTGGATTCACTTGCGAAAGGAGCAGTTTCTAAGTCAAAGAAGTTCCAAATTATATCCCAGAGGAGATGGTTCATTTCAAGTGATTGAAAGGATCAACGATAATGCTTATAAAATCGATTTTCTAAGTAGCTATAGTAATGTGAGTGTCACTTTCAATGTTTCTGATTTATCCTTATTTGATGCAGATGACCTTCAAGATTCGAGCATGAATCCTTTTGGAGAAGGAGGGAATGATGTGAATATGGGCACCACGATAAGCAAAAGAGATCATCTAAGAGATTATCTACAAGGAATGGAAGGTCCTATGACGAGAAATAGGACAAAATGTATGGAACAAGCACTTGAAGATCTCATCAAGGAAGTTCAAGAAAAAGACTACGTGGATCCAAGCCCAATTATAACATGGGTTAATTTATGTAGTCATATCACTGAAGATCTTAAGTGATAAAGTTTATGATTTGCTATAGATTACATTAGGATTTGATATTTATCTAGAAGTTATTTGTTTTAAAATTGGTTGCAATTCAAATTGCAATCTAATTAGGATTTCTAATTTGTTATCTTTTTTTACTAGATTAGGTTTACTATAAATAAGAGTTGGAGATTCAATGGAAAGACAAATTTTTGAGGAATAATCATATTTTTTGTTTGAGAGTTTTTTCATCTCTGTGTGAGTTGATTCCCTTGGTTCTTGGTCAAAGAAATACCTTTGATAACGTTGGTTCTTCCAGCAAGTCGTGGTAAGGATCACGTTTCTTTGGATAACTTCGGTGCTCTCCGACAAGTCGCGGTTTGTGTCGGGTTCCTTTATCTTATCTCATCTTATCTTACCTTATCTTATCTTATTACATCTTATCTTATCTTATCTGATCTTACCTTATCCTATCTTATCTTTCCTTTTCTCATCTCATCTTACTTTATCTCATCTCATCTCATCTTATCTTATCCTAATTTTACTCTATCTTATTTTATCTTATCCTGATTCTCAAAACATTTCATTATCGTTTCCGCATTCCGATTCATTCGTGTAAGGTGAATCATATCAAATATTGTTATATTGGATGAAAATTTTTCCTCAATAGTCATAGTCTTGAGGTGGAGAAGATGTGTTTATAAGAACATCTAGAAGTTTATTCAGTTTTAATTGACAGTGAATTTTGCAACACTTGCTATCAACTTTGTAGCTATAGTGTCAGCAAGGGATGTTCCACTCACAACAGTCCTACATCTTAAGAAATTTGCTGATATAAAAAGGCTAAATTGGGGGCAATCGGTTATTTGCATTAGTTTTGCTGTGATTTCCTAGCCAATTGCTTGGGTTATGAAGTTGCATGAAGTTGTTGAAAAAATATTGAAACTCTATTATCTTTCAGGTTCAAAAAGGAGCTATATATCAATTCATTGACCAGATATAACACAATTCATCCATCCGTGAAAAAAAAATCTTACTCCTATGGTGCTTATTTGTCATAGCTACATAATAGTTTTATATTTCCTTGGTTTAGAGGAAATAGAATAATTCTTGAAATTATCTTTTCAATAGGCTAGAATAAGTGAAGTGTGCAACTAAACTACTTTTTAAAATTTAGGTTCTGTTGAAGGATCAGGTGTATAATATAGGAATATGTCACCAAATTGATAAAAACATTAAACATAAATTATATGAAAGGAGGAACACTCAAGAGAACAAATAAATTCATATGAATCAAAATAACCAACAAAATACAATTAGCATGAAACAAAATGCAAAATAAAGAGAGTTCAAGCTACCTAGAGCATGAATCAATAACTAAGAATAAAATGACAATGCCGAGGTGAAGAATGGAAGGTGAAGCTTGCTCAATTAGTATAATTTGTTTCAAAAAATTACATAGATGAGAGAACTTAAGGATGGTGGAGGAATGACGAAGCTTACAGGAATGACAATGTTGAGGATGACCACTTAGAAATTCGTATGAACAATGTGGAGGAACATCAGACTTCACAATATGGAGGAGCACCAAACTCCATAGTGTGGATAAGCATTTCAAAATCGCACCACTTTGTATGAACGACAATGATGAGCACTATACGGGAAAGAGTATCCTACAAAATATTAAACTTTTCTACATTGGGTTAAAACTAGAGCTAATTTAAAAACTTGTATATTCTACATCGGTGTAAAGGTTATTTTTCCATCAGTTAAGTTAACATCTGATTTAAAAAATAATTTTTTTACACTATTTTACATAGCAACTGATGTAGTATTTATGATCATTAATTACAAAAATATCATCATATTTGTATTTATGATCATTAATTACAAAAATATCATCATATTTTTTTTAAAAAAAATTGGTTCCCTCACAACCAAATTAAAAGCATGTTGAAGATTCCTATTTTTACACTAGGGTATTGTTCTTTGTCTTTTTATAATCGTAACAATGAAAGGCATGTTCCTATTCATCCAAATCCAACCCAATCATCTCATAAAAATATTTGTTGTATTTCAAGACTTACGTTTCAACCATGAAATAAAAAACCTAGTTCCTAATGGACCATATCCAACCCAATCGTATGACCACAAATCACTTATGAAAAATTACGTAATATCTAAGAAGTTTGGTTTCAATCGCAAGATCAAGAAACATGTTCCTATTGGTCCATATCTAGCCTAATCTCTCGATAAACCACCTGTAAAACATTCATCGTGTCAAAGGTGTTGGATTTCAACCATGAGACCAATATCTAGTCTAATCTCTCGATAAACCACCCGTAAAACATTCATTGTGTCAAAGGTGTTGGATTTCAACCATGAGGCTAATATCTAGTCTAATCTCTCGATAAACCACGTGTAAAACATTCATTATGTTAAAGGTGTTGGATTTCAACCATAAAATTAAAAGATATGTTCCTACAGGATCAAATCCAGTTCATCAATTCATATTTGATATTTCAAAGAAATTAGGTTTCAATCACAAGATCAACAAACATGTTCCTATTGATCCAAATTGAACCCAATCTCCTAATAAACCAACTGTGAAACATTCTATTGTATCAAAGGATTTTTATTTTAATCATGAGATCAAAATATATGTTCCTGGTGGTCCATATTCACCCCATCACATCATATCTATCGTTTCTAAGGAGTTGGGTTTCAATTACGAGATTAAGAGACCTGCTTGACACGCTCGTCGCAAACGTGCAAAAATAATTTCCAGATTTCCCCCAAACTATTGGTATAGTATAAGGTGCAACCTAGGTCATCTCCCAAAGACCATTTCAGATTCTTAAGCAAATAAGGAGAAAATTAGAACAAGGGGGTTTTTGTAAAGATGTGATATCAAATGCTAAACACAAAATACAGACTGAAATTAATTTCACTTAACAATTATCAACTCAAGGAATTCAGAGGCTATTTTCATAACTAATCATTGATCACTAAAATCATGCATTGTGTTTATCAACCTAGGATCATCTGGAACCCCTAAAATGATCCTTGAATTCTCTACTGAGAAACCTCTCAGAATTTAATTGATTATGATCAACAAGATTTAGTAACCACTTAATCTTTTATCTAAACCAATTTTACAATCAGAATTCAGTTGAAGTAAGTAATAAAATGAAAACCTTCAATTCAATTACTTAATTTCTACTCTTCAAACTTTTGGAAAATGATTTACCAATCAAAAACCAATTATAAATCAATTATACATTAACCAAAATACGTCAACCGATCAAACTTTGATTAAAGAATAAAATTGAAGAATATAGTGAAGCAGAGTAGAAACCACTTAATATGCACGTAAATAAAGATCAAGACCTCAAAGTTAAAATGAAAATAGCTTGAATCCTTGAATTGAAACTACAAACCTAGCCTTCCATGAAGGAGGCAAACTAACAACAAAGAAAGAGACAAACTAACAACAAATAAATCCTAAGCCTTCCATGTAGGAGGCAACTAACAACAAATAAATCTTAAGCCTTCCATGTAGGAGGCAACTAACAATAAAGAAAAGCTAAGCCTTCCATGTAGGAGGCAAACTAACAAGAAAGAAAAACTAAGCCTTCCATGAAGGAGGCAAAACTAATAAGAAAGAAAGAAAGGAAGAAAGAAAGAAAGAAAGAAAGAAAGAAAGAAAGTGGTATTGGAGTTAATCTCCAAAATGGTGTGTGTCTCCTCTTGCAAACCCTTCTATTTATAGAGGATTTTTGAGGCATCATCTTCAGAAAGTCACCAACTAGGATATTACTTTTCTACCCTTTTCTTGCTTTCACATGGGCTTTGTTGAAATTGCAAAACACTTTTGAATTTTTGCCACCAATGAGCACAACAATTTTGACTTTCTTGCACCGCAATTTCGGATGTTCACATGTCCGAATTAGAGCTTGCCTTCTGAACAAAAGTTGTAGCCCTGGATCTTAGCTGTCCAACAAAGTTGATTTCATCTCAATATGACTTCTATATCTCAAGATATGGCCGGATCTTTGCACACTGTTCAAATTCCACGTCAGCAACACTATCTCATCTTTTGAGATAATTTCGGAGTCCTAAACATCCCATTTAGAATCTTCTCTTGCTTTGTAAATATGGACACTTCTTTAAGCTTTCATTCAAGATAGATTTCATGATTTTTGGATGTCTACAACTCCTATTATGCTCAAAATACTATAATAGTGTCATTTTAATCGGGTAAGCAAAGAAATTCAATTAAACTTCATATGAACCCAAACTCATAAAATATGACAAAGATCACTTAATTGAACATATAAGAAGTCTTAATGAGATAAAAGTGAGAGATAATTATTTATGAAATCTATGCTTATCAAATTCCCCCACACTTATCTTTTGCACGTCTCGGGCAAACTTAAGTTAAGGATTGGTGACTTTTTTTTTTTTTTTTTTTTTTTTTTTTTTTGAAAGAACATCAAAGTTTTGAGTTGATTTCTCAAGAATTCACAAAATTTCATGAAGCATCCTTTTATCACATTTTTGAAATTACTTAGAAAGGCAACTTTAATTTGAAAAACATAGATTGAGAAAGATAAAACCTCACATGATATACTCTGAATCTCTCAAGTGTTTGATTTGGTAAGTGTTTCTCTCAAATTCAATCCATGAAAGATGAACTATCATAGGCTTGCATATCTTCTACTTCTCTACTACTATGTACACATGCAATGCACAAATCAAGAGGTCTTTATTTTGGTTCTAACGGGATTAGAAAGATGAAATGATATATTGAAGAGATACAATGTTAGACCAATGAAAATGGTGAGGATTGAGAATTGATTGTAAGTGCAAGTGTGAGAAACAGATATCACTTCTTCAATTTTTTTTTTATTTTTTTTTTTCAATATAATAGTTTATTTATTAATTTATTGCTTCAGTTTTTTTTTTTTTTTTTTTTTTTTTTTTTTTTTTCAACCATGATATTGATGAACACAACAATAATCTCCCCCACACTTATTGAAACACTTATGGTATGATAAATCCAGTATTCCTCACCTTCTATGGTCAGACAAAGTTGTTTTTTTTTTTTTTTTTTTTTTTTTTTTTTTTATTTGTGGTGAGCTAAAAAGAAGAAAAGGCTAATCGGCTCAAATGGCTGATCAAAGGATAAAATTATATGGTTTAGTTATTTGGCCAAGTGGTTTGTTCAAGAAAAACAGTGCCTCAATCATTTTTGTACAAATCATGTGAAAATGTAGCTTCAAAAAGAATCAATGCAAGTTCTGAAGTAACATATTCCATGGATGAAAATCACACAAGAAAGAAAATAATAATAAGGCTCAAAATCTCACAGGTAATATATTTATCAAATCTAATCTATCCAGTTCAAATATGTGTTGCCAAACTAATTAATCTCGAAATGTAAATCATTTTGCTTCAATTATTTTATGAAATCTAAAGAAAAACATACTTCCACATTCAATTTTTTTTTTTTTTTTTTTTTTAAATCATAAGATGCGTATCAAGAGTCAAGTGTAACTCCTTACTCAGCCATCTTACTCAAAGCAAGTTTATGAATCTAACCTAATTTTTATTTTTTTTGTTTTTTTTTTTTGTTTTTTTTTTTTTGTTTTTTTTTTTTTTGGGTTTTGTTTTGTTTTTTTTTTTTTTTTTTTTAATTTTAGATATCGGACCATCTTCCCCCCAACCTATCCAAGACATTGTCCCCAATGTCTTAGATGAAATTTCATATAACAGGAAAAGAAATGTAAGAAAACCATCAAAGTAAGGAAAAGTTATAACCGAAGAGTGGTATCTGGTTCTCTTTTATCTCTGCCATCCTGATTTGGTTGGTTCACCAGCTGCATTGCTTGACTGAGCTCAGATGTAGGATTTTGCAAAATCTCAAGTAGCTGTTCAACAGTTGAAGCAGATACTATGATGTTGCGCATGGATTGTGGCATGAACTCCTGCTCTACTGCATGATCTAAAAAGGATATCAAACCATTATAAAAGCCATTAATATTCAATAAGCCCAAAGGTTTTTTATGAAAATTCCGATAGGCCCAAAATATAATGGTAAAAATTTCTTCCATTGTTCCAAGACCACCAGGTAATGCAATAAATGCATTAGAATTAACCAACATGTGTCTCATACGGTCATGCATGGTTGCAACCTTCAATTCAGTACCCAGGGTGAAGTAGGAGGTGCTCCCATTTTTTAAGCCAACACCTAAGACGTTACACCCCTTTGTGAGTGCAGATCCTGCAACACATCCTTTTAAACCCTGAATCCCTCCCCCATAAACAAGATTGATTTTTCTTGCAGCTAATGCCTTACCAAGGGTAGAAGCTGCATGTTGAAATTCTCCATCCTTTCCAAGGTTAGACCCACCAAAAACACAGATAGTATTGATCTTATCCATATACGGTGTTTCTGTCTTTTTTTTTTTTTGAAAAAATATGTCATAGAGGTGGATAATTTATAGGGACTCAATATCAGACAAGGAGATCGCTTGAATAGTGCGGGATCAGGATTTGGTAGCAAAAGTTTGAATTTTTGCTGCAAAAGTTTGAATTTTTGTTGCAAAAGTTTGAATTTTGGTTGCAAAAGTTTGAATTTTGGGTTCAAGGAAAAGGTGAATGTCAGAGGGGAAAGACTTTAAGCAGGGGTGAAAATTTCAAAAAAAAACGGTGGCCCAATAAATTGAAAAGACAATGTAAATGACAAACATACACGCATGAGAATGAACAGTAGTTGTGATTGTGGCTCACATCTTCCTCTGGTTTTACGTCCAGTAACGGCTGAAACGCCTTCTAAGAGTCGAGGATGTGCTTCCCATTCAGTTTTCTTGTAAACTGACAACAGGGTCTTTTAAAGTCAGATTCCCAAGACTATAACGTGCTTTTTCCTTACGGAACAGTTCAAACAAATCAAGAAGGACTCCTTGTACATGCCCACTAGGATGCGTCTCAAGAGTCTGAATGATATCATCCAATGACTCCTTACTCAGTCCATCCTTTATGAATTGAATTTTGTCCTCTCGATTTCTTGAAACCATTCCAGGGTTCTTGCATCTTGTGTTACAGGTCCATCTTGCACACCTGTAGCAAACTCCAATTCTTTTTGCCCTTCTCTTCTTTGCATAGGAACTTCTTCCCATACCTGGCATGTTTTTAACAAATGATTCTTGAAATTCACCTGCTAGACGTACCTTAGCTTCAATGATCCAACGGACATCTTCTGGAAGGCCTAAGAGTGTTAATGCTCTCAATCGTTCAAGTCTGCAATTGTAAATGTCTTTAAGAAAATTTCTGGGGAGAGTAGGGAACAAAATTTTGATCCTGGTGAGAGCTTTCTCCATTTTTTTTTTTCTTAAAACACTCAAGTTATTATTCCTGCAAGCTCAATGTGGTGTAATAGTTGGGATGATTTAAGAGGTGAAGAAGGAAGTTGAGAGATTAGTTGAAACTTATAAGCGAGGAATGTGAGAGAGGGAGAGGGAGAAAGAGAGAGAGAGAAAGAGAGAAAGAGAGAGAGAGAGGGAGAGAGAGAGACTTCTCTTGAATTTATTGCAGGTATGTGGCATTGTGCAAATGCACTTCTTCTACCGTGTGCTTTTGAAAACCTTCGAAAAATGGTTTAAGACGATGTCCATTCACCTTGAAGATTTTTTCAGTTACCTCATTTTTTATTTCAACTGCACCATAAGGAAAAACATTAGTAACTACAAATGGTCCTAACCATCTAGAGCGTAGCTTACCAGGCATAAGCTTTAGCCGAGAATTGAAAAGGAGAACTTTTTGTCCAACGGAAAACTCCTTTCTTGCCAACTTTTTGTCATGAAGAGCTTTGACCTTTTCTTTGTAAATTTTGGAGTTTTCGTATGCTTCTAATCGAATTTCTTCAAGTTCCTGCAATTGAAGCTTCCTATAGATTCCTGCTTGGTCTAGATCCATGTTGCATTTCTTTACTGCCCAAAATGCTCTATGCTCTAATTCAACTGGAAGATGACATGCTTTACCAAAGACAATCCTGTAGGGAGACATGCCAATGGGTGACTTGTAAGCTGTCCTATATGCCCATAATGCATCAACAAGGCGCAAGCTCCAATCCTTCCTGTTAGGCTGAACTGTTTTCTCTAAGATTTTCTTGATCTCTCGATTAGAAACTTCAGCTTGACCATTTGTTTGAGGATGATATGGGGTGGAGACTTTATGCATGACTCCATATTTGCGGAGTAGGGCTTCCATTGTGCGGTTGCAAAAATGAGTACCTTGGTCGCTAATTAGAGCTCTAGGAATGCCAAACCTGCTAAAAATGTTAGACCTGATAAAATCTGCAACAACTCGAGCATCATCAGTACGGGTGGCTTTTGCCTCCACCCATTTTGAAACATAATCAACAGCTAGCAGAATGTAAACAAAGCCAAAAGAGACAGGGAATGGACCCATAAAGTCTATACCCCATACATCAAATACCTCACAAAAGAGAAGTGGTTGTTGGGGCATCTCATTTCTGCGCGAAATACTCCCTATTCTTTGGCACTGCTCACAAGTTATGCATAATCTGTGTGCGTCACGAAATATTGTAGGCCAATAAAAGCCTGAGTCTAGTACTTTTCTAGCTGTCCGTTGTGGCCCAAAGTGTCCACCACAAGCTAAGGAATGGCAAAAGGTAAGTACAGACTGAACTTCATGATCTGGAACACATCTTCTAATGATTTGATCACTGCATGTCTTCCAAAGGTATGGTTCATCCCATATGTAGTGTTTGGCATCACTTTTCAACTTGGCAAGTTGCGATTTGGTGAAGTGTTTGGGTATTTCTTTAGCAACCAGATAGTTTACCAAATCTGCATACCAAGGATCTTTCCCGTGCAAATGATAGAGATGCTCTTCTGGGAATGAATCTGCAATTGAATTTTCTTCACAAGGTTGCTGGATCCGACTTAAATGATCTGCTACAAGGTTCTCTGCACCACTCTTATCTTTAATCTCTAAATCAAATTCTTGTAACAGAAGCATCCAACGAATCAGTCTTGGCTTAGCATCTGTCTTCTTCAGCAAGTATTTCAAAGCTGCATGGTCAGAGAAAACAATAACTTTAGATCCAAGCAAATAGGAGCGAAATTTATCTAATGCAAACACAATTGCCAAAAACTCCTTCTCAGTAGTTGTGTAATTTGATTGGGTTG
Organism: Canavalia gladiata; assembly: GCA_037954105.1. Taxonomy (NCBI): domain Eukaryota; kingdom Viridiplantae; phylum Streptophyta; class Magnoliopsida; order Fabales; family Fabaceae; genus Canavalia; species Canavalia gladiata. The sequence goes on from CM075663.1 coordinate 30,731,451, forward strand.
CATCAAGTGTGCGAGAGGCATATGCAATGACATGAGATCTCTTGCTAACTCTTTGAGACAGTACAGCACCAAGGGCATAATTAGATGCATCACACATTAATTCAAATGGAAGCGTCCAATTAGGTGGTTGAATGATGGGAGTGGTTGTCAACCGCTTCTTTAGTTCATCAAATGAATCCTTGCATGCTTGATCAAACACAAATTTGGTATCTTTTTGTAGTAGTTTAGAAAGAGGTTGTGCAATCTTGCTAAAATCCTTGATGAATCTTCTGTAAAAACCTGCATGACCAAGTAAAGAACGTACTTCTCGCACAGAAGTGGGGTAAGGTAGAGAAGAAATAATGTCTATCTTGGCCTTATCAACCTCTAAACCTTTGCTAGATACCAAGTGTCCTAAGACTATACCTTCTGTTACCATGAAATGACATTTTTCAAAATTCAAAACCAGGTTAGTCTCAATGCATCTGTCCAAAACTTTAGAAAGGCTTTCTAAGCATGCATCAAAAGAAGAACCATATACAGTGAAGTCATCCATAAACACTTCCATGCAACTTTCTAAGAGATCAGAGAAAATGCTTACCATGCATCTTTGAAAGGTTCCAGGGGCATTGCATAGACCAAAGGGCATCCTTCGATAGGCAAAAGTACCAAAAGGACAAGTGAAGGTGGTCTTATGCTGGTCTTCTGGGGCTATATGTATTTGAAAATAACCTGAAAAACCATCCAGAAAGCAATAGTGAGATTTTCCTGCTAATCTTTCCAAAATTTGGTCTATGAAGGGCAAAGGGAAGTGATCCTTGCGAGTAGCTTGGTTAAGCTTCCTATAATCTATGCACACTCTCCAACTGTTTTGTATTCTGGTAGGGATTAGTTCATCATTGTGATTTTTGACTACAGTCATGCCAGTCTTCTTAGGAACTACTTGCACCGGGCTTACCCAATCACTGTCTGAGATGGGATAGATGATACCAGTTGCCAAAAGCTTACCTACTTCCTTCTTTACCACATCTAGGATGGTTGGATTCAAACGCCTTTGTGGTTGTCTAACAGGTCTGGTGTTTTCCTCCAGCAGTATCCTATGCATACAAGTAGATGGGCTAATACCTGGAATATCAGCCAAAGTCCATCCAATTGCTTGTTTATGGATTTTTAAGGTTTGCAGTAACCTTTCTTCCTGTTGTGGTAGAAGGTTCTTTGCTACAATGACAGAAAGCTTCTCATTTTCCCCCAAATAAGCATACTTTAGATGTTCAGGCAAAGGCTTCAACTCCAAAGGAGGTGGTTGTATTATGGAAGGAAGAGATCTATCTGAGATTGAAATGTCTGCAACACTTGCATCTAACATGTCATCTTTCAACGAAGGTTGGTCTGCAGCATTAATCCTGGAACACACAATACATGAATCAAATTCATCACATGTGCAAGTAAAATTATCTAAGTAATCTAAATCAAAATCAAAAAATTTAAAAAGTAGATTGTCAATAGAATAATCATCCGCAAGAAGGTCTATGGCATCAAGTTGAAAGAGTGAATGATTCTCTATGGGATGCTTCATGGCTTCAAATATGTTGAATTGGATGATATCATCTCCAAATTCCATAGAGAGAGTCCCCGTATGCACATCTATCTTTGTTTTTGCAGTTTTGAGGAAAGGTCTCCCTAGGATCAAGGTTGCTCTATTGATGGATGACTCATCTTCCATATCCAAAATGTAGAAGTCAGCTGGAAAGATCAGCTTATTCACTTGAACTAGCACATCTTCAAGTACTCCGGCTGGATGTGCTGTACTTCTGTTGGCTAATTGAATCACCACACCAGTTGGCTTCAGTTCTCCCAGATTCAAAGATTTATAAACTGATGAGGGCATAACATTAATGGAAGCACCTAGATCCAGCAATGCATCACCAAATGTAGAGTTTCCTATTGTGCAAGGAATGGTGAAAGTTCCTGGATCTTTACATTTCTGAGGGAGGCTGGGTTGAATTAAGGCTGAAACATTGCGTCCCACACTAATCTTCTCATCCCCTTTGAGTCTTCTCTTATGCGTGCACAAATCGTTTAGAAATTTGGCATATTTGGGAATTTGCTTGATAGCATCTAGAAGTGGTATGTTGACTTCCACTTTCCTGAAAGTATCTAGAAGCTCCTTATCCAATTCTGCATGAACATTGGGCTTGGATTGAACCATTCTATTTGGAAAAGGTAAAGATACCTTCTGATCAGCACAATTTGGGGTTTTCTTCTCATCAGATGCTTCAAGTGCAGATCGTTTATGGCAAGCTTCTTTTTGTTGATCATTCGATGTCTTATCGAAGGCTGGTGTACTTTTTTCATCAGACTTTCCTTCTGATTCAGATGGCTCATCAAAGATATCTCCAGGTGTGGAGATAAATGCTTCTTTTTGGTGTGGATTAGTCTGATTGAAGCTTTGTTGCTTTAAAATTGTAGGGTCTGTCTGCACTTTCTTCCCACTTCTCAAGGTCATGGCATTCACACTTTTGAGATTTATGACAGGTTGAGAAGGTAGTTGACCAGAACCTTGAGATTTCAATTGGTTGACAGTGGTAGCCAACTGCCCAATTTGAGTTTGTAAATCCTGAATGGTAGAACTTACATTTTGTTGAAATTGAAGATTGTTGGTTGCTAATTGCTTCATCAAATCATCAAGAGAGGGTTCAGAAGCATTAGAGGGTACAGATTGATGCATATGCTGTTGTTGTTGTCTGAATGGCGGTGGTTGGTATTTATTTTGGGAGTCAGATGTTTGAATCCTTTGTTGTTGTGGAGGGCCATATCTCAAGTTAGGATGGTTTCTCCAACTAGGATTGTATGTTCCAGAAGGTGGTTCAAACTTCTGTTGCTGATAATGTTGAGGAGGCCTGTATTGTTGTCCTGTGCCAAAAATACCATTTACTGCAGCCTCAGGTGTCTCACTTTCTTGCAATGTTGGGCATGCATCAGTAGGATGATCTGCAGAAGTGCAGATGCCACATGTTTTGGTTTTGTCAACAACATTAAGTTGCTGTTGTTGTCCGATGGCCAACTGTCTTACGATGGAGGTTAGTTCTTCAATTCTGTTCTCCAATCGTGTATGGTCTGTCTTGGTGGTCATTTCATGGACTCCTTTAGACAAGGAATTAGTTCGAGAATTGAATTGCTGAGAATTTTCTGCCATGTTGGCAATCAAATCTCGAGCTGCTGTAGGAGTTTTGTCCATAAGTGCTCCACCACTAGCTGCATCAACCATGCTTCTGTCCATTGGCATGAGTCCTTCATAGAAATACTGAATCAGTAATTGATCACTGATTTGATGGTGTGGACAAGTGGCGCATAGTTTCTTGAATCTCTCCCAATACTCATAGAGAGTTTCTTGGGAGTTCTGTCTGATGCCGCAAATCTCTTTTCTGATAGCTGCTGTTCTGGATGCAGGGAAGAATTTCTCCAAGAATAATCTTTTCATATCATTCCAGCTTGTAACAGATGTTGGATGTAGATAGTACAACCAGTCCTTGGCTCCATCATTTAAGGAGAAAGGAAATGCCTTCAACTTGATATGATCTTCTGGAATTCCTTGTGGCCGCATTGTGGAACACACAATGTGAAATTCCTTCAAATGTTTATGAGGGTCCTCACCTGCAAGGCCATGAAACTTAGGTAGCAAATGTATTAGTCCAGACTTCAGTTCAAATGGTGCATCAACATCAGGGTATTGAATGCACAATGGTTGATAAGCAACATCAGGTGCAGCTAATTCTTTTAAGGTTCTATCAGCCATGTTCTTAGCAAAATATTTAAAACTATCAAAATTTAAAGATGAAAAATCACTACTGTTACTTTCTTGGTTATTACTGGATGAATGTCTTCTATGTGCTCTTTTCAAATGGTGGAATGTTCTATCAATCTCAGGATCATATGCATATAAATTTTCAGGATTGGATCGGGTCATACACAAAAAGGTGAATTCATACAGAAAATCCAAGAATGATATACCTAAAGTAAAAAACAATTGTTAGAAAGATTAAAATTTTTATACAAACTCCTAAATGAGCCTAGGAAATTAAAATGGTCCCCGGCAACGGCGCCAAATTTTGACACGCTCGTCGCAAACGTGCAAAAATAATTTCCAGATTTCCCCCAAACTATTGGTATAGTATAAGGTGCAACCTAGGTCATCTCCCAAAGACCATTTCAGATTCTTAAGCAAATAAGGAGAAAATTAGAACAAGGGGGTTTTTGTAAAGATGTGATATCAAATGCTAAACACAAAATACAGACTGAAATTAATTTCACTTAACAATTATCAACTCAAGGAATTCAGAGGCTATTTTCATAACTAATCATTGATCACTAAAATCATGCATTGTGTTTATCAACCTAGGATCATCTGGAACCCCTAAAATGATCCTTGAATTCTCTACTGAGAAACCTCTCAGAATTTAATTGATTATGATCAACAAGATTTAGTAACCACTTAATCTTTTATCTAAACCAATTTTACAATCAGAATTCAGTTGAAGTAAGTAATAAAATGAAAACCTTCAATTCAATTACTTAATTTCTACTCTTCAAACTTTTGGAAAATGATTTACCAATCAAAAACCAATTATAAATCAATTATACATTAACCAAAATACGTCAACCGATCAAACTTTGATTAAAGAATAAAATTGAAGAATATAGTGAAGCAGAGTAGAAACCACTTAATATGCACGTAAATAAAGATCAAGACCTCAAAGTTAAAATGAAAATAGCTTGAATCCTTGAATTGAAACTACAAACCTAGCCTTCCATGAAGGAGGCAAACTAACAACAAAGAAAGAGACAAACTAACAACAAATAAATCCTAAGCCTTCCATGTAGGAGGCAACTAACAACAAATAAATCTTAAGCCTTCCATGTAGGAGGCAACTAACAATAAAGAAAAGCTAAGCCTTCCATGTAGGAGGCAAACTAACAAGAAAGAAAAACTAAGCCTTCCATGAAGGAGGCAAAACTAATAAGAAAGAAAGAAAGGAAGAAAGAAAGAAAGAAAGAAAGAAAGAAAGAAAGTGGTATTGGAGTTAATCTCCAAAATGGTGTGTGTCTCCTCTTGCAAACCCTTCTATTTATAGAGGATTTTTGAGGCATCATCTTCAGAAAGTCACCAACTAGGATATTACTTTTCTACCCTTTTCTTGCTTTCACATGGGCTTTGTTGAAATTGCAAAACACTTTTGAATTTTTGCCACCAATGAGCACAACAATTTTGACTTTCTTGCACCGCAATTTCGGATGTTCACATGTCCGAATTAGAGCTTGCCTTCTGAACAAAAGTTGTAGCCCTGGATCTTAGCTGTCCAACAAAGTTGATTTCATCTCAATATGACTTCTATATCTCAAGATATGGCCGGATCTTTGCACACTGTTCAAATTCCACGTCAGCAACACTATCTCATCTTTTGAGATAATTTCGGAGTCCTAAACATCCCATTTAGAATCTTCTCTTGCTTTGTAAATATGGACACTTCTTTAAGCTTTCATTCAAGATAGATTTCATGATTTTTGGATGTCTACAACTCCTATTATGCTCAAAATACTATAATAGTGTCATTTTAATCGGGTAAGCAAAGAAATTCAATTAAACTTCATATGAACCCAAACTCATAAAATATGACAAAGATCACTTAATTGAACATATAAGAAGTCTTAATGAGATAAAAGTGAGAGATAATTATTTATGAAATCTATGCTTATCACTGCTCTCGTCCAAATCCAGTCTCATGTCACAACAAACCATCTGTGAAAAATGTTAGTGTCCAAGGAGTTTGATTTCAACCATGGGATTAAAAGATGTATTTCTATTGATCCAGATTCAAATCCAAGAACTTTTTTTTCAAATTTACTATATTGAAGTTGGGTATCATTCGAATATTTTTATTAAAAATTTTATTCATTTCTAATGAAATTATATTTAATTTTAATAAAAGAATAAGTTTATCAGTTTTATTCATAATTTATATTATATTTAGTTATTATTTATTCATCCCAAATATAAATAAGAATAACATAATATTATTCTATTTTTTATTAAATCCATAACTAAAATAAATTATATTATATTATATTTTATTATTTTCTTATCCCATGTTTTCTTTCTATTTTATCCTAATATTCAATCTTATTTTATTCCCCACCTGAATTCTTGATACCAATTAAATTTTTACAACATACCTTGCGTACAACAATGAGTTACCCCTTTTGTTCCATTGAACCAAGGAGTTTCAATCTACCATACACATGGTTAACTAATAAGTACTAGAAAAATTCTATATTAACAATGCAAATTTATAATATTTAATTTAATAAAAATTAAACCTATCTAATCCTATGCCAATGGATGGCAAGATTTTGTCACCAAACTTTTGTTAACTTCAACAATAATAGTATTACCCTTTTATGATTGGATGATGGGTGCTTAGTCTTAACATTAATGGCTATAGCTAGCTTCATTTAACAAGAAGGAAAGTTATACTTATACTTCACCTCTCATTTTTAATGTCTAATTTGGTCTCAACTTTATGTAAATTTTCTAAAAGTAGCAAGAAACATAACCAATAATATTAGTATATCCTTTTAACTTAAATGAAGCTCAAACATGCCTAAATAATTAAGTATGCCTACTAGTGAGAGAAAATAGAGTGATATGTATATAGTTTAGATATTTAATAACTTCGATGATTATATGTTTATGGGGCTCGAATTTTCTTTAAATAAAGAATGAGCAATGTGGAAATGTGGTATATCTATATTGCGTTGTTACCTTCACCTTATCAAATTAAGCGGGTGATAGAAAATTTCTAGATCGTAATTTGGATTTTTTCGCCATGTGTTAACCAGCCAATAACATTATTGCATGCCAAAATATTTCCTAAAAGCAACTGGATATTAGAGGATTAGGATCCTCTCTAATACTATAGAGAGGTCCATTTTGAAGAAAAAATTTGATAAAAATTTGATAAAGAATGTATGTGAAAGAATCAATATGTATATATGTATGAAAGAGGAGAATATAAGAAAAAATAGAGAAACAAAAATAAGAGGAGAAAATGAAAAATAAAAAATAGATAAAAGTTTTATCTGATATTAGATTTGTGTTTAATATATGAGAAAACATTTACCATTAATAATATATTATATGTTCTTGATAAAATATTTTGTATAAAATTTACAATATGTATATATGAAAATCTTATAAAATTATTATTATTTTATAAAATAGTTAAAAGTATAAAAAACATCTTTATTTAAGAAAAATTATTTTATTATTATATGAATTGACCTTGTAGTAATAAGTATTGAATGTTTTATTAATCAATTATAATCACTATCATCCTCTATGTTACTATTCTAAAATTTATTGTTAGCATTAAAGTTGATTACTGCAATAATATCAAAGAGTGGATTTTAGCTTCTATCTTTGTATTTTAAGCACCAAGCACCATGATTACCTAAAAATTAGGCAAAACATTAATAATGATAGGTTAACGGTGAGTACTATCATACTTATGCTTATGTTTTTGTTGCGTGTTTTCATGACTTCATAACAAAATAATATGATCTTTTATGGTTATTACTTGGATATGTTAAATTTGAATTATATGTTTATTCATTAGATAAAGAAAGAAATCAATATCTAGAAAATATTAAGATAATTATTTTATTTATAATTTTTATATTATATTAACTTTATTTATTATATATTTTAATTAAATTATTTTAATAAATTTATAAATTAAAATCAATTTATGATAATATAAAAAGAAGAATAACTTTTAGATAGATTGATAAGTATAATAAATATTGTGCATAAACTATGTATACGAAGGATATCAATTAGATTTAAAAATTAATATTTGAGATCTTAGAAATTAAATGAAATTTATGCTTTTAAATTTATTAAGAAAATTTTGCTTTTAAAGAATATCTTAAACTAGATATAAAAAAGAAAGATATCATTGGGTAAAGCTTCAAATAAGCTTTTAGGATCCTTCTTTAATGGTTTTTGTTTTCTTTTTTTTTTTCTTGAACTCCTATAAGTAAGAATGGTGAGGTTGTTAGTTGCCTTTTGGTGGTTATTAGTAACCATGTTTTTATTCTGCTTTTCTTTTTTTATAGGCATTTCCAACCTCTTCTCTTTCCTTAGAATAAATGCATTGGCCTACTCATTAGGGTTCACTTTAGGCTGGTTGAGCAATGTCCCAAGCGCTCATTGTGATAAGAGGTCAAAAATCTTTCTTATCTAATTATGCATGTTTTGAAGTCATGCCTCCATATTTTGGAATCATAATTCTATAGAGTTTGATTCCTTCCTTTCTTATCTATAGCCTCCTCGGTTCTGTGTATGTGGGGTCTATAAGCATTTTGATCACCATTAGCAAAAATATTAGGTTGACGCCTTTTCTAAGAGAGATTGGTATGATTCTTCCAAGTGGGATTATAAGTATTCTCAATGAAGTTGGCCTTCTTATTTTGTTGAGCCATATAACTTCAACTGGACATCCTTCCTCATCATGGCTTATGGAGCTACAAAGGTGACATAAGCTCTGTTCACCCATGACTGGAGTTTAAAGCAACAGGGCAGGTTGTGCTTTTATCAGCATAAAAGCCTCTATCTTTCTATTCAAGGCCTTTATTTGATCAATTATCATGGCAGTGTGATCTACTTAGTACATTCTTGTTGGTTGAGAGTCTTTCTTCTTCATGTGTCTATTCACAAATCGTCATTGGTTGCTATTAGCGACCAAATTTCTAATGATCTTCCATGTGTTCTCCAGAGGGCTATATATGATGTCTTTTCTTGAAGATGCATTAATAACAACTCTATTGGTATAGAAAAGGTTGTATAAGATCTACACAAGATGAGGGATTTGGTAATTATGATATAGACAACTTTAGAGAAGATTCTAGAAACAATCCCAAGCCTCATACAAGCAGCCGTTTTCAAATTGGGTGAAGCCAACAAAATCCATTATGACCTTGTACTGCATTGATTATGGAAAGTATTCCATCAAGAATAAATGTTATAACTTCTCCCAAGTAGTATAGGTGGAAAAATGTTCAACCAATCATTCACCTTCTCCATGATGGAAAAAAAGGGGAATAGTTGTAGTCATACAATGTATTGCAAGACACCATTAATCTTAATAATGTCCATTAGGCTTAGTAACTCTCTGATATGAAGATGTGGAGGTGTGGGTCCTCTGAGCATGTTCCTCCAAATTGAAATGTGTTCTGAATCATATTGATAAGGATGAGCTTCACTTTAAAGTTTGGAACATTTTCCAATGTTAAGAAGAATATGCTATAACATCCTAAAAATGAATACTATTTTTAGGCTTAAGTTTAATTATTAGTGAAATACAGTAAATTTTTTTTAAACACGTTGGTAAAAATACAAGTCTTATCAAAGTAGCATTCATAGCAAAATGTAAACTAATAGGCGTTCTCGTGCATGTATAATTTATTAACATTACAAATTATTTCTTTCATTTAATTTTCTCTAATAAGTAGTAAATCAAATCTTCATAATCCAAGCATACCACATTCATACATAATACAATTATACAATTCTTAATAATTGTACAGTCCTTATTTATACATACATAGTTAGGCTAAGGCATTAGAGCCTTTACACACTTACTTACAGTCATATCTTTACATACATATTGCTTTATACCCTTAATTACATACATATTTCTTTACACCTTAATTACATACATAATTATTTCTACCATATGCACACTTACTATTCTACTAACTAAGTACTAGTAAATAGGATGCATTCATCCATCTATTTACAAATTATATATTATTGGTATGACTTGTTTTCTCTTCCTTCAAAACTAAAAACTCTACAGAACACTTCAACATTGGTGATGGTACTGCTCCAACCACAAGCTCTCATCCAGGACTACGAAAGTCCCATCAACCATTTACTGGAACGCTTAGAAAAGGTAGGGCCTAGGATATGGAGAACTGTCCTACAATGACCAAACATGCAAAGTATTACAGTAATGGGATGATAATTTTGGGTTTGTTTCCCCTCCAAATGATGAGGAGTCTTCTATAGGTGTTGGTAGTGGTGCTTGGTAGCTAGGAGGAGGTGGAAACACCTTGTTAGGGTGGAAGGCTTCCAAAAGTATAATGAAGTCTGTGGTGGAGAAATCAGGACTCATCACCACAGAAACACACAAATGCCCTAAGAGAAGTATATATGCATGCTAGCTTGATTTGTAATCATTAACTCGTGAGCCTTCGTAGTCCAATTTACATCACTAATCTCCATGAAGTCTTCCACGTTCACAAAAGACATTCGGAGCGTCGAGGAAGAAAATGTTGGAAGAAGCGCTGAGAAACTAAGTTTTTAGGATTCTACCCTAAGGTTAGTGTCATCACTTTCATCCCACTCATTTTAATTTATTAGAAAAATATATCATGCATACAAGTTTAATTTTAATCTTTCAAAAACTCTTGCTAAAGTGGATCTCTTTTATACAAATAAACCATCTTTAATTAAGCATATATCTTACTTAAGAATCATAAATCTTTGGAATCACATCATAAATATTATTGGTCTATCATTTCCTCTATGTGTTACATAACTCATCTATTCTCTATCACTCTCTTCGTGATAATTAAGACATAGGCTAGCTATATTAATATTAGTCAAACAATATATTCTCATTGGCTCTACTACTCTATCTTTTATTTTTATGACATGAGCTTATTCCTAGATAGCCATAACCATCATAAATAATATTGAAGACTTTTAGCGCTTCATAATAGAAGAATTTTTGGAGAACCCTTTTGTCTCCTCTCTAGAAGGATCTGACACCTTATAAATGTGCACAAGGCACATTATGAGTAGTATTAAATTTTCACATAAGTTTTTTCTTTAATGATCCTTTAGTTACTTAGGTTCCTTTTTAAAGGCTTCTGGATAATATGCATGCTCAAACAATCCCACCAATATACCATGCACATTTAGTCTTTACTTCCATACTACTATCACATCATCATCCATACATGATCATCATGTAAAATATCATTCTCTAATCGTTCATGAGTAATATTCATACACTTCACATTAATCTTTACGTACTCATAGAGTACTACAACAAGTTGACATAACATTCTCAAGCATAGATTCATCTATAATTCAAGATTTACTTTCATAGCTTGTCCAACTTGCTCAATTATTAATATTTATGATACAACACTCATGGGATCTAGATCACTCATCCTTCTAAGTTATCTCTCAACTTTACTTTTCTCAAAGGTTAAGTTATTCTTAATAATTTTATGAAAGATTATGGTGTATAATTACTTCTTTCCTAAACGACCGAAATGACCTTTATCATGATTTTACTTTTTGTATCCTTAATTGAAAGTTTTATGCATCACTTACTTAATTCAAGTTTAAGTGTTACATGTTCTATGTCTCTTGTCAAATAACTTAGCTAGTTAGGTGTGTTCCATTCATAACCTAATTACTTGTTTCTTTGTTCATAAATTTTAAGTTTTCTACTCATAACTTGTGTAATTATCCTTAACCATCCAAGTAAGTCTATTTGCCTATTACTTCCCTAAGTGGCCAAATGCTTATTCTTTAGTCCTAAGGCCTTATAGTTCAATTTTTATTTCTTAGAAAGCTGGTCTTCACTAATTAAAATTTAGGCTATTACTTACATAAACTATAGAAAATTTTAAGGTTTTTCTTCCATATCTCGAAAGCATTTCCGAATGTTTTTGCTTTTTTCTCTACTCCATATTTGACATATAATCAATGTCCTTAAGCTATCTTTAATCCACTTTTAAATTCTAACAAGTTTTCTTAACTAATTCTTACTACTTGTATGCACAGGTCCAAATGGTACCCAACCATTACCAAATCTCTCTTAACTTTAAAATTTATTCCTTAAACTTGTTTAGATTTTACTTTTCACCTTAATTATAATTTTAACTCAAGTCTCACTAATTATTGGGAGAGTGTTTGAATGCCTTAGTAGGACAAAATGAGGTTCCTTTTCCTTAATTTAACCTCTCATGGTTTTAGTGTTATGGATTTTAGCACATTTTTACTCAATTTAACCAAAGTGGTCGAATGCACTCTTTAACAAATTAAACTCCCTTTCAAACTTCTAATTCCATAGTTATACTTGATTAGGTTTCTATTTATACCCTAAACAAAATTTTAAACTCAAGATCTCCTAATTTATTTAGAAGTGGTCAAATGTTAGGTGTTTGAACAAGGGTTTTTTTTGTTTTTCTTGTCATAAGACCTTGATGTCATGAAGTTTAGCACTTGGTCCATCACACGTTCTTAGATCCATACATAAATTATCCTTAATCCATAGCTTTGGTCATGGTCATGGAAGGTCTTAACCGATATGTGCAACTTTAGGTCCAAAATTCCATCTTTACAATTAGTAGCTTTAAGTCCATGTCCAAGTTAAGTTTTATGGATATTTTTGCATAATTTTATTGTTCCTTTCATCCTTTTATTACATGAGTCCAGATCTGGACTATTAGCAAGAATAAAAAATATAAGTAAAGGCATAACCAAGTTACTAACTTTCAACATAAAAGTTTTAAAGAAAATACCTTTTATAACAAAGTGTAGATCTACTAGATATACTGCCTGGGAAGGATCCATAGATCTTAGAGAAGGATCCACTTAGAAGATGAAAAATAAACCATAAATACAAGATTAAAGCCTAGAATAATATAAGGTAAAATCTTACTTGCTGAAGACTTTGAGGTGGGTTTTTAGAGGGGCTTCTATCGTTGATTTTATCCTCCCTTGGTGGTTTTCACTAGTGCAAAAAAGGGTGTTTATAACAGGATTTTACATTGGTTGTTCAGAAATCGATATAAATAAAAATACGATGGCATTTTTGCAAATAAATGTAAACTTTTTACATTGGTTCAGAAAAGAACCGATGTAGAAAGTACTTTCTACATCAGTTTCTTTTGAACCGATTAAAAAGTGGGTTTTTTTTTCAAAATTTCTACATCGGTTGTACTATAACCGATGCAGAAAGTGGGTTTTTTTTTCAACTTTCTACATCGGTTATGGAAATAACTTCCGTAGAAAATGCTTTCTACATCGGTTCTGAGAAACAACCGATGTAGAATGTCTTCCCCTATCACTTATTTTTTGACGCTGTTTGTCTTTAACCTCATTCTCCAAAACCCCAGTTTCTTATTTCGGCTAGTTCCCTCTGTTTTCGTTTACGTCTTAGCCATTATCACCATCCCTGTTGTTCGTCGTTGCACTCCGTCCTTACGTTCGTTGTAGTCGTCGCCGTTGCAACCATTTCCTCCGTTCGAAGTCATCGTCGCCGTTGCAACCATTTCCTCTGTTCGAAGTCGTCGTCGTGCACCCTAAGGTTTGAAGTCGTCTTTGTCGTTATTTATGCTCTCATTCTTTAATTATAGTTGAAATTTACTTTCATTTTGGTTGTATTCTATAATTTTCAAACTTCTTATTTGGCTACCGTGTTGTGTCATCGTTCGACTACCGTTATGCCTCCATTTGGACACCGTTTGGCCATCGCTTAGCCATTGTTGTGTTGACTGTGAGGTATCTTTTATGAACCTCTACTCTGTCATTGCAGATGTGAAAGTTTTCTTAGGTGATATGTATGTTATAGTATTGATTTTGAGTTTAAATATGTTTGTTTCTTTTCTTAAGTTCAAATATGAGCATACCCTTAGTTTCCCGTTTAAGGTTGAATATAATGAGTATTAATAAATAAGTAAATCATTCATTGTATTCAATCTTGAATTGTTCAAGTGGGACAGTTTGGGACTAAAGTTTTTTATTCAGTGGTTAACAATTTCTTCCTAAATCTTGTAAATTATAATTGATAAAATTTTGGTTCAGTTCATTTTGCACTGTCTCTGGGTACATGCTTGATTATGGTAAATGAAACCACAGTCAAGTTATGTACTTGGATACTAATGCGAAATGCTGCCGAAATTTCACCAAGTATGATATTCAAGATTTTAGAAGTCTGTTAATTGATGAATAAAAAACTTTTTTCTCGAATGGGATAGGGCCTTACCAACAGTGAGGACAATAAATTAACAATTATGAGTGACAAGGTTAATCCTAAATCATGTGTCCATGATTCTTGTATAGTGTGGATCGTAGTTGGATAAATGCTAAACGGACAAGTGATGAGTACGAGAATGAGGTCGAAGAGTTTCTGAATTTTGCACAGACAAATCTACCTCAGAGTAATGGACAGTTTTACTGTCTGTGTGTTAATTTTCTAAATGAGAGACGTTTGGATGTTGATCAAATTAGAGAGCATGTTCTTTGTGATGGGTTTTGCAAAAGTTATACAAAACAGACATGGCATGGTGAGTTATTAGGCATGCCAAGTGTGTCATAGACGGTGGAGGTTGATATAGATATGGAAGATTGGGTAAAGGATATGATTCATGATATAGGGCATGCGTCATTTGAGCAGACAAATATGTATGGTAACTTGTCCACTGATCCAGAGAAACCTTCGTATCTGGGATGCATTATATTTACACGATTATTAGCAGTGTTAAGATTATTCACTCTGAAGGCAAGGAATGGGTGAAGTGATAGAAGTTTCACCAAATTACTTGAACTGTTGGTAAAGTTTCTTCCGGAAGGTATCACATTACCAAAGTGTAATTGTGAGGCGAAGAAGGTGTTCTGTCTGATGGGTATGCGGTATAAGAAAATACATTCCTGCCCCAATGATTGCATACTATACAGAAATGAGTTTGCAAGATTACATGAATGTCCTGTATGTCAAGTTTCACATTATAAATTGAAGGATGGTGATTCTAGTTGCAATGAGAGCATAAAGCAGCCTCTAACCAAAGTGTTGTGGTATCTTCCAATAATTCCAAGGTTCAAATGATTGTTTTGTAATAAAGATGAAGCAAATAACCTTAGATGGCATGTAAATTAAAGACTGATTGATGGAAAACTTCGTCATCCAGCTAATGGTTTGCAATGGAAGATGGTTGATCAACTATATCTGAATTTTGGAAATGAGCCAAGAAACCTAACGCTTGGACTTGCAACAGATGGAATGAGTCTGTATTGTAATTTAAGTAGTAAGCATAGTTCATGGCCTGTACTTTTAACAATTTACAACCTTTCTCTGAAGTTATGCATGAAACGTAAATACGTCATGTTGTCTATGATGATTTTAGGTCCACAACAACCTAGAAATGACATAGACGTTTATCTTGCTCCCTTAATTGAAGACTTGTGAAATCTATGGGAAGAAGGTGTGAAGGTGTTTGATGCATATGGTAATGAAAATTTCAAGATGCAGACAATGCTTTTTTGCACTATTAATGACTTTCCAGCATATGGAAATTTATGCGGATACAGCGTTAAGGGGCACCAAGCATGTCCTATATGTGAAGAAGGCACAAGCTACCATCAATTTCATCAGGGAAGGAAGACCGTTTATCTTGGTCATCGAAAATTTCTCAAGACTAATCACCTTTATCATAGATTAAGGAAAGCTTTTAATGGGTTGCCAAAAAATGATGTTGCTCCAAAAGCCTTAACTGGACAACAAGTTTATGAACGGGTTAAAAACATCAAAATTGTTTTTGGAAAGACTCAAAGAAAGGTGACCGAGACAAGGATATGGAAGAAAAGATCAATATTTCTTTATCTTCCATACTAGTGCAAACTTGATGTTAGACATTGTATTGATGTGATGCATGTGGAAAAAAATGTGTGTGATAGCATCATTGGAACACTTCTCAATATACAGGACAAAACTAAAGATGGTGTCAATTCTCGATTGGATTTGGTTCACATGGGTATACGACATCGGTTAGCTCCACATTCTGTAGGAAAGCAAACATATTTTCCCCCGGCATGTCATACATTGTCAAAAAAAGAGAAAATTTCTTTATGTGAGTGCCTATATGGGGTTAAAGTGCCACAAGGTTATTCTTCAAATTTTAAAAGACTTGTCTCGATGAAAGATTTAAGGTTAGTTGGGTTAAAGTCTCATCATTGTCATGTGTTGATGCAACAACTACTTCCAGTGGTTATTCGTGACATCTTGCCTAAAAAAGTTAGACATACAATAAGTAGATTGTGCTTCTTTTTCAATAAAATATGTAGCAAAGTCATTGACCCTCTAAAATTGGATGAGTTGGAACATGGAAATTTTACTATCTTATGCCAATTGGAGATGTATTTTCCTCCATCATTTTTTGACATTATGGTTCACTTGGTTGTTCATATAGTGAGAGAGATCAAATTATGTGGTCCATTTTATCTGAGGTGGATGTATCCAATTGAACAATACATGAAAATATTAAAAGGCTCTGTGAAGAATCGACACTGTCCCAAGGCATCTATTATTGAAAGATACATTGCAGAAGAGGCGATTAAGTTTTTGTACAGAGTATTTGTCAGAGGTTAAACCCATAGGAATTCCTAAGTTTCGTCATAAAGGAAGATACGCAGGTAAAGGTACACGAGGCATAACTGTGAAAAGCATGGGTTGTGCAGAAGTCCTTCAAGCATATTTGTATATTTTGAATAATACTGATGAGGTTCAACCTTACTTATCTACTCATAAAACTATGATAAGGGAAGAGAATGCTAGAATGAATGAGAAATGGTTGTTGAATGAGCATAACAAAACGTTCTTAAACTGGTTTGATGAAACAATTAAGAAGGATGATTGTGCCTCTGATACATTGAAATGGCTAGCAAATGGCCCAAACTTTGATGTCCTATGTTGGACTAGATATGATATCAATCATTTTTCATTTTACACAAAGTCTCAGGATGATAAAAGTACCATGCAAAATAGTGGGGTTATGGTGGTAATAGAGTCGATGCATTTTGCAAGTTCCAAAGATAAAAATGTTGTAATGACTTCCATATCTTACTTTGGAGTGATTGAATAGATTTGAGAGATTGATTACACCAAATTTAGAGTGCTGTTTTCAAATGCATATGGGTTGATAGTAATAATGGTGTGCAAGTTGATGAATTGGGATTTACATTGGTTGACCTTCAAAAAGTATCTTACAAGGATGACCCTTTTATCATGGCCCACCAAGCAAAACAAGTGTTTTATGTTCAAGATCCTTCTAACAAAAGGTGGTTAGTCGTTCTTCAAGAAAAGACAATAATCGCTAGTGATGACACCAATGATCTTTCAAATATTGATATTTCTCAAACTCCCTTATCATCAAGGATATCTAGTATCAATGAAGAAAACGAAATAGATGATGTACATGCTATTCGAGATGATCATCATGAAGGAACATGGGAATATGTAATTACACGATACAAGTTAGTTATTTATTTGATTATTTCATCATTCTATGTTTATTTTTAACTTATTTTAAAATGTTTATTATGTTTTTCATATTTAGTACAGTTTTAAAATCTTTTTCTCTGCTTTCAATAGGTACATGGTTGATTACTGCATTTTTTTCAACTTTCAACACTTGCTTGATGTAATTTTAAGTTATTTCATTTGTAAATTAAAGTTTGATAATAAATAATGATGTATTTAGTTTAAATATATAGATTATGTGAATTTTGTATTGTCTGCCTAGTGATTCTGTGTATATATGCAAGTATTGTGAATAAATAATATGGTAGTATGCATAAATAAAATAAATATTTTAAAAAGAAATAAACTTCCTACATCAGTTAAGACTATAACCGATGTAAAAAGTACACTTTCTACATTGGTTGGGCCTATAATCGATGTAAAAAGTATGACTTTCTACATCGGTTGTAGCCCTAACTGATGTAGAAAGTATGACTTTATACATCGTTCTGCCTACAACCAATGTAGAAAGTGTACTTTTTACATCGGTTATAGGCCTAACCGATGTAGAAAGTCATACTTTTTACATCGGTTCTAGAACCGATGTAAAAATTCTTATTTTCTATATCGCCCGCTTCAACACCGCCCAAATAACTGATGTAAAAATTCCATAACAATCGATGTAAAAAGCTTATTTTTCACCAGTGTTTGTCTTGATTTAATTTAAAATTTAAAGTTAGAAGTTTAAGTTTAGTGTATTATTTTGGGTTTTTGGGGTACCTTGAGTTTAGAGAGGATTTGGAGAGATTCTCTAAGTGTTTAGAAGATGTATAATAAAGCAAATGAACTCTCCTATGGCCATTATGGTATTCCCACTTAAAGGAATTTTGGTGTATTTGCATGTAATTTTTATTTTCTAAAATAAATCTAAATATGAAGAATTATCCTTTTAGGATTAGATTAGTGCTACTTTTTCTGAATTTGTCACTAATTAAGATTTACCTATCCTAAACATGGTTAACTTTAATTAAATAAGGTTAATTTACTTTAAATCATAGTTAATTTTATCTTTCCTATTTATTATTTTAATCATACATGTATTTAATGGTATGAAAAACATGAGTGTAAAAATGTATATCAAGTATTACCCACAAACAAGTACACCTGTCATTGTAGAAAGGGGGTATTTGAGACGCCTAGTGTCGATCCCACAAGAACTATACCAACAATCTGTAGAAGAAGTTTAAGTTCTAGTTTTTTATCTCACCGAAAGAGAAGTTTTGTTATAAGTGTACAAAATAAGAATAAGAAAGCAAGTTTAAAGAAAAATAAAAAATGAAGAACAAAAGTTCAAAGTTATAGATAAGCATAGGAATTTTGGATCCCCTTATAACTTTACCTATTTTTACTTTTAAATTCCTTTACAAATTATTTAAACATCAAATGATAACCACCCATTCTAATGCCATTACTATTGTATGATCATGCCATACTAATAATCTTTGTTCTAAGTACTATCTTCAATGATCATGCAAAGTAAATTGTTAAGAGAAGCACAAAGTACATAGGATTTGTTAATTTAATAATTGGTTAGAAGCCTAAGATTTTTATTGATCCTTTAAAACTTTTAGATTTAATTACCTTATAGTTTTGTCAATTAGAAGACTATATAATCGCTTAGCCCCCAACCAACTTAAAGATCAACAAGAGTGGTTTGTTTTCACTAATTGATTAAGCATAGTAAAATACCACAATTGAATAAAAACCATGCCATTCTCATTAAATGATATAAAACTTAGAAATGCTTATTTTGGAGGCTTAGGGAAGCCATGGAGAAAAATTACTTAATTAAAGTTGGATATTTGAGTTTAGAGAATAAATCCACAAAAATGAGGAAAAATAAGAAAAACTAGTGAACAAAAACACTTAGCTATTTTTAAAGGAAAAACATCTTACTTATTAAAGTCTAAGAGGAAAATTTGAAAAAAAAAATTATGGAGAAATCACCCCCTTTATGGCATAGGTAGTGAGTATCCATAAGAGGAGAAGAGGAGTTTTCTTGGGTGTTTATATGCTTAAGCTTCAAGGTTGGAAGCTTAAACCTTATTAATTTTGGTTAAGTGGAACGTAAGAGATGAGAACTTGGAGTTGGTGATTTTTGTTAAGTGTTTTGGAATGTGTTGGAAGTGTTTTGTGAAGGTAAGTGATGTTTGCCTACCAAATGAAGAATTCACCAATATTAGGTAAATTAGGGATTTCATTTTTTAACTAAGGGTAAAATGAGAATTTATCTTGTAATTTTATCTAATATTAATAAACCTAAAAATGATGCATCCTTATCCCTAAGACTAACCATGGTTAATTATAACCTAACTATTCTTAATGTAACCTAACTACAGTTACTTTCTCTCCCCTCCCTTATGTTTTTTTTTCCTTTAGTTTCATTAATACATGATGAATCATGAATTTATCTTCTTAGAATTTGTGCCCATGTATAATGAGTCTCATCACTTTTCATATCACCTAGAGATAGATGCCTGCAAATAGACATAGGGTACAAGTCTTTGCCAACAATTTTTGTCCTATCCAACCTATCTCTACATGATCAGTGGAATTTTGGTTATTTTTAGATGTTCTCTAGGAAAATATCTAAACACCTCTCTTAAAGCTTTTACCCTTTGTTTAGTTATGCCTAATTTATTCCTAAACTGCTCACTTAGATCTAATGCGAGTTTGGTAATTACTAGAAAATTTAAGTTCATTATGAGATCTCTAAAGTGGGTTGCAAGTTTTCAGTTTTTGGTTTTCAAATCAATTTTGATAACAAAACTTGTTCGACATAATGGTTTTGAAATAGTTTTTAACACATTCTCAAAAAAAAATTAACTTAAATCTCAAAACCAAAAACAAATAGGTTTTGTGAATGTTATTTTTAATTTTGAAATATTTTCATTCTTAAATCTACCAAACCTTACCACCACCATAGTCATCACCACCACTAAACCATCACTGTCATCACCATGATCACTACCAAATCATTGCTCCCATCATCATCACCTTATTATAACCATGATTATCATTACTATCATAACAATCATTATTATCCTTTTCACTATAATAATAATAATAATAATAATAATAATAATAATTAATTTTTTATTATTTTAAAAAAAATTAATTTTTTATTTATCTAATTTTTATATATTAAAAATAAAATAAATAATATTTTTTAATATATATATTATATTAAATACATAATATTATAACATAATTTTTTATTATATAATTATTTATAATATAATATTATAATATATATTATTTTTATGTAAAATAAATACTAAATAATATAAAATATTATAATAATATATCAAATTATTTATTTGGAATATTGATAACCAAATAATGTCTAAAATAAAAAATTATGTAATTATATAATATTTTTTTATATTATAACCACTATACCACTACTATTATGTCAAAAACACCATTTTTACTTTTATCATTACCACTATCACCATCATCATCATCATAATAATAATTTTATTTTTAAATTTTTTTATTATTTTAAAGAATTTAATTATTTATTTATTTTTTATATATTCACAAATGAATGATACTATTTGATATTTAAAAATTAGATCTAATTTATAGCATTATAATATAATTTTATATTATATAAACTTTTATAATATACTATATATTAACTTATGTAAAATAAATTTTGAATAATATAAAAAATTTATAATAATGATATATAAAATTATTTTTCTTATATATTGATAATCAAATAATATATCAAATATAAAAATGTATGATTATATAATATTCTTTATATTATAATTATCATCATTATCACAACCAGTATCATCAACATAATAATAATAATAATAATAATTTTTTATTTTTTATTTTAAAATGATTTTTTAACTTTTTATTTATCTAACTTTTATATATTAAAAAATAAATAATATTATTTAATATATAAATTTATATTAAATTTATAACTTTATAATATAATTTTATATTATATAACTATTTATAATATAATAGTATAATATATATTATTGTTATGTAAAATAAATATTTAATAATATAAAAATATTATGATAATAACATATATAAAATTATTTATCTTGAATATGGATAATCAAATAATATATAAAATATAAATTTGTATAATTATATAATATTTTTTATATTCCATCACACTACTATCATTATCTCATAAGCATTATTTTTACTTTCACCGCTATCACCATTACAATCATAACTGTCACCAAAACAACAATAACATTATTTTATTTTATTTTATTATTTTTAAAATTTTAAATATATTATTTTAATTTATATATTTTTTATAAATTCATAATAAAGTAATATAATAAAGTGACTTGATTTATTTTTGTAACATCTTTTAAAATTTAAAAATTGAAAATTTTAAAAACTAGTTTTAATTTTAAAATTTTTAAAAATAAAAACTAAAAATTATCCCAAACAGCACCTAAGTTTTTATCCTAAAGTTTCTGCCCCTATATCTATCATTAGATTTCTAAAGTCTATGTTGAGGTTTCTATACTTTATTTGTTATTTTTATATCTTAAAAATATTTTTTTATTTTTATAGAAATTTCTAATTTTGTTGAATTTTATAAATTTTTAATTTCAAATTTATGTTTCAATTTAAAAATATCAATTTATAATTTATAAAGTAAGATAAATAATTTGGGATATTACCTTTACTCTCAAAATTTTGAATACAATTATGAACATCAGATCATGTTTAATATGAAAATAATTATTTTTCAAATAATAGTAATAATTAATAAATTAACTAAATATTAGTTATAAAATTATATAAATAATAATAAAATAAACAAAAACATTAAAATACTAAAATTAGAAAATTAAGATAATAGGTTAAAATTAGAAGAAAAAGGCATGTTAAAAAAGTGTAGGCCCAACTGGATTGTAGCAAAGAAAGATCATCTAAAAATAGAAAAACATCAAACAAAGCAAAAAAAAAAAAAAAAAACAAATAAACATAGGCTGGAATCGAAAATTGTAGAATTATCTAAGGCTTTTAGGTTAGTTATAAGTTAGTTAACTAGCTAACAATCTAACTCTATAATAGAAAGATAAACTATTTACAAACATACTTTTAGAATTCTAAAAAATATATTTGGTTTAAGTTTGAGGAGTTTACTCACTTAAATTCTCTCATTTTAAACACTATCTAATGAAAGTAATTATTCTATTTCATTCAAATTTTGTGATTATCTAAGATATGTTTGCAATTCTCATTTATATCTTACTACATTAGGCGATAATTTTTGTTTATCAAATTATTATGTTCATTTGACTTATTGATTACGATATTTTTCTTAGTTAAACTTATCTAGAAATTAAGTTTACGCTTTGATAGTACAAGTTATATGATTCATGGATTAAGATAAACACTACTTGTTGTTATGGAATCAATCATATTTGTTGGAGAAGAATTTAGTAATGATATTGGTGTTCATCACAAAACTCATATTACTCTTAAAACTAGTGATAACAAATAAGCACACACACACATATAACTAAGTTATAGCTTAGTCCTCTAACGATTTGGTTCAATATACAATAATGTTCACACTTGATCTGGATATGGTTTAGCTTCAGTAATTTCAAACAATAATTTCAAAATGAAGTAGTAAATATTAAGGAATCTTAAATCTATTTGGTCCTATTCCCTTTTCTTCTACCGACATTTCCTCAACAGCCAGCACCTCCAACCTCCAAATCAACTAGAAATTGCCTCTCTAGTCATTAGATTTAGCCACAGAATTCCAGCATCCCTCAAAGGAGTGAAATGATTAAAAAAATATTTAGAATAAAAAAAGGAAAATATAAAAAGTATAATAAATTAATTAATCTTACCAAATTGTTTGCTACCTTTGTCTCTATGAGTTTAATAGCATCCTTGCCATCACCATGGTTTTGAATCTCCTTCATGATTTTCTTCTCCACCATTGTCAATGGAGGTGGTTTTCTTTGCTTCGAATCATACCAAGTGATTTTTCTCTTTCCATTAACTAACGTCATTGTCAATAATCATCTTAGATCGTCGTCGATGCTATCATCTCCCCCTAGCCTTAAGCTTGTCAATGTCAATTTTCATCTTCCACCAACACTACCAGAATTTGCTTCAAGCCACCTTCACCATCTTCGCCATTGCCATTGTTGGTGGTCTCTCTCTCTCTTTCTCTACTCCAAGAAACCCTCACCCAACCTTACTCTACTTTCGACCATAGTCATGACCAGGTCACCCTCATCAACCCGCACTATCTTCTTCATCATCATTTCACACCAGCAATCACTGTGTAAAAGTCTTTCACTCTTATTCAGCTTAGGCAGTAGCTCCCCTAGGATTTCACCTTAATCACCCTCTACCAAAAATCCCTAATTAACCACCTAATGTCACATCCTTAATTTCTCACAATGAACTTTCTAGATCACAAATATCCTCTAGTAAGAAATAAAGCATAAATAAAAAAATTTAAAAAAATTGAAAAATTTTTAGCAAATGACTAAAATACTCCTACACTAGGATGACACAAATAAATATGTAGAAAACTCAAAAATAAAATTAAAAGACATTCTAAGGTATTAGAATACCTTAATGATGGTTAGTAAGTTATAAGAAAATAATAGAAACAAAGAGAGGACGAAAAAGTTATCAAAAAACTCTAAAATATGTCCAAAATGCCTTTAGAAATTGTCTTTCACAGTGGCTAAACTGTTCCAAGAAAAATGAAAAATGATATAAGAATGATTTAGGAACAAACCAATAGGTGTTAGAAACATTAGAGGAACAATTTGGGATCTTCCTGGGAAATGTTAAGAAAAATTACCAAAATACCCCTAAAAGGCCGATAGGCAAGAAAATGCAAAGCAAAAGTCAGGAAATAGGCCCCATACCTTATGCACAAAAATGGCATATAGAAAATATGGTGGTGACTCACCATATGAGTCATTATTCCATTAATTTTATGTAAGACAAAAATAATAAATAGAAGAGATAAAATTAACCTTCGTTAAAGTAAATTAATCTTATTTAATTAAAATTAATCATGCTTAGAATAAGTCAATCTTGATTAGTGGAAAATTTAAAATAATTATCATTAAACTAATCTTAAAAGGATAACTCCTTGCATTTATATTTTTTTAGAAAATGGAAATTACATGCAAATTTACCAAAACACCCTTATTTGGGAATTTAAATTTCACATGCCCTAAAGTGCACAACATTGATCTAGGGGATAAGGAGGCTCGTCTGCTTCATATTACATCTCCTAGACACTTAGATAAATTCTTTAAACTCAGACTACTCCTAAAATCCAAAAATTTACACTAAACTTAAACTTTCATATTTGAAGTTTAAGTTAAATTAAGACAAATCCACCAAGCCCTATAACACCCTGATAATGATACCCGTCCTATGTTTAGGTTGTATTGTGAATTCACTATCAATTTTTTACTTCATGACGCTGAACTCCTTTTTTTTTGGGGAAAATTTTTAGTATTGACAATATAGTATAATTTTTTTAAAAAAAAAAAACAATTACTGGAACTGTGAGCCCATTCGTAGTGGTTAACATAGTTGAAGATAAATGTTATGATAACGTCACTCATGTTAATTTTGGAAACTTGTGTTTATTTACTTATCATATTAATACATTCATTTCCACCATAATACTTACATAATTAATCATAAGAAATCGTAAGTCAAGGCTCTTAAGGAGTCCTTTAAAACAAGATAAGGTCTTCAATATCCAATAATTCATAACAATACATACAAAGTGCACATAAACATAGCACAATCCTCTTTAGTGATTCATGGGATATCTCCTCACAAACTGATGACATTTTCTCCTTCACGTTTATTCCAACCTTTGAGCATTATAAAGCCAGTCCATAGTACATAGTTCTAGGTAAATATCTATCATCATGAATGACATAATCAGTGTCTAGAAGAGAAACAAAAGGTAGAGAATGAGAAATCATAATTTCTTAGTAATTGTCTACCCTAGGGTTGGTGACATCATTTCTATTCCAACCATTTCAACTTATTTATGAAAATATGTCAAGCATACAAGTTCATTTCTCAATTTCAAAATATTTTCTTGTCTAAAGTGGTTTTGTTTTTATTATAAAAAAATTCATGTTAAACATAATCATTCATATCATTCACTTCATGGGTCACTTTATTAAAATCATGAAACGTAATGTCAAAGATATTACTTTACACATTAGCATCTCTTTCCATACTCACAGTCATGGTCATTTATTACTAACCCTCCCAGTAATACTTCAACATATGGCACACCATTATACTCTTAATGAAATATTATTAAACATTAGTTAAGCAATATATTCTCACTTCCACGCATAGTTAACTTTTATTAGGATATGATCTCATTCCTGATGGTCGACACCACCTTAGCTTACATCCCTATGGCTTCTAATATGGATAGTCCTAAACTTCCACACACGCACAAGTCACTGACTTGGTACTTTACAAATATGTGCTTGTTAAGTTTTCACATAGGATTTTCTTTAGTGACCCCTTAACTTATTAAGTTCCATTTCAATTCTTTAAAATAGGCTTCTACTTAATCAAAGTGGTATGCACAAATAGCATCTAAATCATCCAATAACTTATAGAATTCATCTACATATGGAACCACCATTCACACAAATTTTCATACATCATTCAAAAAGAATACATATAGTCTCAATTTTCAAACTATTTTCACATCATTATCCATACATCATCATTACATAACATATAATATTTAAATAATCAAGTGTATCATCCATACACTTTACATACATCTCTAGATACTCATAAATCCTTACAACAAGTTGACATGATGTTTCTAAATAGAAACTAATCTTTTGATCAAAACTTTCTTAATTAAACCTGACATTACTATCTTGGGAAACATGTATACTTCTTACATAGTTTATCCAACTTGCTTAATTCATAAGATTTAAGATGAATTACTCATAGGATCTTAATCCACATATGTGTCTAAGTTACATCTCAACCTATCCTTTTCTCAAATATTAAGTTCTTCTTAATATTTTTAATATAAGATTATGGAATGTAAAACTTCTTCTCTAGTTGGCCAAATGGCCCTTCATAGCTATTTACTCTTTGTGTTACTTAAATTGAATTTCTTATGCATAATTTGCTTAACTCAAATTTAAGTGTTATATGTTTTACGCTTCTTGACAAATAAACTTAGCTAGTTAGATTTGCTCCATTAGTGATATAACACCCTAAAAATGAATACCGATTTTATGCTTAAGTCATTCATTCGGTTCCATTATTAGTTTGTTATCTCATGATGTGAAATCATTGGAAAATACTTATTAGAGAAAATACAATAAGTTTTTTAAAACAAACGCCTTGATACAAAATACGAGCTTCGTCGATATAGCGTACATAGCGGAAAATAAATTTCTAATGTTCTCGCATGCATGTAGATTATTACAATTACAAATTACTTCCTTTGTCTTAATGGTCTCTGGTCAACAGTAAAACAATTTAAACATAATTCATACACACATATACAAGCTTCATATAATTATACAGTCCTTATACATACACATAATTAGTCTTAGACTCTAAAGCCTTTACACATACTTAATTACATACCTTAAGGTACATGCCATGATTACACATATAATTACTTCATGTCCTAATACATTCATTACTCTACAACTACAAATTAATAACTAGGATGCCTTGCATCCACCTATTTATAAAATATACATTATAGGCATCACATCTTCTTCTTTTGGAAATAACAAAGGAACCAGCAAACCTCCCCAAGTCTAGCGATGGAAACACTCCAGCCACATACTTTGATCCAAAGAAATGAAGGTTCCATCGGACATCTCCTGATAAGCTTGAAAAGGATAAGGTATAGGGTACGGGGAGCTTCCATGGGATGATCAGACGTGTGAAGAACTATGGTAGTGAGATGGATTCTAGGGGTCCATCTCCCCTTCTAAGGAAGAGGAATCCTCACTTGTTGTAGTTCTTTTCCTTCTATAACCAAGGGGAGGTGGGAAAACCCCATTTGGATGGAAATCCTCCAATGGGATATCAAAGCCTATCATCGTGAAGTTTGAACTCATGACTTCAAAAACAAAAAGGTGTCCCAATGAAAAGTAAATCCTAACACTAGCTTAAGTTGTAATCAACAACCCATGGGGGTTTGCCATCCAATCTACATTATCGATGTCCATGTAAGCAACTGTTGTCACGACGGATATGTTGTTCATCTGGGAAGAAAGTGGGTGTCGCAACCGTAATTACAAAGAGACGACAAACTTACTAAAATTTTTAAAAAGAATTTTTATTGAATAATGTCGAGTCACCACCAATTTTTATTTTTAGGGAAAAGATTTGAAAAAGCCCTAACTTGATGAACAGGTTTAGGTTCGGGAGTCGGTTACGAGTAAGGAAGGTGTTAGGCACCCTACTCGCCTGTTCCGAAGAACGGTACCCATAAACTGAGTGTGTGATTTATTTGAAAACTGTTTGATCCCTTTAATTAGAGTGAAAATAAATAGATTAATGGAAGATAGCCTGATAGGACTTGATCTTGCTCCTACGTATTCCCTGGTGCAATGTGAAACTCAAGGCGCACGTAGTTCTAGTTTGAAGGCTTGACCTTCGAAGGTAAAGATGATTTGGAAAACTTCTTCAATATTAAGAGGAACCCTTAGTGCACATATACACAGGATCCCAGGAAACTAAGGCTGCACTGGGGCCTATATGAATCTCTAAATATCGAACAGCAGTGAAACTGCTAGTTTCCCATTAAGAGCTCATCGCGTGAGACTTACGATTCCCAAAAAGATGTTTCTTGAAATATTTTATTGTGTAGGAGAAATTCCTAGTCCACATATGCACAAAGTCTGAGACAACTGAGGCTGTACTGGGACCCATATGAATCTCTAAATATCGAATAGCAATGAAATCACAAGTTTCCCATTTAGAGCTTATCGTGTTAGACTTAGAATTATATAAAGATGATTTTCTTTATAAAATAATAAAATAAATAGGGATTGGGCTCGACCCAAAATGGAAGGAGACTTGACTTAATTTAAAAAATAAGAACAAAATCAGATTTAGATTAATATTGAAGAAAAAGAATCGAACTCGATTTGAAACATCATGAACTCATTTTTTGATTTTTAGGAATAGGATTGAACTTGACTTAAAATAAACTTGATTTAAAATTGTGAGGAAAATAATTAAACTTGATTTAATTTGAAATCGAGAAAAAGAATTAAATTTGATTTAAGATAAGAAAAAAAACTTGATTTAAAAATTAGGCTTGAATCGGGCTTGATTTTAAATAAACTAAATTTAATTTGAATTTGATAAAAAGAACTATTTATTTTTTTACTTTTAGGATTGGATATTTATTTTATTTTTCTAGTGTTATTCGTAGGTCTAATCGACATGTTGTGGCTTAATTTAATTTTATGTAACCTAGTTGAGTGGGCCGTCATGAGTGTGTAGCAAAGCTGCTGGGCGTGGCCTAATTCCAAATCTGTGTTGTTCCTTAATAGGCCTGCTTTTACTCCGCCCTATAATTGAAAATTGGTGCGGCTTGATTTCAACTTTGCATGTCTCGGAATAGGATGGCCTCATTAAAGGGTTGTGGCCTCATTCAAATGTAGGTCAGGGTCCACTTGCAAAACGGCAATACACTATTTGAAAGTAGCCCATTATTATATGCAGCTGCTGTAATCTGTTGGCATGGCCCATTTTGATCTTTGGGGCAGTCTGGGTATTGATGGTACTAGTATGTTGATTATTTACAAAACAGTCATGTACATGTACAGGACTCGAATCGAGGACCATTTTCCTAAGCCTTAATTGAATTTAGCCACATGCATTAGGCTTTGAATTTAATCTGTGTAGTGCTACATGGGGACCACATCATTTTTAAACAATAATTTCTTTCGTGGTCCCCGCACCTCTTTTTTCATTCATGAACCCTTTTGTATGGAATTCCTATTCTTCGTCGTGATGCCCAACTTGCATGGGTCTCCTAGCTGAAGGCCTATGATTGTGAGTGTAAACAGTCAATCTTAAGGGGCCTGCGTTCACCATTAACATTCTATCTCACACATTTACATTTCTGCTTCTTCTTACCTTCCTGCGTATGACTGTTGATGCCATTGATAAAGCGAGCAATGTTTCCATGTTTACCAGCACAGATAATTAGACTTTTAGGAGTACCAGATGCAAGAAGAAAGGTCATCATATTGTCACAGTCATAACATTCCCGATTCTTAATGTAATCGTCATGGCCAGTGTATTCAATAATAAATGTTACATCTTTGATCGGGCCATTAGCTTCCACGGTATAGCTGTCATGTGAATCATAAACAACCACACAGGAAGGGCCTTCGCCTCTCTTAGACAAAGCTTTGCAGTGTTCCAAGGTCTCCATATCTTCCCTAGATATCATGATGGTTAATGTCCTACACTGGACGTCTTAAGATCTGGATGTCGTTGCCTTCAATAATCCCATATGCCCTCGACTTGGAGTATTGGATTAACCATCAATTATCATGCAAGCAAGCTTCCCCACACGAAAACCACATGAACACTGCGAGTATAAGATCAATAGGAAATCTCCCCCTCATTTGGGCTCATTGCAAGGGTTCATGGAAACACAAAGGTGTACATTATTCCAGGAGGAACTGTATGGCACTCAATCAAAGCATAAAATTTTTTATCGGAAACCGTGACTACAGCAACACCATTCCTGGTTCTTGGAGGGGTACCTCGATTTAAGATGATCAAAATCAACCAAACAGCACTAGACTCACTCGTAAACAGAAACGAAAGAATTCACACAAAATCAATCAATTCAATGCAGCAATAAATTCCATTGTCCTTATAAGGGATTGTCTATTCTGTTTTCCCCCTTTTTTTAGCGACAAAAGATAATGAAAATAAAACAAGTTTAGAGAATGATTCAATGAAAATTTAACGTGAGCTTCACCTGGTGGACGAAGTCTCCCTCAAAACCGAGCCTTCTCAGGAAAGCTTGTTCTTAATTCCTTTTGGAAATGGGTCCTACTGAGCCAATTGGAGCTTTGGAGAACAAGACTTCATAACAGCAACGGTGAGAAGCCCAACCAAGATCCATAACGTGAGAAAGTCTTTCTGAGTGAGAGAGAAATTTTTTGAATTTTCTTTCCCTCTAACCGTTTTTCCAAAATCAAAAAAAAAAAAAACCCCTTAACAAAGCATTTTTCTTTTTTATACTCTCCTTCAAAATTTCATGCCCCCTTTTTCTTTATTTTGCTCCTTTTTTATTTTTCTTTTATTTGTTTATTTTTCTATTTTTTATTTTGATTTCTGTTTTCAGTTTTTTAATACTTTTTTTTCTTTCATTTATTTATTTATTTTATTTTTTATTTTTTATTTTTATTTTTATTTTTTTATATTTATTTTATTTTTCTGCTTTTTATTTTTCTTTCATTTATTATATTTTTTGTTTTCTTTTTTGGTTTTATTTCATTTTTCTTCATTTTCTTTCTTTTTTATTTTGTATTCTTATTACCCTTTTTATTTTTATCTTCTGTTTTTCTGTTTATTTGTCTACTTTTCTGTTAATATTTCTGTTTTTTTTGTTTTTTTTTAATTTCTTTTCTATTTTTACATTTATTTTTGTTTCTATTATTTAAGTTATTATTTACTAATTAGTTTTTTCTCTTTTTTTTCTTTTCTTTTTTTAAATGGGGTTCTCGGACATAATTGAATGTTTACAATGGGGAGAGAAGGAGTGAGAAACTAAGTTTCTCAGTAGGATTCTACTATATTCCTACTATCATCATTTTAATCCCAGCCACTTTAGTTTATTAGAAAATCATGTCATGCATACCAGATTGATTTTAATCTTTCAAAAACTCTTATTGAAGTGGATTGTTTTCATACAAGAAAAATCATTATTACATAAACATGTAACACCCTTAAACATCATCAATCTTTGGGATCACATTTCATATATTATTTGACTAGCATTTTCTCTATGTCTTACATAATGTTTCATTTAGTTTCTATTTCACACCTTTGGGAAATTTTATTTCCTATTCCAAACCTTCAACAAATGTTATTTTTTATTTCACACTTTTGAGGAATTCTTAACACATAAACACATTATAAACAATCAAACAATATCTTTTTACTAGTTTTACTACTCTATTTTCTATTCTTAAGGATATAGGCTCATTCCTAGATGGTCATCACCATCCCATAATAAGTGAAGAACTCTTTTGTCTCCTCTTCAATAGCACTTTGTTTCCCTCTAGATATGCACAAGACACATAGGAGTAGATTTACTTTTCACATAAATCTTTGCATCAGTGATCCTTTAAGCCATTTAGGCTCATTTTAAATGATATAAGATAATCATGCATGCTCCATCAATATCCAACCAATAGCCATCTTTTAAACTTTTATTCATTTCTTTTACATGCTGAGCATCCTTAGTACATCTTGGTCAATGCTTTAAACTCATCTCCCTTTAGTTAAACTCAAGGTGGCCGAATGCATGAACAAGGTTTCTAAGGCCTTCTAGTTCTCTTTTCTTTATCTTAAAAGATGATTTCTATTAATTGAAGTTTAGGTCACTAATCATTACCTAACTTAAAATTTTTTAAGACTTCTCCTTCATACTTATAGATCATGTCCAAATGGTCTATAGAACTTTTTGACCCCATGGTTCCTTCCTAATTAATCATTTTATGCATGCTTAGGTTTAGACTTAGGTCGTAGTAACAATTTTAACCTCCTTTAACTAATTAGCCCTCATGGAAAAATGGACTGCTTACCTATTTCTAAAACTTCATTACAATATTAATCCTTTATATTTATATGCTAAGGTTGCTTAATTAACCCTAGTCAATAATTTATATTACTTCTTGTCTAATTAACCCTTAGGTGGCCGAATGCCACTCCTAAAATTTAAGGCATCATCTTCCATCTTTACTTGACTTAAGTTGGTGAAAAATCCTTCTATTTAGAGTTTAGGACATAAATTTTTAACAACTTTAATTAATTTTAAGGCTTCTCTTCTACTCCTAAAGGTCATGGCCGAATGTCAATCTTCCTTTTTACAACATCATGGTTCATTTTTAATTACCAATTTATGCATCCTTAAATCTAGCTTAAGTTTTAGTTATGAATTTCACTCAATTTTTGCTACCATGGACTTAGTCACTTCTAAATGTTTCTTACACATTTAAATATTCTTATTTACCTAATGATGGTTCTTAATACTCCACTAATAAATTTTAAACTCATTTTCCTTTAAATAACCAAAGGTGGGTGAATACACACCTAGTGATTTTTGGATATTTTAGTTCAATTTTTTCTTCCCTTAAGAGTTGTGTCATACAATTTATAACTTAATCATATAGTTTCTACCATCATTGGAAATTTTTATAAATTTTATCCATAACTTGGCTCATGTGGGTGAATGCTCACCTTGAGCTTCCAATATAACCTTTTCAAAATTTCTTCTTATAAAACCTTGGTTCCATGGTTTTTTGCACTTATAACATCTTAAGAACTTGATCCATAGAAGGCTTGTCCAAACTCCTTAGCTTGGGTCATGGTCAAAGAGAATCATAGGTGTCTTACGAAACATGTTCCATTTTTGTTCCAAAATTTTAACTTTCTCTTAGTAGATTTTACATTTATGACCAAAGAAATATTATGGGACTTATCATTTAATTTTTATTAAAATTTTAAATATTTTAGTCTGTGGATTCAGATCCGGACATCTTATCACACAATTCCACAATAGTAAGAAAATCAACAACTTTCAAGCTTTAAGCTTAAAAATCTTCAAGATAGCATTTTTCGAAACATATAAGTGTAGATCCACTAGATCTACTCCAAGATCCATCCATCTTCTATCATGAACACTTCAAAATTTTTCCTCATGACCTATTAAAACTTCCCAAAGCATCAAAATGGATTTTTAAACAATTTTAATCAATTAAATAGCTTCTAAGGTGGCTACAAAGCACTTTAATCCATTCAAACTTCACTTTGACTTTAAAAATTCACTAAAAATAGGTGATGCTCATATTTAACCATTCAAAGGAAGCCTTGAGCTCTAATGAGTTTAAAAAAAAGGTGATCTATGGATCTTAGAGAAAGGATCCACAAAAAGAAGAAAACCAACCATAAAAACTAAGATTTAAAGCTTAAAAGACAAAGTAGAAAATCCTACTTGATAGAGACTTGGTGTGGGGTTTTGGTTGGGCTGTGCTGGTTGAACTTGATCCCCTCTTGGTGGTCCACGAAGAGCTCTTAGTGATGGTGGTGGGTGGTGGAGATTAGAGGTTGATTTTGGCTTAAATTAAAAAGATGGAAACTTAAGCTTAAGGCGGAAGGTTAGGGTTTTTGGATTAGGTTTAACCTTGAGAGATTTTGGAGAAATTGTCTAAGTGTTTAGGGAGTGAAACCAGAAACATATGAAGCCTCCCAAGGTGCTAAGTGGATTCAGACAAGCAAGGGCAACTTAGGAATAAATTTTTCACGTAAGGGTATTTTGGTAATTTTACGTGAAATTTTCATTTTCCAAAATAATTTAAAATATGAGAAATTATCCTTTTAGAATTATATTAATTTTAATTAGATTGAGTTTGTTACTAATCAAGTTTAACTTATCCTAAGCATGGTTAATTTAATTAATCAAGATTAATTAACCTTAGCCATGATTAAAGGAATCTTTACATTTATTACTTTTGTCTTTTAAAAATTTACTTTTTCATTCACTTATATGTGAGTCATCATTATGTTTTTCACATGAAATTTTCGTACAAACCATGTGAGACCTACTTTTGGCTTTTTCCTCACCCTTTCTTGCCTTCCCAACCCTCTAGGGACATTTTTGTAATTTTCCTCAATATTACCCGAGTAGTTTCCAAATTGTTCCTTCAACATTTCTAAAACTTATTGGTTCATTCTTCAGTAATTCTAATGTTATTTGATATTTTTCTGGGAATAGTTTATCCCTTTGTAAAAAGCAAAGCTTTCTAGGGACATTTTGGGTGTTTTCGAAGTTTTCTTAGGACTTTTTCGTCTCTCCTTTGTTTCTAAACTTTCATCATGACCTTTTGATCATTCTTAATGCTCTATAATCTCTTAGAATGTATTTTAACCATTGTCTTTTATTTTTTTGGCATATTATTTAGATTGCCCAAGTGTAGGATATTTTCGTTATTTGGATCACACTTTTTAATTTCTCTACCTTTTGCTTCTATTCCTACTTTGTTTATTTTTAAAGGTTATTTGTAAACCTAATGGTTCATTCTGAAAATTTATGGGTGTTACACATATAGCATCTAGTTCATTCAATTCTCACATAATTCACCAACACATGGAACTATTTCACATCAATTCTTTGCATCAATCAAGAGAGCGAATAGCATACTTGCACATACATAGCTCACAAATTGCCATGATAATTAGACATAATTAGACAAAAATCATTCATGATGTTTTCTAATAAGTTTCTCAAAGAAAATCTATATCACTCGTTCCTGCTAAGCTCCTATTAACCTTTCCTTTTCTTAAAAGCTTTCTTACTAAATATTGTTTGCCAACCTTCAAGCTTCCTTAGTTGAATATCTTCTTTCCATTTTCATCAATTCTTGTTCATCATACCTAGTCTTTAAGACCAATTCTATAAGTTTAATGCTTAAGGAGAATAGTTTGACTTTCTTGGGATCTAGGTTAAGCCAAATGGCCTTAATGTCGCTTAGAGATTTATACCCTATATTTCCTTATTTGTAGAAGTCTTATTCTTGAGATTTTTGGCTAAATTTATTAAACTAGTTAATTATAAAAGTTAGAAACATTCCAATACTCCTTTTTTCCATGGCATGGCTGAATGGCCTATATGAACTTGACAACTCACTACATTTGTGTTTCTTTGACCAGAAGCTTATTTTCTTAACATACTATTTTATAAGATTTAACTAATTAATTCTAGAACAATTTTAGAGCTTTGCTTCTCTAGTAATTATGGAGCTATGTTCGAATGACTATGCTACTGACTAAAGTCCCTTAATCCTAACTTCATGTGTGATCTTATCTGTTAACAATTATAGAGGTTACTTATCATCATGAATTGTAAATTGTAAGCCTTTTGTTGTGTACTTCATGGCCACGGCCAAATAGCCCATTTACCCCAAGAATGCCACTTTTATTAATTGTCATCATCATAACTCTTAGATCCATGGTCAAGAGATTTATTAAATTTGATCTTGACTGAAGTTCATCAAGTACTCACAAGTCTTTGTCCTTAATCCATGTCCTTATCCTTGGGTAAAATTTTGAGAATTTTCTTACACCTCTTAAGTCCATAAGTCCATGTCTTCACCTATTTTATCATAAAAATCCAACCTTTAACTTTCCAAATTTAATCTTTGTGTCTTTCGATTTAAAAATATTTAGGTTATCTAAGACTTTTAAGAATTAAAGATCAAAACGTTAACTCTGAATGAGAAAAGTAACAAATTTGAACTTTTGGAAGAGATAAGATTACACAGAGATAAGTTTAAGCTCAAATAAAACAAGGCTTTCAAGATCTTGTTAAAATTCTAAATCCACCATCACTTGAGCACATTTCAAGACTTAACTAAAACTTCTCAAATATTCCCAAAATATTTAGAAACCATTTTCAAGAAGATTTAATTGATTAAAATGCTTAAGGATTTCCAATACGAACTTTAAACTATTAAAGCTTCATTTTGGACTCAAAAATTATTTTAAAAATAGAAAGGATTATTTTAAGAGCATGGGTCCATTTTAAACCAAACGTTACTCAAAGATGTTGGATCTTGATGTTTAGATAAGAGATCCACAAAGATGAAGAAGAGTAGGCAAGAATACTTGACAAAAGTACTTAGAAAATTTTAAGGACAGAATATCCTACTTGTTGAATCCATAAAATGGAAACTTGGTAGATCTAGTGATGCAGAATCACCCCTTTGATGGTCCCACTTAAAATTTGTTAAAGAGAAAAAGAAGAGGCTTGCTCGCTTAGTGTTTGAGCTTAAGCTTCAAAGATGGAAGCTTGAGCTTAGTTAGAGTTTTGCTTAGGAAAGTTCATATATGAAAGGTTGAATTTGGAGATTTGGATAAGTGTTTGGGAGGATTTTTTTATGAGACAATAAGATGGCTAACTCCCTTCATAAATTTGATCATTATGGCCTTCTGGGCATTAATTTTTAAATAAGGGAAAAATGGTCATTTGACTATAAATTCTCTTTTTAAAATTATTGTAAATCATGCAAACTTATCTCATAAGCTTAATCATTTTTTATTTAACCTAACCATAGTTAGATCTTAACTTAAGCATGATGAATTATCACTCTCTTCATAATATTTTTGTCCTACAATGCATTAATGCATGGTGACTCATGGGGATTCATGATGGCACATCATTTTCCTTATCCAATAACCTAGAAACATGTGTTTGAAGATGTACAGGCTGTGGGCATCTGTCGGCAGTTTCTGACTTGCCCAACATATTAGGGGCATTATGGTCATTTTTTATAAAAGTTTCTAAAGGTTTATGCAGTAGCTATTCTCAGGCAGTTTAGTTCATACAGTGGTTAGGGTTCTTTGTACGTGTTCTGAAAATTTATAACAAGGTTTCCATCTTTTATTTATTACCAATTTCTCCTAGTGATATTTTAGTAATTATTGGTAAGTTATAAGTTTCTCAAAGATTTTCTACACTTTTCTATTGTTATCTCAATTTAGGGATATTTTTATCATTTCTCAAAAAAAATTAATTTCTCTTAATTTTAATTTTATCTTTGTTTTTTCTCTGAAAATTATTAACTTCCAAGTTATAGAGTTTATCATAAAAATATTTGGATGTTGCAACCAAACTATTATTAATTTCAACAATAATAGTATTACCCTCTTATGATTGTATGATGGTTCCCAAGTCTTAACATTAATGGCTATAGCTAGCTTCATTTAACAAAAAGGAAACCTGTACTCATTCGTCATCTCCCATTTAA
The DNA here is from genome assembly GCA_037954105.1 of Canavalia gladiata. Lineage (NCBI taxonomy): Eukaryota > Viridiplantae > Streptophyta > Magnoliopsida > Fabales > Fabaceae > Canavalia > Canavalia gladiata. The sequence continues at coordinate 30,768,949 of CM075663.1, forward strand.
AATGTCTAATTTTGGCCTTAGATTTATGTAAATTCCATTAAAATATAGGAAGAAACATAAAACCAATAATATTGGTACATCTTTTTAGATTAAATGAAGCTCAAACATTCTTAGATAGTTAGGTACGTCTACTACTTTAAGAAAGCTCAAAATATATAGTTTAGATATTTAATAACTTTGATGATTGATGTGTTTGTAGGACTGAGATTTCCTTTAAATAAAAAATAAGCAATGTGGAATTATGGTATATCTATACTACATTGTTACCTCCATTTTATCAAATTAAGCAGGTGATAGAAATATTTTAGATTGTAATTTGGATCTTTTTTCACAATGTGTAAACCATCCAATAGCACTCTGTGTGCCAACGGTTTTACTAAAAGGGATATTGATATTAAAGGATTAGGATCCTCTCCAATGAAGAGGATCGATTTCCAAAAGAAAATATGATAAAGAATATATGTGAAGAAATTAGTATCCACGTATGAAAAAGAAAAATGTAAAAGAAATATAAAAAAAGGAAAATGAAAAAACACAAATGAAAAATGGAAGATAGAAAATGGATAAAAGTTTATTCGATATTGGATTTGTTTTTAATATATGAGGCAACATTTACCATTAATAATATATCACATGTTCTTGATGAAATATTATGCATATCCTTTATAATACGTATAAATGAAAATCTTCTTTGTATATATTATGACAATGTACGAAATTAGAAATAAGAAAAAAATTATTATTCTTTTATAAAATAAAAAAATATAAAAATCTCATTTGTTATAAAAAAAGTATTTTATTATTATATGAATTGACCTTGTAGTAATAAATATTGAATTTTTTATTAAGCAATTATAAATATTCTCATCATTTTCCATTGTTACTATTCTAAATTTTGTCGTTAGCATTTAAACTCATTAGTGCAATAATATCAAAGAGTGGATTTTAACTTCTATCTTCGTCTTTTAGGAAATTACTTAAAAAATTTGGCAAAACACTAATAATAATAGGTTAGTAATGAAATATTGTCATGTTTATGTTTTTGTTAGTGTGTTTTTATGGTTTCATAACAAAAATAATATGCTCTTTTATGTGATTACTCCCATATGTTATATTTGAATTCAGATGTTTATTTATTATATAAATAAAGATATCATTATCTAAGAAATATTGATATATTCATTTGATTTATAAAATATATTGTATTAAATTTATTTATAATATTTTATAATTAATTTATCTTGATTAATTTGTAAGATAAAATCAACTTATGATAATATGGAAGAAGAAGTAAATTTTATATGGAAAAATGAGTATGATAAGTGTTGTGCATAAACTGTGTATACAAAGGTTTATTCATGGACAAATGCACCTATTAGAGTTAAAAGAAATATTTAAGATCCCAGTATCATTCTCTCATAAACTACTCCAATAACCAAAATACTAAATGAAACTTATACTATGAAATTCACCAAAAAAAAAATTTAAAAGGTATCTTAAACTAAAAATAAAAAAGAAGGGTACCCTTGGTTGATAAGGCTCCATATAAGGTTTCTTAGGAGCCTTCTCCAGTGTCTCCCTTCCCTCCTTCTTCTTTTCTTTTAGACTCCCACTAGTAAGAGTGGAGAGGTTATCAGTAACCTCTTGCTGGTTGCTAGTAACAATGTTCTCCTACTCCTTTCATACAAGCATCTCCAACTCCTTCCCACTCCTTAGAGTTCACATTAGGCTGGCTAAGTAATGTCCCAAGTGCTTGTTGTGATAAAAGGTTAAGGATTTGTCCCATCTAGTTCTTCATATTTTAAAGTCTTGCCTTCATGTTTTGGAATCATAATTTTGTAGAGGTTGGCTCTTTCCTATCTTTATAGCCTCCTTAGTTTTGCGTATCTTGTGGCCTATAAGTATTTTGAGCATAGATACCAAATTTATTACCTTGATGCCTTCTCTAAGAAATATTGGTGTGATTCTTCCAAGTGGGATTATAAGTATTCTCCATCAAGTTGGCCCCCTCATTTTTCCGAGCCATATGGGCTTCAACCATACATCCTTCCTTGTCATGGCCTATGGATCCATAAAGGTGACATGGTCTCTATTAACCTATGACTGGAGTTTGAACTAATGGGGCAGCTTTTCCTTTCCTTGAATAAAAGCTTCTACCATTTTATTTAAGACCCTTATTTAACAAATTATCATGGAAGTGTGATCCACCTAATATATTCATACCAATTGAGAGTCATTCTTCTTCACGTGTCTGTCCATAAATAGTCATTAGTTCTTGTTACCAACAAAATTTTCTATTATCTCCCATGTATCCTCCAGAAGGCTATGTAGGATGTCTATGCTTGAAGTTGCGTTCATAACAACTATATTAGCATAGGATAGATTGTTGTAGAAGATCTGCACAAGATGTGAGGTTTGGTACCCATGATATGGGCACTTTGGAAGAAGATTCTGGAAACGGTCCCAAGTGTTGTATAGGGACTTGTTTTCAAACTAGGTGAAGGAAAAGGTCTCCACTATCATCCTATATTGCATTGATTATGGAAAGTACTGCATCAAGAATAGATGTTATAACTTCTCCCAAGTAGTAAGGGATGCCTTTGGCAAAATATCCAGTCGATCATTCACCTTCTTTATGATGAAAAAGGGGAATAATTATAGTTATATGATGTCCTATAAGAAACCATTCATCTCGATGGTGTTTATTAGACTTAGGAACTCTTGGATGTGGAGATATGGGTCCTCTAAGCCTGTCCCTGAAAATTGAAATGTGCTCTGAATCATATTTATAAGGATGAGTTTCGCTTCAAAGTTTGGAACATTTTTCAATGTTGGAAAAGATATGCTACTCCTTAGGCCCTTATCAGCGGGGGACATGCAATCCAACAATATCCTACATTATTGCTTTATCATCATCTTCCTTACTTTAGTTTCTCAACTTTCAAGTTTCTCTTTCTATCTTTAGATTAAACTAAGAAATAAAAGCTTGAGAACGAGTTAGCAAACACAAAGAAAATGACTACACAAGGATATAAAAAAAAAATTCTTTTATTTTTTAAAAATATGTATATAGAAGTTTCAAGTAATTAAAATCTAAATTTCAAAGACTATTGAAAAATAATCCCAGATAACGATGCAAAATATTTTATGCATGCAAAATGTGAGTGTAAATATAATATATATATATATATATATATATATATATATATATATATATATATATATATATATATGTATGTATGTGTGTGTGTATCAAGATTTACCCACTGGCAAGTATACCCCTCAATATCAATTCCACCTACACCCAAATGGTTTTCCTTCAGCTTGTTGGGGTCAATTTTCATTGTGAACATCCAATTATGTCCAAGATATCTTTGAAATAATAAGTAAATATTTTTTAATTTTAATTTTAATTAATAATGACAATAATTAACTCATAAAAATAAAAAGAGAGAATAAAAGAATAAAATCTAATAAAGAGGGCTTAAACTACTAATAATATGTTTCTGTACCCACACCAAAGTAATTTTTTTAAAAGAAAAAGAGAAAAATAAATTCTAAAAGTAAATGAAATAAATAAATAAATGGACGGAATAGTTGGCCAATTGGTAATGGTCGATTGAAACAACAGAAAAAGAAAAATAAAAAGGAGAATTGATTGAGTTTGGTTGTTTTATGGTTAATGCATTGAGAAGCATATAAAAAATGGCATAAATGGAGAGGGGGCGGGGAGGATTGCTAGAATTCTTAGAAGAAAAGCTCTCCCTCTCTCTCTCTCTCTCTCAACGGAAAACACAAAGGCTCAAGAACATAGCGCTGAAGAAGATTGCATAAGGTAAAAGAGGGAAAGCTCAAAGGAAAAAACTCTCACACTCTCTACTGGAACTGCAAAGGTTCAGCAAGCATTCCGCACCCAACGAGATTAGCATCGAAGATTCATTGCACATTCACCAGGTAAACTTATGGATAATGATATAGATTTGATATACTTATAATCGGAATCCTAATGTGGTAATTTAATCTTGAGTTGAAATGATTCTGAAAATATAACTAGACTCTTACATTTTTCTAGCACTAGTCCACATGATTCTTAACCAAATCGGCATGTATAATCTGCTAGGTCACATTAGATCCAAGAATCACATTTCTTTGCTCACTAGTAAAGTTACAGTGATGGTGAGCCTTGGTTAATATGCTGCTGTCCATTTTTTTCCTAAACCAAAATCTAATTTTAGTTATCTCACCATAAAATTTTACAAGAAATTGAGATTCTAAACTAAATTGAAGGTACATATTAGAGGTCAAATACAAGTTGGTTAGAGGTATTCGGCTGTAGCTGCTCAAGTCTGTCGCAACCGTAATTCCGACGAGACGATGAACTCGCTAAAATTTGAAAATATGAATTTTATTTGATATGTGTGGATTCGCCACCAAATTTTTATTGAAGGGAAAAAATATTTGGAAAAAACCCTGACTCGATGATGAGATTTGAAGTTTAGGAGTCGGATACGAATGGGGAAGGTGTTAGACACCCATCTCACCCGTTCCGAAGAACGGTACCCTTAAACTGAGTGTGTGATTATTTGAAACTTGTTTGATCCCTTTGATTAGCGTGAAAATAAATACTTGATGGAGGTTAGCCTGACAGGACTTGATCCTGCTCCTACGGATTCCCTGGTGTAATGGGAAACTCAAGGCTTACACAGTTCTGGTTGGTTTGAAGGCTTGACCTTCGAATAGAGTTTAAATTGAAAAGCAAACATGTCGTTGTTTTTCTTTTTTTTTGAAAACATTTTGAGGGTGAAATCTCAATCCACATATGCACAAGGCTCAAGAAAACTACGGCTGCACTTAGACCCATACAGACCTCTTAACAACGAACAGCAGAAAAAGCTACCAGTTCGTTTTTAGGGCCCATTGCGTGAGATTAAGAAAGCAAAGACGAGATTTTTATTTCATTGAAAACAAAGTAAAGGAGGGGAAATCCCAATCCACATATGCACAAGGCCCAACACAACTACGGCTGCACTTGGACCCATACAGACCTCTAAACAACAAATAGCAGAAAAAGCTACCAGTTCATTTTTAGGGCCTATTGCGTGAGATTAAGGAATGCAAAAATGGGTTTTTATTTGTTTGAAAACGAGGAGAAGGAGGAGCAATCCTAATCCACATATGCACAGGGTCCAAGACAACAACGGTTGCACTTGGACCCATACAGACCTCTAAACAACGAACAACAGAAAAAGCTACCAGTTCGTCTTTAGTGCCCATTGCGTGAGATTAAGGAAAGCGAAAAAGATTTTTATTTAATTGTTTTCTTGATTTGTAAATATTGGAAGCGTGTGGGCTTAATCGGACACTTTTAGAGAAAAGGAATTGGTTGAAAAGAAATAGTTGACTCGAAATTTTATGGAAAATTAAACTTGATTTAGTTAGAGAAAGAGAATCTAAAAGAAATTGGACTTGATTTGGAAAAGGGTTTGATGTTATTTGAAAAAAAAACACAACAAAAAAGAATGGAAAGTTGAGGGGCTGTTTTGCAATTTTGAAAAGTGAAGGGGCTATTTTGCAATTTTGGAAAGTTGAGGGGCTATTTTGCAATTTTGGAAAGTTGAAGGGCTATTATGCAATTTTCAAAAATTTGGGAAACTTATGATAATTGTAAAAGGGATTCTTCTTCATGGACACTTACTAGACCCCTTCTCCACGCCGATTCTCGCTCGTCATCTTCCTCGGCTTCGACGGACCTTGCTGTCCTTTGACGAGACGCGATTATAGCACCCCTGCCTCGTGCGTTTCCTGGGTCATAGTTTCGCGTCATGTAGCTCTCTGCGTCTTAGATTTACCCTGTTCCAGTTCTCGCTTAACGGGTAGAAGTTGATCGACACAGGGGTAGTTCGCCGCACGCTCCTAATGCGCTAAGGTGAGGTATCGTCGCTTCCAGGGGTGCGCTTCAACCAGCATCCGGCATATCCGCATCCACGTTCGACTTCGCACTTCAATCAGCTCATGGTCCTCTTGGCTTTAATCGGGTGGAGGAGTACTACGTGGAGCCTTGGCAACATCGCATGGTCTCTCGGGCTAACGTCGGAACGACTTCGAAGGTCTCTAAACTTGGTAGTCACTGGTTCTCTGCGTGCTGGAGGGATTGGATTAGTGAAGTTAATGGGAGCTAATTTCAGTTTTAGTTTATCACTGAGAGCGGTGGGGTACTGGAGGTTCCATGGGGCAACAGTGGGGGCAAGATACACTTCAACCATGCTAAGAGTGAGTTACGGTTGCTGAGGCACAACCTAGCGTACCGACCCCAGCTTGAAGACCCTCGGTTTTGGAGCGATTGCTCGGGTTAGATGTGCTCTGCTTTTCAAAAAAATGGGAGTTCTATCACAGGTTCTCATATGGTGCTGATGTAAGGCCTATTCACACTATCACTTGGACACTGTAAAACATCAATCAGGGGCATGTGTTTGTCCCATTCGTATTACCAGGGTGAATTAACGGGATGTAATATGTGTGAACGCAGAATTTTACAAGATTGTGATTCTCGCACAGGGATGAGGTTTCTTCGTGTCGTATGCCCTCCTATTTGTCATGCCAAAGTGGGTTCGCCAGATTTCTCGAATTGCAAGTGTAATCGCGCTCGATTTAGCTCACATTTTTATCTATTTTAGCTCTGTGTTTGATTTCTATTAGGCATTAATTATTAAATCGATGCAGTTATAATGGAGGGAGAGAATCTGGAGAATCAAGATTGGAGGGGTTACTGACCTGGACGTGCCTTACTAGTAGTGGCGGAGCGTCAGAGGTAGAGCTAGTATTGGGCGGACGGAGCCGCATCCCCTGTGGATCTAGAGAATTTGATGTGTCCTTTGAAGAAGAGAGACCCCTCCTTTCAACCCTCTTTTTCCCTTTTCTAAAACCCTTTCTCTTAGCCCTCTCTCAGTACAATCCTCAGCAAAAATTCTCTAACCCCGTGTGCCCCCTAGACGCCCCTACTTATAGCCTAAAACCCTAGGGGCTCTTTTCCCCATTTTTCATTTTTTTCCTACTTTTAATTTTCGTTTTCTCTTCCTCTTTTTTTAATTATATTTTTCATTTTTTTTATTTATTTTTATTCATTCAATATTGATTATTATTTAATTATTTTCTTTAATTTTTCATATTTTTATTTATTTATTTTTCATTTTCTTTTCAGATTTTTATTTATTTTATTATATTTCCAGATTTAATTTTTATTTTTTTTTCAGCTTTTTAAGTTTTTATTCTTATTTTCATATTTTAATTAATTTTTTATTTCTTTTCAGATTTTGATTTTAAAATTTCTTTTTATTCATATTTTTTATTAAATTTATTTTTTCAGATTTTTTATTTTCATTTTTATTTTCAGATTTTTTTCTTTTTATTCAAATTTTTATTTATTTATTTTCAGATTTTTTTTAAAATTTTAAAATTTCTTTTTCAAATTTTTTATTTTTATTTTCAGATTTTTTTATTTTTATTTTCTTTTCAGATTTTTTATTTTTTTTCAGATTTTAATTTTAAAATATTTCCTTTTTATTTTTTAAAATTTGTTTCCTCCTGCTTTATCATTTCCTTCTGCTGGCCTGTTTTTCTGTATATATTATTTGTTTCCTATTAAATCTACTACTCGTCCATTATCTAAATTAGGGTTAATTTACTAATTAGTTTAGCAACGGGAGGCTCAGACATAATTGGTTGTTTATATGGTCCTGTTGTTAAATAAATAGTTGAACTGTTCCAAAATGTGCAAACAATGTGTGTGAAATAAGGAATGAATCGTAAGGAGCAATTTGTTCAAAAACATAGCAAGTTGCTTAAGATGTAGTAGTACACTATCAAGAGGAATCCAAATATTGCTCTTGTTGTTCTCTATTTTCAAAAAGATTCATCAATATTAAAACCTGATAAACAAGTACCATTGCATCTACTCCTTACGTGCCTGCATTAAAATCATATGAGAACATGAGAAGTTCTAGTTAGGAATATCTATGATGGATCGTTTGAGCTTCTAGAAATAATGGAGAAGATTTGAGTGATAGATAGCATTTAAGGTCTACAACTTGGGCCTGTGTCCATTAGATGAATGTAGTGGACCTTCAAAGTTTCATTGCCTGTTGAATTTTTGTTAATATGCCTCTTTAAGTTTATAGCCTCTGGCTATAGAGAGAAGATGTAAGCTGGCAGGGGAGAGTGAAAGCAATCTGAGGAAGGTATTTGAATGTTTAAAGTAGGAATGCTCCCCCTTTTCTTATACTTGGGCTGGAATATGCTAAATAATATTCGTGAGCATTCAATCACCATGTCAGTGCTTAGGTTAAGTGGTAACCTCATTGAGAGGTGAGCTGTAAGACGTGGGTTCGAATCCCTCAGTTAATGTGGGTCAAGTCCACTTTCATTATTATTATTTTTTTTTATTTCTTTGAGTGAAATCTAAGTGTTTCAAAAAAAAATAAAAAAAAGAATAATAAGTAGATAAATAAATAAATTTCACCTTCTTTAGTGTAAATTTTGTTCAATTTTCATAGAATAAATCAAAATAATTTTTTTTTGAAATTTATTAAAAAATAAAGAAAAAATACTTTCCAAATGTAAATTATTCATCCCTTTAAAGAATTAATTTTGGTCAAGCCCATTGCTTTTAATTTTTGGTTTTCTTTTATCTCTAATTTCGGTCAAGCCCAATACACCTCATACACCAAAATTAGCCTTTCCAAAAGTAAATTGGATTTAAAATTAATATACAAAAAGATCACACAAAAATTTTAAACAAGAAATATCAATGAAGTCAAAATATTATAATAGTACCCAAACTTATTTCTTTAAAGAATTAATTTTGGTCAAACCCATTTCCTTTAATTTTGGGTTTTATTTTATCTCTAATTTCGGTCAAGCCCAATACACCTCATAAACCAAAATTATCCTTTCCTAAAGTGAATTGGATTTAAAATTAAAATACAAAAAAATCACACAAAAATTTTAAACAAGAAATATCGATGAAGTCAAAATATTATAATAGTCCCCAAACTCATTCCTTTAGACAACTAATTTGGGTTAATCCCATTACTTTTAATTTTGGGTTTTATTTTATCTCTAATTTGGGTCAAGTCCAATACACCTTATAAATCAAAATTAGTCATTCCTAAAGTAAATTTGATTTAAAGTTTATATGCAAAAAATCAAACCAAATTTTAAATAAGGAACATAAATGAAGAACAATATATGTTCTACTTTTTTTTTCGTACTTTTTTAAAGGTTTCTTCTAAAAATTCTTTCAAAATTCAAAAACAAATTTTAAGACATCATTAAGCTTTCTGAAATTCACGTGATGAATTCTAATGCAAACGAGTAACATTCTCTACCATTTTGCATGTTAATTCCTACACATTCAAATGTGGCTTATGTCGGTTTGGACTCTGTGTACAAGTAAATTTTAGAAAATTGTTTTTTAATTAATTCACCCAAAAACATAGATTTTTTTTAATTTTTTGAAATCCATGTAATGAGTTCTAATATGAACAGGTAGCATTCTCTACTATTCTGTATTTTAATTTGTATAGATTCAAGCATAGCTTACGTCAGTTTGGGTTCTGCGAACATGTGACTTTAGAAAATTGTTTGTTTTAACTAAGTTCGTTCAAAAACGTCTATTTTCAAATTTTCTGAAATTTTTGTAACGAGTTCTAATATGAACAGGTAGTGTTCTCTACTGTTCTGTATTTTAATTCGTGCATATTCAAGCGCGACTTACGTCGATTGGGTTCTGTGAACATGTGATTTTAGAAAATCGTTGTTTTAACTAATTTCGTTAAAAAATGTCTGTTTTCAAATTTTTTGAAATTTGTGTAATGAGTTCTAATACGAACAGGTAGTATTATCTACCGTTCTATATTTTGATTCATGCAGATTCAAGTGTGGCTTACGTCGGTTTGGATTCTATGAACATGCAAATTTTGGAGAATATATTTAAATCAATCTTGCTTGAAATCACTCTTATCTACTTACAGAATTCTTAATCTTACAAAGTCCTTCTATTTTCCAAGAGATCAAGTCTCTTAACCAAAACTATGTAGCCTTGAATGTTTCATTGCACCAAGGAATACCTAGGAGCAAGCTTAAGTCCTATCAGGCTATTTTTCACAAACTTATTTATTTCTATTCTATTTAAAGGGATCAAAAAGTTTTCAAAAGTATCAAAATCACACACTCAGTTTAAGGGTACCATTCTTCGGAACGGGCGAGTAGGGTGCTTAGTACCTTCCCTATTCATATCCAACGCCCGAGCCTAGAACTCATCCTCAGGTCAGGGTGTTTCCAAATGTTTTCCCTTAAAATAAAAATTTGTTGGCAGCTCCACGATCTAATTAATTCTTTCTAAAAAATTAGCAACATCCTCATTTTGTTGTAATTACGGTTACAACAGATGGTGACTCCACTGGGAACTTTAGAGAGTCAAGCCCTTTTCTAAATTGAGTGTGAAAATGCATGTTGATCCCTTTCTATTTATTCACATGTTCTTTATTTCCTATATGCATGATAATATTAATTTAAAATTCTATGTTTCTTACCCTAGGATAAAACATTTGTATATATCCCTTCTATTGTGATTCTTTTCTCTTGCATGACGTAGTAGGCCCTCCATACAATGTAGTCCTACATGCATAACATAAGTGAGGCCCTACACCCGGGTCTGAGTGAAACATAGGATAGAGGGGTCTAGTAGTGTCACTTGGGATGCACATCCCATTTGACTATCATGAAAACCCCACCTAGAGTGTGTCTTTTTTTAATGCCCAGGAATTGGTAGCATTCCATACAGTTGTTGCAAGCACCAGGAATTAGAACTTGGCTCTAGTGACCTTTATAACTCCAAGGATTACACACTACCTTATGTGAGATGCATCTATCAGAAAAGCTTCAGATCTATATCACACATCGCCTCACCTAAGACACCAAAGAGGGCATATTTATTTTAAACACACACACAAAATATTAAGATTTAAAATCAATTTAAATTAGAGGAGCAAGGGATAAAAATTACAAAATAAAAATAAATAAATTTGAAAAATAAAAAATAAGGAAAATTCAAGAATAATTTCTCACAGTAACGAATTAAACTAGGGAAGCAACAAATATTTGGATCATGTAAATTTCAAGAAGATGGTCAACTTTCAAATCTTTAATTATTTGTACATTTCAGCATTACATTTATTCATTCATCATGAAAAAAAGAGATTTTGAAAATTATCTCATACCTTTTTCATTTTTATACTCATTGAAGCATTGATATTATTTTCATTCATGATTTTGAATTCAAATTTTTCTCAAAATTAATTTAATAGAAAAATTAAAGAAAGATAACTTTCTCAACACCCTTACATGACTCGTTCACGATCAAGAATCATGGATAAGTTGCAACGACAAAACGAGGAGTTCAGAAATGAGGTGAAAACTTTGAAGGAACAAATGGCCACATTAATGGAGGCTATTCAGCTATCAAAACAGAAGGATATGAGGGGATCCTTTCCAGAAGAACCAATTGACTCATCATATCTTCTTGTCCCAAATCCATAAAGTTCTTTGCCATTGATCATGCCTTCACAACCCGAATGGGTTCATTATGGGTTCCCTCATGGACACACACCCCTCTTTCATGATACATACACAAACCCAAACACAAAACATACCTTCATACTCCACAGAAATCCATTATATCATTCCCAACGCCACCTTACACAAACTTGTCCAAACCTACCAAACAATCGTTGGGGGGGAAAATCCTATGTTCACCCAAGGACCATATCCTATATACATACCACCTTCTTATCCTCATAACATGACCGGAGAACATCCAAGCTATCCTTTTGATGGAAATGCTGAAAAATGGAAAATTTTGGAAGGAAGGATACGGGCAATTGAAGGAAATAGATATGATATCAGAGATATGTCTGACTTGTGTTTAATTCCAAGCGTAGTCATTCTTCCCGAATTCAAAGTTCCTGAATTTGAAAAATATCAAGAAACTAGCTGTCCGATGAATCACTTGACCATGTACTGGAGGAGGATGGCTGCATGTGCTCATCATGATAAGCTACTCATCCACTTCTTTCAAGACAGTTTAATTGGGGCAGCTGCAAACTGGTATACCTAGCTGGAACGGACACATATCCGTTCAAGGAGAGACCTGGCTGATGCATTCCTGAAACAGTACTGGTACAATCTAGAGATGGCTCCAGAACACAACTTCAAAATATGGCTAAGATAGGAGAGAAGACCTTCAAAGAATGTGCACAATGATGGCGGGAGTTAGCTACTCAAGTACAACCCCCATTATCCGAAAAGAAATTGGTCAGCATGTTGATTGATACACTCCAAGAAAATTTTTTTGACAAGATGATCGACTGTATGACCGCCAGTTTCTCCGATGTCATCATCATAGGAGGAAGGGTCGAAGGTGGCATGTATAGCGAAAGGATTATGCACAAGTCTGTAGGGACAATTAATGCTTCTGCTAGGATTGGAAAGAAAAGGTAGGAGAAGCTTATAATGTAGCTTTTTCTCAAGGCCAACACACTCCTCAAATGGTACCTTATGGACCAACTGGTTTTCAACCACCACTTTATGCTCCCTATACACCATATCCCTACATTACCACAACCTACCAGACATCCTACCCTCCAACTCATAACTATCCTATACAAATTCAACGACCAACACCATTCATAACTCAAACACAAGCCATAAGTCAAAACTGCAAGCAAAGCCAGAAAAACATAGAAGAGAAAAAACCTGTCAAATTTGATCATATCCCAATGACCAACACAAATTTGCTACCTCACTTAATCCGGAACTCTTTAGTCACTCCTTAACCCTTAAAACCTTAAGAACCACCATATCCTAAATGGTATGATGCAAATGCCAAGTGCAACTATCATGCCGGGTTCATTGGTCATTCAACAAAAAATTGCCAAGCTCTAAAGCGTAAGGTGAAAAACCTAATTAATGCAAAATGGTTGGATTTTGAGAAGTTTTCTCTTAATATAGGAAATAATTCATTACCAAATCACGAGAGAGTCAGATTCACATATTAAGGAAAAATCATCCAAAGATTTTCATACTTTTCAAAATCAATCTTTTGTAATAAATCTCCATGAGAAATAAAAAAAATTACATTTGTCATGTTTCTTGGGCATGTACCTTACAATATTGACTTTACCTCTAGAATTTTCCATTCTTTTTTACTTAGTCCATCATCCGATATCTAAATAATAAATACTTGTTGGTGACAATGCTACACCTGTAATAAATAATCTTGAACGTCTTATTAATCAAATTCAAAGAGAAAATTAAATAAGGATGTTGAACAAATAAGATCAAAATTCAAGGGGTTCCAGATCATAATGGACCATTCATTATAATTCTTCTCAAAATATCTTGTCCAACAGAAGAAATAACAAATATCCCATTGGATCAGAATTTCAATCCATGAAAAATTACAGATGGAAAATAGATCCTCTAAACTGAGAACCAAAAATAATCCAAGTAGGACTAAATAGAAGATCTGACCAGGCAAAAATAAATGAAAAAGGAAACTCGCTGGATTAAAATCAAAAAGATAGTCCAAGCAAGATTAGGGTCAAGATTCAGAAGAAAAAACTAAACAAAGTCATGATCAAAAAAAGGTCCTGCTGAATTAAACTCCAAAAACAATTCAAACAAAAATTAGAATCAAAACAAAAGCTTTCTTGGTCGAAAACCCGCAAAAATGACCTAGGAAAAAGTTAGGACAGATAGACGAAAAGCCCGCTAGGTCGAGAATCCACGAGAACGACAGGCAAAAGTTAGGGCAAACAAACCAAAGCCCTTTAGGTTGAAAACCTACAAAGACAACCTAGGCAAAAGTTAGGACCAAAGACAAAAGCCCGCTAGGTCGAAAACTCGCAAGGCCAACCTAGGAAAAAGAAAAGATCAAAACAAAGAGCCCACTAGATGAAAATAAATCCAAGAAAAAGTTAGGGAAAAAAAAAGAGAGCTCGCTAGATTGAAAACCCAAAAGGCAATTTAGGCAAAAATAAGAGCGACCCACTGTGTCGAAAACTCAAAATTTTCAAATCCAAGCAAAAGTTAAGATCAATAAAAAAGATTCATAAATCAAAAACCCAGATACAATTTGATATTTATGCACATTAGAGATATATTTCCTAAAATTGGGGCAAAATTTTGCCATTTCTCAAATTTGGTTAATTTGACAATCAAAATTATGAAAAGTAGTAGTGGCATTTTTCATCAAAAAGTGTCATTTGGGTAATCAAATCACCACTTTTCACTACTTTTCATCTTTCCCTAAATATATTACCATAAACTTAACTGATAGAACTCTCTATCTCCTCTCATTAACCATCCAAAATTACTTCGTATATCTCAACAAGTGCACATGCCAAAAGGAAATATGTAAACTGTAAAAATAAAAAGATTAATTTTGAAAAGTCATGATAAAATGGATGAATTCTCAACCATTACAACATCGCATGACTATTTCTAGAGAATTATCCTCCTTCTAGCCATAATATCACTATAGGGGTGTATCTTATTCAGATATTATAATCATCGAAAATTTCAATGTTGACCAAGAAACCAAAAAGGAAAGTCATTCCAACTCATCCTGAATCTTGATTCTGCTTACATACTCTAAGGATGTTGAGAAAGGAAAAATGTCAAAAATAAATAAATAAATACATTTTCACATATCATCCCAGCTATGACACAAATCACTTCCTTCCACAACATTCATTCTATGATATTTGATCAAGTGACCATTTTATATCACATCAACTTTTATTGAAAAAGCATAAAGTAAATTAAACCATATCATCATGTCACATTCATCAAAGCATGATCACAGCAGTCCTTAAATCATGTCAAAAAAAATTTATTTAATGAGACCATCATTTGCTAAAAATCTCAAAACTGGGACAAATATTTGTCTAAAAAAAAATTCAAATCGAGGCAATCCACAAATTGCTGAAAAACCAAAATTCAAACAAGGGTAAAATTTTTCCCAAACCAATCAAAATTAAAATAAGTACTAAAAATATCAAAATAGGGGGAAAAAATTTTCCAGAAAAATTTAAATTAAGGCAACCTCCAATTGCTAAAAATTAAAATTGAAATTAGGGCAAGTTCTTCCCAAGTCCATTCCAAATGGAGGTGATCATCAATAAAATAAAATAATTAAAAATTAGGGCAAGTTTTGGCCCAAACCAATATAAATTAAAATGATTGCTAAAGAGACCTCAAAACTAGGGCAAACTTTCGCACAAACCAATTCCAAATTGAGGTAACTACCAATTGCACAAACAACATTTCAAAATTGAGGCAAAATTTTTGCCCAGAAAAAATTCAAATCAAGGCAACAACGAAATTCAAACTGTGGCAAGTTCTTGCCCATGTCGCTTCAAATTGATATAGTTGCCAACCGCTAAGAAATCTCAAACAATTGGGGGCAAATTTTTGTTCGAACCAAGTCCAAAATATTACTTACTAAAAATTCAAAACTGAGGCAAAATTTTTTCTCAAATTACTTTAAATGGAGGTAATTGTCAATTGTCTAAAACTCTTCAAAATTCAAGCAAAATTTTTTCCCACACCACTCAAAGTAAGGCAATCAGCAAATTGTTTAAGTTAATTCAAAATAAAATTTGCTTCAAAATAAATTGCTTGAAATAACTCAAAACATCTAACAAATGAACCTGTATCCCTTCCTCACTTGTTCATGCATCAAGCAGTATGCATGCATTTCCAAAACACATCATTTTCCTAACAAGAACTTGTTAACACTCTCACTCCATTTTTTACAATCTTATCAAGTCCTAACAAGTCATTCTTTTTCTTGCCTATCTTACCAGGTCATTCTTTTTCATACCTATCTTTACAGGTTATCCTTGGATACTTGCTACCTGTCTTAACAAGTCATCCTTCATACTTCTTACTTGCCTTAATAGGTCATCATCATGTCATCTTACCCGTCTTCATAGGTCATCTCTCACCTTGCCTGTCTTAACAAGCCATCCCTTCTATTCCTATCTTAATAGGTATTTGCCATACTTGTTTTAAGAGATCATCTCTTCTATACTTCTTTCCTATCTTAATAGGCCATTCCTTCCATTTCTTGTCTTAATAGGTCTTCTGTAAGTCACCTTTTTCCCGGTCTTAACAAGTCGTTTCCCTTTCACTTTACTTGTCTTAACAGGTCATTTCCCTTTCACTTTACTTGTTTAAATAGGTCACCTTTTCCATTCTTGTCTTAACAGGTCTTTCCCATTTCACCTTGCCTGTCTTAACAGGTTATCTTTTTAATTTCTTGCTTGTCTTAATAGGTCATTCCTATCTTAACAGGTCATTCCCATTTGCATTTTGCTTGTCTTAACAGGTTTTCATTTTTCTTGTCAACAACAAGACATGTTCTGCATTTTTCCTAACTTAACAAGTTTGCATTTTTCCTGTCAACAACAGGACATCATCTGTATTCTGTATGTGTTCACATGTCTGCATTTTTCCTAACAATAATAGGACATCTTCTGCATTTTTTCCTGTCATAACAGGTTTGTATTTCTCTTGTCAACAACAGGACATCTCTGCATATCACCTGTCTTAACAAGTTTGCATTCCTCCTGTCAACAATAGGATATCTCTACATATCACATGTCTTAACAGGTTTGCATTTTGTAACATCCCAATTTTTCTATGATAAATGTTTGAGGCTAGAAATAGTTTCTAGAATAAAACTAGGTGAAATTAGGAGCCAAAAGCAGAGAAATTAGGAAGTTTGGTGCAAATGACAAAAATGCCCTTGCACCTGGGCAGCTCAAATAATGAGCCAGAAAAATAGAAATACAAGTATAAGACATCTTGGAGGGATTATAAACATCATGTATGGTTAAAATTAGTGAGAAAAAATTTAGAAATCTGAGAAGGGACGAAAACGCCCTTCGAAAACCCTGAAAATGACCAAAATGCCCCTAGGAGCTGTACTTTTTGCACAAAGCTAGTCAGTTTCCATAAAAATAGAAAACGACCTTAGATTAACATGGGAACGAACCAAAAAGTCTTAGAAATATCAGAGGAACAATTTGGAAAATTTTCCGGCAATGCTGAGAAAAATTACAAAAATGCCCCTGGAAGGCTGGAAGGGCAGGATAAGGTGATAAACATGCCAAAAGTGGGCCCCACACCCATGTGCACGAAATGAAACAGCTGGAAAAGTGGTGGTGAGTCACCAAAATGAAGTCAACCAAGTCTTCCACAAAAAGACAAAAGTGAATAGTAAAAAGGTTACTTTAACCATGGTTAAGACTTACTAACCTTGGTTAATTAAAAGTAAAGCATGCTTAGGTTAAATTAATCATAATTAGAGGAAACATTAGCCTAATTAACACTAATCTAAGCCTAAAAGGATAATTCCTTAAATTTTGATTTATTTTGGAAAATAGAAAAAATCTAGGCAAAATTACCAAAATACCCCTAAGTGCAAAACTAATTCCACTTGGCCCATAACAGTCTGAATTTTTTGGGACCCTTGGGACCCCATTTGCTTCATATTTTTCAGCTTAGAAACTCATCAAAATCCTCTCCATTCTCTCCAAGCTTTCCATAACTCCAAAACACCCAAAACTTACACTAAAGCAAACCTTATGTGAAAACATAATGCTACTCTCTTTCTGCCTTATGCGCACTAGTATCCAGAGGGCCCTAAAAAGTTCTACTGAAGAGAAGCCAAAGCTTGCTTCTTGAAGCCAAAGGTTGCTTCTAGGAGTCAAAGGTTGCTCCAAAAATCCTTCTACTGTGAAGGCATTGAGTCCTTCACCCCTTATGTGGTGGTGACGATCACCTAGGAATGAGCTCATATCCTTAAGTTTTAGTAGGAGGTGGGAGTAGAGTCAGTGAGAAGATATTGTTTGACAAATTTAATACAAGCCTATGTCTTATTGTTTCTCCCTAAGGTGGTGAAACTAGATTCATAAAGTGTCCCAAAAGTTGGACAAAGGAATGATAAAGATAAACATAAGTAATAAAGAATGAAGTTTAAGGCATAGAATAATTGTATGTCAAATGATATCTTATGTGTGATCCCAAAGTTATGAATGTTAATGAGAATGTATGTTGAGACGCCACATTTTATGAATGATAAGAGAAATGCATATTTAAGCACTCATATGTATGTTTGATAATAAAATGTATCCACTTCAGAGAAATGTTTACAAAGAATTAAAAGTAAACTTTATGCAAGAAATGATTTTCTGAAATAAACTGAAGTGGTTGGGATTTAAGTGACGACATTAGAACTAAGTAGAAAGACTACTAAGAAACTTAGTTTCTCACCCCTACTTCTTCCCACTTTCTTCCCAGACATTCCGGACGCTGTTCGTCACGGTAGCAGATCACGTACTTGAAGCAGATGCAAGACACTCTCGTCTAAAGAAAATTCACGTCATGTTAATATTGTGATTAGAAGAATGCAGGAATCCTAAATATTAGTAATAAATAGTATGTTATGTATATGTAATAACTACCTGATAAGGCCCACGGGTCTAAGACTTACGGTATGTAATAAATGTTATGTATAATTATTGTGTGACATGTGTGTTATGATTGAATCTTGTTTATTTATAATAGGAAAATGATAAACGAAAAGAATAATATAAACGCTTAGTATTCCTAAGGTTTTAAACGTATGTAGAAATCCGCTTAATGATTTAGTTTCCTGCTACGCACGTTTTATCGACGAGGCTCGTAGTTTATATCAAACAGTTTTAAAAAAAATTACCATATTTTCATATAAGTATTTTCTAAAATGAATTCCGCATCATGAGATAAAAAACTAAAAATGCAACCGAATGATCGACTTAAGAGTGAAATCGGTATTCGTTTTTAGGGTGTTATACATTTTTTCCTATCACATCAGGCCCACAATGTTTAAATTTCCGCCAGTCTATCATATCAGGCTCTGCATTTTAATTTTCTGCATTTTGGTCTATCACATCAGGCTCTGCATTTTACCTTTCTACACTTCAGCCTATCACATGAGGCCAACCTTTTCCTTTCCTCGGCTTATCACTAGAGGCTTACATTTCACTTCTCTTTAGCCTATTACACAAGGCTCATTTAATTTTCCTTCAAGATTCCAACATTTGACATGACACTCTCAGGCCTATCACCTTAGACTCTTCTAAATTTATCCTAAGCCTTGGTCCTTCCTAGCACCCTTGAAACATCTCTCAAGCCAATACCCCGTTAGCACCTTCAAGCCTATTACAGAAGGATTATATTAACTATCTCCCATGTTTCTTTAAAATATCTTTGCTGGGCATGGCTATCATTCTTTCTTTATCAATCTTTTCCTAAAGCACAATCTACTATTTTGGCCAATCTCAAACATAATTGGTTCATATCTTTACTCATTCTTTTACTCTAATAATATAGGGGTCATGATCCTCCATATTATCAAGTAAAAACGAGTAAAGAGGAGGCAAACTGTGAACATCCAATTATGTTTAAGATATATTTTGAAATAATAAGTAAATATTTATTAATTTTAATTTTAATTAATAATCACAACAATCAACTCATAAAAATAAAAACAGAGAGTAAAAGAATAAAATCTTATAAAGAGGGCTTAAAGTACCAATAATATGTTTCAGTACCCAAACCAAAGTAATTTTTAAAAAAATATAAATTAAATTTTAAAAGTAAATGAAATAAATAAATAAAGGGAGGGAATAATTGGGCCAATTGGTAATGGCCCAGCAAAACAACAGAAAAAAAAAAAGGAAAACTGATTCGGTTAGGCCATTTTAAGTGAGGTTAATACAGTGACAAGCATATAAAAAATGGCATAAATGAAGAAAGGGCGGGGAGGATTGGTAGAGTTCTGAGAAGAAAATCTCTTTCTCTCTCTCTCTCTCTCTCTCTCTCTCTCTCTCTCTCTCTCTCTCTCTCTCTCTCTACGGAAAACACGAAGCCTCAAGAACGCAACACTAAAGAAGATTGCATAAAGTAAAAGAGGGAAAGCTCGAAGGAAGAAACTCTCACACTCTCTATTGGAACTGCAAAGGTTCAGCAAGCATTCAACACTGAATGAGATTAGCATTGAAGATTCATTGCATATTCACTAGGTAAACTTATGGAAAATAATATAGATTTGATATACTTATAATCAGAATCCTGATGTGGTAGTTTAATCCTGAGTTGAAATGATTCTGAAAATGTAGCTAGACTCTTACATTTTGTTAGCGCTAGTTCACATGATTCTCAACCAAATTGGCATGTGTAATCTGCTATGTCACATTAGATCTAAGAATCACATTTCTCTGCTCATTGCTATAGTTACAGTGATGGGGAGCCTTGGTTAATATGTTGCTGTCCATTTTTTGCCTAAACCAAACACTAATTTCCTCTATCTCACCATAAAATGGCACAAGAAATTAAGATCCTAAACTAAATTGAAGGTACATATTAGAGATCAAATACAAGTTGGTTAAAGGTATTGGTCTCTACCTACTCAGGTCCTATTCTCAAATACATAGTTGAACTATTCCAAAATATGTAAAAAATGTGGGTGAAATAAGCAATGACTTGTAGGGAGCAATTTATTCAAAACAATAGTAAGCTGCTTAAGATGCAGTAGTACACTATCAAAGAGGAATCCAAATATTGCTCCTACTGTTCTCTGTTTTCACATTGATTTATCAATATGAAAACCTGATAAACAAGTATCATTGCATCTACTCCTTACGTGCCTGCATTAAAATCACATGAGAACATGAGAGGTTCAAGTTAGGAATATCTATGATGGATCGTTTGAGCTTCTAGAAACAATGGAAAAGATTTGAGTGCTAGATAACATTTAAGGTCTACGACCTGGGGCAGTGTCTATTAGATGAACGTAGTGGACCTTCAAGCTTTCATTGCCTGTAGATGTTTTGCTAATATGCCTCTTTAAGCTTATAGCCTCTGGCTGTAGAGAGAGAAGATGGAAGCTGGCAAGGGAGAGTGAAAGCAATCTGAGGAAGGTATTTGAGTGTTTAAAGTAGGAATACTCCCTTTTTTGTTATACTTGTGCTAAATAATTTTCGTGAGCATTAAATCACCACTTTAGAGCTTAGCTTAAGTGGTAACCTCACTGAGAGGTCAGGTGTGAGACATGGGTTTGAATCCCTTTTTCCTCTTTTCTCAACATTCATTTTCCTTATGATAGGGCCTACCAAAATCAAATAGAAAAAGGCCCAATCTACATTTTTGGACTAAAACAAACCCATTTAATTTGGATCAAATCTTTTTTCTTTTACAGTTAATGTGGGTCAAGTCCACTTTCATTTTTATTATTATTTTTATTTCTTTGAGTGAAATCTAAGTGTTTCAAAAAAAAATTTAAAAAGGATAATAAGTAAACAAATACATAAATTTCACCTTCTCTAATGTAAATTTTGTTCAAGTTTCATAGAATAAATAGAAATAAAAATGTTTTTAAAATTAGTTAAAGTGTTCTCCAAATAAAATTATTCATCCCTTTAAAGAATTAATTATGGTCAAATCCATTCCCTTTACTTTTTGGTTTTATTTTATCTCTAATTTGGGTCAAGCTCAATACATCTCATAAACCAAAATCAGCCTTTCTATATAAATTGGAATTAAAATTAATATACAAAAAAAAAAATCAAACCAAAATTTTAAACAAAAAATATCAATGAAGTCAAAATATTATAATAGTACCCAAACTCATTCCATTAGACAATTAATTTGGGTCAAACCCTACCTTTAATTTTGGGTTTTATTTTATCTCTAATTTGGGTCAAGCCCAATACACCTTATAAATCATAATTAGTCATTCTTAAGGTAAATTTGATTTAAAGTTAATATGCAAAAATTCAAACCAAATTTTAAATAAGGAAAATAAATGAAGAACAATATATGTTCTACTTTTTATTTCTTACCTTTTTAAAATTTTCTTCTAAAAATTCTTTCAAAATTAAAAAAACAAATTTTAAGACATCTTTAAGCTTTTTGAAATTCACGTGACGAATTCTAATGCAAATGGGTAGCGTTTTCTATCATTTTGCATTTTAATTCGTACAGATTCACGCATGACTTACATCGGTTTGGACTCTATGTACACGTCAATTTTAGAAAATCACTCTTTTAATTAATTCTCCCAAAAGCATCTATTTATTTTTAATTTTTTGAAATCCAAGTAACGAGTTCTAATACGAACAGGTAGCGTTCTCTACTGTTCCGTATTTTAATTCATGTAGATTCAAGCATAGCTTATGTTAGTTTGGGTTTTGCGAACACATAATTTAGAAAATCGTTTCTTTTAATTAATTTCATTCAAAAACATCTATTTTTGAATTTTCTGAAATTCGTGTAATGAGTTCTAATACAAACAAGTAGCGTTCTCTATTGTTTCGCATTTTAATTCATATAGATTCAAGCGCGGCTTACATGGTTTGGGTTCTACAAACATGTTATTTTAGAAAATTTTTGTTTTAACTAATTTCATTCAAACACATCTATTTTTGAATTTTCTGAAATTCGTGTAACAAGTTCTAATATGAACAGGTAGCATTCTCTACTCTTCTGTATTTTAATTAGTGTAGATTCAAGCGTGGTTTACATTGGTTTGGGTTTTAGGAACACATGATTTTAGAAAATTGTTTTTTTAACTAATTTCATTAAAAAAGCATTTTCAAATTTCGTAAAATTCGTGTAACGAGTTCTAATACGAACAGGTAGCGTTCTCTATTGTTCCGTATATTAATTCATGCATATTCAAGCATAACTTACGTCGGTTTGGGTTCAACAATGACGTGATTTTAAAACATCATTTGTTTTGAACTAATTTCGTTCACAAAAGTCTATTTTCGAATTTTCTAAAATTCATGTAACAAGTACTAATACGAATAGGTAATGTTTTCTACTGTTCCGTATTTTAATTCGTGCAGATTCAAGCACGGCATACGTTGATTTGGGTTCTGTGAACACATCATTTTAGAAAAGATATTTTTAACTAATTTCGTTAAAAAAAACGTCTGATTTCAAATTTTTTGACATTTGTGTAACGAGTTCTAAGACGAACGAGTGGCATTCTCTATCGTTTCATATTTTAATTCATGCAAATTCAAGCGCAACTTACATCAGTTTGGATTCTATGAACATGCAAATTTGGGAGAATATATTTAAATCAATCTTGCCTGAAATCACCTCTTATCTTCTTACAGGATTCTCAATCTTACAAAGTCCTTCTATTTTCCAAAAGATCAAGTCTCTTAACCAGAACTACGTAGCCTTGAATTTTCCATTGCACCAGGGAATACGTAGGAGTAGGATCAAGTCCTATAAAGCTATTTTCCACAAACTTATTTATTTCTATTCTATTTAAAAGGATCAAACAGTTTTCAAAAGTATCAAAATCACATACTTAGTTTAAGGGTACCATTCTTCAAAACGGGGGAGTAGGGTGCTTAATACCTTCCCTGTTCGTAACCGACTCCCGAACCTAGAACTCATCCTCAAGTTAGGATTTTTCAAAATGTTTTCCCTTAAAATAAAAATTTGGTAGCGGCTCCACGATCTAATTAATTCTTTCTAAAAAATTAACAACATCGTCATTTCGTTGTAATCACGATTACGACATTCATCTTCCATTAACACTTCCAGAAATTACTTTAAGCCATTCTGACCATCTTTGCCATCACCATCGATGGTGGCCTCTCTCTCTCTCTCTTCTCCAAACTACCTTTAACCAACCTTCCTTTACTTTACACCATAATTGCACCCATGTCACCCTCATTAACCCACACTACATTCTTCATCATTGTTTCTGAAACTAGTAACCATCACCTCTCAACCTCAAACCACACATGAAAGGGTCTTTATTCTTAAACATCACCACCCTCAATAGCGGTGATTCTCTCATCCATTCTTCCCTAACTAGTTCCTTCTTTTCTCCTCTATCTTCCTTGCTTTCTCTCAACCTTTACTCTTGCTGATTTCTTCTTTCCCCGGTAAAAGTCTCTCACTCTCACAAAAAAATATGGTGGCAGCTCTCGTAAGGCTTCCTCCACTTCTCCCAATTTTATCATGCTAACTAACCACCTAAGCCATCAAGTAAGCACACAAGAGTTTACAAAGGATTACTGGCTCAAACATGGATTTGTTCATTTTGGGCTAATATGTGAACCTCATTTAATGAAATAATAGCGATATGATTCACATCCTACAAAATGAATCTAAATCTGAAAATGTTAATTTGAAACGTTTATAGAATCCAGCTAGAGTAAAAGAACCCAACACAAGCTACAACCTATCAAAGAGCATGAAAGTTATCTACGAGGAATGATACCCTTATCGTGACCTGTTGAAAGAATAATTGTTATCAAGGATAGTTCTTTTCCTAAGAGTTAAGGAATCAACTCACATAGAGATGAAAAATCTTAGAGAGAAATATTATTATTCATAAAATTGTATTTACATTGAATCACTAAATCTTATTATATAGAAAACTTAGTTGACCTAACCTAGAACAAAATCTAATAATAAAAATAAATAAGAAAACCTAATTAAATCATAAATCACTCTAAAATTTTAATTTTATTTGTAAATAATTAAAACAAATCACTTGTAAATCAATATCAAATTCTAATGTGATCTACAAAAAATCAATTATCTTAAACCTTATCAATTAATCTCCTCAACAATATGACTTTATAAATTAACCAATATTGAATTTGGGTTTGGATCAATATAGCCCATTTCTTGAACTTTCTTAATGATATTCTAAAGTTCCTGTTTTCTATTCCTAATCATTAGACCTCTTATTCTTATAGGTGTAACACCCCAAATTTCCTCAACTTCATTTTGTAATTTAGATATTAACAATTTAAAATAGAAATTTAAAATATAAATATTTTATAGAAATTAGAAATATTTTTTAGAAATAATAAAACATACCATTGAATCAAGATAACAATAAATAAACATAGACAGCTCAAAACAAAAGTACAGAAAATTTATAAGAAACTTAGAACTCATCGATTATTACTAAAATATCACTAAAGGAAACTAGTAATATATAAAAAGATGAGAACTTTGCATAAAACAATTAGAGCACTTACAAAAAATCCTAGTTTTTTGTAAAAGCTAAACTGCCCTAGAAAACAAGCAAATAACTAAAGACTAATTGGTAAGGACTAATTAAGCAGTAGAAGCTTTACAAATGAGGTTTAGAAATTTTTCTGGAAAATAATTGAAAAATGAATAAAATATCCCTTGGTAGCCCAAGCAAGACAAAAATTATCGATAGAAGCCTGCAACCTATGTTTATCTTTCAGCACGAGTTTATAGAGAGAATAATGAAGGGGGATGAGTGACTTGAGCATTAAATTACAAAAGGACAAAAACCTTAATGAGGAGAGACAAAGTAACAATAGTTAAGTTAATTTAACCATGGTTAAGTTAAACTTAACTATAGTTAGGTTATATGTGTCATAACTAAAATTATGACAAAATGACGAACTCCTAAAATTTTGAAAGAAAGTTTAGAAATATAGAGTTGCCACCAAATTTTATTTCAAAGGAAAAATATTTGGAAAAACCCTAACAGAGGAAGAGTTCTAGGTTTGAGAGTCAGTTACGAACAAGAAAGGTGTTACCACCCTACTTGCCTATTTCAAGAACTATACCCTTGAAATGAGTATGTAATCTAAATGTTTTTGAAAAATTTTCAATCCCTTAAAGAAAAATAAAAATCAATAGGTTTATGAAAATAGTCTGACAGGACTTAACCTTACTCTTAAGTATTTCCTAGTGTGTTGAGAAATTTAAGGCAACGTAATTCTGGTTAAGAGACTTGATTCCTGAAAACCTACGTATTTAGAGAGTTGAAAATTTTGAAAGTATATTGGAGCTTCTAATGTACATATGCACAAAGTCCAAGTTAACCGAAGGTTGCACCAAGACCTATACAATTTTTAAAAAAACAAACCGATAGAGAATTCAACCCGTCCGTATT
The DNA here is from genome assembly GCA_037954105.1 of Canavalia gladiata. Taxonomy (NCBI): domain Eukaryota; kingdom Viridiplantae; phylum Streptophyta; class Magnoliopsida; order Fabales; family Fabaceae; genus Canavalia; species Canavalia gladiata. The sequence continues at coordinate 30,795,035 of CM075663.1, forward strand.
AAAAAACTTATCAAGTGGGATTTAAAAAATTTTAAGGTATTTAAAAATTTTATTTTTGAAAATTGAAAAGTAATTTTAAAGAGACTTTTATTTAAAATATTATACTTAATTGATTTTTAGATATAAATTTAACTGAGATTTTGTTTAAATAAACTTAAATATAATATTTAATTTATTTTTTCTAAACTCACATACATAAAAGGTTCAAGACAAATAGAGGTTGCATCAAAATTCATGATATTTTAAATACAAAACGGTAAAGAACACTACTCATTTGTATTAAAAGTCGTGGCATAAGATTTAAAATTTTAAAAATATTTATTTTCAAAAATTAAAAAATAATTTGAAAAAAACTTTTATTTAAAATATTATATTTAATAAATTTTCAAAAATAAATTTGAGTGAGACTTTTGTTTAATTAAAATTAAATACAATATTTAATTAATTTTTTTCTAAACTCATCTGTGTACAAGATTCAAGCTAAATAAAAGTTACATCAAAACTCATACGATATTTTAAACATAGCAGATACGTTATCCATCATATTTAATAGATTTTAAAAATAAATTTAATTAAGAATTTTGCTTAAATAAATTTAAATATAATATTTAATTAATTTTTTTAAAATCACTATACCCAAGATTCATAGCCTATATAATATTTTAAATACAAAATGGTAAGAAACACTATCTATCCGTATTAAAATTTATTTTACAATATTTAAAATTTTAAAAATATTTACTTTTGAAATTTAAAAAAGACTTATTTAAAATATTATATTTAATAGATTTTCAAAAATAAATTTAAATAAAACTTTTGTTTAAATAAACTTAAATATTTTTTTTAAAACTTATATATGTACAAAATTTAAACTAAACAAAAATTATACTAAAATTATATAATATTTTAAATATAAAATGATAGGAAATACTATCCATATGTATAGAAGGTTTATAATTTTCACAAATAAACTAAATTAAAACAAAAAAAAAAAAAACTAGACCCAAAAGCTATAAGTTTGGCTTGAGCATAACATACATATGCAATGCAAGCCTAAATAAAATGATTAATTTTGTTCTATGATTTGTTTATCCGGTAACTAAATTTTAAGAAACAAACTCTCGCTTCTTTCTTTTTATTTTTTTGTGAAAAAGACAAAAAAATCTAAATATATCCTATCCAGTTATATTTGACAAATCTTATAGGTTAAATATAACTTTCATTTATATTCAACGTTTTAAAATGTTAAATTAAAATATTATTTAAATATTATAATAAATTTAATATTAATTTTTTAAAATTTATTTTTATTTTTATTTTATTTTAAACTAATTCTATATTATTTTTAAATCTCATATAACAAACTTCAAATATATATATATAACATATTATATTATATTGTATTTGAAAATTTGTACAAATTTAATTACAACTTTTATTTATTTTGAATTTTGTATATATATGAATTTAAATTATTATAATAAATATTTAGTTTTAATTTTTTAAAAATAAATATTTTGAATAAATTATACTTAAATTTATCTTTATTTTTCTATTTTAACTAAAAATTAAAAAAAAGGTTATATTCAGTAAATGCTATTTAAATTTTACCTTTACTTTTTTTTTTGCTTTAAAATAATTTTATATTAATTTCAAATTTTATACAATAAATTTTAAATATATACATATATATATATATATATATATATATATATATTTCATATCTTATCATATTGTAATTAGAATTATGCATGTTTAGATATCACATTCATTTATTTTAAATCTTGTATATATATAAATTTGTAATATTATTTATATATTATAATAAATGTTTAATTATATTTTTTTTTAGATTTATATCTATTTTTAAATTTTAAAATAAATTTATATTAATTCAAAATTTTATGCAATAGTTTTCAATAAATTAGAGTACAACGTTCGTTTATTTTAATTTTGTACGTAAATGACTTTAAAATATTATTTAAATATTATAATAACTTTTTAATTATATTTTTTAAAATAAATATTTTTTAAATAAAAAACCACTTTGAATAAATGTTTTTTGGATTTGTCTTTACTTTTTTATACTTTAAAATAATTATATATTAATTATATATTTCATCTAACGAAGTATAAATACATATGTGTAAAAATCATATAAATTTAAATGTAGCCTTCTTTTATTTTAAATTTGGTATATATATAAATTTAAAATATTAATTAAATATTATAATAAATTTTTTATTTCAATTTTTTAAAATAAATATTTTTTAAATAAAAAACTTTTAAATAAAAAACTTTTAAATAATTCGTTTTAGATGTACCTTTTCTTTTTCTAATTTTATCCTAATTTAAATTTGATAAAACAGATGTACGTACTTATAAGAACTTAATATTACATACCGAGAAACTTCCGAAACTTTCGAAAAAGAACTTAGAAGGTATTATTTTAAATAAAATTAATACAATAAATATATATATATATATATAAAATAAGTCATGCTAATTGTACAATTCATATTACATACCGAGAAACTTTCGAAAAAGAACTTAGAAGGTATTATTTTAAATAAAATTCTACAATATTTATATAAAACTATTTATTTAATATAATTAATAATTTTCTAACGCTTCTTTGATTTTAATTGTTTTTATGTCAAACTTTATTTGTAGCGACGTTATTAAGATGGTGTAAAGATGAGAAGTTGAAATAGTTTCAAGTTTTAATATTATTACATTCAAAAATTTTCACTCCGATTAATTACGAAAGATAATTTTATTTTGAAAATTTTTTCTTAATTTATTATGCGTTTTTTTCTACCTCTTAATTTATTTTGAGCAATGTTACTTATTTTTTAAGATGAAAAATATAAACATGTGCTTTTTTTTAATTTATTCTTCAATCCCTTGTATATATATCATAAGTAATTTAACATCTATCAGTTTAAAAGTGAAGAATAATCATTTATTATGCTATTAACTGAAAAAAAAAATATTATATAAATTATTGAAATAGAAACTGAACGTAAAGTTTCCGTTGTATGTCGTTCAGTGGTATTATTCTATTCCATCCTATTTAAATTCAATTTAAGTTTTTAATCAACGTAATTAAGAATTAAATGAAAATAAAGAAAATGAATGGAAGTAATGGATTCAAGCCGTTGATATTTTACCGACAATTGCAATATTTAACCATAAATATAAAATAAATTTAAAAATTAAATTTAAATATATTATTCAAAAATATATTTAGTGAGAAAAGGAATCTGATTTAATTAAAAAATATTAACATAAAAAAAATTTCATTCAAATATGAAAAGAGATATTTATAACATAACAAAAATTTGGACAGCATTGTCAAAATGATATTCTATTAGTTAAACGAATTTACAAAATTTTAAAAACACTAAATTAAAATCTTAAATATATTGTACATTTATATTTTATATTATTATTGTTATTATTATCTACAAGAAAATATTTTACTGATTTTAATAAATTTCGGTTAAACTTTTTATTTGATTTATTCTTTTGTATTTAACCTATAAAATTTATAACAAGGATTTTTCACAGAAAAAAAAATAAGATTCAGAATGTAAATGTTTTTTAGATTAAATACATTATTTATTGTCTTCTCTAAAAAATGCATTAAATAATTTTTTTACAATGCATTAAATTATTAAATACTAATTAAATATTAAATGTATTAAATATTTACAACATATATTTAAATATTTTTAATAAATTTAAATTATTCAATTTTAAAAACAAAAATAAAGCAAAAATTAATTCAAATTTCAACCTTTCTTTTCTTTTTCCTGATTTAACCTTTTTAAGAAAAGAATAAATATTAAAATAAAAGACATTTATTACAAAATAAGAAAAATGGCTAAGGCTTTTAATCAAATTATATTTTTAAAAAATAGAAAAATAAAAAAGTTGACTCCATTTATGGTTAAATTATCATAACAATTTAATACAGATGCTTTTCAACCTTACGGTTACACTATTTAAATTTCGTTATGCAATTGCTAAATTATCATTCAGCAAAATGCAAATGAAAAAGATTTATCTGATTACTATTGTATCTTTCTTGTTCCTTTCACTTGTAGTGAGTGACACATTTTCAGGTAAAGACATCAAAAGAGATGTTCCTACTCATTCTTCTTCTATAAAGTTCAAAAATTTCGGCTCACAAGAAAAACATAATGATGCCCCTAAAGAGTTTGGATTTAATTATGGAATTAAAAGGCGTGATTCAACGAGTCTAAATCCAATCCAGTCATTCGATCCACTCGTAAAACCTTTCTCTCAGTCTAAAGAGTTAGATTTCAACCGTGAGATCAAAAGACATCTTGCTATTGATTCAAATTCAATCCAATCACATGATTCAATATCACCTGTGAAATATTCGATTGTATTTAAAAAGTTGGCCTCCAACCGAGAGATTAAAAGGAGTGTTCCTACACGTCCAAATCCAGCCCAATCACATGATCCAATACCACCTGTGAAACATTTGGTTATATCCAAAGAGTTGGGCTTCAACCGAGAGATTAAAAGAACTGTTCCTACAGGTCCAAATCCAGCTCAATCACCTAATCCAATACCACCTGTGAAACATTTGGTTATATCCAAAGAGTTGGGCTTCAACCGAGAGATTAAAAGGACTGTTCCTACAGGTCCAAATCCAGCCCAATCACCTAATCCAATACCACCTGTAAAACATTCAGTTGTATCCAAAGAATTGGGCTCCAACCAAGAGATTAAAAGGACTGTTCCTACAGGTCCAAATCCAGCCCAATCACCTGATCCAATACCACCTGTAAAACGTTCAGTTGTATCCAAAAAATTGAGCTTCAACCAAGAGATTAAAAGGACTGTTCCCACAGGTCCAAATCCAGCCCAATCACCTGATCCAATACCACCTGTGAAACATTCAGCTGTATCCAAAGAGTTAGGCTTCAACCATGAGATCAAAAGACGTGTTCCTACAGGCCCAAATCCAGCCCAATCACCTGATCCAATACCACCTGTGAAACATTCAGTTATATCCAAAGAGTTTAGCCTTAACCAAGAGATTAAAAGGACTGTTCCTACAGGTCCAAATCCAGCCCAATCACCTGATCCAATACCACCTATAAAACATTCAGTTGTATCCAAAGAATTGGGTTTCAACCAAGAGATTAAAAGGACTGTTCCTACAGGTCCAAATCCAGCCCAATCACTTGATCCAATACCACCTGTAAAACATTCAGTTGTATCCAAAGAATTAAGCTTCAACCAAGACGTTAAAAGGACGGTTCCTACAGGTCCAAATCCAGCCCAATCACCTGATCCAATACCACCTGTGAAACATTCAGTTGTATCCAAAGAGTTAGGCTTCAACCATGAGATCAAAAGACGTGTTCCTACAGGCCCAAACCCAACCCAATCACCTGATCCAATACCACCTATAAAACATTCAGTTGTATCCAAAGAATTGGGCTTCAACAAGGAGATTAAAAGGACTGTTCCTACAGGTCCAAATCCAGCCCAATCACCTGATCCAATACCACCTGTAAAACATTCAGTTGTATCCAAAAAATTGAGCTTCAACCAAGAGATTAAAAGGACTGTTCCTACTGGTCCAAATCCAGCCCAATCACCTGATCCAATTCCACCTGTGAAACATTCAGTTGTATCCAACGAGTTAGGCTTCAACCATGAGATCAAAAGACGTGTTCCTACAGGCGCAAATCCAGCCCAATCACCTGATCCAATACCACCTATGAAACATTCAGTTATATCCAAAGAGTTTAGCCTTAACCAAGAGATTAAAAGGACTGTTCCTACAGGTCCAAATCCAGCCCAATCACCTGATCCAATACCACCTGTAAAACATTCAGTTGTATCCAAAGAATTGGGCTTCAACCAAGAGATTAAAAGGACTGTTCCTACAGGTCCAATTCCAGCCCAATCACCTGATCCAATACCACCTGTAAAACGTTCAGTTGTATCCAAAAAATTGAGCTTCAACCAAGAGATTAAAAGGACTGTTCCTACAGGTCCAAATCCAGCCCAATCACCTGATCCAATACCACCTGTGAAACATTCAGCTGTATCCAAAGAGTTAGGCTTCAACCATGAGATCAAAAGACGTGTTCCTACAGGCCCAAATCCAGCCCAATCACCTGATCCAATACCACCTGTGAAACATTCAGTTATATCCAAAGAGTTTAGCCTTAACCAAGAGATTAAAAGGACTGTTCCTACAGGTCCAAATCCAGCCCAATCACCTGATCCAATACCACCTATAAAACATTCAGTTGTATCCAAAGAATTGGGTTTCAACCAAGAGATTAAAAGGACTGTTCCTACAGGTCCAAATCCAGCCCAATCACTTGATCCAATACCACCTGTAAAACATTCAGTTGTATCCAAAGAATTAAGCTTCAACCAAGACGTTAAAAGGACGGTTCCTACAGGTCCAAATCCAGCCCAATCACCTGATCCAATACCACCTGTGAAACATTCAGTTGTATCCAAAGAGTTAGGCTTCAACCATGAGATCAAAAGACGTGTTCCTACAGGCCCAAATCCAACCCAATCACCTGATCCAATACCACCTATAAAAAATTCAGTTGTATCCAAAGAATTGGGCTTCAACAAGGAGATTAAAAGGACTGTTCCTACAGGTCCAAATCCAGCCCAATCACCTGATCCAATACCACCTGTAAAACGTTCAGTTGTATCCAAAAAATTGAGCTTCAACCAAGAGATTAAAAGGACTGTTCCTACAGGTCCAAATCCAGCCCAATCACCTGATCCAATTCCACCTGTGAAACATTCAGTTGTATCCAACGAGTTAGGCTTCAACCATGAGATCAAAAGACGTGTTCCTACTGGCGCAAATCCAGCCCAATCACCTGATCCAATACCACCTATGAAACATTCTGTTATATCCAAAGTGTTTAGCCTTAACCAAGAGATTAAAAGGACTGTTCCTACAGGTCCAAATCCAGCCCAATCACCTGATCCAATACCACCTGTAACACATTCAGTTGTATCCAAAGAATTGGGCTTCAACCAAGAGATTAAAAGGACTGTTCCTACAGGTCCAATTCCAGCCCAATCACCTGATCCAATACCACCTGTAAAACATTCAGTTGTATCCAAAGAATTAAGCTTCAACCAAGAGGTTAAAAGGACTGTTCCTACAGGTCCAATTCCAGCCCAATCACCTGATCCAATACCACCTGTGAAACATTCAATTGTATCTAAAGAGTTAGGCTTCAACCATGAGATCAAAAGACGTGTTCCTACAGGCCCAAATCCAGCCCAATCACCTGATCCAATACCACCTGTAAAACATTCAATTGTATCCAAAGAATTGGGCTTCAACCAAGAGATTAAAAGGACTGTTCCTACAGGTCCAAATCCAGCCCAATCACCTGATCCAATACCACCTGTAAAACATTCAGTTGTATCCAAACAATTGAGCTTCAACCAAGAGATTAAAAGGACTGTTCCTACAGGTCCAAATCCAGCCCAATCACCTGATCCAATACCACCTATGAAACATTCAGTTGTATCCAAAGAGTTAGGCTTCAACCATGAGATCAAAAGACGTGTTCCTACAGGCCCAAATCCAGCCCAATCACCTGATCCAATACCACCTGTAAAACATTCAGTTGTATCCAAAGAATTAAGCTTCAACCAAGAGGTTAAAAGGACTGTTCCTACAGGTCCAAATCCAGCCCAATCACCTGATCCAATACCACCTGTGAAGCATTCAGTTGTATCCAAAGAGTTAGGCTTCAACCATGAGATCAAAAGACGTGTTCCTACAGGCCCAAATCCAGCCCAATCACCTGATCCAATACCACCTGTAAAACATTCAGTTGTATCCAAAGAATTGGGCTTCAACCAAGAGATTAAAAGGACTGTTCCTATAGGTCCAAATCCAGCCCAATCACCTGATCCAATACCACCTGTGAAACATTCAGTTGTATCCAAAGAGTTGGACTTCAACCAAAGAATTAAAAGGACTGTTCCTACAAATCCAAATCCAGCCCAATCACCTGACCCAATACCACCTGTAAAACATTTGGTTATATCCAAAGAGTTGATCTTCAACCATAGTATTAAAAAATGTATTTCTACTGATCCATATTCAGCTGAATCACCTAATCGTATAGCATCTGTAAAATGTTCTAATGTACCCTAAAATTTTAATTTAAGTCAAAAAATAAGAAGCATGTTCCTATTATAGGAAATTAGCTTAATCACCTCATACAAGAAGTCCTACAACTTTATTATATTATTTTGTAGGATTTGGATATAAAAAATAATAAAATCAGTTTATTTAATACAGGTGTACGTGTCCTTATTTGTAAATATTTTTTTTTATCAATATATTTCAAATTTCTACTATAACGATGGATTCCAAATAAAGTAACTTCCCACCCTTATGATTTTTTCTTAAATTATAAATAAATTTTATTTTAATTTATGATAGAAAAATTTATTTCATGTTTTGAAATATTCCAAAATGTAGATTAGTTGATGCAGAATTATGTGGAATCAAATTATCCGATAAGAAATGCAATTTTCAACATTTGTACATTTCAGTTTTTATGATATATATATATATATATATATATATATATATATATATATATATATATAATAGAAAAGAAAATATGAAAGAGATCAATTTTTTTAAAATATATAATGTTAAAATTATTCAAGTTAATAATATTTTTTAATTATAAATACAATAAATATTATTGTTAAATAATATAATATTATTATGATAATTATTTGTATTATATTTTTAAAAGTTTTAAAATTAGTAAACATTTAATACGATAGTCACATTTTAGTTATATTTTAAAAAATATATTAATTACATATTAAATTATCTTATTCGATGAAGTATCAAATAAAATTTTAGGATTTTATAAAACTTGTTAGATTTTGATTTATATAATATACTTTTCAATTTTTATAGGATTTATTAAATTTTTATAGAAAAAAATTATTAAACGAAATAATTTTAGTATAAATTATATATGTATGTATCGTACTGTTTCTTAAATCCATCCTTTCCTTTTGTTTCTTAAGTCCATCCTTTTCTTTTGTCTTTGTTAATGTTTTTTTTATCATTAAGTTTATATTGGTCAATTGGTCTTTCCATCTCTTAAGTGAACTTTTTATTCATTTAGACTTCATCATCATTTTTATTTCTCAAATTCATTCCTAAGAGATATGAACATGTAGGTTCTTATTCATTAAATCTTATTTATCCCAATTCTAATCATTTAGCTCTACAAAGTTTTGTGTTCATCTTTCTAATCCTTTATGGTCAAAATTTCAAATCCAAGACCTAATGAGAATAATTCTTTAGTCCTTGGAAATTAATTTGTTTTACTAGCTTGATGACTAATTTAGGTTAAATTATTCATATCTTAGTTCACTAAGTTATATCCACTAATTTAGGATCATTTTTGCAACTTAAATTACCTTGTGACCTTAACCTAGTAAATTTTTAACTTATTGTTACTATTTTCCCAGAGTATGAATGAATGGCCAATGTTACCTTCCTAACGTTGCTTAATTTATTTTTCTTATCTATAAAGGTTGTTTATTTTAAGATCTTATCTTAGATTGTAAAACTAATTAGTCTTTCACATTTCTCAACCTTTTCTTTCGTAATCTTGAAGTTTTAGCCTAATGGTCATTCTTGCTCACTAAGATTTTTAGATTTATTTTTTTTAGTTCCATAGGCATGTCCTTTAGGCTACAGCTTGAAAGATGTATGAGTTTTTATATTCTAATAAATTTTATGCCATTATTTTCTCCTTATTAGTGCACTTGGTCGAATGGCCATTTTCTACCCAAGATGATATTTTTATCATTTTTCTACTAATATAGTACCTGGATCCAAAGTTTAATCACTTAGTGAATGAGTTTAATCTCAAATTCAACCAAGTCATTTTCCTTAGTCCATGGTATTTATCTTGGTAAGGCATGAAACTTTCCATACACTTTCCAAGTCCATAAGACCTTTTCTTAGTATTTTGGTCATAATCCAACTTTTAACTTTCCAAATTTAATATTTGTGTCTTAATCTTTAAATTTTTTTTATTTTAGCCCATAAAAGTCCAGATCTACTCTTCTAAGCATTAAACGTTAAAAATTTCACTTTTCATGAGGAAAATAATAAGCTTGAACTTTTAGAGGAGATAAGAAGATATCACAGAGAAAAATTTAAGCTCAAATAAAGCAAGGCTTCCAAGCTTTCCTCAAGATCTAGATCCACCATTATTTGAACACATTTCAAGACTTACTAAAATTCCTAAATCTTTCCCAAAACATTAAAAAATTATTTTCAAGAAGATTTAACCAATTAAAATTCTTAAGGAGTACCAATAAACACTTTAAGCCATTAAAAGTTTATTTTTGACTCTTTAAAAATATTTCAAAGGTATAAAGGCGTATTTTAAGGGTTTACGGCAATTTTAAACCACACAATATTCAAAGATGTTGGATTTTGAAGTTTAGAGAAAAAAACCCACAAGGATGAAGAAGATTAGGCAAAAATATTTTTTAAAAAAAGCTTTAAAAGTTTAAAGGTAGAATATCCTACTTATTGAAGACTAGGAAGAGTTCTTGGTGGGTTTTGTGGTGATGTTACACCACCTTCATGGTCCTAAAACTACAATCCTTCAAAAGGGATGATGGAGTTTTTATTTGCTTAAATTATAGCTTAAACTTCAAAGATGGAAAACTTGGTTCAAGGATTCTTTAAAGTGATAACTTTATTTATGGAGCTTGGATGAGTGTTTAAAGATAAATTTTTTAAGAAAATGGGATCCTCTAAGCTACATATAAAATTCAACCATATGTGGGCATTTAGGAATTAAATTTCTAATTAAGGGCATTTTAGTCCATTCATATGTTATTTCTATTTTTAAATTCAATTTTAACATATCAGTACTTATCCTTTAATAATAATCATACCTAGATCATGGTTTTGTTAACCTAATCATGGTTAACTTTTAACTTAACTATGATTACTTTTATCTTCCTTTATAAATATTTTTGTCCCTTATGTTATTATGACTTGATGACTTATGATGCATAGTTATCCACACATTTAAACCATGTAAAGTATCAAGCACAAAGATAAACTCCAAGTTACATATCTTTATCTTTGCTTAATAATTTCTGATCTTCCCAGATTTCTAGGATTATTTTAGTTTTTAAAAATTTCTCAAAAAATCTTTTAAACTGATTTCTTGATGTTTTTACTCTTTATTGGTTTGTTCCTAACTCATCTAGATCATTTACTATTCATTTGCGAGTAATTTAATTGTTACAATAATCAAGGTTCTTTAAAAGCATTTTAAACGATTTCAATAGCATTTTTCTCTTTCTTCAACACTAATTTTTCTTCATGATATTTCAAATTATTTTTGGTAATTTTTATGTTTCTAGAATATTCTCTATCCTTTTATAAAAATTTTTAAAAATTATTCGTTGTTATTCCAATTAAAGATATTTTTATTATTTTATTAAAAAATTATATTTTTTTAAATTTTTATTTCTATCTCTATTATCCTTTTTAAAAATATAAATTTATGATTTTGAAAATTTATCGGTAAAATTTTAAAGCGTTAAAAAAATATTAATTATATCATTGGTTATAAGCTAATATCAATGTCAAAGAATTATAATTACTATTGAAAAGATGATCATTTCTTCAGGTCCACACATTCTAGACATACCATAAAAACCAATTCTCATTTACATTCAATTAATATTTCAGTTCATATAATATTTTTTTCAATTAATAGCATAATATTAATTGTTCTTTCCTTTTATTTTTCTTAATTAAATTACCTTTAAAATACAAGGAATTGTTAAATAAATTAATAAAAAATATATGTTTATATTTTTCATTTAAAATAAATAAATAATATTAATAAAATCAAATTAAAAGATAGAAAAAAATATAATCAAATATTACTTAATAAATCAAGGTGAAATTTCCAAAATAAAATTGATTAATTAGACTCTGAATTATTGAATGTGACAGCTTTTTATTCTTACAATTAAAATAAGGAGGTTTAAATTTAAGATCTCATATTACAATCATAAGATTATTATAACAATAAAATCAATGATTATAAATACTAAATTTTATCTATCGTGTTTTTTAATTTAATTTTACTAGTTTAAAAAATATTTTAAACTAATTTATTTCTTTTATCTATATATTATTATTATTATTATTTTATTTTTATTCTTTTATTATATATTATTTTATTCATTTTTATTTTGAATTTAATTTTTATTTATTATTTAAAATATCCTATAAAGAAAAAAATAGAATCATAAAAATTAAGATAAAAAATAAGAAGGTGAATCATTAAATTTTGTCTATGAAACATTATCTTCTATTTTCCGATTATTTTTTGATATAAATCTTTTTTTTTAATATTTTTCGATCTAACTATACTTTATTATATTTATTTACCCTCTTGTAACTATTCTTTTGAACCATTAATTCAATTTTAAAATATTTATCTGTTACATTTTATTTATTTAAATTTAGTTTAATTTTATTATTACTAATTATGTTTTAATTAAGTTCAATAGTGTTATTATTATTATGAAAATTAAATTTTTAAACTTAAGATAAAAATATAAAAATTGAATATAAAATTTTGTCAATATATTTTATCTGTCATTTTTACTTTCTCATTATAAATGTTTTTGTTCAATAACTTTCCAATTCAAATTGATTTACTTTATTTATTATTATTTTAATATTATTATTACCTTCGTTATTATTAATATAATAATAAATGTTATTATTATTAATGCTTCTTAAATAAATATTAAATTTTTATTTTATTTATTTTTATTTGTATTTTTCAATTTTAATTTTTATATATAAAATAGAAAAAATTCAGATAAAAGGATGAAAAAAAAATTGAAATTGAAATTTTTTTCTATAATTTTTTATTATATCTTCATTTATTCCTCTATTTCTTAAACATTTTTTCACCCTAAACGTATTTATTATATTTATTTAGATTAATTTTATTTTCTATTTTAATTATTTTTATCATCTCTTCATTTTTTTCCTATTTCTTAATATTTATTTGTTAAATTTTATTTATTTTAATAAATAAAAGAATTCAAATTTTTAAGTAAAAAACATCTAGAAAAGATAAAAAAAATATTTGACTAAAAAATTTTACACGCATGTTTTTTATTTATTGATGTTATTTTAATTATCATTATTGGTGTCATTAGGATTCCTTGATTCTTTTTTTATTACTTTATTTTATGTTTATTAGACTTATTTAATATTAAAAAAAATAATAAAATTTTAATCATGAAAAGATAAGAAAATAAATATTAAAAAATTGAATACTTAATTTTTATATACCAAATTTTATTATTATATATTTCAATAAATTACTCTATTTATAATAATATATTATTATAATTATCATTATTTTTATCTTTATAAACCTTTTAAATCATCCCTATCTTTCTTTAATTAATTTAAATTTAATTTAATTCTATTTTGTAATGTTAAATAAATAAATAAATAATAATAATAATAATAACAAAAATTAAAAATTAAAATCATGTCTAAAAATAAAAAATTATAAAAATAAATTTATCTATATTTTAATTGATATTTTTATTTACATTCATTATTTTTTCTTTCTATATTTTTATAATTTTAAATTGATATATATATATATATATATAATGATTATTAATTTTATTTGTTTATTTTTCTAATTCTCATTTATTATTTTCTATATTATAATATATTATTATTATTATTATTATTAATATTCCTATTATTATCATTATAAATAATTTATTTCCCTAATAAAGTATTAATCCCTTACCTTATGTATTTTTATTTGGTTTATTTTAATATTAAATTCATGTTTTTATATAAAAAAATTAAAAATCTAAATATTAAGAATGAGATTGAGGAATAATTGAGAATGTTTGAATATTAAATTAACATCTCTTTTAATTATTTTTATTTATTATTTTATTATTTATATAATTTGTAAATATATTTTCAATATTTATTTTTTTTATCATTTTCATTTTTATCTCTTTTTTTATTATTATAATTTATTATTAGTGTTATTATTATTATTATCATCATTATTTAGTAACCCCTAATTTTTGCTTAAATCCTCTAATTTTTTCTATTATTATATTATTAATTATATATTTAATCATTCATCCTTGATTTATACTTTAATATATTTATATTATTTTTTCTACTTTTTTTATTAATTTGGTTGTGATATTATTTTATTTAATATCATTATTTATTTATTTATTTATTTTGAATATTTAATTTTTTTTATTAAATATACATTTTTATATTTATAGTTTATTTTAATTCTATCATTAAAATAATAAAATAAAAAATAAAAAATTATTAAAAATTATAAAAATGAAAAGTTACAATGAAAAAAAAAAGATAGAACGTAAAAGAGAGAGTCAAACTTCTAAAATAAATTAATAAAATGTTTTAAAAAATTAATAATATTAAAAATTAAAGAAAAAAATAAGTGTAAGATAAAGATAATAGGTTATTGCGATTTTAGTGATGGTATGTTTGTTTGTTGGAAGAAGATATAAAAAAATGGGATGATGGAAAAATGTAATTTGTACGTAATTAAGGGAATAGACAATTTTGTGTTGCCAACTAATTAATTTGATGGTTAATTATATGGATTGGAATTTAAATTAAATTTTTTTATAATTAACAATCAAAAAATTAATAATAATATTTTGGAACAAAATGTACAAAGAAAAAAAAAATTGACAAAAAAAAATATCACATACAAAGAAAAACCTCTCAAAAATACTGTTAAAGAATGTTAAGGAAGAAAAGCGGAGGAATTCAAAATGGTTGATTTAACAATCATACATAACAATGAATGTAGGAACAAACATCATCAAACAATTGGAGAAATTTATGATCAAAGTTTAAGATCCAAAAAAATAAGTACATTTTTTATGCTTAAGTTATACACACAATTCTATTAATAGACTGATATTTCATAATGCAAAATTTTTAAAAAATAATTATTAATAAAAATATAATAATTTTAAAAAAAGAATTTGATATAAAATGCAGACCTTGTCGGAATAACTATTGTAGCAGAAAATAAATAAATAGATGACCTCGTTATCGTTTAATTTATTGATGGTGTATATTACTTATAATGTTCCATACTTCTCTAATAAGTAGTGCTGCAACTTATCACAAATACAAACATACTATAAGTCATGCAAACTTATAATTATATAATCCATAATTATACATGCTTAATCCAGGTAAGTTAAGTAAGAAAAGACATGTATACCTTTACACACCAAATTACATGTACAATTACTACTACTACTACAAACACACATTACATATATTATGATACAAGCTTCAAACTAGTAATTCAAGTACAATCATCCAACTATTTACAAAATGTACATTATGGGTATGATTTTGACTTCTTCCTCAAAACAAAACCATTCAAACACTTTAGGGCTGGTAGTGATAACACTCCAACCATAGGCTCTCACCAGAAAAACAGAGGTTCCATCTTCCATCTCTTGAAATTCTTGGAATAGATATGGCCTAGGTAATGGAGAAGTATCCTATGATAACTAGACATGCGAGGTGTTATAGTAGTGCGATGATGTGTGTGGGTCGGTCTCCCCTTGTGATGAAAATGAATCTTTGAAGGATGCTGCTAAAGGCGCTTAATAGCTAGGTGGAGAAGAAAACACGCCAATAGAGTGGAAAGCTTCAAGAGGTATGGCAAACTTTGTAGTCGAAAAATTTGGGCTCATCATAGCAGGTACAGACAAGTGGCACAAAGAGAAGTAAACTTGTACATTAGCTTGAGCGATGATGATCAGTCCATAAACGTTTGCATTCCAGTTACCGTTACTAAGCTTAACGAAGACCATTGTGGTCGTGAACATTAGGAGCATTTGGGAAGAAAATGGTGGGAAAGGGGGTGGGAAACTAAGTTTCACAGTAGAATTCTACCCTAGGGTTAATGAAATCACTTTTATCCCAACCACTTTGGTTTGTTAAAAAACATGTTATGCATACAATTTTATTTTTAATCTTTGAAAAACTTTAACTTAAGTGGATTTCTTCTACATAAAGAAGAACTAGTTTCTAATTAATCATACAAGTTACATAAGTCTTATAAACCTTTGGGATCACATCACAGATATCACCTAACTATCATTTCATCTATACCTGAACATAATTCTTTTCTTTTCTGTATCACTATCTTGGTGATAATCTAAGACATAGGTATATAATACTACTTAGTCAAACAATATCTTTTCACTAGATCTACTACTTGACCTTCTATCTTTAGGATATGAGCTCATTTCTTGACGGTCATCACTATCATAAACATTAAAGACTTGATGCTTCATAATAGAATGATTTTTGAAGAATCCTTTTTCTCCACCTTGGAAGGATCTTTTGCCTTTCAATATACACAAGGCACATTAGGAGTGGTGTTAACTTTTCACATAAATTCTTTCTTTAGTGATCCCTTAGTTAATTAGGTTTCTTTTAAATGGTACCAGATAACATGCATGTTCAATCAATTCAACCAATATCTCATGCACATCAGTGTAATACATTACTCTTTAAACAATTAAGAGTGTTATCCATACATTTTTACATTCATCTTTGTATACTCATAAAATAATACAAAAAGTTGGCATGATATTTATAAATAGAAACTAATCTTTTATTAAGCTTGATGTTATTTCTTTGAAAGTATGTAAACTTCTTATATTAGCTTGTCCATCTTGCATATTTCATAAGATTTATGATAAACCTCTCATAGGATCTTAGTTCACCCATCCTTTTAAGTTACCTCTCAACCTTTCCTTTTCTCAAATATTAAGTTCTTCTTAATATTTTTAATATAAGATTATGGTATATAGAATTTCTTCTCTAGTTGGCTGAATGGCCTTTTTAGTTATTTACTCCGTGTTTCTTAAATTGAATCTCCTATGCATAACATACTTAATTCAAGTTTAAATGTTATAATTTTTATGCTTTTTCATAATAACTTGGCTAATTAAGTTTGATCCATGAATAAACCTACTTGCTTGCCTCCCTGCTCATGAATTTAAGTTTTATACTCATATCTTATTTAGTTATCTTTAAAAATAAAAAATAGCGTACTTGTCTATTTCTTACCTATGTGGCCAAATTCACATGCCTTAATCCTATGGTGTTAAGGTTTAATTTTTCTTCTCTTAAAGGTGTTGGATAATTTCGAACAATCGTTGAAGAAGCTTGATGATGTTGATGATGTCTCGTAGGCTGAGGCGTGTAATTACACTGCCCTCAAGGATTTGTCTGCCCATGGCGTAATCCCCCAGGATACAACAGTCCCATCTGAAATATTCAGGAACAGAACTAGCAAGAAATTTTTCCTCATCTATTTAACCCATCAGAAATAGTGGTATATATAGAAGATTGTTAGGGTTAGAAATTAAATTTCTGTCAGAAATTAAATTAAAAACGGCAAAAAATAATGTCGTAATAATTTCTCAACGGTCAACTTTTAAAACATAATGACCATTAATGGATAATAAAAATGATTGATTCATAATTTAAGTTTACAATAATTAGTAATAATTCTAAATATCTTAAAATCATAATGATAATTATTTAAATTAATTTGAATATTTAAAATTAAATTAATAAGATTAATTTGAATATTTAAAACTATTTTGAAATACACAATTTTTACAACAATCCCCCACTATTTCAAAAAGGTTTAAAATTAAAATAAATCAAAAGAAAGATTTTACTGGGTTAACACAAGTGTAAATGCATTAGATCCGGTGTCTTTTGGACTATGAACCAGACCCTAGACAAATAAACTTAACTGACGATGCTTTGGTGAAGCAGAGCTTCTATGAACCAAAAACACCTGGTTGTAAGACAGAGGTTTACGTGTCACATTACACCCCAATTCTTGCCGTTTTCGCCATCTTTGCGCAAATAGGCCATGCGCGTGCCTGGTCGATTCATGAGTGCTCTAGAGATTGTGTCTCAATCTCATACAAGCGGCCCCACTTGACACTCGTATAGGTGACTTCATCAAGTGTATTCTGCATTTCATACACCACCCATAAGGGATGTGATAGTCATTAAACATCTTAGAAATAACATCTCGTTCAATGCAGCCTAACACTTCTCACATCATAGGAACAAAGAATAAATAGTGCTAGAAAGACCAACAATAACTTGTTATTATCCATATGAACCTTCTTCATGGGATCTCCAATCACAAAGGTTAGGTTCCTATTACTGTTGATTTTATTTTGGCTAAAACTTTATTCCCCTCGATGTCATTCACTAAGCTTTTTGCTTTGTGAGAAATAAGATCAATTTCATTTTGACTTCATGTTAATTAGAATCACTAGTTATTTATATTTAGTGATCATTCACAGTACTTTGTGACATATGTGATTATATCTCAATTTATCACTTAATTTTTATTATTGCTCCTTGGCAATCATAAGTATGCTTACAATAAACATAGTTTATTCTTTTCAGTCTCTACTAAGAATTTTTCTTAGTACACATTCTTTAATTCTCCCAAATCAAAAAATAATGATTTGGTCTCTATAACATATTTTATTATATATTTGGATAATCCAAATCACGATATCTTGTTTAAGATTAAAATAAATCCAATTTTGATTTATTCTCATACAAATCAATTTTATCATCACTCTACTATTTTAATATAGTGGAAAACTTTTCATACCATAATTAATGGTATCTCTCGAATATTTTAAATCTGTTGCAACACACTCAAAATATTTTCACTAATATCACTTTCTTAATAATTTGAATATACTCAACAAAATCAATTATATGATTTATTTTATTGCAATCACTAGCATTTGTACTCGTCACATTTGATTATATAATTTATTTTATTGCAATAACCAACATTTGTTCACATCACATTTGATTATTTGTTCATATATCAAATATCAAGTAGGAATCAATAGAATAAAAATTGATATATAAAACAAATAACAAAATCTCATATAGCGATATCAACCTAAAATTTTTTGCATATTCTCAAAATTCAATATCAAAGAGCAAGCACTCATTTTCCCAAATAAGACATTTACTGCTGAAATTTAAACTAGATATCAAGCAAATTGGTTATGATTTCGAGCCAAAAACTTATGTCTCAACAACAAACATTGTGATGGTATAACATTCCAATTTTTGAACCCCAACTAAATTCCAAGGAAAATCATACATAATGACACTTATCCCATGTCAAAATTCAATCATCACAACCAACAAAAAATAATCGCAGACCAAAAATTAATCATCATAATAATTTATGAATTTTTTTTTGGTAAAATTAAAATTAGAAATCATCACAAGATAATCATCAAATAGCAAGAGTAAGATCAATCACAATTAGGATCTAGAAGATCAATCACAGTTAAGATCCAGAAGATAAATCACAGAATCAACTAGAATACTAATAACAATGATGATGAATCTTTAGTAGACCAAAAGGTGGAAATTTAAAAAAAGGTTGATTTTTTTTTTATTATTAATAATATTGTTATTTAAAAAATTTCCTTTTAGTATGTTCCTTCTTTGCGTCCCTCGACAATAGACATGTTCCATAAACATATCCCATGATTCATATATAGAACAAGACCTTTAAGCGGAATACCTGAAACTTGCAAAAAGATAATTAATGTAACAGATACAAAATTAAAGAAAAGATATATTCTTACAAAAGAAATATAAAATCTAATTTATTGTAAAGAAAATATTATGGGTTAAATCCTTGAGATTGTTGGATAATTTCGAACAATCGTTGAAGAAACTTGATGATGTTGATGATGTCTCGTAGGTTGAGGCGTGTAATTACACTGCCCTCAAGGATTTGTCCGCCCATGGCGTAATCCCCCAGGATACAATAGCCCCATCTGAAATGTTCAGGAACAGAACTAGCAAGAAATTTTTCCTCATCTATTTAACCCATCAGAAATAGTGGTATATATAGAAGATTCTTAGGGTTAGAAATTAAATTCCTGTCAGAAATTAAATTAAAAACGGCAAAAAATAATGTCGTAATAATTTCTCAACGGTCAACTTTTAAAACATAATGACCATTAATGGATAATAAAAATGATTGATTCATAATTTAAGTTTACAATAATTAGTAATAATTCTAAATATCTTAAAATCATAATGATAATTATTTAAATTAATTTGAATATTTAAAATTAAATTAATAAGATTAATTTGAATATTTAAAACTATTTTGAAATACACAATTTTTACAACAATCCCCCACTATTTCAAAAAGGTTTAAAATTAAAATAAATCAAAAGAAAGATTTTACTGGGTTAACACAAGTGTAAATGCATTAGATCCGGTGTCTTTTGGACTATGAACCAGACCCTAGACAAATAAACTTAACTGACGATGCTTTGGTGAAGCAGAGCTTCTATGAACCAAAAACACCTGGTTGTAAGACAGAGGTTTACGTGTCACATTACACCCCAATTCTTGCCGTTTTCGCCATCTTTGCGCAAATAGGCCATGCGCGTGCCTGGTCGATTCATGAGTGCTCTAGAGATTGTGTCTCAATCTCATACAAGCGGCCCCACTTGACACTCGTATAGGTGACTTCATCAAGTGTATTCTGCATTTCATACACCACCCATAAGGGATGTGATAGTCATTAAACATCTTAGAAATAACATCTCGTTCAATGCAGCCTAACACTTCTCACATCATAGGAACAAAGAATAAATAGTGCTAGAAAGACCAACAATAACTTGTTATTATCCATATGAACCTTCTTCATGGGATCTCCAATCACAAAGGTTAGGTTCCTATTACTGTTGATTTTATTTTGGCTAAAACTTTATTCCCCTCGATGTCATTCACTAAGCTTTTTGCTTTGTGAGAAATAAGATCAATTTCATTTTGACTTCATGTTAATTAGAATCACTAGTTATTTATATTTAGTGATCATTCACAGTACTTTGTGACATATGTGATTATATCTCAATTTATCACTTAATTTTTATTATTGCTCCTTGGCAATCATAAGTATGCTTACAATAAACATAGTTTATTCTTTTCAGTCTCTACTAAGAATTTTTCTTAGTACACATTCTTTAATTCTCCCAAATCAAAAAATAATGATTTGGTCTCTATAACATATTTTATTATATATTTGGATAATCCAAATCACGATATCTTGTTTAAGATTAAAATAAATCCAATTTTGATTTATTCTCATACAAATCAATTTTATCATCACTCTACTATTTTAATATAGTGGAAAACTTTTCATACCATAATTAATGGTATCTCTCGAATATTTTAAATCTGTTGCAACACACTCAAAATATTTTCACTAATATCACTTTCTTAATAATTTGAATATACTCAACAAAATCAATTATATGATTTATTTTATTGCAATCACTAGCATTTGTACTCGTCACATTTGATTATATAATTTATTTTATTGCAATAACCAACATTTGTTCACATCACATTTGATTATTTGTTCATATATCAAATATCAAGTAGGAATCAATAGAATAAAAATTGATATATAAAACAAATAACAAAATCTCATATAGCGATATCAACCTAAAATTTTTTGCATATTCTCAAAATTCAATATCAAAGAGCAAGCACTCATTTTCCCAAATAAGACATTTACTGCTGAAATTTAAACTAGATATCAAGCAAATTGGTTATGATTTCGAGCCAAAAACTTATGTCTCAACAACAAACATTGTGATGGTATAACATTCCAATTTTTGAACCCCAACTAAATTCCAAGGAAAATCATACATAATGACACTTATCCCATGTCAAAATTCAATCATCACAACCAACAAAAAATAATCGCAGACCAAAAATTAATCATCATAATAATTTATGAATTTTTTTTTGGTAAAATTAAAATTAGAAATCATCACAAGATAATCATCAAATAGCAAGAGTAAGATCAATCACAATTAGGATCTAGAAGATCAATCACAGTTAAGATCCAGAAGATAAATCACAGAATCAACTAGAATACTAATAACAATGATGATGAATCTTTAGTAGACCAAAAGGTGGAAATTTAAAAAAAGGTTGATTTTTTTTTTATTATTAATAATATTGTTATTTAAAAAATTTCCTTTTAGTATGTTCCTTCTTTGCGTCCCTCGACAATAGACATGTTCCATAAACATATCCCATGATTCATATATAGAACAAGACCTTTAAGCGGAATACCTGAAACTTGAAAAAAGATAATTAATGTAACAGATACAAAATTAAAGAAAAGATATATTCTTACAAAAGAAATATAAAATCTAATTTATTGTAAAGAAAATATTATGGGTTAAATCCTTGAGATTGTTGGATAATTTCGAACAATCGTTGAAGAAACTTGATGATGTTGATGATGTCTCGTAGGTTGAGGCGTGTAATTACACTGCCCTCAAGGATTTGTCCGCCCATGGCGTAATCCCCCAGGATACAATAGCCCCATCTGAAATGTTCAGGAACAGAACTAGCAAGAAATTTTTCCTCATCTATTTAACCCATCAGAAATAGTGGTATATATAGAAGATTCTTAGGGTTAGAAATTAAATTCCTGTCAGAAATTAAATTAAAAACGGCAAAAAATAATGTCGTAATAATTTCTCAACGGTCAACTTTTAAAACATAATGACCATTAATGGATAATAAAAATGATTGATTCATAATTTAAGTTTACAATAATTAGTAATAATTCTAAATATCTTAAAATCATAATGATAATTATTTAAATTAATTTGAATATTTAAAATTAAATTAATAAGATTAATTTGAATATTTAAAACTATTTTGAAATACACAATTTTTACAACAATCCCCCACTATTTCAAAAAGGTTTAAAATTAAAATAAATCAAAAGAAAGATTTTACTGGGTTAACACAAGTGTAAATGCATTAGATCCGGTGTCTTTTGGACTATGAACCAGACCCTAGACAAATAAACTTAACTGACGATGCTTTGGTGAAGCAGAGCTTCTATGAACCAAAAACACCTGGTTGTAAGACAGAGGTTTACGTGTCACATTACACCCCAATTCTTGCCGTTTTCGCCATCTTTGCGCAAATAGGCCATGCGCGTGCCTGGTCGATTCATGAGTGCTCTAGAGATTGTGTCTCAATCTCATACAAGCGGCCCCACTTGACACTCGTATAGGTGACTTCATCAAGTGTATTCTGCATTTCATACACCACCCATAAGGGATGTGATAGTCATTAAACATCTTAGAAATAACATCTCGTTCAATGCAGCCTAACACTTCTCACATCATAGGAACAAAGAATAAATAGTGCTAGAAAGACCAACAATAACTTGTTATTATCCATATGAACCTTCTTCATGGGATCTCCAATCACAAAGGTTAGGTTCCTATTACTGTTGATTTTATTTTGGCTAAAACTTTATTCCCCTCGATGTCATTCACTAAGCTTTTTGCTTTGTGAGAAATAAGATCAATTTCATTTTGACTTCATGTTAATTAGAATCACTAGTTATTTATATTTAGTGATCATTCACAGTACTTTGTGACATATGTGATTATATCTCAATTTATCACTTAATTTTTATTATTGCTCCTTGGCAATCATAAGTATGCTTACAATAAACATAGTTTATTCTTTTCAGTCTCTACTAAGAATTTTTCTTAGTACACATTCTTTAATTCTCCCAAATCAAAAAATAATGATTTGGTCTCTATAACATATTTTATTATATATTTGGATAATCCAAATCACGATATCTTGTTTAAGATTAAAATAAATCCAATTTTGATTTATTCTCATACAAATCAATTTTATCATCACTCTACTATTTTAATATAGTGGAAAACTTTTCATACCATAATTAATGGTATCTCTCGAATATTTTAAATCTGTTGCAACACACTCAAAATATTTTCACTAATATCACTTTCTTAATAATTTGAATATACTCAACAAAATCAATTATATGATTTATTTTATTGCAATCACTAGCATTTGTACTCGTCACATTTGATTATATAATTTATTTTATTGCAATAACCAACATTTGTTCACATCACATTTGATTATTTGTTCATATATCAAATATCAAGTAGGAATCAATAGAATAAAAATTGATATATAAAACAAATAACAAAATCTCATATAGCGATATCAACCTAAAATTTTTTGCATATTCTCAAAATTCAATATCAAAGAGCAAGCACTCATTTTCCCAAATAAGACATTTACTGCTGAAATTTAAACTAGATATCAAGCAAATTGGTTATGATTTCGAGCCAAAAACTTATGTCTCAACAACAAACATTGTGATGGTATAACATTCCAATTTTTGAACCCCAACTAAATTCCAAGGAAAATCATACATAATGACACTTATCCCATGTCAAAATTCAATCATCACAACCAACAAAAAATAATCGCAGACCAAAAATTAATCATCATAATAATTTATGAATTTTTTTTTGGTAAAATTAAAATTAGAAATCATCACAAGATAATCATCAAATAGCAAGAGTAAGATCAATCACAATTAGGATCTAGAAGATCAATCACAGTTAAGATCCAGAAGATAAATCACAGAATCAACTAGAATACTAATAACAATGATGATGAATCTTTAGTAGACCAAAAGGTGGAAATTTAAAAAAAGGTTGATTTTTTTTTTATTATTAATAATATTGTTATTTAAAAAATTTCCTTTTAGTATGTTCCTTCTTTGCGTCCCTCGACAATAGACATGTTCCATAAACATATCCCATGATTCATATATAGAACAAGACCTTTAAGCGGAATACCTGAAACTTGCAAAAAGATAATTAATGTAACAGATACAAAATTAAAGAAAAGATATATTCTTACAAAAGAAATATAAAATCTAATTTATTGTAAAGAAAATATTATGGGTTAAATCCTTGAGATTGTTGGATAATTTCGAACAATCGTTGAAGAAACTTGATGATGTTGATGATGTCTCGTAGGTTGAGGCGTGTAATTACACTGCCCTCAAGGATTTGTCCGCCCATGGCGTAATCCCCCAGGATACAATAGCCCCATCTGAAATGTTCAGGAACAGAACTAGCAAGAAATTTTTCCTCATCTATTTAACCCATCAGAAATAGTGGTATATATAGAAGATTCTTAGGGTTAGAAATTAAATTCCTGTCAGAAATTAAATTAAAAACGGCAAAAAATAATGTCGTAATAATTTCTCAACGGTCAACTTTTAAAACATAATGACCATTAATGGATAATAAAAATGATTGATTCATAATTTAAGTTTACAATAATTAGTAATAATTCTAAATATCTTAAAATCATAATGATAATTATTTAAATTAATTTGAATATTTAAAATTAAATTAATAAGATTAATTTGAATATTTAAAACTATTTTGAAATACACAATTTTTACAACAATCCCCCACTATTTCAAAAAGGTTTAAAATTAAAATAAATCAAAAGAAAGATTTTACTGGGTTAACACAAGTGTAAATGCATTAGATCCGGTGTCTTTTGGACTATGAACCAGACCCTAGACAAATAAACTTAACTGACGATGCTTTGGTGAAGCAGAGCTTCTATGAACCAAAAACACCTGGTTGTAAGACAGAGGTTTACGTGTCACATTACACCCCAATTCTTGCCGTTTTCGCCATCTTTGCGCAAATAGGCCATGCGCGTGCCTGGTCGATTCATGAGTGCTCTAGAGATTGTGTCTCAATCTCATACAAGCGGCCCCACTTGACACTCGTATAGGTGACTTCATCAAGTGTATTCTGCATTTCATACACCACCCATAAGGGATGTGATAGTCATTAAACATCTTAGAAATAACATCTCGTTCAATGCAGCCTAACACTTCTCACATCATAGGAACAAAGAATAAATAGTGCTAGAAAGACCAACAATAACTTGTTATTATCCATATGAACCTTCTTCATGGGATCTCCAATCACAAAGGTTAGGTTCCTATTACTGTTGATTTTATTTTGGCTAAAACTTTATTCCCCTCGATGTCATTCACTAAGCTTTTTGCTTTGTGAGAAATAAGATCAATTTCATTTTGACTTCATGTTAATTAGAATCACTAGTTATTTATATTTAGTGATCATTCACAGTACTTTGTGACATATGTGATTATATCTCAATTTATCACTTAATTTTTATTATTGCTCCTTGGCAATCATAAGTATGCTTACAATAAACATAGTTTATTCTTTTCAGTCTCTACTAAGAATTTTTCTTAGTACACATTCTTTAATTCTCCCAAATCAAAAAATAATGATTTGGTCTCTATAACATATTTTATTATATATTTGGATAATCCAAATCACGATATCTTGTTTAAGATTAAAATAAATCCAATTTTGATTTATTCTCATACAAATCAATTTTATCATCACTCTACTATTTTAATATAGTGGAAAACTTTTCATACCATAATTAATGGTATCTCTCGAATATTTTAAATCTGTTGCAACACACTCAAAATATTTTCACTAATATCACTTTCTTAATAATTTGAATATACTCAACAAAATCAATTATATGATTTATTTTATTGCAATCACTAGCATTTGTACTCGTCACATTTGATTATATAATTTATTTTATTGCAATAACCAACATTTGTTCACATCACATTTGATTATTTGTTCATATATCAAATATCAAGTAGGAATCAATAGAATAAAAATTGATATATAAAACAAATAACAAAATCTCATATAGCGATATCAACCTAAAATTTTTTGCATATTCTCAAAATTCAATATCAAAGAGCAAGCACTCATTTTCCCAAATAAGACATTTACTGCTGAAATTTAAACTAGATATCAAGCAAATTGGTTATGATTTCGAGCCAAAAACTTATGTCTCAACAACAAACATTGTGATGGTATAACATTCCAATTTTTGAACCCCAACTAAATTCCAAGGAAAATCATACATAATGACACTTATCCCATGTCAAAATTCAATCATCACAACCAACAAAAAATAATCGCAGACCAAAAATTAATCATCATAATAATTTATGAATTTTTTTTTGGTAAAATTAAAATTAGAAATCATCACAAGATAATCATCAAATAGCAAGAGTAAGATCAATCACAATTAGGATCTAGAAGATCAATCACAGTTAAGATCCAGAAGATAAATCACAGAATCAACTAGAATACTAATAACAATGATGATGAATCTTTAGTAGACCAAAAGGTGGAAATTTAAAAAAAGGTTGATTTTTTTTTTATTATTAATAATATTGTTATTTAAAAAATTTCCTTTTAGTATGTTCCTTCTTTGCGTCCCTCGACAATAGACATGTTCCATAAACATATCCCATGATTCATATATAGAACAAGACCTTTAAGCGGAATACCTGAAACTTGAAAAAAGATAATTAATGTAACAGATACAAAATTAAAGAAAAGATATATTCTTACAAAAGAAATATAAAATCTAATTTATTGTAAAGAAAATATTATGGGTTAAATCCTTGAGATTGTTGGATAATTTCGAACAATCGTTGAAGAAACTTGATGATGTTGATGATGTCTCGTAGGTTGAGGCGTGTAATTACACTGCCCTCAAGGATTTGTCCGCCCATGGCGTAATCCCCCAGGATACAATAGCCCCATCTGAAATGTTCAGGAACAGAACTAGCAAGAAATTTTTCCTCATCTATTTAACCCATCAGAAATAGTGGTATATATAGAAGATTCTTAGGGTTAGAAATTAAATTCCTGTCAGAAATTAAATTAAAAACGGCAAAAAATAATGTCGTAATAATTTCTCAACGG
Organism: Canavalia gladiata; assembly: GCA_037954105.1. NCBI lineage: Eukaryota > Viridiplantae > Streptophyta > Magnoliopsida > Fabales > Fabaceae > Canavalia > Canavalia gladiata. The sequence goes on from CM075663.1 coordinate 30,823,019, forward strand.
TCAACTTTTAAAACATAATGACCATTAATGGATAATAAAAATGATTGATTCATAATTTAAGTTTACAATAATTAGTAATAATTCTAAATATCTTAAAATCATAATGATAATTATTTAAATTAATTTGAATATTTAAAATTAAATTAATAAGATTAATTTGAATATTTAAAACTATTTTGAAATACACAATTTTTACAACAATCCCCCACTATTTCAAAAAGGTTTAAAATTAAAATAAATCAAAAGAAAGATTTTACTGGGTTAACACAAGTGTAAATGCATTAGATCCGGTGTCTTTTGGACTATGAACCAGACCCTAGACAAATAAACTTAACTGACGATGCTTTGGTGAAGCAGAGCTTCTATGAACCAAAAACACCTGGTTGTAAGACAGAGGTTTACGTGTCACATTACACCCCAATTCTTGCCGTTTTCGCCATCTTTGCGCAAATAGGCCATGCGCGTGCCTGGTCGATTCATGAGTGCTCTAGAGATTGTGTCTCAATCTCATACAAGCGGCCCCACTTGACACTCGTATAGGTGACTTCATCAAGTGTATTCTGCATTTCATACACCACCCATAAGGGATGTGATAGTCATTAAACATCTTAGAAATAACATCTCGTTCAATGCAGCCTAACACTTCTCACATCATAGGAACAAAGAATAAATAGTGCTAGAAAGACCAACAATAACTTGTTATTATCCATATGAACCTTCTTCATGGGATCTCCAATCACAAAGGTTAGGTTCCTATTACTGTTGATTTTATTTTGGCTAAAACTTTATTCCCCTCGATGTCATTCACTAAGCTTTTTGCTTTGTGAGAAATAAGATCAATTTCATTTTGACTTCATGTTAATTAGAATCACTAGTTATTTATATTTAGTGATCATTCACAGTACTTTGTGACATATGTGATTATATCTCAATTTATCACTTAATTTTTATTATTGCTCCTTGGCAATCATAAGTATGCTTACAATAAACATAGTTTATTCTTTTCAGTCTCTACTAAGAATTTTTCTTAGTACACATTCTTTAATTCTCCCAAATCAAAAAATAATGATTTGGTCTCTATAACATATTTTATTATATATTTGGATAATCCAAATCACGATATCTTGTTTAAGATTAAAATAAATCCAATTTTGATTTATTCTCATACAAATCAATTTTATCATCACTCTACTATTTTAATATAGTGGAAAACTTTTCATACCATAATTAATGGTATCTCTCGAATATTTTAAATCTGTTGCAACACACTCAAAATATTTTCACTAATATCACTTTCTTAATAATTTGAATATACTCAACAAAATCAATTATATGATTTATTTTATTGCAATCACTAGCATTTGTACTCGTCACATTTGATTATATAATTTATTTTATTGCAATAACCAACATTTGTTCACATCACATTTGATTATTTGTTCATATATCAAATATCAAGTAGGAATCAATAGAATAAAAATTGATATATAAAACAAATAACAAAATCTCATATAGCGATATCAACCTAAAATTTTTTGCATATTCTCAAAATTCAATATCAAAGAGCAAGCACTCATTTTCCCAAATAAGACATTTACTGCTGAAATTTAAACTAGATATCAAGCAAATTGGTTATGATTTCGAGCCAAAAACTTATGTCTCAACAACAAACATTGTGATGGTATAACATTCCAATTTTTGAACCCCAACTAAATTCCAAGGAAAATCATACATAATGACACTTATCCCATGTCAAAATTCAATCATCACAACCAACAAAAAATAATCGCAGACCAAAAATTAATCATCATAATAATTTATGAATTTTTTTTTGGTAAAATTAAAATTAGAAATCATCACAAGATAATCATCAAATAGCAAGAGTAAGATCAATCACAATTAGGATCTAGAAGATCAATCACAGTTAAGATCCAGAAGATAAATCACAGAATCAACTAGAATACTAATAACAATGATGATGAATCTTTAGTAGACCAAAAGGTGGAAATTTAAAAAAAGGTTGATTTTTTTTTTATTATTAATAATATTGTTATTTAAAAAATTTCCTTTTAGTATGTTCCTTCTTTGCGTCCCTCGACAATAGACATGTTCCATAAACATATCCCATGATTCATATATAGAACAAGACCTTTAAGCGGAATACCTGAAACTTGCAAAAAGATAATTAATGTAACAGATACAAAATTAAAGAAAAGATATATTCTTACAAAAGAAATATAAAATCTAATTTATTGTAAAGAAAATATTATGGGTTAAATCCTTGAGATTGTTGGATAATTTCGAACAATCGTTGAAGAAACTTGATGATGTTGATGATGTCTCGTAGGTTGAGGCGTGTAATTACACTGCCCTCAAGGATTTGTCCGCCCATGGCGTAATCCCCCAGGATACAATAGCCCCATCTGAAATGTTCAGGAACAGAACTAGCAAGAAATTTTTCCTCATCTATTTAACCCATCAGAAATAGTGGTATATATAGAAGATTCTTAGGGTTAGAAATTAAATTCCTATCAGAAATTAAATTAAAAACGGCAAAAAATAATGTCGTAATAATTTCTCAACGGTCAACTTTTAAAACATAATGACCATTAATGGATAATTAAAATGATTGATTCATAATTTAAGTTTACAATAATTAGTAATAATTCTAAATATCTTAAAATCATAATGATAATTATTTAAATTAATTTGAATATTTAAAATTAAATTAATAAGATTAATTTGAATATTTAAAACTATTTTGAAATACACAATTTTTACAACGAAAGGTTCATTTACACTAAATAGGAATTAGGTTATTAGTTTCTCTCTCCTTTATAAATTTTTAGGGCTTATCCTCCTTGCTTTGTGAAAGTTTCCAAATGGTCCTTCTCTTCCTTCTACTCCATAATTAATTTATAACCATCACTTTAAACATATTTAGGTTTATCCTTAAGTTCTAGCAAGATTTTAACATGTTTTCCACCAAGTTCAACCAATATGGTCGAATGATCACTCCACCATTGCCATGTCTATTCCAAATTTATAATTTCATCCTTATACTTTATTAGGCCCCTTTTTATACCTTAACCAAAATTTACAATTCATGTTTTCCTAATTGTATGGAAAGTGGCCAAATTTTATAGGCGAATAAAACAAAGGTCCTTTTATCAATTTCTTGCCACTTTACCTTGGTGTCATGGTGTTTACCACATGATACATCATATGTTCTTCTATCCATTCATGATTTATCCTTACTTCATATATTTGGTTATGATCATCGAAGATCTTGTGTGATGTGTTCAACTTTTGTTCCAAAATTTTACCTTTACTCTTAATAGTTTTTAAGGTCAAATCCAGGTTAAGTTTTTAAATGTTATTACATCAACTTTCTTAGTATTTTATTACTTTCAATGTATAAATCCATATCTGAACCTTTATCAAAGAAACCTTCATGATTAAATCTTTTAAGAAGAGGTATAAACAAGTTTCCAACTTAGCACACAAGGATCTTAAAGAAAGTATTTTTCAATATAAACAAGTGTAGATCTACTAGATCTACTCCAAGATCTATCCATATCTTACTTTTATCACTTTAAGACCTTTCTCATAAGCTCTAAAATCTTCCAAAAAAGCATTAAAAATTAGTTTTAGAAAATTTTAACCCATTAAGTTGCTCCAAAAGTTATTTGGAACACTAATCCACCAAAACCATGTTTTAACTTCCAAAAAACAATAAAAACTTTGTGATGTCCATATTTAGTCATCAAGGGTATATTTGTGCTCCAAAAAAGCTCAAGAAAAAAATATCCATAGATCTTAGCGAGGAATCCTCCAAAAAGAAGAAAATCAAACTATAAATACAAGATTAAAAGCTTAGAAAAGCATATGGTAAAATTCTACTTGTTGAACAATTTTATGATGGTTTTGGTGGGTCTTTAAGGCTGATATTCCTCCTTCTTTATGGTCCACACAGGGTCTCTTAGTGTTGGTGCTGGGGTTTGGTGGATTTGTCTTGATATAACTTAAATCTCAAAGATGGAAGTTTAAGCTTAGTGTGCATTTTTGCATTTTAGGAGTATTTTGAGTTTAGAGAAAGTTTAGAGGATTTATATAAGTGTTTAGAAGATTTAATATGAATAAAAAGAGCCCTCCAAGGCCTAAGATACCATTCGACCATTTTAGACAAGTTGGGAATTAATTTTCCACTTAAGAAAATTTTGATAAATTTGCATGTAAATCTTTATTTTCTAACATTAATGAAAAGGTAAGGAAATATTCTTTTAGGATTATTTTAATTATAATTATGCTAAATTTATCACTAATATGACTAATGTGACTCTCTAAATGTTGAAATACAAGATATGTTGTACATTTAAATTTAAAGCTCACTACACAAAACTCAAGAAATAAAACAAAAAATGAAGAAATGAATTGGGCTTTATGAACCCAATGTTCTGAGCCCAAAGGTTGATTTTACAAGTGGTTGTATATGTCTTACCTGATTATGACTTAAAGGCCTTCTTCCAGCAATTTGAATTTGATGATGTTGAGCATTATTTAATAGTGTAGTATTACCATATCGCTTATGGATAAGCAAGGTTGGAAAACAAACGTCCAAGAATCTGGGGTTGTGGTTGATAATGGGGCTAAGATTGAGTCCATTGGGTGGAATTACCTAAACTAGTATGACTCTTCTGATAAGTGCCCCTAGTGCTGCTTATTCTAGTATCTCGTCGAAGCAGCGCATGAACAAATGATGAATACTATCTTTGTAAATGGTGTAGAAGCTTCTTTGCTGCTAGTTTTTTTTTTAAGGAGGAATCTGGAGTCATAAAACTCTGCTGCTTCACTTCTAGTTGATGAAACTGTAGTTGCTTCTATAGCTATTGCATCTGGTTGAGTACTTTGACGCATCCCCAATTTTTTAGAACCTCTAATCCATGGCCTGATATTGCTACCATTGTTACTGCAGAGGATCTATATTCTAGTGATCAAAATTCTTGTATAAGGCATGCCATCGGACATGCTGAAACAGAATTTAGTTGGCCTGATTGGGTGGTAACAAGTCCATAACAGCATATGCACCACTTGGCTTAGTGTTCATAGACGTTACTTTTTATAGAACTGGCAAGACACCATTATGTATATTGCGGGAAAAATCTAGATTAGGTGGTTCAACATTGGCATTTAAGAGTGATGATCATTGGCCAATATCTATGACTTAAGTTCTAAACTAACAAGTTGTTGGTGTCGCCTTCCTTCATAGATCAGTGCAGCTCTATAGGTATCGATACTTGACCTTCAATTTTAACACTTGATTTGCTAAACTCTTAACTTTAGTGACTTCTGAAATTAGACTTTTAGGGATAAGGATTTTAGTTGCTGTCTTAAGCCTAATGATAACTAAAACTTATTGTGAGAGTAACCAATGTGGATCTATGAACCGTAAGATATGTAGAATCACTGGTTGCCTCTTCCCTATTTCAAAAGAATCTTCATCTTAGACCCCTTCTTGTTGATTATTCTTTGACTTTTCAAGTTCCTACATGATTGCTCCCAATCAACCAATTATTTAAACATATTCGCCAGACCTTGGAGCGATGAACCAGCGACTGAATTTGGATCAGAATTTTGAGCTCCTTGATTTATTTTGAGAAAAGCTGCAATCCTTTCATTCAAACAAATTTGAAGCCTCAAGATCATAAACCTAATTCATAAAGATGTCAATAAGCATATGTGGGTCCTTACCAATTTTATTTTTTTTTGGTAAGCTTCATACTGCCACATTTCACTGATAGCCCTGGTTTCTTACGACTTGAATAATCATTGGCTAGGCTATAAAGCTACCAAATACAAATATGACTATGATGAGGATATGGATATAATTCAAACACTAACCGAATTTCTTGCCTCTGGATTTTTAGTTTCCTATATCTCCCTATCAGCATTGCTAAAGTTCAAACAATGGGAATAAGAGGCTAATGTTCTGAGAAGCTAGAGTCCAATGAGCTTTATAATTGCCTTATGCAAGGATAGCATAAGTACCTTTTTTAAGCCATAGTCACTAGTGTGACTTTATACCTTAACTATCAAGATCTCACACGTCGCTGACCTCAAACCTATTGTGATCACTTGACTAAATGACATCTCATCCTAGTGGTTTAGGCCATTACAAACTTCTACAGCATATGTGATTCAGATTTCATTTTTCCCTCCTTATATTTGGCTGGAATGGCATCCTAGTATCAGGGATATCAATCTACATCATTATGTAGATCAAAGTATAAGGATTGGTTAGGGGATGAGCCCAAGGGATTATCTGAGGCTATCCTATATATACTCCTAGCTTCTACTGATTCTATCAGGTTACAATAATTCAGTACCAACTCCATTCTACTTCCATCTAGCAGATACAGTCCAAAAAATTTTAGACTTTGAATGTTATCTAACACTCAGATCTTCTCCATTATCTTTAGAAGCTTAAACTATCCATCAAAGATATTTCTAATAGGGACTATTCACATCCCTATGTGAATCTGATGTAAGAAAGTAGGGAATAGATGAAATTTACATGTGTGACCATTATCTATCAGACTCTAATATAAATAAAATGTTCCAAAAACAAAGAACCGAAAAGGTAACCTTTGAATTTATCCTAACAGTATACTGTTACATGTTGTTTGCACACTTTGGAACAGTTTACTAATGTATTTAACGACAGGACCTAAGCAAGGACAGACTAATACTTCTAACTAGCTAACATTTGGCCTCTATTCTATATTTCAACTTAGTTAAGAACTTCAATTATGAGATAGCTGAAATTAGTATTTGGCTTATACAATGGTGCCATTACTGTAACTTTACTAGTGCGTAGGGGAATTAAAATGCAACTGAATCACAAATACACAAGTGAATGTCAATCATTGATGCAATTTTTTCATAATTTTTGGCTTGAATCTAAATTCCTACCAGAATCAATAATGGATTTGCATTTACTTGGCAATGAAATTTAGATTTTCACAAGTACGCAAGTGGTTATCTAAGATGTCATACCTAAAATTTGCAAATTTCTTAAAAAAGATTTGATGCTACCAAAGCTCCAATCTCCACTTTTCTGCCATGATGATGAAGAACCGACTACTTCCTGCCCAATGTAAGGAATCCACTAGTGAGAGAGTTTTTTCTTTTTTGGATTTTTTCTAGAAAAAACTTGGAGAGAATCTTCGTTCTCTAAACCTTTGAAACTCCCCCACAAAGAAGATCCCTTGAGAAAGCAGTGTGAATCTCTATTTTTTCTCTCCACCCAAAAAATACCCCACCAAATTTTTTTTTCTTATTTATAGGCCAAGGTTGAACAACTAACTTGGAACTAATTTTATCTATCCTAACTACATTAACTAAAAACTTTCTTTTTTTTTCTACTTTTTTTAATTTGTTTTTATTTTCTTTCTTTTTATTTTAAGTTTTAACTTAAGTATTAATTTAAGCAATACCATCTTGGACATAATATGGTGTTCACAGTTTGCCCCTCTTTATTCACTTTCTTGCTAGGTAATATAAGAAATAATTTTCAAGATTATCATGGTAAGAAGTGAATAAAGACATGAACTAATTATGTCTGAGATAAAGAGTGTGACAAGTGAAGATAATGAGTGTAAACCTTATTGTAAGGCTTGAGGATGTCAGAAAGATACTGGATTCGAAAGATGCTTCAAGTGTACCCGGAAGGTTCTAAGTTTGGGAGAAATTTAGAAAAGCATAATGTGATGGGCTAGATTGTTAGGTCAAATGTTTGAATTTTGAAGGAAAATTAAATGAGCTTTATGTAATAGCCTAAAGATAAGTGAAAGGTAGGCCTTGTGTGATAAGCCGAGGAAAGGAAAAGGTTAGCCTCATTCAATAGCCCGAAATGCAGAAAATTAGAATGAGAAGCCTTGTGATAGACTCATAAAAATTTAAACATATTAGGCCTGTGATAGGCCAAAATGCAAGATTTTAAAATGCAAAGTCTTAAGTGATAGGCTGACAGAATTTAAACATACAGGGCCTGATGTGACAGCCCAAAATGTAGAAATTAAAATGCAAAGCGTTGTGTGATAGGATAACAGAATTTAAACATGCAGGGCTCGATGTGATAGGTCAAAATGCATAAATTAAAATGCGAAACCTTATGCGATAAGTTGACAGAAGTGAAATGCAGGCCTCATGTGATAAGTCGAGGCAAGGAAAGGTTGGCCTCATGCGATAGCTCAAAATGCAGGAAATTAGAATGAGAAGCCTTGTGATAGACTCACATAAACTTAAACATGTTGGGCCTTGTGAGATAAGCCAAAATGCAAGAATTTAAAATACAAAGCCTTGTGAGATAGGCTGACAGAATTTAAACATGTTGGACCTTATATGATAAGCTAAAATGCAAGAATTTAAAATGTAAAGCCTTATGTGATGGGCTGACAAAATTTAAACATGCAGAGTCTGATGTAATAGGCCAAAATGCATAAATTAAAATGCAAAGTCTTGTGTGATACGCTAACAAAATTTAAACATACAAGGCCCAATGTGATAGGCCAAAATGCAGAAATTAAAATGGAAATCCTTGTGTGATAGGTTGACAGAATTTAAACATGCAAGGCCTTGTGTGAAAATCCAAAATGCAGAAATTAAAATGCAAAGTCTTATGTGATAGGTTGACAGAATTTAAACCTCCAGGGCCTTGTGTGATAGGTTAAAATGCAAAAATTAAAATGCAAAGTCGTGTGTGATAGGCTAACAAAATTTAAACATGTAAGGCTTTGTGTGATAGGTCAAAATGCAGAAATTAAAATGCAAAGCTTTGTGTGATAGGCTAACAGAATTTAAACATGCAAAAGATGCCCTGTTGTTGACAGGAATGATGCAAGCATGTTAAGACAGGCAATATGCAAAGATGTTGATATGCAAATGCAAACTTGTTAAGACAAGTGATATGCAGAGAATGTCCTGTTGTTGACAAAAATAATGCAAACCTGTTAAGACATGCAATACGTAGAAAATGCCTTGTTGCTGATAAGAAAAATGAAAACTTGTTAAGACAAAGTGATATGTAAAGAATGTCCTGTTGTTGAAAGGAATAATTCAAACCTATTAAGACAGGAATATGCACAAAATGTCTAGTTGTTGACAGGAAAAATGTAAACTTGTTAAGACAGATTATATACAGAGAATGTCCTGTTGTTGACAAGAATAATGTAAACCTGTTAAGACAGGTAATATGTAGAAAATATCCTACTGTTAACAAGAAAAATGCAAACTTGTTAAGATAGACGATGTACAGAGAATGTTATGTTATCGGTAAGAATAATGCAACCCTATTAAGATAAGCAATATGTAGAAAATGTCCTATTGTTGACAGGAAAAATGAAAACCTATTAAGAGAAGAAATATGCAGAAAATGTCCTATTTTTAATAGGGAAAATGTAAACATGTTAAGACAGACAATAGAAGGGATGACTTGTTAAGATAGGAAAGATGAAACAAGAAAGACCTGTTAAGACAGGAATAGAAAAGATGACTTGTTAAGACAGGTAAGGTTAAAGATAAAGACCTATAAAAATGGGAAAGTGTGGATCCGTTAAAATAGGAATAAAAGGGATAACTTGTTAAGATAGGAAAGGTAAAATGGCGAAGACCTGTTAAGATAGGAAATAGGAGAGATGACCTGTTAAGACAGCCAAGGTGAAATATAGCAGACCTGTTAAGATAGGAAATAGAAGGGATGACCTATTAAGCTAGGCAAGATGAGATAGACCTGCTAAGACATGAATAGAAGAGATAACTTGTTAAGACGGGCAAGGAGAAAGATAAAGACCTGTTAAGTGTGGATCTGTTAAGACAGACGAGATGTAAAGATTAAAAAGTCTGATAAGATAAAAGAGTAATTGGAGAGAATGGAATCGGAGTGTTAATAAATTCTTATTAGGACAAGGATACACATCTTGTTGTAGAGATCAACGGTAGAGGAATGATGTGACTACATGAACAAGCGAGGAAAGAAGTACAGATTCATTTGTTTTAATGTTTTGAGTTATTTCAAGCCATTTTTATTTTGTATTAATTTATGCAATTTGCTAGTTTCCTTAGTTTGGGTGGTTTGGGTCAAAGTTTTACCCCAATTTTGAAGATTTTTAGGCAATTGACAATTACCTCCATAACTATTTTTTTTCCTGGTATTTAAATTTCTAATAATTAATATTTTGGACTTGATTTGAGCAAAAATTTGTCCTAGTTTTTTGAAAAAAAAATTTCAACAATTGGAGATTATCTCATTTCAAATTTTTCTAGGAAAATTTTTTCCCAGTTTTAACATTTTTGAGAAAAAATTTTGAAATGAGTTATACAATGCTTTAATAAATATGAAATGAGAGGATGCTTTAATTTATTTATTGCTTTTTTAATATAAAAATTGGTGATGCTTGAAACGATTGCCTGATCAAATATCATAGAATGAATGCTATGGGATGAATTAATTCATGTCATGAGCTGGAATGAATGCCATGACATGATTTAGATGGTTTTATTTTGTTCTCTTTTTTTCATTTTTTCTCGACGACCTTATAGTATGTGTAAGCGGAATCAAGATTCAAGATGAACTAGAATGACTTTCTTTCTTAGTTTCCTGGTCAATAGTGAAATTTTCCTTTTTTAGTATCTTTACAATATCCTTAAGACCTAACAATGATCAAAATTATTGCATAAGATACACTCCTTTTATTCCAGTGGCATTATTGCTAGAAGGAGGATAATTCTCTATAAACAAACATACCGTGTTGTAACAGTTGAGAATTCATCCAATTTATCATGACTTTTTAAATTAATCTTTTTATTTTTACATTTTCATATTTCTTTTTGGCATATACATTTGTAAGATATACGAAGTAATGGTAATACATTTAGGGGAAAGATGAAGAATGTAGGTTTGATTGTCCAAATGACACCTTTTGGTGAGAAATGCCAATGCTGCTTTTCATAATTTTCATTATCAAATTAATCAAATTCTAGAAATGGCAAAATATTGTCTCAGTTTTAGGAAATATATCTTTGATGTGCAGAATTGTCGAATTGTACTTGGATTTTCGACTTATCACTCTAACCTTAACCTTTTGCTTGGATTACTCTTTCGAGTTTTCAACCTGACGAGCCTTTTGTTTGCCCTAACTTTTGCCTAAATCGTCCTTGCAGGTTTTCAACCTAGCAGGTCCTTTTGTCTACCCAAACTTTTTCCTAGGCCACCCTTGCGGGTTTTCGATCTAGCAGGATTTTTCGTCTACCCAAACTTTTACCTAGGCTGCCCTTGTAAGTTTCCGACCTAGTGGGATTTTTCATCTGTCCACTCTAACTTTTTCCTAGGTCGTCTTTGTGGGTTTTCGACCTAGTGGGCTTTTTCATCTGTTTGTCCTAACTTCTGCCTAGGTCGTCTTTACGAGTTTTCAACCTAACAGGCTTTTTCGTCTGTCCTAACTTTTGCTTAGGCCGCCCTTGTGGGTTTTCAACATAGCGAGCTTTTCCATCTATCTACCCTAACTATTTCCTAGATCATCTTTGCGAGTTTTCAATTTAGCAGGCTTTTTCATCTGGCCTAACTTTTTCGTAAGCCGTCTTTGTAGGTTTTTGATCTAGCGGGCTTTTCCGTCTATCTGCTTTGTATTTCAACTTAGTTAAGAACTTCAATTATGAGATAGCTGAAATTAGTATTTGACTCATACAATGATGCCATTACCATAACTTTACTAGTGTGTGGAGGAATTAACATGCAGCTGAATTAGGAATACAAAAATGAATGTCAATCATCGATGTATTTTTTTTTTACAATTTTTTGGCTTGAATCTAAATTTCCACCAGAATCAATAATGGATTTGCATTTATTTGATAATGAAATTTGGATTTTCATGAGTACGTAGGTGGTTATCCAAAGATGTCATATTTAAAATTTGCAAATGTTTGAAAAGAGATTTGATGCTGCATAAGCTCTAATATTCACTTTTCTACCATGATGATGAAGAACTAACTACTTCCTTCCCAATTTCAAGAATCCACTAGTGAGAGATTTTTTTCTTTTCTCGAATTTTTTCTAACAAAAACTTGGAAGGAATCTTTGTTCTCTAAACCTCTAAAACTCCCCCACGAAGAAGAGCCCTGATAGAGAAGTGCCAATCTCTATTTTTTCTCTTCATCCAAAAAAATCTTCCCACCAATTTTGTTTTTATTTATAGGTCAAGGTTGAACAACTAATTTAAAATTAATTTTATCTATTTACACTACTTGAATAACTGCTTTAATTAAAAATTTTCTTTTTTTTATTTGTTTTTATTTTTTCTTTTATTTTAAATTTTAACTTAAATATTAATTTAGGTAATATCATCTTAACATAATTAAGTTTTAACACTTATGCCATTACCATCATAAACCCACCCATTAAATCTTGAACCAACCATCAATTCACTCTGCACTTTTGTACCTTGACCACAACAGCACCCTTTAAATGCCAACAGCCCACCTCCACGCATAGATCCAAGTACCAGCATAAAAGTAAACATCGAGATCATTTCTTCTATTAGACAAGTGGAGAAACCATCATTGTCTTAGCTCTGCTACCAGAGGCTCTGGACAAGTTAGAATAGGAGAACATTCATTTTGTGATGGGCTTACTACTTAGATGTCTTCAGCAATTATCTGCTCTTCACTTGATACCCATCGTTTGCCACAATAACTGGCACACCCGAAAAGCCATGAAATTTTGATCAAAACACAAACAACCACCATTGGCCATGACGTTACCCAAGCTCAGTCATCCTTATCATACTTCGACTCTATCTTTAACTTAGCCGAGGTATTTAAAAAGTATGCTTTATGTTTTGTTCGCTGGAAAGTTTGGCCCTTTTGTTCCAAGATACTAGCACTCTTGTTTTCTCTTTTTACTAACCAGTTCGTGACCTTAAGAGTTGAAACAATAGTCTTTTCAATTTATTTTTAGTACAGACCAACAAGCACACAAATAAAAACCTAAATCTAAAGCAAATAAAGTTATTAAAATTGTCTTTGTTATTTTTAATAATTTTAAATATTTACAATCATCTTTTATTCATTTTCTTTCTTTATTCTTTTATTTAGTTGTTTGTTATTTTATGTTATTATTATCACATTTTTTTCTTCTTTTTTTTTTAGTGTTTTTGGTTGTTGACTTTATTTTAAGTTATTATATTTTGTTATAAATTGATGTATTTCCTTAATTACGATTATCTAATTTTGTTTCATGTATTATTATTCTTTAATTTGTATACATTAATCTTTAATATTATTTTGTTATTTTCAAATATCATTTCTTTCTTTGTTTACTTATTTAATTATTTATTATTATAAATATATCATTTTCTTACTGTTTCCCATCTATTGATTGCTGGATTTATTTTAATTAATTTTCTATAATTTTTAAAATTTCTATACTCTATAAATCATTGTTACCTAATTTTTATTTATTTATTATTATTTAATTTTCTTGTTAAACTTTACTAGTTTTTTATCTTATTTATTTGTAAACTAGTAGATTGACCCGTGCGTTGCACTGGTGGTATGAGAAAAGATTTATGTAAGTTTTTTAGATTTAATTTTGTAATAATTGTAACATATAAATTGTGTGTGAAGGTTGAGGTAGAAATTTGGTTGAAATTTAGTTGGCCAATATTTTGTGTTTTAATTGTTGCTAAAGCATTCAAAATTAGTGTTTATTTTAAAATATATAAATAAAGAATACATATATAAGGAAAGATAAGAATGCAATGTATAAGTAACTTAAGTAAAATATGCATAGGAACAAAATTTAAATATTGTACTGTAGAATGTAATGAGCAGAGGTTAACTTAAAAAAAAATTGTTTAATTGTTATTGGAGACGTTAATGACATTTGGTCTTCTTGCATGGGATGCAAATGTCAGTGTGTCTCCTTCCTTAAAATTGCAAAAACCGCAATATTCTGGCCACCCAAAGTCTAGATGACCAATGTACTCATTTGTTCCTGGTCTTTGCATCCATAGCATTCCGATAGACATGGAGGCAACATTGTCACAATTTATGTAGACATCATTTGGCATGTGTGGTAGGGCAGCTCTTGTGAATGAAATTGGCAATGGCTATAAGAAAGAGGAGATAAATATACGAATGTTAAAAATGACATACGAAACGATTTCAAGAACGGTATATAAGTACAAATAGTTAAAATGTGTACCAGTTTATGTTGCATTTGGTATATAGTGAGAGTTTTTCGACATGTGTAGTCGTAAGGTAGAGTACCAGAGGAGTACATTGACTCAGCATGGAAGTCAGCAATCATTTTTTTTACTTTCATGCTGTCAGAGAGGAAACATCTTTCTTCCTGTGGGTACTTGATTTCCTTGTGTTTAAGGTTGTAAACACGAAGGAAAAAGTTTCCTGTTCCAGTGTATTTAAGTTGAAGCCAACTTCCATGCTTCAACTTTGGGTAGATGTCTTTCATCTCTTCCCAACCTCCATTGATGACTATGCTGCGAGTCGTTTTAATAACATCAAACATAATTTGAGTTTCAGCTGGATCATGAAATTTGATAATATTTGGTATTTCATCCCTGTAGCTCTTCACAAAAAGGGTTGGTAGAGATTCCAATGCCTAATACAATGTAATGTTAAGACAGATCTTAAACGAAGTAATTCTTAAAATTATATTTGTGACAATTGTAGAAATAACATACCTCATCTGGATCATATTGCATCCAGAAACTTGAACATTTTGGCACCCGTTGGGTGCTGCTTTGTCCACACTCTCGCTCGTTGGTTGGTTGTGTGGGGTCCATGAGTACTGTAAACATAATTGTGTGTTGTAATCCAACATTTTATGAAGATGTGTGTGGTGTGAATCATGTTGTGGTTGTAAGTTAACAATGTTAGAGAAATATGCTTCATAAGAAAAGAAACTTTTCTGTTAGTATTTGGAAATTCATAGGATAGCAATGGTGTATGTAGAATGTATTACAGTTATAGTTGGAGATATGAAATTTGTAGTGTTTGGAGAAACCCTTATTATAAAATAAATATACTTGGATTTACAAAAGATATGCAGATATATAGGACAGTGGCTGTTTTTAAAAGCATAAGAGATGTGTGTTGAGTAGATGGTTTTCAGAAATGAATGTTGGACTTGTAAATTGTTTGGTGCATAAAAATATATGCAAAGTTACAGATGAGCATGAAGAGGAATGCATGACAATATTTTTATTTGCAGATGATGGGGAGCGCAGGTACATATACTGTAAAGATGCAGCCTTTACTTGTGGTTGGTTCACAAAACTGAAGTAAATTTAATTGTTATAAGCAGGGGAAACTATGGTTCATACTTCAGAAGATGTAGTATAAAGTTGTTGCAAAATTTAAGAAAAGCATATCCATTAAAAATCAATATAAGATAGAAGATGGGTGCAATGCACATAAAAATGTTGTGATTGCAGGATATATATGAGAATGGTTGGTTGTAATGCATATAATTGTGAAAACGATTGCAAAGTAAATCATTTGTATTAGTTCCTATATATAATTTTGTCTCAAGGAATGAAATAAGCAACATTGGCATGGATATATGGTAACAGATCAGCCACAATATACTGTGAAGCAATCACAACAGAAAATAGTAAAGGTAAATTTAAATATCAAAAGTTAATATGTTTTATTTATACATGACATTGTTATGTAAAACAATTATATGACAGATGGCCAAATGATTTGGAACATAGAGGTGTCTATTGTTGGATAAATATGTTTCTGCTTGCAGTGGAGGAAGATGATTTATGACCTATAAATATATGCTTACATGGTATATACAATATACTTAAAAGTTGAGCCAATAGAAAGAGTAGAAAAGTATATTTCAAGTTTGGTGTTTGAAACTTGTTTTTCTGATGCAAGTGTTGGTAACAGAGGTTTGTCCGTGTGGTGCGTGTTCCGTGTTTTTCTGCTTGGAGGATTTGTTTCTAGAAAGGATGTTGTGGAATATGCAAAGTGACTGTATTGATTTGTTTATGCTGTAACCGGTAACTGTAAGTGGCGGTTTTCCAATCGTTATGTGCGGGAAACTGAAAAGTTTTAAACCTAATTTGTCTAATATAGCATGATGTGTTTTTTGCTTTACTTGGTATTAAATACATTTAATAATGTTAATTATAGAAATTATGTGTGTGACAGATATCAAGGAAGTATATATTACGGGTAAGCGTGAGGTTTAATGACATAAAAATGCAAGGACAATGTGTTGTACGCATGGTAATCATTTTGAAGGTCGTAATTAATTTTGTTGGCTGCAGCATGTAGTAATATGTCAGCAGCATTTATAGAAACACAGGGACAGAGCTTTTACAGTTGTAATTGAACCAAATACTGTCATCAAAGGAATGCCTAGCGACTCCGAACTATTTTCAGTTTAAGGGTTATTCACATTCTTCTGGAAATATTAGAAGTAAACGAAAATTACTCGAATATTTAATAAATGTGCTCCGGTGACAGATGAATGAAGAATTTTTTGAAACATGTCCCGGGAGATTTTGTACTTTTCTTGTACTGTATCTAAAATAACATCAGTATTTATTTATGGATGGGTGATACCTCTGAGCTTTGATGTTGCATAAGTTGACAATGTTTATGTGTAATAAAATGAAATCATTAAATTTCATAAACCCTGTAATTATACTAATGTAAATATAGATGCGTATATATAAATGTTCAGATTGAGGAATGTGCAGAGCAATCATTGACATTGGGTACTGCATTTGTAAAACATGAAAAGGCTAACATTTACGAAGAGTTGTGAAGCATATTACAAAGCATGTAAAATGTGACATATAATCTGGACATGAAGTGGTAATTAAGTATTATCATAGATTTCGAAACACTTCTTTGTAAACAACATTGGAAATCCTATTCTGCAGATGACCACATTCATCTGTTATAAGTAATCTCAAGCCATCTTTGTGTGTAACTCTTGAAACAGCTACATATAGTTGACCATGGGAGAAAAGTGACTTTGGAATGTAGATTCCTACATTTTTCAGTGACTGACCTTGACTCTTGTTTATTGTCATTGCAAAAGAGAGTGCAATAGGAAACTGTCTTCTTTGAAACTTGAATGGAATCCTATGATCTGAAGGTGTTAGTGATAATCTAGGTATGAAGATATGGTGGCCAACATTGTTTCCAGGATTGACCTTTGCTTGCAAAATGTAGTTACCCATCTATGTTATTACCATGCGGCTCCCATTACACATTCCTGCTGTGTGGTCAATGTTCCTTAACAATATTATTGGAGCACCAACTTTCAGCTTTATTTCATGGTTTGGCAACCTAGAGCAGTTTATGGTATTGAGGAATTCCGATGTATGAATGTCATTTTCTTGCAGACAATGTTCATTCATGTTTGAAGGTTGGTCAGAACTAATAAATGTGCGACTTTCTCCTAGCATCAGATCAAGCATGTAGTCATTTACTTTCTTGACAATGTCATTTGTTGGGGTCAATATTGCACGATCGTGGAAGTAGTTAGGATTGTCGGCATTGTTTATAAAGTCTGGGTAGGTTTCCTGAACAATAGATGCAATGGGATCCACAGATTGATGAATGAGGAATTCATCAGGAATATGTAATTCAAGTGTGTCATCAATTTCATCTCCAATTGTTCCTTCACCAATGCCTAAAATCCATTTAGAGAATGCATGTAGGTCATTCTGTTCACGATTTGCATATTCTCCTTGTAATCTCATGTTCTTTATCAAGGTTAGAACTTCACAGAATTTCCATAGGTATGAGGAGTTTAGTGTCGCATGAACAACATCTTGTCTTGATCCCTTTGGAATGACTAGAAGAATTTGTCTAAAATCACCACCAAAAACAATGACCTTGCCTCCAAATGGTTTGTGACAGCTCTCAAGATTTGAGAACCTTAAAATATCCTTGAATGTTTTATCTACTGCTTCGAAGCAATGTTTGTGTGTCATAGGTGCTTCATCCCAGATGATTAACTTAGCTTTTACAATTAATTCTACCAATTGACTTCCTTGTTTTATGTTGCAGATTGAATCTTCATGAATGTTGATTGGAATGTTGAACCTTGAATGGGCAGTCCTTCCACCAGGTAGTAATAAAGCTGCAATACCACTTGAAGCCACAGTTGAGAACAATGTCACCTTTGGACCTGATTCCAGCCGAGATTGTCTTCCACAGAAAAGTTTTCCCCGTACCTCCATAGCCATAAAGGAAAAAAAGTTTCCCTTCCCCAATTGAAACGGCATCCATTATCTTGTTATAAATAGACTGTTGCTCTAGTGTAATTATGGATAAATATGTTTGATGTTGTTTGGCCAATTCTTGCCTATCATACTGTAACTCATCAAGTATAAGCACATTGTTACAATGATTAATTGTTGACATATCTGGCTGAGGCATTGTGGGGTAGTCTGACAAACTTTTGTTGTGACTCTGCAACAGTTTATGGATTTCGAATAAAGCTAATATTTCAATTTCTTCTTCAGGGATAATCAAACCTGGAAGGATGAAAATATAGAGGTATAAGTCAGATTGAACAATAGGCCTCTTTGTTAATTTAATTAAATAAATAGAGCATGATGTGTACCTGGCTGTTGTAATGCACGCCGTTGATTATAGAGTATATCATCTGTGAGAACTGCTATGGTTGTCTGCCATACAAATTCTGGTCGCTCAAGCTGATTAGCTAAAAGTAATGTGGCGAACAATTTTCTAAGGAAATATGCACTCCCCCATTGACTTTCCTGCTTTATAGCATCTATGTATTCCATGTCATCATCCAACAATCCAATGGTGTAGCAAGCTTCTTTAAAAGTACGATATGTTATGTTATTGACTGTTCGTATATCAGCATATGATTGAGGACCTCTAACTTTATTTAATAGCAACCGCAGGTAATACAGTTCACCACTGCCTGGAGGAACAAAGTGAAGTTTGCCAATAGAGAAACCTCTTTTTCTTCTTGTCCATTCATGATGTGTTTGTTTCCAGACAAACTTTGTAGGGAATTCTACATAGGTTAGATTTTTTGCTTCATCAAACTTTGCATTTGCTTCCATCCAAGCTAAAAACTTTATTCTATGTGATGATGGGCGATCTGTTAGTTCCTGGAGGGAGTCATCATCCTCGAAGATAATGTACTGTTGTTCAGGTAGATGGAAAGAGAGTCTCTCAACAGCAGGTTCACGATGGTGGATGTCAAATGCAAATGTTCTCCAAGCTGCTTCACATGATGATAAATATCTACAATCATAGTATAACTTTATCTCATCAACAGTATTGTTGATGTGATTTTCATCATGACTCTGGTAAAAGGTTGCTGTGATTCGATCATGTCCCTTGTTAATATATTTAAACAAATACTTAATAGACCTGGACTGATTGCACCACTCAACATTTATGTGTGCATTAAACATTAACAATAGATGCTTATTGTATGGGACAATGAATCTGTTGTCAATGATTAATTTACCTTTCTTAATTATGTGGCCATTGTCTCGTCTTCGATATATTGGATAACCATCGTTGTTAATTGTTGTTCTTTCAATAAATTTTTTGGGAAAATATCTGATGCATCTTCCATTTTTCATGCATGGGAATGTTTTGTTCTGTCGACCACAGGGACCATGTACCATTAATGTTTGGACAATGTTGAAGAGTTCCCTCTCTTTGTTGTAGTCTGGAATCTCTGCACAGATGATTCTGTCAATATCATCTACGGTGACATACTTATTCGCAGGATGGAGAAAAATCAATATATGGGCATGTGGAAGTCCTCGCTTTTCGAACTCAATTGCGTAAACAACTGTTTGCACACAAAAACAACCATTACAACATTAAACATAATAGGTTTGTGTATAACTTATATAAAATGCTACTGATATATTGAAGTAAGTGAAGATATTATGATAAAGTATTAGTTAATTTTTGTACCTGATATAACTTTACCAAAGACATTCCCTTCCTTTATTTCCATAATGAGATGATCAAGCTTAATCTTAAATACACGACAAAGCAAGTCAGGTCAGTCTTCAGCCCTTAAAGTATGATGTTGTAATGTTCTATGGATCTCCGGCCATTTTTGGTTGCATGTAAATGTTATAAAGAGGTCAGGATATCCTGTCCATCTGCATATTGCCATAGCATCTTGATAATTTTGGAACATGTACCTTGCACCTCCCGTAAAAGATAAGGGTAACACAATCCTTTTACCAATTCTAACAGGATTGTTTTCACCTCTTAGAATTGCCTCTGATACACCACTGTAAAGTTCGGCCCTTAACTGTTTCTGATGTATTCGGATATAGCAAAGTCGTGAAGACTCAATCATACTATAGGTGTCAACCAAGAACTGTTGAAAAAGTCTTTTGGAGAGGAATAAGATAGGACTTTCATTTTTTCTTTCGTATAGCCTGAATGCAAAAAACTGTCTCATAGACATTGTTTTTCTCCCTTGTGTTGAACAGTTTGTGGAAGTTGTGGTCATCATTGATCTACATTTGGATAGAGCAAGACCTTCTGAATAACCATCTTCACCTTGGGGAAAGAGAAATGGATATTGAAGTGGAAGATATGATGCATTAAGTATTGATAGGCGTTTAAGAAACCCTGTTTGTGTCTCAACTATGACGTCTCTTTCACCTTCTAAAGAATCCATGTCGCCAAGAATAAGGGCTGCAACTTCGGATGTTGTAGGCAAATTATATCTTCTACCATCCTTACCTCTTTTACCAATTATTCTCAGTTTCATGTTTGGCACCTCACATCCTTTTAATCGATATCTTGCCATTCTATACACCTTAACATAAGGGTTGCACTGATCAAGCATGTGTTTTAAATATTGCCCAATGGCTTCAGTTTGTAATTTTTCATCATTGATCATTCTGCATAACAAAAAAAAAGGTACTTGGAATAATGTTTCGATGCTATACAGCTTTAATAACTAAGTTGGACATAGAAATATTGGCAACAAACCTTACCGCCATCATCCTGTTGGCTACTTCATTATCTGTATCATAAATATACAATTGAGAGAATGTTGGTTCATCCATTGGCAAAGGTAGAAGACTACCTATTCGGTGATAATTTTCTCCGCATAATACAAACACGGGAGGACCATTTCCATCATTCACTGCTCTTTGAATTTGACCACCCATAGATGTAAATGAAAACATCATGTTAAATGACCTTATATTTTGAGTGAAAAATCTACTTTGATCAGTATCATTGCGCAGGAGTCTTAATAATGTAGGTGGTTCATTTTGTAGGTAGGGTAGTTTAACTTTTCCCTGGCTACAACATAGTCCAAATCTCGGGTTGTCTGTGTGTGACCTTTTGTTTAGACGTTCAGAATACCACATTATTGCATGACAGTAATGACATTCATGAGTTTGATCACCAATGTCCCAATAACCTATTAAAATTAAGGTATGTTTGGGTATAAAGTGAATTGGAATAGAATGGACAATATATGAATATAATGGTGTCAACATAGGAAATGTTATAGAGATGGTTAAATTGTTCACACCCAAAGGATTAAATTGATAGGGATAGAATTAACCTGCGTGGGATTGTTTCTGAGCAGGCATTGGGCCATGATCATCGTCAATATGAGGGTCATAAGTTTCGTCATCAATGTCGAAGTAACCTATGAAAATTCAGAATTGTTTAACGATATATGGTGAAGGAACAGGTTGATATTGTATGTAGATAAACGTCATTAATAAGGTTCAGTTAAGGAGGAAATTTTTATTTATTACAGCAATTTGTCTTTTATTTACTGTGTAATGGGCCTTATATAATAGTAAGAAAGAATGTAATTTTGAAAGAAATGGAAAGAACACAATGGTAAATGATATAACCTGATTGGGATTCATTTCGAGGAGATTGTGGGCCATTATTACAATGAAGATGATCTTTCAGGGTTTGCTGAATAATTTGTGTAACACATATAAATTGAGTTATACTTAGGCACAATATAAAACATGTATTTATTGTAAATTTAAGTATTAGTAACATGTTTTTGTAAATGTGTATAAGCTAATGATGACCAATTAGAGGTTTTCAGTACTACTGTGACCTGATAAGTAACGAAGATAAAAATGCAAGACATAATAATGTAACTGACATAACCTGGATGAGATTCATTTTGACTAAGAATTGAGCAATGATCGTCATCTGCATCTTCATCATTGCGGAAAGTTTGTGTCTCGTGATGTGCCGAAGATGAGGGAATTGGTTCAAAATTGGAAACACTGTTTGTTGGATGTAAATGGTGGGGGTACAGAGATGTTAAATCTTTCCCTGCAGTTAATGTGTTTTAGCGTAACATGTATTAGTTGATGTTAGGCTAATATTTAAATGTATATGAATACAGAATGCAAAATGATTTACTTACTATAGTTGTATTCTGTTAATGGAGTTGTCGTACACATTGTATGGTGTATGAAATGTGGAGGCGTCATAACATGAAATGACTGTACATTTACATCAATACCCATGTGTTCTCAATTCTGAACCACAGTTGTGCAATTCTTTGATATTGTCATGAACACAAAGTATGTGATGATATAATTTACAATTCAGAATATAAGTAACAATCAGTAAATTTGAAACTGAATGAAAATGTAGTTGTGCATAAAAATTACCTGCATTATTTTGAGGACCATGATGAATCAGTTGGTCTTCGATAGTGGATGCGGTGTTCGTTGTGGTGATTCAACGTTTTCAGACAATTTATGCATTGATGTCACAAATTGATTCACAGTAGATACTTTCCTATGCTTCTTGCTTGATAAATCATTTTCTGCATTAAAATCAATAATCATTGATTATGGTTTCTTAATATTTAAGTACGCATCATATTCCCTCCCTCCTGAGGTGTTTCATAAACTTACCAACGCAATTGTTTGTCAAGGGAGTGGTAGGAGACATCCTTTTCTTTGAAGCACGGTCGGGTGTGCCAATATTGTAAACTTCAATTGTTACATTAGTAAATAAAGGTTAAAATTTCTAAATATTAATAAATTAGAAAAAATAATAAATGAAAAATTTTGAATATTAAATTTTACAATTATCTTTTAGTTACTCTTTTTATTATTTATTTAATATGTCAATATTTTTATAATATCTCTTCCATTTTTTTTTTATATTTTTCACTTTTACCTCTGTATTTATTATTATGATTTATTATCAATGTTATCATTATTATTTATTAATCTTTAATTTTTCTTATATTTCTTTTATTATTATTGTTTATTTTTTTATTGATTCATCCTTGATTTATTTTTTAATTTATTTATATTTTTTTCTTTCTTACTTTATCTATTAATTTGACTGGTGTGTTATTTTATTTACTATCATTATTATTTATTTATTTATTTTTAATTTGTACTTTATTTTATTATTAAATATACCTTTTTGTACTCTTATTCTCTTATTAGTAAGTTAATTTTAAATTAAATTTATGAAAAGAGTTATGTGTGAGAAGGATAAAATTTAAGTATCGATTAAAATAGATTAAAGTTTATGATATTTATTTGCAAAATTTATAAATTTAATAATTAATTAAAATAAAATAAACTTATAGTATTTTAATGACAAAAAAATATACTTTAAGAATTAATTTGGATGAAACTAAAATTTAAAGTGTCTATTTGCAATCACAATGAGAGTAGAGCTTAGGTTGTCTGATTTGGTTTTGGTATTTATTTTTTAAAATCTATTTTGTAAATTAATTTTTAGAAACTATTTTAAAGAAATGTGAATGAAAATGGAGAATATAGATAAGCTAGTACATTAAAAAATGAATAATAAAAATAGAAAATAGAAAAATAAAACAACTTAAAATTGTTTTAACTTTTAATTTTTAAGAAATAAAAATAGATAGTTCTATTCAAAATAGTTTTAACAAACTATACTCATTAAACAAGTTTTTTTTATATTTAGTTTTAAAAAATAGAAAACTACATTCAAAAAAGGAAACAAACAAATCCTTAAATATTTTTCCCTAAAATATTTTTTCAACCCTTCATTATATATTTTATAAAATGTTTTAAACTTTATCAAATTTCTAATATACTTTTAAGTTTTTAAAATTATTTTATATTTCAATTCTCTTACAAGTCGTCCTAAATTTCATATAGAAGAAAAAAAAAAGATCTAAAATTAAAAAATTAAATTAATTAAAAAAATAAAACTTAAAAAATAAAAATGACACATAATTTAAATTAAAGAAATTAAAAATAAGGTTAACTCTAATAAAATCTAAAACAAATTTACAGCGGTTGGGGGAAGGATAAGCAAGTTCCTGCCAATCAAAAGGGTTCAATTGGTGTTGGAGGAATATTGGGCTCCTCAACCAATATTGGCTGTTATGGTCCTTGCTAGCTTGTGGGCTTTGGCATTGGAATATACCTGGGCCTTGATGTGTAGTATATTATACTTGGGCTTTTGATATCTATTTCTTACATTTACTATATTGAGAGGGATAGGTTATACAATTTATATTGTAATAGACTACATGTAGGTGTGACATATCTAGGTATAAATTGTGTAATTTTTTTTTTAAAAAAGATTATCAGCTATTAGATTAATGTAAATGGAATACGTGTATATTATTTACTTGGCTTTTTATGACATTTTCTTTTCAATGTTGTCAAACAATAAATATTTCATTTTATTTAACCTATTATAATGTATGATTACTTTCATGGGTGTATATCCCGTTAGCAACATCACCAATTGTATAATTGTTGGCTATTAGTAGTTATATTCATTTGAAAGGATGTCAACTAAGATTGACGAAAGATGCGTTTTGATAAAATAAGGAAATAGATAGTTTGAAAGCTGAAATTTTTTATTAAAAATTAAAGGTT
This sequence comes from Canavalia gladiata, assembly GCA_037954105.1. NCBI lineage: Eukaryota > Viridiplantae > Streptophyta > Magnoliopsida > Fabales > Fabaceae > Canavalia > Canavalia gladiata. The sequence continues at coordinate 30,847,987 of CM075663.1, forward strand.
AATAAGTTAATTGATTAAAGTAAATATATTGTATAATACTTGTTAAACAATTGATAAGTATAAAATTATATTTAAAAAATAATTAAAATACATTGATATAAAAAATTATATTGTTATTTAATTATAGATTATTATATTATTATAAATTATTAATTTTATAATAATTATTTTTAAATTTATATTTATTGTAATTTTTAATTAATATTTTAAAAAAATTTACACTTACAATATAGTAAAAGTAAATTATAAAAATATATAGAAGAATTATGATAGTTAAGATAATAAAAATATAAATAGAAAATAATAAATTAAGAGTTTAAAACATTTGTCATCGGGATATCAATCTGTACGAGAATATACCACTTTTTTTATAGCTTTTCAATTGGATGAAATACGTTGGTGAGCTTAAATATTTTGGCATAATTGAAATATATTTAAAGTATAGTTTTTAATATATGTTATTTAATTATTAATTTTTATATAATTAAAACTATTATTTTCATAATAATTATTTAAAAATTTTATTTATAGTAATTTTTAATTTTTTTATAGGATAAAAAATTTTATACTAACGCTCTAAACATTTTAGCCTAATATATTTTTTAAAATTTAAATAAATTAACATTTGATGTACATTAAATTTATTTATTGTTAAAATTATAATTAGATAATATTTGGTAACTAAAGAAAATAAAATAGAATAGAATAAAATTGAATGTAATATAATAAAATATCTTATGTATTGTATTTGGTACATTATAGAACAAGATCATATATCCTATTTTACATTTGACATTTGTTAAAAAGAACGAAATATTCCATTTAATTATACAAATATTCTTATTATATATAATATTTATTTAATTATAAATAATTAAGTATAACAAAATATAATATTTTTTCGTATATTCTACTTTATGACTATTATCAAATAATATATATAATTCTAAAAATTAGTATCATGTTCATGAATTACATGAGTATTTTTATATTGAAATAAACTTTTGAAATAAAAAATTCAACATGATAGTAAACATTTTTATTAATAATAATATATTTTATTATATTCAATTAATATTTTATTATATTCTATTTTATTAAATTAAAGATATCTTAATATTATTAGTAGATAGTTTTTTAAAGTAAAACTTTAATTTGATGTTTGATAATATTATTAATATTCAAATAATAATTTATTTGAATTTAAAATGAATATAATATTAAACGCTTGAATTTAAATTATGAAAGTAACAATTGTTTAAAAAATAAAAATTATGAAGAATCTCCCTCTCACTAGTTGTACATCATATTTTATAAAGGAAAAGAGAAAATATAACGTGTAGTAATCGAGAGTGAAATTCATTCACTACGTTAATCTCAAAAGTGATTACTCTGATTTATACAACAGGTTTATGATTATTAAAATATAAATATTTTTTAAAGTTTTTAAAATTATAAATAATTAAATAATAAATATTTGATAAAATATAAATAAAAATTTAGTTTTAAAACATTACTACTTCTAAATTTAATTTTATAAAAAAAAATTTAAACATAGGAGTTTTTGCATTAAAAAGATGGTAAAAAAAATTATCATAAAATAAAAATGTAATAATTAATAAATAGTGATAAATTTATCAAAAAATAATAATTAATAAAATATTTTATTTTATTAGTTTCATTTTTAGGAAACCAAAAATATTTCTTTCTTTTAATTACATATTTCATTCCATTTCTTCTTTTAAATATGTTAAAAAATAAATAAATTATATATATTTTATTCTATTTCATTCTGATCTATATGTCAAATACTATCTAACTATTTTTCTATTCCATTCTAATCTATATGTCAAATTTTATCCAAATTTCTTTAAAGAGGAGAACAAAAGGGATAACTAGAAAAAAAAAATCATAACTGACAATATACTACAAAAATAGGCAGTGAAGTATAATTAAAAAAAAAATCAAAAAGGATGCTGCATATATGAAACTAATTAATTTTTTCTGACTAAAATATCTATGTCTAATGTTGGACATTTATGCTGGTCTACTTTCCGTACATGAGGATTAATGCATATATCAAACCAAAAATTCATAGAAGAAATGATGATGATGATGATGTTAAAAATGATTAAATGACACTATTATTAGAGCACAAGTTACTGTCTACAGAAAGGTTGATATAAGTTGAGAGGGTGATGGACTAGCAAACTTATTCCAAAGATTCCAAATACATATATAGACACTCAACAAATGTGACAAGTACTGAGATCTTTGGCTATATCTATATTTAAGGACTCCTCAACCATATGAAAATCACCTTTCATCAATTAAAGTTGAGACCTTAGCTTTCAAGATCAGGATCTCCTACCATTTCTTTTTCTATATACATTATCCCTCTCTTACCAATCACTTATTCATGCTGACCCACCACTTTGTGATTCTCCACCTGCCTCAAATTTTGCACGCCAAACACTATCCCTCATCTATAACACTAATTAATCATTAAACTCATTACAAAAACTGTTAATTACTGTACTCAAATCTAATCATTGAACTCTTTAGAAAACTGTTAATCGCCCTTTTTGGTTTAGAAAGAAAGAAATTAGGAGAAGATGATGCTACTCAATTATAAGGCAGGGAAACTTTTGAAGTTGAGTATATATATATAGGCCGTAACGATTTTTTTATATATAAAATAATATATTTATTTACATTTTTTATCTAATAATTAAAAATTTTAAAATATAAAATAAATTCAACAATTTACATCCTATGCAAATAAATATTTTTTTTTCAAGTACCTAAAGTCTGTTTGGGTAGCTGCCTCAACTCCGTTCCAAATCCCAATCCCAATTTCCGAGACAACTAAACCTCAGTCTTTAGGAAGGAAAAATTTATCAATTTTGAAGAACGTTACAGTTGCAACATTTATAAAAAGCTTATAATTATGATCTTATGTTAAAATGATTTATATTTATTTTATTCCAAAGAAAATTACTGAAAACCCAAACCTGCAACGTAATACGACACCTTATTTTATTTCACTAGACCAATCTCTTAAATGAAAAATTGTTAATTACTCTTTTTTCATTAACAAAAATTGTATATAATGCTTTCCTGATTCCCTTTTGTAATAAAGAAAAAGTTAGAAAATTCACTTCTTAATAGGTTTACTATTTCTTTTTCTTGACAGGGAAAAGCATAGGAAAGAAGTTAAATTTATATATATATTTTTTTTTTAAAAATAGTTCTGATTTTCGAATCAAAATTTTGTTACATTTTCTTTTGCATTTATTAGAAAGCAATCTTTTCATCTCTTCCTTCTCACTTTTCATATTATAGAAAGAAAAAAAACCTTTTTACCTCTAAAAATAAAATATTATGAAAATAAAAAATAGATAGAATGAAAAAATAAAAGAAAAATATAATATAATATAATATAATATAGAATATGATAAAAATATTGTTAAAATATATAATAATTAAAGTAAAATAAGGTAATGTAAAAAAAAATCAGACATTATTAAAAATAAAAAGGTTATAAATATTTCTAACATTGGAACCATTATCTGTATAAGGAGTAAAACGTAAAAGTGGGTAAAGTTTCATATATGATATTTGGAGCATGATATGTACTGTTGAAGAAAAAGAAGCCGCAGGGGGCTCGAGAGCATTATAAACTATAAAGTGATTAGCAAAGATGTATGTGCGACCATCAATCAATTGATAAATAATTTAAAAATTTAAGTAATAAAATTTAACCATTTTAAAAAATTATAAAAAAATTAATTTTATGTTATAATTATCTTTAAAATAAATTTATCCCTCCTTTCTATATATATATTATTTAAAACTAAACTCTAAATTTGCTATTTCAACGATCTCATCCTATTTCACTTCAACCAGCATATATTGATATTATAATCTGTAAAATTATGATTGCAAGGAAGAATTTTGTTCCTGCGCTTAAGTTTATCTTATAACATTACAAATGAATAAATAAATAATAATGATATATCAACAATATAGAAAAAGAAATATGAGTAAATCAATAAATAATGTATGAAAATCAAATATGAAAATCCCTTGAATTGAATATAGATCGCGTTAAAAAGATGAAATGTAACATTGAACAAATGAAATAAACATATTATGTATCACATGTTAATATCATTTAAAAGTGACCAGAACAATAATAATGTTTGTATGAATTTCATCATTTCACATTTTTAAACACTTTAAAATAAAATTATTAAAATTAATAAATTTAAATTTAATTTTTATATACTATCTTTACATTGTTAAATATATAGAATTTATAAAGTGATTAATTGATATAGAATATATAAAATTATTAATTTATAAATTCTATATCAATTAATCACTTTATAAATTCTATATATATAACTTTATAATTATCAATTTCATTATAAAAATTAATAATTAAATAAGAATATCAATGTATTTTAATTACATTCTAAAAAAAGTTACAATGGAACAAGAGATATTGGATAAAAAATTTAAAATTTTATAAAATTAACAATAAATTATAATTATAAATGATAATTAAAAAATTTAAAATCATATTTAAATAAATATTATTCAATTTTTTATTTAAAAAATTAACTAAATTATATAATATTTTTAAAAAATATAATTTAACAATTTAAAATTATTCTACTTAAACCTAATTTATAAGAATTAATAAGTAATTTCTTTACATTGAAATTTCTAAATACATCATTTCTAAAATGAAAAAAAAAATAAAAAAATGAAACATATTAGATAGAAACAAGGACCCACTTTAAGAAGAATCATGATAGAAGGAAGATGCGACGATGATTAGGTAGTAGGTAGTAGGGATGATTCTTGGGATTTGATAATTTGTTTTAACCAAAATCTTTGTTGAATTAGATCAGAGATTACCTCAAAAAAGAAGATATGGTAGATTTGTCCTACGTACATGGAATCTGGTGCAGGCGTGCAGCGTTTCCAGCAGCACCTAGCTCCCCTCTTTTCTCTCTGTCCCAAATCATAATCATAATCTCCTACATCCACTCACACTTTAATAATCCTGCACTTCACAATATCAAATCATCATCTACTACTACCATTCCCATTCAAAAGTAAGCTTAAGTGATTCAACTCAATTTACCACTATACAATATTAGCACTTTTCCATCTTATCAAGAAATCCTCACATGACTAAATTCAATTCATCTTTATCAATGCAGTATATACCAGTTTTCAAAATCCCATTCATATCTAAATGCATTTCTTTTTCAGTGATTTGACCGTGATCATATTAGTAATGATTAGATATATATTTTAAAAAAAAATAATACTAGTAGATTTCTTTAATCAGTTTAGTGTGTTTGAAGAAATAAAAATGTAAAAAAAAAATTAATTATTATTCTAATGATATTGATTTAAGGTATTTATTATATTTTAATAAACACTTTTAACTAATTAAATACATAAGTACTATAGAACTTTTTTATTTATATGTAATAACTATTATATTTTTTTTACTTAAATAAAATATAGTCGAGTTCTTGTGAAGAAAGGGACATAAAATATTTAATGAAAAATATTTATTATATTAAAAATAAAATAATTTAATAAATACTAATTAAGTAATACAAATTAGCTGATAAAATATATTAAATGATCTTTATACAATTTTTTAGAATACTAATCACTAATGAGTCGTTTAATATATAAAAATGTTTTTCTCTTTATTTTTTATATTTATTCAAAAATATCATATTATTCTTATTTTGTTTTCTGTTTTAAAAATTTTATATAGAAAATAGTAAAAAAAATTGCTATTTTTACACAGTTTTAAAAATAAATATTAAATAAAAATAATAGTAAAATTTTAGAAATAAAAATAAATTTACAAAGTAAATATGATAGTTTTTGTTTACTTCATTAACTAATAATATCTTAAAGATATTTATTTTTAACTTATTTTTGTTGATATGTTTATATAAATAATCCATAAAATTAAAATTAAAATGATAAAAAAATTTAAATTAATTTGAAAATAATGATATTATATGACTTACAAAATAAAAGAGAATCAAATAACTAAATAATATTCCTTTAATAAATACTATATTAAATTGAAAAAATGTAAAATAATACATAAGAGGAGTCTAGGCTTGACATGTTTGGCCCAGGTGCGAATATCTGATTGTAAGTGAATACAGTTATAAAAATTTGGAAAGGGACAAGTCATCTCACATCAAGCCTTATTATATATGTAGGCCCAAAAACTAATTTTAATGGATGTTTGTTCAAACTTATTTTTTAGAGAAATAATATTTTTCAAAAGTTTTCTTAAAATATTGAAAATATATATTTTTAGAAAAGAAGTTAATATAGGTACACGCCAATCATCAGTTTAATTTGTTGATTTTATATACTAATCATTCTTCAATTTTAAAATCTTTCAGTGTAATTTGTTAAACGGACTAACTTTCTTGTCAATTATTCAAATTTTAAAGGTTTAAATATATTTTGGTTATTAAAAATATTGTTTTTATTTTTACAAAATATTATCTTATTTTAATTTTTATATTTAAAAAATAATATGACTTGATTTTTATTCTTTAAGAAATAAAAATTTTATAAAGATCAAAACAAAAAGAAATTATTATTTTACCTATTTTTTAATCTATGTATAAATATAAAAGAATATATTTCCTTATTTATTTGTGGTGTTGTTTCCTTGTTGAATTGCGTTGGTAAAATGTCCTAAAAAACTGAGAACTGAACTTGCTTTCACACAACTTTTGTGTGTGATGAGGTGCGTTAGTTGTCCTTTCTTAATAGGTTAGTGTTTTTATACTACTTTTTCTAGCCATTTTTAAAAGATCTTTTAAAATAAATTTAGTAATTCTTTAATAGAAGATTTTATGTAAAATTTTAAAAATATTTATATTTATTTTTTATAATTTTAAAGTAGTACAATTAATATATAAAAAATTATTTTAAATAATGATCATTAAAAATATTATATTATAACAATCAATATTATTATATAGTTTATGATCTGCGTGGTTTAATAAAAATAAAAATATAATAATTAATCAAACAATTCAATGGACTTAAGCATAACTAAATATTAATAATTACCGCTTAAGTATCCAAAATTAAAAAAAAATAATTTATCTAATAAATAAATTATAATTATCAAGATTTTTAAAATTGAACCAGTCATTAAATTAGTTAAGGTACTGATATAAAGATTTAACAATTTAATTATAGTTAAAATGATATTAATTTTAAAATTTTTATAATATATAATATATTAAATATATATATATAATAATAAAATATATTAATATCATAATTTTGTATGATAAAAAATTAAAAATTATATATTATTTTAAAATTTAATTTATATAATTAAATAAAATAATTTTTTAAAAATAAAAATAAAAATATTATTAATTTATATATAACCCTCTTTTTTAATGATTCTGTCAGTTTATGTTAACTTTTTTATTTTTTTATCGATTTCACCTGTGTGCTACTAATTTTTTGCTAAATCAATTTGTGAATTAAATGATCCAAAAACAATCATGTCTTGGTTCAACTAATCTGAACGACAAACAGTGACAACTGCACACAAATAGGATGAACATTAGAGCTTCAGTTGAAAAATGTTCAACCGTCTGAAACCAACATTATTCAAAATATAATCCCACTTTTTTTATATATATCATTAGTTAATCGAGTGCGGCTTTAGTAGATATTTGATTTTTATTATTGTTAATGTGAGTTTAAGGAAAAGAGTTTGACAGCATTATAATAGAACTTGTGGTGTTCAGTGTTCACAACAATGATGATGGAAGAAGACAACCATCTCCTTAATATGGGTGTCTTCCTCCATTGAAATTTTCATCCAAATTAAACTACAGAAAACTACAATAATCCAATGAAATTTACTCTAATTTTTTTGACCCAATTTTTGACCTTCTCATTTTGCTAAAAATTATCTTCGGATAATACAGATTTTGGACAAATCAGTGATATCTGCTCACCCCTTCACACAAGATCTTATAAGAGGTGCAAAGTCTATATGCATGCATACTTACGTTGATCACACCTATTTTAAATAATGTTACTTACATAATATATATATATATATATATATATATATATATATATATTGCAAAAATAAATATAAGTTTCTGCAAATTATAATACAAATAACCAATAGCGGCAAAAGTACGTAATAAAAATTAAATTAATTTAAAATATTAGTAAATGATAATATTTTTTAGGGCTAAATTTAATCACGTTAGTTTTATACATTTGTAGTGAAAACAAAAGAAAAAAAAAAATTCTTTTACATAAATCATACTTATAACAACAGAAATATATAACTACAACGAGTAAGTAGGGTAAAAATTATCAGTGTTGACTCAAAGGTATTTGAAACCTTAACAAAAAATTACATTAGGAGAATTGATAAAATAATTAAATTATTTTATCTTCTTCAAGTCATAGTCGAAGGTTAATAAGGTTTTATTAATTTTAATATTAAAAATTTTCTTCCTATTGAAAGTACATACAACAACAGAAGTAGTCAATAATGTTTTATAAATTTTGTATAATAAATAATACTATATAAAAATTTAAAAATAATAATTTTTATCAGATAATTTTATTATATTTTTAATATACTAACAAATAATCATTTCTTCATAAAAATTATATTTTTGCAAAACTTAAAATCAGTGTAAAAAATACAATATTAATTTAGCATGAACATATTTCTAAAATTCAAATATAAAAGGAATGGAAAAGTTTGGTAATGGAAAGAGATGATGGTAATGGATGAAAGAGTGGTAGGGTAATCCCCATGGGACCTGTGTTGGCATGGGGAATAGGTAGCTCGAGAGAATAAAAGAAATAAGTAAATAATAATAAAAATGTAACAACAAGAGTGAGTCCCAAAGCAAGTGGAATAAAGCAAATAGACAACCCAACATGCGAGTTTGTATTATATAATAATGTCATTTCTCTGCCGTTGAACAGATATCTGTTCCTTTTGTCTCTTCCCCTACCCATTCATAATAAAGTCATTATAATCATATATCTATATAATATTTTTTATTTTTTATCTTATTACATCTATTTTATATCCCATCCAATACATTTGAAATAGGAAAAAGATGACGTTTAATATAAATTTTTTGTAACCATTAAACTTTTAAGAAATTATATTAGCATATTCTTATATTTATCAAAAAATATTTATTTTATATAAATTTTAATAAATCTTTAACGTAATTTGTCGTTAAATGTTCAAATGTTTGATATCGTACAAATGTACGAATGTGGTGCTCTTTAAAATAAGATGTGAAATAAACATTTTTGTCTTAGAAAATAATTCTAAAACTCTCACTCACTCTCGCTCACACTCTCTTTTATAAACTTCCAAACCGCACACACATTTCTGATACCTCTTCTTTTCCTTCTTCTTGTGTTCCAATAATAAAACATTCTCACACCATATCTTCATCACCTGCATTCAATTTCAACCTCTTTCTCTTAATTACTATTCGTGTGAGTGTGAGACTCTTACTCCAAATGGGTTCTAGAGCACGTTGGCGCCAGAGTTGGGCTCCACAGCCTTTGACACCCTTAATGGAAGGACCTGACCCAGAAATGCAAGAAGAAGGAACAAAGAAAGAGAGTTCTTGGGAAGTCATAAGAGAATGGTTCAGGACTCAGAAGATCTCCCCTGGTGGAAGTAGCAGCTTTTCACACTCTTTCTATGGAACCATTCATGCCAAGACTCAAGATTTGAGACTATTGCTTGGTGTCTTGGGTTGCCCCTTGGCTCCTATTCCCTCAGCCCATGATCCCACCCTTAACATTCACATCAAAGACACCCCATTTGTAAGCTCTCCCCACAATTCATTCTAAATGTTACATTTTTTTTTTGTTCTTTCTTTTCTATACCACTTTAAGTTTTCAATTACAATGCAAAATCACCAGCACATATGATTAATTCAAGTAATACATGTTTAATTTTCTACAATCTTAAATTAGTGTATCAAAAAAATTATATTAAAATTTTAATTTAAAGGTCTTTGCCATGCAAGTGTTGTCATATCAATTACATTTGATGGTAGTTTTTTAATTTTTAATTTTTTGTAAACACTAAGGTTTTTAAAATTTTTCAATTTAAACCCTTAATAGCATTCTATTCTAGTGTATGTATGATATGATTAGGTAACATTTTTCATTACTGTGGTTTCAAGCAGGAAACTTCAACAGCCAAATACATTATTCAGCAGTATCTAGCTGCCACAGGGTGCCTAAAGCAGCAAAAGGACACTAAGAACATGTATGCCACTGGGATGGTGAAGATGATTTGCTGTGAAACAGAGATTTCATCAGGGAAGAATGTGAAGTGTTTGGGAACTAGAAGCAGTGAAAATGGTTGTTTTGTGCTTTGGCAAATGCTACCAGGAATGTGGTCTCTTGAATTGGTTGTTGGTGGTCACAAGGTTGTTGCTGGCAGCAATGGTAAAACGGTGTGGCGGCACACACCATGGCTAGGAACACATGCAGCCAAAGGCCCCCAAAGACCCCTTCGTCGCATCATTCAGGTAATACAAAATCATTTTTTAGCAATTTTGAATAAATTAATGGACACTACTAATTTGCATATGAATGTGTCTAATTCAACATCTCAGATTGCTCATTCAAAATGAAACCTATTTTGCTATAAATGTCAAGACTTGTCTTGGTACAAAGAAAAAAAAATTAAAAAAAAAAAATGTTCCGAAACAAAATTTGAACAGGTTGTGGATTGATTTTGATTTTACTTGAGTTTGGTGGTGGGTATGCTTTATTTGTTGGAATTGAGGGTTGGGGGGGACAAAGGCCTAGGGTTGTAACAAACAAAGATAAAGATTGAGAAACAAATTAAAATCCGAATGGATGAAGGGTATATATCGAGCTGACAATGATGGAGAAACTGTCCCATGCTTTACCCTACAATGTGGACTTGTTTTTCTTTAGGAATTAGGATACTTACATGCCACGTCACTCTCAATCTGACGTCATCTATGATTATTGTATTCCTCATGAGTCATCATCTTGGGATTGCCACTTATTGCAGGTAGCTAAGGGTACCCCTGAATTATCCTTTTGCTTTTACTTTTCCTTTTTCCACTTTAATGAATACTCCTTCCTCTCACACTCCATTATTGCCCCTCCTTTCATCCCTAAATATTCCCTTTTCCATCTGTACTTCTTTCACTCTTCTTCACCAACGTTTGCCTTAGGATAACGTATCACTCCCTTTTCTCATTTATCAACACCCAGTTTTGTGTTTCTTTTTCAGAACAAAAAAAAAAAAGTGAAAAAATTGAATTCAACTTGTCATTTATTGGATTCATTAGACATTGTGTTGTATTTTTCTCAAAGAAAAAGTTCCTCCCTTATGTTATATTTTCATATATGTTATTCTGATCAAAGGTAAATTATCTAGAAGGATTGAATAATACATGCAAATTGACATCACCAAGGGCGATAACTAACATAAAATAATTATGATAGAAAGAGAAAGATATAATTTTTATTAATTATCTTTTTAATATAACTATCAAATTAATTAATAACATAAGATATCCAAATCCTGCAATTCCTACATATTATACAATTTAGAAATAAGTTTTATTTTATTAATTTTAAGAAAAGAATACAAAAATTCCATAAAGTAAGGAAAAAATCAATTTAAATATATATGTAACATCTTAGAATCTCTTTATGATCAAATTTAATTTATTTATTTATTTTGTTGTAGGATCGAATTTAATAATACACAATTAATTAAATCATGGCCTTGTGTTTTGTTGGCCCCACATTACAGGGCTTGGATCCAAAGAGCACGGCGAGTCTATTCACAAACGCACAATGCTTAGGCGAGAATCGAATCGGGACCGTTGATTGCTTTGTCTTAAAAGTTTCCGCTGATCGTGCGGCTGTGATAGAAAGGAGTGAGGGGCCCGCAGAGGTAATAAGGCACATACTGTATGGTTACTTTTGTCAAAAGAGTGGACTCCTTATATACTTAGAAGACTCTCACCTCACAAGGGTCCCAACTCAAGACAATGATACGGTGTACTGGGAGACCACCATAGGGAGCAGTATCGGCGACTATAGAGAGGTTGATGGGGTCTTGATCGCACATCAAGGGCGATCCATCGCGACGGTGTTCCGGTTCGGTGAACTCTCGATGCAGCATAGCAGAACCCGGATGGAGGAAATTTGGACCATTGATGATGTTATGTTTAATGTACCTGGACTCTCTATGGACCATTTCATTCCTCCAGCTGATATCTTTGACAATATAAATAATTCTCCATGATAACCTAACTTTATTAGGGGTTCTTTTTTTTTTATTATTTTTTTTTCTTTTTTTCATTTTCTTTGTTAATGTGAATTGTAATTTTACTTTGGGGGTGGTATAATCAACGGATTGGTGGGAAGGTGTAATTTTTCTTATCTTTGTTCTTTTTTTTTTAATCAATGTAAGGTTTTAGTGACCAGTAGCTAGTTTTCTTTCTAAGTCATTAAGCTCAAATGACAAATTCAAGAGGGGGATGGAATAAACTCTCTGTTAAGATAATGATGATGGCACATATTTATGTACTTCATTTGGAGAAAGTATGGGATATTATTCATCAATGATGCCGTTTTAACAAATTTTCTTTTATGTTTTTTTAATATAATTAGTAAGGTTTATTTTTCACTATACGAATATTTTTAAATCTAATTAAAATTTATAAATAAAAATATATATTAAAATTTTTAAAATTAATAAATAAATTATATAAATAATTGGTTGACACAATATATCATCTATATTAATATAATGTCAAAATTTAAAAATTAAAAATTATAATTTATTAAGATTATAATAATCTTAAAATGTTATTTTGTCTAAAAATATCTTTAATTTGATTAGTTTATAAATATTTTAAATTTAAATTTAAATTAATTAAATTTAAGTAATAGTGTTTAAAATATAAATTAATAAATAAGAAGTGAGTTGTTGGATGATGTTAGCCGCTTGGATCTTATCATGTGGGACAATTTTTTTATTTTATTTTTTATTTTTTTATCTTTGACTAGCCTAGTGCGGTGCAATAGAAGATAATAAAATATAAACATAGTAGAACCCTCAAGAATAAAGTTGAAAGAAATTTTATATGAAAAAAGGCAACATAAAATAAAAAAATTAAAAAAAATTTGTATCTCCAAACTCATAATCTATTTGAGGCAATTGGCATTATAATACTACATTTTAGTCCTTCAAAATGATTATTATGTAAATAAAACTTAACTGTTTATAATCCAACGATTCAAAATATTGGTACAGAACTTTCCAATTGGTGCACAGAAGAAAATCCTCATCCGTATGATAGTGCTTTATTTTTGTCTCAACTTAGTTTTGAGCAACATCACCAATCCATGATGTAGAGATATGACTAACAATAACAACGTTCATAAAATGTTGGATCATATCTTTCTGGTATTTATACTTCTATATGTTAAATTATTATTATTATTTTTAAAGCTTGTATTAATACTTTTATGATCTAGAGATAGACATAAAGAGACAATGGAATATGGCTGACAATATATGATATGTGTTCAGTTTTAGATAAAATAAATTATTCGAATCAATTTTGATTTAATTTGCTTCTGTTAAAATATATTAAAATATTTAAATTAAATATATTTTTTATAGTTTGGTTTGATTTGACTTTTTAATTTTTATTATTTTATTTAAAAAATATAACAACAAAAATGAATTAATAAAAAATTAAAGTAACACAATTTTAAAAATTTAAAAATGATATTAATAAAATATAAAAAATAAGATATTCATATTCCACATATTTTAAGATAAAAATTAGATAAATATATTATATTTTATGTTAAAAATTAATTATAAAAAATATAATAATTAATAATAAAAAATATCAATAAAATATATAAATTTACAGTATTATAAATAGATTTAGTCATATTTTAATAAATTTTATTTCATCGATCGATAAAATAAAATATATAGTATAAAATATATGATAAAAATTAAAAAATTTAAAAAATAGACAATAAATATCAATTAAAGAAATAATAGTTTAACAGTATAAAATTAAAAATATATAAAATTATATGTGATTCAATATAATTTAATTTGATTTTGTAAGAAAAAAAATTATAAATAGAATAACTACATAAAAATAATTTTAAAAAATAGTAATTTTTCAGTTTTCTAAATTTTGGTTTAATTCGATGTGGTGGTATAATTTAGATGAAATTATTTCAGTTTCTTCAACCAGGATTATATCTTTCTAATATTAATACTTTCATATGAAAAATTATTGATTATTTTAAAAGCTTATACAAAGATAAATATAGAAAGATGATGTGATATGGTTACGTCAACCTCTATGGATGTAGGGTTATATTAATATTTTATGCGGAAAATTATTGAATTTTTTTAAAGCTTGTATAATGCTTTAATTTTGTTGCTAATGTTAAATTGTGAAAAAGTTATAACTTTTAACGTTGATTGGTTAGTTGAAGGACTGTTTATTCTATGCGAAAAATATCTTAGCTACAAGGAAGAATTATTATTATTATTATTATTTTTTCTCCTGTGAGAATGGCAATAGAAATTCAAAATGTTTGTGTAGTAATTTTTATTTATTTAATTTTAATAAATTTCATATTTTTAAAATAAACTTTTTAATCAATTTTTATTAAAAGAACTAAATTAACGGCGATATAACTCGTTAACTTTCAAGAACTTAATCATAAATATTATGAATTATAATGACTAAATTATTTTAAATTATATACTTTATTAAAAAATTGATAAAATTATAAGGAATAATTAATTAATTTAACGAATTATATATTAAATGAAAAAAAGATGTCATTTCATTTAAGTAAAAAAATATTTTAAGTTACTTTTTTAAGATTGAAAATTTAAATTTATAATTAGGAGTTAATTTTATTTTTCAACTATTTTATCACACTAATTTTTAAGAAAAAAATATATAAAGAAGTGAATATTTCTAACAAAAAGTCAAATATTAATAGTCATATGCTGAATTTACTTACTCTACAATAATACTTTTTTATTAAATTATTATTATAAATATTTAAATTTATATTAACAATATAACATATTATATTGACATATAATTTATTCATATATAGAAAAATAAATTATATCCTTGATTCACTAGTATATTATGGGTTTATTTATTTTAAAATTGAAAAGTTATTTTTTATATTTTTAATACAAAATATATATTTTTAAAAATATAGAATTTAAATTAATTTATACATATGTTTTAAAATTATTCAATAATTTAAAACTAATTTAATTAGAATTAATTTTATTTAGCTTCCAATTAAACTAATATTACATTATTATTATATATTATACCGTTAGTATAAATTATTAATCTATATTAATAATTTATTTTTATCAAATAGTGATTGTATTAAGAAATATCATCTTTATGATTAATTTTTTAGTTGTTAATATATATATATACATATATATATATATATATATATAATATTTGTTTTAGTGTCGGTGAATAGTAGATTTATAATATTTATGGAGAGAAAGGGACAAAAATTGACCGGGAAAGAATGAAAATTAGGTTTGAATGTCATATCACCCTTTCCTGTTAGTGGTGTTCAAAAGTCATATACTTATTTTAAAGATTAACAAATATTAATAAAATGGAAAACAATAAAAACTTCTCTCATATTCATAGGTGTGTATGGGGTGAATCCTAAGTTCAAGTTAGTTAAATCCTATAAATCTAATTGTGACCAAATTTAATCTCTCTTTCCCTACCCTCCTCAAAGAGGAAAAACTATCTTAATTTATCCCAAAAATTAAATTTCTTATAATTGTTCAGACTTTAGAATCATATATTTTTTTTTTTGCACTGTTTGTTTTGGTGTTAAAAAATCAGTTCTTAATTTCTAATGAAAAATGTACATTTTATATAAATATATAATTGATATTAATATAAATACACGTCCCAAATAACATTTAACAATTAAAAATTAATTATATATAACTTTAAAACAAATCATCTCTAATAATCCATGGTAGAAATTAACGACTTAATTCATTATGAATACAAAACATATGCATAAGAACTCACTCTTTTTTTTTTATTAAAATAAATCCTATTACTTTATATAATAAAGTATTTCCTGCGTGATTTGCTCCCTATAACATTCGTAAAGTTTCCAGATCAAATACAAAATTGAAAAAAAGTATCATTCGATCGATAAGAAGTGATTCACTCACTTTGATAAAGTATTTCTTTATCATGATTTCTTATGAAAAGTTATTCAATTGTATAACATCCCAATAAAAAGAAGAAAAAAAAAGCATTGTTTGTCACATATTTTTCTTCAATTATTTTTTCATTTTTTCAAAAAAAAAACCCATATAACAATTTGGTAATTAAAATGTCTTTCCTTGTAATTGATTAATGCTTTCCGGATCTAAGCTACGGATATGTACTGTACTATCTTATAGACAAATTTATCGTTACAAGTGAATCAATCTTTTTAATTTGGTATTCTAGATCTTTAAAAAAGTTAAAGTAAAAAATGCAAATAAAGTTGTTGAAATGAGGGAAAGTTCTGTAGACACAGCTTGCAATACATAGGGCTAAATCTAACTTAAGCGTTAGATCAAAACTCTATTCAAAAGCTTAGACACATGTTCACAAAAAATAAAAATAAAAGCTTAGACACATTCATAAATCATAAAGTATTTGATTAAAATCTTTTCAGCTTGTAACTTTTGATTGTCGGCAAAAACATGCATTTAGATTTCCCAATAAAACAAAGACTCAAACTTAGGGTAAAGAATGTATCAAAAATTCTGAATGAAATGGCTCAAAGCAGTGTCCTTTAACGGCCCATATAATGAGTTTGAAAAACGTAGTAATACCCATTTGGGCCTAAACTAATGGGTTGTATGATTGGCCCAATTATACATTTTGTGTGTGAATCTTGGGCTTTAGGGTGGTTTTAAATAGAACAAATAAAAATGCCATGTGATATAGGTTGGTTTTTAAATTTCCAGATAATGTTAACTCAGCTAAAATTAATTGACTGAAAGGGTTTATTAACTAAATTGTTAAAGATTATTCGCTTATCTTTGACCATAAAAGTCCAAAAATTCAGTTTAATTTGGTTCAGATTTGGGATATTTTGTTTCAGTATATAAACAAATAGCATGGTGGAAACTTGGAGAATACAGAGGACATTTTTAGTTTGTAAAGTATTTTTTGTTTCTATTTTTTTTTAATTTTACTTACTTTAATGTTATTTTATTTTTTTTGCATTTTTTAATTATAAATATTTATTCTAAATCCATTCACAACTTTAATCCATACTTTAAATAACAAAAAATTTTAAATGTATTTTTATTCCTCCAAATATTATAATTTTTTATTTATTTTCCCGTTTTTAAGTAGGTCATACTTTAGTCATTACATTTTTTTTCAATTGTTTTGACAATTAAGTACCATTTGTTTTACCCTATTAGGTCTCTTTGCTCTTTTTTCCCCAGATAAATAAACATATAACTATATTAAATATAAGGGATACTCGAACTCATTACCTCTTTAAGGAATCATTTAAACCAACATTGAATGCTAGCTAAGCACATAAAAGATGATCTCTCTAAATCTTATATATTTTTCATTTGAATCTCATTTTTAAGAGCCATATAAATATTTAATGAACAGAACAAATAGAAGTTAATAGAGGGAGATGGAAAAACAAGGGACTAAATCATACTTTTTAAATATAGATAATTATATAAAAAAAAATGGATCAAAGACATTTTTAGCCTTACAATAGGAAATTAATCAAAGTTAAGTTAATTTATATGTTTATATTAGTTATGTGATTTGATTGTTATACATTTTCTAACTTTTTAAAGGTTTTGAACATTTATTTTTATATATTATTAATTTGATTTAAAATTTATCTAATAAATACTTTTTTTTAAAAATATTGGTGATTCAAAATAAATATAAATTTCCTTATCTTAAAATCGTGCAAAAATTAAAAGACACGAATAGGAAGAGTTTCTTGATTTCAAGGATAAGATTAAATAAATTTTTGATCGGATTGCAATGAATTTGAAAAGGCTGAGTTAGTGATAAAGAGATTAAACATTATATACATATTGGAGGAAAAATTAAGAGTTATGAAAACCAAATTATTTTTAGATGTTTTGTTAAACATTGATTTTTAAATCATATTTGTTAATCATTTGTTTATAGTGGTTTTAGATGTTTTGTTAAACACTGATTTTTAAATCATATTTGTTAATCATTTGTTTATAGTGGTCTTAGTGTATTGTTTTATATGGTATAAACAAGATTTTGATGTTATAACCTTTTTTGTCTTTAGTGTTGACAACCACTTATTGGTATCTAATGTAGCACTATTTTATACATCTCACTACTAACCCCACCACGTGGTTGTGTTTTACTTGGGATACCATTCACCATCCAATCCAATTTCATTTGACTACTTTTTATGTTAAAAAGCCATGATTATGACAATGGAATTAATGTAATGTTCTTTTTTTTTTCTCCATCTTTTCTATCGGAGGGTTGATAACATAAACAATGCATCCCCATATATTCATCCTCTCATCTATTTATTTTGATCATATATTATTACATACTCATACACCTGAAAGGAAAATATGTATGCCTTGTGCACAATTTAACCAAAGTGATAGTAAATATCATCAAACTTGAGAAATTTGGTACGAGATTGTACTGCTATGTTAACAATGAATATAACTTTATAAGTACAAACGTTACTCAATTTACCAAATTTGATGGATTTGAAATTTTATCAACGAAATTCTCACATCATACATCATGGGGTAGTGATAAAAGCTATTTGTACTGTAACTGTCATACTCCATTCGTTTGTTTCAGGCCAGAAATTTTGGAAGTAAAATTTCATAAGAAAAGAAATACAATAATGAATTATTCAATTCAAATTTATTAACTCAAATTTTTAATTAATTAATTAAATAAAAATAAAATCATTTTAACCAAAATTTTAAATTGTTAATAGTTAATTGAAATTGAAGTTCATTTTTTTAACAATACTTTAGTTAAGGTAATTTTATTTTTAATTAATTATTAATTGACTAAAAATTTAAGTTAACAAATTTAATTGGATGAATCATAATACTATATGATGAATTTGATTCACTCAAAAATTTCTCTTTATTGTAATTAAAAAAATAACAAAAATATTCAATTTTCAATAAAAAATATTTAATAATAGTGTAAGACAGTTTTTATTTTATTTTTTGTTTGCAACTGTTCGGTTTAAATTATATAGTTGATCCAATATTTGTATTTGTTAGAAAATAAATAAATCTCATATTTCTAAAAAATAAGAGAAGTAAAAGCAATATAGAGTACAAAATCCGAATGCCTTAATGATTTTGAACAAAATAATAGCTTTTAAGTCCAAATCCAATAATAATACCACTGATTATCTTATATCTTAATAAAAAAAAATTATTAATTTTTTTTCCATTCCTCTCCCCTCTTCTTCTCATCCTATCTATTTTTAGATATAATATTTATTTATAAACTCTCTTTACAATATTAGATAAGGATCGAGCCAATTTTAAAAATTTAACAGTATTTATCTCTTTTGTCAAAATATGTTTATATTTCTTTTGTGTTAAATATTTGTAATTGAAGAGATGCACGTGCCTTGATAAGGATTTTGAATGAAGCAAACCTCAAGTTACACTAAATATGTACTGAATATCAATATACATTGGGACATATTGAACTCTTTCTTAATGATATATGTAGTGAAGTTTAAGAGGGGTGATGATAGAAGAAAAAAAAATAGAGATATAGATAAAAATAAATAAATAAAAAATTCTCTTACATATCAAAAGTGACTTATATCATGTTACATCAAATGTGACTTATATTATGTTACATCAAATATAAGCTGTTGAATTATTATTATTTTTTAAATGTTTAGCAGTTATATTATGGATGTAAGGAAGTATTGTTCCTATTGATGAGTATTGGTCAAAAAAAATAAAAAAGAGATGCAGGAGCATGTTGGAAGCTTAAATGGTTTCATGGTTATGATAAAGGACACCTCAGCAAGTATGAGATATGAGAGATTGGTGAAGAAGGGGAAGTAAGATAGGAAGACTTTTACAAAGTATTGGAATTTCACATAAAGATGGGGCCCATAACATCACCTTCGTAAGGAATATATTCATATGGGGAATATATTCATTTGTAGCCCATAAAGATGCTTGAAACTCAAGCAAACAGGGCCTTACAACTCTAAACCCAACCCACTTTTTTCCACCGAGTTCTCTACCTTTTTAAACACACAACAAGCGAAAAGTGAACCTCCTTGCTTTGCTTGGTTAAATCATAAAAGCATATAACCACTATCATATTAGTACCCTTCACAAGAGATTTAATTATATACGTTCATTACAAGTTGGGTTGGATTGGCTTTCAAATAAATCATATCAAAAGCAAAAAAGGACAAAAGGTTCGGTGAGTTACTTATTCGAGTTTAGACTGTTAAACCCACAAATTGATCTCTGACTTTTATGGGTTAAGTGTCATTTTAAATCTAACCCAACTTGTATGGCAAGATGTGCCATTTATTGGTTTTTATAAATTTTTTATTAGTAGAATTCACTTGTTGAATAGGTTAGAAATTAATATCTTAAAACATAGTTAATTATTATTTTTTAAAAATAGATTTAATATATTTTAAAGAAAGATTTGAATTTTGTTTTGGGTTGTCTCAGTTTAGCGTGATGTTTTATATTCTTTTAAAAATTATATTCTTAACAATTATATATTAATAATAACATTTTTATCTTAATGAAAACTATTTCACATAGCATATTATAATATTTGTATTGTTATTATTTATTTTAAAATATACACTATAATAGATACTTTAATTTTAATTTTATACTTTTTTTGTTTTTATAATTTAATTAGATATATTATACTAAATCATTAATCGAATTTATCCGATCTTATCATATATATCACCGGATCATAATTGAATCAAATTTAAATATATATAATTATATCAAATTTTTGTATTGGATAAAAATAAAGACAAACTCATTTTGATCTATCGCACAAACATCCTATCAAGCACTAAATTGGAACCTCTCTTACCACGCACGTTGATAATGGATCAAACGTAAAATCACATAATTTAAAAGGTTAAATCTTTATATTTAGAATAATATACATATTAGTGGTATCATCAATTACATAAATAAATGATACAATTTCTTTTTTAGCACGTTAAAAAAATTCAAATTTAACCTTATATATATAGTTAAAAAATAAAAAATTATTTTAATAATTTAAATACATTTAATCTTTAACTATCAATTATAGAATATCTATGATACATATAAAAAATGTATACCAAGTTCCATTCATTTTCATTTATATCTCCATATTTAAATTGATTAATTTTTCAAGGGGACATATTTTGAATTGAATTAATAATTTTATGCACTAGTTTGCAACACCCTAATTTGTAATATTTGGAATTGCGTGAGATGTACGTGGGAAATGTGATATAAGAAAAACAAATTCTTACCTTAATAGCACAACCATGACCAAGTAAATTGTGACTTAAGACTATTTGAAGAGATGATAAGACACATATATATAAAATATATTGTAGTATAGAGATGAATGGACAGTTACCAAATTACAAATAAGTTTGGGAATAATAAAAAGTATGAGGGAGAGGAATACTGAATGCATTGGAGAGTCTTAATCATGCAGATTTCCATTGTCTCATATCAGATTTACTATCCACTTGGAAATCATAGATTGATTGGTATTGCTTCTTAAGTGAGCTCTGGTCAACGTTTAATAATGGTGGGGCCTATTTATGCAAATATGACGGTTTTTAATAAAATGAGAGTTTTCAAATTATAAACTATGAAATGTAACATTTTGTGTATCACAATCAGCTTTACACAATTTGGCCAGGAATCTTCCTTTGATTGTCAAAGAAGAAAGCATTTATTCTCGTTTTCATTTGGATGAATAGAACGTATTTACTTTTTTTATATATAAAAAAATAAAGCACCAAAACATAGTAAAGTGTAAATTAAATGAATATTTAGGAATTAAATTTAGAATTTAAATATTTTTAAATTAACAATCTACAAAAAAAAAAAATCATATACAAATGGTTAATAAAGTTGGGTGTAATTATCTGTGTTGGCCTTGTTTTTATCTAATGAAAGTTAAAGTATTGTTATATATATTGTGAGCACATCCTAATAATGTATTATGATAAAAATATAATATTGATATAAAATTTAGCATTATATTATATATTTGCAAAATCTAACTAACACTTTAATGTTGTTAAACAAATATTGTGATAACGGAAACAAATACAATTCGAAGCCATTAATTTAACACACTTTTTTTTTATAACAACACTTCTTTTTTATATAAAAACCATGAATTTAATTAATTCCTTTAATTTTTCATGACAATTACCAAAATGAGAGATAGAATAAATATTTTTCTTGAATTAAAATTTAATTGAAGTATAACGGTGTAATTTTTAATTTTTTTATACAAATATCCAATGATGAATTGTTATATTATTAAAAACTATTAGTTTTTATAATAAATATTTAAAAAATTATACCTAACATAAATTTTAATTGGTTGATAATATCAAAATTTATATTGCTAGTATATCAAAATTTAAATTATATATTTTTACTTATTTTACATTTAATTTTCATCAATATTTTTATTTTACTATAATCACATATCATTTAAAATATAGTCAAATTTATATCCGCAAGCTCCACTAACTTTAAATTTTACAAGGATCTTTTTTGTGTTTAAACTTAGATTGGGCTCAGCCGTAAATTTTACAAAGTTCTAGCAAAATCATTCTCCTGATTGTCTTTGTAGGTCAAAATACGTGTATGTCTCATCCTTTCATGGTAGAAGAGGATCATAATCAAATTATTGAATAAATTTAAATATTTTTCATTCTTATAAAATTATTTAATTTTAATTTTTGTCTTTATAACTTTTTATTTAATATATAATTTTATTGAAATTTGTGTTTTTAATCACTATTGCTAGATTTGCTTTATTATATGATGACATCCCATATCATATCATGTTACATGTATAATGATTTTTTTATCATGTCATTGTTTATTTAAGTATAAATTTAAATATATTTTTAATTATTTTAAAATAATTAAATTTTAGTTTCTGTTTTTTGATTTTTTTAAAATTTTGGTTAAGTTTTTTATTTTTTAAAATATTTTAATTGTGGTTTTTAACTTTAACTCAAATAAGCTTAAATAAAATTAGATTAATTATTTTAAAAAAAAATTAATATTTTTTAACTCAAATAAGATTAAATAAAATAAAATAAATTATTTTTTTTAAAAAAATTCAATCATTTTATAAAATATATTGATTATAATTTTCTATTTATGAATAATCAATTTTACTTTAACATAACTTGATTTTTAACATCAGAAATTATAATGAAGGTATTTTAAAAAATGAGTAACCTAAACCAAAAATTTAAAAGTGATGGACAAAAATTAAAATTTAATTATTTTATAATGATTAAAATTATATTTAACCCTTAAATATATATTACATGGATTAAAAACATGCATTAATAAAAGTAGGGAGTAAATAAAATTTTTTCATAGGATCTAGATAAAAAAATTGACTAATATTTCAGGAATAAATATATATTTAAATTTGTTGGATATAGTTTGAATTTTTCTTCCATATTTTGGTTTTAATTTTGGCAGGGTTATAAAATAAATTTTTTTCATAGGAACTAGAATAAAAATTTCATGAATAAATATATGTATTTAAATCTGTTGGATTTAGTTTGACTTTTGCTCCCATATTTTGATTTTGGTTTTGGGAGGGATATGTAGGATATGAAATCTTTCTTGTACTCATAAATAGCATTTAAGTTTTTTTGATAGATGATTCATAATGCAGTTTTTTTTATAATTGAAAATCAGAGTATGAGAAAATGTAATAGGCATGTAGCATAAATAAAATTATTCATGCCTTTTAATTTGATACCTTGAGCGATGAAAGAAAAAGGAAACAATATTGATCTATGACATAATAGTAAGATAAATTAGAATTCGTAGGACAGATCAATATTCCAATCTACCATTAACCCATAAAAAATGGGTTGAATCAACCTTCTCATTTTATAAAATGAGTTGAAAACAATAACTAACTCTATTTTAAGTTGATTGATGTGTTAGTAAATTGAATTGTTTAAAAAAATAGTAATTAAACAAAAAGGGTAAAAATATTTGAAAATAAAAAAATTAAAAAAATTAAAAAAATAAGAAAAATATAAGCCTCACACCTAAACATGACAAATTTAAACAACATCAATCAAATCAAAATCATGAAATATTTATTAAAGTTGCATTTTTTTAAAATTTTAGGGTCAATAAAACTTAAAATTTAATCTATTTCATCAAATTAAGCAGATTATATAGATCAATTTGTCAGATTAAACCCGTTTCACGAATCTAAAAAATTAATATATGGAAGAGAAACTTCAATTTCACGAAAGCGGCAAGGGTATGAACCATAAATGCTTTACAAAATTAGAAGGTCCCCCACCCCTCTCATCAAAAGCTCCACATAGTAATATCCTTATGTATTGATGTTTACATCCTCAAATATTACCAACCACAGGTTTCTAAAGTTGGGTTCCATATTACGTTGTTTGTTTGTGCTTTCTCATCGTGGTAACATCACAATTTGGTTGTTAAATTTTGACTTCATTCTCTTTATTTTGAAAAAGATATATAAACTCTTATCATGAGTGAGACCTATAGATATGTCTCCAATTTGAACTCCATTTGTTGTCAAAAATGTTTATTCTGTATAAAGTATCAAAAAAGAAATTGCAAGTTCATGTATTTATAGAAGAACACAAAAAGAAAATGGTTACCTTCTCAATAATTGATTTATGTCACCGAAGCATAGAAATTAATGAGACATAAGTTCATAACTAAATCCTTTTCTAATATCCTAAGGAATATATAAAGCCTAAAAACTTATATTTGGTTGTGATCTTTTATCAAATTAGACATTTTATGATATATACTAGCTAGTTTAATTAAATAATTAATCATATTCTTTTTAAATGTTTTACACCTTGAAAGAGTCATCTCTTGATAGAGTTCACAGCAAAATAAGGTAATTCTCCACTTGAAATTTTGAAATTGGATTGTTTTTTTTTTTTGGAAGTGCGGAAGCTAAAAGCTATATATTCTACATCCAAAAGGCCATGCACGCTCGTGAAAAAGAACATTCATACAAATGTATACTCATGATCACTTCCATGTCTTCTTTAAGAATCTGATTATATACCTTTTTTTTATATATTTTCTTTTTGTTAGAAAAATGGTGTCAATTTGGATAAGGATGACGTAATTAATGCAAGTATAGAAATTGCTCACTACAGAGAATTAGAAATTTACAATTTATTTGATGATTATAGTTTCAAGTTAAATTTTGGGTATAGATATAAATTCATGGATGTACAATTTTCTATTGGGTTTACAACTATTGTTTGTGATTATGGTTCCGAGATTTTAAAAACATATTAAGATTAATTTAGACGCTGTTGGGTGTAGTTGTTGGATTTTGGTTTTAAAATTTTTAAAAATTAAATTAAATTTTAATTTTAAATTATATTTTAATTTTTAATTTTAAAAATTGTTAAAAAATATTTAGTTTAATTTATTTTACTTCTTCTATGTGAATCTACTAAAAAATAATTAATAATAATAAATAAATAAAAATTTAAAAATTATTTCAACTTAATAAAACATAATTTTAAAAATTAATAATTTAAAATTAAATAATAATAATAATTATTGTTATTAATAATAACAATAATAATTCAATTATTATTATTATTATTATTAAGATGATGATAATAGTAATAATAATGATAGTGAATTAATATGATGATAATAGACATTAGATGATGGTAATGGTGATGGTGATGATAATTGTAAAGTCAGTGGTTTTAAATGATGATGATTAGATGATAAAAATGATGATCATAATTGTAAAGTTAATGGTTTTAAGTGATGATGATAAGTATGATATATCAATTATGATATTTGAAATTTAAAAAATAAATTTAGAGATAAAAATTTTAAAATTTTAAAATTAAAAATATCTATCAAGAATTTATTTTATTTTAAAAATTTAGTTAAAATATGTTAATAATTAATTTAAAATTATTTTAGTTAAATAATTTTATTTTTAATATTTAAAAATTAAAAACTAAAAACTCAAAGGATCTTAATTTTATAAATGTTGAACACATACTCTTTTTGAATATTTTTTTTTAGTATATTCTCTTTGCGTTGGTCCATTTTTACAAAATAAAATAATTATCTTATAATTGATAACTTTTTATAAATATTTTAATATTTTAATTACAGGTAAATTACATATTGTATGGAAGAATATGTTAAAAAAAGTACATTACCAGTGTTTCTCACTTAATTTATATACAAATTACTTAGTACATTTAATATATACTTCCTTCATCCCATTATCACTTAGATCCATTTGGAAGATTTACTTTTAACTTATTTATTTTTATCTTATAAAATAAATATTTATACAAGTGTTTACATAATCTTTTAATATGCATTTATGATATTTCCAAAAATTAATTTGAATTTATTTGTAAAATATGCTGGAACTAGAGAAGCTCGTCTGAAAAGCTTTTATAAAGCTTACGCAGATCGTCTTCAAAGCTTAAACGGTTATGATATTAATTTTTATATGATACACCTATCGAATAAATGTTTAAATAACTTAACAGGACCTTAGTACTACTTCACACTCTTAAAAAAATAATTAATTAGGTTTACTAAATACTATAATAAAGTAAATTAAAATTACTAAAATAGCTTTATTAAAAGTATCAGAGTATACTAATCAATCACACACACTTTTTTACTTTTAAAACTTCTAGTGATTGATTGATAAGAACTATTTTTAACAAATAAAGGTATTATTAAAATATAAAAAATAATATATTTTTATATTTTAAAATGACAAAAAAATTGAGAAAAATAAAAAGAAAATGTTCAAGTGACATATAAAATAGGACAGAAGGAGTAATTGAGAAAAATGTTAACTATTACTCTAAATAATAATACATAACTATTGTAATTTATAATCCATTCCAACATAATTTTTAATAAAAAAAATATTTCTATTTATTTAATCAATTTTCTAATGGCACTGTTTCGCTGGATCCTATAATTAATTAGTTAAGGATTTACACTCAAAATATGGAAAGAAAAGTTAATTAATCGAAAGGAAAGTAAAGCGAACAAAAGCAGTCACCGTATTAGCTTGGTATTAGTTAACATTACCATATATAATTAAAATTCTTACATTCCCTTAAAAAATTCCAAGTCCATATTTTTTAACTGCATATATCTTCTCATATTCATGTTCAACGTTTTTTTAAGATCAAATGCTATGCATAAGCTATAACTATTAATTGAATTTTCTAGTTTCTGCATATAAATATTTTCTATGCAGCAAGAAATAGTTCACATAAATTAGTTTTAATTGTATCAGTAGTTCACACAAATATTTTCATGGCAAAATAAAGTCAAACAAATATTTTAATGTATCATTAGTTTACATAAATCAATATTTGGTACCATTAATGTTGTTCATGATTAATACACTTCTATTACACTGTATACCATATGAATTATTGCGTATATAAACTACACCGCAAGTTATTAAGTTTTGTAGATCTTTTTTAAGACTTCATACATTAATTATAAAACATCAAGTTAAATTTTTATAATGAGTCGTTAATCACGTAACCGAGCTCCGTGAATCTTATGTCAATTATGTGCTCACAGCATAAATCCATCCTAAAATAAAAATAAAATAAAATAAAATAAATATGTGAAATATATGATTGAAAACTTTTCCATGGTAATGACATAAAGCCAATATTGCTTTCTGTTATTACCAATGTAGTTGATAGGCCATAGATGGGTTCGTACTAATAATTATGCTAAAAAGGGTGTCGTACCACGAAATGCTTCCATGCATACATAAACGGCCAAATGTGAGATTATGTTCATAATGCATAGAGCAAACATTGTTCAATATAATCAGTGGACCAAAAATCATAGTCCATAATATTGTCCATCATTATCATTGCATGAGTGTCTCCCTCATGATGCCCTCAAAAAGCTATCTATCTATACATATAAAATTTAATAAAGCATATCTCTAATTAAAATAATGTAATAAACTATACATGCTCAATATAATAATCAGAACACTAATCAATATTTAATTGATTTTTAAATCATACATATTTAATTCTTTTAAAATAAAATTTTAAATCTGTACATGAAAAAACAAATATTTTTACTAAATTGTAAATGTTTATAACTCAAATAAAATTATTTTTGATGAAAATAATTACCATTATCATTTATATAAATAGAGAGAGAGAGAGAGAGAGAGAGAGAGAGAGAGAGAGAGAGGAAGTGAGGTGTCTTTGAACAAAGGAAGGTGTGTGCATGTTGGAATGATAGGGTAGCTTTATTTATTTAAATATTGAATTATTTAAGAAATATGATATATTGAATACATTGTTTTAAGTAATGCTAGCTCCTTGCATTGTGCTTTATACCTGAGGAGGTAACCAAAGCCGTGGAACACACACACCTCTCTCTCTTCTTCAAAACGCACCCTATTCTCTTCCCCTATTTTGCATCGCATTTGTTCTTGAATCTCTTTGGTATTCCTTCCTCAGAGCCTCTCATCAGAGAGAGAGAGAGAGAGAGAGAAAGAGAGAGAGAAAGAGAAAGTGAGAGATGGAAAGAATGTTCCCTCCCAAGAAGCCTTCAACTATGAATTCCCATGACAGACCCATGTGTGTTCAAGGTGACTCGGGTCTTGTCCTCACCACTGACCCAAAACCTCGCCTTCGTTGGACTGTTGAACTCCATGAACGCTTTGTTGATGCTGTTACTCAACTTGGAGGACCTGATAGTACTCTTCTCTCTCTTTTCTTCTCACCCTTTTTCTTCTTTTCTTTCTTTGTTTCTTTCATCAATCAATAATACTAATTTTATACAAATAATTGATTAATTTGTAAAAGATAAACATGTATTAAGTTATATATATACATATGATATGATATGATATGATATTTATTTATTTGTTTGAATGATGTTTTTGATTAATGATCATGTCTTAATTTGTCTCTTCTTGCTTTTGAATTTGTAGAGGCCACTCCTAAAACCATCATGAGGGTTATGGGTGTGAAGGGTCTCACCCTTTACCACCTCAAGAGCCATCTTCAGGTTTGATTAATACAAAACCATATTTCATGTTCTTTTAAGAAAAATCTTTTGCTTTTTATTTTAGAAACACTTTTATGACACTGCCAATATCTCAGGTTGGCTTAATGTCTCTCTCTTTTCTTCCTTTTCTTTTCTTCTTCTTTATCTTTATTTATTTATTTTATTTGTTGTCTTCATTCTATAGAAATTTAGGCTTGGCAAGCAGCCCCACAAGGAATTCAATGATCACTCAATTAAGGATGGTATGCGAGGTGACTCTTCTTTCTAGGGTTCCTCAATTTATTTATTTATTTTTTATTTTTTTGGGTTTGAACTTTTATGATCTTTACACTTCATGATACTTCTTTTTTGTATTGACAAAATCTTTTTGCACCGGCATGCAGCTTCAGCTTTAGAACTTCAACGAAATACTGCTTCCTCTTCTGCCATGATTGGCCGCAACATGAATGAGTATGTCGCACTAATTCTTTCATCTAAATATATATTGTTTTGAATCAACATGCATGTAAACGATTTTGAAGAAAATGTAATTTTCAACCTCTTAAATTCTCGCCTAAGTTTTTTT
This sequence comes from Canavalia gladiata, assembly GCA_037954105.1. Taxonomy (NCBI): domain Eukaryota; kingdom Viridiplantae; phylum Streptophyta; class Magnoliopsida; order Fabales; family Fabaceae; genus Canavalia; species Canavalia gladiata. The sequence continues at coordinate 30,878,154 of CM075663.1, forward strand.
TTTTTATTCTTTTTTTGGGGCATGGGGGGAATTCGGGTTTTCTTGTGGAATGTATGTGTGAATCACTGTATGGAACAGTAACTCACACATGGTTGATGCGATTAGGATGCAAATAGAGGTGCAGAGAAGATTGCATGAACAACTTGAGGTAATTAATAAAGTTATTACCCTTGCAGAAAGTCCAGATAAGTGCGTGTTTAATTTAATTTAATTTATTTTGAAAAAATAATCATTTATTTTTATTTTTAAAAAATTAAAATAAGTGATTATTTTTTCTACAAGAAAGAAAAAAAACTCACCAAACATGCACCAATTGTGTATATCTTTAATTAGTGTGTGTATGCAATGGATATGTCTGTACATGGATTTAGGTGTATCTATTTGGCAGGTTCAAAAACACCTTCAACTAAGGATTGAGGCTCAAGGGAAATACATGCAAAGCATATTGGAGAAGGCTTATCAAACACTTGCTGGCGAAAACATGGCATCTGCTGCTACAAACTTAAAGGGTAGTATTGGGCCTCATCAAGGTATCCCTGACATGGGAATGATGAAGGAGTTTGGTTCCCCTCTTGGTTTTTCTTCTTTTCAAGATCTTGACAATATTTATGGAAGTGACCAAATTGACCTTCAACACAACATGGAGAAGCCACCCCTTGATCATGGTTTTATGCCAATTAATGAGAGTTTGTGTTTGGGGAAGAAAAGGCCTAGCCCTTATAGCACTGGGAGTGGGAAGAGTCCTTTGATTTGGAGTGATGATCTTAGGCTTCAAGATTTGGGGGGGTCAGCCTCATCATGCCTTGGTCCTCAAGATGATCCTTTCAAAGGTGACCAAATTCAGATTGCACCACCAACATCATTGGATAGAGGCACTAGTGCTGACATTGATCCTATGTCAGAGATCTATGACTCAAAACCTGTGCTTCATGGTGAGGCTGTAGTTGCTGAAAAAAAATTTGATGCATCTACGAAGCTTGAAAGGCCATCACCAAGAAGAGCACCTCTTCAAGCTGAAAGGATGAGTCCTATGATTAGTACTGGTACCTTGGCACAAGGTAGAAACTCACCATATGGGTGAGTACTGAGAATTATAGTTTTAATTAGATCATCATTTGGTTTATGTTATATGTAATTGATGACTTGATGTGAAACTCTCTAAATAGTACCATATCTAGGGTTTTGAATTTGGTCTTTGAAATTAGCAGTTCATATGAGGGTTATTTCCTCCCTCAAGTACTGTTATGTGGTATAATGCCTTGCATGGCAAATTAAACCAAAGTCTTATTCTAACTAATATAATTAAAGCACACATATAAAACTGTGCTTGAATGTGAGCATTCTCACTTGTAGCTTTAATTTACATCTAGCTAGCATTGTTTCATTTCTTTAATGACTGGTTTGATGTTGAACTTTGAATTGTAAACAATTTGATTAATTAATTGATTTGCATCTGCTTATGATCAATTGTTAGATCTGCATGTGTTGTTTTGATCGATGAAAAAAATTGGAAGCAAGCAATTAACTTTTCTTCTTTTTATCACAATGATGGTTTTTCTCTTTGTATCTTATTCCCTTCCTGGACCCACTTTCAATTTTTTTTTTAGTCTGACATCATATATGAAACATTCTCTGCGTCACTATTAAGCAATACTTTCCTAGAATTTTATTTTCTTTATTTTATTTTTTTAAGAGGTGATATGTGGTACATTAATATTCATAGAGAGAAAGTCCATCAAGGTTTCATCCAGTTCTGGTAGTATCCAAATTAACAGTGGCACATAGATCATAATATCAATCAAGGTTTGGTAGAAAGAGGGATAAGAAAATGAAAATCAAATAAAACAAAAAAAAATTGAAATTGGAATATATATGAGTAATGTTAAATAATTAAGTTAATGATTTTTTTAATCATACAAAGACAACAATTTATTACAAAAAGAGTAAAAGGGTACTCCAATCCTTATATATACACTTAGATTTCACAAAATTAATGATATATTATTGATATCAATAAAACTTCTGTGTACCTTGACTTTCTTGTGATGTAGTTGGACTTATTTGGGATTTTGAGGTGACTTTGCTATATATAAGCCATCAATTAACCTTTATATATAACGGTTAGTCATTAATCATTTTAAGTTAGTTGGTACAAGTTAGTTACTCAATGATTGAAGCAAATCTCTCGGGAAAATTGAAAAACAACCCAAATAGGCTTTATTTTAATTAATTTTCTTTTATGAAAAAAAGACAAATCTGGGTCTCAAGATGGAATTTAGAAAGATAGAGCAGTGTAGAAGGGGAGAAAGGTAAAAGAGAGAATAATGAACTTTAAAATGCTAAGTCATTTTCAAGTGTATAGAGAGGTACACTGCCAGATGATCCTTTCTCTTGAAGTTCCTATAGGGATGAGTTGAAGCCGACAGAGAGTATCTGTCTTTCACTATCTTTCCTCTTCTTTACTGCTCTATATTCCTTCAGAATAAGATGATCAACACAAAGGTACATCTTATTGCAGAAGATTTCACTCAAATTTTTACCTTTTTTCTTTTTTTATTTATCTAATAGAACTTCTACCTTTATCATTTATAGAAGAACCATGGTTTTAAATTGCAGTCATACTCATGACTTTGACAAAAAAAAAATGATGAATAAATGCAATTGGTATAACTACAATTGTGATTTTGATAAAAATAAAACAGCAATTGCAATTGTAATACAATTAGAATTTAATTTAAAGATTTTTAATGTTGTTATTTTTTAATATTATATATCATAGTTTGTTATATAATAGAAATTTTTTATGATATTTAAGATAATTTCTGATTATTTGGCAATGTAAATTTTTTTATACTAATAATTTATTAAAATTAAATTCATACAATTACAGAGAACATCAAGATCATATAATATTTATTATATGGGTCCAAATTATAGTTGCAGACCACAATTTGAAACTTTGCAACTAACCTCGAACATGCATTTTACATATGAATTTTACGAGGTCATGTTCGTGGAGATCAAACGATATGGAAATGATTGAGATTTAAGTTGAAGCAATTCATATGTAACCAAAAGAGGAAAAAAATGAAAATAAAAAAGAAAAAAAGAGGGACAATCCTTTTGTTGCTGCTACTGCTTTAGACAATGTGTAGCAATCTTTTGGTACATTTTGTTGATAGATGTAGGAAGACCCTATAAGTAGCCATGCCTTACAGCGTGTTAAGTACTTGCTTTAAAAGAAGTATAATCCACATATACACAAGCACACACACATGCACAAAACTTCTCTGTGTCTTAGTTTCTCTATGTGTCTCTCTTTATCTGATATATTTGCAATGTGATGACTATGTGAGAATAGATCCATGACCATGAAGCTTCTTTTTCACAATGATAAAAAAAGGGGTGGCGCCACTACCTTTATTGGTTGCAGAGAAATTTTATGCACCTGCAAGTTGGCAAGAAAGCTCCCTTATTCCACTAGTGTAGTGTAGTGTAGTACTCAGAGAGAGAGAGAGAGAGAGAGAGAGAGAGAGAGAGAGAGGAAAAGCTAATAAAGCCTAAAGGGAAGGAAGAATGCAACGCACTTCCATGCGTGCACATATCGAGGAAGCTTCTATCTTTATGTGTACAAAGTTAAGACTCTTAACATTTAAAGCTGAACAATGATGCATCTGTGAAATGTAATTTTTTATTTAAATTTTATTACTTACATTTCAAATTTTCAGAGATTTTGATCTTTTGAAATATACTTGCTGTTTTAGAAAATAGGTCATTTTATACAAATTAACTTTTTATTAAAAATCATGTTAGGTTATATGGGTGTATTAAAATATGATAAAAATGTACTAATAGTAATTTTTCATATTTTTATTTTTTAATTATTGTTTTAAGTATACTGATTAACATTTTTCTTATAAAATAGCCAAAACAATAATTAATTTTTAACAATATTTTTATTTAGTAGTATTTGAGTTAATTAATTTAGAATTATATGACAACTTTTTTAATAAAAAGTATTTTTATTAAAATAAATTATTTTCACAAAGTGATTAATAGGAAACGGATATATAAAAACATGAATTCCTACTCAATCAATTTCATATTAATTTAGGAAACGGATCTTATATATAAGTGAGAATATATTTTGTTTCTAAATTAACGTAAGGTAGTTGTGCAGTCAAGAATGCACAAATTTCCATGCAGATGTAAATCATTAGAAGTTCAATTTGAAGCACTTTGTGTTCTGTTTACTATCCCATTCACAGCTTTGGGTCTCGTAAAAAAATCCATATAGCTCTAACAAAGTAAAGCACAGAAGCTTCTTTTGTCCCCACATGCACCTCTTACCTTCTCCTCACAAACAATTGATATTAGTTTCCAAGAAACATTCACTCTTTTGTGCTCTTTATTTTTTAGCATAAAAGAAACCAAACAAAGAAACAGGCCCAACAATATATCTTGCCTTAGCTAGATCTATGTAACAAATTAGTCTTCAAATGCTTTGTCTCACCGCAAACCTTGCCTAGTTGTTGGCCAATTAGAGGGTTCAATTTATTCAATTGAAAATGATATGTTGGGGTTTTAGTTAAATATTATATGCTTTATTGAAAAGCAAAAGGAACAAGACAAGGAAACAACTTTTGATTAAGAAAGGGGTTATTGTACTAGTTTTGCATTGATTATCTTAATCATTTGCCTTAAGATTTTCTTTTCTTCTCTCTCTTCTTTCGGTCAAGTTGGCTTTTAAGTTGCCTCAATTTTTTCAAGTACTACCCAATGTGACTTGAGTTTTAGAGACCAGAAACATTAATTAGACATGGTGAGTACATTTGTCAAATGGATGGAATTTGAAGAAAGATTGCTCCGAGATTGTTGTTTCTGGTCAATTGTAATGCTGAATTAATAGATTAATTAATTAATTAATTAATTCCAATGCTATTTATCTATGCCTTTGTATGCCTTTACTTTGTACTCAAGCAATGTGGGGCTTTTTTGGTAGGAGCTATAACCTGGAAGCAACATCAATTCCCACATACTTGGAAAGTATAACTAAACTCGTCAAATTTACACAAATGTACTACTTTGAACATTTTTTTTTTATATTAAATATCCATTAAACAATTGGCCATATATTACTTAATGTTTTCTTTTTCTTTTTTCTATGGGTTATCTTATGTTGAGATAGCATGCTTGATCACTTATATGTGTTCTCATCTACGATCTTTTTAGTCTAGAATAACAAAGCATAAGTGTATATTTAGTTTTTATATTTTTTCAGGTATCTTTATAAATCTAAAAATATAGTATTTAAAATGATATGATTTAATATATTTATGTCATGTGTTATACTTGTAGCTAATGCTGTTAGAATGTAAATAATATGGTTAACAATTTTGTTTTATATTTCTTCTTAAGGATGTTCTAAAATTTTAATTTGTAAATTGACCCCTCTGATAATTATTAATTAAATAATTATTTATAATTTATAAATTTTATTAATTTTAATATAATTTTTTTATTACTTCGGTAACAAAATCTTATTCTTCCTTTTCAATTTAAAATTAATCATATAATCTTCATTACATGAGGTTGAAATTTTAAATATTTATTATTTTATTATTTATATTATAGTATCATTAATTTTAAAAATTTTAAAATTAAATTATGTATATCATAAATTTTAATTACAATAATTTTAATATATAATAATGTAAATTTTCTAAATTCTAGTAATTTCAAATTACTTGATATTAAATTAAATGTTAAACAAATCAACTGCATTAATAAAATTATGTTTTACATTAATCCTTTGTTTTGATGAATAATTTTAATATTTAAAAAAATTTAAATTTTTAATTTTAAAGTATTTTTTATAAATTAAAAATTAAAAAATCAAAAGTTTATTATACTGATAACTAAAGTTTTAGTTAAAAAAAATTCATTACATTAATAATAAATTTTTTATTATTACACTATTTTTTAAATATTTTTAATTATTAATTAATTAGCTTTTTTTTCCACTACAATCTGAGCAGCCTATTAAAACTGGGACGAGGAGCTGCAGCGCGGGGTGGATCGGGATCGGAAAAGAGAATGTTTAAAATTCTCAATATTTTGGAAGTATTTTAAATTTATCCATTTTAGTTTATTATTTTTTTAAAAAAATTTAAATTTTAAATTATTCTTAAAAATATCTAAATATAATATTTTAAATTTTAATTTTAATCTTAATTTTTTTCTAAATTACCTTTTTTTAAAATGTTTCATTCAAACATAATCTAAGTTAAAATTTTAAAAAATAAAACTATATTGTAAATTTAAATTAGTTCATATTAATTTAAATTATTAAATTTTGTTTTTAATATAAATTTATCTATAAAAATAAAAAATTATTATAAAATGATGCTAATATTTTAATTAATGTATTTACTTTTTTAGTAGAATAAAATATATGTTAAGATTTTAAATTTTTTTAATATTATATATCAAATTAAATTATAATCTTAAATTTTAATTAGTTGACAATAATTTTTTACATAAAAATATTACATATTTTATAAATTTCAGTAATTTTAAATTACTTGATATTAAGTTAAATATTAAACAAATTCAAGTTTATTAATAAAAAATATTTAACATTACCTTAAATATATAAAATTTAAACTATATTAGAAATATAAATTATTTCAAATTAATTTAAATTATTAAATTTTTATATCAATTTTTTATATAAATTTAAATATTAAAATAAAAATAATTTATATAAAATTATATCAATATTTTAAATAAATTCGATTTCATTATTTAACCTATTTTTTTCATTTCTAATATAATAAATATTTTTTCAGATTTTAATTTTTTATATTATATATAAAATTAATTTATATATTATAAGTCTCAATTAGTTGGTAGTATTTTTTTTATATAAAAATATAAGATCTTTTCTGAATTTTAATAATTTTAAATTATTTGATATTAAACAAAATATTAAAAAAAAAACTCATGTACATTGATAAAAATATATTTGATATTAAGTTAAATTTAAAAAACTGTGTTATAAATTTAAATTAATTTATATTAGCTTAAATTATTAAAATTTTCAATTAATTTTTAATATAAAATTTAACTATTAAAATAAAAAATATTATTATAAAATTATATTAATATTTTAAATTAGTTATATTATATAATTAAACTCTTTTTATTTTTGATAAATAAAATAAATTTTTGGATTTTTTAGTTTTTTTATATTACATGTCAAATTATATATATATATATATATATATGTCATAAATTTAAATTAATTGGAAGTATTTTTTATATAAAAACATAAAGTTTTTATTAATTCCAATAATTTTAATTAATATTAAGTAAAATTTTAAATAAATTCATGTAAATTAATAAAAATACATTTGATATTAAGTTAATTTTTAAAAATATTAAACTATATTATAAATATAAATTAGTTCACATAAAATTAAATCATTAAATTTATTATTACTTTTTAATATAAAATTATTTTAACTATTAAAATAATAAAAGTAAATTATTTTAAAATTATATAAATTTTTAAAATTAATTATATTACATAAATTTATTATTTTGAAAAAATAAAATAAATATCAGGATTTTTAAAATTTCGAATATTAGATATCAAATTAAATTATATATATTTATAAATTTCTATTATTTAACAACCACTTTTATATATATAAAAATATTATATTCTGTCTGAATTTAAGAATTTAAAATTACTTTAATTAAGTTAAATATTAAACAAATTCAAATTTATTAATAAAAATATATTTCACTTAAATTAAATTTATAAAAAATTAAATTGTATTGTATATCTAAATTAGTTTACATTAACTTGAATTATTAAATTTTATTATCAATTTTTAACATAAATTTAAAATGAAAACAACAAAATAAATTATTAGGAAATTATATCAATATTTTAAATTAATTTTATTGTATAATTTAATTTTTTATTTTGAACAGAATAAAACAAGTGTTAAGATTTTCAAATTTTTAATATTATATATCAAATTAAATTATATATATATATATTCAGGGTTTAGGGTTTTAATTTTTTTATATAAAAATATTATGTATTTTCTGAATTCAAATACTTTTAAATTATTAGATATTAAATTAAATGTTAAACAAATTCAGGTGCATTAGTAAAAAATATATTTTACACATAGTTAAGTTTATTTAAATTTAAATTATATTATGAATTTAAATTAGTTCAAATAAAATTAAATTATTAATTTTTTTTTGTCAATTTTCAATAAAAATTTAACTACCAAAAGAATAAAAATAAATTATTATAAAATTATATCAATATTTTAAATTAATTATATTGTATAATCTAATTTATTTTTCAGTTTTAACATAATAAAATAAATATAAATTTTAATATTATGTGTAAAATTAATTTTCAATATTATATGTTAGAAAAAATTATAATTAACTTCTTACTAAAATTTTTAATATATTGTTACAATATAAAAAGTTATAAATAATTGTTAGAGGAACTAATATGTAAATTTATAATTTTAAAAAAAAATTCTCCCTAAAATAGTAAAAAATATTAAACTCAGGTATTATGCCCAAAGATCTATAAAGATACCGTAAAGATTTAGGTATATAATGGTAAAGGAATTACCGACGGCTAGTTATCGAAGGAAGCTGTACGTAACTAATTTTTTTAACTTAAAATATATAAACAATTAATTGAATATTATATTAATTATAAAATCAAGTAATTATTAAAATAATTAATTTATTTTTATAAATTTTATTTATTATTTATTTTTATTATAAATAAAATAAAATAAAAATAAATAATGATAAAAATAAAAATCTTATAAATGAAAAAAGTTATATATGATATCAAAAAAGTAAATACGTTGCAATAAAATAACAATAAAAGCCTAAAAATCAAATTCCTCTTAATTATAACAAAATCGATTGTTAAAGCTTATTATTCGCATTCAGCAATTGTTAGTTCATATATATGTGTGGCCTCAAGAAGGAGGTAAAGGCACAAAACTTAACCATTATTAGAGGCACTTTTACTCTTCCTAATATGGGTTAGAGAAATTTCTAACTTTGTTTCAGGTTGGTTCAGATTGAGACAACTTAACCTCAATTTTTCTGCAACTATTATCAAAATAAAATTAAGAATTAAATATATTTTTACTCTTTCTACAATTTTAGAATTTTGATTTTTTAATCCTTCATTTTTAAAATAGAATTTTGATTTTATTTTTTTATCATTAACATATCATTCATTAATACATATCACCAGTTAAATATTAGTTATTTAAAAAATTAAAATAATCTATCTTTAAGAATAATATATAAGTTAAATTTAAAATTTTAAAAATACTAAAAATATATTTAATTTTAAAATTAATCACATAATTTAGATCAAGATAAGTTAAAATTAATTTATTATAGTATAATAGGAATGATGTTCAACAAATTTTCTAAATATATTTCTAGCATGAGTGGTCAATATTTTGTCTAATTGTTGTGATTCTACTTATTCAAATTTTATATTGAATAATTTAAAAAAAAAAGTAAAAATTTCTTATAAATTAGAAATTTTTTATAAATCTTATTATTATATTATAATTTAAAATTTGATAGTTGTATGTTAAAAATTATAAAAAAAAAATTATAATTTTTTCTGTATAAAAATCGTAAATAATAATAAATATTTCTGTGAATGTAATTAGATACTAAAAAAACATATCAAAATTATATATATATATATATATATATATATATATATATATATATATATATATATTATGAGTACTTTCATGAAGAGTTGTATTTCTTTGTCTTTTTTTTTTGAGTACTTTCTGCTGTACGACACAAGTTACCTTACCTATGAAGTAAAATTTAAATGATGTGTGTGTAACATAGCATGACGTAATAATATTGTTATCTTTTGGGAAGAGGATGTAATCTACGGAATTGAGGACTTGAATATTGTCTCCTCAATGCACAATCTGCAGGTTTATCTTCAATTGTTAATTAGCCTCATTTATCTCTACATCTTTTATACACCATTTTCCACCCTCCATCGTCCCATCCCATTAGCACAATGAGGCTTTTGCCAAATATAAGATAATCACAATTATACATATTCTTTTATGATTATATACCTGAAAACAATCTCAAGTTGCATGTCACCATCATGCATCGTTGCTAAATCAACTTTATTCAATTTATCAATAAAAGCTATAATCAATTTCAAAAAATATTTGTAAAATAAATTCATTGTACAAAACATAAAATAATCAAAATTATACATGTATTTTACGATTACATAACTCCTAAACACAATCTCAAACTGTATGTTACCACTATAAATCTTTGCACGAATCTTCAAATAAAAAATTTGGTTTATACACTTTTTGTGGGAAAAGGATTTAATTAGAAAAAAAATTAAAAAATAAATAACAAGAAAAATTCCAAAAAATAAAAAATTCAACCAAATAATATTTACAAGACACAAAAAATAACAAAACACAACAAAGGTAATAACAACAACAATTGAAGTTAACATTAACATATTTTTTATATATACATTTATGTTTAGTATTAATTCATTTATTATTTATGGAAGACCAATGGATTTTATCAACTTAACTTCTTTATAAATCTTGCTTATATTCTTCTTATTATTAATTAGTATTAACATTTTCAATTTTTAATTTTCATTCTCTTTTTGTCATGCATTACAAGAAAGATCGTGAAGTTTGGCCCAACATACACACCTCATTGGACCTTTTTTGTTTAGTTATTGGGTCACAGAGTGCAAACTAAAATAGCCCAAATTCTATACACCATACTTTTTGAAGATGTGATTTCGAAATCGAAATGGTGATAGAAAGGGAGTGAGGGTGTGATTTTATTTAGGTGAGAGGGTTGAGCGATAGTGCCCGTGAATGAGTATGATTGATATCAAGGATTAGAACAAGGATACAGTAGAATCAAATTCGGAGCAAAAATCATGAATTGGGTTCAATCATGAATGTGATAGTAAATTTAAAAGAAATCATGAATTGTGTTAAAAAAATTTGCCAATTAGATTAAGGGGGTAAAGATTACCATAAAAAAAAAATATTAATTACATCGGGAGAATTAAATTGAGGAACAAAAGAGTAAATTAGAAGATATGACAAGGAGTTAAATTAAGGGGAGAAATATGAGTTAGATTAAAACAACAGTCATGAATTAATTGAATTTAGGGGATAGATTAAGGAGTATAAAAAATGGAAGATTTTATCAAAAAAATATATGATCATGAATAATAAATAAATAAATGAGCAAAGATAAAATTATGTTCATGAATTAAAATAAGAATTTCATCATGAAATAAAAATAATAAATTAATATGAGAAACAAGAATACGGTCAAATTAAATTGAGAGGATAAAGTAGTGTTTACAATAAACATTTAATGATGTTAAACAAATACAACATGTGATCGATAAAAGGGAACTTATGCAATCCTGTTATATCATTAATTATATAATACAGTCATACAATAATTATTACATCTTTTATTTTTCTTATTTAAGATATTATAATTTTCGAGTATTTTAATTTTAAAGTTGTTCTAATTCAACATCTAATAAAGTTTCAAAATACTAATAAAACACTTTCCTCCTTTTATATATGATCTATTCCAATTTAATATATATTTTTTCATCGATTATTCTTAAATTATGATAGTGCATATTATAGAATATAAATTTTTTAGAATCCACATATAAAGCTAGCATTGTCTCATCTTTGCTTCCTACGCAATATATTGTTGGTGTGACCTCAAATTCTTTTTTACTAAGATATGATATATCGGTTGAGAAAATGATTATAAGAAAATATTAATAGGAAAGAGCAAATATTTTAAGTCTAGAAAAAGGTTTAAATTGGTAAAAGAATAAGATGTTGTTCCATCTAATTCATGAAAGTAAAAATATTCTTAAAGATTTGAATTTAAATTAAAATTTACTTCATTCCTTATTACAAAAGATTGGAAGTGTCAAACAAAAAAAAAATAAGAAATTAAGGTTAAAAGAAATCTCGATCAGAAAAAATACTTAAAAAAATTATAGAAGAATTATGAATTATTTTCATCTTAGTGATAATTAAAAGGTAGATTTTAATAATTTTTTAATTTTATTTTTAAGGAAGATGTCTAGATATATAAATTAAAGTTTACCAACGTATATTTAATTGTTAAAATTTTAACATTATAAATAAATACTTATAAATATACAATACATGCCACTCCAAAAATACACAAAACTAATAATAAAAACTTACTTATTCATCTATATCTTTCCACTATTAGTTAAAAGAGTATCTTAAGCAAACATTCTTGTTTCTATTATACTTATTTAATTCCTCTTGCTTAATTCATTTTTATTTTTATCTATTCTTATTTGTCTTTTTATGTTATTACTAATTTATTATAATAAAATTTGGTGTAAGAGCTCATATTCTCTTTAAATCGGAGTGGATTCAATCTCATATGATACTAAATAAATTAGACATTAAAAGTTACACACTATAAAGCAACTTGCGATCTAAACACATGTTTCAAAAAATTTTAATTAAATACATATGTAAATTCTAACATCTCAATTTGTGAGTATTTGGTATAAATCTGAACTTTAAGAAGTTCAAACTTTGAAACTGTTAGTATCTTTAATTTATATTTAAGTTTATAAAGAAGCACATTAATTTGGAAGAGCTAGAGCCATCCAATCATTTTCGCGTGCGTCTTTCTCCCTTCACCTCAAACGCAGTATACAAAATAAATATCTTCAACCTCTTCTTCACTCACACCCACACTTCATTCTTTTTATATAGAAATTACACTGCAATATATTAGAAATTATAGTAAAAATATATTAATAACAATTTTTATTATTTTTAATCGGCATTGGTTAGAATTAGTTATTTAAAATAATAAATCACTTGCTATTTGATTCAATAAATTAATGCGCGTACAATCATACAAGCCAAGTGCACAAAAAAATAAAATAAAATAAAAAATTATTTTTCTTTTTTGTTCTGTCTTGTACCTAATATTTGAAGAAAAAACCACTTGCACGTTGAAGTTGTGGGAACAACCGAGCAAGCTGGCATGCAAATACAAACAAAGAATAACTTTGTAAGTTATTACTACTAACTAAGAAACAGTTGTTTGTGACAAATAATGGAAACACACGCAACAAACCAAAGTCTCCTTTATTATTATTATTATTATAATTGCTTGGTCTGAATAATGGCACACCAAGTTGTTCAAACTTTTTCTTCACCATTCCAATTTGGTTTGAGCTTAGGTCCTGTGGGTCCATCTTCTCCAAACAACTCAGCTGGTAATTTACTTTCAAGTAATTTCAAAGCAGGGAACACATTCTCCAACTTGTCTAGCTCCTCTGCTATGCTATAGTTAATTTTTGGACCCCAATGTCTGAAGTAGTTAAGCCAAGGTGGTTCAACAATTGATGAGCCCAAATAGTCCCCAGAGACAATTTCATAAGCCACACCCATGTCAATTACCATGTCACTTTTGGCAGTGTCATTCCTTATTCCAATCTCACTAAGGCCTTGTAGAACAACTCCTGCTTTTGGATAAAGGGCATGCCCATTCAAAGAAGAATAAACCACTGGTTTGTTTCCACTTTGGAACTCAATTTGAGAGGCATCAACCCATTGACCTTTACTATGTTGTGAGAAATATACCTTTTTTAGCTCTCCATTGAAGTTGCTTATCCTTAGTGTTACATGTTCCCAATCTCCAATGTGTTCTCCTATTTTCCCAAGTGGGATATCTATGAGCCCAAATTTGGCTATTCCAGGCCCATTAAAAGGGTAGAAAATCCACATGGCAAGGTCAGTGAAGGTTCCACCAAACATTGGTTTGACATGAACATAGGCTTGTGAACTCTTGAAATCTCCTTTCTTGACCCTCTCTTTGTTGGCTTTGTCAAGAGGTAAGTCCAACCAATAGGCACCATCATTGTTTTCACCTTGAGGAAGGTTGGACCCTGTTGGGTCTATTGGCATTGGTTTGGACTCTTCCCCTTTCTTGAAAAGCAATGCCCCATTGGTGAAATACCATTTGGTAGAAGCAGGTTGGAACTTTTCATCAGGATGCAAGTACAAGAATGGAGAGTAGGATTTGAGTAATGCTTCAATTTGAGGTAGATTAGGCATGGAGGAGAAGTTGTTCATGTTGTTGTTCTTCAAACAAGCAATTGGGAGAGAGCTAGGAGTGGAACCATTATGAGCCAAAAATGTTCCTACAAGAACACCAAAAGCTTGTTGAGTGCCTATTTTGCTTGGCCTCACTTCATGAACATTGAAACCTTTCTCATCATCATCATCATTCTTACTTAGTCCCCAAATCCATGAGTGTGTGTTACATTGATCAGTGAAATCTGACCTAACACACCTAATTTTATCAAAGGAAGGCTTTTCAGGTGTGGTTGTGACAACATGGCCCAAGGCCTTATAGCCATCAGGTGCTGTTGGTAACCAAACATAACCATCCTTATCTTGCTTGATCTTTTGGGACTTGCTGCTCCATACCAATGTGTAATCAACTGGTTTCTTCAAAGCTCCATTTTCAGATAAAGACTCATCTTTTGCCACCAAAACCCATCCAAAAAGTGGTTTTTGGTTGGGTTGGCTGTAGTAGCCTAATGTGAAGAACCCTTCTGGTATTCCTACTGGCTCAAAGAAACTAGCTCCCTTATTACCTGGTCCACCTTCTAAGGTTGTCCAAACCTTGTTGAATGTTGAAATTTGACACACTTTTAGCCCTCCTAGATCAATAATTCCACTAGCAAATCCACCACCTACATGTAAAGTTTTGCAATTCAGACACCATTTATAACAAAACATATAATCAGCATAAGTAATTAATAAGTAGCACTATATATGTGTGATATTAACTATATTAAGAAAAAAGATAAGAAAAATTATGCACCTTGAGGCCAAACTGGTAAATTAGCAGGAAGCTTGAATGTTGTGTCGATAGGAAGAGTTTCCTTCTTGTCAGAAGAGGATTGATTCCCCATTGATGAGTTTTGCTATAACAAAAGAAGATTGAGTAATGTTTGTGGTAATAAATGCAGTTCATTGGTTATTATATATAGCCAATTTAAGAAGCATATTTCTTTCATGACCAACGTGATAATATATTAGTAGTTAAACTAAAAACGTGCAAGTTTTTTTTTTCTTTTTTAGTGATATACTATTATATATACCAATTTCGTAGAGTATGTATGTTCCCACACGAAACTTCTTTGTTACCTAGCAATCTTATCACAAAGGTAACTACTAAGTGAAGAAGTTGTGTGAAAGCGCGTTTCCTTTAAGTACTTAAATGCTTTATTGATAATAGATTGCTACGTTGCATAGTGGTTAAACTTTGCCGAGTGTCAAATTTTGACTAAGTAAAAAAAAAAACAATAAGTGATATGTTAAATTCAATACGTGTAGTACACATTGTGTCAACCACCAAAATAATGATAATATGTATGTAGTACTTCAACTTGTCTTTTGTCGAGTATTACAAAATTATATTCATCACAAAAACAACTATCCACAGAGTGTGTGTGGTTGTCTGTGGAGAAGATATCTTAACATGGTTACATAAATTATTATTTATATTGTGGTACAAATATGATTTAACTATCATTACAACATATTATATTTTTTTATAACATAGATAAGATACAATATTTTTTAAAAATATTATTAAAATTAATAGATAATATTTTTTTTATATTTTTATAATATTTTTTAAATATTACTAATAATAATTTACAATATAAATTAGATGTAATACTCCTTAAACTATTATTAAAATTAATAGATAATATTTTTTATATTTTTGTAACATTTTTTTAAATATTACAATTTATAATATGGTGTAAATACACATATTTAAAAATACTAATAAACGTTTTTCATAGCAATAGGAGACACTTGAGTCTAAAGAAAAAACTTGTTGTATTTAGTTACAGGATGAGGATATAGAATTTTATGGTGGAAAACTTAAAAAAAATAGAAAATAACTTCATGATTTTAACATAGTTACAATCGTAATTTGAGCATAATCTTTAGAGCGGGGTTTAGGGAATTGTGGTATATTTTTTATTTTCTTCAATTGAAAAGAAAAATAGAAAGAATATGCAATAACTTCTTTAAGGACATATGAGTATTGGTTCAGGTGATATATATTGATTTGTTCTTAAGGTGTGTGTGTGTGTCTATATATATATATATATATATATAATATTTTTAAATTGAAAAATTTAATTATACTATTCTGTAAATATTTTTAACTTGAATAGAATTATTTTTTAAAAAAATACTTTTAATTTAAATAAAAGACACATTATTAAAAAAATTTAAAGATTCATTTTTCAATACATACTTTATTATTAACTAAATTTTATAAGAATTCAATCAAATAATTTGGACCAACTTTTTTATTTATTATAATTTATATAAAATTATGAGCAAATTTTTCATCCTTTCTTCTATTTTGCATGTCTTACACAAAATTTTTATTTTAAAAATATACAAAAAATCTTTATTTTATTTTTATTAAATTAACAAACCTATTCTTATTATATATTGGTTCAGTGCACAAGACTCCTTCTATATCTTAAGAATTATATATATCTTTTTTATATTATAACTATAATACAATTAAATTTCCCAACTATAATAAATATTTTTTAAGTTATTAAAGACTTAAATATTAAAATTTAAAAATGACTTCCTGGCAGAAATTTTTTTATAAAATAAAATATAATGTGATATGTTCAAATTGACAAAGATTATCATAAGTTCATTATAATAAAAAAATTAAAAAATTTTAATCACATGAACTGTTATGGGCTTTTTTTGCAAAAATGATTTCATTTTATTTTTAAATTCTTTGAAAAAAATTATATTGATAAACTAGTTTTATTCTATTTCTAATAATTTAAGTGGTTAAATTTTTCTTCAAAAATTTTAAACTAAATTTAATTATTTTAAGAAATAAAATTATAAAAAAATCTTATTTTAATATTATCTTAAAATTTGTATCCTTTCAATATTTAATAATTTTACAAAATAAATTTAATTAAAAATAAAAACTGGTTTATGTGCAATATAATGAATTTTCTGTGATGTATCAAAATATCACATAAGAATATTTTTATTAATATGATAAAAATAAAGGTTCAAAATTTAAAAATTATATAAATTTATATATAATATATGAAAATTTATATAAATTTTAAAAATAAAAAATTGTATAAAACGTACAAAAGAAAAGAAAGATTGGACTCATTTACTCTAAAATTATAAAGTGCGTCAAAGGTAACGCGTTGTTCAAAAAAAAAAAAAAAAGGTAACGTGTTGCTAGCAATTTTTGATTCAAGAATCATATTCATCATAAGAAAGTTATGCATGATTTGTTAAAAAGTCGTAGAAACCAAAAACTAGTCAAATAATCTTTTTAAGACACGCTCAATTTATAATCATGATTTTAATTATTTTAAAACGACGTACGTCAGTATGATTTTTTTTTATTGAGTCATTTTATTTGGAATTGTATTTTATAGCTTTGTCAAAATAATTTTAAAATGAACATATGTTAAGTACCTTCTGTGTACCCGAACTACTATATTTATTTTATGATTCTCTTATTTTTCACATATCACAGGTCCTACATTTGACAATAAATATTTAACATATTTAACTCATGTTTAGAAAACTCGTCATAAGAAAATATAATGTTTAGAAAAGGATAATAAGAATTTTGGATAATTTAGGTGAAATTTTATATTAAAAAATGTTTTATTGTATAAAAAAGGAAATTAAAGGATAATAAGTGGGTTCCACTTTCTTCTTATTTAGACAGGCGCTTGTGAATTTGGTTGGATTAATTTTTTGGAAATAAAAAAAGTAAACGGATTTATTTTAAATGATTTTTTTAAAAATATTCTTCGATAGATTTAAATTAAAATATAAATCTAGATTCAACAAAATTTAATGTAAATAAGTTTATAGAAAATCAAATTTTTAGTTTTATCAGCAATGTAATGCTCATAAAAATTTTCGATTCATTAATTCTCTTCTCCTTAGACAATACCCTTTGTTTTTATTTTTAGCTTAATTTTTTTTTAATTGTGTGATGCGATTTGTTTAAAAATATATGGTGTTTTCTTTATCCTCTATGGTATCATTTGGTTGTTGCTCTAATATGAATGGAGCTACTAATATCCTCCATTTTAAGTTAATCAAGATCTTTTAGATCTTCAATATTCTGGGTCAATATATACACCAAATTTTTTTTTTCTTTCAGTAAAAAATTTAAAAGAAATAACAATAATTTAAATATATATTATATTTTTTTTAATAAATCTATATTTAATAATAATTTGGACAATATAACTTCCATAATTAAATATAAAATGTTTATTTAATAAAATCTTTTGTTAATTTATACATCCGTTAAAAAGTGATCATTACTAAAGACTTTTTTTTAAGTGATATTTAAACTTGTAATTTAGATTAACCCATAAATAATGCGATACAAAACGATGTCGTATGAATTGAGCCTGACGTACTCAGTAACAACCTTCAGAGTACTGAAATAAGTGATGTGAATTATGTAGCGAAAAAATAGGATGTTAAATAACACAATTAATTCCATCTAAACTACACAATTAAAGTTTTATATTCAATAACTGAATTAATTTAATTTAAATTCAAAAATTAAAGTAAAACGAACCAAAAATTTTAAAAAGTCAAAACTTTTAAAACTTATATTATTAAATTGTTATATATTTAATTGTTATTATTTTTATTTATAATATCTAAAATTTATATATTTTTTATTGTTATTTTTTATATTATTAAATTTTTTATATAATTTTTTTTATATTTATCTAATTTTATATTAAAATATATTTGAATATAAATGCTTTTAATCTTTTCATGTTTAATTAATGTTAATTTTAAAATTTTTAAACTTTTTTATTTTATATTTTTTTATTAATTTATTTTTATTGTTATATTTTTTAAAATAAAATTAAAAAAAATTAAAAAATTAAACTAAATCATACCGGAAAAATTGGTTTGATTTTTCTAATAATTTCAACCAAATTAAATTATAAATATTTTTTATAATTGATTCGAATATTTTATTTTATCTAAAATCAAATCAAACGATAATGTAATATCCTAAAATCTATATATAATAATTTATTTAAAGAATAAATTTAATTAAATAATATGAATATCAATAAATAAATATTTCGTTCATTATTCTTTTTAAATAGTTATATAATTTTTTTGTTATTAATAAAAATAGATGAATATATAAGAATGAATTTAAAAAATAAATTATTGCAAAGAAACTTAATTTTAATGATAGTTTTATAAGGTACCTTATTTTTTGTCAAATTTATATTTATTCTAAATTATTTGTGGAAAGATATTTGATAAAGGTTTACAACAATCAACAATTTAATGGTATTAGCCTCTAAAAAAATTAACTGTTAAAACAATATTTTGTAAAGA
The DNA here is from genome assembly GCA_037954105.1 of Canavalia gladiata. NCBI lineage: Eukaryota > Viridiplantae > Streptophyta > Magnoliopsida > Fabales > Fabaceae > Canavalia > Canavalia gladiata. Next base: position 30,897,788 of record CM075663.1, read on the forward strand.
TGAAAACTGTTACTAAATTATACTAAATATGCCAAACAATTATTAGTTAAAGATGATTAAAATTGAAAAATTTTAAGATAAAACTTCACGACAATAAAAATTTCCTTGAAAGTATAACTTATGAATTCTAATTCCTTCTCTTAATGTCATCCGTTAATTTAATCCTATGACACATCTAATTCAAAAAGTATTCATTCTCAAATTTTTAAAATAAAAACCATAAAAATAAAATTACAACATACACTTAGATAACAAAAGTGTGCATAAAATTATTTGATAACAATTTGAAGTATAAATTAATAAAATGTTTTAGTCAATGAATCACTATTTAGATAAATTTAATTTCATAAAGATACATAATATATAAGCTTGTATGAAATAGATGCTAATTAATTAAATAAATAACTTTTAAAAAATATCACCTTGATACACCATGAGTTGATTGATCTTCATTTTTCTTATACGTACATGTAGATAAATGAAGAAAAATTCTTAATTAATAATTTACTATGATAACATTAAAATAATCCATTTTCAATACAATAGGTCAACCAATACAGAAATATAGGTGAATCAGGAGAGTTTTGGTGGAAAGCAAAAATCACAATCTAGAAAGGTAAACTTTTGGGCACAATTATGATTATAATATTTTACTATAATATAATAACGTCTTCATAAGAAAAATTTATTTAAAACATTAAAAAATAATATATATTATTACATTTGTATTTATTGTACTAAAAAAGATACTTCAGTTAAAACTAATATTGATGGTAAAAACAATAGTTTTATTATCTTGAAAGAAGGCATGCATTGATGTTTGAGTCATCTCCATCAATAACAGCAAGCTCATCCAATCTAGCTTCGGTGTTTTTTCTTCAGCTTGTTTAAACAGTACCATGTAAATAATCTAAATTAATCTTTAGACTTAAAGATGCTTAAGAGCTTAAATGAATTAAAATAAACATGTTGTCTCATTAATTAAATAAACCTGCTCACAAGTTTCAATAGTAAATCATGTCAAATCCACCTTGTCAATAGAAATTATTAAAGTTAAATATGTATTTTTTTAAAATTTTAATTTTAATTACTTATTTTTAAAATAGTGATTTTAATTATTAATTTTTAAAATAAATTATTTTAATATTTTATCATTAACGTATTAAATATTTCTTGTGTTATATATAATTTATTTAAAAAAAAATAATCTGTTAAAAAATAAAAGATAAAAATTAAACATTTTAAAAAGAAAAAATTTTAAAATTTTAAAAATTAAAAAATTAAAAATAAAATTTTAAAATTTTAGAAGATAAACATATTTACTCCAAAATTATTATTATTAGATATCAAAATTATTATTATTAGGTATTAAAATCTTGTGATAATAGAAATAATTGTGAAACATACACTATCCATGTATGTATGGGTGGGCATTAACCCGACGCCGACCGAAATCCGTCAGAATTTGCCGAAAAACGGCCTAAATGAGCGGGTGAGAAGATCAGGGAATTGCAACAGGTAAAGATGGACGGTTAATGACGGGTTAATGCGGTTGAAGATAAGTTTTGCAACCATTATCCGTCGGAAACCGAACCCGACTGAAAGCAGTGAAGTTCGTCGAATTTCTTGAGGTTTTTACCGGAATCAATGACTTTCATAGCCATATATATTTGAAGCTTCATCTCGGCAGATTCCATGACTGTCATCGTCGAAATTTGAAAAATTTTACCTTCGTTCTCCATTGCTCTCAACTATCGTTACTCACCCAACCAAACCGATCCTCGATTTTATCTGTATCTGAGTAACCTGACTACATCAATAGACGGAATCAGATGGAATATCTTGAAGTTCAGTTTTCAGCGAGTAAAATTTTTCTGACCCAAAAAATCTGTTCAACAAACACTCCAGATCCAGATGTATGGAGGTATCAAATCTAAAATGCATCATGCTTAAACAACATTAAAAGTCTCATAATACAGAAAGAATAAAATAACATATATCCATAATTCAGAACAAATAAAACTTCATCCAAAAAACTTGTAACAGAAAAAAAAATTGATGTCTATAAGAATAAATATACCAAAGGTGAGTTTAATTAATGTATTTGAAATTCATGATGCCAAACGGGCCACCCTTAAAACTATGCAATGTGCTTCCTTTGCCACCATCACGCTGGTAATTTAAGATGCAAAACAAGAGTACATACAAACCATATTAGTATGTTCTTGGATTGATTATGCTCATGCTAGTATTATTATTATTTTTATATGGAACACAAGTAAAAATCTAAGAAGCTTGGATCAGCTAAGTGAGGATGAGCTTTGTTGACTTAGCTGAAAAAACTAAAAAAAGTTTATTAATCTTATGATTTTGACAAGAATGTTTCAATGTTATGTGCAGTATAATGTGCCTCATGTGGGATATGACATCCATGTGTGTGTCTCTAACTTAGAAATATTTCCATAATAATAATAATAATAATAATAATAATAATAATAATAATAATAATAATAATAATAATAATAATAATAATAATAATAATAATAATAATAATAATAATAATAATAATAATAATAATAATAATAATAATAATAATAATAATAATAATAATAATAATAATAATAATAATAATAATAATAATAATAATAATAATAATAATAATAATAATAATAATAATAATAATAATAATAATAATAATAATAATAATAATAATAATAATAATAATAATAATAATAATAATAATAATAATAATAATAATAATAATAATAATAATAATAATAATAATAATAATAATAATAATAATAATAATAATAATAATAATAATAATAATAATAATAATAATAATAATAATAATAATAATAATAATAATAATAATAATAATAATAATAATAATAATAATAATAATAATAATAATAATAATAATAATAATAATAATAATAATAATAATAATAATAATAATAATAATAATAATACACATGTTTTTCAACATCTGAAATGGTATTATTGAACTTAGAATTGTGTTGTTTGTTCTTATAGGTTTGCTATTGTTACGGGGCAAATAAAGGGCACTACGCTAAAATAATTTTTTTATAACGTTTTTACACAACCTTTTACAGCGTTTGGAAATATTGTCATATCCTCTATTATAAATTATAATGAGTCAAGTATAATGTTTGTTAACTGTTGCAAAAGCAAGTCTAATTTTACAGATGAAAAGATTGTATAAAAGTTATTTTTGACAGTGTTTAAAAATTTTAAATGCTGTAAAAAAAATATGATAATTTTAACTGTTATATTTTAAAAAAATATATATAAAAAAACTATAAGAATGCTACAAATTTTCCTGGTCCAAAATATACAACAAAAATATATATTTACATAAGACTATATATATATATATATATATATATATATATATCATTATATTAAATTCTTGATAAATTAATATTCTAGCATCTTGTTGCTTGCCAAAGTTATGACCCCCATGTGAATAGTGATCTTTTTTTAAAAATAACACCAAAACACTGATATTATTTTATTTAATGTTATAGATATACGAACTATCTATGAACAATATTACGTGTAATTAAGTTAAATAAATATTATATATTTTTAATAATATATCGTTTATTCTAAAATTATAAGTGTTCTTAGGATTTTATTTTAACATATATTAATTTCTGGTAAAAAAAAAAGACAACGATTTTAAATTTCTCTTATTTTTAATGCAGCCGAATAAACAAAATTTAAGTTGACGAGCATAACTAACATAGGAATTCTTTCTTTCTTTTTAACGTATATACGAATAAAATTTTGCAGAAAGGAAAGTAAAATTCAACACATTGCCTGTATGCAATTTTAGTTTTTTTATTTTAACATCAGATAAATTTGATTCATCTAACATTTTTTAATTAAAATTTTTCAAATTCTTAATTTGAATTTCACATACTTATAAGTTTACGATGGATTTAAAAAACAAATAATTTAAAATTTTAGAAGTCATAATTTATAAGATATGATATGATATTAGATTTCAAAAGATAAAATTTTGATAGTTTTAATTTTTAGTAAAATTTTATGTTTTAATTAGTGATTTTTGAGTAGAGAAATGTTTAAAATAATTTAATTCATTAAAATTATGAAAATTTTAAATAAATAATAATAATTTAAAATTTTTAAGTAAAAGAAAATTGACAAAGTATCAAAATTGCTTAATCAGTACATAATACAAAATAAAAGTACTCAAAGTACAATAGAACCATAAAAATGGTAATTAAAAAAATATTTAGCAAAATCGAATTAATAAGCAAAGAAATTACTAATCAGAGTTGAGAGCGGTAGTAAGCCAACTAAACTTTTAGGTGGAGAACTAAAATATTTTCTCATTTGAACAATTACTATTATATCAAAATTTATGTAAAAAAGTTATCATAAAATTTATTAAAATAATTTTAAAAAATTATTAAAATAAATTTCTACAGAATGATTAAAATGAGTTAAAGAATTGTAAATCATTTACATCAAATTAGAAATCATGAGGAAATGCAAGAACATGCATAATTGCACGCAGTATACTTATATTGTAACTCCTATATATTTAATCTACACACATATATATATATATATATTATAAATTTAAATTTAAAATTTCATGTAAATTATTTTAATTTTTAACTATTTATTATTTAAATAATTCTAGTAACTTAAAAAAATGTTTTTGAATAACTGATTTAAAAATCATTTACATATTAAATATACCTATTTTATCATTTTTGTTTGAAAATATTTAATATTTTTTATCCTCAACACTTAATTCAGCAAATTGTATAAATTTTAGATACGTGCAAAAGAAGTTGAAAGACAATACAATTACTTGCAAGTTTATAGTATTGACTATTTTATTTTAAAGAAAAATTATATTGTTATTTAAAATTTATTGAAAAAGTATTTGTTTTTTATTTTATATAATTTTTTAATTTATATAAAAATATAATATCGTATATATTTTTAATTATCTAATTTTATATAATATAATATTATATATATATATAAATGTTAAAATAATATAAAAAATAAATAAGATGAAATACTTTTTAATAAATCTAAAACGTGCCAATTGGCAATTAATTTATTCTTATTTTAACAAAGCTGAAAGCAACTCTGCATGTATTATTTTTATTTTCCAAGAATTGCATTTATTAACGCACAAAATTAATGTTGCTGTGGTCCATGGGAAAGAGATTGATTGAGACTTGATAGTGTGGATGGTTTTGGGTGATGGAGACTCTACTATTATAAAGCTGCTAAGATTGGCTATTTCACTTGATACACGCTTTAACAGGTAGGATAAAAAATTTAAATTTAATTGTAGGATAAAAAAATTAAGTTTAAATTTAAACTTTTAAAATTATATTTGAATACACGTAATTATATTTTTCAATTATATCTTATTTAAAATTTATATTTTACCTTTAATATATTAAAAAATTAAAACATATAATATATAACAAAATTGTGAAGTATTTTAGTGATAAAATATAATATGTTCCATACAAAATTTTATTACATAATTTTTTAAAAACTTTTTTAAGTTGTTTATTTTTTTATTTATGGTTTATGAATTTTTTATTATAATTATATTTTTAAAGAGGATTTTTATCTCTTTAATTTGTTTTCTTTATCTTTCACAAGTATAATTCTTGAAAAAGTGAACAATTTTAAAAAATTGATTGATTTTTTATAAAATTTAAAATTTATTCAAATTAAATTAATTAGGATTTAGTAAAAAAATTAAAAAATTTAAATTATAAAAAAAGTTTAATAAATTGATGAACTAAAATAACATAAACTATATAATTTATTTTTGATTAAACGTTATTATTATAAAATTTAACTTTAATTTATAATAAACTAAAGTTTTTTTATAATATTTATAATGAACCTAAGTGTATGGAATAAAAAAGAAATCAACAATAAATAATAGATTCATGTGGTTGTATGAGGCTAAGTTAACTATATGAGGTTATGATACATAAATTTTTTTTCGTTATAACGTTTTGCTATTGCATCAGTCTTTATTGTTCAACATCCCCTTGCAAGATGGAAGATGGAAGATGGAAGATGGTGTATATCTACCATATCCACCTTGGTTAGAAGATTCCCAAAAGTAGAAGACGAGAATCTTTTAGTGATTATATTAGTAATCTAGTTGGAGGATGTTATGGTTATTAATCTCATAAAACTTTCTTGTGATTTCTCTCTTACTACGTGATAATCGAAGTCCAAATGTTTTGTTCATTCATGGAATACTGGAAAAATGGTACTCAAGATGTTAGGAAAGGAGGAGCTTCAACAACCCTAAAGCAAAAAAATAAAAATAATAAATGAATGAGGTATTGAAAAATAGAGATTTGGTATTCCAAGATATTTACAAATGCATCTATGGTAATACTTTACTGTTCAATATGGTAAGAAGTTCCTTATTTGTCAAAATGCTTAAATTTGTTGGTGATTATGGAAGGGACACAAAACCTCCTACTCATCATGAGATGAAAGTATCTTGAAAAAAGAATTTGATAGCGTACAAGCAAGTTTAGAGAAGTATAAGGTGGAATGGGAAAATGAGAATTCACTTTGATATATGATGGTTGGACAGATGGAAAAGGAAGATTGTTCACTAACTTTTTTAGTTAATAGTCCAAGCGGACTGTTTTCTTAAAATCTATTAATACTAGTAACATGATCAAGGAGGATGCTAAGTGAATGTTTTAGTTATTGGATACCGATAGAAGAAATTGCGAAAGAGAACATAGTGCGAGCTATGACAAATGTTGCTTCAAATATTTGCCAGCAAAAAAGATGTTAGAGAAGAAGAGAACTATGTTATTTTGGTCTCCATGTGTTGCTTACTATCTTGACTTGATTTTTGAAGATATTGAACAGTTTTTAGTATTTCATAATACCATTACAAATGCAAAAAATAAAATAAAAATCCTCACATTTATTTATAAACATACATGAGTCTTAAACCTATTTAGAAAGTATTCCAAAGGAAGGGACTTAGCTAGACCAGTAATTACAAGGTTTAGGGTTTAGGGGACTTGATCATGATCACATTACTTGAAGTAAAATTTATTATCTAGCATCACATTACTCGTTTTCTTAAATGCTCTTATCTTTGTGAGATATAATCTTCAATTTTGGATGAGACAAAAGTTTAGAGAAGAGAACTAAGATACTTATGATCCTATTTGTCTATCTAATATTGAATCAAATGGCGAATGAATTATAGAGAAAAATGATCCATACTTATTATTGAAGAACGAGCTTCAAGTAAAAAAAAAAAGAGGTATTTATTTATAAAATAACACTTACTATTATTTATTAATTTTTAATATATTATCCTATTTATAATTTATGATAAATTTTATCTATATGTGCAAGAAACTTAAAATATCAAAAATGATAAGGAAAAATCTACATAAAGGATGAGGATGAAAAGGAGAGCGAAGAGGATTTGTTAGAGGAGGATGATGATGAATTAAGTGATATTGATTTAAGATAAGATGAATGACCATGACACCCATTGGGATTATAAATTTTAGCATCTTATTAATTTTTTTAAGAGCTAAACTTGTGTTTGTTATATTTACAAATTTTAAATTTACATTAATTTTAAACTTACTCATGATATATCATATTTATTATGAGTTATTCACTTATTTTGTTCATGTATATAGTTTTATTTAATGATCATGTATCTTACAATTCATAATACGATACAATTCATGATTAAAAAATAGAGTTTTTGATTCACAATATGAATCTTAATTTAATAACCATTCTTTTCAATGCTTTCATTTGCTCATCACTTTTTTAAAAATCCATTTAGTTCCTATAAGTTCGATCCTATGTGGTAATTCCACTATATGTTATGTATTGTTTCATGCTAAGGATTTGATCTCATCATCCATCGTCTTCTGCCAACACTTGAATTGAAATGTTTCCTTGTAGTTTCTAGGTTCCAAATCAGAGTTAATCATCGTGCTAAATGCTCCATGTTTCACTAAAAGATGATCATATGTCAACTGAGAAGAGACATGTTATCACCTTATCATATTACATTGGTTGTCTCTTAGATATATCAGGGTATTTTTCTCTTGCTAGCTAACACACGTAACTGGAGGTGATGATTCTTCACTCCTTACATTATCATTCACCAAGGGCAAGTGATCTAGAGCAAGCGAGGGTTAGTTGCAACTCCTAATTTGATCTTTGCTCTCTTCTTCTTTCAGAGAGAAAATTCCTTCATGGAAGATCACATACCTTGATGTTATGATGTTTCTTCTTTTGAGGTCAAGAAACATATATCCTTTCACTCCCTCTTTATATCCTATCAAGGTGCATTGTTGTGATCATGGATGAAATTTATCCTGTTGTATCATTGATATTGAGGCATAATATAATGATCCAAATACTTTGAGGTCTTTCAAGTCTAGTGCTTCACCATATAACCTCTCATAAGGACTCTTCCTTCTCAACACCCAAGATGGTGTTTTATTGATTAGATAAACATAGTGCCTCATTGCAGCCAGTAAATCTTTGGCAATTCAGATTGGATCATAAGTCTTTTTCTAACACCTGGTATATGCTGGTACTTTATCTCCTATTGAGCATCATTTTGTTGAAGAGTGTTGACACATTTCACTTGATGCTCAATTCCTTTTAATACATAAAATCTTAGCATTATAAATTCTATGTCATTATCAGATCGCACAACCACAATCCTTTTTCTTAAATTGTGTTTCTACTAGCTTAATAAACATTTCAATATGTTCATAAGTTTCTAATTTTTCGTTCATTAGGAAAACCTATACATATCGCCTGTGATCATTGAGAATTGTTAAGAAATATCAAAATCCATGAATTGAGTTAATATGAAATGACCCCCAAATATCCATATGTACTAATTGAAATTCATTTTCAGTAATAGAATTAATTGTTGACTGATAAAGAAAGATATTTCTACTTGGAATAATAACAAATATCACAAAGTGCATAGTTATCATCTCATAAATAGGAATATTTACTTTTCATGATCAACATTAGATCATTTGAAATGTGTTCTAAATGAAAGTGTCATAAGGATAAAGGTTCAAAGGTCTCTTTAATCAGATTGATGCCACTTCTTTTCTCAAAATATGATTCTTATCAACCTTGAAATGATATAGTCTATCATGAGTTTCACCCAAACCAATCATCGTCCCATCATTCCTTACTTGTATCACACATTTGTCCTCATAAAAAATAAGTGAGAATTATAAGTGTTTGCACAATTTTGATGCAGATATAAAGTTAATTTTAAATTAAGAAATATAGGAACACGTTTGATAGTCAGGTTAGGAGAGAATTGAATTGTCCATCGTATTGTGCTATCATTTTTCTACCATTAGATATCTTTACTTTTAGTGGATTTATTCTTTTGGTGGTTTTGAACCACTTTAAATATGAGAAAAATATGATTTGTGGCTCCTAAATCAATAATCCAAGAGTCTAGATGATAGTTATTCATGGAGTATAAGATTGATGTCTCACCTGCTTTGGTTTCTTTTGTGTGGTTGTGGTGTAAGTCATTACTTAGTTGATGGCACAAGTAGGGTTTGATATTTCTCTATTGTGAAAGGGAATTGATTCTTATTGTATTCTTCTTCATGTTCATTAGCATTATCACTTTCCTTTGATTCTCTTTCTATGACATAACATTAGTTGAGGTAATTTCTTTGGATTTTCCAACATTTGGTGGAAACTTATTCTTTCTATAACATACTTCTATAGCATGCCCAATTTTTTCACGATAAGTGCATACTCTATTATAATTTCTTCAATGCGAAAAGGAATGATTCCTTTCCACTAAATTCACATAAAATTGTGAACCATCACCTTATTAAAGGTAGGAAGAGGATCCATAAGAAAAACCTGAGATCAAACTATCCCAAAATCCTGATTCAATCCGATTAAGAATCAGATTACATGATCTTGACGTTTATACTCTCAAGCATTCCTTGTAGCATCACATCGATAAGGAATAAAATAGAAACACTATAAAATTAGCCGATAGCTTTCAAGCTTTTCCCAAAAAACTCTTAATTCTATCTTGTTTCAGACCATAAATTTTGTGTTGCAGTTTAGAAACATGGATTAGATCACCTTGAGCAAATCACTCTTTAAGATTATTCATACATCATCTGCATGATCCATGCACACAATACTTTGGTTATAACTTCAGAAACTGAGTTCAATATCCATAAGTGTACCAGATTATTACATTGTTCCTAGTGTTCATAGTTAGGATTAAATGCATCTGACATGGTGATGGAGTCGCCAATGAATAGTTGTACTTGTTTTTTGGAAACAAGGACTCTTCTCATTCCTCTTGCTCAATTGTGATAATTATTTCTCATCAATGAGTTTGCCACCATGATTGAAGAAGGATATTCATTTGAATGAATGAAGTAAGAGTTTACTAAGTTTTGGAAAGGATTAACATTCGATCTATTATGAGTCTGCTAAACATTGTTATTTGAGAATCTCAAATGTTAGAACATGATAAGGATACAATCGAACTTTAAAATTCACAACTTTAGTACCATATTGCAAAATAAACATTGATGAACTAAAAAAAAAAAACTATATCAAAAATTCATTTATAATTAAATGCTATTATTATAAAATCTAGCTTTAATTTATAGCATACTAAAATGCTCCTACAATACTTGTGAGTATAAGTTTATAAAAGTGTATAAGATAAAAATAGAACCAACAAAAATAACAGGTATAAAACTATGTTGGCTGCATGAGATTATCCAGCATAAAACTCTTTTTTGTCATAACGTTTTGCTACTGGATAACTTCTTATTGTTCAACACAATTTTTTCCCAGATGAAAAGTATATTTCACATGCCCTCTCATCTCCTCACTCCCACACAAAGCTCCCAACCTTTTAATTCTTCTCTTGATCTCTCATATTTCATCTCATCTCTTCCCTTCTTGGCTGTCCAAATCTCCCTCCATCCCTCTCAATCTCTCCCCTTCTCCATCTCTCCTTTCCTTAGATACCGCATTCCTCTAGCTCAGGTCCACCACTAAACAACTCATATCTACCTCGATCTCAATTCTCTTTGCTTCCTATTGTCTCGTTCTCCTTCAACTATCTCATAGCTATCTACTCTTAAAGTTTCTGGCTTTTCTTCTTATTTTCTGATATTAGTCTTATTTTTTTATACGTTTTTCCTACTTCAATTGGTTAAAATATCAATAGTGAACCCATAAAATAAGTTTAAAAAGAATTACGTATTTAAAACAACTGATGCTGAAATTTTTATCCACCTCATCTTTGCAACCCAACAACTAGCTAATCACATGTTGCTTAGCTTTATAATGTTAATAAGCATCTTCCATTAGAGATGCTCTTGTGCATTTTTCGAAGTGAAATAATAAATCCTTTATAAATATTGAGACCGAAGACCTTTCTTAAAACTTCTGTAACAAAAAAACAAAGACCAAAGACTACTTGCATTCTTTTTAACCTCGAGTCTTTCATAGTACATTTTTTATTATTCTACAAGATCTTAGAAAGAAGGGAATGGGAAAAAAAGGAAAAAGAATAAAACAAAGACGAATAGTTCCTCTGCAACCTGCACTTATTTGTATACAAACAACACATGCAGTTACATGCATATTCTTCAACATAAACGCTAGTTTAACTCCTCCCTCTCTAGCTTGACACAGCCTTGTGTATACCTCATACTTCAATCTTTATTCATGTTTCCCAAGCACACATATTTGATCTGGAAAAGTAATAGGGATAAACTTCAACAATCTCATACATTATAATGTAAGGTTTTTCAGAAAGAAATTAGAAATTGACCGAGCATGCATTCAATGTACTGCTTCACTTGACATGAGCCATAAAACAATAGAACTCCATGAGAGAAGCTATATCCATGTTTCAAATAATACTAACACCAACTACAACATACTAATACCACAAAACATTATTATCAGGAAAATAAAATAAAATTTTAACATATGAAACTTCATTCTTACGTACCTTAAACATATTTAATAGCATTCAGGTAATAATATGTGATATATGCCACTATATCATTCGACTAGAAAACTTAGTTGTCCTAATATTAATTGATGATATGCCCTCTCTCTTCTAGCTTTTTAAACCACAACCAAAATGAGTTTTACAAAGGATAAAAGTAGCATAAGTAAAATCGTTGACTATGGACCAGAGAGCAGTCTTGTTTCTAAAGTAAAGAGGGAAAATTACATAATTAAAGAGTTTAAATTTTTACTGACCTCCAAATATTCATCCATCCCATATTTGGAGCCTTCTCTTCCAAGGCCAGACTGTTTAACACCACCAAATGGAGCCACCTACATCAATGCATACACAGATAAATCCATCAACAAAAATATTCCATTGCCACTTAACCTCATTTAATAAGGAAAGAGATGTACCTCAGTCGAAATTAGCCCTTCATTAACACCCACAAGTCCATATTCAAGAGCCTCAGCAACACGCCATGATCGTTGGATACTGTTTGTAAATATGTATGAACCCAAACCTTCATATGTAGAGGTAGAGTTCGATGGCCAAAAAATTGACAACGTTAAACTGGGACCAGATATGGCAAAACTATTAAAATAAAATAGCATATAGGGGAGAAGAGGAATATTCTTCCAGGTTGCATAAAGAATTAAATTAGAAATTAGAGCTACAAGAACTACCTGCGTTGGTGTCGTTAGCAATTCTGATAGCATCCTGTTCCGTTTTAAATTTCAAAAGGGGAGCAACAGGTCCAAATACTTCCTCTCTAGCGAGATAAATCATATAGGTGAATTGACAAAAAAAGGCCACCAAAATTTAATAAAATTTTGGCAAATATTGAACAAATTTAGGAAGTATGCATCATAGCACTGAAAACTGTATAAGCTACATCAGTTTGAAACTTCATGTCGGCAAAGACAGGTGAAGGCTAGCTTTTCACAATACATCAAAAGTGCAGTAACAGTTCTTCACGGTTGTGTTTCTACCAAACTCATTCGTACTTTGTAGTTTGTAGAAACTAGCCTCATGCATATAAAAGCACATCCATAACCGCATTATAGCCAGTTTATTATCTTAAAATACAGTAGAAAAGACAGTTCATAAATTAATCTGTAGTGACAGAGAAACCATAACTGGTCTTTCAAGAATTAGAAAACAATTAAGGGACACAAGATCCACAAGCATGGGCAGTTGGGTACATTCAAAATCACCCTTTCAATTTTCGACAACAATCATGTTAAACTTATTCTTGACAATCTATGAAGTTTGAATTCACTAATATAATGCATGGTCGTCAAATATCTAATTGTAGCATCAGCTTCCAACTTATAATATAACCAAGCTGTGAGGTATAGTTGTTAAAATCAGTTAGTCTAGGATTAATTAAAATATCATGTCAAAGTTGCTGGTCAAAACACAAATAGTCTAATGTGAATCACAAGTCAGACACCTAGACAAAATCATATGAGGATTACCTTGATATGCGCATCTCATTATTGACATCACAGACGACCGTCGGTTCATAAAAAGTAAAACCAAGGCTATGTCTTTTACCCCCAAGAATTACTTTTGCTCCCTTGAGATAAAAAGGAATGGAATAGTCAGAATTATTATCGTTCTATATTAGGCGTACTTACCCATCTTGCTATGTTTTCCAAAGAGAAAACTAAATGAAAATGTACAGTAGAAACAAAAGAAAAAACCATTCTAAATATATCTTTCTCTGATCCAGCATACATTAACATCACAGCTATAGAAGAATGAAGAAAAGGTTTAGAAGAAACCATTAAAAAAGACCTTGATACCATTCTAAATATATCTTTTTCTGTTCAAGCATACATCACAGCTATAGAAGAATGAAAATAAGGTTTAGAAGAAACCATTAAAAAAGACCTTGATAAAAAGGAATTTTCTGAAAATTTGGTCTTTGATAAAGCTTAATGGCATAGCTTGATCCGCGTAACCAGACCCATCTATTGGAATAAAGCTCCACTGATGTTCAAGCATAAGCACTGTAGCATAAAAGCATCAGAAAAATGCTAAAGAAACCTAAAAAATGCCATTCACCTCAACTCAGTCATAACCCTAAGGATAACTCCAAGGGAGGAAAATTAAATGGACACAGAAATTGCGCTATTAATAAACATTCGTAATCCCAAAAAGTATCTTAGAAGGCAAAATAGGATTGACAGTTGGCATAAACTAAATTTTGTTTACTCAACTCTCTTAGCTCCATTATTTAGAACTCATTCATTCAAGAATTGAATAGGATGTCTTAGAAATGTGAACAGGATAGGGAGATGAAGTGGAAAATCACACTAGAGGAATAGCAAAGACAACAAACCTTTGATGTAGCATCGTGAATTAAGGCCTCAACCTGTAAGGGAAAACCACAAAGCAAACCAAGAAGTTCCTATGAGCTGAAAGAGACACCCTGCAACACTGCAAATAGATATCTAAATACTAAGAAACACACCTTTTTGACAGCAGCTTCATTGATCAAAGGGCCCTGTTTAGAGATGGATATGAAATTAAGTTACACCATGATCCTAGAAAGCTTAGCCAACACATTTTGTGTTTAAGAGAGAACTTTATAGAGTAGTGACACTCAACATATTGCAATAGGAATATTGAAAAGGAATTATTAAATCAAAAAGTACTCTGAAGTCCAAATTAGTGGAATATCCATTAAGTGGAGAAAATGGAGAGGCAAGACAGGCAATTTCCATAGACAGTGGTTCAAAAAAACAGAAACAAAAATTAGGAGAAGAATAAAAAAGATCAAAAACTACCTGAACCACACCTTCACTAAAACCATCCCCAACTTTTATATTCTGAACAGCATCAAGTAGAGCATTTGCAAATTTCTCATATATACCTTCACAAAGAAACTTGGTTGAGTAAAGAAATCAATGTGTATCAGAGTCAATTTGTATAAACTTTTGAATAAGTATTTATAGAAGAAAATATACTGAATTAAGGAAGTAAAATGAGTCAATTTGGAGATTCTAAAAAGGTCTATCTGCATAAGTTGATCTTCACTTATAAGAGAAATTTGATCAATATTATTTATTCATTTTATTTTCTTCTCCTACAAGTATTCGTAAAGAAGTTTATCCAAATTAGGCCTTAAATAAATAATGTATATAAATGCATATTTTCATATTGGTGTGAACTTTAAACAGCCAAACAGTCAATAGGAGTACACAAACACCACCCTTTGGTGAAAAATCTCATAAAATGTCACTGCAATTTCCTTTATTCTTTATCTCCCGCTCTCTTGTTTTCATTTCTGAAATTTTTACTTTTCAAAATACTACAAATTCTGTATCACAATTATGAGATCAAAACTAAATAAGAAACTACTCACCATGGTAGTCACAACCAATAAGGCTTATGATTAGGATAATGCAAGGTTACAAAATGCTATTTAAGAATCTTGTAAAGACTTCATAATGTCATCTTGATATATCAGTAATAGTGATAAAATGGTGCTTTAAATGAAGTAGCTAGTATGTGTGAGTGCGTCACATTCCCATGGCTGAACTCATACCAGCTAGGACTAGGAACTTAAGAGTAAAAGGATTGGAAAACAAGGCACCAGATCTCCTACAAATATTCATAAATTGGGAATCATAAACATGTTATAATTAAAAGGAAAGTTTTAAGACATGGCAAATCAGATAAATGTATTATAATTGTAAAATCAATAGTTTACTATCATTTTCATCTGACCTTCTTGCACAAGAATTCTATTTGCACAAACACATGTTTGTCCACTATTACGGAATTTAGCTGCAAGCTGCAATCAAATTAAAGAAATGTTATGATTATTAATATTATCACCATAACAGAAGGGCAGGGGGAATCACAGCATGTCCTCAACTGTCAATTTTAATGGCTAACCCAAAATTTAAAGCTTCTATTCAGTTTTTATCATTTCATACAGCTTTACATTACCATACCACCCCATGCTTGAATAGCCCAACCACAAATCTACCGCCATTGTTCAAAAACAAAGAATTCATGAGTAGAAAACATAAACTCCAAAATCAGCTATTCGAGTGATAGGAACTGGATCAGACACCAAAAGAAAAGACAATCTTTATTGCAAAGTAAGAACCCTAGGTCCCAATTCTAGGCCAATCCGACTTCAGAATTGCAGAATTAGGGCAAGAGATCCAACAATTACACTCAACTTTGGGATATTTGAGAGACCCAAACTCTCCACAATATTCAACTTCAAAACAACAAACATTCTACCTGCAGACTTCCCCTTCCCATCTATTTATACTACAACAACCAACCCCACTCTAACTAACAGTGGGCTAGTCCTTATTTTACAATTCAGTCCTCCAACTACTCCTTATTTCTCCTTTTATATACATTTACAATAGGAGGTCTATTACCACATGAGCCAAAGATCTCAAAAATTGTTGAAAATTAAACTGGGGAGGTTGAGGTTGATGGAGTTCTGTTCTGTGCATTTCATGGGGGAGCAGTGTGTGAGAGAGGGGTGACAGCAAGGAGAAAGCACATTATTTTACAGGATATATTAAAATCTCAAACATATGATTAATAAATAATTATCATATATTAAGATGATTTTTCAGGGAAAAAATCTACAAATTGGACAAAAATCACAAAATGCTACTGAAAGATAGTTCAGTAAAATAACTTAACCAATCTACCTCAGCAAAACAGGTAAGACTTGAAGCCAAAAAATATTTATATATCTGAACTTCAGCAGTGAACAGTTGTACAAAGAAAAATCTAAAGTGAAGATGAAAAGTAATGTCCTAAAGAACACAGCTCGAATTTTACTAGTTAAGATGCATATTTATAACTTGGGTTGATTTACCCATTTATTCTAAGATATAGGAAGCAAGGATCACTTGTTCAAGCATCATAAATACTTCAAATCTAACAGAAACATATTAAAAAATAAATAAAAAATTACGCTGCGGAAGAAATAATGAAAGATAAGAGATCTATGGTGATATATTTAACTACTTTTATCCCTAAAAAGTTATCAGAAGATGAGATTAAATTTGACACTATCATGCATGGAGAGAATAATCCCCACCTAAAATTGCAACTGCCTAGCCCAGCAAGGCCCAGCCAACAGACAGATCAATAATCATACTGCTGACACATGCAGTCAAGGTTTTCCATGAAATATGGAGTTGTTATTTAGATCTCAGAGCTTCATTTTTAACTCAAGTACACAGGGCCAAGCTGCATTTTCTCTATGCAATTTAAATTATGCATAGCCAAAGAAACCCCATATTTTTTGCTCAATTTAATAAAAATTGTCTGGAACTCCCCACTACACCAGAAATGACAATACTGCATTAATCAATTACACGTCTAATATTTTCATATAATCATTTGTAGGCCACAGTGTAGAATACAATAATTATCCGTTAACAGTTTATGCTTTGTTAGGATGACTGGGGAAATGGGAAGTTAAGAAAAAGAGTAAAAATAGGAAGAAAAAATGAGTTGTTTAAATGGATAGAAATATGAGGGAAAGAAAAGTAAAAAAATTCTCTTCTCTCGTTTGGATGGATGGAAAAAAGAGGAAAAAGAAATATATTAGTATTATAAATTTTATTTTATATAAATTTTAAAAAATTTAATTTTTTTACTATACATTTTTATTAATATAATTTTTATTTTTTTATTTTTTTAAAAATATATAATATGTTTAATAATTTAAAATAAATAAAAACCCAAAAAAGAAAACGTTTCCCCCTCCCTTTCTCTCCAAATTATGGGGATTAAATTTTGCGTGGGTTCTGCAAAAAGTGTTTTTTTCCTTCTTGTTTCCTTGCGCAAACAAGCAGCAGAAAACCTTTTTATACCCCTTTTTTCTTCCTCTCCCTTTCTTTCCCTCCTCCTTCCTCCCAACCAAACAAACCATTAGAGCCATCATAACAAGGTCTCAGGCCCCACATACATTAAGGTGTAAGCTGTAACCAAATTAGATACAAAACATCCATATAAAATAACCACCATGCATTGTCATCCTTTTTAACTTACAGTTCCTTTCACTGCAACATCCAGATCAGCATCATCAAAAACTATGCAAGGTGCATTGCCACCAAGTTCCAGAGATACCTAGAAGTTTAAAAAACACAAATATATAAGGGAGAGAAATCCTTTTGAATATAATGAATGATATCTAGATCCTGGATTTGAAGAAATTCATGACAATATCTAAGCATACCTTTTTAACGGTCTCCGCAGAACCAGCCAACAATTTCTTTCCAACAGCCGTCGAGCCTGTGAACGTGATCTTCCTTACCTAAATAAGGTTGATGAATTTTCTCAGGTGTTTAATTTCATTCACAAGGTAATTGCTTTGTAAAATCACATGGTCACAGAACCTGTGGACTTTCAAGTAAAGCATCCCCAATTTCAGGTGCATTTCCCATTAACACATTCACGACACCCTGTCATTAAATATCACAACTACTAGAATTATAGAAGATGGGCAGGAAGGAACAAGAAAAAAGGAAGCCCCATTTATGGGCAAAGAAGGAAAGAATAAAAAGCAGAGAAAAGGTCTGCAAACATGGAGCAACTAGCAACACAAGAGATGGGTAAACTAAAGACTTAGGGATCAAAGCGGCAGTAAGATTTACACAATCTGATGGAAGAAACTAACAAAGAATATGAGCATACGAAGGAGCCAACTAAGTATTTCTCTTCTAATGACCTACTTCACATGTACAATGTGTACGCTCCATGAACATGAAATTCATACTACAATAATAAAATACATAGATTAATATATTTGAAATGGGACCAAAATATTACAGTATTAAAGTTAGTAAAAGACGCAAGCAAAACAACAGCACATCACATACCAAAATATCAGAATGAACTTTCTATAAACATTACGAGTAAGGTCCCGATGTACAATTATCATGCCTCTGGTGATTTTCAATAAGTTTAATTACTAGATAACATCACAACAGAAAATTATGGAGCATGTAAGCCAAATATGCAATGAATTTTATTTACACTCATAAAAGTAGGCTTAAGAAACTACGGCTGGTATTCCAGCTTGAATGGCAGAAAATTATGGAGCATGTAAGCCAAATATGCAATGAAATTTAGTTACACTCGTAAAAGTAGGTTTAAGAAACTACCGATGGTATTCCAGCTTGAATGGAGAGTTCTGCTGCTGCTAAAGCAGTGAGAGGTGTAAGTTCAGAGGGCTTTATGACCACTGTGCAGCCACATGCAAGGGCTGGACCAACCTAATATAAGATAGAACACAATTCTGAAAATGATTGCTATTCACTAACTCAAAAACATTTCAAAGTGAAAATGGGTAGAAGTTGGAAAGTGAAGATTCAAAACTGGAGATACCTTTCGAGTAATCATAGCAAGGGGAAAGTTCCAAGGTGTAATTGCACCTACAACCCCTACAGGCTGTAAATTCCAAAAAGAGGTAAATATGAGCCATTTACTTAAAATATTAGGATTTAGGATCGTCAAACAGAAGTTGAATATTAAAATCAGTAAAATCATGTTCTAGAACTTTCAATATAAAAAGCAATTGAAACCATCCCTTCATTCACATAAACCAAATTATTGAAAGTCAGGACAAATTACTCAAAATATAAATTTTTAGCCACAATCCACTAGAATCCAATCTCATTTTCTTTTAACAAGACAGGAAATGCTTTTTGGTTGCTGGGGAAAGCACCTCCTTGGATCTTACTTAGCAAAAGACCTACAAATAAAAAATTCAGCAGTACTTGGACAATGCCATATTTTGGCTTTATTGAGTAGCCATATTTCACATCAACAATAAAATTTAACTACAATAGACTATGATTTCCTATTTAACGAAGCACATCATTTTTTTTCCTTACAGAGTAGAAAATATTATTAGAGGGATGGAAGAGAGTTTCGCAATAAATTCAATACACAGGGAAAATAAATAAAGACAGCAATACAATAAAGCTCCCAATCCCATTATATATTTGTTAAGGAGATTCCCATACAAGGAGCCACATACCAAAGAAAGGCCATAAAAATATGATCGTGTCCCATGTTCAATCTAAGGCCAAGAATAAACCTTAAAATGTATGCATTTCACATCTGCCAAATACATAGCAGAGTCCCACAAGCCTTAACCATTCTTAGTTCTACCAAGGCCCCTGAGGCTAATTATTAGAAACAAACTGGACCTAAATCCTAAAAGCTAGTTCAAGAGAGGAGGACTGCCTAAGACTTATAAGGAATATTCCAGACATATTCCTAGTAATGTGGGAAATCTTAACACACATCCCTCACATTCCAGACTGAACATTTAGTGCATGGAGTTTGCAAGCTTAGACATTTTCAGATGGCTTAACATAAAAACTAGAAAGACTCTAGCATACTCAAAACGGGAACCTAACTCACTCTCAAAAGTTAACTCAAAAAAGGAGTTCAAATCTTATAAGGAGTATTTTGGCCATATTCTTAACTAATATGGACATATTAACAAAAACTCTTAAGAAGAGCAGAGTCCACCACTAGCATTTGAGAGTTGTTATTGTACACCCATGGGGATGGTATCTGGAGTGAGTAGTCAAGTCTCAAGCATGTATTGAGGTTGATTTCATAAAAAATGCTTAAAATCTATGAAATATAGCCATTAACCAATCAAATGCTCGATTGGTACCATACCCAGGAAAAAAATTGGGTCCCAAAGAATTTCCCCTTCTATCACAATTCCACATTCACTAATGTTTCACGGAGTCACTGCAAATCAAATAATTTAGACCAATTCTAGTAAAAAAGAAAGCAATGCTCAATTAATTGCAAATTAGAAAGTTAGCAACAAAGAAAGCAATCCCCAACTTCAATGCCATGTAACATATGTTGAACTTCATGAAAAGTCATAGTGTATTGACCATTGCTTGCTTGTAACCAACTCATAGATCTTGCTAACTAATACCTTAAGGGTACTAGTTAGCAAATCAATAATAGAAAGTTTTATTGGAAATCATAGTGGCCATGTATTGAAAATCATTGTCAAATGGATTGGTAATGCTTTTCAATAAAAAAAATCCACTTTTAATCCCTTAACAAGTTTCCTAAGAAACATTGTTAGCATTCAAATCATCAAAAACTAACTTCCTTAGACCATCAAAAGATATATAATAGAACATGATTCAAGAAAACATGCCAATCAAGTAAACATTTTTTATTATTTTTGCTTCCTTTGGTTCACTCTTTTCCCTCATAAGTTTGAATTTGAATTTCCATGACGTTGTTAAACATCAGTAACTAGCATACTTGCAAAGCATGGTTACGGTAGTTAACATCACAAAACATTTACATTGACTAGCAAAAATGCAGCTCATGTACACCTGGTGCAACACACTGAAGTGGTCAGATGTGTAACAGTTATAGATTAAATAATGATACATTAGACAAGGAAAAAACAATATGTTAGAATGAAACCCTAATTATTTAACACAATTGGTAATGCCAAATACCATACTCTACTTCATTTAATACATTGCACCAGGTGTAGGCATAATCCCATGATGAACACTTGCTGTGAAATCAATTGATGCAGTTTAACTATAAAGTTCCCATAGGAAACTGCTGAAATATGAAATCTGAGACCCCAAATAAACTTTGAAGTTTACCTGCTTTAAAACAAATAATCTTCGATCAGAGAAAGGTGCAGGAATTATATCTCCATATATACGTTTTGCCTCCTCAGCTGCAAACTCAATAAAGCTAGCCCCGTAGTTTACCTGCAAAATAGTCAATTTTAACATACTGTACAAATAATGAAATTCAACTGGGGAAAAAACATTAAAAAGAGAAAGAAAAAAAATAATTGCAAAGTGCACAATAACAAAAATCCACCCATCATTTACCTCACCCATAGACTCTTTAAGAGGTTTCCCTTGCTCCAAGGTCATAAGTTGTGCAAGTTCTTCTTTATGTGCCATTAGCAAATCATACCTTGAAAATTGAGGAGAAAATTAACAGAATGTAACTATTATCAGGACAAAATTACCATTCAGGCAACTTCCATCTTGATAAGGTCAATGTGTCATGGATAGATACATAAATAGACTTCACCCAAAGTCAAGAACTAATCTACTTTAAACGAATGCACTGCATTCCAACAACTAAATCTGCAGGCAGAACATAAAACTGAAAAAACCAGTAGTTCTTTGTTTGGCTGTGAAATTTAACAACAAACGTATGATACAGTACTACAAATTTGCAGATTAAAAATCACATATAGACACCTAAATATAAATCAACACCAATACAAAATACATGATTGCATAATAATATACTAATTCAGCAATTCATGAAGGTAAGAAAAAATGAATAAGCAGGGCGAAAACAATTAAATAATAAATATATATTAACTTTTACATAATTATACTGGCTATTGATTTAAAGCAAGGTTATGGGCAATTATATAAATTCATTTATTAAGAATGATGCTACAAATTGGAAATGTTTAATGAGCATACTTATTTCAATGCATTGGTAATATTTAAAAATTAAAAAAAAAAGTTATTTCTGCATGACATAGTAAATTCAAAGTACAGACATTATAACTTATGAACAAATGGGGATAGGGAGAAGGAAAATGACAGATAATATTTCTTTACTTCTTCCTTTATTATGGTCTTTCTGGTAAAGAAAAATAGTAAAATAAAACTTCATAATTCATGATTCATGACTTCATTAGTATTTTCCATATATTCTAACACTTCATGTGTAAAATTTTCAGTTGCAAGGGTCTAATGTTGTCAACACTTGAATATAAAAGGAGATCTGTATCGCACTAGCAACAGTAGAAACTACAAGAAGGTGATTGGTTTCCATATCAAATGAGCAGAAACTGTTTAGTATTTTAGCATAATAACTCTATGACTTGAATTAACACGTGGTAGTGTGGTACTAATAAAAAATGATAATAGAAAAAGCAGTATTTGTGGCTAAAATAAATCAAATTACATTAACAGCAACTAAATGGCCCCAGAGATAAATCAAATACAAGTTAGAAGATAAGTTAAATTTTTCGAAAAAAAATAGGTGTGTCATGAAAATACTAGAGAACTATACCATTTCCGCAGAAATTTGCTTCGCTCAGCAGCAGTGATTTTGCTCCATGCTACACATAGGAAATTTTAGTTGGCTAATACACTATTTTGAATAAACCAACAATTCAAATAACAGAATTTTTTAGTTAATCCATCTTTTGCAGTAAACAAGTAAGAAGGACATGTACGAACATAAATTGAGAACTGCTACAACATCAATTAATCAGCAAAGGGAAATGGTGAATGAAAGGTTATGATTAATGTGATAGAACATATCAACTGCAGTGATAACCACCACTGACTATAACATTGAAATATATTAATCCTCACTTTAGGCTAGCCATTCTAAAAATGTATAAGAAAATAGAGGTCAATGCTTCATTGCAACAAATATTAACTAAAATCCTATCCATATTCCCTTTTAAGTTGCAATTCTTTTAAAGCATAGTGTATTTAGCATCTACCCCCAGTTTCAATCTGAAACTACCCTAGTTTGGTTTAACAAAATTTAGTATTGTCCTATAGCAAGAGATGATACCCTTGACAGGTCTTCAAGCTCATAAGAAAAGAAAACAAAAGAATGACCATTCACCTGAGATAATCCATTTCTTACACCAAATTTGTTTTCGTTACCCAACATAACAATCTTATTGCGGGTATATCTTAAGCAAATTTGCCCCAAGTTTTATAAAGAAACATCTGTGCCCAACTTATTCAATAACTATACGCCAAATATCTTACTCAAAGACATATATATTCAGGCCCAGTTTGGATAAACTTATGAATAAGTACATATATAAGAAGAAAATAAAGAGGTAAAAAAATCAAACTTCTCTCATAAGTTGAAATTAACTTAAGCAGCTCACCTTTTATAGAAGCTCTCTCATTTAACTTCTCCAAAAGTTGAGGTGCATAACTTGATTTCAACTTTTGGGAGAAGTTTAATATATTTTACCTCCTTATTTATGCAAACTAGGCCTCAATCATTTATGGTAACATATCTTAATCCTCCCCATTATTTCTGCTTCTAGTCTGAAACATAGGATATAGCATCAAACTGGGATTTTCGTACATCCATATGCATCATAGGCCGCAGAAATTGCATCCTTTGTCTCTCTTCCACCCATGCATGCAACATTTACAATAGATTCACCAGTTGATGGATTATAAACCTGAAACGGCATTGAATATATAAGATGCTTACACAATAGCAGTACTGAAACAACGAAATGTATAATGATAAAACAGGCAGCATTTTTAGACTTTGACAATCATCAGTATCAATTGACCATGAAGCAGCAAGCACAAGCTGAAGCTGCCTCTCCTCCACTGTACCTTGTGCCAAAAAGCATTGGAGAGAGAGAGAGAGAGAGAGAGAGAGAGAGAGAAATAGCAGCTATGCTAACCTCTATGGTTTTGCCATCATAAGCATCAATCCATTTCCCTCCAATAAGACCCTGAGTCCTCAACAATCCAGAACTATTAAGCTGAGAGGCAACACTTCTTGCATCCATGCTTATCTGCCATTCAAACAAATCCCTGGGTCAGGCACTAGTAACAAGAATATCCCAGAATTATTTATTACTTATATTATTAAATTATAAGCAATAATAATAATAATAATAATAATAACAATAACAATGACAGCAGCAACAACAATAATAATAATAACCATCCATTTCGTGGTCCTTTGAAGACATGATAAGTGTAGTTAGTTAGGTCCTCTAATGATAAACGATCATTCAATGTCAATTTTCGACATCAAAACTTATTAATAAGACTAACAGAAAAATCAGATTCAAGTTTTTGGACGGAATAGGCGAAAAGATTGAAACATTGCAATGAATTGCAAATGATGAGATGTAGTGAGAAGATGAAAAGACAGAAAGGGGAAAGCTATGCCTTTCGAGTGAGGGGAGGAGAGGATGGCGGCGTCTGCATCTGAACGGAGAGAAAACGAGAAGGGCGACAGTGAAGCTTCCATGATCGCAGAGTCATGCGGCTAACGTTCACTCCTGCCATCTGTGGTGGTAGTAGCGGAAAATCGCAGTGTGTTATTCACTTGCTTGATGAAAATATATAAGCTCCCTCAAATTAGTTCTCATTCTTAACAAGAAGTTAAATTTAAAAAGAGAGCACCAAAATTTTTAAATTCTCTTTTATGATAATATTGTTGCACATTAAAATTAGGTGAAATAGAATAAAAAAAATTTAAAAGTAGGTGAAATAGGATCAAAAACAGAAAAAAAATAATATATAATGTAATAAAATGAGAATTATAAAAAAAAAAGAAATTAGATGTATTAAAAGAAAAATAGTTCTGAATTAGAATTGTTAGAATTGCTAGAAATTATAGGAACTGATTTGACATTCTCTTAGCTATCCATAACAGTGCAACTTTCTTAAGTTACTTAGCTTTCATTTTTAATAATTTTTATGTGAATTTTATAGATGTACAACACTTTTTATTTTTTATAATTTAAGTAACTTTCTTTTTCAATTATATGATTTTTAAAATTAAAAAATACTAACAACACATTTTTCAATATATTTTTTGTAATTGTTTAATTTTTCAAAAGGTCAAGATAATTTTTAAAAAATAATTAATTTATAAGACTAGTCTTTAGACTTTTTAAAAATAATTAATCACATGATATGTATGAAAAAAATATGTTCAAAATAGTATATTGTTAAATTTTTTTAAAAAAATTATTAAATAGATCTCACAGATTATTCCATATTTATTTATCTTATTAATATTTATTTTTATTTTAAATTAATATTTATTTTTATTTCAAATTAAAGTTTATTTTTATTTAAATTAACTTATATCTCATTAATATTTCAATACCTCACATAAGATGAGGTCTGAGTCTTTTTCCTTTTTTCTAAAGTTATAATTTTTTAACCCAATATATATAAGTTCTAAACCATTTCCTATCCATTTTATCTTTGTCTTCAAAAGTTTTCTTTTGTATTTGTAAGTTTTTCTTTCCATTTGCATGTCTCTAAACCTCTCTCATCTCATTATTCTCTTTATTTCTTCTTTAGGCCATTTAAATATTTCTTCTCCCAACTTGCATCTTTATGTCATTTGTTTTCAAAAATACTACAGAGGTGTACGAGTGAATGTGAATAATCAAATACATGAAAATCCTTGTAAATATTTCAAAGCCAATAATCTCAAGCTTGCAAATGTTTTGAAGTCAATAGTCTCAAGCTTTTCTTATACTGCAACTTATGGAGGAGCCCTATAAGAATATGGACATTTACCAATCTTTTCCAATACTTGAGCAAGTTATGGTTTCAGGTTGTCATTATTCGTGGATCCATATATTTTAAGCGCTCAACTTAATTAAGTGTCCGATGCTTAATTGCAATGCTACTTATTATACTTAGATCAAAATAATTGCATTTTGTATAACATAACATAAGATAAGAAACTTTGATTATTTCTTAATGATCATTGCTCAATAGTCGAATTCAAGTCAATGTAGGATTTCAATAATGATAAAAGTGTTGGAAAACAATTTTAACTAAAAAAAACAAGTTAAAATTTATTATCTAAGTAGCTCAATTTTCAAGCGGATTCATTATAGGTTAAAAGGTTGATTCTAAGTATATTTTTAATTTTTATTTGATTTTAATTCAATTAATTAAATATAAATTAAATTTAAAATTTTCACTATATTAATATTGATTAATTAATATTTATCTAATTAAACATTATTTAGTGTATAAACCAATTATAAAATTTAAAATTTTCTTTCATTTTCTAAATTCAATAGTTTTTTATTTTATTTTTTTCATAAAAATCTAATATTTATAGTTAAATTTGACTTTCATAATTTTTAATTAAAATTTTAGAACCATAATCATGATAGTTCAAATTTAAAAATTTTAAATATTTAAGATTTAAGATCCTAACTTTTAACAAATAAAGAATAAACTTTTACTCTTAAAAGAAATATGAAAATATAACAATTTTAAGATTAAATAAGATAAATTTTTCAAAAAAAATTTTAATCTCTAAAATAATTTTTTTTAGTATTTTTTTAATATTTAAACTAAATTTTTTTAAATTTTCAAAATTTCAAAAATTTATTTTAAGACTGATTAAAATATTTTAAGAATATAAAGAAGCATATTAATCTATCAAAATTTCATCTTGATTTATTAAAAATAATTTAAAACTTCAAAATACATATTTTAAAAGTTTGGAAAAGTTTTAAACATAAAAGTGCTTAAGCAATATGAATCTTTGAGTTTAGAGAAAAGATCCACAACGATGGGGAAGAATAAACAAAAATAGTTGACAAAAATACTTAAAAGATTTTAAAGGAAGAATATCCTGCTTGTTGAAGTCTAAAAGGAAATCTTAGAAAAAATTTTATGGATAAATCACCTCCTTGATGGTCTAGGCTTCAAGCATTCACATGAGGAGAGGAGAAGTTTTTCTTGATTGATTTTGTGCTTAAGTTTCAAAGTTAGAAGTTTAAACTTAATAATTTTTTTTTTTATGGAAAGATGATAGATGAAAGCTTAGAGTAAATGATTTGGCTAAGTGTTTCTAGTAAAATGATGGTCATTACCATTATATGAATTCAACCATGATATGAATCAATGGGGTCCCGATCTTCACAACGTAAGTTAAATAAAAAAATTATAAGAAAATAGAAAATGATAAAGATAAATGATTCAATGATCTAACATGGGCAAATAGTCAACCAACGTTAGAAGAAACATGAGTTACTACTTATACCTTTTACCTAATCACGAACACGAGATAACCAATTCACATAACAACACTAGGGATGGAAGTAGGCTGAGTCGAGGCTTTGAGTGTTCAAGTCTGGCCTGTTTAAAAATTTTGAGGCCTGAGCCTGAGCCCGTTACCTGTTAAAGGTTTTTTTTTTTTTTCTGTCAAGGTCTGGCCTGATTTAAAGCCTACAAGGTCTGCAAGTCTGTTTAAAAGCCTACATTACAAAAAAAAATCAATAAATAAACTTAAAATCTATATAAATAATTAATTAGAAAAGCTTACAAACTTAAAGCCTACAAGATAAAAAGACCATTAAATAGGCCTAAAACATATATATATATATATATATATATTATATAAATAAAATATAAAATAAATATTATATAAATATAATATATTAAAATAAATATAAATATATAATATATAAATATAAATTGGCCCCTGAATAAGTTAAATAGGCTTTTTTATAAGCCTAGGCCTAGCTTGTTTATCTAAAAAGGCTTTTTAACAAGTCTGGGCCTATCTATTTATTAAACGAACCGAGTTTAACTAGGCTTTAAACGAGCCAAACTGTAGGCCCTTGTCGGACGGCCTTGTTCATTTCCATCCCTAAACAACACACATGGATTGAAGCATAAACTGGAGACTTTTATGACCTTGAATCACCAATCTTATAAAAAAGATCAACAAGATAACGTTTCATAAGAGTAAAAAAAGATAATATTCTCACAATAAAGAAAAACATGTATTTAGGTAAATAGAAATTCTAATTTGTCGTCCATTGCTTATAGAAGAGTTATTTATACTTCTGCAATTACTAATATAAGGAAACTACAACTAAGTCCTAATAGCATCTATCTATAATATGAATCAAATCTTTAACGTAATCCTAATTAAATCTTAACAAATTTTAGTCAAATAATTTAATCAAATCCTAACAATTGAAAACTAAATCTAATAAAATAAATAAAACATCTTCTTAAATTTTGTAGTCCTTTCGTGAAGATCTTCCTTATTTGCATCCATAAAAATCATGATCATATCTGCCTCTTTTTCTTAAAAGTGCATTTAAGTGAATTCTCATTCCCTTTTTTATCTTTTTTAACCTTCCTCTATTTAATGAGTCTTCTTTTTGAGTTATGTCATTTTCTAGGTGAACTTGATCATGCAAGGTGGTATTGAGGTTCATATCAAGCCAATATTGGTTAATTAGAAAATTTATTATTAACTAAGGATAAAATAGAAATTTCACTTGTAATTTCACCTATTATTAACAAATTCAAAATGATGCATCCTTATATCTAAGACTATCCAGGGTGCATATAACTTAATAATGGTTAATATAACCTAATCATAGTTAAAATAATTTAACCATGGTTAATTTTCTCTCTCATCCATTAATGTTTTTCATCTTTTAGTGCATTAATTATATCATGATTAGCTCATAACTTATCTTCTTGAAATTTGTATCCAATTATGACAAATTTCATCAATTATCACATCATGCAGAGAAATGTGCCGGCAGATAAACACAAGATGCAAGCTTTTATCGATAATTTCTATCTTGTTTATTCTATCTCTGCTGACCAAAGATACTTTGGTTATTTTCAGAGGTTCTCTAGAAAATCTCTAAACATTCATATTAAAGTTTTTGCCTTTTGTTTAGTTCTGTCTGACTTAATTCTAAGTTGCTCACTTGATTTTAGTAACAACATGGTAATTACCAGAAAAT
This sequence comes from Canavalia gladiata, assembly GCA_037954105.1. Classification (NCBI taxonomy): domain Eukaryota; kingdom Viridiplantae; phylum Streptophyta; class Magnoliopsida; order Fabales; family Fabaceae; genus Canavalia; species Canavalia gladiata. Next base: position 30,927,493 of record CM075663.1, read on the forward strand.
TTAGATTATTTGTGAGATCTTTAGATTTTTATCCTGAGATTTCTATCTTTTATCTATCACTAGTTTTATTCTAGTAGCATTATTGTAATTACTGAAAAATTCTAAATTTGTTAGAGATCTCTAAACTATTATCCTAAGGTTCCTATTCATTATCTGTTGTTATTTTATTTCAAAGATATTTTCATCATTTCTTTAGAAATCTTTAATTTGGTGAGATCTTTAAATTTTTATTTGTACCTTAGGTTTCTGTTTAGAAATATTAATTACTAATTCATAAAATCAAGCAAAGAAATTTGGGGTGGTATTTAAAATAAAAATTACTAATCAATTCAAAATTTAAATTTGATAAATATAATTTATGAAAATATTAAAAAGATTAGAGATGATATATGTATACATTTTTGCATGGTATTACATTATCATACCCATATCTGAAAAACTTACTCATACCTTGTTGGAAATACTTGTATTTCAAAAGGCTTAAAGTCTCGTATTATTTTGAATAAGAATAGGAATAGGCATAGACTTTATATATATATATATATATATATATATATATATATATATAGATACATTATGAGCTTGTAGACAAACTAGTAAAGGAAAAGGTTTCGCATACATGAGGTTGGGCAAGTTAAGTTCAAATTGACATTCCCCCTACGTGTAATAATGTGGTCTACACATTTTTTCTTATCAAATATTAATAATTAATTTTGAAAACTAAAATTATTGCTTAACTAAAAATCCTTATATTTGAAGGTTTTAATTTTGATTTAATGGAATTGTCGCTATCACACGTGATTCATTACGTGATTATTATACATAATTATTTGATTAAAAAACTGGTTGATTATTTATTTTTTACCTAATTTTAAATTATTCTATTACACTATTAATTTGAATTATTTTTTCTAAAAATGTTCACGTAAATTGAACCTTATTTAATATGATTATCACTGTTAAATTTCAAAATTAACTGTTTTTGTTTAAATTTTAAATTTTAAATCGATTTAATTATATATTTTAAACTGACTTTTATTACCATTTATCATCAACTTAATATTTTCAGGAAATCTCACCATTTTAGCATCTTATTCACAATTATTCTGATCTGTTAAATTTTTTTTTTATGTTATTTTCTCTAGCTAATTTTGTTCATGCTTTTTGCATAAGAGACTGTTGAATCTTAAAATAGACTGCAAATAGGCAAATAAATCCTTATGGACAACTACATACCTCAACCTACTAGAATATACAACAACCTACATGGGTAACAATTTTAATCCTCATTCTTATAGTGGGGTACTTAGATACTCATATTTAAAGTCAACCCATATTCAAATTAAACAAAAATTATTATTTCATATCTTAAATATAAAATATATCAAATAAAATTTTTAAAAAATTCTAATTAAACTTAAAACAATATAAATTAACTAACTACACAAATGAATACATATACAATTAAATAGACAAAATAAGATGAGATGCTTCCTATTTTATCCTAAAATTCCTAAGAATGTCATGTTATGTCTTTATCCTATATCTATTGATGATGCCAAATAGTGATGCAAGTTAAAAATGTATAAAGAAAAATAAAAGGAGTTGTGTTGGAAAATTGTTGGTCCATTAATAGGCTTTAGTTCAAATTCAATTTGTTTTCGAGATCCTTGGTCCATTAATAGGCTTTATGTTATGCAAAGTTTCATGAGAATATGACTTGAGATGAGAAGTCAATGAGATATATGTTTGTATGAAATTTAATCTTTATTATTATTAAAATAAATTTACTTCAGATAAGTGTTGTGTTATAAAGAAATAATTAACTTATATGTTTGTCACTTTTTATAAATAAACTAAATTGGATGGATTAGAAATTATGTCATCAATCCTAGGATAGAGACAAAAATTACGATTTCTCATTCCTGACCTTCCATTTCTTTTCTTAGAATCTATCTAGACTCTTCACAATAATAGTGATCTAGGTACAAATGAATAATGTGGACTAAAATTTTAATGCTCACATGAAAGATGACTATGTATGAGAAATGATACTAATGCCCTTGTTTTGTTATAAAGGACTTGCTAAAAGCCTTTTAAGTTTCTATGTTTGGTATGGATATGATGATAAGTATAAGTAATAAAATACATATGATTGTATGTGTGAATATATGTTACCTTAAGTAATGAATGTGAGTTTTCAAAACTAGCATGAGTAATAATGTACTAACGTTTATTATCTACTATGTTAATTATTAGGATGAGACTCACACTTTCAATAAAGTTTTTAAGAAAAAATATATATCATATTTTCAATATAAATAATTTATAAAAAAGTTATGTATCACGAAATAATAAACTGATAATAAATCCACAATACGATTTAAGCATAGGATGGATGTCATTATTAGAATGTTACATTTTACATAAATAAATAAGTTAATAAATAATTAAATAAAGAACACAAATAGTATGAAAATTAATTTTGACTTAACAATTTAATTCTCACTCCAACATATTCTTTGTACAATATGAAACCTAAAGTCACGTAATTTTTTTAGGAATTAGTTATATGTCAATTAATTTAACGATAAAAGATAATTTATAAATAAAATCATCTTATGTAAAATTTAAAGAATCATAAAACCTGTTACATAAATCTCAAGCATTAATGAAGATGACATCTACTATCCAGTCATCATTGTTAAATATTATATGAGTTAAACAATATTTTATTTATTTTTAAAAGCAAAGCAAATTTAACAATTATAAAGAATTAAAATTTAATTAAATATAAAATAATTTTTTGAAAAAAAATCATATTATATTAGATCTAAATTAGTATAAAATTATTTAATAAATACATATGATTAGAATAATTATAACGATAATATAAATTACTCAATCGTTATCTTAATTATTATGTGGATTAAATCGTATTTAAATGAATTCATTTTAAGATTGATAGAAAACTATTGAAATAAAAAAATGAGACTTTGTTAAAATAGACATATTTTTTTTTAAGAAAAGGTAAAATAATCTACATGATACAAAATTTAAGTTAGTATAAAATAAACCAGTAAATTTATTTGATTGAAACAATAGTATAGATAGAAAAACTACTCAATTCTTATTATTATTATTATAAAAAAAATTCTATTTATCCAATAATTATTTTTTTAAGTGAAAAAAAATTAACGATTATAATAAAAAATATAAAATTTGATTAAATATAAAATAATTTTAATTAAAAACAACATCATATTACACTTAAGTTAACATAAAATTGTTTAATAAATATATTTAATTAAAATAATAATAAATGTAACATAAACTTCTCAATGTCCATAGTTGCTTATTACAAGTTAAAATATATTTTATTTATTTAATTTTTAACAACAAAAAAAATTTAAAAGTTATAAAAAAATAAAATTTATTAAATATAAAATATATTATTTTAAAAAAATATTATAAAAAACTCAAATTAACATAAAATTATTTAATAAATTTATTTAATTAAAATAAATACAAACATAATATAAATTGTTGATCTCTATTATTGGTTATTAAATAAATTAAATAATAAATAAATTTTAAAAAAATATATTTACAAAATAAAAATAACAAAATAAAAAAATAATGATACGAAATGATATAATAATACTAATAATAATATTCAACTTTTGTTATCATAACCTCAACATAAATAATAATAATATAATAAATACCAATCAAATAATGAAGACAACAATATAAAATAAACAATGTTAATAAATGAATAAAAATATTTAACTAATAACAATATTGTGAATATTAATTTATGTTTAATTTTATTTTCTAAATAATTATAATTATAATAATAAAATAAATTCAAATAACAATAATTATAATTATAAAATAAATTAAAATTTATTTAACCACACACCCAACCAAACAACAAACACAAAAAATTAAAAATTGAACCTAAGTCATCAAAATTACAGTCTCTTGGCTCTAAACTAAAAAATTATATGCAAAATAGCACAATAAAAATAGACTTTCGGAAAATTCATCGCCAAATACCTCTTTCTCAAGTTCAGTACAATCTTGTTCTTGGTTGTATTCAACCAAAGGAATTGCTACAATCGGAAATTTTAATCGCTCCTATGACCATAAAATCACCGTTCCTTTTACATCCTAGAAATTATCTTTGATAAATATTTTGCAAATAGAGTCATGTTTATGTTCTAATATCGTATGAGCTCAAGTTTGAACCATGAGTTTCGTAACTAATTCTGACAGCTTGATGCTAAGTTATACAATTTTAAATGCTTAAGTGTTGATTATTGGTGAATCTTTTTGTATGCTTTTGCCACATTTTAAATTCTAATAGCTAAAAATCTTTAGCATTATTTATGGTTCAAATCAAAAGAGAAACCACAATTTTCCGCTAAATCAAAGCTATTAATTCTCCACGATAAGTACAAAGTTACATAAAAATTCTCCGTAATCAATAATTGAAATCTTGGGTCTGAATGTCGTCATCTCCTCTTTTCCTCTTTTCACCAATATTCCGCTAACAGTTACAGCCACTGCCACTTGTAATTACCGAAAGCATGCTTCCTTATGAATAAGATTTTAAACCAATCTTAATAAAATAATGGAAACATAGGAGTAGGATAGGAACAAATTATATGAGGAAAATTTTTTAATAAATAAAATAAAGAAAAATTGGTCTTTTCGCCTGTGCTCGTCGATTGCTGTATGCACCACCGTCGTCCGCGGTGACCGTCCGATGAGTCTGGACCTTGCTTTCCTGTCACCGTAGAACCCGCCGTTACTCCCTCACCTTCGAATATTCCTTATCCTTCTCATAACTCTCTTTGCTCAGTGGTGCTTATTCCAGAAATGGGACTTTCCCTCAGGCCTCTCCTTAATCCTAATCTCCCTCCTCTAATTTTACCTTATTTCAATTTTCCTATTCCTTTCTAATTTCCCTAATCTTAAACTAAGTTCCCACAATTGAACCAGGGAAGTCATAAATGTTTTTGGGCCAAATCTGATTAGGTGACATCAATGGGTGATTTCTAACCTTTCCTCAACCCTTCTTTCTTTTTTCATCCCCTTTTATTTTTTGAAATTTTTTATTACCATTTTATCCTTAACACCTTTTCATCTTTTCTGCAAGATTTTTTTTTCTTCCGCAAGTATTCGTCTGTTCTGCAAATAAATTTACGGAATGTAAAATATATTTTATAAATTAATGAAAAACAAAAATAAAAAACAAAAAGTAAGAAGGAAAAAAAAAATTTAATAAATAAAAATATTTTTGTCTTTTGATAAGGTGGGTGCAAAAAGAAATTTTAGAATGCACAAAGCCATCCCCTCCTCAAGATAACCCTCAGGCTTGATAGCCAAATTGGCCCAAACATTAAAGCGCTCCGGGCCCAGAGTAAGCATGAACTAATTTTGGCTGTGTAGATCCAATTAACCCAAAGCATTTCATATGCATTTTATTTAAACAGGTTGGGCCAACCAATCTCAACTATAAATTCTCAGCTTTTCGGTCAATCCTTTTGGGCTGATATTTTATGATGGAAAGAAAATCTCAATCCCTTGTTCAAAGCCCAAAACATAATTTGTCTTAATTCAATTTAATGAGTATCCAACCAAGAATTCTAAAAATTCAATCCCAATCTGCGTGTTTCTCGTCATTTAATATGATGAACATAATGTAAGTATAAATTTTATTCAGAAATTTAACCGTTTGAAATTTAATATTCTGAACACTTCTTACATATTACCATTTAAAAATTGAGTTTATTTTTCTAATAAATTTTAAAGTTTAAAATTTTTATTTTTAAATTTTATACCATCAACTTTTAAAATATTAAGGTAACATTTCCAACCCTTCTATATTTTAAGAATTTTATAAATATAACTTTCGTTTGATTTAGACTTTATGTATGCGTGATTTTTTAAAAAATTTAATTAAAAATATATTTGATTTTTAAATAAAAGTTTCATTTAAATTTACTTCGATATTTAAAAGTAATTTTTTAATTTCTAAATCTTATACAACAAGTTTTTAATATAGATGATTAGTATTCTCTATCGTTCTATATTTTAAGAATTGTATAAACTTTGACACAACCTTCATTTGACTTGAATCTTATACATAGATGGATTTAAAAAAAATTAATTAAACATTATATTTGATTTAATATTTTTTTTAAAAAAATGTCCAATTTAAATTGATTTCGATATACAAAAATAAATTTTTAACTTTTGAATCTTGTGCAGCGAACTTTTAATACATGTGGTAGTTTTTGCTGCCATTTTGTACTTTAAGAATAATATAGTTTCTGGTATAATCTTCGCTTGACTTGTAATGTATGCATATGTGGATTTAGAAAATTAATTAAATATTATATTTGATTTAATTTTTAAAATAAAAATCTTATTTAAATTTATTTCAATAGTCAAAAATATATTTGTAAATATTTTTATAATTTTTAAAACTGAACTTTTAACATAGACAAGTAGTATACATTATTGGATATCATGCATATGTAGGTTTAAAACTTCACTCTCTAAAGATTTTATTTTCCAACAGCAAGTCTCTTAACCGACCAAAAGAACGTAGCAGTGCATTTTCCATTACATTAGGAATACATAAGAGTAAAATCAAATCGTGTTAGATTATTTTTAAACTTATCTATTCTTTTTTTTTAAAATAAATTACATAAATATTTTTATTTTATTTAAGAGATCAAACAATTTAAAAAATAAAATAAAATTACAATCAATTCAAAGTGTTATTCAGAACGAGCAACTAAGATGTTAACACATTTCCTATTTATAACCAATTCGCAAACCCAACGCTCTTTTTTCTTTTAAGAAATTTTTAAATATTTCTCTTTTAACATAGAATTTGACAACGGCTCCACATTTATCATCTTTCTTCCTAAACTTTGTTCAATTCTTCATTTTGTCATAATTTCGAGTATGCCAAACAATATGGAGAAAAATAACAATTTATATGAAAAAATTATAAAATTTACCAATAATACATACTTACAATAACAAAAAATAGTAATAAATATATTAAATAAAAAACCAATTGATATGTAATTAAAGAATTACAATTAATAGAGAAAGTAAACAAATTTAAACTGGTCAAAATAAGTAAATAATATATGAATATTTTATTTTAACTTTATATTTTTTATTTTTTGACCTTAAAAATAAAAAAATAAAAAAAAATTAACGTTCTTTTCATGAATAAAATTGACCGAATAAAATCATTAAGAGTGAATCCAACTCATTTACCATATTGACTAAATACTTCAAAAACACGATCTAGGTATTCTAAATTTATTTCTATTTAGTTATATAATATTAGGAAAAATAAAAGAAAATTCAATAATAATAATAATAATAATAAAGGTATAAGGATTATGAAACTATTAACGTACGAGATGACTCTTTAACGACACTACACTAACATGAGAGAAAGTATGAGAGAGAAAAAAAATAATAAGAAAGGAACAATAAAACCATTTTGAGATGATGCAAAAATAAAATCAAAAAACAAAGGAACAACATTTGAAAACTGTAGGCATAAAGTTGAAGGTTATGTATAGTAGTTTGGTTTGTGGAGAGAAGAGACAAAGATCATGTGAAACTGAAGAGATGAAGAGGCAATAACATTGGTTGCTTGAAATTATTTTTTACTATTTTTTTTTTCATTTGTTAAACTATACATATTTTTTTTAAGTTATTTTAAATTTCTTACTTGTATTCTAGACTCTTGAAATTCTATTTTATTATGTTTGGTTTGTCAAATATTTCTCTAAAATCAAGTGTGTTCCAAAACATGATAAATGTGTTGTGGTGACTAAATAAAAAAAATTAATTTAGTGAGAAAAAAGAAGAAAGATTTACTTGGATGAGATGATAAGTTGCAACTATGTGAAATTTGATCTCTTCTCAGCTTTCTTCATTGCTTCTACCTTCTCCACGAACTCCAAATCTTCTTCTCACACTTAATATTTTTTAGAAGGCCTTTCCTCTTTTTTAAAATCCACTTTTAAATCTCCCTCTCCTTTCTTTCAATTTCTCAGCTTGGTTATATATATATATTGGATAAATTTTTATCACCTCTTCTCATTGTGCATGTGTTATCTTTTTCCTTTCAATGTGCAAAACTTCTGCAAATAGTTTGAAAATTCGCTTTATGAAACAAGCCATTTGAAAAATTCTAGGGATAAGATATTGACTTCTGCATGTTTTGATAACACTTTTCTTCTCTTTCATTTGCAAAATTTATATTTTGATGTTTATTTTGGGTTAAATCTATAATGAAAATAAATTTGATTATTTCTTCATCTTTTTTATCTTTTGATTAATAAAAAAAGTTACAAACTAAACGATATTTAAATTTTTTTTCATACTTTCTTCTTTTTTTAATTACATCTCATACTCTTTTTCAAACAAATTTTATTTTTAAAATTATTCAACCAACAAAATATAACTATTTTTTTTTAAAATGTTGGTGAGAATGATGTTATTGATATATATTTAAAATATTACTTTTACAAATGTTTTATACAGGTGAAAACAAATTTTTAGAAATGTAGAAAATACACTTTGAAAAACTAATGTATGAAGCATTTTTTACATAAATATAAATATATTTTTTTAAAATATATTTTTTAAAAGCTATTATAATGTAAAGAATTAAATTAGAATCATTTTCACAAAAGTTACATCAATTATATTTTCATGTTTTAAAAGAGAATTGGTGTTGCAAAAATTCATCCGCGGGTTGAGAAAATTATATTACTTCCAAATATTCCTTTTTAAAAGTGTAGTTTCTGTTTACGTCAAAAAATAATTTTCAAAAGATAATTTTTAAAAATGTATTTAAATAATATTTTTGAAAACTTGAAATATTTTTTATATATTTTAAAAAATAAATTTTAAAATATATTTACAAAAAGATAAAACATTGCTAACAAAAGAAAAGTAAGAAAAATCAAGAAGTTTATTATAAAACAAAGGACTGTGTATAAGTAATAATTTGTTTAAACTATTAAAACAACACTATAAATATATATAATAATGTATCATTTGTGTCATAAGAAAATATAATATGACTTAATTTTCTTGAGAAAAACAAATAAAACATAAAATCACAAACTATTAGATTAGAAATAGAAATGTAAAAGAAAGGTAAAAAAATCAAAATAAAAAAAAGTAAAATAGAATAAAAAATGATAGAAAGATATTGAGAAAAAGAGGTCAAATGCAATATTGATGGTTAACTTTCTCTCTCATCCATTAAGATTTTTATTTTTTAGTGCATTAATTACATGATAACTCATTATTTATTAAAATTTGTATTCATTTATGATGAGTCTCATCAATTGTCACGTTACCTAAAATGTGCTTGCAGATAGATATTATACAGCTTTTGCTGATTGTTTATATCTTGCTTGGTCTATCTCTCCATAATCAATGATATTTTGATCATTTTTAGAGATTCTTTAGAAAAATTTTAAACATTTCTCTTAAAACTTATACCCTTTGTTTAGTTCTGTCCCATTTATTCCTAAATTGTTCACTTGATTCTAGTGATAGAATGGTAATTACCAAAAAATTTGGATTTTTTCTGAGATCTCTAAGTTTTTATCGTGAAATTTCTACCATTTATCTATCACCAATTTTATCCCAATAACATTATTATAATTATTGAAAAATTCTAAATTTATTAAAGATCTTTAAACTTCTACTATGAGATTCATATCATTTATCTATCGTTATTTTTTATATTAGGAGTATTTTCATATTTTTTTAAAAATATCTAATTTGGCTCAAATCTCTCAACTTTTATTTTTACCTCAAATTTCTATTTAAAAATATTAATTCTAGATTCATAAAATTAAAAAAAAATGTAGAATATTATATAAAATAAAAATTAACTAATCATTTTAAAATTTAAATTCATATATATAATTTATAAAAATACTAAAAAAATAGAGATGATGCATACATTTTTGTAAGGTACTGCATTATTCATACTCATATTTTAAAAACTTAATAATACCTATATAAAGAGCATTTTTAATCCTTATTCTTATAGTTAATGGATTATTTAGATGCTTATATTTAGATTCATAACTCATGTTCTACTTAAAAAGATATTATTTTATATTTTACATATAAAACATATCAAATAAAATATTTAAAAAATTATAATTAAAATTTAAGGACTATTAATTAATTACCTAACACAACTTAGAAAATATTATTATCAATGTTTTTCATAAAAGATACTTTAAAAAATATCTTGTAATAGTCTTTAAGAAAAAAAATTAGTAGAATCAATAATTTCTTAAAAAAGAATTGAAATATTCCATATATATATATATATATATCCTATGACATAAATTATAAGTTATATTCATATTATCTTATAATTAAAAATAATATACTTTAAAAATAATATTAAAAATTTATTATAAAATTTACTTATAAAGAAATAATATACTAAAAAGGTAACAAAATTAAAGAAAAATACTAAAAATAGATAAAAAAAAAATATACGCATCCTATAATATATTCTTGAAAAAAAATATGAGAAATGCTTTTTTGATGTAAAGATATGTGAAGAAACAAAAATGCAATACTTTTTTTGTGTGTTAAATTTGGAAGGAGAAAAGTTGGATGGAATTACTTAAATTGAAAATATTACACTTATATTGTTTGTTTAATGATAAGAAAAATAATAACAACCAGGGAGGAAAAGAAGTTTGAGAAGAAATCTAGAAAAATAACCTTCTCACATGTAAATGATTGATTTTTACATTTTCGCTACCATTACCAAGAATAATTAGATTTAATGAAAAATCTTGAAAGTTTAGATGCGTGATAGTTAATAATTCACATAACGTATCTTGTTAATAATAAAAAATGTATCCTATTTATGATGTGAATGGAAATATATTTACATAATTTTAATGAACTCAACTTTAAAGAAAAAAAATAAATTGCATCATATTCAACGATCAAAACAAAATTATCCTTAAAAAATTGAACAAATTATATTGTTTAAGCTTAAAATCAACATTAAAACTAAGATTCATTTAAGACACAATTTTAACATTGAATCGAACAAGTTTTAAAAATGAAAAACTCAAAATTGTATTAGCAAACATTGTTATATAACCTAAATAAGTAAAAAAAAATTTATGTATGGTACATGAAAAATAAATTTATATCATTAAAAATATTAATATTTTAGTTAATGGATGAAATGGGTAACTTATAAAATTTATGTAAATTATAACTTGATCATTTATTTTACATAACAAAGCATCATTATCCCAAATTATAATTCAACATTTTATAGATTTGACACTCATTTGAGTTCTTTCATAATATTAAGAACAAACTTATAATGATTATTTAGAAGAACCTTACCTATAAGAAAATTGAGCAAAGATGATTTTTCCTTTAGAAAGAACTATTTGATTGGCTTTTACATTTTCATTATCATTATCAAGAATAATTAGATTTAATGAGAAACCTTGAAAGTTGAGATACATGATAAGTGAAAACCAAAAAAATAACAATTCACATAGGGTATCTTGATAATAATAAAAAATACATCCTATGTGAAATATGAAGGGAAATATATTTACATAATTTTAATGAACTCAACTTTAGATAAAAAAGACAAATTGCATCATATTCAACCATCAAAACAAAATTCTCCTAAAAAAATTTGAAACAAGATTGCACACAAATAAAAACACACATCTTAGATAGGAATATGCAATGGATCAAATAAATATGGTACAAAAGATTCAAAACGCAAAGACTATATCAACTTTTCTTTTGGCCTATGCTCTTCTTCAACCAAAATAAACCTTTTGAATTGTAGTTGTTAATAATAGATGATATAAACAAGGATTAACCTTTGTATTTTTTTTTATCTTACTTAAAATCAAATTCAAATTTGAGCTTCAATATTAATTCAACATTCAAATTTTCTATTAGAGAAAAATATCCATTAAGTAATCCCTTCAATATTTGCAGGTCCATTGTTGAGGGATATTTCCACCTCCTTCATCTTATCATCATCTTCCTCCTTCTATTGATGGTAATGAACACTTAAAAAAAATGAAAATATTGAAAGTTAACTTATATTTCTTTTGTTTCTTTTTATCTAGAGAGTAAATTTTTTTTTTATTTGTTTATTTAGATATTGAAGAGATTATTAATTATTTTCTTTATATATCTTTATAATAATGATAGAGAATTTGGAATTGTAATAAATAAGGAGAGCTAATAATAAAATTTATAAATGGTAAATTAAAAAAGTAAATAATAATTTTAAGAAAATCAACAATATTAATTATATTTTAATATATATTTTTTCTCTATTTAAATATATGAAAAATGGAAAAATATAATATAATATAACTGACACCTCTTGAATTTAATGTAATTGTGTTTGATATTCATGATTATTTTTACCATTATAGAAGTAAATATTTAAATGATGCCTAGTTATAATGTTAAACTTTATTATAAAATTTAAATTACTATTTCTTTAGAACAACTATATCAAATAATGGTAGGAAGGAAAATTAGGGATTTCGATCAAATCACAAAAATTATGATTCCTAACAGTTGTGCTTTGGGATTGGAATTAGGATTCTTAAGGTTTGCATTGGTCTTCTCCAAGTTGAAGTCATCAAGCTTTTATGGTTTTGTTTTACTTCATTCTTATTTCTCATAAGAGAATTTTCTTTCAACTTCATTTTTTTTTCTCTAAAAGGTAAAAAACTTTTGTGGTTTCATTTTAGTTTGAGGTCTCTATTAGGTCTACATGTATTTTGCTATGTCTTTTTTTATTCTCTAAAGATAATTTATTATTCGTGTTATGTATTGGATCATTTGTGTGTGTATTTTTTTTAATTAAATTTTTTAGTTGGAACCATAATGTGAACATAGGTGAAATGTCTGAAGTGCCATACATGGGATCTAAACCTAATAGCATGGACATTCTTGTCTACTTCATTAAGAATGATGGGGAACCCAATGAAACCCATAATGTGGACTGAGACCAGTTTGGAATCATTGATTAACACGATGTTGTGAACATATTAGCTGAGGATGAAGGTTTGCCTCCTTACAACCCTTTCAAAATTTCATTCATGGTTAAGAGTAGTAGTCAACTGTTACCTTTGAAAACTTATTCTCGTGTACTTAAAATGTTTGAAATGTGTAAAGTGCATATATTCACCTACCTATATCTAAGTAAAGGTTTGGATGCGATGAAGAATGATAACATGGTTGAGAAGGACAATGAGAATGTGACTAAAATGGATAAGGTTGGGCCTTAGACTGAAATGGGAGGAATAAGACAAAAATTGATGGTGCTAAGATTAAAATTAGTGGGGTTGAGACTAAAGTTAAGGATGATGACACTTGACTTAGGGCTGATATTAAGTTAGGGGGATGAGACCAACTTGGGGATGTTGTGACTAAACATAGGTCGGGGGGAGGGGGAGGACAAAGATCCAAATTAGGGATTTTGAGACTGTTATCACTGAGGGGTTGAGACTATTGCCACTAGGGGACTGAGGTTGACAATGTAAGGAGATTTTTGTGGGTTGAATTTGTAGAGAGCACTATTTATGTAATACCTATAATGGTTCTGAAAGTGAAACAGAGAGTAATGATGATAATGAGTATGATGGTATAGATAATGATGGTGAGATATTCAATTTTTCACAAAAAAAATCAACATTACTTGTTGCCATATCCTCACCATATAATTAAGTGGCATAATTAATAATTAAAGTCATTTAATTTTTGGATTTCAATTGAAGGAAATGGGAAATTAAAATAGAATAAAGAAAAAGAAAATGTACAGAGAGTAAACAAACATTCACTTATTCGGGGAAACTTCATCAAAGTTGATCGAATTGAAGATGAAAATTGAAAGTTGAATGTGTTCCAACAAATAAAGACTACACCAGACTTTAATTCCGGATAAGGGAAGGAGACTCAAGTAAGGTTATGAATAGTTCTAGAGCTTCCTTAGTTCTAGAATGAAATTTATTTTGATTCTTAAAAAATTAGAATTTATATTTTAATTATGTTTAAATTTTATTTTGAGTATGTTTTGGTGCTTTGTACTAAATTTAATAGTTAATAGAGGTGTTTAGATGCTCCCAAATGCATTATTTTACCTAAGTTATTGAGCACGACCGTGATGATAGTTAGCATGGTCATGCCAAGAGCATAATTATATGAATTTTTGTTTTAGTGCTTAAAGCACAACTATGTTCATAATTAGAACGGTCTTACTAATGCAAAATCTTAGTAAATTCTTTGGTTAGTGCTTGAACATGACTTTGCAATGCATTGAGCATGGTCATACCAAATGATAAAGATAAAGATAAGGAAAATGAAGGACAACACGGGCATGCAAGATGTTGAACATGACCGTACAAGTTATTTTGAGGACTAAACATTACCATGCAACTTACTGGACTGTTGAAAATGGTATATATTTGTATTGAATTGACTAGAAGTCCAAAATACCATTTAATGAATGGATACTATATGCTTATATCGAGAAGACTAGAAGTTCCAAATACTAATGAAGATATACCAATGTTAGATGAATGAAGGTTCAAACTCTTAGTTAATACATAAAGGTTTTATATTTAAATTTTATGTGCTTTTAAGTTAAATCCACAACATCAATGTAAAAAGGATAATATGGTCCTAAATTGTAAGTAGAATGCAAAACCTTCATTTGAAGAGAAAATGAGATGTATGAAACAATTGTATAAATCATTGATCATGCATCATATGCATGAACTATTATTTTGTAAATCATTAATGTGGAGGATAATTTGTGAGATCCTTTAAGTTGGTTGGCTGGAAAATTTAAGTGTCAATTTGCTATAGAAATAAACCATAGATAATGAGAATAAGAATTTTTGAGCCTAAGAAGTATGTGAGTTAGGTTTGAACCTCTCAATAGTTTGAAGTTTCTTCTTGTAGTAAAATTTCTTTAGTCAGACATAGCCAGCTCGATGAGACCATATAATAATTTTTAAAGATGACAAATAAAACTTGAAGAATCCCTGAGTATCGAATCCAAGGGGTTAATCCATATAAACTTTTTTAGTAAGATCACCATGAAGTAAATTAACATTCCAAGCAAAAACTTCCAAGTCTTGCCAATTTCCTTATTTCTTTTTCTTTGCTTGGTGCATGTTTGTTTTTACCTCCAAGCATATTTTTTAGGCATTAGTGTTTTCCTCCACCAATGACAACCATTGTAACCATCACTTTTATTGTGGCCACCACCATAGCCCTCAACTTTGTTAATCACTATTCTAGGTTCCAACCAACACACAAAAGGCTCCAAATCATACCCAGAACCAACAAAACATCTTTTACCTCAAAATACCTTACACCAATAGAAATGGGTTATAAGAGTTATAATAGGAAACAAACGTAAATCATTTTTTTTTTGAAAATAAGAATAAAAATCATAATTCTTCTTCTTTTTATTTATCAAAAATATTGATATTGCCACTATTGATGGTGTCAATTCCCGCCTCTTTTCCTCCACTGTCACCACTGCTGTCAATGACAGTGGTTTTTCAAGCCTACCCTTATCTTTCTACCTAACTCAATTATGCATGGTTGTTTTCTTCATCATTGGGCATTGCAATAGCCAACAAAGCCACCAAGGACATTGTTTTGTTCATCCCTATCATCGTTGACGATGCAAGCTTCCCGAATCACAAAACCCTATTGCCACCGTCTTCCTTACTGCTGATAACGAAATCCCACTTCTCTCATCTCCACTCCCTCATTTCTCGCTCGTCATAAACTATTGACAACGATGGCCATCATCAGTTTGCTTTCTCCTCTGCTCTCAATGACAGCTTTTACACCTTCTTCTTCACCCATTCTCTCAGAAAACCTAACCCTAATTCCACTAATTTTAGTCTCTTCCTAAAAGTTATCCTAATGTTTGGCAATAAAGCCATTCAAATCAAAAGGCTTGTTCACTTTTTAGAATATATATATATATATATATATATATATATATATATATATATATATATTCTAAGATTTGGGTAAAAAATATGAAGACTTATCAATCCAATTTAGATTTTTAAAACCAACCAATGTTTAGTTTCCTTAATTAATAATTAATGTACTTTAATTGTAAAATTAAAGCTTAGCCAAATGGGGGGTTGGTTGGTTGTGAGCCCACCTACAAGTTCAAAGTTTGAGTCTAGCTAAGATCCTTGTTTATTTTAGCCAACCCTCACACTTTTCATATATCTGGCAGATAAGATACAAGCCCATAATCATAAAAAAATGAACAACAGAAACAAAAGAACCCTATAACTGTTGAACTTGTTTCTAGACAAAAAATAAAAGGTTATAACATTTATTTAATTTAAATAGCTTAATAATACGCAAGCTTATTCCCTTCAATAACTAAATTGGGTCAAACCTGTTTTCTTTTAATGTTTAGTTTGGGTCAAGCTCAATACATCTCATGCAACGAGATCTTAATACAAATGTGAAACATACCTTATCGTTTTTTATTTTGAGAATCGTATTAGTCCCAATGCAACCCTCATTTGTCTCAGACCTTGTGTATATATGTGTTTAGAAAATTATTTAAATTTTAGAAGTAAAATATTTTAAAATATTTTTATTTAAATTTATTTTAAAATATCCAAATTTTTAAGTCTCATACAACGAGCTCTTAATATGGATGTATAACATACACTATCGTCTTTTATTTTAAAAATCATATATGTCCTAGTGCAACCCTCATTTGTCTCGGACCTTGTGCATATATGGATTAAGGATTTTTTTTAAGTATTCAAGATATTTTTCAACAGTTTCTTAATTCTCTGAAAATTCAACTTTCACAATATCTTCAAAGATCAAGTCTTTAACCATAACTACGTAATCATGAGTTTCCTATTTGCACCAGGGAATACATATGAGTAGAATCAAGTCTTGTTAGATTATTACCCATAAATGTATTTATTTTTATTCTATTTAAGAGATTAAATAACTTGCAAAATATTAGAAATGCATACTTGATAAATGTCCAATAAGACACTTATTTGGAACATAATTCAATGTAATTGCAAGTAATTGAAGCATAAAATACCATTAAAACATGAGAAAATGACATAAAACTGAATAACCCATGCACAATATGGAAAATACAGTTTTAGAGCCTTTTGAATGATAAATTCTCGTAAATCTGATATGTTTTAATTTATGCAATCTGTTACAGGGTTCCGCGCTGGTAACGCAGTTGGGCCGCGTTGGACATGCGACGCTACAGACCAGTAGCTATAAAAAGCCCAGAACAGAATGAAAACAGGGCATCATTCACTCGATCATCTGATCATTCACTCTATCCACTAATATATCTCCAGAGCGTAGACCTAGAGGATAGAGTCGTTGTTTCCCCATACGCTAGTTCTATTCTGGGTGAAGGAGGAACCCTAGGACGGAAGACGAAGTGCATCTGCAGCGTGCTGCCATGATCATGACTTTCTCTTCTTCCTCTGTTTTCTTCTTCTTCATTATGTGTAACTGAGCCCCTGTTGGGGAAGGATGAATCCTTAACTGATCTTATGTAACCTAGATTTTGCATTTATTTAAGATTGTTTTCCTTTAACGTTGATTATTCATCCCTTTGCTCAATGTTTTTATGACTTGGCCACTTATAAATTGAATCTAAATTATTCTTCACAATTGGAAAATTGGTTTAAGAATTGGAACTGTGATTGAATAACACAATTGTGAAGGCTCTAGGGATAGAGGTTTGCAATTGTGAGATCGTTTGAATTCTTGAACTTAAGGCTCACGTCAAATTAGGAATTGCTAAGGGATTAGGATTCCTAATTTGAGTGAAGAATTGATGAGTTAAGGGATTGACCTTCAATCAATAATTGAGAATTCGATCTTCAACCATATTTTATCTTGAATATATGTAATGATCAAAGGTTACATAGGGGAAGTTTTGGTGAAATCCAACCCTAACATCTTCCATAATTTGAATTCTTACACATTTATATCAATTGTTGAGTGTTTGATAATTTAGATATTATTTTGAAGTATTCTTTGCGTACTGGACAGAGTTCCAGATTTGTGACAGATTCAGTGAATTCTTGTTAATTTCTGTTGGCGTTGCCTACGCGCTTAAATTTGCGTTGCCTACTTGATCCCATAACTGAGTTCAATTAGTGGACTAGTAGGAATTCAGTATTTGAACCAAATCCCTGTGGAGACGATACTCTACTCATTCTTTACTTCATAAAACGATAAGGTGCACTTGCCTTCACACGTTTTACACCAACAATACTCAATTGAAGGGTATCGTTCTTTAGAACTGTAGAGTAGGGTGCTAACACCTTTCCTATTTATAATCGACTCCTGAACCTAAAACTCTTTTTTAGTCATAGATTTTCCAAATGTTTTCCCTTTAAAATAAAATTTGGTGACGGCTCCACTTCATATATTTTGTGAAATTTTAAAAAAAATTTAATTCGTCATTTTGTTGTAATTTTGGTTGCGACACCTGAGAAGACACATTTGTATGAATGAGTAGAGGGTTTATTGATCCCAAGACTAACATTATGGATAAAATAGGTATATCCAAAGACTCGAGGATGTAGTGGATAGAGAGATTGATGTGGATACAAGACCTAATGTTGAATGTTTTTGCCTAAAGTAGAGGAGAGCATCCATCTTATAAGATAGCAAGCGATAGAAAAACATCACTCTAGAAACATGGAGGAACATAAGCATGAAGTAAAAGTGTGCAAACAGTTTCAAGAAGATGTCTATTTTTACGTTTAATAATCCTATTTTGTTGAAAGGTATGAGAACAAGATGTTTAATGGAGAATCTCATGAGAAGTCATGAAACTATGAAAGAGTTAGACAAATGTTCTTTTGCATTATCAATTTGTAATATACATATAGAAATACCAAAGTAGATTTCTATTTCATTATAAAAAGACTAAAAGATGGAAAATAACTCAAAATATTCTTCCATTAAATAAATTCAAGAAGAACAAGATATATCATCAATAAAAGTAACAAAGTATTTAGATCTTAAAGTAGAAAAAACATCATTAGGATCCCCGATATCTAAATGAATTAAAATAAAAAAGGATAAAACTCGATTAAGTACATGAGTATGATAACAACTACAAAGATGTTTACTTAATTGACAAAATTCACAAGATAAAGAAGATAGCATGGAGAGACCTGACACTAGTTACTTCAAGTTTGCAAGCTAGGGTTATCCAGTTGACATGAATCCTGAGTAGAGATTGCACCACATAGCCAATATGAGAGGATGTTATGAGTTGGTAGAAACCTCGAGACTCATATTCGAAGTTGAAGCCAATCATCCTCCCCGATCTCTAGTCCTGTAGAATGAGAGATTCTTTTATAAATAAAACAATACAATCAAGAGTACAAGGGAGATGACTAATAGACAATGAATTAAAAGGAGAATTAGGGAGATAAAGGACATTATCAATGAATATGGATAGAAAAAAGAGAATAGTACCAATTTCTTGAAGCCATGTTTAGAAACCATTATCCATATTTATTTATGGTTGAGTTGAGACATATGGAATAAATCCAACTATAGTTACCATATTTATTTGTTTCCATCTTTTTCTAATTACAATATTATTATCTTATTTACATAGAATCCAATAGAATATATGGATCAAATTTATGTAAAGAAGGGACCAATGGGAAAACAATTTGAATTTCAAGTTGATGGTAGTATTGACTTGGAAGCAGGTCAGTTGTTCTTGAATATGAAACATTTTAGAATAGTGCTTAAAGATTATATAATTCAAGATGGTTTTGAATTGCTAAGAGTAAAAAATGAAAGAGTTGGAGTGACATGTCATTATGCTACAAAAGGTTGCACATGGAGGATTCATGAATCTCCAATCCCTAATGGAATTACATTTAAAATAAAACCTATAATCATATTAATAATTGTATTAGGATAAGTAAGAATCCCAATGCAACTTTACGTGGATTGCAAAAAAATAAAAATAAAAATAGAGAGCATGCTACTGGGTGATCTTAACATAAGTTATTACTTGTCAAATATGTGATTGAGCCAAATAATTTAACGCAACTATATCATGCAAAGAGAAAAGTCCACCAAATCACTAAGATAGTTCATGTACTTTCATATAATGATCTTCCTTCATGGGATATTCTAATTAGGGACACAAATCTTGGTAGTCTTGTTAAAATGGACTTAGAAAATAGGATTGATAGAAACCTTGAATTTAAGAGAATATTGGTATCTTTTGATGTCATGAAGAAAAATTTTGTAAAGAGATGCAAACCTTTGGTTTGGAATTGATGGATGTTATTATAAACGACCATTTGGAGGGGTTTTACTTTTAGTTATTATTGTGGTCAAGATAGAATGCAAAGATTCATATACTTTACTTTTGTCTCTGTTATTTGAGGCCTTGTAATCAGTGTCTCAATGGAAGAATAAGAAATTAACAATTATATCAAACATGAAAAAGGCATGCCACTTTATTTTGAGTTAGTTACCATTTATTTTAGATTTTATATTGTTCAATTGTATGTTTATAATATATTTGTCTTTATTAATATTTTTAGGGGCTGACACAAATAGCTAATAGAATTTCCCCCATGTTAAACACATGTCTTTTTAGCTATCCTTAAAACTTTATTACAAAGTAATATCCATTTATATGTTTTCCTTTTTAGGTTTTGTTATAACCATATGCTAAATCACTTCAAGCAAAGGTTCATATCATTGATGCTACAACTAAGTTTTGGAGTTATGTTACATTGAGACTCAATTTAAGATGACCCTATCAACAATTAGAAAGACATATAATGAGATTGCTGGTTGGATGATTGTTATAAAAAGGCCAAAACATATATGTGCAAGACATATAATTGACCCAATTTCCAAGAGTGACCATGTCACTCATAATGTGTGTGACATATTGAATGGTCGTTTGGGTGAGGATAAACAAAAGACTATTCTAAGTGTGATGGAATTCATTCAATGCAAATTGATGGAAATTTTGTAAAAAAATGTTTTGAGAAAGGGTGTGTCTATGACACGCTCGTCGCAAACGTCCAAAAATAATTTCTAAATTTTCCCCAACTATTGGTATAGTATAAGGAACAACCTAGGTAATCTCCCAAAGACCATTTTAGATTCTTAAGAAAATTAGGAGAAAGTTAGAACAAGGGGATTTTATAAAGATGTGATATTAAATTCTAAATACAAAATACAGAATGAAATTAATTTGACTCAACGATTATCAACTCAAGGAATTCAGAGGCTATTTTCTTAACTAGTCATTGATCACTAAAATCATGCATTATGTTTATCAACCTAAGATCATCTGGAACCCCTAAAATGATCCTTGAATTCTCTACTGAGAAAACTCTCAGGATTCAATTGATTATGATCAACAAGATTTAGTAACCACTTTAATCTTTCATTAGATCTAAACCAATTTCATAATCAGAATTCATTTGAAGTAAGTAATAAAATAAAAACATTCAATTCAATTACTTAATTTCTACTCTTCAAACTTTTGGAAAATGATTTACCAATCAAAAACCAATTAGAAATCAATTATGCATTAATCAAAATACGTTAACCGACCAAACTTTGATTAAAAGAATAAAATTGAAGAATATAGTAAAGTAGAGTAGAAATAACTTAATAAGCATGTAAATAAAGATCAAGACCTCAAAGTTAAAATGAAAATAGCTTGAATCCTTGAATTGAAATTTACAAACTTAGCCTTCCATGAAGGAGGCAAACTAACAACAAAGAAAAACTTATCCTTCCATGAAAGAGGCAAACTAACAACAAAGAAAGAAATATGGAAAATGGTATTGCAGTTAATATCCAAGGTGTGTTCTTCTCCTCTTGTAAACCTTTCTATTTATAGAGGATTTTTGAGGCATCATCTTCAGAAGGTCACCAGCCAGCTTTTTTACTTTTCCATCCTTTTATTGCTTTCACATGGGCTTTGTTGAAAATGCAAAACACTTTTGACTTTTTATCACCAATCAACACAAGAATTTTGACGTTGATTGCAGCACAATTTTAGATATTCACGTGTCCAAATTAGAGATTTAGGTTTGAACAAAAGTTGTAGCCCTAGATTTTAGCTTTCCAGTGGATCTGATTTCATCTCAATATAACTGTTGTATCTCAAGATATGACCAGATATTTACACACTGTTCAGGTTTAGCGACAACAACACTATCTCATCTTTTGAGATAATTTTGGAGTCCTATAAATCCCATTTAGAGTCTGATCTTGCTTCATAACTGTGGAAACCTCTTTAAGCTTTCATTCAAGATAGATTTCATGATTTTTGGATGTCTAAAACTCCTATTATGCTCAAAATATTATAATAGTGTCATTTTAATCGATTAAGCAAAGAAATTCAATTAAACTCCATATGAATCCAAACTCATAAAATATGACAAAGACCACTTAATTGAACATATAAGAAGTCTTAATGAGCTACAAATGAGAGATAATTATTTATGAAATTTATGCTTATTAGTTTATCACCGCCAAGTCACACTAAAAGTATGGAAAGTGCAGGACAAAACAATGCAAGAAGAATATTAAGTCATGAAGGGAAACTAATAAACCACCATTATGTTGATTTATTTACGAAAAATTAGTTATAATTAGAGTGTCATTCATGATTATTTTATTTTAATTTCACCTAATTTCTCTTATTTCTTTCAAGAATGGTCATGTAAGTTAAGACTCAAACTAGGCATGTTTTTGGCTAAAAAAAACATAAAAAGAGAAATGAAGCAATGGAAAAACTAAAAATACATGTGGAGGAAGCCAACATGACCGTGCTGGACTCAAGCATGCCCCTATAATGTTTGTAATTTTTTGATACAATTGCGCAAATCAAAGAACGACCATGCCAAATGATGAGCACAATCATGCCAACCAAAAGGACGAGGACAACCTTGCAACATCTTGAATTTACCGACATGCTTATATAGATTTGAATACGACCATGCCAACCCTTAGATAATGTAAAAAACCATCTAAGTCAGCCCTAAAGAAAATAAACTAATCCTAGTAAGCCTTAACAACATGATGGATGATTCAAAATAACTCTAATGATGCAAGAGGAAACTTAGGTCTACCCGATTTGCAGTAGAAAAATCCCAACTCAACGCCTATAAAAAAGGCTAGGTTATGGAAGAAAACACACACTACATCTTAGAGACACATCTATCGACCTTTCTATTTCATTTCTTATTCTCCTATTTTAATTTCTATTTCTTTTTTCAGTATCTTTTCATAGGATTTTGAAGGAAGGAACCCTTTCACAATGCAAGTTGCAATATGCTGTTACCAGCCTTGCTGACAGTACTATTTTTTCATCCTTCTCTTAGAATTATGATTATGGAGTATTTTTATTAGGTTATTATGTTTTTACTTATTCTATCCATTATGTAACTAATCTCCAATTCATGGAATTTTGGTGAAACTTATGATGTAACTAATTGATCCTTTTATCTTTTTTATAAAAGGTTTTCTTTTTCTATTCAATTATGTTTGTCTTATTATGCTTTATTAATTGATGGGAATTGGCCACTCTTATTAATTTCTAAGTTGATTGGGGGATAAAGAATCATACCATTGTCCAATTAATGGAATTATAAGATAAACTAAATTTAATAGCTTTAGAAGATTAATCAGAATCTTAGATTTCTAACTAGTTATTAAATTAACAACTTCAAATGTTTTTTATGTTTCTCTTAATTATATACCTTGCATGATCATTTAAGGTAGTACTTAGGACAAAGAATATGATTATTACATGACCATTGGATAGTAATAGAATTAAAATAGATGGTTAATAATTGATGTTTTTAATCATTCCAAGGGAAGTTTAAGGGTGAAATTAGGTAAAATCGTAAAGGAACCCAAAGTTCCATACATTTTCATAATTAAATTTGTACTTGTGTTCTTTCTATCATATTTTCTATTCTTGTTTTTCTATTCTCATTTTTATTTTACAAACACATTTTTAAAAAAATCTTTTTTGGTGATCTCAAAAGTTGGAAATTAAACCTTTTTTTAAAGATTGTTGACATAGTCCCTATGAGATTGACATTTGAGGTCTTTGTTGGAACCAAGTTACTAATTTTATGTTAAAATGAATCCAAGCAACCTTTAATGTTTTAAACAAAACACAAATATATGTAAAAATGTTTTTTAGATAGGTATAGGAAAAATTCAAGATTAAAAGACTAACTCGTCTAATTTGATAAATGTATTTAAAAAGTTCGTCTAGCTGACCTTGAAATAAGTCACATCTAATGTCATCCATTTGTAGACAAAAAGAACAATTAGACATTTAATGAGGAAATAACTTGTGCTAAAAGAAGGAAAAAATAAGTTTGACTTAAAACAAAAAGCAAGATAAAAAGTACCCTGCAACAAGATACTTGTTTGACCCATAACAACAACTTTTGATCTAAACCAAGGCCATGTGTTTATGGATGAGTAAAAGATGTTGGAAACATCTCTCACTCTCTTGAAGACTACTTTATTTAGTTCTATATAAAGAGAGAAACTTATGAATAAGACACAAGAGACAAGAGACATGACTAAGTTGAACCTAAAATTTATATTTGTTGACTTTGTTCATAGTTTATGTTGTAAATTTTATATTTGTTTGTTGTATTCAAGTTTAGTTTTGGGAATTAGAATATCTAGATAGGAACTGTTTAATTTATATTGTATATATATTAAATTTGGACAGACTTGTACCAAAATACTACGAATTATATTTTTGGCTAAGAGTTTTGTATATTTGTTTTGAATGTTGAAAATATATGTTTGGTGATAAGAGGAATTGGATATAACCCTTGGGTTGATAAGGGTTAATCAATATGTTTTCCCGTGAGAAAAACTTGGAATTTATGTTTTTCGCACAATAATAACATAACATTTGTGGTGAATTTAGGATTGAGGAAATGTGGCTGCAATTATTAGAACTTGACTAGAGTCCCATGAAAGAATGTATGTGCTTGTATCTCGTAAAAGATTGAATGTAGAGTCTTTTGTTGATGAAGCATTTACAATGTCTACTAACCTAAAGGCTTGCAATGACATCATCCATCCAATGCCAGAAATGGATGTAACTAAGAAAGATAGATACCATTTGCCTACATTGAAATAATTGCCAAGAAGACCAAGGGAGGCTAGTAAGAAAAATGAGGTTAAAGGTCTATCAGTGGTCCAAATTGTTAGAATAACTAACACAGGTGTACCACCTATAACCAATTTGGTCATAATTATATAACTAAGGGGGAAAGTCCAACAAAGGAGAGGACTTACTTTTAATCAGTTTACTACTACCAATTTTAAAGCTTGTTGAACTTTTGAATGATTTCTACTATCTTAGAAAGTTATTCAAAATGCTCATGTTAAGGACTCAAAGTGGTTACCCTTGTATAGTCACATTCATAAACACAACATGCACCACCTACTTAGCTTAAGTATACTAAACACTCATAAAAGACATTGTTTTTGTAAGAAACCTTACCCAAACTCTTATTTTTCAAGGAATACCAAATACTCATCAATAATCAACTTTTTGAAGGAGGATAAGGAAAAAAATAAGAGAACAAAGACAACTTTTGTAGAAGGATGACCTAGTATGAACCCCAAGAACAACGAGTAGGACAAAATAATGATTTAGAGGAAAATGATATACTACATAGGGGCTTTTTTTGTTAACTGATGTAATTGAATGGATTTTTTGTATTACTTTATGAACTTTAAATAGTGCATAAGGTCTTTATATATATATATATATATATATATATATATATATATAAAATGGACATAATTAACAATGTACATATCTTTATGTTACTTGGGGAGACTATGTACATGATTGGCAACGCACATAATTTTATATTATAAAATTTTATTTAACTTTATGAATATTGGAATAAAAAATATGTATGGATATTGAAAATCATAACATTGAACAATTTTATATTATGAAATTTTATTCCTTTTTAGGGATTGATTTTAGTTCACCAATATCATAGGGATATCAGGCATAATTACATTAAAATTATGTATGTGTAATAATTTTTAGGAACCATTTTCTAGTCATAAGATAGTTATTGCTATGACACATTTTTAGAATCTCAAATCCATTAACTTTGTTTATAAACTATTACAATAATCATTCACCTGTACAACGTTACAAAAATTAAAATTAAAAAAATAATCATATTTACAAATAACAAAGGAGTTATATTAAACTTCAATTGTACATAACTAAAATCATTCAATTTGGCCTTCTTCATTTTTGTCATTTCTCTCTTGATTTCTTCCACTTTAGCTTCAACTTTCAATAACGATCATCAATATCTCTGCCAACACATTGAAAAAAATCACTCCTAATTTCTCTACATGTGTAAAATAGATGATTTAGATTTGCTTCTATCCCACTTACTTTTATCTTTGCAGACCTTCCATAATAATAATATTTTTTCTATTCTCTAACTATTATAACATTGCTGTTACCACTAAAAGAAATATCATTTCTATTTTTCCAACATAATAACAAAATAATAAGGAGAGAAAATTCTAAAAAATAAATAAAACAACCTACAAATGGAAAAAAAAAAACTCCAATTCAAACAAGCATGAAAGAAGCACAACTTACCTTACTTGAGGTTGCACCTAAATAGGAAAAATAAAATCCAAACTCAAGACCACTTTCTCCTTCTCCCTTAAAATGGTCTCATTTATTTAAAATGACCAATGTTGTGTATAGGAACATTTTGGAACAACATTTTATTAATGAACATGTGTAAGTATAGTTGGATAAACAAGTCAGCTCGACTCATTTAAACCCGCTATAAACAGGATGGGCAGCCTATTTTGGCCCGCGAGTTAGTAAGCCAACTCGTTCAACTTTTTTTATATTAAAATAGTTAAAAATGTTTATAAAAAATTAAAAAACTAATAAAAATATATAAAAAATGATTTATTATTTTTTTTAAAAAAAATTGGACCACAAGTTGGCCCATTATCCTGCGGGTCCAACCCATTTAACTGGTGGATTAAACATGTTAGGTAAAAAATTCACATTTAAATGGACCAATAATTTTATTTGATCAAACCCACCTAACTTGCATATTTGCTAATTGTAACGTAGACTTTTGACTCATATATCTATCTCTATGTATAAGACACATGATTAGACTTTTGTTTGGTTAACATCGTCAAACCCATAAGGGTAGACAATGTAACAAACATTGAACAATCAAGAATTTTGTATTGATTTCAAAAAGATAGAGGTATGAGACATTGGAAATGTTAGTCTAATTTATCCTCTAATATTATAAAAATAAGAGATTAACTTATTTTAAGAGCAACTAATGATATAGTAACTCTATTTAATAATTTTTTTAAATGGTTAAATCTTATTATTCCAAATATCAAATTTAAAACTTTTATTGTATAGATCAAGTTTATAAAATTTATATTATACGTTAAACTAAAGTTATTTAATAAAATATCAAATTTTTTTTAAACTTTATGAAATTTTGTAAACTTTATCTATGCAATAATTTTTTTGAGATTTAGCTGTATAAAAAAATTATTAAATAAAATAACTCTACTTTAAATTACTCATGATAAGTTAAAATTTACATTAAAATTTTTCACTTAAAAGTCTTCAATTTGACCTCTATAAATGATAGGTCATTTATTAAAATTTAAAATTAAAAAAAGTAAAAGCAAAATTAAAACAACAAGAAACAAAAATTTTTATAAATTTTTGTCCATTCAAGATGACGTTTAGTTTTTAATTTTAAAAATTAAAATTTATTTTTATTTTTAGTTTTTAATTTTAAAAATTGTTGTAAAAATAAATTAAATTACTTTATTCTATCATTTTATTATGAATTTTAAAAAATACATAAATAAAACTATTAATTTAAAAAAATAAAAAAATTAAATTATATCAAAATAATATAAATTTAAAATTTTAAAAAATAATAAAATTAAATATTATTATTATTATTATGATTGTGATAATTATGATATTAATAATGACAATTATTGTGATAAAAATAAAAATAATTTTTGAAATAATGGTATTATTGTAGTAGTTATAATATAAAAAATGTTATATAATGATATAAATTTTTATTTTACATATTATTTGATTATTTATATTTAAGATAAATAATTTTATATATATTATTATTTAGTATTTATTTTATATAAAAATAATATATATTATAATATTATATTATAATAATATTATAATTTTATAATTTTAGTATAATTTATATATTAAATAATATTATTTATTTAATTAATATATAAAATTAGATAAATAAAAAATGAATTTTTTTAAAATAATAAAAATAAAAAATAAATTATTATAATCATTATAATAATGTAATAATTATAATAATAATGTTGATTATTGATTATTATATAATTATATAATTTTGTATTTTATATATTATTTAATAATAAATATATATTATTATAGTATTTTTATATTATTTAATATTTATTTTCTATAAATTAGTATATACTATGAACTTTTATTTTCTTTTAATTTTTTCCAATTCAAATTTTAAATCTCTTCTTTTTCTTGCTTTCCTTCTCCTCTATCTCAAGCATAGCGTTCTAGTCTTTCTCATCTACCATTCAACTTCTCTTGTCAGTTCTCCATCTCTATCCTTTCGTCATTCGACCCGACCCGTATTCGTACGGATGGAGTAAAGTCATTTTTGTTTGAAAAATTGAGAAAAAGAAAGGATTTGATTCAGAGTTCCAGACTTCCAGCCAAAAGCATTAAAGCAGTAATACAAGCGTGGGTAAAATTTGCATTGACTCTTTGTTGTACCTTCACCTCCATATGCTTCTGTGTTTCTCTCTCCTTTCTTCGTCCATTCCACAACAACACAGTTAGGGAGAGAGAGAGAGAGAGAGAGAGAGAGAGCAAATTCACACTCACAAACCCACTTCCCCTAATTTCCATTCTCTCTCTCTTTTCCTATCTGAACATTCGAGGGTTTTCAATTCCCTTTTTCAATCTTCATTGCCATCGCGAATCCAACGGTTCCTAGATCGAGAAGATTTAGTATTTTTCCAATTCCGATTCGGAAAATGGCCTCTTCGAGCGCAACAGGTGCTGGATCCACCGATTCCACAACTGCAAGGAGAAACACCAAGCGACCTAAGTGTAATGCCCTCTGAATTTCTTTGATCTCTCTTGATTTTTTGCCTTTTGAGCTCAATTCTCACTGATTCCTTTTCCTTTATTGTTGAATTTTTTGGTTTGTCATGGAAATTTTCTTTATTTTTATATTTGGGGTTAAATTGAGTGCATGTTAGGAAGAAAAGAGACATTGGGTTTGTTGTGGTTCTTGTAAAGGATGTATATGTGGGGTGGGATGGTTTTTACCTGTTAGTATGTAGTGCATGATAATACCTAGATAGAGGTATCTGTTGCTGGAGTTCTATTTCATGAATAAATAACACTTTATGGAAGCTAATATCCACTTAATTTTTTTCTTTAATTTGAAGTTTTGAGAGTTGGTATTTGTTTATTAAAAAAAGCTCTTGGTGTGCATATTAGTAGTTTGTGGACCGAATGGAGGAGTTCTATGCAGTTGGATAGGGTGTGTCGATTTAACAACAACGCTTTTGTTTCATTTTGTTTGGGGGCTACCCGCCGAAAACTGAACTGACATTTTAGTTCTCTTTGAAAATTTAATGCCTTTCAGATTCAAAGTTTACCCAGCAAGAACTTCCAGCTTGCAAGCCGATTCTCACACCACGGGCGGTAACACTACCTACTACTTTTTTAATTACATTGCTAATGATTGTATATATACCTGAATGCATCGATATTTATTTGGTGGTAATGGTATAACTTGTGCTTAATTTAAGTTTTTCCCTGCAGGTTATTTCAGCATTCTTGCTTGTCAGTGTTGTATTTGTTCCTATTGGAGTTGCTGCACTAATTGCTTCAAGAAAGGTAATGTTGAGTGCTATTGTGTGTTGTATTTATGCTTAAAATTGTATATAATGGTCAGTATGACTTTCATTTTCTTGTATCTATCAGGTTGTTGAAATTGTTTTTAGGTATGAGTCAACGTGCATACCGACAAATGTTACTGATAAGGTAGCATACATTCAGAGTTCTGCAGATAAAACATGCCGCTTAAAGATAAAGGTGTGTCTCCTTAGCACCAGTGCATCTGTTTCATTCAAGCATTGTCTTTCTTCTATTAATTTGATTCCATATTCGTATTTAATTGAGGTCATGTTGAGGCAATCTTTTCTTTTCTTAAATGTTGCTCTTATTAAAAGGTGGACAAGCATATGAAGTCACCTATTTATGTCTACTATCAGCTTGACAACTTCTACCAGAATCATCGCCGGTATGTAATAACCTTTTTCTTTTTCTCACACATCACACATTCTTTTTATCTGTTTCAATGTCCCATTTATAAAGTGAGGGGAAAATTTGGGTTTAAGAAACAAGGATCTCCCGGTCCTTGCTTCAGTGGTTCTTGACCATTGCTGGAGGGGCAATTGCCAAGTTACCTGCTGCTTTTACTCCCCTTCTTTTTTTAGAAAGCTTTTGTCAAGCTTACTCTCTTAACTCTTGTTAACAGTCTAATGAAATCTTATATAGCCAACATAAAATTAATTTTCCAGTTTTACACTTTGTCATAGTAGGTAAATCCTGGATAGCTGTGTGGCTTACCCCAAAAATAGTGATATAGAAGATTGCAGAGCAACCCTTGCACAAAAGTTGCAGATATAGTACATATATTTTTTAATACACATATATAGATACTCTAAACTTAAGAGATATTCATCATTAATTATATTTATTGAATTTAAGTTTAAAAATTATAGTTTAATATGTTAAGAAACAAACAAGTATGAACCATGGTTATTAAATCGAGATTCAAATTGTGAATCGGAAATCCTATTTTTTGAATTGTGAATCGAATCGTATCGTGAATCGTAAGATACATGATCATTAAATAAAACTAATATACATAACCTAAATAAGTAAATAATTCACTATATAAATATGATATGTCATAAATAAACTTCTAATTAATCTAAATAAATTATTGAAGATTAAATTAAAGTTAATTCATAAACAAGTTTAATTAATCCCTAAAGAAAAGTAGTGCTGTGATTATAGGAATAAAGCACTGCTGTGAACGATATAGGATTATAGAAATAGGAAAAGGATTTAGTGATTTTTAATTAGAATTGTAGAACCTTCATTTATAAATAGAACGGCAGCCCAAAGTTCTCCCAACACATGCATATTTGATTTTTAAAAGCCCAAAAAGCTGGTCGCTCACCCAACACATGCATATTCGATTTTTAAAAGCCCAAACACTGGTCGTGTGTCCAAAAAAAGGGTAGGAAAAGCTGTTTTTTAGGTTTTTAAAAACCGGGTCGTCCACGACCCAACCAGTTTTTGGTGCACAACCTGGTTCCTCCAAATGGTCCAGCTGCGTGACGATACGCATGATTCAACAATGTGATGTGATTCCGGCGATTTCGAGTGATTCAGCTACGATTCCGGCAAGCTTTCGATACAGCTTCTGATTCCTATCGTTTTGCTTGAATTTGTAGCGTATCATGAATTGTTTTGTACTATTCATGCGATACTAACTATCATGGTATGAACACTATTGGTTATATGCTTTTCTTGAAGGGAAAAGTAGCTTGAAGAGCTATTACAATGAGGAAGGATAACACCAGAGTTAGAGCTCCTTCAAAGAATACAGCTTCTCTGCCTGGCCTAATCCTTACACCGAAAATGACTGACTCTACACCCTTCAACAACCATGCTAAAATCCTTCCCTTTCTGGAACCAGAATTCACTTCTCCTTCTTAACTAACTGCCTAGTCATAAAATTAACTGGGTGGCCCACTTCTCTTCTTCCTTGTATACACTATGCATACCTTGGGCTTGTGGGATGCAAATCCAACACTTGGTTCTGATCCATACCCAATTCATCTTCTGTAATAGGCCCTGTTCCTCTTACACTATCAGAATGCATCTAATTTATCTCAAAATCGTGAGAGCATGAAAGTACCAACTTAAATTGAGTTATTTAATGATCGTATTAGTGGCATTTATAAAACTCTAGTCAATCTTTCTTTATGTAAAATAGATAGATAGGTAGATAGATTCTATTAGAATCAATGCATCTTTTACACTCATGATTATAACTATTTTCTGGAGAAGATATACTATAGGCTGTAGCCGCTCTAATTATAGCATTTTGTATCAGGTCACAAGCAGTTAAATTTAAGACTTATGGTAGTTACTAAAATCTTAAGAGAAAACCAAAAGAAATGTTTTTAAGGAACAAACAATAAATAAAAATAATAATTTAAAACTGTACAAATAATAAATAAAGTAAATATTTGAAAGAACAATGTCAATCGATAGAAGGCAATATAATGCAAGTGGCTTTGGCTTCAAGGTGATAAAGTAGAACCTTTGACATAACATACCACTTCCATACACAAAAAAAATCCTCCCACTCCCATGTGTGGTTGGCATATAAACAAAACTGAAAAGCTAGGGCAAAGATACTGTAAAGTATTGGAACAGAGTCTTGGACAGAGCAGAGACATGCAAACAGAAGCTGGGTTTGCCAGACAAGGAAAGGCTTTGGTTGGAAAACTTGTGGAGATGGCTGGAAAATGTATGAACGGAGGCTGGAATTGCTGGGCTGCCTGTGAATGTGTGAACAAAGAGGTGGGGCTTCTGGGTTTTCTTGAAGGATGATGGGATCCTAAACCCATGTTAAGGCTTCTGCTGATATAGATGACAAAATTTCTGATGAACCAACTAATTTGGTGGAGAAGAACACGTGGCTGAGAGCACTTTACCCAGGGTGCTGTGCTGCATCTGCCAGACCTAACCTAACTGCCCTGGAGGGAGTTTCAGAATTGGAAATAGAGGAGAGATAAATGGACAGGAGGTAGAGATGTGAACATGAAGAATCTGAGTTGGATCTAAATTGGCTTACTCCTTTCCCTTCTGGAATCTGTCTTTTTCATCTCTCTGGACTCTGCTCTCTGCACTTCCTTGATACTTCTTGGAACTACCAACTAACCTGGTTGATTATTATGGGATTTATGTGTATTTACATGAACTAATTTCATAATCAATTTGCATTGTCTAGTTACATTTATTTATTGACTGCTGTTAACTGTTGCTGTTTGGATAAACATCCTTACACCATAAAATTTTTCTGATGCAAAAAAAGGGTGTAGAATAGCCAAGATCTCCCTAAAAATGGGTGGGTAAACCCCAAATATGGGGTGAATGATTGGAGCAGTGGAGGTACTGCTAACTTGCAATCCACTTGAAAAACACAAGAAGATGGTGAACTTGTAACATCCAGAGGCTATAATGCCTCTATAGCGATACAATTTGCTGCTGTGGTCTATTATTTACTTTGCTCTTTATTTTGTCAAGTGTCGTAAGTCCGGTGAAAAGTTACATGTAAACAACTACTTCTTATTTACATATATTTTTTCATTCGAGCATTGTAGTATTGTACATCCAAGTTGATGATTGTGCTCCAGCCAATGCCATCATTCAAATATTCTAAAAGTTTGCCTTGCCTTAAATCCTTGAACAGCTCTTTGAGACCATTTCATTGCTTATTGTTGGCTTTGGCACCACGACATGTTTCTAACTGTTCTATGAAACAGCTTACCTTGACAAATTGCATGGATGGCATTTTGGTACCTGCAAAATGATACTGTGTCAGATTTTTACTTCGTGATAATACAATGGTAATTTCAGTACAGTCAGAACATATTAAGTCATAGCTATGTTTTTGTTAGCCCTTGGTTTAAAGATACAAAGAAATATGTACAGATAAAGTTATAATAAAAGAAAGCTGAAAAACAAATGATTTGACAACTGACATCAAGTTCATTTGCAAATAATCTCCCAAACATAGCAAAAATCTTGAAGGTAACAAATATATTATTGATATGTATTTAGAGTTGTAACTGTGATTCTGTTATTGAACTTCTTGAATTTTAGGGCAATGTTAGAGATAACATACCACTATTTGAATGGGATGTAATGTAATTTACAGGGACGTCAACACAAACTTATGTATTCATCTTATATTTGTTGTAGTTTGTCACTTCAATGTCTTTTTGACTATTTGGTTCCTTCAACTTTCAACTATTTTTGGTCTTAATATATTTATGATAATATATTTCGTTATGTATGATTATTTATATTCTTATAATTGTGGTGATATTCTATAATTTAGGTATGTTAAAAGCCGAAGTGATGAGCAATTAAGGGATCCTAAGGAAGGGAATTCAACAAGTGCCTGTAAGCCTGAAGATATTGCTAATGGAAAGGCTATTGTACCTTGTGGTCTTATAGCTTGGAGTTTATTCAATGATACGTACTACTTCTCTCTTGACAACAAGAATTTGACAGTGAACAAGAAAGGCATCTCCTGGAAGAGTGATAGAGAACACAAATTTGGAAAAGATGTTTTCCCAAAGAATTTCCAGAGTAGTTCTTTTAGAGGTGGTGCAAATCTCTCTGAATCCATACCAGTAAGTTGTCATGAGCTCGTTTTGATTGAAATGGTCTTCTTTCTTCATGTATAATTATCTTCCTTCACAAAGTTTAGCAATGTAATTAGAGGTTGTTTTGATTAGTGCAGTCTTCATTTAGCCTTTGTTTACACTTCCATGTGTTTTGTGTTAAGTTTACATCTTTTGGTTTATTTCATGTTGCTGCAATTACTGTACTTGTTTTTTATTTTGTTGTTAGTTGTTGCTACTTTTTTTTGGTATTCATATTCATATAGTAATTATTGACATGGAAAATTATTCCAATGTCCCACATAACTCTTTTGTTTCAACTTTTCAATTACTTCCAGTATATTCTTTAGTTCACCTTGTGATTAGTCTGGGTATTCTCCATTGATAGCTTGCATCAATGATATATATTGCTCACTTTCTGAATGTTATATGGAACAGCTGAGTGAGCAGGAAGATCTTATTGTCTGGATGCGAACTGCTGCTTTGCCAACTTTTAGGAAATTGTACGGAAAGTTAGAGGTGGATCTAAATGAAGGTGATTACATAAATGTCACACTGCAAAATAACTACAACACATACAGTTTTAATGGCAAGAAAAAGCTCGTACTGTCAACTACTAGCTGGCTTGGTGGGAAGAATGACTTCCTTGGCATTGCTTATCTCACTGTTGGAGGATTGTGCTTCTTTTTGGCTTTGGCTTTTACCGTTGTTTATTTTGTCAAGCCAAGGTAAATACCAAGTACTTAGAATCATCTATAGCTTTACAGTTTAGAACATGAAAATTCCTCTCCAAGCAGGGAAATTCGTGGGGTAGTTTGCATGGGCTTACTTAGTTTGTTGCTTGATTTCTTTCTTTATTTGTTTGACCAAAAATGGTGTTGGATGCATTCATCTGTAGGATACATTAATGCGTGAAACTTAAATTCTTAGTTCTGCACTTACCAACGAAACTGGCACAGAACATGCCATTGGTCCTACAGTAATTAAAGGCCTGAACATTTATTTTCAAACTCTTCTCTCTCTTTTTAACTCTGAAATTGGCATTGATTATCAATTTGATTGGACCCGAAATATTTGAGTAACTTGTATGTTCAGTGTGTTGCAAATTTATCGTGTATTTATGAAACCTTTTCTGCTGAGAGTTTTCTTCTCTAACATGTGCAGAATAAAAAATGAAAGAAAATGATATTATTTCCTATTGTGACTACTAGATTTGTTAAAAAAGAAAACTTTCTTTAATTATATTCGGGTAGATAATTCACTTGCACTTCAACAGTCACTTGAATTTTGAATTATTATTTAGTTTCTAACCTATCTTTCTATGTGCCTTTGTAGGCAACTTGGAGATCCCTCATATTTGTCATGGAATAGGAATCCAGGAGGGCACTGAAAAGAAGCTAATAATGCTTGTTTGTTATTCCAATGAATGCAGGGCTTGGGTATTCTACAATGCCGGGTGTAGTTTTTGTACATCATTTTACATAATTACTAGTAGCACTTGTGAATTTAGGTATTCTTATTCCTCCTCCCCCACCCTTCTCCCACATAACAAAACTAAAATACATTGTCTTTTGTCTTATGCATGAAAATTGCAATATGTTGTGTATGTCCTGATATATAGCTTCCAATATATGTGCTGGTTGTATTTCACACAACCTGGAAAATATAGCAGTTCTTCGTTTGGTTTGCAATTCTACTATGCAAAATTAACATACACAATGAAAAATATACTTCTAAACCGTATCATTAACTTTAATTGAAGATTGTGTGTATTTTTTTCTCTCAATATATATGTTACCTTTTAAAGAAATTTCAAATGTCATCAGAATTTTATTTAAAAAAATGAATTTAAATTTACAATAATTACAAATTAAATTGGAAGAATTACAACATAGATTTTACAAATTAAGATATTAGATGAAGAATTAAATTTTTTTTCCATAAAAAATCATAGTATAATGTATTAAGAATCATGATAATTATATGTTTAGATGTTTAGAGGAGGGATTAAGTTATTTTAGAAGTAATTTTGTTAAGAAAAGATATTTTAGAAGTAATTTTGCTTAATAATTTTATAAACAATTAAATTTTATTAATTCAGTTGTTAAATTAATAAATTATATTATATAAAATATTTAAAAAAAATTTATAAAATTTTAAAAAAATTAATATTTTATTAAATTAATTTAAATTAATAAATATTATAAAAAGTATATTATTTGTTAATTTAAATTTATTTTTTTAAAAATTTTATAAATTTTTTTAGAATGATTTATATAATATAATTTATTAATTTAATGATTGAATTGATAAAATTTAATTATTTATACAAATTATTAATTAAAACAACTTTAAATAAAATTATTTTAAAAATAATTTAATTTTTTTTATATGTTTATATATATATATATATGAAATTTTAATTTTTTAAAAAGTTTATAAATAAAATTTATTAATTTAACGATTAAATTGATAAAATTTAATTAATTAAAAAATTATTAAATAAAATAATTTTAACATAATTTATTTAAAAGTAAATTAATTTTTTTATATTATATATATAATATTATTACCAATACTAATGGTAATGTATATTTATAAATTGTTAGTTGTTAAATAAAAAATAAAAATTAGTAATTGATACAAAATATTAAAATTGATATATATATATATATATGTAAATTTATTTTAAAAATGATTATATTATTATTTTATTTGATAATTTTTAAATTACTAAATTTTATTAATTGATATGTTAAATTAAAAAGTTTTAGTATGTAGATTAAATTTAAAAATTTAATTAAATAATATTGATTTAATATATACTAAAAAGGATATATTATATATTAAATTAAAATTATTTAATTATTAATTTTTTTTAAAAATTTATGAAACTTTATAAATTTAATTTATATAATAATTTTTTTAATTTGATGATTAAATTAATAAAATTTAATATTTTAAATAATAAAAATTATTTACACATGCATAACATATAATATATATATATATATATATATATATATTTACATCTAAGTGTAAGCTATTAAATTTATATTATATATTTTTAAAAATTATTAACTATTAAATAAAAAATACAGATATTCTTTCCATATAACAATATCATAATTGATAATAATTTTTTTTTAACTCTCAAAACCTTAGCCTCCTTCCGATATCCTGTAACATTTTCCTTAACTAAGTGGGGTCCATTCCCACTTAAAGATCCCATTGAACATTGATTGTTTCCTTCAATTTTACACATACTGCTCAAGTTCTTAGCCTTTCAGGTTTCAGCTTATTTTCTTATTTCTGTTGTGTATTCTCTATACGATAAATGTATATACATTATATAACATTTTTAATATAAAACTTGTCATTTTAAACGTGACATGTCGCAAAATTCAGTAAAGACCCGCCATAGGGCTTCAATAAAAGGCTTGCTTTAATTATTTGGTTCTATTAATAGAACTAACCTTTGATCACACAATTTTTTTGTTAGAAAAATTAAGAAGATACGATAAAAAATATAAGTATGTTATTAATTAATAGGAGAACATAGAACATTCCACTTCTAATATCAATAATTTATTTGAATCTTATCTCTGAAAATAATAAAAATAATTTAACTGTCCTAAATATATCTTTAATCGTTATAAATAATTTTCAACTTTGATATATACCATGGTTTCAATTCAAATATTTCATCGTAGTAGCAGATATTTACTTTCATAATCTTTCTTTTCTTCTAACTGTTTGTGTATAAGTTTTATTGGCATTTTTTCAATTCAAATCATTGTATCTTTCCGAAAAAATATTACTTTTTCTATAACTAAAAATAATTTAATAAATTAAAATTTCGAACAAGGTTTTAAATAAGTAATATAGTTGAGAAAATCATATAGGCAACTCCTTAGTTTAATGAAATTGTTGGTATATGCTACAATTAATAAACTATGTTGCTAGTGCAACGACACCATTTTTTTAAAAGAAATAAAATATAAAAAAGTAAACATATAACGAAAAATAAATTAGTAAAATACCTTTTCATTAATTTGGTGTTATTATTAGAAATATGTGACTAACCAATTTACATAATATGAAATTTTACTAATCACATTATCTAGATCGACTATCTAATCAATTTAATATATTATTTATATCAATAGATTAAAATAAATTTAAGTTACTAAATAAGTTTATTAATTATATTATTAAAATGCTACATCATATTATTTTATTGTTGTACAAAAAGAAATGTAATAAATTTTTGAGAAATTTATTTAAAAATTATTTTAATTTTAAACTTTTTATCATTAAATTAATTTTAATGACTTAAAATATTACGATATTGATAAAGAATATTCATATCATAAATAAATTTAAATACTTTATTTTTATTTTTATAATTTATCTTGATTTTGATTTTTGTTACTATACTTTATTGATGTTTAAACTTTGCTCTTTGCGGTTCTCCATTTATAATGATGTTCACTTTTGGATGAACTTGACAACCTACTTGTAGCACATGTGGTGTGCTCACATCTCACCTCCCCGTTAGACCCTCATATCCATCAATATACATTCGATCACCCATTCTCCATTATAAAACATATGATTCAAAATTTCATAGCAGAAGCTTAGTGACATATGAGTAGTAGCAGTCATGGAACTCAATTGGAAACAAGGAAGAAGGTTTGAAGGGTGTCCAAACGTTAGAGAAAGTCCACCTTAGTTTTGTAGATTATGATTGGAAGTCTTTGTTAAAATATTTTTTTTTAATAATAATTTTTAATTTGGGTAGGATTGAAAATAAGTTGAATCAAGTTAATTTTAATTCAATTGATATAAATTTTTTTTTTCTTAATTTAACTCAATTTAAACTTAACAGTAACTCATTACTTCATTAATTTAAGCTATATAAATCAAAAATTAAAATAAATTAAACTTAGAATATTTAAAATTTATAATTTATTAATATATTTTGATAAAATAGTTATCTAACTGAAAAATATAAATATAATTATAGTCTATATAAAATAAATAAATATTTATATTTAAATTATTATTAATAATTAAAAAATTAAATAACTAATTTGTATATTAGACATTTTAAATTTATATTTTATTACTAATTTTAAAACTAAATTTTTTTTAAACTTATAACTTCTTATAATATATATTATGATTACATTTTATATTTTATATATTTTATATAAAAATAAAAAAAATTATGTGAACTTAATATTTTTATATAACGAGTTGGTTTATAAATTAAACGAGTCAAACTATACATATTTTAGGTTTAACTTGTTTAGTTAACGAGTCTAATTTTCAGCTCAAATTTTACTTATTTAATTCATGAATCAAATTCAACAAATTAATTATTGGATCGAGTTTCAAACTAATTTTAAATTGATTCAATTCATTATGAACTTTAGAGATATTTTTAATAAAATAAATATGTGAGTGTTCAAAAAATATCATATAAAAACAATAGTGAATAAATAAAATAAAAATCTATGGAAGATTATACTAAATTCATCTTTACTTCTTTAATTATAGTAGTCTTTTTGTTATTAATGATGATCCAATGTTTATAATAATAATTAAAAAAAAATATACTAAATAATATGACAAAGGTAAAAAAATACCAAAATTAAAATGTAATAAAATTAATTATAAAGATTAATAACTAAATAACTAAGTATAAAAAATATGTATAGACTAAATCTATAATTTTGTTTGGTAAAGAGACTAAGTAGGTTAAGCCCATAAAAACTTGGTCTCTTGGAAGTGGAGAATCATGAGTTTAAATTGGATTGCAAATCTTACGGGAGTAAGATCTTGTTCTTCATTTGTTTTTCTATAAATCCATAACACATAAATCAATATAAAAGTTACAAATTCTTCTATTCCAAATAATGTGTAACTTAAGAATTTTAAAATATAAGTTTTTTTTCAACATTTCCTCTATTTTTTTTATTACATTTTGGTGTTGATCTCTATAGTTTTACTATATCTGGTTTTGGTTCTCTTTTATTTCTATCAAATTTATAGTGCATCTAGCTTTATCCTTTTATCCTTCCAAAAAATGAACACGATGATTAACAACAATAAGATAATGATAACCCAGCAAATGAAAAATGAAAATGATAATTTTGTATAGTCTCAATCGACTTTTCCTTTTTCTAAAATTTGGACACCCTTAAAGCCTTGTTCCAAGATTCCAATTAGTGCTAGAAGTATAAATCGTCATCAACTCATCAAACAAAAATCTATGCTACTGCCACTCTTCTACGACCTTGCTTTTGGAATGGATTCTAAACCTTAGCTTTTGCAACAGAAAATGGGTGCTAAATGGATTTTAGATTCAAGTAAGATGGTAGGAAAAATGTTGTGTAAAGTAGAGGAAAATTATTATTACACATTTAAAAATAAGTGGAATGATATAGATATAATATGATAAAAAAATTTAAAAATAAAATATAGTGAAGTTAAAATACTATTAAAATATATAATATCAAAATTTATAAAATAAAATTAAGGGCATGTGAGCACATCACATATGCTAAAACATAAGTATTGCATATACACTATTAGTCAGCTCAAAGAGAAGTTGAGGCTGTTAAAGATAAAGATCCAAACAAAAATAAATTATAAGGACAAAAACCAAAATTAAGGTATAATATATAGATTAAAAATGTTTTTAAACTTTACAAAAAAAATTTAGCAACTAAATATCAGATTAATGAGGGATCAAATATATTTTCAATTAAAAGAAAATTACAGAATGGATTATTGCACAAATGTATTGGAGGCTATATATTGCACATTGATTGTAATAGATATACAGACAGACATTATTGGTAAATGTAGCTCTTAGCCAAGTTCATAAATGTGTTGATTAGAGTTTTTTTACAGGATAAACAACAATAAGTTTCGAATCCAGAATTTTTATATAAAACTACTGAATCCTAACTCAGTTATAAATTTAATTCATCATAAAAGAGATAATTTATTAAAAGATAAAAATATCTCATGCATCAGGATTGCCAACGACAGTAACCTTTGTCTAATAAAATTTTTAACTTAGTATGATGTATCATACTGTTAATATAAATACAATAATTATTTTAATTATTTAATTTTTGTTAGATAAATATTATTTTAATAAAAATTAATCCAACATCAATAGGTAGTATATGATTTTTTTTTATCTTTGGATAGTAATTTTTGTTAGATAAATATTATTTTTTTGAACCGTTGACATAGCAACTTCATTAATAAGTAGTCATAAGAATTAATTTCATATTAATATTTATTGGAATATCTCAGTTAGAGGTATTTTACTGAAACAAAAATAATATGTAATAATTTTTTAAACAATTTAATTGTTAAAAATAATTTTTTAAATTCTTAAAAAATAATTTGACCTACTTTTCTTCATTTAAAAAATTGTATTTCTAACTTTTTTTGGAAGCAATC
This sequence comes from Canavalia gladiata, assembly GCA_037954105.1. NCBI lineage: Eukaryota > Viridiplantae > Streptophyta > Magnoliopsida > Fabales > Fabaceae > Canavalia > Canavalia gladiata. Next base: position 30,969,778 of record CM075663.1, read on the forward strand.
ATGATAATTTTAAAAGGAAAAATTTTGTTAACAAAATGAAATTCCCTTGTGATAAATTCAAAAAATGGTTATACCTAAAGTGTTTGAAAAATTATTCAATTAAATAAAAATTGAAATTATTAGCTAAAAATTTTGTTAACATATTTTAGTTCTGTTTAATAAAATAATTTATTTTAATAATTATTAAATTTTTTAAGACAATAATTAATTATTAAATTTTATTGAAAAAACTACTTTAAAAAATAGCTCTTATGCATTTTATTTCCTAGTTGAAATATTTTTTTTTCATTTTTATCTTTAGTATATTTTTATAATATGACATTTTATTTATTTATTTATTTTATAATTTGAATATTATTTTATTCTTTTATAATAATATTTATTATATTTTAATTATTATATTATTTTAATTATTATATTATTTTTAATTATTATAAAATATTTAATTATTAATAAAAATAAAATTACGAAAATAATTATTTTTAAAAAAATTATTTAAAATTAAAAAAATTAGTTAATTAATTTTAATATATTTATTATTAAAAAATATATCAAACTGATCATATTTTAATCTATTATTTAAATATGTATTTATTTATTATTTTATATTTATCAGCTTATTTAACAGTTAATTTTAACATATATTTTTAATTTAATTAGTAGTTTATCATTTAATTTTCATCTTTCAATTTTAATTTTTAGTTAATTTTAAACATAGTCTTATTTTTTGTTTCAAAATAATATTTTTAAGAGATAATTATTTACTTTTTAATTCTTTTTTTAAAAAAGTATTAACTTTTAAATTAAGTTAAATCAATATACATTTCTATTTATTTTAGCATACTTATACTTCTCATGAAAAAGGAAAAAACGAGAAATACACTTTTCTCTTTTTTTTTCAATAAAAATAATTGTAAACATAAAATATATGAATTTAAATATAAAAATAGTATATATATATATATATAAAGTATGGAAAAATTAAAAAAGTTTCATGCACAAATTTTTTTTTATAGTAAATTAAAATAAAATAATACTTTATCAAAAAATTCCTAAAACATTAGTTACAAAATACATAATTTTACTATTGTTAATATAAAATTTTACACGGTTAATCAATAGAAAATTATGGTAGGTATAATTTTTTGAAATAATTATTATAAAAATTAATAATTTATAATAATATAATAATATATGATTAGATACTAATGTAAAATTTTATATACTATAAGAATATTTTAAATAAATTTAAATAAAAAATTTATTAAAAAATATTTAACATTTAAAAAATTATTTACTTCTTACTTATCTTCTTAAGTAAATTTTTCTGTGTACAACCTTTGGTATTTAAAAATTATATTAGACCTTGAGCATCTTTTTTATTATTTATAAAACTTAAATTTAAAACTTTATTTTTAAAAAGTTAGAGATCTTTATTACTTGTATAAAAAATTATTAATTAATTACTTATTTAAGTAATTTAAAACAACAATATTTTGAACGATCTTTTATTACATTAAAAAAGATTTGAAAATATATTTTTATAATAATTTAGATTGTTTTTTAATTCATTATTTTTTAAATAATGATAAAATTAAAAAATGATTAATGAACATTTTTTAAATGGTACTTTAAGAACTATTTAAAATATCGTTATACGTGAATTTTATGTCATATGTCCTGATATTTAGAGAAGGGTGAGTAATCATTCTTTAAGTGAATCTTTTTCTAAATATTTTTTACAAATTTTTATTATTTTTGTTTATTTTAAAATTTTTTTGAAATTTATTTTCTTTTCCATTAATTTTTTAAATTTCAAAATATTTTATTGATATAATATATTAATTTGTATTATAAATAAAATCAATTAAAATTATATAAAACACTCATTACATTGCATAAAACATATATAATATGATGTATGTTACATATAATTAGAAAATAAAATATATATAATTAAGTATTAATTTGAAAAATTTATAATACAAATATGTACATTATTTTTTTTACACTGTTGAATTCTAATATAAAAAATATGAGAAAGTAAAAATTTAAAATATATTAAAATATAAAAAATAACTATTAATAATGAAAATTATATATTAAAAAAATTAAAAATTAAAAATGACTCAGATAATTTATATTAAATGAAATAGTAGTTTATTTATAATATAATATTATAAATAAATAGAGAAATCTAATATTTACGATTAATTTCATTATTTATTTAGGATACTACAAAAATAAATAAAACATGAAAATGTATAAATTTATTATATTATTTATATTTAAATAGAAATAATTATTAAATTTTATTTACCTACATTGTTATCCATGTTTGTTTCATTTGTGATTTCTATATTTGCATGATAAAAAATAACGATATTAATAAAAAATATTATAAAATAAACAAATATAAATATATTAAATTAACCACACACTAATATATATATATATATATATTATAATTTGATTTAGGTAAATACTTATTAAACATATTTTGCATATATGATCGTTGTATAAGTTTTTGACACAGTGAATTCATGTAATAGAATGTCTTATTTAAGGAGTTGATAGGATGTATTATCAATATCCAATATTATTTATATTGTTGTGCATAATAATAAATTAATTTTATAAAAGTTTGATAATAAAAATTAATATAATAACTAATAAAAGAATAATAAATTTTTTCACTATTACAAGGTATGATGAGCAAACGATCCTTCTTTATATGATAACTCAGTCTCTCGACAAAAAGATGATGTATTGATAAGATTTAAGTTGCTATTTAACTCAAGTAAGTATATACATCAGAATTTATTTGCTTTTCAAAGTTGTGCAAATAAATCTCACACAAATATATTGAAAAAGAAAATAAAAGAAGACCTAATGTTTGTTAACTAATAATAAGATAAAATTAACATAATAAAGTTTAAGTTATTACTTGATATAAAACATATGCTAGATGTACTCAATCATTGGTGATGAATTATCTTTTTGAGGTTTTGATCCTAATTTTACTAGTAAATGACTTCCTCAATACGTTGGTAAACATATGAATATTTGTTACATTAATAAGATGCTCAGGATTCATCTACATCTTCATCATGTCAAAAGTAATTTGACCTTGGATGCTTGAAAATGATCCATTTAACATCAATAATAGATTCGGACACCTCATGTATTGGTGATGCAATTGACCCCTTCATATGACTTATAAATTTCTTTTACCCTTAAACATTGATGGTGGGATAAAAAATAAAGTAATGACTTAAATCAAAATATATTTACATAAAAAGTATTAATATAATAAGAAATTACCTAAGATGGTATGATGATAAGGGATACAAGCCATGTAACAAAAGTACCAATTGCATCAATAAGATGCATGAGATTCAAGCCTCATTTGGTACTGGTAATGGCAACCTCTCTTCTCCTAGCTACAAGGTATCAAAAAATATCTTGACATGATCTGGAAGAAGGGTTTATCCACGTAAACTAGTATTCGTGGTATGAAACACCATATCCGTACTAATAACTCAGTACAACTTTACAAGGTAGATAGATATAACATACAATGATGTTCATTATAGAATTAAACTTCAACAATGAAAAAACTATGAAAAGTACTAGAATAAAATAAATATAAGAAAATTGAATAAAGTATCTCAAGGATTTTTGTTACTTACAACTCTGCGATTGTAGTTGTGAAGATGGTTGTGGTGGTGTGAATAGGTGATATGAATTGAGGGTGAGACATGATCTTTAAGGTGTAGGTTAAATAAAAAATTACAAAAATAATAAAATAAATAAAATAAATGGTTCGACACGAACAAATAATCAACCAACATTATAAGAAATATGATTTACTACTTAAATCTCTTACCCAACCACGAACACGAGATAATCGATCCACATAACAACGCACCTAGATTGAAGCACGAACTAAAGACTTTTATGAACTTGAATCACCAACCTATATAGAAAATTGACAAGACAATGTTTTATAAGAAAAAAGAAAAGATATAATTCTCATGATAGAGAAAAACTTTTATTTAGGTTAATAGAAATTCTGATATCTGGTGTGTGGATTCCATTGCTCATAGAAAAACTATTTATACTTTTATAATTACTAATATAAGGAAACTATAAACAAATCTTAATAGAATTTCTCAATCTCTAATATGAGAAAATTATGATCAATCATAATAGAATCTATCTATAATTTGATTCAAATTTTCAACATAATCCTAATTAAATCTTAATAAATCTTAGTCAAATAATTTAAATAAGTCATAACAAATTGAAAACTAAATCTAATAAAATAATAAAATATCTTCTTAAATCTTGTAGTCATTTTGTGGAGATCTTCTTAATTTGCCTCCATAAAAATCATGATTTTATCTACTTTTTTTCTTGAAAATAAATTTATGTGGATCTCAATTACTTCTTTTATCTTTTTTAACGTTCCTCTTCTCGAATAGTCTTCTATATGAGTTACATCCTTTTGTAGATGGACTTGATCATACAAAGTGGTATTAATTTTTATATCAATAGGGTTAGCCTAACATGAATGGTGGCATCAATTATGAACGCAAAGAAGAAAATGAGATAATGATATTTTTCTATAGAAAGATGAGATATTCTCAACCTCCATCCATGTTACTTAATGATGGCATAAAACTCTAAACAATAAAAATAATTTATTAATAAAAAATAATAAAAAATTATAATGTAAATGATATATCAATATTAAATAAAAAAACTAAATATAATTTTGAGACATATAATACACTTGCATATTTTATAACTAATTTTGCAACGCAAAAATTTAGTAAAAATTCAATAGCATCTCACCTATATTATAAAATTTTAAGAAATTTATCTCAATATCATTAACAATTTAAAACGCAGAATAATATTTAAAATAAGCTAAATTAACAATAAAAAAATAAGCTAAATTAACAATAAAAAATTTCAGCATCTTGCATCTCAGGCAGGATGACATTCTTGAGCTTAACTATTTACTAACAAACAACACAATATATATAAAATATTATAGACATGTTATTGAAATGTGAAATATTAAATTCTAATTCTATATTGTAAAATGACTAATTTTACTATATCAAGTTTCAAAAAATACATCACTATCCAAACAAATAAATATGCATGAATTTAAAAAAAAATTAATAACATTTTCCTTATATTATGAAAATTTATAAAATTTTATCTATCCAAAATTACATGGTAATAACATACAATATAATTTAAATTAAAATAAATTAATAACAAATAATTACAATATTTTTTATATCAACTAGAATTATATCTTATTAAACTCTATTCTTCATTAACAAACATCTTATTATATTTTCATTGTTTATCATATTAAACTAAATCATGAAAAGCTAGCTTTATATACATACTTTGCATATATTAACTATGGATGGAAAAATTAAATATTATTTAATATATTTTACATATTAATTATAATATAAAATGATCAAAATTTAAAAAAAGTAAAATATTTTGTAAAATTTGAAGAAATGAAAGTTTTAAAATATATTAAATTTGATATGAATGAATATTGATTGCAATTATTCAAATTACTTTAATTTATTGTAGTTTTTAAAATTTTAATTATAAAATAAAATATATTCTATTTTACTGTGAAATATTTAAAATAATGGTATACAATTTAATTTATTATATCATTATTTTATATATTAAAAAATAATTAATCAAATTTTTCACATATAAATTTTATAGATAATCAAATTTTAAAATATATATTATATATTAAATTGATTTATAAATTTAATCTATATAATAATTTTATTATAAATTGCTCTTAAAATAAATTTATATATCAGTTTCATATTATTTTAAATTTTTAAATAAATAATCTATTAAATATTTTTTCTTATAAAATAGTTAAAAATAACAAATAATTTTATCAGTTTTAATATACAAAGATAATTATAGTAATTACATTTATTTATACCTAAAAAATTGAAGCGTTAATCGATTATATTAGGATGCATAATCAATTCCAAAGCTAGTTATTTAACTAAACTAATTATCATCTTGTATAAAGATAATCATGTCATTTTTTTTATAATTAATTATATAATTTTTTATAATCGATTGTCATTTGTAAATTGAGTAGTAATTAATTATAAAAAGTTATTGGTTATTTCTATATAAAATAGTAATTAATTTAATTATATTCTATAATCGATTAATTAAGAGAGATTTTAATATGTAGATATGTTTATTGATAATTTTTGTAATTTTATAATTTAAGATATTCTATCCGTTAAATAAATCATTTGTTAAATTATGATTTTGTTACAATATTATAGATATTTTTATAAAAATAATTTTATTTGAATCTAGATTGAATTAATACAAATAATTTTTTTTATAAATATTTAATATAATTATTATACATTTAAATATAAAATTTAAAATCATTAAATAAATTTCATTGATCCCTGTCACTTAACACATTGAAATATGGGTTGAACAATCAATTTGAAAATTTTATATTTATTATATTACTATTACCTTATATAAACAGATTGTAGAAAAACAAATTATATACATAATTATTATATGAAAAGTTTATACGGATGTTATAATATTATTTAAAAAATAAAACTAAGTTCCACTAAAAACTTATAAGAAATTAAATTTTTTTAAATGTTAGTAGTAACTATTTAAAATAAAAATTAAAAATTATTAGAGGTTTTATATTTTTGCAATAATCATAAAAATATTATTATAATGTGGATTTTTTTATAGTATGATAAACAATTGAATGATAAAATATATTTTTATAATTTAAGATTTATAAGATAAAATATAAATACATAAATTAAAGAATATAATATTAATGGGATATAGATTAAGCAATATAAATTATGGTTAAAATATAATGGTTGAAATGAAGAAAATGAAGGTAAAAAAATATAATAATAAACTTAAACATCTTAAAATTTTAAAGATTATTATGAACAAAATGAGATGCATTCTGATTCTTCTATTTAAACTTTAACTAGTAAAGGTGGAATTACACTTTAACTATTACTACATGTTTGAAGAGTAATTTCCATGTTTGTACTTAAAGTGATATGTCACCTGTCTTTAAAACATTGGGAAGTGGTGGTACATATGTTAACCATTCTCTTTTTTATCGTTTAAAAAAAATTAGTTGTATCTTTTTTTTTTTATTATTCTGAATTAACTTGACTTTAAGCTATTTTTTCTAATTTTTTTAAAATATTTTTTATACTTTTCAAATTTTTTAAGATAAACATTTAAAAGGGAATATTTTCTTTTTCTTTGTACACATTAATTTTGAGACTGAACTCAAGATTATCTACTTAATTAGATTTTCATTATGTAATTTTATTTAAAATAAATTTAAATGCTAAAAAAAATTTAAGAGTTCAGAATTGATAATAAATAATTATATGTATATAAAGGAAAATTAAAAAGCATAAATTGTAATAAGAGATTAAAAATGTGTATATATATTCATATTTAATTTTTAAATATGTAATTAACAATGACTTTTTATTTCAATTAAATATATAACAAATGAGAGAAATCTTGTTTTAGTAACAAGCAAATTTGATTAGCATAGTTCATCAGTAAAAATTTTAATGTCATTTAAAAAAATAAAACAATAAAAGAGAATTTATAATAATTACAAATTTTCAAAAAACATTTTACAACGTGAGAACCTTGTGAGTACTGGAACATGTTATGATGGCATGAACGAAAATATTTACAATTTTTTTATATTTTTTTTCATTTAAATAGTAATGATGTGTATTTTTATGTAATATATAAAGATAAATTTGCTTGGATTGTCATTTTGTAAATAATGAGTTACACAAGAAAGGATTTTTTATGTTTATAATTTTAAAATTTGTCTTTATTTTTTATAAATTTAATAGACATCAAATTTTAAAAAGTTACGAAAAAAGTTGAACATAATCTCATTATGTTACATTTTAGTTAAAATAAAAAAGGGAAATCATAAATGATAAAACGTGACAAAAAATAGAAGAAATTAATATTTAAAATAACTTAATAAATTATAAATGATACATATGTATACATTTACAATAATTTCAATTTTATTTTCTATTTAAGGATTATAATTATGTAAAATATATAATTTGATAAGATAAGATTCATTACTTCTTTTAATCATATCTAAAAAATTAATGTCACATTAATTTATTTTTAGTAGAGTGGTATACAAGTAAAATGTTTAAAAACCGAACGTATCCAATCTAAATCTCCTAACAAAATCAAAAATTGAAAAATTAATTTTTTAAAAACTGTAAAATTTTATGTCATTTGATTTGGTTTATGGTTTTTCCTTATAAAATTGAATAAAACTAAATCATAAAATTTATATATTTTATTAGTTTTTATTATTAATTATTTTTTAATATATGAGATATCTAATATTTATGTTGAAACATATTAAGATATAAATACTATTATTTTTTAGTTTTAATCTATGATAATTTTAAATTTTTAAAAATTTGCTACCTTATCATTTTATTGTTAAATTTTTTAAAAATAAAATAAAAAACTAAACTAAACCGAACCGTAAAAAATTGGTTTGGTTTTTTTTAATTTTTTTCAACTAAATCAAATTAAACCACAAATATTTTTTTAATAAATTCATTTGATTTTTTTTTTAAAATCGAAACAAACTGCATCCTGAACACAAATAAGACAGGGTCATTTTTTAAAATTTAAAATTATGACATCTAGTTACAAGATAATGATCTTATTATTGATCTTCAAAACATTTCAATTAAAAGTTAACAAGTCTCTTGAAATTACATAAATAAAATAACATTTATTATTTTTCATTCAAACATTCTAATTACTTATAGTTAAGTATTTTGAAAATGTTTAATTACTTTAACTTGTCATTTACTTTTTTTTTAATGCTCCAAACGATACATCAACAATTTTTGTTTTATTACAAAATAATGATGAGAATTGAATTCAAGATTATATGTTAACTATTTCTAGTCTCCAACCTTTCACCAAAATTGATCTTTAAACCAACAATTAACCATTGAAATTTTAAATAATAATATCTATAAAACAATTTAATTTAATTTTATAAAGATATATCTTTTTATAAACTTGAGCCAAACTAATTTTAATTATAAACATGTTAGTTTGGTTCACACATCAGTTTGATATAATATATTTATTTTTAAAATATTTGAGAGAAACTTTAATTATTTGAAATAATTGTCCTTTCTAATTATAATTCCATCATATTATGTACATAAAAAAAATTAAAAACAGATAAGAGTTGTTTTGTTTAAATAATAATCTTTTTTTAAAAAAATAATGTCATTTGATAATGTATTTTAATTAGTTGAAAGTTAAAATTACTAATTAAAAATTTTGAATTTTTTTTAATTTTATTGGTAAAATAATTTTTTACTAACTATTTATTAGTATTTTTAAAAATTTATTTCATGTAACATTTATGCTGAGTTTATTTGGATAAAATAGAAAAAAGAAAAGGAAGAAAAATAAAAATTAGGAAGATGAAACTATTTTTAAAATTTGGATGCACAAGGAAAAAAAGTATTTCTTAAAATTTAATCTTCAACTAGGAGAAAAAATGAAAAAATAAAAAAGCTTGATTTTTTAAAATATTTTGATTATTATATTAAAAAATTAAAAGTTAAAGCAAAAATATTATTATAATAAAAATAAAAAATTTAAGTTTAATTTAAATTTTTTAATTAATATAAAATAAAACTTATGTTATTAATTTTTTTTTACTTTTTTTCATTCATTTAAATAAAATAAAAGATTTGTTTTGTTTTTATTTATATTTTTATTCATTCAAATAATCCATTTTTCTCATCCTATTTCTACTTTATTTTTATCTTCGTATTTTTTATTTTATTTTTATATTTTACTCAACATTTAATAAAAGTTTAAATTCTTCAACTTGTAGTTGAAATATTATCCTAAATATATTTTCACTATTCAATTCCTTATTTATCTATTTAATTTTATTATTTTAATATCATCTTTTTCTTTTATGATAATGTTATAAATTTTCATATTTTTTATATTATCGTAAGTATATATATTTTAAATTATTATTTTAATATATTATTTATTTTAATTATTATATTATTTATTTTATTTTATTTTTTAAAATATAAATTTTTAATAAAAAAATTAAAATATAAATTTTTTTAATTTTTATATTAATATTAAAAATTTATTTATGTTAAAATTAAAAAAATATTTTTTAGTTCAACAATATAAAACTTTTTAATTAAGTTGAAATATATTTTTTTAAAATGAAAAAATATTTTACATTTATCATATTTTGATAAATTAATTATTTTTTATGTATTTTATTATATTTATTAATTAATTTAACAATTAGTTTTATTAAATATTTTTTTTATTTAATTAAAAATTTATTAATTTTTAACTCATTTTTTATATTTTACTTTTTAGCTTATTTATCTTATCTGTTATTTTATCTAAACATATCATATGTATGCTAATAAAACGAAAAAGAAAACTTGATGTTAATTGATTTAATTAATAAATTTTGATACTAAAAATGTTAAATCGACGTTTAAATTAAAGATGATTAAAATTTATTTTTTATTTAATTTAAATTTGAATATATAAATTTTTTATTATATATTTTGAATTCTTTAAAATAGTAAAGAAATATTTTACTAACTATATAAATCACTTGATATATTTAGTAATAAAGTAAATATTTTTTATAATAGATACAAAAATAATTATTCATATTTTTTTAAAAGAAAAATAATATTATATATATCAAAAATATATTATCTTCACTTATTTTATTTATGATTAAGCAATATGTTTTTTATATTTAAGATATAAATGAATGTAGAATAATTTTCGTTTATAAGTTTATTATTATTATTATTTAAATATATTTATCTTTTCATTTATATTTAATTTTATAAAAATAGTAAAAGTGAGAAACTAGTTTTTTCTTTTTTCATAATGTTGAAATAAAATTTTTCACAAAAATAAATATAAAAATATAATATATATATATATAAAATTCTTAAAGCAACAAAAGTATTATTATAAATTTTCTGGAAAAAATAAATACAAAATAAAAAAATAATTTACAATATTGAATAAAGCAATAAATTTGAAAAAATATTATTTAATATATTAAAAACAAATAATTATTTTCTAATTTTCTTTTAAGTAAATTTAAACAGTAATATGACTTTTATTTCAACATTTTAAACAATTTTATTTTAATAAAAAATATTTTTATTTCTTTAATCAGTATTTTATAAGATCTGCATAAACTTTATCGTTTTTAATTTTAATTTTATTTTAAAATTAAAAAAATAAAAAAGTTATCAAATCTATAATAATTACCTTTTTTTTTTCTTCTTAAAAACTATTATTACATCCTATTCAATATAACAACATATCAAATAATTTTTTAAAATTACAAATATTAGACATTAAATCTACCCATTTCCATTCGTTGAATGTAAATATTAAAATGTCTTATGTTTGTAGTTTTCAAAGATTAAAAGAAGTTAGGGTTATTTGGTTTAAAAAAAATTTTATTTTTACTTTTCATTTTGATATTTTAAATTAATATGGAATTATTTGTTTAAACTTTTTTATATTTTTGTTTCTTATTTAATTTTAAATTATTAAAATATATTTTATTTTTATTTATTTTCTATTTTTTAAACAAGTCTCATAAAATAAAATATTCACAAAATATTTTTTTATGAAAAACATTAATATTTTATTTTAAAAATATTTTCAAACAATTAAAAATAATATACTTTTATTTAAAAATAAAATAATAATAATTTTTTATATTTCTGGTGTAATATTACTTTTAATAAAACTTTACTATTTTTAAATATTTAAAATTATTTTTAAAAATTAATATTTTTATTATTTATCTATTTAGAAATAGAAAAAAATATTTTTATTTAATAATTTAAAACAATATTAACAAAGATAAAGATAAATTAAAATTTTATCAAATAACTTTATCTTAGACGACAAATAAAAATAAAATAATATCATCAAAACTGTTTTTAGAAACAATATATTTTCACTAAATTTTTATAAGTAATTATAAATAAATAAAAATTAAAAAAACACGTGTAATAAAATAGATAATATGTTAAAAAATATAGATTTTGTTAACTAATATTTTAAAAATATTTGTTAAAAAAAATATTAAAATTGACTGATATGATTAAAAATCATAATTATCTTCTTTTAAATTCTTAACCTATATCTTAAGGATATTATATAATATATTTCACCGTGTATTCAGAATATTTTTAATAAAAAATTCAATTTGATAAAAGTTGTGTATTATTTTTATAAAAACATGGTATCTCTCTTTTTAACACCAATTTATTAGATATTCACCTGCAATGTATCATCATCGTTAATGCACATTAAAATGGAACGAAGATCCAGAGCAAGATTCCACCACCTACCTCGTCACATGTGTTGTAGTGCACCTGGGTTGACCCAGGGTTAATATTTTTCTTATTTTTTTAAAAATATACTCTGTTTTTTTATCTTATATAAAATATAAAGATATATTAATATTATTAAAATTTTAAAATTTTAGTTATTTTTATATAATTTTTTATTTTTACATTTAATAAATTAAAAATATAAATAAAAAAATATAATTAATACTTTTCTAAATTAAAATAAACAGATAAATAAAAATAAGTTTTATATTTTTTAATCGATATAAAAGAATGAAAAATAATTTTTATTACAAATCATTCACCTGTTCCTATGTCTAAAAGAAAAATTAGTTAATAATTAATCAAGTTTTTATCATATCAACAAATTAAAAACCATTATAAAAATTAGTAATTTTTGATAATATGTTGATGTGCACTTTGTTGACAGTATAAATATTGTGTCTGTGAACATTTCAATTAAATTCGAATCAGAATAAGAGGCGTGAATTTGAGTTTGTTGCATACGTCCCAGTCACTCTCTCAGACACAGTTTGGTGTTTGCAGCAACACGACCATGTCTCTCTCACACCTCTTCACTCCTCTCTGCTGCACTTCTTCAACTTCAGGTCCCTTCTCTGCCAATTTCTAAACTGGATTCTGTGTTTGTCCTAAAAGGGTTATGCTATGTAAATTTTCACTACTTAGATGCAATCGTTTTTCTTCTTTTTTTTTTTTTTTTAAAATTTTCATTTCAAGTTTTTGATGAAGTGGCTGCATTGAACAAGTATTGGGCAGGTTTTGGAATGTGAATTTGGGTTTGTCAGTTGCTAGCTTCAGATTGGGATGTATTTATTGCATGAATGGTTGTGTCTTTGTTTATGTTCTTCAAAATAAAGGGGTAAATGGTTTGTTATATTGTTGGGTTAAGTAGAAAGGAGGAAAAAAAAGTGAATTTGATATGCTAAATTCCTCTTTTGGATCATCTGAGAGATGATGGGGTAGAAGATCATTCTTGTTTTTTTTTTTTGTACATATTAACTGAAAGGTTGAAACTTTAAAGTGCATTAAGCATCATATCTTTAAGAATAGTTCATTCCCTAGCAATTGGGATTTGAGATATGACAAAACCTGAAGGATTTTACATTTTATGATTTTTTACTACTTGTAACAAATTGCAGTATCATTTACTTTTAGGAAATAATAATTTCAAATTAATATTTTACTTGATGTTGTATAAAGGAAAGACTAACCCTGAGTTTAAACATCAAGGCAACCCAATCCTATGAACTAGCTTTTGGAAACTGGTATCACAGCGTACGCACCCTAATCTGTTATGGGTCACATGCAGATAATGTTGAGTTAGGCTCAAGCTTAACTTTTAACGAATTTTGTAATATTTCTTGTTCTATGTGCTTAAAAAACAATGTGCATCTCCTAATAACACTTCTTGGAAGGTCTGATATATTTCCTTTCTGACAGATCCTATGATGACTGCACCAAATGTACAGAAGAAAATGAACAATACATCCTTGGTATGACATGCATATTTTGGACATGCACATATAGACAGATGGATATGTATGCATGCATGCATGTATTTATTTCTTTGTTAGAACTAGTGAGGGAAGAAGATGGATGTTCTGTTTCATGCAGTGCATTGAAGACTCTAAAGAAAGAATCAGGAAAATGTTCAACAAAGTTGAACTTTCTGTTTCTTCATATGATACAGCTTGGGTGGCAATGATTCCCTCTTCAACTTCTCCTCATGCCCCATTTTTCCCTCAGTGCTTAAATTGGTTGTTGGACAATCAACTCTTCGATGGCTCATGGGGTCTTCCTAGCCGCCATACATTATTGATCAATGATGCTCTCTTATCCACCTTAGCATGTGTCCTTGCATTAAAACAATGGGGTGTTGGTGAAGATCAAATTAACAGGGGTACTTCACTCTTCTCCTTGCTATTGATTTCTCTAGTGTCATATGAATGAATTTTTATGATATTCTTGCAGGTCTTCAGTTTATTGAGTCAAACATTACTTCAATCAATGATGAGAAGCAACACCCTCCCATAGGATTTGATATTCTTTTTCCTTCCTTGATTGAATATGCACTAAATTCCGGCATTAACCTTCCAACTGGAGCTACAGCCTTGGAAACAATGATCCAGAAGAGAGAGATAGAATTTCAAAGGTAGTACTTCTGTTTTCTCTTGTATATATTTCATGATTTTTAAGATCCTTTTACGAAGTTCTAGGTTTTGAAAATAGTGATCTTATTTGCCATTTTGCATACATTCCCCAAACTGAACTCTTTCTTATGCATTTTATCTTAACTTAGAGGCAGTCAAAGCAATTCAGAAGGGTGGAGAGCATATCTAGCATATATTTCTGAAGGAATGCTGAAATCACTGGACTGGGAAGCAATCATGAAGTATCAAAGAAAGAATGGATCTTTGTTTAATTCACCAGCTACGACTGCAGCTGTTTTTCAGCACCTTAAGAATGCTGAATGTCTTAACTATATCCAATCCGTATTAGAGAAGTTTGGCAATGCAGGTATGTTTTGGGACTAATGTTTCTCTGAATTTAATTTTAGTTACTATTTTTTCGTAAGTTAATTGACCTTTTCTTTTGTTAAAAAAAAATCAGTTCCAACAGTTTATCCCCTGGATATATATGCCCGCCTCTGTATGATTGATAGTCTTGAAAGGTTGGGTATCCATCGCCATTTTAAAGAGGAAATTCGAAGTGTATTGGATGAAACATACAGGTAATAATCCATTTGAGATGCATGCTTCTGTTATAGTAAAATAATATGGCTGCAGTAGTATTGAAAGAAAATTATAAATATCATGTGAATCAATGTCCTTGATGGTAAGTTTGAAACCGCTCAAACCTTGTCCAAGCGTACAAACTTTTCATTTTCACCAAATAAATCTCTCTGCATATTTTAATTTATGAAAACACAGATACTGGCAACAAGAAGTGGAAGATATATTCTTAGATCCTACCACCTGTGCATTGGCATTTCGTATGTTGCGTCTCAATGGCTATGATGTATCTTCAGGTGGGATCATTTGTAACATTCAAGTAGTTTAGTGTTTTGGTTTTTTAGATTAAGACCACAAAAGCTAATCTGTGCATTGTGTCTTTGCAGATCCATTTCATCAATATTCTGAAGATAAATTTGCCAATTCGTTGAAAGGGCACTTGAAGGATGTTGGTGCCGTTTTAGAGCTATATAGGGCTTCACAAGCCATTATACATCCAGATGAATCAATTTTGTTAAGTCAAAGTTTGTGGACAAGACATCTTCTGAAGCAGGAATCCTCCCCTTACCAAGTATATGCTGATAAACTTCGTAGTTATGTTGACCTAGAGGTAGTTTCATGTCTTAATCTTTCAAACTTATAACTAAATATTTTTATACAATCTTATAATTCTTCCTGAAAGCTGCAATGTTAGATAATAGTTAGTTAGCTACTTTTTACTTGTTAGTTGGAAATAACTAATTAGGTTGAGTTAGTTAAACTGTTAGAGGTCTGTAAAGTGTATAAATAAAGGGCAGAGAGCAGAAATAAGGGGTCAATTTGTGGGAGGATTAGGGCCTTTAAGCATTGGGAGAGAACCAGGTCTCTTGAATACTTGAATAGTTGGATTGTACTGCTGTTTTTATTAATAAAGAGTGTCTTTCTTGTAATTCCGATCCAGTTCCTTACACAATGTTTTTTGTATTTTAGGTCAAGGATGCCCTTAATTTTCCTTATCATGCAAATTTGGAGCGTTTGTTAAACAGGAAATCAATGGAGCATTACAATGTAGAAGAAACAAGGATTTTAAAAACATCATATAGGTTGGCCTGTGGTAGTTTGTTTCCCTTGTCTCAAGTTTCATTTTTTCGTTCCTCTCTTTTTCAAGATCAAATTCTTAATTGCTAGTATGGTCCAGGTCTTGCAATCTTGGAGACCAAGAAATTCTAAAGCTAGCAGTAGAAGACTTCAATATCTGCCAATCAATACACATTGAAGAGTTGAAACAACTTTCAAGGTATATCTTGTTCTTTTTTACTCTTTAAATTTTCAAAGATACACATACATTTGGCTAGAGACCCATATTGAAAAATCATGATCATAGCTGAAGGTTTGGTGATGAGAACCACAAACCATTTTACTTTTAAATGTATCTTCCTCCTTTTTATTCTGGCATGAAGTCATTCAGGAATCTGGGTTCTTTTGTTATTGCTAGTGCTCATGTTTTTACTGAGGAACATGCATCTTGTTAGACTCAAATGTTTGAATGCCCGAAACAGGAAGATTTTATTGAAAGAATTCTGGAAATGGGCCAGAATTTGTGGTCAGAACACTTAAGATTTTTATTGAAAGATTTTTACAGGTGGGTTGTTGAGAACAGACTAGACAAACTACAATTTGCAAGGCAGAAACTGGCCTATTGTTACTTCTCCTCTGCAGCTACTCTTTTCTCCCCCGAACATTCTGATGCTCGCATATCATGGGCTAAAAATGGGGTTCTCACAACAGTTGTTGATGATTTCTTTGATGTTGGGAGTTCTGAAGAGGAACAACTGGACCTTATTCAACTAGTTGAAAAGTATATTTCTACTTGTAACCAAAACTATGCCATCTCTTGATTTCCATTTGAATTCCATCACAATTTTCCTGCACAAACAGTGATGTTATGGAAATTGAACTGCAGGTGGGATGTAGATATCAATACTGTTCATTGTTCTGAGGCAGTTAAGATAATATTTTCTGCAATTCACAGCACAGTTTGTGAGATTGGAGAGAGATCAGTCAAGCGGCAAGGACGCAATGTGAAAAACAATGTTATCAAGATTGTGAGATGTTTCTTCATGTTCCTTCTTGCATTTTTCTGCTTAAGTTATTTTGATTTTCCAGTGCAGTCAAAAGTCAATGGTGTCCAGTAAAGGGAATATGAAATGTGAACCCTCAAAACCTTTCCGCATCCTTCTCCCCCCAAATAGAAGACAAATTCTAATACTAAATATTGCCCCTGCTAGACCTTGACAATGCCAGCATGTTATGAATATTAAAACATATTACTGTGACACTATTTATAAATTCTTTTCAATGGCATGAAATTTGACATAAAGGCCTACTGGAGTTCTCCCAGTTAAAATATTTTTCTTAACCAATGGATTGACTTTGTTTACTTTCTACAGTGGTTGAATTTGATCCAGTCAATGTTTCAAGAAGCTGAATGGTTGAGAACCAAGGCAGCACCAACAATCAATGATTATATGGAAAATGCATATGTATCATTTGCCTTAGGTCCAATTGTGCTTCCAGCCCTCTATCTTGTAGGACCTAAGCTTTCTGACGAAGTTGCTGAAAATAATGAGTTGAACTGTCTCTATAAGCTCATGAGTACTTGTGGGCGTCTTCTCAACGACATTCACAGTTTTAAGGTATATATCCATTGTTGCCCATGATTACATTCCTGGCTTTAAGGTGACTAATGTTTTTTTTCTATGCTATGTAGAGAGAATCTGAGGAGGGGAAGTTGAATGCGGTGACTTTGCATATTGCTCATCACGATGGAGTCATTAATGCGGAAGAGGTCATTGAAGAGATGAAGGTTATAGTTGAGGAAAAAAGAAGAGAGCTCTTGAGATTAACTGTGCAGGAAAAAGGAAGCATAGTTCCAAGAGATTGCAAGGATCTGTTTTGGAGAATGATAAAAGTGTTGCATCTTTTTTACATGAAGGATGATGGATTTACTTCACATGATATGTATTCTTATGTAAATGCGGTACTCAAAGATCCAATCATTTTTAATGAATTGTTGGTTCATTCTCAGCAGAACCATAGTCCTCTGTCACTGTCAAATTCACTATTGTGATGCCCCAGAAATAGAGCTGCAGTTGCTTTTGGGTGATCATTGTGTATGAATAAAGCTGGCCCAATTTTTTCCTAACTCTTACTAATTAATTTTGCTTCTTTCTTTTTTTATTCTTGTTCTTTTCATGATGATCATTGTCTTTGTCTTTGCTGTCTAAGGAATCCTATCTTTATCCATAAATCTTAAGATTTCATCCTTCAATGTTTTGTGGAGAATAAGAGGGGGTAAAAAAAAGTCATTTGTTTAATAGCTTTGTGTATTGCCTCTTGGGTGAACATTCACTTGGGCAAGGGATTGGTGTTAATATGAATTTGATGATAATTAACAAACAATATTTCTAAATCCAAAATTTTGGAGGGTGCGATCTAACAAAAAATGGTAAATGCATGTAAGGCTCTTCTTTCATGTGTGATCTTTTTCAAACTCTGATAATATTTTGTTATTTAATGAACTATTTCCATCTTAAATTAAAATTTTATGTCTTCTTGATACAAAACATAATTGCTGTTTGAAGATTTCTCTTTTCACAAACTTTTAAAATAACAAAGAAACTGAATTCAAATTCATCTGTCACCAAATAATATTAATGCGAGAGCTCACTTTCAATTTTCTAGTATCATTACTTGTCAGTTCACTGGTTGAGTGTCATCAATGGAAAATGTTTCTTAAACATCTTTTGCGGACAACCCTTTAAGTGTATTTTAAAGATGAATGTATATAATCAAGATAAAAAAGTAAGAGATAGAAATAATTGTATATGGTGTCACATATTAATTATTAATTGTTCAAATAACAGAGTTGAGAGAAACACAAATAAAAAAGTAAGAGATAGAAATAATTGTATATGGTGTCACATATTAATTATTAATTGTTCAAATAACAGAGTTGAGAGAAACATAAATGCTAGTTCTCAACGCAGCCATGCCATTGTGAGTATCCATTGGCAGCATGTATTGTTTCTCTGCTTAGAAGATCTCTATCTATTGATGTCCAATTTCCGGCTTAAAAGCATCAACTGTATTATAACCAAGCAGTTAAAACAGTACATAAGCCAGTGTGTAGAAAAGGTCACTGCATTGATCAAACTCAATTAGACATTTCCAAAAGCCGTTTGCCAGTAGAGATCTTGGGCAATTACTCACCTATATCACTCGTTTCCTTTAACTAATAGCACCTACATCAATTATCTTCATAATCTAACAGTAGAGATCTTGGGCAATTACTCACCTATATCACTCGTTTCCTTTAACTAATAGCACCTACATCAATTATCTTCATAATCTAACGCAGGCTGCCAAGATCCTCAGTTTCCATGTTACCATGGTACAGCAACTTATTTAAAAGCTAAACAAAGCTATCTAAATCCAATTCTAAAGATGAAGTTCATTTCCTTGGTTCATGCTTCTCATTTATGGTCCTAGTATGAAGTTTCACTGGTTCAAATATTAAGTGTCCATGGTTGGTAACCATGACAAAATTATATTGATACAAGAAAATGTCTAGAAAACGCTAATTTGCTTGTAGAAAGTAATGTTTATGAATATGTTTGCAAACGAATATCAGTAGGAATACTACATTTATTCCAGAGGGAAATGGATAATAATGTTGCATATCTGCATAAAACCAAATTTCAGTTTAAGCTAAAAGGTGAAACAACACCAGCAAAATTTGCAGTATCCGTGATCAACAACGTGAAATTTTCTAAATTTTGGACAGCTAGAAATTTTGAATACTGGAAGAAACAACATACATCACTTCATTCCATAACAACTTTAGCACCAAGTGCTTTCAATTTCTCTATTATCTGTTCCCCTTCTTCCTTTGAAACACCTTTCTTTATAACAGATGGTGTCTTTTCCACTAAATCTTTTGCCTCCTTCAAACCTAAATCAGTAAATCCCCTGACCTCCTTGATGACTTTAATTTTGGAAGCTGCTTCATAGGACTCCAGTTTCAATTCAAAAACAGTTTTTTCTGGCTTTTGCTCCTCCTTAGTTGCTGTTGGTCCTTTTGCTGCCATGCCAGCCAAATTTGCAGCTCCTGCTTTCATAAATCCCACATTAGGCATCTCCTTCACCCCCATTTTCTTCATCAGAATGAGACCCAATTCCGCAGCTTCAGCTACTGTAAGAGATGCAATTTCATCGACAAGCCTGAAAACTCTCTCCGATGGAGGGCCCCGATGGTTATTAGGATCAAATGTTGCAGGATCAAAATCCGCTGGGAGAGTTCTTTGGTCAATTTCCACTTCATCTACATCCTCCTCCTCCACTTTCCTTGCAGGTTGACCAAAATTTCTTGAAAATACACTTAAATTACTAGCATCAAGCCGTACTATTGTTGGATGAAGAGGTTGTCTTATTCTCGACTGCAGGGTAGCTAAATGATGCCTTATTCTTAAAAGGGAGCTCATTCTTGACTGCAGGGTAGCTATCTCTCAGAATGGCAAATCAGCCCAACAAGACACACATTTCGAACTCCTATTCCAGTAAATGAAAATAAATATCCTGACAGCAGAACAAAATAGAACATTTTGTTTAAACATCCAAAGCTTTTTGAAATATTGTATATCCTGTATGAATCACACTATTCAGTTAACATCATCAGAAAACCAGCAAAATCAAATCCTAGAATCACAGAATTACAAAGAAAAATAGCCGAGCAAGATTTCTCAAACATTAAATATTGCTTAGAGTAAAGGGTTAATCAAGTACACCTTCCCCATTAAAAATTGGACAAACTTCAATCAAAAAGAGCATTCAAAGCAGAAATTACATGCTTTTCCCCAACAACAACTGAAAAACAATCAAAGCATAGCAATGGAAATTTCAACATGTCATGACTATCAATTTCAACAACCACTCATTTTCACTAAATCAATCACAGCAACCAGAGAGAAGCAATCATATATATCAGAAATGGAAGTGATCTGCAAGCAATTATAAATTTTTAGTCCTGTACATATTGCCCCTATATTAACCCAACTCAGTTCCCAATTTGAAAGCAATGTGGAAGTTTTTTACTTTTAAAATTCAGACGATATGAACAGGGGAGAAAATGAATATAACAACATAGATACATACTAAGAAATACCTTTGAAATTTATGCAGATATATGTTTGTACAAGGTTAAAGTAAGCTTCCATACAGTGAAAAATTTGAGAAAATGTAGTATACACAAACTCCCGCACATTATAACGTGTTTGAAGTAAAATTTCTAGAAAATACCAGAATGAAATAGTTTAGCATCTCATTATATGGATAATGAGTGAAAGATTAGTAAAATAGGATCCCCTTCAATTGGGAAAAGAAAGATACAATAACAGCCAAATTGATTTTTAATGTAATATATAGTTTCACTTTCGCGAATATATTATTTTCTAAAGTAAAGTATGAGTACATTCACATTGCATAGGATCCTATTGTACACTAATAAGTTCTGCCATACAAAACATAGAGAGAAATTGGTCTCTAAGATGAACTCACATTCAATAATAAAAACTGAGCACGGAATCACGAATCGGAGACGCTGAATCTCTGATCGTAGAGTCGCGGTTGAAAAAGGAAAATTTCTGATTGGAAGCGCAAGGGCGGTGGCGAGGCTGAACAGAAGTCACGGAATTGCGCCTTCAACGCTCACGTCTATGGTGGTTCGACAGCAGTCACAAGATCTTTTGCTAGGTTCAGGTGCAAACAAGGGTTTGATTCGTGTTTTTTTTTTTGGAAAAGTCCTACAGGCCCAAATTGAAAAGCCTTTGACAAAAAATAACAAAACAAAGTGTCCCAATACATCATTCCCAAAATAATGGGCTTACTTTTTGCACCTCCATTTCTTTTTTGCATCTCCATTTCTTTTTTGGACCCTCTTAAATTTTGTAGATTTTTTATTCCAATAATGTTAACTTATGCAAATAAATTTATTATCCGTAAACAAGGTTTACGTTCCTATTATGTAATGGTCTACTCCGTAAATTAATTTACTGAAACATTTTAAAGTTCCGCAAATTAATTTACGGAGTGCATCTCCAACGCTCTAATTCTTTTCGACGCTTCTCCAACACTACTTTCTTCAGTTTCTCCATTCCAACAAAAGAAACCCAACTTACATTCAATAAAAATGATGAAAAAAAAAAAAACAACAATGGTAGAAAGAAAAACGAAGGAGGATGTTGGAGAATTATAGTAATGGAGGTATTTGATTCTTTTCATATTATAAAGGGGTGCAAAAAGAAATTTGGGGGTGCAAAAAACAATCCCAAATAATGCACAGTACAATTATAGAGAGGTTTGTTTTAGTATATGCCTTTATCTTGTGTTTGGAAATATAATTTTAATATTTTAAGAGATTTAAAATATATAAAAATTTAAATGTTTTTAATTTAAATATTTTTATTTTAAAAATATTTTGTTTGGATAAAGAAATTTTAATTTATTATATTTAAAATTCTTTATTTAGATGGTAGAATTTAAATTCATTAAATTTTAATTTTTTAAATTTTTTATTTAAATTAAATAAATTTAATTTTTATTATATACAAAATTTTAGATTTAAATATTAATAGATTTATCTTAATTTTTCTTTTATTTTTTTGTTCCTAATAGAATTTAGATATACAAGTATTTTTATTATATAACATATTTAATCAGAATAATAACCCAACAAATGAACATAATTAAAATGATAAAAAATATACAATTATATTATTTTATATTAAAAATATTATATCTAGAGAGATGAAAAAAAATATAAGAGAACAAAAAAAGAATAATAAAAAATAAAATAGCAAAAATATAAAATAATGAAAGAAAGACACGTGGAGAAATTTTATATTTTATCTATTTTGAAGGAATTTGAACTTCTCTTTTTTTAATGGTTAAAGTACCTTTTAAAGATCACTTCAATTTGAAATTTTTTTTCAAAACAATAGGCAAACAAGATATTTTAATTACTCGAATTTTAAATTCTTTTAAAACTTACTTTCCCTCCTTAAAATACCTTATCCAAACCCACAAGATTAGGTTATTTTAAAGAAATTCTTTTTTAAAGATTTATTTCCAGTTATTATAGAAATTACTCTTCAATGAACTCTTGTTAGTTTTATTTTCTTATAACGGTCTATACAACTAAGGTCAATAACCACACATTTAAAAATAAGTTTTTTTGTATGATTTTTTTATAAATCTAATTAATTCTATTTTTTTTTCTTATTTCTATAGATTATTCTTTCATGAAAACATTCAAAGAAGTATGATTCATGAATTTGGATTAATAAGCATAGAAAAAACAAGAATATACATATAGAGAAAGAGAAATAGAAAAAAAAAGGTTTGGATTGAAAAAGATATGTCTCAATTTCTTTTTAAATAAATTGAAATTTTCATATGAAACTAGAAAAAGAATAATTGATGTAAAAAAAATTATGATTAAAATATAAGAAAAATATGAATATAATTCATTTTAAGATCATGATAATATTAATTTGATATTTTTTTTATTTTAAGATATTTATGACTTGATAATCAAAAAGAAACATGATTATGTTAGTCATACTTATTTTCTTAACCTAAAGGTAAAACAAAATTAAAAAAAAAATGTGACTATTTTTATTTTCTACTTACATATATATTGAATTGTATTTATTTATAAAACTAAAATTATATATTAATAGTAGAAAAAAAAATTTCCTAATATAATTTATTGTAAAAAAATGTTATAATTTAATACTTTTTATATTATTTTTTGATATGAGATATATATTTATATTTAAATTTGTAACCTATTCATTATGAAATGTATTTTTAATATGATAAAATAGAGATGCGACATGCTGTTTTATAAGGAGTAACATGTGGGTATATTTTTATTTTTTACAATAAATTTTTCTAAATGTGCAAATTCTTTTTTAAATGATCTTAGATAGAGATAAAAATAAGTTAGGTCGTTTAAATGAACTTAACACATGGCATAACTTATTTAAAGTTTAATCTATTCTCATTTTTTATTAAATAAATAAATTTAATTTTTTTTAAAATTTTTTAAATAAATAAATAAGATTTAAGTTTATAAAAAAGCATGTTAAACTTATTAGGAGACCTCTCTCTTTTTATATATAAATTTAGTATAACTTTATAATTTATTTTAAAATATCATATTTATACTTGATCTTAAAAAATTTAGGTTGTAAAATTTTTTTATCATATAAACTTTAAGTTTATTTACAAATCTTATTATATTCTAAATTTTTAACCAAATTTATAAATTTAATAGGTTTTATAACAAATCAAACTTTATCTTAAAATCAACTTATAATATATAATAGACTTAAATTAAATTTTTTTAAAACAAATTAAATTTAAATATATAAAACATAGCTTGAACTATTTTATTTTTATCTTTGATTCTAAAAAATTATCAATAAACTCTTTTATATTTTTTAAAATTAAGATTTTGAGTCAAAGATAAACCTAAATACTAAATTTTAAAATCAAGTATCCTACAAAATTGTTATTTCTTATATATATATATATATATATATATATATATATATATATATATATATATAGTCAGGATTCATTGACATCATATGTTAAACTTTAAATTTAAAATCAACTTAATAATTTTATATAGAATGCAAAATTTACTAATTCAACCGTTAAATCATGTTATAATATCTTTATGATCTTGTATATCAAATTTCAAAAAATTTAGAAATGTGTAAGTATGTTATTCAAATATTGATAATTATATATATTTAAATAATATATAAGCCATTAAATTAAAGTCATGAGATGAAATACCTATCAATTTTTATTTTATATGAAATTTTATATGCATGATCTACTTGATAATAAATTTTAAATCAACGGTTAGATTGATAAATTTAAATTCTATATATAAAATTATTAAGTTGGTGTAAGTCTAAAATTTGACACCTGATATCAACGGATCCTGATATATATATATATATAGAATTTGTTGACAATAGATGTTAAACTTTAACATTTATATCAATTTAATAATCTTATACAGAATATAAGATTCACTAACCAAACATTTGAATCATATTATAATATTTTTATGATCATATATATCAAATTTTAAAAAAAATTAAAAATTTATAAGTTATTCAATTATTAATATATATATATATATAATGAGTTATTAAAATAAAATAATAAGATAAAATATCTATCATCATTTGTTTGATATGAAATTTTATATACATAATCTATTTAATAATAATTTTTAAATTAATGGTTGATGATCAATTTTGTATTCTATATAAATTTATTAAATTGGTGTAAGTATTAAAATTTAACATCTAATGTCAATGCATTCTAATTTATATATATGTATATATTAGAATGTAAAAAATAATCATATTTTGTTATTTTAAGGAGAGAATTTAAATAAAAAAATATATTTTAACTTCTTTTTGAATGGATAAAATTTTAATATAATTTTTTTAAAAATAATTAATCTAAAAAGAGAAAAAGATAATAATAGAAATAAAAGAAAATATAAATATAATTAATTTAAAAATTATAATAATATTAATTTGACAAATTTTTTTCTTATAAATTTATGATCAAAGTACTTTATGATTATGTTAGTAATCAACTTGAAATTATTATTAAACCATGTATTTATTAAACTAGTTATATATAAGTAGTTAGTATACTTTTCTTAATAAAATTTATTGTTAGAAATATTATCATTTAATAAAATATATAGTAATAAATTTAATTTTTATTTTTATATTATTTTTAGTATAAAATATTTCCTTTATATTTAAATTTGTAACCTATTCATTGCAAAACATTTTTGCAATACGACAAAATAGATAAGCTACATGCCGCATTGTAGGGAGCAACTTGCGGCGTATTTTCATTTCTTGTAATAAATTTTCTTCAATGTGGAAGTTTCATTTTGAATGATAAAAAAATTGGGCCCAAATTTCTCCACTAAATGGAGAAGTTTATTTGAATAGAGAAAAAGATAAAAAATAAAATGTGTTTGAAATCCTAAAAAAATTATATTCTTTTTTATATTATATAAGAGAAAAAAATATTAAAGAGAAAAAATAAAAATAAAAATAAAAATAAATATTATTTTAAAAAATTATCAACAAACTTTTTATGATTATTAAAATTAAGATTTTTAACTTTGTGGATGAACCTAAATATTAAATTTTGTGACCAATTTCCCTACAAAATTAAGATTTTTTATTCCTTTATATATTATATAAATTATATATATTTTTTATTATTCTCACAAATTTATGTGTGTCTAATGTCCTCATAGTTTAAAATTTCTGAATCCGCGCGTATTTTTAGCAACCCAGAGAGCCTTGCATGTTAAGACTTGAAGTTGAACAAATATATCAACATATAATTGCCTGTGTAATATGCAAAGCTATTCTGCTTATAATTCTCTCACCAATGAACCACCCCATCAAATCAGTTTCAATATGACGAATTTGCTCATGTGTTATCCTTAACAAGATCGTCTGTAAATAAGCTGAAGCTACTGAGTTGTGTTCAATATTTAAAATGCTGCAAACATATAAATTTTGACCTGTTCTAATGCGTTTATCAAATGTTATAGATTTATAATCTTTTATAAATGTATTAAATGTGATATAAATATGTGAGTTTTGTTTTATATTTAATGTATTTTTTAAAAATAAAATAAAATCTAAAAATAAAGAATAGTATTTGAATTTGGCTCGGTACTAACCTAGGATAAAGTAACTGAAATCTTTATATTTTGTTTGATTTATGAATAAAATAGAAAGGAAAGAATAAAAACATAAAAAAGAAAAAGAATGAAAATACGAATGAAAAATAAGTTGTTTGATGTAGTAAAATAAAAGAGAAAAAAATAATTTTTATTAGTTGAAAGTATGAAAAAAAAAAATATATTAATAGAATAAAATTTGATTTATAAAAATTTAATTTTTTTATTATACTTTTCTATTAATATATTATTATATTTTTTATATTCTTATAAATATATAATAATTTTAATAATTTAAAATTAAAAAAATAGAAGATGCAAGTTTTTCCTTTCTTTTTTTTTTACCAATTTAAAAAGAAATAAATTCTGATAAGATTTACATAAATTATTTTTTTTATTCTTTTTTCATGTGAAAAAGATAATAAAAAATTTTTCTATACTTTTTTTTTCTATTTCATTCCATCCAAACAAAGTATGATTAAGGTTATAAAAAATTATAAAAAAATAAAATAAAAAAAATTAATATTAATTATTTAAAAATAAAAAATTATTAATTAATATATAAATAATGTTAAGAGTAAATATATTTTTTTTAAAAATTTATTTCATCATATAAATGTGAGATCTCTTCTAAATTAACTATTTTTACTTATTTTATATTTATTAGTTGATTTTTATTGTTCTGTTAATTTTTATTAAAAATATAATAAATAATTAATAAATAGTAAAGTTATAATATTTAATATTATTAATAAATTAAATGATATATTTTTAATAAAAATTATTATATAAATTTATATTTTATAATTTTAAATATATATTAAAAATTTGATAAAAAGTGAGATAATCCTTAAATAAGTTTCTGAATTTAAAGAAATAAAAATAAAAATATTTTATTAAATATATTAGTTATATAATTTTATTTTTATTAATTATATTAATTATTTCTAGAGATTAATACGATAAATAAATAAAATTCAAAAACTAACTTAATGTATCTCAAAATGATCAAAGCTTTACTAAATAATATATATGCATTAATGGAGTCACCCCCAACTTTCCATTGAAGAACGGTTTCATACATTGATATTCATATGGAAACTGACTACATTAACTTAAGACACAAACTACATAGAAAGAAAATAAAATAACCAGCAAGGGTGTCTAATGACACAATACATAAAATATAAAAGTTCGCTTTATTTAAAGAAAAACATAATGCACATAATGCATCTTTATTCTTAATTAACTATTAATTTCACTCAGTAACTATTATGAGCTCAATTTTCATCCGAATCTGGAGCATCCTTCTGCTGATGTGGCTTTGGTGGTGGTGGCACTCGAAATGCAGGAGGATGGGTTATTAGGGTCCCAAAACGAGGTTGATTAGGGACACGATTTCCCGTAATCATCCTTGGAAGTCCATAGTGTGGACCCACAACATTCCTTGATGACGCCATATTTGGATTTGGATTTGGATTTGGATTTAGATTAGGAGCAATTTCAATGTTCCTGGCTATGTTGGTACGACCTCCCTGAATGCCTGAAAAATGAAAATATATTTCCAAAATTAGTTTTTTTTATTTTACAATAAAAATAATCAATATGATTTGAAAAGTAAAATTAAAATAATATTATAAAAGGGTATTGTTAAAAACAAAAATATATAACACGTATTAAATCCAACTTTTTATAGTAAATTTTTACATATAAAACAGCGGTTGCTTTTACAAAATCAACCGCTTTGAAAATATAAATTAGATAAAATAATGTTTTATAAAATAACAGTTGTACTAATAAAGATTATTTAAAAATATTTATTAAAAAATTAATAATTTTTTATTAAAAATCACAATAAAAATATATAAATCGTATTTAAGGTATTTTGGATGAGATAAAAAAATAAAAAAAAGAAAAATATTTGACCTGAATATATATCATGTTCCATGGTGTTATCCCTAGGAACAGTGTCCACCAAAAAGTCAAAGACCTCATTGTGAGAGACAGCGGTGGCAATGTCACTCCTGTGAAGAGTCCTTCTCCTATTCTCCTCAGCATGAAACCAAGACCTCAATGAGAGTTCCTTGATGAACATCTCACATGCCTTGGAAAACAGAACAGATGCATCAGCTGATATCATCTTCACATCCTCATTACTCTTCATGATCTTCTTGATCCTAGCCAGGGGCAAGCAATGGCTCTTAAAATCAATGTTTCCCTCAACCTCCTCATACTGTTTCATCCAAAAGTTATAGAGTTGGTCTTGGAGTTCCTTTGAGGGTTCAGGATGTGGTGTTAATTGAGGGCTGCGTGCAGCAATTTGGTGTTGGCCTCTTTGGTAGGCTGAAAAGGCTGAGTGAGAGCGAGAACTGGTGCTGGCTGATGTCATGCGTTGGTTTCTCACATATGCTTGTGCTTGAGTGCTGCTCCATCTTGGTGTTGTTTTCCTTTGCTTGTTTTTATCCATCTTGCCAAATTCCAAGTTTATGAAACACAAAAATGATATCGTCACAAATTCATAAGCATTTTTTATATCTATAAACTGGAATAATTTACAAGGATTAATTAAATTGATGTTTTGAAGATATATATGGCTATTTTTTTAAAAAATAAAAATTAGTTTAACTAAAATAAATTAATGGAAAAAAATTATCACAGGTTGTATTCATAGATATGTCAACAGCAGAAGTCCAAATCCTGGGAATTGCTGAATAAAAAATTAGTAGCAACGTCATCATATATAACAAGAATAAAAGATATATAAAAGAATAGGTATATATTCACTTGAGATTTTTTGAAAAATAATTTTTTAAAATTCTATAAAAATGGGAAAAAATTAAATCAAACATAAACTTAATCCGTGAAACCAAATATCAAGAGTAACAATTTTACCTTCGATAATTGACATGTATTTGGCACTAAAGAAGTTTCCTTATAAAATTTTGCATGGTCAATGGTTATAAGAAATCATAAATTTTGAATTTTTTATACCAATTGAAAAAATTCCTTTAAAAAAAAATTGTGGGAGTGGAATGACTCGTGAAATACATGCTGCTTCTATGGACTACTCTTAAAAGCATACCTAGGGAACACATGCAAACACGTATGATGTATGAAATTGGATAAAAATTGATAAGCATGAAGAAGACATGAAAAACTCACATCGAGAGATAGAGAGAATGAGAGAGCTTAGAGAGAGAAAGATATACCTCATCTAGCTTCTCTTCGAACAGGTTGAGGTTTCACTACAACATAAGTGAGAATTTATAGATGAAGTGAAGGAGGAGGAAGAGGTGGAGGTAAGGTTGAAAGAAGTGTGAACATGACTTTAAGACCATAAGAACATTTGTTATAGGACGGATTTACCCTTTCTTTGAAATGTTTATGACATGATAATCAAATAGGAACAATACGGTTAATTGTTAATTGCTTTTTTAACCAAATGGTAAAAGAAAATCAAACAAGAAAGACATGTGAACTATCCTTGTTTATCTCTATAAACTAAAATTACATTAAGAAAACATATATTTTTTAAAATTTAAAAAATTTTCATAATAAATTTTTTAAAATGAATAAAATTTATTACTAAAAATTTTATCATTCAATACAATTTATTATAATGAATTAAATACTTATTTATATTATTTTTCGGTACATGTCATTAATATTCAAATCCGTAACTTATCCGTTATCAAATATATTTTACAGTGCGACAAAAAAAGTAAACAACATGCATTTTTTTATGGAGTAACATGCGCGCATACTTACATAATTTACAACAAACTCTCATGAATGAGCAAGTTCTTTTCCGGGTGTTCGTAAAACAACTCTCATAAATGAGCAAGTTCTTTTCCGGGTGTTCGTAAAACTTTATCAACATATGATTTACGGGCTAAAGAACTTAGTTTTTCTTAAACAGGGTGCTAAATTGGAGTTTTGTAAATTTCAACCCTCAAATGAGTTCTCTAGAATCCACTCACATAAAGTAAAACGTAACATTAATATTTTATTCATTAGAGTTCTACATTGACTAGAGATATAATCAATCAAGTGTATATGGTAAAAAAAAATCCTTATCACATGACCTACTTTTTAGAGATAAATTAAGTTCAAATCCAAGTTTTAACATGGTATCAAATTCTATCTAACTTCATTATTAGGATGAAATTATTCCACCTATAAATATATTCACACACTAAATGTTTAGTGTTGAGTATAAGGGGCATGTTTGAGTCCTACATTAATTAGAGATATAGTCATCCAAATATATATATATGGTGAGGACAATTCTCATCCTACAAGCTAACTTTTGGAATTAAGTTATGTTCAAGTCTAATTCCTAACATTATTAAAAGTGAATTTAAGGGATGCTTTTTATAAGGTTACTCGGTTAAGCAGGATAGTGTTTATTATAATATAAAAATGTGGAATGATTAACTGGTTAAAAAGAAGCATAATAAAAAATGAATTATTATTATCGCTAAGCATATTAAAGAGTATTCAAAATTGAACTCAATAATTTTTTAACTATTAAATTAATTTTAAAAAAATAAAAAATTTCAAACTAAAATTATATTTTTTTATTGCAGTTCATATCAAATTTCACTTTTTATTGTTAAATCCAAATCATTATAATATATTTATATTATTTTTTCTATTTTAATTTTATGTAAAAACTTTTTCTTCTCTTAACCTTTTTCAAACCTTTATATGAATAACGATGCAACATTCCTTTGTCTATAATGTAGCTCTTATTTTTAATTTTTCAATTGAATATTTTTTTTATCTACCAAAAAATTCATCTTTCTTTCTCTTTATTTTAATTAATATCTTTCCTCTATGTTATTTATTTTCTAACAAATTTATTTTGATTTATTATCTCACTTAATCACCTTTTTTTTGTTATAAATTAAAATTTAAAATTTATATAAAAATAAATAAAAGTTCAAAGTCATAAAAAATTAAATAAAAAAATCTAATAACCAATCTAAACCAAATAAAATAAAATGAATTTAGTTTTCTTTGAATGAAATATGAAAATTGAACTGAATCAAACTGCATATTATTTTCATGTTTGGTTCAAATGATTTTTAATGTGAAAATAGTAGAAATTTGAACTGCAAATAGGAATGGAAGTAGGCTAAGTCGAGCTAGACTTTGAGTGTTCAAGCCTGAGTTGTTTAAAAATTTTGAAGCCTAAGCTTGAGCCTAAGCCTGTTACCTGTTAAAGGTTTTTTTTTTTTTCTGTCAAGACCTAGCCTGATTTAAAGCCTACAAGGCTTACAAGTTTGTTTAAAAGCCTACATTCCAACAAAGGTCAATAAATAGACTTAAAGCCTATATAAATAATTGATTAAAAATGCTTGCAAGTTTAAAGCCTACAAGATAAAATGATCATTAAATAGACTTAAAAAACACACACACACATATATATATATATATATATTATGTAAATAAAATATGTTAAAATAAATATTATATAGATATAATATATTAAAATAAATATAAATATATAATATCTAAATATAGATAGGTCCCTGAGTAGGTTAAATAAGCTTTTTTATAAGCCTAAGTCTAACTTGTTTGTCTAAAAAGACTTTTTAATAAGCATGAGTCTGTTTATTTATTAAACAAGCTGAGCCAAACTAGGATTTAAACGAGTCGAGCCGTAGGCCCCTTTCGAACAGCCTTATTCACTTTCATCCCTAACTACAAGCACCCTTTTAGCTTGTCTCGTTCTCTTTTTATATAGTCAAACTTGGTATATGGTTTTCTGGAGTCACTTTTTCAAGCATCTTACGTCACTACAATAAGAAAAACGTTTTGGAGAATAGTTTTGGAAAGACTCTTAGAATAGTTGGAACTGCTCTACAAACCACAATTTTCCAAGTGATGGATAACTTGTAGAACGATTATTGAATTTCTCTCCAAGTGACACTTCGAGAGCAGTTATGTATGGTATTATGTGGATTAAAATGCCCATAAAAGGCCACTTAAAGAGCGGTTACCAAATCACCCTTTAAATTTTTATCATTTTTTATTTTTTATTCGTTATACATGGATAATGGTTACAAAACTGTCCTCCAAGTGATTTTTTACTAGTTATTTTAAAAAATTATGCTAGAATTTCCTATTTTTATTAGGATTTTCCAAATTGCAAAATATATGATAGACCAAATATATTCATTTATGGTACATTTAATTAGAAAATACAATAAATACAACTAAACATAAACTTCTACAAATTTATGGTACAAATATGTACATCATTACCTTTGAAGCTGCTAAATCCTATACGCATGGAATGAGAGAAATCGAAAGTATGAAATATTAAAAAAAAAAATAAAAAAAGTGATAAATATACATTAATTATAAAAATAAGAAGTTAGTGAGATGGATAAATTACATTAAATGAAATAGTAGTTTGTATATAGTGTAGAATATCACAAATGAAGAAACAAATGTAATATCCATAATCATTTTCATTTGTTTGCTTGGACACTATGAAAACATCAATCCAACTTTAAAAATTGCATAAATAAAATTATTTCTATTAATTAATTTAATAAAATTATTTCTATTAATTAATTATAAATTAATGATCGAATAATATTTTTATGTACCTATGCTATTACCTATCTCATTTGGTGCATATTTGCTTTGCTGACTAATCCTCTCTCTGCCCAATAAGAAAGAACGACACGAATAAAATATATTACAAAATAAGAAAGTATAAATATATTAATTAATTAAATAGATATATATTACAATTTGATTTAGATAAATATTTACTTATTAAACATATTCTATATATGTGACCATTGTATTGGTTTTGGATAGAGCTGATCCATGTAGTATAGTATTTTATCTAAGGTATCGATAGTGATCAACATCCAATGTTAAATATATTGTTATACATAATGATAAATTAATTATTTTAATAGTTTAATAAGAAACTAATATAAAGATGGTAAAAGAACAATTAACTCATAGAACATTATAAGGTGCGTTAAGTAGGTGATCCTACCCTGCATGCCAACTTAACATCTCCCATAAATATCTTAAAAAAGAAAACAAATACAAAGTTAATATTTGTTGACTAATAATATAATGAATTATAGAATGAAGTTTAAGTTACCTAATATACAAACAAATGGAAGTTATGCTCAATCATTGTTGATGAATTACCTTTGTGAGGTTTTCCATTCCAATTTTATCAATAAATAACTTCCTCTCGATGTTGGAAGCCATGTGAATGTTTGCAACCTTAATAGGATGTTTGAAGTTCACATACATCATCATCATGTTGAAAGCCATTTTGCCTTTGGTGTCTGAAAATTGTTTTTCTTCAATAACAGATTAAGATACCTCAAGAGGTGGTGAAATAATCAACCTTTTTGTTTGGATCGTAACCTTGTCCTTACCATTAATGTTGATGGTATGATCTAAAAACAAAGTATTGGTTTAAATGAATCAAATTATACTTACAAAATATATTTGCATGAAAAGTATTAGTATAATGAGAAATTATTACCTCATGTGATTTGATGATAAGGGATATAGGTCATGCAACAAAAGTATCAACTGCATCAATGAGATGCATGAGGATTTCACCCTCATTTGGAACTAGGAGTGGTGCTTGCTCCTCTTTTGGTTGTAAAGTATCAATAGATACCTTAACATACTTTAGAGGAAGAGATTGAATTGTAGAGTAGTTCTCATTGTATGAAACATCATCCTGATATGCAAAATTTTGTTGTGCGCAAAGTGTGTGCCAAGTTTTATTCATAGACAAGTATACTTATCAATATAGAAAAAGGATATTTAAGACCTTCAGTGTTGATCCATAAGGACTATGTCAACAATCCTTAAAAGAGGGTTTGATTTCAACTTTTGAACTCACCAAAAAGGGATTATGTTTCAAATGTGTTTTTAAAATAAAAATGAGAATAGAAAAGAAAGAACAAAAAATGTAATAAAAAGAACATAAATATGAACTTAATTATGGACAGATATGATACTTTAGATGCTCTTATGATTTTACCCAATTTCATCCCCTAACTGTCTTATGAATGATTGCAAATGTTAATTGCTAATTATTTGTTCTAATTCTATTACCACCTAATAATCATGGAATAATAATATTTTTTCCTTATGTAATACCCCTATGACATGCAATATATATATTTAAGAGAAGGATAAAGAATATTTAAACTTGTTAACTTAATAACCAGTTAGAAATTTAGGATTCCGATTGATTCTTCAAATCATTATATTCAGTTTATCTTATAGTTTATTAATCAAGCAATGGTACTAGACATGAAAAAACCCAGACCTACGGATACCTGTTCAATCTATCCCAACATTGATGAGGAAAACCCGCTTTGGTCAGGGTTTAAGGAGAACTTGCACCTAACCTGTACCTGATTTTCAAAGATGGGGTTAGGTTTGGAAATATAGATACCTATCTCGCCTTTTGGTAAACCCACTATAATAATTATAATACCATTTAAATAAGACTATTAAACTATCATATTTTGTTAAAAAATTATTATTGAAAATTTCATTTTATTTGAATTTTTAATACCTATTTTATATATTATTTAAATTAAAATATATTTAGCATGCTATTTATTTAAAAATATACACATAAATGAATCAAAATTATAAAAAAGTTTTTAAAAAATAAAGTATGGGTTCCCCATGAGTTTACCTAAACCTAATGGGGTTGGGGTTGGGTTTTAAAATTCCATCCCCACTTCTGATAAACTTGCATCCATATTTGTCCTAATTTTTAGTAGGGTGGGAATGGGGAGAGAAAAACCCTCTCCTGACCTGTCCCGTTGCCATCCCTAAATGGTACGATCACTTATCATTCAATTAGCTTAGAAATTAATAAGGGTGATCAATTCTCATTAATTAATAAAGCATATTGATGCAGAGGTCCTAGCTAGAGAGAATCCAAACAAGTAGAGTCATTGAGCTTATTGGACCTCACACATTAGAATAGAACTTAACTCATTTTCTTGTATGATTAGGACCTAAAGGGCTTAATATGTATAGGATTTGAGCCCAATTTCTCTGTATTTTAGCGTAGGATTTTTGGGCCTTCTCTGACGTAATTTAAAGCTGCATTTAGGATTGAATAAAGGCACCATTATTAGGCTCAAATACAAGCCTAATTCAGATTCAAAAGTTTCCCCTTCCTTCCCTCCATTTTGCACCTTCCCCATGCCTATATAAAGGCACTCCTATGTGTAAATTCAACACTTTTGAGTCATTAGTGAAGTTTCACTTAGATTTTAGAGAGAATCCTCTCCCTCTTTCTTTCTTATAACCGAGCTTGGGGTTGAAGAACCTCTCATCCATGACAGCTTCCATGGTGGTAGAGAAGAGTCTCATCCTCCACAAGAGGTGGCACCTCCAAGCATGCCTTTGAAGATCAAGAATCACCATCGATCCTTCCATGCAACTCAACCTTTGTTGCATAAAATCTTTTCCTCCATCCAATCTATAATAATCTTGTAATTTCATGCTTATGTAGTTCTTTCGAGTTCATCTTCTACACTGTTTCCTTCTTGCTTTTTGATCAATCAAGCAATCTCTATTTTTGTGATTCTTATTGTGTTGAATTCTTCTATGTTAATAGTTTCCAAATAGTCCTTGTTTGTTTATTTGACTGAGAAATAAATTTGCAATTACTTGATTATTGAAGTATGTGCATCATGGTGCCAAAATGCGCCTACCTTGAGTAAATTAAGCATAACTTGATTAAATCT
This sequence comes from Canavalia gladiata, assembly GCA_037954105.1. NCBI lineage: Eukaryota > Viridiplantae > Streptophyta > Magnoliopsida > Fabales > Fabaceae > Canavalia > Canavalia gladiata. The sequence continues at coordinate 31,006,730 of CM075663.1, forward strand.
GCTCCGCTTTGTGTCAAATTTATTTTGGTTTCGATGATTTGATCCTTATCCTTCAAGTAATTAGTTTGAATTTTTCATATCACAATATTTTTTTGAAAATTAATGACACGCTCGTCGTAAACGCGCAAAAATAATTTCTAGATTTCCCCCAAACTATTGGTATAGTATAAGGTGCAACCTAGGTCATCTCCCAAAGACCATTTCATATTCTTAAGCAAATTAGGAGAAAGTTAGAAAAAGGGGATTTTGTAAAGATTTGATATTGAGTTCTAAACACAAAATACAAAATGAAATTAATTTACTTAACAATTATCAACTCAAGGAATTCAGAGGCTATTTTCTTAACTAATCATTGATCACTAAAATCATGCATTGTGTTTATCAACCTAGGATCATCTGGAACCCCTAGAATGATCCTTGAATTCTCTACTGAGAAACCTCTCAGAATTTAATTGATTATGATCAACAAGATTTAGTAACCACTTAATCTTTTATCTAAACCAATTTCACAATCAGAATTCAGTTGAAGTAAGTAATAAAATGAAAACCTTCAATTAAATTACTTAATTTCTACTCTTCAAACTTTTGGAAAATGATTTACCAATCAAAAACCAATTATAAATCAATTATACATTAATCAAAATACGTCAACCAATCAAACTTTGATTAAAAGAATAAAATTGAAGAATATAGTAAAGCAGAGTAGAAATCACTCAATAAGCATGTAAATAAAGATCAAGACCTCAAAGTTAAAATGAAAATAGCTTGAATCCTTGAATTGAAACTACAAACCTAGCCTTCCATGAAGGAGGCAAACTAACAACAAAGAAAAGGCAAACTAACAACAAATAAATCCTAAGCCTTCCATGTAGGAGGCAACTAACAACAAATAAATCCTAAGCCTTCCATGTAGGAGGCAACTAACAATAAAGAAAACATAAGCCTTCCATGTAGGAGGCAAACTAACAAGAAAGAAAACATAAGCCTTCCATGAAGGAGGCAAAACTAACAAGAAAGAAAGAAAGAGAGAAGAAAAGAAAGAAAATGGTATTGGAGTTAATCTCCAAAATGGTGTGTGTCTCCTCTTGCAAACCCTTCTATTTATAGAGGATTTTTGAGGCATCATCTTCAGAAAGTCACCAACTAGGATATTACTTTTCTACCCTTTTCTTGCTTTCACATGGGCTTTGTTGAAATTGCAAAACACTTTTGAATTTTTGCCACCAATGAGCACAACAATTTTGACTTTCTTGCACCGCAATTTCGGATGTTTACATGTCCGAAGTAGAGCTTGACTTCTGAACAAAAGTTGTAGCCCTGGATCTTAGCTGTCCAACAAAGGTGATTTCATCTCAATATGACTTCTATATCTCAAGATATGGCCGGATCTTTGCACACTGTTCAAATTCCACGTCAGCAACACTATCTCATCTTTTGAGATAATTTCGGAGTCCTAAACATCCCATTTAGAATCTGCTCTTGCTTTGTAACTATGGACACTTCTTTAAGCTTTCATTCAAGACAGATTTCATGATTTTTGGATGTCTACAACTCCTATTATGCTCAAAATACTATAATAGTGTCATTTTAATCGGGTAAGCAAAGAAATTCAATTAAACTTCATATGAACCAAAACTCATAAAATATGACAAAGATCACTTAATTGAACATATAAGAAGTCTTAATGAGATAAAAGTGAGAGATAATTATTTATGAAATCTATGCTTATCAAATTCCCCCACATTTATCTTTTGCACGTCTCGGGCAAACTTAAGTTAAGGATTGGTGACTATTTTTTTTTTTTTTTTTTTTTTTGAAAGAACATCAAAGTTTTGAGTTGATTTCTCAAGAATTCACAAAATTTCATGAAGCATTATTTCATCACATTTTTGAAATTACTTAGAAAGGCAACTTTAATTTGAAAAACATAGATTGAGAAAGATAAAACCTCACATGATATACTCTGAATCTCTCAAGTGTTTGATTTGGTAAGTGTTTCTCTCAAATTCAATCCATGAAAGATGAACTATCATAGTCTTGCATATCTTCTACTTCTCTACTACTATGTACACATGCAATGCACAAATCAAGAGGTCTTTATTTTGGTTCTAACGGGATTAGAAAGATGAAATGATATATTGAAGAGATACAATGTTAGACCAAGGAAAATGGTGAGGATTGAGAATTGATTGTAAGTGCAAGTGTGAGAAACAAATATCACTTCTTCAATTTTTTTTTATTATTTTTTTTTTCAATATAATAGTTTATTTATTAATTTATTGCTTCAGTTTTTTTTTTTCAACCATGATATTGATGAACACAACAATAATCTCCCCCACACTTATTGAAACACTTATGGTATGATAAATCCAGTATTCCTCACCTTCTATGGTCAGACAAAGTTGTTTTTTTTTTTTTTTTTTTTGATTTGTGGTGAGCTAAAAAGAAGAAAAGGCTAATCGGCTCAAAGGGCTGATCAAAGGATAAAATTTTATGGTTTGGTTATTTGGCCAAGTGGTTTGTTCAAGAAAAACAGTGCCTCAATCATTTTTGTACAAATCATGTGAAAATGTAGCTTCAAAAAGAATCAATGCAAGTTCTGAAGTAATATATTCCATGGATGAAAATCACACAAGAAAGAAAATAATAATAAGGCTCAAAATCTCACAGGTAATATATTTATCAAATCTAATCTATCCAGTTCAAATATGTGTTGCCAAACTAATTAATCTCGAAATGTAAATCATTTTGCTTCAATTATTTTATGAAATCTAAAGAAAAACATACTTCCACATTCAAATTTTTTTTTTTAAATCATAAGATGCGTATCAAGAGTCAAGTGTAACTCCTTACTCAGCCATCTTACTCAAAGCAAGTTTATGAATCTAACCTAATTTTTTTTTTGTTTTTTGTTTTTTGTTTTTTTTGGGTTTTTTTTTTGTTTTTTTTTTTAATTTTAGATATCGGACCATCTTCCCCCCAACCTATCCAAGACATTGTCCCCAATGTCTTAGATGGAATTTCATATAACAGGAAAAGAAATGTAAGAAAACCATCAAAGTAAGGAAAAGTTATAACCGAAGAGTGGTATCTGGTTCTCTTTTATCTCTGCCATCCTGATTTGGTTGGTTCACCAGCTGCATTGCTTGACTGAGCTCAGATGTAGGATTTTGCAAAATCTCAAGTAGCTGTTCAACAGTTGAAGTAGATACTATGATGTTGCGCATGGATTGTGGCATGAACTCCTGCTCTACTGCATGATCTAAAAAGGATATCAAACCATTATAAAAGCCATTAATATTCAATAAGCCCAAAGGTTTTTTATGAAAATTCCGATAGGCCCAAAATATAATGGTAAAAATTTCTTCCATTGTTCCAAGACCACCAGGTAATGCAATAAATGCATTAGAATTAACCAACATGTGTCTCATACGGTCATGCATGGTTGCAACCTTCAATTCAGTACCCAGGGTGAAGTAGGAGGTGCTCCCATTTTTTAAGCCAACACCTAAGATGTTACACCCCTTTGTGAGTGCAGATCCTGCAACACATCCTTTTAAACCCTGAATCCCTCCCCCATAAACAAGATTGATTTTTCTTGCAGCTAATGCCTTACCAAGGGTATAAGCTGCATGTTGAAATTCTCCATCCTTTCCAAGGTTAGACCCACCAAAAACACAGATAGTATTAATCTTATCCATATACGGTGTTTCTATCTTTTTTGAAAAAATATGTCATAGAGGTTGATAATTTATAGGGACTCAATATCAGACAAGGAGATCGCTTGAATAGTGCGGGATCAGGATTTGGTAGCAAAAGTTTGAATTTTTGTTGCAAAAGTTTGAATTTTGTTGCAAAAGTTTGAATTTTTGGTTCAAGGAAAAGGTGAATGTCAGAGGGGAAAGACTTTAAGAAGGGGTGAAAATTTCAAAAAAAATGGTGGCCCAATAAATTGAAAAGACAATGTGAATGACAAACATACACGCATGAGAATGAACAGTAGTTGTGATTGTGGCTCACATCTTCCTCTGGTTTTACGTCCAGTAACGGCTGAAACGCCTTCTAAGAGTCGAGGATGTGCTTCCCATTCAGTTTTCTTGTAAACTGACAACAGGGTCTTTTAAAGTCAGATTCCCAAGACTATAACGTGTTTTTTCCTTACGGAACAGTTCAAACAAATCAAGAAGGACTCCTTGTACATGCCCACTAGGATGCGTCTCAAGAGTCTGAATGATATCATCCAATGACTCCTTACTCAGTCCATCCTTTATGAATTGAATTTTGTCCTCTCGATTTCTTGAAACCATTCCAGGGTTCTTGCATCTTGTGTTACAGGTCCATCTTGCACACCTGTAGCAAACTCCAATTCTTTTTGCCCTTCTCTTCTTTGCATAGGAACTTCTTCCCATACCTGGCATGTTTTTAACAAATGATTCTTGAAATTCACCTGCTAAACGTACCTTAGCTTCAATGATCCAACGGACATCTTCTGGAAGGCCTAAGAGTGTTAATGCTCTCAATCGTTCAAGTCTGCAATTGTAAATGTCTTTAAGAAAATTTCTGGGGAGAGTAGGGAACAAAATTTTGATCCTGGTGAGAGCTTTCTCCATTTTTTTTCTTAAAACACTCAAGTTATTATTCCTGCAAGCTCAATGTGGTGTAATAGTTGGGATGATTTAAGAGGTGAAGAAGGAAGTTGAGAGATTAGTTGAAACTTATAAGCGAGGAATGTGAGAGAGGGAGAGGGAGAAAGAGAGAGAGAAAGAGAGAAAGAGAGAGAGAGAGAGGGAGAGAGAGAGACTTCTCTTGAATTTATTGCAGGTATGTGGCATTGTGCAAATGCACTTCTTCTACCGTGTGCTTTTGAAAACCTTCGAAAAATGGTTTAAGACGATGTCCATTCACCTTGAAGATTTTTTCAGTTACCTCATTTTTTATTTCCACTGCACCATAAGGAAAAATATTAGTAACTACAAATGGTCCTAACCATCTAGAGCGTAGCTTACCAGGCATAAGCTTTAGCCGAGAATTGAAAAGGAGAACTTTTTGTCCAACGGAAAACTCCTTTCTTGCCAACTTTTTGTCATGAAGAGCTTTGACCTTTTCTTTGTAAATTTTGGAGTTTTCGTATGCTTCTAATCGAATTTGTTCAAGTTCCTGCAATTGAAGCTTCCTATGGATTCCTGCTTGGTCTAAATCCATGGTTCATTTCTTTACTGCCCAAAATGCTCTATGTTCTAATTCAACTGGAAGATGACATGCTTTACCAAAGACAATCCTGTAGGGAGACATGCCAATGGGTGACTTGTAAGCTGTCCTATATGCCCATAATGCATCAACAAGGCGCAAGCTCCAATCCTTCCTGTTAGGCTGAACTGTTTTCTCTAAGATTTTCTTGATCTCTCGATTAGAAACTTCAGCTTGACCATTTGTTTGAGGATGATATGGGCTGGAGACTTTATGCATGACTCCATATTTGCGGAGTAGGGCTTCCATTGTGCGGTTACAAAAATGAGTACCTTGGTCACTAATTAGAGCTCTAGGAATGCCAAACCTGCTAAAAATGTTAGACCTGATAAAATTTGCAACAACGCGAGCATCATCAGTACGGGTGGCTTTTGCCTCCACCCATTTTGAAACATAATCAACAACTAGCAAAATGTAAACAAAACCAAAAGAGACAGGGAATGGACCCATAAAGTCTATACCCCAAACATCAAATACCTCACAAAAGAGAAGTGGTTGTTGGGGCATCTCATTTCTGCGCGAAATACTCCCTATTCTTTGGCACTGCTCACAAGTTATGCATAATCTATGTGCATCACGAAATATTGTAGGCCAATAAAAGCCTGAGTCTAGTACTTTTCTAGCTGTCCGTTGTGGCCCAAAGTGTCCACCACAAGCTAGGGAATGGAAAAAGGTAAGTACAGACTGAACTTCATGATCTGGAACACATCTTCTAATGATTTGATCATTACATGTCTTCCAAAGGTATGGTTCATCCCATATGTAATGTTTGGCATCACTTTTCAACTTGGCAAGTTGCGATTTGGTGAAGTGTTTGGGTATTTCTTTAGCAACCAGATAGTTTACCAAATCTGCATACCAAGGATCTTTCCCGTGCAATTGATAGAGATGCTCTTCTGGGAATGAATCTGCAATTGAAGTTTCTTCACAAGGTTGCTGGATCCGACTTAAATGATCTGCTACAAGGTTCTCTGCACCACTCTTGTCTTTAATCTCTAAATCAAATTCTTGCAACAGAAGCATCCAACGAATCAGTCTTGGCTTAGCATCTGTCTTCTTCAGCAAGTATTTCAAAGCTGCATGGTCAGAGAAGACAATAACTTTAGATCCAAGCAAATAGGAGCGAAATTTATCTAATGCAAACACAATTGCTAAAAGCTCCTTCTCAGTAGTTGTGTAATTTGATTGGGTTGCATCAAGTGTGCGAGAGGCATATGCAATGACATGAGATCTCTTGCTAACTCTTTGAGCAGTACAGCACCAAGGGCATAATTAGATGCATCACACATTAATTCAAATGGAAGCGTCCAATTAGGTGGTTGAATGATGGGAGTGGTTGTCAACCGCTTCTTTAGTTCATCAAATGAATCCTTGCATGCTTGATCAAACACAAATTTGGTATCTTTTTGTAGTAGTTTAGAAAGAGGTTGTGCAATCTTGCTAAAATCCTTGATGAATCTTCTGTAAAAACCTGCATGACCAAGTAAAGAACGTACTTCTCGCACAGAAGTGGGGTAAGGTAGAGAAGTAATAATGTCTATCTTGGCCTTATCAACCTCTAAACCTTTGCTAGATACCAAGTATCCTAAGACTATACCTTCTGTTACCATGAAATGACATTTTTCAAAATTCAAAACCAGGTTAGTCTCAATGCATCTGTCCAAAACTTTAGAGAGGCTTTCTAAGCATGCATCAAAAGAAGAACCATATACAGTGAAGTCATCCATAAACACTTCCATGCAACTTTCTAAGAGATCAGAGAAAATGCTTACCATGCATCTTTGAAAGGTTCCAGGGGCGTTGCATAGACCAAAAGGCATCCTTTGATAGGCAAAAGTACCAAAAGGACAAGTGAAGGTGGTCTTATGCTGGTCTTCTGGGGCTATATGTATTTGAAAATAACCTGAAAAACCATCCAGAAAGCAATAGTGAGATTTTCCTGCTAATCTTTCCAAAATTTGGTCTATGAAGGGCAAAGGGAAGTGATCCTTGCGAGTAGCTTGGTTAAGCTTCCTATAATCTATGCACACTCTCCAACTGTTTTGTATTCTGGTAGGGATTAGTTCATCATTGTGATTTTTGACTACAGTCATGCTAGTCTTCTTAGGAACTACTTGCACCGGGCTTACCCAATCACTGTCTGAGATGGGATAGATGATACCAGCTGCCAAAAGCTTACCTACTTCCTTCTTTACCACATCTAGGATGGTTGGATTCAAACGCCTTTGTGGTTGTCTAACAGGTCTGGTGTTTTCCTCCAACAGTATCCTATGCATACAAATAGATGGGCTAATACCTGGAATATCAGTCAAAGTCCATCCAATTGCTTGTTTATGGCTTTTTAAGGTTTGCAGTAACCTTTCTTCCTGTTGTGGTAGAAGGTTCTTTGCTACAATGACAGGAAGCTTCTCATTTTCCCCCAAATAAGCATACTTTAGATGTTCAGGCAAAGGCTTCAACTCTAAAGGAGGTGGTTGTATTATGGAAGGAAGAGATCTATCTGAGATTGAAATGTCTGCAACACTTGCATCTAACATGTCATCTTTCAACGAAGGTTGGTCTGCAGCATTAATCCTGGAACACACAATACATGAATCAAATTCATCACATGTGCAAGTAAAATTATCTAAGTAATCTAAATCAAAATCAAAAAATTTAAAAAGTAGATTGTCAATAGAATAATCATCCGCAAGAAGGTCTATGGCATCAAGTTGAAAGAGTGAATGATTCTCTATGGGATGCTTCATGGCTTCAAATATGTTGAATTGGATGATATCATCTCCAAATTCCATAGAGAGAGTCCCCGTATGCACATCTATCTTTGTTTTTGCAGTTTTGAGGAAAGGTCTCCCTAGGATCAAGGTTGCTCTATTGATGGATGACTCATCTTCCATATCCAAAATGTAGAAGTCAGCTGGAAAGATTAGCTTATTCACTTGAACTAGCACATCTTCAAGTACTCCGGCTGGATGTGCTGTACTTCTGTTGGCTAATTGAATCACCACACCAGTTGGCTTCAGTTCTCCCAGATTCAAAGATTTATAAACTGATGAGGGCATAACATTAATGGAAGCACCTAGATCCAACAATGCATCACCAAATGTAGAGTTTCCTATTGTGCAAGGAATGGTGAAAGTTCCTGGATCTTTACATTTCTGAGGGAGGCTGGGTTGAATTAAGGCTGAAACATTGCGTCCCACACTAATCTTCTCATCCCCTTTGAGTCTTCTCTTATGCGTGCACAAATCCTTTAGAAATTTGGCATATTTGGGAATTTTCTTGATAGCATCTAGAAGTGGTATGTTGACTTCAACTTTCCTGAAAGTATCTAGAAGCTCCTTATCCAATTCTGCATGAACATTGGGCTTGGATTGGACCATTCTATTTGGAAAAGGTAAAGATACCTTCTCATCAGCACAATTTGGGGTTTTTGTCTCATCAGATGCTTCAAGTGCAGATCGTTTATGGCAAGCTTCTTTTTGTTGATCATTCGATGTCTTATCGAAGGCTGGTGTACTTTTTTCATCAGACTTTCCCTCTGATTCAGATGGCTCATCAGAGATATCTCCAGGTGTAGAGATAAATGCTTCTTTTTGGTGTGGATTAGTCTAATTGAAGCTTTGTTGCTTTAAAATTGTAGGGTCTGTCTGCACTTTCTTCCCACTTCTCAAGGTCATGGCATTCACACTTTTGGGATTTATGACAGGTTGAGAAGGTAGTTGACCAGAACCTTGAGATTTCAATTGGTTGACAGTGGTAGCCAACTGCCCAATTTGAGTTTGTAAATCCTGAATGGTAGAACTTACATTTTGTTGAAACTGAAGATTGTTGGTTGCTAATTGCTTCATCAAATCATCAAGAGAGGGTTCAGAAGCATTAGAGGGTACAGATTGCTGCATATGCTGTTGTTGTTGTCTGAATGGCGGTGGTTGGTATTTATTTTGGGAGTCAGATGTTTGAATCCTTTGTTGTTGTGGAGGACCATATCTCAAGTTAGGATGGTTTCTCCAACTAGGATTGTATGATCCAGAAGGTGGCTCAAACTTCTGTTGCTGATAATATTGAGGAGGCCTGTATTGTTGTCCTGTGCCAAAAATACCATTTACTGCAGCCTCAGGTGTCTCACTTTCTTGCAATGTTGGGCATACATCAGTAGGATGATCTGCAGAAGTGCAGATGCCACATGTTTTGGTTTTGTCAACAACATTAAGTTGCTGTTGTTGTCCGATCGCCAACTGTCTTACGATGGAGGTTAGTTCTTCAATTCTGTTCTCTAATCGTGTATGGTCTGTCTTGGTGGTCATTTCATGGACTCCTTTAGACAAGGAATTAGTTCGAGAATTGAATTGCTGAGAATTTTCTGCCATGTTGGCAATCAAATCTCGAGCTGCTGTAGGAGTTTTGTCCATAAGTGCTCCACCACTAGCCGCATCAACCATGCTTCTGTCCATTGGCATGAGTCCTTCATAGAAATACTGAATCAGTAATTGATCACTGATTTGATGGTGTGGACAAGTGGCGCATAGTTTCTTGAATCTCTCCCAATACTCATAGAGAGTTTCTTGGGAGTTCTGTCTGATGCCGCAAATCTCTTTTCTGATAGCTGCTGTTCTGGATGCAGGGAAGAATTTCTCCAGAAATAATCTCTTCATATCATTCCAGCTTGTAACAGATGTTGGATGTAGATAGTACAACCAGTCCTTAGCTCCATCATTTAAGGAGAAAGGAAATGCCTTCAACTTGATATGATCTTCTGGAATTCCTTGTGGCCGCATTGTGGAACACACAATGTGAAATTCCTTCAAATGTTTATGAGGGTCCTCACCTGCAAGGCCATGAAACTTAGGTAGCAAATGTATTAGTCCAGACTTCAGTTCAAATGGTGCATCAACATCAGGGTATTGAATACACAATGGTTGATAAGCAACATCAGGTGCAGCTAATTCTTTTAAGGTTCTATCAGCCATGTTCTTAGCAAAATATTTAAAACTATCAAAATTTAAAGATGAAAAATCACTACTGTTACTTTCTTGGTTATTACTGGATGAATGCCTTCTATGTGCTCTTTTCAAATGGTGGAATGTTCTATCAATCTCAGGATCATATGCATATAAATTTTCAGGATTGGATCGGGTCATACACAAAAAGGTGAATTCATACAGAAAATCCAAGAATGATATACCTAAAGTAAAAACAATTGTTAGAAAGATTAAAATTTTTATACAAACTCCTAAATGAGCCTAGGAAATTAAAATGGTCCCCGGCAACGGTGCCAAATTTTGACACGCTCGTCGTAAACGCGCAAAAATAATTTCTAGATTTCCCCCAAACTATTGGTATAGTATAAGGTGCAACCTAAGTCATCTCCCAAAGACCATTTCATATTCTTAAGCAAATTAGGAGAAAGTTAGAAAAAGGGGATTTTGTAAAGATTTGATATTGAGTTCTAAACACAAAATACAGAATGAAATTAATTTACTTAACAATTATCAACTCAAGGAATTCAGAGGCTATTTTCTTAACTAATCATTGATCACTAAAATCATGCATTGTGTTTATCAACCTAGGATCATCTGGAACCCCTAGAATGATCCTTGAATTCTCTACTGAGAAACCTCTCAGAATTTAATTGATTATGATCAACAAGATTTAGTAACCACTTAATCTTTTATCTAAACCAATTTCACAATCAGAATTCAGTTGAAGTAAGTAATAAAATGAAAACCTTCAATTAAATTACTTAATTTCTACTCTTCAAACTTTTGGAAAATGATTTACCAATCAAAAACCAATTATAAATCAATTATACATTAATCAAAATACGTCAACCGATCAAACTTTGATTAAAAGAATAAAATTGAAGAATATAGTAAAGCAGAGTAGAAATCACTCAATAAGCATGTAAATAAAGATCAAGACCTCAAAGTTAAAATGAAAATAGCTTGAATCCTTGAATTGAAACTACAAACCTAGCCTTCCATGAAGGAGGCAAACTAACAACAAAGAAAAAGGCAAACTAACAACAAATAAATCCTAAGCCTTCCATGTAGGAGGCAACTAACAACAAATAAATCCCAAGCCTTCCATGTAGGAGGCAACTAACAATAAAGAAAACATAAGCCTTCCATGTAGGAGGCAAACTAACAAGAAAGAAAACATAAGCCTTCCATGAAGGAGGCAAAACTAACAAGAAAGAAAGAGAGAAGGAAAGAAAGAAAATGGTATTGGAGTTAATCTCCAAAATGGTGTGTGTCTCCTCTTGCAAACCCTTCTATTTATAGAGGATTTTTGAGGCATCATCTTCAGAAAGTCACCAACTAGGATATTACTTTTCTACCCTTTTCTTGCTTTCACATGGGCTTTGTTGAAATTGCAAAACACTTTTGAATTTTTGCCACCAATGAGCACAACAATTTTGACTTTCTTGCACCGCAATTTCGGATGTTCACATGTCCGAATTAGAGCTTGACTTCTGAACAAAAGTTGTAGCCCTGGATCTTAGCTGTCCAACAAAGTTGATTTCATCTCAATATGACTTCTATATCTCAAGATATGGCCGGATATTTTCACACTGTTCAAATTCCACGTCAGCAACACTATCTCATCTTTTGAGATAATTTCGGAGTCCTAAACATCCCATTTAGAATCTGCTCTTGCTTTGTAACTATGGACACTTCTTTAAGCTTTCATTCAAGATAGATTTCATGATTTTTGGATGTCTACAACTCCTATTATGCTCAAAATACTATAATAGTGTCATTTTAATCGGGTAAGCAAAGAAATTCAATTAAACTTCATATGAACCCAAACTCATAAAATATGACAAAGATCACTTAATTGAACATATAAGAAGTCTTAATGAGATAAAAGTGAGAGATAATTATTTATGAAATCTATGCTTATCAATTAATCTTAAAGTTTGAATTAAAATCTTCATGCCAAAGTTGATATGTTCTTGAGTTCAAATGCTTGATACGAATCTCATAGTATTGTTTAGGTCTAATTTTAGCATGTTTGATCATTCTATTTATGTCTAATCTAAGTTGATTGTATTTTTTTGTCTCTTTCAAAAATTTCTAAGAGTTACATGATCATGCACATGCATACATAATGCTAGTTAAGCTTAAATAATACATGGTCTAAGTCATTAAGCCTACATGATTAAGTGTATACTTAATTAAATTTATAAGCATCACTAAAAGACACTTAAAAATATACCTCTAGACCTTCTATGACCTTAGATGGTTTGGAGTTATTGGACAAATATCATGAGACTTAGATTACCACAACTATGCAAAAGATGAATGCAAATGCACTAGATTGGACTTGTGGACTTAGGATCTTGAACAAAAGCCTATGCAAAGATCATTTAAGGACTATTGACTCTCAGGATTTTGGACCAAGAAAGTGAGAGACAAACTTGAGAAAAACTAAAAAATAAAAATAAGAAAAATAAAAGGGTAAAAGAAGAAAAAAAAAGTGAAAACAAAAGCATATAGAAAAGGGAATGCATAGAGGTCCCTTTTTTCTTAAGTGTAGTATGCTTGATTGCCCATGACTCATGTTAGGCCATAGGTCCTGTAGTTTTTAGGTCTTAATTTCTTAATTTGTGTATGCATTCTTGGCTTGACCAAATAGTATTTCTCCTTTGCATAAGTATGTGCATGCTACTCTTAAAGTTTTTACAAATTTTCCTTTTATGTGCCTACCTTATTTGCATCCCTTAATTCTAGTTTGTATAAATTCTTTGGCTTCTAAGTCTTGTCTTGAATCAATCCTCTTGAGTGTACTTTTCTTGTGATAAGTTTTTCTTGATTGTCTTTAAATCTCCTTTAGTTTTGTCACTTTCCATCTATACTTGCACAAGCATTTCTTCACCACCTAGGCTTAAGTTGAGACTGTCTTTGGTCTCAAACTTGGATTAAAGGATTTGTTTCTTTGTGAGCGAATTGGTTTGAGGAGGTTGGTTGTGTGTGATGAAATCACTAGAGGGGAGAAAGAGTGTAAACACTTGGTGAAATGTGTGTTAATTTTGGTCTATTTCTTTAACACTAACCAAGTGAGGGCAGCAAGTTCTCTTCATTGTTTGCAAAGTTTTGTAGGTACTTTGGATGAGTCAAGGCATAAAAGGAAAGGTGATCAAAGGAGTTAAAGAACTTGGGACCTGAAGGCTTGAACGTGAGTGGCCAAAATAAAGACTAGTATAGCCCTTTTGCATTCGATTTTTGTGCTTGTAATTTTAGATTTTTAAAACTTCATTGTAGGTATCATTTGGCTTGTGATCCTATAAATTTGTTGTAGGATTTCATATTTGTGTAATTTGGTCTTATCTTTTCATTTGTTTGTAAAATGACATTGGACTATAAGCCTTGGTGTAGGATACCACCTAAGGCCATTTTGGATTGTTGGCTTATACATGCAAGGAAGCATAAGGGGTGCTAAGTGTTGTGTGATTCTTTTTATAACTATTTGGTACCACTAACTTTGTCTTATTTTACAAGGTCAAGGGGGATAGGTATATACACTTATTCCTTTCTTGTTGTATGCCTTAGAACCTAGGTTGCTTGCTAAGTGTTTTTGGACTTGTGTAACTTAATTTTCTTAGTCTAGCAATTCAGGTGTGGAGAGGTAATTTTATACTTTGCAAATGAGTTCCCATGAATATTCACCTAGGACCCAAATGGCACAAATTGCTTCCAAATTAGAAAAATTAATTCAAACCCAAGAAAGAGCGTGTGAAGATCACTTAGAAAACCTAGAAAGAAGATGTTCAACTAGGTATAAAAGGAACCAGAGGGTAATTGAAACTAGTGAGTCTAGACATAAGGAATATCATAATGAAGATGAGACATTAAATGATGATGTCAACTTTTTTGGGAGCAACATAGATCATAGGAATAGGAGAAGACACTCTTTGCAAAAAAAAAGTCATCTTCAAGGGATAAGACCCACTCAGAAAAAAGAGAGTCAACATCTAAGGACCATGCACAAAGGGTATATAAAGATAGAGGTCATAGGCACAGGGAACCTTTAAGTCATAGAGAACCAACCCCCTAGGCATAGGACCTATAGAGAAAGAAGTAGAAGCTCTTATAGGGATGGCCTAGAAAATAGGAGTCACAAGAGTATTGCTAGGAATAAAGACCTAAGGGAAAGAAATCACCTAAAACCCCTAAAAATACCTTAGGTTAAAAGGCCTAAGTTCCAAGGAAGGAATGATCTAGAGGCATACTTGGATTAAGAGCTCAAGGTTGAGAAAATTTTTAGTAGTTATTCCATTAGAGAGGAACATAAGGTGAGAATGGACGTCTTAGAATTTAGTAACTATACCTTAATCTGGTGGGATAAGTTTAATAAGGAAAGATATCACCCCTTGAGTGAGTGGGAGGAGTTGAAACATATAATGAGAACAAGATATGAAACTCCCCATTATTTAAGAGAGATCCATCATAGACTGCAGAGACTGTCTCAAGGATCAAAGAGTGTAGATGAGTATTATAAGGCCATGGAAGTAGCAGTGGTTAGAGCTAATTTAAGTAAAAGTAAAGAAGCCACAATGTCTAGGTTCTTGGATAGACTTAGGCCTAACATAAGAGATGTGGTAGAACTCCTTCATTACTTAAACTTAAATGACCTTTACCATCAAGCTTTAAAAGTAGAAGCTCAACTCAATAGAAATGGTAAAGAGAAATTTATTACATATAAATCATCTACACAAGGCACTTGGAAAGATCAGAAAAGGGATGTTTCAAATGTCTAAGTAAGGGGCACATTGCCTCCCAATGTTCAAATAATAAAATCATGGTCCTCAAGGACAATGATAATTATTCCTCCCTAGAATCTAATAACTTTAGCTCATCCCCCTCTTCATCGGATAGTGAAGCTTAGAATATGTCCTTAAAGGTGATCTCCTAGTGGTTAAAAGGTTACTAGAAAGTACAGTTAAGGAGGAGGAAGAGACACAAAGGGAGAACATCTTCAATACAAAATGTTCAATTAGGGGGCACACCTGCTCCTTAATTATTAATGTGGGTAGTTTTACAAATGTGGTTAACATTGGCTAGTAGAGAAGTTAGGGCTAACGACCACTCTTATCCTAAGCCATACAAATTATAATGACTTAGTGACAAAGGGAACTTGGTCAACCAGCAAGTATTTCTCACCTTTACCATTAGGAAGTATGCAGATAATATCACTTGTGATGCTGTCCCTATGGAGGCCAGACATGTGCTATTGGAAAGTTCATGTTAATATGATATGGATGTCCATCATGATGAACATATCAATGGGTATTCCTTCCAATTCAACTCCTAAAAAATTACCCTAGTGCTTTTGTCCCCTAATGAAGTTTATCAAGACTAAATGCATATGAGACAAAAAGGGAGACCAAGAAACAGGGTTTGGAAAAGAAAAAATTGAAGAAATAAGAGAAAATAAAAATACTAAAAAGAAGAAGAGAAAGATAGAAGGCGAGGTAAGTGAGGAATCCACCTCTCTTGTATAAGAGGGTGAGATTAGACTTATAAGAAAGAATAAGGCAATAAAAATCCTTCTAGTTAGGAAACCTCTCCCTATAAATTCTATTATGTTAAATCTAATTGATGAGACAGGGCCTAATACTTCTCCTCCCCTTATGGTGAAGGAACCATCTCCTTTTGGAGGAAGCCAAGAGCTAGCCCTCATAGAGGTCCAACCTTCTCAAGAAACCCTTGATATTTGGGGCACTATTGTTATATTGCATGAAAAAGGGTTGTATGCCTACATCAATCTTATTGATTAGCACCTCATATTTGAGTGTGCCTCATAGTGTATTGACATATCTTAAGTACCCTAGCATGGATCAATATCTATCTTATCGATTTACATCTATAATGCTTTAGTTGATTGAAAGTTCCAATCCTTGTGACTTGGTTGGCCCACCATCTAAGTCCCTAGAACATCCTCTATTATTACACCATCTTTCTTTATTGTATACAATACTTGAGATACCCCCCTCCTTAGTTTTGTGGGCCTTATTCCCACCTAGGGAAATGCTTGACATGAGTCTTTTAAATAATATTCTAGGAAATATCTTAGATATCTGTTATAGGCATAATTCGAGATAGAAACTCATAAACTTACTTGCAGTCCTTGCTTTTCTATTTTACTCTAATAGAGATTATGAGTTTTTGGTTTTCTACTACTTTTTGTGTCTAATTTGTTATGATTACATACTATTAAAATCCTTTTTAAGATTCAAGAGGTTAGTATTTGATTGTGGTATTATCGTGTTTATCCAAGAATAATAACATCTCCTTTTCTTACACATGTCCATATGTTGTAAATAATGATGAATTTTATATATTTGAGGAAGAATGCTTTCGAAAAAGGAGGAGATGATGCAAAGGTCCTAGTTGCAGAGGATCCTAGCAAGTAGAGTGATAAATGTCTAATAAGACACTTATTTGGAACATAATTCAATGTAATTGCAAGTAATTGAAGCATAATACACTGTTTAAACATGAGAAAATGATATAAAACTGAATAACCCATGCACAATCTGAAAATTACAATTTTAAAGCCTTTTTGGGTAATAAGCTCTCATAAATTTGGTTTTTGCAAAATGTTACAGGGTTCCGTGTTGGCAACGTAATTGAACGTACGTGGAACACATGAAAATTTGAAGGGAAAGAAGCAATTTGTTATTCGCGTCGTGTTGGCAACGCAGCTGCACCGCGTTGGACACGCGACGACACAGACCAGTAACTATAAAAAGCCCAGAACAGAACGAAAACAGGGCATCAATCATTCACTCTATCCACAAATCTATCTCCCGAGCACAAACCCAGAAGCAGGAGCCGCCGTTTTCCTGGACGTTGGTTCTGTTCTAGGTGAAGAAAGAACCCTAGGGTGGAGGGCGAAGTGCATCTGCAGCGTGCTGCCATGATCATGACTTTCTCTTCTTCCCCTGTTTTCTTCTTCTTCATTATGTGTAACCGAGTCCCTGTTGGGGGATGATTAATCCTTAACTGATCTTATGTAATCCAGATTATGCATTTATTTAAGATTGTTTTCCTTTAACTTTGATTATTCATCTCTTTGTTTAATGCTTTTATGACTTGGCCACTTATAAATTGAATCTAAATTCTTCTTCGCAATTGGGAAATTGGTTCAAGAATTGGAACTGGGATTGAATAACATAATTCTGAAGGCTCTAGGGATAGAGGTTCACATTTGTGAGATTGTTTGAAATCTTGAACGTAAGGCTCACTGCAAATTAGGAATTACCAAGGGATTAGGATTCCTAATTTGCTGTGAAGGATTGCTGAGTCAAGGGATTGACCTTCAATCACTAATTTGTGAATTCGATCTTCAACTATCGTTTATCTTAAGTATACGTAATAGTCAAGGATTACATAGGAGAAGTTTTGGTGAAATCCAACCCTAACACCTTCCATTCATTGCCTTCTTACCCATTCAGATTGTCCATCGAGTATTAGATAGTTTTGAACATATCTTTATTGTTTTAGGCGAACCGAAACAGAGTTCCAGATTGAGTGACAGAATCTGTGAATCTTGTTCTTCTTTGTTCGCGTCGCTAACGCGCGAGATCGCATCGCCCACGTGACCCCATAATTGAGTTCAATTAGTGGATTAGTAGGAATTCAGTATTTGAACCAAATCCTTGCGGAGACGATACTCTTACTCATTCTTTACTTCATAAAATGATAAGGTGCACTTGCCTTTATACGTTTAACACCAACAAGTTTTTGGCGCCATTGCCAGGGATTTTTTCAATATTAAAGAGTACTATGATTGCCACTAGATTGAGCAATTCTGTTTGATATTTCTAACTCTGTTTGCACACTAATTCTTTCTTCAGTTTAATCTTGTTTAACTTGTTTATGCGAGGTGAACAAGAACAGGAATTAATCGTTGAACCTGAGATTGAAAAGCTCGCAAGAAGAAATCGAAAGGAAACGAGATTACGAAATGTGCAACAAGAGCAACAAAGAATGAAAAGGACCAGGGAAGAAAACCTTGTGCATCACTCTATCATGGAGGAACATCCGCTTAACAGGAGGATTACGTTGGGAGAATACGCAGTCCCAAATTCTGCAGGTTGCAGCGCCAGTATCGTGAGACCACCGATCACTGCCAACAACTTTGAAATCAAATCGGCACTACTCCATCTAATGCAACAGGACCAGTTTGGAGGAAGTGAAGTGGAAGACCCGAATCTCCACCTTTTAAGCTTTCTCCAAATATGTGACACAATCAAGATGAATGGCGTCTCAGACGAAGCGATTAGATTGAGACTATTCCCATTTTCCTTAAGAGATCGTGCCAAGTACTGGTTGCAAACCCAACCAAGAAGGGGTATTACCACTTGGGAGGAATTGGTATCCAAGTTCCTCATGAAGTACTTCCGACCCTCAAAATACAACGAGCTGAGAGGAGAGATCTCCTGTTTCAGCCAGAAAGAAGGAGAGTCACTCTATGAGGCTTATGAGCGGTTTAAGGAGCTTTTGCGAAAATGTCCACACCATGACTTCTCCGATGTCCATCAAGTCCATATTTTCTACAATGAAGTTAAGCCAGCCACAAGACTCATCATAGATGCCTCAGCAGGAGGATCTCTGAATACTAAAACTGCAGAGGAAGCCATGGAGCTGATTGAAATAATGGCCTCCAATGAGTACCAATCACCAACTGACAGAAGTGCTCCCAGGAGAGGTGTGCTGGAGTTTGACACGCAAACCGCAATACTTGCTCAGAACAAGCTGATCTCACAACAGCTGGAGGCTTTGACAAAACAACTACAGGTCTTCAACGTAGGAACCCCTCAATCAGCACAAGTCCTGATATGTGACTTTTGTAGGGGAGAACATGAAAACGGATGTTGTGACACAAACGTAACAGGAACCTTCAGCCAGGAGCAAGTGCACTATATGGGCCAGCATCAAAGGCCTAAGTATCCTCCTTATTCTAACTCTTATAATTCTAATTTTAGGAACCAGAACAACCCCTAGGAGGAACGGGCAGTACATGCAGCAACAACTTACTCAACAGCAGACAAACCAACCACAGGATAACTCTGCAGACTTGGGGAACATACTCAGCCAGTTCATGCAATCCACTCAAGCATCCATCAAAAATCTGGAGAATCAAGTGGGACAGTTGTCCAAACAACTCACAGAAAGAAACATTGAGAGTTTTCCTAGCGACACAACAGTGAATCCCAAGGAGCAGTGCAATGCCATCACAACAAGGAGCGGAAAGATGATAGAACTGAGGCTACCCAAATTACCAAAGACAACAGAAAACGTAATTATACAAACCAATGATGATGCTGATCCAGCAGACCAATCATCTAGAACGGAAACAGAAATGCAACCTGGAGGAGAACCAGCAGTCAGTCCACAACCAGTAGCGAAGGAAGAACAGAAGAAAGAATACCATGACATACTAGTAAGAAAAAGCAAAAAGCAATTGTTTGAAGAAGTCGTGGCCAACAGAGAAAAGGCTACGTTGGCAACGCCAAATGTCCCATTTCCCCAAAGGCTGAAGAAACATCAGGAAGAGAGGAGGTTTTCTAAATTCCTGGATATATTCTGGAAACTACAGATCAACATACCACTAGCTGAAGCATTGGAAGAAATGCCCTCGTACGCAAAAATTCATGAAGGAGTTGTTTTCCAAAAAGAGGAAGCTTAAGGAAGATGAAATCGTAGCTCTTACAGAAGAATGCAGTGCCATCATTCAAAGGAAGCTACCTCAGAAGCTGAAAGATCAAGGATCTTTTGCAATTCCCTGCACCATTGGGAATTTGCAGATTGGAAAGACATTATGTGACTTAGGAGCTAGCATCAACTTGATGCCTCTCTCCATAATGAAGAAATTGGAAATAGAGGAAGTAAAACCCACTATGATGTGCCTTCAACTGGCTGATAGATCAATCAAATATCCATATGGAGTTGTGGAAGACCTCCTGGTCAAGGTAGATAGATTCATATTCCCAGCTGACTTTGTGGTGTTGGACATGGAGGAAGATGCTGAAATTCCATTGATCCTAGGAAGGCCATTCCTTGCTACAGGAAGAGCACTCATTGATGTGCAGCAGGGGCAACTGATGCTGAGAGTGCAGGATGAAAAGGTGACGTTCAATGTTTTTGAAGCCATGAAGCACCTTGCTGAACAGCCACATTGCATGAGGATGGACGCGTTGACAACGCCACCATCAGTCCCTCTTGAAAAATAGGACAGTGACTCCATTCTTGCAGGTGTACTATGGCAATCCAAAGGCCTGAGCCAAGAGAGAGAAAAAGAGGGCCAAGATATGGAGGAATGCATAGCCACACTTGAAGCTAATCCTCCCATGAAGTCAAGTTCACAACCCTCTGAAGGTTTGCCAAAGGAAGAAGCAAAAGTGGACAGCCCACAGACAGAATTGAAGCAGTTTCCATCTCACCTCCGTTATGCATTCTTGGGGGAAAAGAACACATTTCCGGTAATTGTGAGCAAATCCCTCAATGAACAAGAGGAGGAGAAACTGTTGAGGATTCTAAGAGCTCATAAGTCTGCCATTGAATGGACTATTTCAGATCTAAAAGGAATAAGTCCTTCCTTCTGCATGCACAAAATCCTAATGGAGGAAGATTTTAAACCTGTAGTGCAGCCCCAGAGAAGACTTAATCCAACCATGAAAGAGGTTGTAAAGAAAGAGGTCCTCAAGCTATTGGATGTAGGTATTATCTACCCAATCTCTGATAGCTCTTGGGTCAGCCCAGTTCAGGTTGTACCTAAGAAAGGAGGGATAACAGTGATCCCTAATGAGAAGAATGAACTTATTCCTACAAGGACAGCGATGGGTTGGCGTATGTGCATTGACTACAAAAGACTCAATGAGTCCACCAGAAAAGATCAATTCCCTCTCTCATTCATGGAACAGATGCTGGAGAGACTAGTTGGGCATGCCTACTACTATTTTCTGGACGGATACTCTGGTTACAACCAGATTGTGGTAGATCCCAAGGACGAAGAGAAAACTGCCTTCACTTGTCCATATGGAATATTTGCATATCGCAGGATGCCATTTGGGCTATGTAATGCGCCAGCCACATTTCAAAGATGCATGCTGGCCATCTTCTCCGACATGGTAGAGAATTTTATAGAAGTTTTTATGGATGACTTCTCAGTATTTGGATCTGATTATGACAATTGCTTGAGTAACCTGTCTTGTTTATTGAAACGATGCGAGGAAACCAACTTAGTGTTGAATTGGGAGAAATGTCATTTTATGGTGCAAGAAGGCATTGTGCTAGAGCACAAAGTCTCATCAAGAGGTGTAGAAGTTGATAAAGCAAAGATTGAAGCCATTGAAATGCTTCCTCCTCCTGTAAATGAGAAAGGAGTGAGAAGTTTCCTTGGACATGCTGGATTCTATAGAGGATTCATCAAGGACTTCTCCAAAATATCTAAACCATTGTGTGACCTATTGATGAAAGACGTTGAATTCAGATTTGATGATGCATGTTTGAGGGCATTCAACATACTCAAGGAAAGGCTTACCACAACACTTATACTTGCAGCTCCCGATTGGATTCTCCTATTTGAACTCATGTGTGATGCAAGTGATTTTGCTGTAGGTGCTGTGTTAGGACAGCGGAAGGACAAAAATTACATGTCATATATTATGCCAGCAAGGTGCTGAATAGTGCACAATTGAACTACACCACAACTGAAAAGGAGTTGCTGGCCGTCGTCTACGCTTTTGACAAGTTCAGGTCATATTTAATTGGTGCCAAAGTAATTGTGTATACTGACCATGCTGCTTTGAAACATTTGCTATCAAAACAGGAGGAAAAACCGAGGCTGATCAGGTGGATCCTACTCCTCCAAGAGTTTGATTTTGAAATCCAAGACCGAAAAGGAAAGGACAATGGTGCAGCTGATCACCTGTCCAGGTTGCCTACACAAATCATAGAAGATGGAAAGGTCTTGATCAATGAAGAATTTCCAGACGAAAAGCTGTTAGCCATTGCTGTTAGCCATTGCTGTTGCACCATGGTACGCAGACATTGCAAATTTCAAAGCTGCACAGATTATTCCAAATGAATGGTCCTGGCAGCAGCGGAAGAAGCTGTACCATGATAACAAATTTTACCTATGGGATGAACCCTTTCTATACAAAAAAGGTGTGGATGGATTGCTCAGAAGGTGTGTCCCACGCGAAGAGCAAAAAGACATCCCGTGGCACTGCCATAGCTCAGCCTATGGAGGCCACTTCAATGGAAGAAAGACAGCAGCAAAGGTGTTACAGAGTGGATTCTTTTGGCCTACATTATTCAAGGATGCCAAAGATTTTACTGTTGCGTGTGATGCCTGCCAACGCGGCGGAAATGTCTCTCACTAACATCTTAGAAGTGGAGCTGTTTGATGTGTGGGGCATAGATTTCACAGGACCATTCCCTATCTCATACTCTAATGAGTATATACTGCTAGCTGTGGACTACGTTTCAAAGTGGGTGGAAGCTGTCTCTACACACATGTGTGATGCTAAATCTGTAATAAAATTTCTGAGGAAGCACATTCTGTCCAGATTTGGTGTCCCACGCATTCTGATCAGTGATGGAGGAACACATTTCCGTAACAAGCAGCTAGAAGCAGTTTTGAGCAAATACGGTGTCAGACATAGAATCACCACAACATATCATCCCCAAAGCAACGACCAAGCTGAGGTTTCTAACAGAGAAATAAAGAGAATCCTAGAGAAAACTGTGAGTAACTCCATAACAGATTAGGCAAACAGGTTGGATGATGCACTTTGAGCCTACAGAATAGCATTTAAAACACCAATTGGTATGTCTCCATACCAGTTGGTTTTTGGGAAAGCATGCCACTTACTTGTGGAACTTGAACACAGGGCATACCGGGCAACCAGATTTCTCAATTTCAATGCTAACACATCCAGAGAGAACAGACTATTACAGCTACCTGAACTAGAAGAATTCCGCCTCAAAGCCTATGAAAATGTAAAGATTTACAAGACTAAGACCAAACAATGACATGACAAGCTGATTAAAGAAAGAGTTTTTGAACCTAGACAGCTAGTTTTGTTATTCAAGTCCAGGTTCAAATTATTCCCAGGAAAACTAAAATCCAAATGGTCTGGACCTTTTGTAGTCAAGGAGGTTGCAGATCATGGTGCCATCACACTTGAAGATACACAAGCCCGAAGGAGTTTTAAGGTCAACGGGAAACGTGTCAAGCATTATCAAGGGGGTGAAATCAGCAGGGAAAAGACTACCTACACTCTTCAGACCTTGAGTTGAGAAATTACTATGTCAAGCTAGAGACGTTAAACAAGCGCTGCAAGGGAGGCAACCCTTGGAAGTAGTTTTAAAAATTTTCTTTTTTTATTTTATTTTTTATTTTAATTTTTTCTGCAGGTTGAAGAGGTGAACACCAGAAGTGGATCAATAGAAACCAAGCAAATAAGAGGTGAAAAACAAAAATCTAGTCCTATAATGAATAAAGAATCATGTAATGAACGTCAATACGAGCGCGTATCCAATGCACTAGCAATAGAACAGACAAAAGAGGGGAACAATCAGCAGAAGTATCAAAGTGGCCTATAAGCAGTTAAGTCAGCATTAATTACCCAAACCGTTACCTACCCACCTGACTCTTCGTATCTCAAATGTATGAATATAAAAAGCCCCCCAATAACCATAACTCCCACCAACTCCATTTGAATCTCCTCGTGTAACTCCTCACATTCCCATAAAAACTGCTGTTATACTTCACAAGTACAACAATTCTCCAATGGCTTCCCCCTCCAAAACTCCAGCCATGGCAGCAAATGTGCAAAGATTCCAATCCTCGGAGAATGAGGAAAGATTCAAAACACTCAAGAGAAACCCCATAGTAAGGGACAAAAAACTAAAACTGTGCACTCGGGAGTTCCCATCAATTGAGAACGAAATCGCAGACAGACGGTGGGAGAAGTTATGCAACTTGGCTGGCCAAGGATATGAAGAAATCACTCGCGAATTCTATGCCAACATGGCATTGACTCAAGCAGAGGATTGTTATATGTCCTACGTTCATGGGAAGACGATTTCTTTCGCTCCTCAAGTAATAAGGGATCTGCTGGAGGCCAGACCCCCTATATTCGGATGCATGTATTAGCGTCACAGAAGTACCCCAATAGACCAACCGGTATCTCTGAGGGTACTCTGTATACCAGGAGCCAAATGGGAACTGAAGGAAGATGGCTCCAACGACGGGAAATCCTTGCACAAAGATGACTTAAAACCAGTGGCCAAAATCTAGTACAAGTTCATGTAGTCGAACCTGTTGCCAATGCTTCATTCCAATGAAGTAAACAACAACTGGGCGGTCCTGCTCTGGATGATAATGACATCCTGCGAGGTGGACATCACCCAAATAATTTCTCGAGAAATGAATAGCATTACTCGGAAGTGCTACGTTCCCCTGGGATACCCCAACCTTATCACGGCTCTATGCGAATCCCAGGGAGTCAAAATTGAAGGTTGCACCTGAGTGGAACCTCACCCCACTCTGGATGAAGCCTACATTGGGTGTTACGTCCTCCGCAAGGCACAACCCGAAGCCCTTCTTCCACCAAAGATTTACGAAATCCTCAACGAGCAGACCAAGCGTCTGAGCTAACTGCACCTCCTTGTGCGTCACCTAGGCAAGCAAGTCGAGGTTACGCGCAGAAATATACAGAAAGTCCATCTGGGGACGAAGGGCAACAGGCAGCTCTTAACAAATATCGGATGAAGGATAGGTATGACTGAGCAAGAGCTCTCTGATGCCGAGCAGGAACTAATTTTGCAGTGGGTTGACTTGGATGACGTCGAGAGTAAAGCCGGACCAACAATCGTGGCCCAGATGGAAGAAAACTAATGGACACAGATAGGACTTAGTTTTGTTTTTCTTCTTAGTTAACTACACTAACATTAGTGCAACCAGTTTCAATTTTTTTCTTTCTTTCTCATCCGATTTTTATTTAGTTTTTTTTTTCTGATTCCTCCCCTCTCGTGCCTGTATTGCAAGATATTTATGATTTCAGGAGTATAAAACTTTGTGATAATCACATGGGTACTCTAACCCTAAGTCTAACTTGATGTGTTGGGTGTGTGATGTAACTCAGATGAAAAATAGCTCAATTGGCTAAAACCAACAGGACCCTATGCCAACAACGTTACCAACACAAAAATACTAGGACATTGCCAGGAAGTTTACTCAGCAAGGACCACTATATCACAGAGCATACAAGGCTTCCATTTTCAAAATAAAAAAAAAAGAAGAAGAAAAAATAAATAAATTTAAATTTATATATAAAAATACATAAATATATGATTATATATTTATATATTTTTATATAGACTAGTTCCATCCAACGGGATGAAATTAAACAAGCAGAGTAAATGACTAACAGGGAGCAAGTTTGGGGTTACCAAGTGTAATTTTGAAGAAGGATCCAATGTTGCACTGCCACGTGGCCAACATAACATCACAAGGCAAAGGAGACCAAAGGTTTAGACCTAATCTGTTCTTAACACGAGACCTTTCGTATCCCACACAACGGTTATAAAAAGCAACAGGTAAGTAACTTCCACTTACCAAAACCTCTAACAGCTTTCACTCAATTTACTTCTCATCTCCCACTCAGAAAAACAGTTCCTTTACTTCCCCAACTTCAGGAAAACCAAGGTATGAAGTTTTTTTTTTATCTCTCTTCTCGCTCTTCCATTCCATGGTTATCAACTCCATAGACAGAAAGTAAACCAGTCCTGAAGAAAGAAGCAAGTCCAACACTGCATAATATGAGGGGACTTGGACATGCATGCACTGGGAACGTCGAAAAATTGACTCGGAGAAACAGAGCAATGGAGTACATCGCAACGACTAACGAGTGATACAAATAAGAATCTGGGGTTTCCATTTTCGAACCCACAACAACCTCCACAGGACTAGTGAAAGGTAATAAAACTGCTACAATATACCACATTCACTAACTGGGGTTTTCCTTCCTTTTCAGAATGGCATCATCTTCAAAGAACATGCGCATCAAAACAACCCCCGCAGCGGCCCTCCAAGGAAAATCAAGAGCTGAAGACACCCACCGCTTCAAATTTGCTGATATGAGGAGCGGTTTGATAACCTCAAAGGAAGCTCTGTTATAGGGGACAGGAAGATCAGCCTGAAAGCAGGGGAGTTTCCCTTAATCACCGAGGAGATTGAGAACCGAAAATGGCACAAGTTGTGCGGCTTGGCGGGAGAGGGTTACGAAGAAATAACCGAGTTCTACGCCAACTTAGTACTAACCAGGGCAGAAATGAGATTCACCTCCTATGTGAGGAGAAAAACCATCTCTTTCAAGCCCCAGGTGATTAATGAACTGCTGGAGGTTAACGTCTCCAGAAAAGACTGCAAGTACAGCAAGCTGAAGGATGTCCCGGTCGACAAAGAAAGCTCATTACAAGTACTATGCATCCCTGGAGCACGATGGGACGAGAAGAAAGACAAATCAGGGGATGGAAAATCGCTGAGGAAGGCAGATTTGGTGCCCATGGCGAAGATTTGGTGCACTTTTGTGCAATCCAATATCCTACCCCTACTCCATTCAAACGATGTAGCCAAGAAGAGGGCTATTTTAGTCTAGATAATCATGCGGTCTGAACCCTTAGACCTGGGCACCATCATTGCCCAGGAAATGGAAAAGATTGCCCCCAAACCAAAGGCCTCCCTCGGATATTCGAGCCTAATAGGTGCTCTATGTCAGAGCCAATGAGTCAACGTTGAAGGGTGCACCAAGGTTCCTCCACAAGCAACACTCAACAAAACATATATCGAGCGACATATACTTACGAAACAGGAACCAACACCACGCAGAGAACCTGGACCACCTTTGCCACCCAGAATATATGAGATGCTGACTGAGCAAAGGGAGCTGTTGCTGGCACAGCAAACCTCCAACCGCCAAATAGGAAGTCAGGTGGAGGCGCTGCAAAGGTACATGCAGAAAGTCAACAGAAGAACAAAGAGAACCCAACGGCTCCTCAAACAAATTGGGAGACACGTTGGGTTTCCTGATGAAGACCTCTCAGATGGGCCCGAAGAACAAGCTCCACAGTGGATCAACGTAGACGATAGTGAAAGCGAAGGAGGGTCGGCAGGAGGAAATAACATGGACGAAGATTAAACAAGTTGCATTGGAAAATCTCCTCCATGTGGTCAACAAATTTTCTAGGACACAGTTTTTTTTCTTTCTCAATTTTTTTTTGTAATCAAGAAGTCTTATACCAGCTCTGTGAGCATCCCACTATGAATTAAATGTTGAATTGTTACAAATCTTACCTGAAGACACTAACTCTAACATGGTGCATTGCCAATATGAATTGTTTAGGTACTGCACACATTGAGTACACACCAAACTAAGCATGCACATCTAACTCACTTCAAGACCACGCACGAGGTAAACAGAAAATTAGAATAAACCATCACTGCTGCAAGACACAGAACATGATACATTGCCAATACCAGAAAAAAAAACTGTGTTGCCAACGCGTGCTGCTGTGTTGCATATTGGTGAGATCTTTCCAACTAACTTTAAATGGTGAATCATATCAATAAATGGAATCCAACTCTAATTTCTGCAATACTGCCTGAATACTGACACATGAATTCAACAAAATACAAAATGCACTCATATGAATCTGCATTCTGACCAGTTATGTTACCCTAAACGCAACCAATTGCATACCCAACATGTCTGGGATGAGTGAAACACCACATTGCTATTTCACAGCGAGTGCTACTTTCACTCATCTGATCACCAGAGCACACTCATGCACAGTTTCACCCATTGAATAAGCACAGTGCAGGGGTTTTCTCAACCCCACCATTCAAATCAACCTTTAACATCATTCCTTTTCCCTCTCCATTGAACATCAATTTTAATAAAACCTCATTCTCCACAACATGGAGAGATTGTACAGTCCCTAAATGTTTATTTGCATGATGCAGAATGTAGCATGATTGAATGAGAATCACTTTGCTGTTCTGTTATGGTTTGCAACAATTAAATTGTAATGCATGTTCTAAGCTTGCACAAATTGTCTGTAAGCGGTTGGACCTCAACACTTATTTCTTTTGTGTGTGCACGGTCACAAATTGAGTTCATTTCAGAACTTGCCCTGTTTCTTAGTTGAAATCCAGTATCCTATGCTTACATAAACAGGATTAAGGCACTTCTTTGATATGCACCTACTTGACCAACTGACCCACCTTGCACTCTTGTCCGTTGTTTAGCCCCTTGAGCCTTATACCCAATTCTTTGTGTTTGATTAGCTCATCTCCAGCCAAGACTGTGAAGAACCATGAATATGCCTAGCCAAAGGAACTAGGAGAAGGTTGCTTGTATTTGAGGTTGAGTTTTACACTAAGTTTGGAGTTGCTTGAGGACAAGCAACATTTCTAAGTTTGGGGTTAAGGGTGTCAATAGCAAGGTAATTGGCATTGGGTTTCCATTTTTTTTAAGAAAAAAAAAGGGAGAATTCGGGTACCTAAATAAGACAAATAAATATTGAAAAAAGGAACACACTTTTATGGGGTGATCTTGCGTCTCCAAACTAATGGAAAGTGAAATTTTGTACTTTCTCATAGTTTCTTTGGCTTAAATAAACCCTCTTCCCAAATTCCACCCACCTTTCACCTAAGTCATGTTACAACCCATAACAAGACCTTTTGATTTATGTAAGCATGTGACTCATTGGTAGAAATAGAGAATAGGGGCAAGCTTATGGTAATGGAATTTTGATTTAGTGACATAGAGAGAAACACCTAACCTAAATACTTGAGAGAAAGAGTGAAACACTTAACCTTATGAGAGTTTGCAAGTCTAGGCCATGTTTCCTTAATAACAAATTGCTATAACCATAATATAAACACTATTTTACTCACAATTACAGGCTACATTCTGAATCTGTAATTATCCTTGTTCCATCCCTAATTCTTGAGGGAGTATCCTTGAAAATCTTGATTTATGCAAGTCGGAGTGAAGAAGGGGAATGGAATACACTTGAGGGAAATGATATGCATGTTGTGAGTAGTCTAGGATTAATTATGTTCCTGTAGTTTAATGCTTGCTTGAGGACAAGCAAGAGTTCAAGTTTGGGGTTGTGATAAGTGTCTAATAAGACACTTATTTGGAACATAATTCAATGTAATTGCAAGTAATTGAAGCATAAAACACTTTAAAACATGAGAAAATGATATAAAACTGAATAATCCATGCACAATCTGAAAATTACAATTTTAAAGCCTTTTTGGGTAATAAGCTGTCATAAATTTGGTTTCTGCAAAATGTTACAGGATTCCGCATTGGCAATGTAACTGAACGTACGTGGAACACATGAAAATTTGAAGGGAAATAAGCAATCTATTATTCGCGTCGCGTTGGCAACGCAGCTGCACCGCGTTGGACACGCGATGACACAGACCAGTAACTATAAAAAGCCCAGAACAGAACGAAAACAGGACATCAATCATTCACTCTATCCACAAATCTATCTCCTGAGCACAAACCCAGAAGCAGGAGCCGCCGTTTTCCTGGACGTTGGTTCTGTTCTGGGTGAAGAAAGAACCCTAGGGTGGAGGGCGAAGTGCATCTGCAGCATGCTGCCATGATCATGACTTTCTCTTCTTCCCCTGTTTTCTTCTTCTTCATTATGTGTAACTGAGTCCCTGTTGGGGGAGGATGAATCCTTAACTGATCTTATGTAATCCAGATTATGCATCTATTTAAGATTGTTTTCCTTTAACTTTGATTATTCATCTCTTTGCTTAATGCTTTTATGACTTGGCCACTTATAAATTGAATCTAAATTCTTCTTCGCAATTGGGAAATTGATTCAAGAATTGGAACTGGGATTGAATAATATAATTGTGAAGGCTCTAGGGATAGAGGTTCACATTTGTGAGATCGTTTGAATTCTTGAACGTAAGGCTCACTGCAAATTAGGAATTACCAAGGGATTAGGATTCCTAATTTGCTGTGAAGGATTGCTGAGTGAAGGGATTGACCTTCAATCACTAATTTGTGAATTCGATCTTCAACTATCGTTTATCTTAAGTATATGTAATAATCAAGGATTACATAGGAGAAGTTTTGGTGAAATCCAACCCTAACACCTTCCATTCATTGCCTTCTTACCTATTCAGATTGTCCATCGAGTATTAGATAGTTTTGAACGTATCTTTATTGTTTTAGGCGAACCGAAATAGAGTTCCAGATTGAGTGACAGAATTTGTGAATCTTGTTCTTCTTTGTTTGCGTCGCTAACACGCGAGATCGCATCGCCCACGTGACCCCATAATTGAGTTCAATTAGTGGATTAGTAGGAATTCAGTATTTGAACCAAATCCCCGTGGAGATGATACTCTTACTTATTCTTTACTTCATAAAACGATAAGGGCACTTGCCTTCATATGTTTTACACCAACATAGAGTCATTGGGCCTATTGGACTTCACACCATTGGGCCTATTGGGCCTCGCACATTAGAATATGACTTAGCTTATTTTGTTATATTATGGGGACCTAGAGGGTCCTTTATGTATAGGATTTATGCCTAATTTTCTTGTATTTTAGCTTAAGATTTTTGGTCTTGCTCTAACCTAATTTAAGGCTACATCAAGAAGTAAATAAATACATTATTATTGGGCTCAAATGCAAGCCCAATTTGGATTCAAAAGCTATCCTTTTCTTCCCTCCATTTTTCACCTCCCTCATGCTCATATAAAGACACTCAAATGTGTAATTCAACACTTTTGAGTCATTAGTGAAGTTTCACTCAAATTTTAGAAAGAATCCTCTCCCTTTTTTCTTCCTTATAACTAAGCTTGAGGTTAAAGAACCTCCTCATCCATTGTAGGCTCCATGGTGGCAAAGAAAAGGCTCATCCTCCACAAGAGGTGGCGCTTCTAAGCATGCCTTTGAAGATCAAGAATCATCCTTGATCCTTCCATGCAACTCATCGTTTGTTGCCAAAAATCCTTTCCTCCATCTAAGATTGCATCACATTGTTAGGCAAAAACAATTGAATAGAAAACATATAATGATTGATAAAGTAAAAAAAAGGAGTTCAATTAATTATATCATAAGTTTAAGAAAAAGCCCCATGAATTAGGGGTTAGTTATACATAATAGGTAAGAATAAATAGAAAAATGCTAACCCAACAAAACAGTCCATAATCCTAATCCTAAGGGAAGCATGGAAAAATCGTAGTGCCAACAAGGCTGGAAAAAGGGCACTGCAACTCGTGTTGTGAAAATGGCTCCTATCTCCAAGATCATATAGGAAGATATCGAGGGAAGGAATAGAAATAGGATGGGGTAGCGATGGAGTAGAGAAGTATAGAACTATGTCTTTAAGATGGTGTGGTGTGTTTTCTTTCAAGGTTTAGCCTCTCTTTCTGTAGGTGTGAGTTAGATTTTCTCTATTGTGAACCAGGTTGACTGAAGTTACCTCTTAAGTTATTGAATCATCCACCATACTTTTAGGAATAACCAGGATCAACTTGTGTCATTAGGGCTGACTTGGATAATTTTCTACATCATTCATGGTTGGCACGACTATCCTTAGGTATGCACAATTGTGTTAGTAAATTTAGAACGTTGCAAGTTCGTGTTCTAGGTTGGCATGACCATGCTCATCATCTAGCATGGCCGTGCTCATATATGCACAATCATGTTGGAAAAACATGGAAGCTATGAGAGCATGATTAAATCTAGCATGGTTGTGCTAGTTTCCTCCAGGGATATTTTGATTCCTCATCTGCTTCTTTTCTCCTTTTGCCCCTTTTTAGCCCAAAATATGCCTAGTTTTTTTATTCTCTGCTAACTTAACCATTCTTGAAAGAAATGATAGAAATTAGGTGGAATTACAATTAAATTATAACAAATTATACGATAATTATAAATAATTTTTCATAGAGAAATCAACAGAATGGTGGTCTATCATATCTCTATACTAACAACTCATTACATGACAGACAAGTATGGTTATTTTGAAATTAAACATTAATAAATGAAAACTATAAAAAAGTATTAAATGAATTAAATAGAGGAAGATTGAATAAAGTATCTTAGAGATCTTTACTATACCTATTGGTATATAAGAGGATTAGTGATTGCATAATCATATTTTTGGTATTGTATGTGGATGACATATTACTCTTTAAAAATGACATGCCTGCCATTTAATATGTAAAGACTTGGACAAAGAATTATTTTTTTAATGAAAGATTTGGGAGACGCAACCTATGTTTTAGGTATCAAGATTTATAGAGATAGGATGTAAAGCTTTCTTGGCCTAAACTATACTATATCCATGGACAAAACATTAAAGAATTTTAATATACAACATTCTAAGAAAGGTTTTTTACTTATGTCACATGGTACAAGCCTTTCCTAGAATAAATCTCCTTCCACAAATAAAGAGAAAGGTCATATGGGTAAGATACCATATGATCAACCATTGGATTTATCAAGTATGTTATCTTATGTACTTGACTAGATATCTTATAAACATTAAACATGACAAATAGATATCAATTTGATCTTGGTGAATGTCATTGGATTGCAATCAAGAACTGATACGAACCAAAAAGAGATAAAGATAAAGATAAAGAATGAAAGAGGTAAAGAGAAGGACCTCCAACAAAGACTTAAAGATTCTATGACGAGATCAAAAGCAAAGAAAGTCCAAGAAGCCTTAAATCACATAGTTCATAACTATGTTTAAGGCAACCCAAAATATGGAAGAAAATAACACAAGACTTTATGTTTGTATTTTGGGTTTGAACTTTATATTTACTCTCATAATTAATAACATAAGTTTAGTTTATTATGTTAATGAGCTTGGTCATAATGGTTATTAAGCCTTTTTAAGATTTATTTACTTTTATTTTACTATGTTAGTGGGTAGACTTTAGTGGCTATTAAATATTTATGATTTTTTACTTTTATTATAAATACTTATGTATCTCTCCTTAGAGAGCAGTTTCGATGATAATAAGAATTAGAGTTTTCCCTCTTAAGAGAGCTTGTGTGCCTCTTATGATTATTGGAAAAAATAATTGCTTTGATCTTATGAAGGATTTCTCGTACTCTTGTGGAACGGAGCTTATCACTCTCCTTTCTCCATATAATTGAGGGTGTGACGTTTTCCCTCATTCCTTCTCTTTTTTCCATATTTTACTCTTACAATTATCGAAACCCTAATTTTTGATTGATTTCCGTTATAATCCTATCTTTTTTATATAAGTGAACCAATTCAAGGAAAAATCTATTTTAATTCACATCAAGAACATTCTTAAGTACTTGAGAAGGATTAAGGATTCATTCTTGGTATATGGACAGGAAGATGAGCAAATTGTAAGAGGTTACACTTATGCTAGTTTTCAAATTGATAAAGATGACTATAGATCACAATTAGGTTATGTGTTCTGTTTAATTGGTGTCATTGTAAACTAAAAGAGTTAAAAGTAAGAAATATTTGTTAACTCTGCTGCAAAATTTGATTATATTACTGCCTCAAATGCAACATGGAATCTATTTGGATTAGAAAGTTCATGATTTAACTTTGTATGACAACAACATAGCCATTGCACAAACTAAAGAATCCAAAACTCATCAGCAATCCAAACATATACTTAGATAATTAAGAAGAATTTTTAGCTTAAAATTTTAAATTATAATTGAGTTCAGAATCTTACTATTGCTATGATTCTTTGTCACCACCTCATGAAATCCATCCATCTCCTTATCACCCTCTGCTATCCATGGTGGAAAAATTTATGTTATGGGGGAATCAGGATGAATGGTGTGAGAATCTCAAGAAAACTCTTCACACCTCTTTATATGGGTCAAGAATGATAAAATTAGAGTTAGGGTCAAATGCAAGGACGAAACATGTGATTGGAAGGTATACTCTGCTTATAATAATTCAAAACATCGTTATCAAATCAAAACCTTTAAATCAAAGCACACATATGGAAGAGTGTTTAAGAACAAACAAGAAACACATTCTTGAGTTATAGTTTATGTTGTTGTAGATGTCAAGAATAAGGACAACTAGAGGTGGATCTTGGAGTAGTTACATGTTGACTTATGATAGATTTAAAAGTAATGGAGATGGATTTGAAATATTTTAAAACTTTTTAGGACTAATTTGCATGCTTTTAAAAATCTTGAAGACTAACGGTCATTATTAAAATATTCATGATTGATAGAGTCATTTTCCTTTCAAGGTTTAAACATAGTTTTACAAGAGGTCATGTCTAGCACTCATAGATTTTGTGTGACACATATGACAGAATTACTCAATATCAATCATAAAACACCACAATGGTAGAAATGATGGTGACCATGAAAGAGGGATTCAAAGTGGAACTATTCCTACCCCTTTGGTTATGTGGATGAGTGTTGCATATGAGGTTGTCTTAAGGAAGATGAAGTGTGATGAGAAGAGGATTTCTACATTGCAAGAGAGGTTGTTTAATGTAATTAGACAAAATCTTGATGGGGTGGTGGTGAATAGGAGCTTGGAAAAATGCTATGTGCGGAATTTGAATTTGTCATCTGCTTATGTTAAAGAGGAAAGCCTGCTAATGGGGTTGAAGGAGGTGGATGTCTCTAGTGGCAGTGCCTGCACCAGTGCCAATTTGGTGCATTTCTATGTAGTGAAAGTGTTGGGAGTGGATGAGAATATGGATCATACATCATTGTTTTGTACCATCAATGCCAACATATCCATTTAGATGCAAAACTTATTATGATACCAACTCATTCCCATGTGGATTTTACCGTGCTAACTCAACTATTCGTTCACAGAAAATGACTTGATGGAAAGATTTGAATGACAAACCTAAGTGGCAGGGATTAACAGATGAATTTTTTTTAACTCAGGATGTATTTGAAAAAACTTAGTAAGTTAGGGACGAATTTGTCACCAAACTCTTTAAAAATTTATTATTATTTTTTCATCCTCCGTTTATAACAAAATTTATTGGATAACTATTTGATAACTAGAGTTCATCCTAGTTCTTGGATATAATAATTCTTTTAACTTTACGAAGGAGTTTATTTTCACTTTAATACATTATAGATAAATGTATGATAATAAAATATTTATAAAAGTTATTTACATCATAAATCAATTATATGTTAATAAGGAAAAAAGTATTGAAAGTTTTATACTTTAAAGTTTCATCCAATCATTAATAAAATGTAACAAAATTATAATGTATCATTAATTTGTATGAATTAAAAAATTATAAAATATTTAAACAAAATAATATATATATATATATATATATATATATATATATATATATATAACAGAATCATTTTTATTTTTGTCAGTAATTTTTATATTTTTTACTTTTGAATTTTTATAAATTAAAGATATAGAATTTTTTTATTAAATTTTTCTAATTAATGAAAAAAAATTTGAACAAAAGATTTAATTGAAAAATTAAGAAAATACAAAAACAATAAAAATAATAAAAAATTAAGACAACTAAAATCACATAAAAGTCAAGTTAAATGTAATTAAACCTTGAAGAAGGTAGTGCTAGAAATGAAAGAAAAAAATTTGAGCATGCATGATTCATTTTAAAGTTATGATTACATTTGGAATATTGATGACTTGGTAATGAAAAGGAGCAAGATTGTGTTAGTAATATTTAATTTCTTGATGAAATGGTAAAAGGAAATTTTAAAAAATATCACTATCACATTATTTTGTTGATATATTGATGACATCTTGGAAGAAGAGGAAATCTAGATCAAGTGAAGACGGACGAAGGATGCTTGAATGGAGATTAGAATTGGTGAAGCTTTGTTGTTGCAGGTGGCACCACTATAGACGACATAAGCCTCTTCCTTCTTTGTCACCTTGCAGGCTAAGGATGAGGAGATTCTTCACTCTTAATGACTCAGCCAAAAGAGAGAATGAGACACAAATTTTACTCAAATGTATTATGACTAAAAAGTGATCAAAATAGTGTACATGCTCCCAATATATAGGCTA
Source organism: Canavalia gladiata (assembly GCA_037954105.1). Classification (NCBI taxonomy): domain Eukaryota; kingdom Viridiplantae; phylum Streptophyta; class Magnoliopsida; order Fabales; family Fabaceae; genus Canavalia; species Canavalia gladiata. The sequence continues at coordinate 31,043,091 of CM075663.1, forward strand.
TAACTTGGAGGATTTGGGGAGCTAGAATTCGTCTACCTCCTAGGTGCTTTGGGCTTGGGGTTTGGCCCAAGAATGGAATCTTTCATTCATCCTTATGCAGCCTCTAAAATGGGCCTAATATGGGCCCAAACTAGCCTAGAAAGGTACATGGAAAATGCGTCCAAGACTGATACAAAATGGACCCACTAAGCCTAAGTACTGAGAAAATGGCTAAGTCCTAAAGTAGTTACAATGGGTTAAGTAATAATGTGGTAGGGGAATCCTTAGTAGGACCACCATCCTTGAGTCTCATAAGGGATTCAACCTCTCCCTGGATCTTCTTGGCTCTAACTTTGGTAATGGGTCTAATAGGTCCAATGGTCCTACCTAGTGGAGACTCTTTATTGGTATTGCTTATAGGGATCTCTACATCATCTCTTTCCTTTCAAGATCATTCGTCCTTAAAAGAATTCAAATCAAATACATTAAAAGTAACACTTATACCATAATCACCTAGCAGGTCTAAGTGATAGACATTAGGGCCTATACGCTATAGAACCTACAGGAGGTCATCACCCTTAGGTTGGAGTTTTGATTTCCTAAGGAAAGGAAACCTTTCTTTCCTTAAATGCAACCATATCCAGTCTACAAGTTCAAAGAGAACCTTCTTCCTATCTTTGTTAGATAACCTATCATAATGGGTCATCTTCTTTTCATTAGTGGCCTTAACCTTGGCATAGAGCTCTTAGATGAACTTTTCATTTTAGGATCCATCCTTATTGTGATATTGGGCCAGGTCAGGGATGGGTAACAAATCTACAAGAATGATAGGGTTAAACCCATACGCTACCTCAAAAGGAGAATGTTGGGTGGTAGAGTGGGGAGCCTTATTATATGCAAACTTTACATGGGGCATACATTCCTCCTAAGTCCCAAGATTCTTACCCATCATGATTCTCAACAAGGTGAAAAGTGTTCTATTTACCAGTTTTGTTTAACAATCACTATAAGGATGGCAAGTGGTATAAAAGAAGTTTAGTTCCTAATTTACCAAGAACTATGCTAGAAGTGATTGAGGAACTCTGTGTCTCTATTAGATATTATACTCTTTGGGATGCCATTTAACCTGACTACCTCCCCGAAGGAGAGCTTTCTCAAAACTAGCATAATCTACTTTGTGGCAGGGAATAAAATGGGCCATTTTACTAATGTCTAACGAAGGAAAGTTAGATATGGGAAATGGGTGTACGAGCCATGGGGCTTAGTTGTGGATTTGGCATGCTTACAATAATGCATCTTTGGAAATACCTTTGGACATCTTTATCCATATGAGGCTAGAAGAAATTCTTCTTAAGAATGATTAAGGTTTTTTGGGTGACAAAATGTCTTTTCATTCTCCCCTCTTGAGATTCTCCTTCAAGAAAAGGTCTTTACTTTGTGTCAAGGAATATAATGGGCCATTTTACTGAAATGGTGCACTACCACAAATATTGATTTATTCCTTTTAGGATTCTGGGTTTCCTTAGGATAAAGTCTATACTAATGTCTACCCAAAGAAAGTCAGGTATGGGCAAAGGATGTAGAAGCCGTGGGGCTTACTTGTGAATTTGGTCGGCTTAAAAATAATGCCTTTGGACACCTTTATCCATATGAGGCCAGAAGGAATTCTCCTTGAGAATGACCAAGGTCTTTTGGGTGACAAAATACCCCATCATTCTCCCTCATGAGATTCCTTCAAGGAAAGGTCTCGACTTTGTGGCAAGGAATAAAATGGACCATTTTACTAAAACAGCCCACTACCAAAAATATTAGGTTCATTCCCCTTAGGATTCCAGGTAGCCTTAGGACAAATTTCATATTAATGTCTACCCAAGGAAAGTCAAGTATGGGCAAGGGGTGTACAAACCATGGGACTTAGTTATGGATTTGACCTACTTGCAAATAATGCATCTTTGGCAATAACTTTGAATATCTCTATCAATATGAGGCCAAAAGAGATTCTTCTTGAGAATGGATAAAGTCTTTGGGTACCAAAATTCCCTATCATTCCCCCTTCATGAGATTCCTTCAAGAAAAGGTCTTTCATGGACCCTTTAGGCACATACAAGCAATTTTTCCCTAAATAATAGACATTTGTGCCTAAATTAGTCATTGCAGGCCTTGAGTTTACAGTCTTTGCAGAATTGTCCAAACTCTTCGCATACAATTCCTGGGAGTGCTTAAATGTCATTAATTTACCACTTAGAAATGTTAGTAGTGTGTGCCTTCTAAAGAGAGCATCAATTACTTTGTTGCTATCTCCCTTTTTATGTTTGATAACATAAGAAAAATGTTCAAGAAACTCTACCCATTTGGCATGTCTCTTATTTAACTTACCTTGAGCCTTGAGGTATTTCAATGATCCATGATCACTTTAGATTATAAATTCTTTTGATAACAAGTAATGTTGCCTAGTTTGTAGGATCTTGATAAGAGCATAAAGCTCTTTATGATAGATGGAATAATTAAGAGCATCCCCTTTTAGTTTCTCATTGAAGTAAGCAATGAGGTGTCCTTCTTGCAAAAAGACTGCTCCTATCTCTAAATTAGAGGGATCACATTCCAGTTCAAATGACTTATCAAAGTTGGGTAGGGTTAGAACTGGTGCCTTAATAAGCTTCTATTTCAGACTATCAAGGACCTTTTGTTATTTTTCCCTAGTTACATTTTACATTTTTCTTTACAAGCTAATTTAATGGATAAGAAATAATGCTAAAATATTTGACAAACCTCCTATAGAAGCTTGTCAAACCATGAAAACTCCTAACTTATCCAACATTTTAGGGAATAGGCTAATCTTGGATGGCCTTAACCTTTTTTGGGTATACTTGGACCCATGTTTTCTTATAACAAAACCTAGAAAGACCACATGGTCCAAGTAGAAAGAACACTTTTCTAGATTTGAAAATAAGCATTCTTTCCTTAAGACTAAGATAATTTACCTTACATTCTCTATATGCTCCTCAGAGGTTTTTTAGTATAGCAAGATATCATCAAAGTATACTACTTCACATTTACCTATCAAATTCCTTAGAACATAGTTCATGAGTCTCACAAATATGCTTAGAGCATTGGTTAGCCCAAAACGGATGACTAACCATTCATACAAGCCAAACTTAGTCTTAAAGGTCGTCTTCCACTCATCCTTTTCCCTTATTCTAATTTGGTGATCCACTTATCCTTTTACCTTGATCTTAAAGGTCAACCTTAGAAAAGATAAATGACCCATGGACATCCTCAAGAAGGTCATCTAACCTAAGTATAAGGTGTTTATACCTAATAGTGATTTGGTTGATGACCCTACAATCAACACACATTCTCCAACTACAATCCTTCTTGGAGACAAGCAGCACAAGTGCAACATAGGGGTTGAGACTTTCTCTCACCCACCCCTTAGCTAGAAGTTCACCTTCTTACTTTTGTATCTCCTTGGTTTCCTCTAGGTTACTCCTATAGGTTAGCCGATTAGGCATGGAAACACTTAGGATCAAGTTTATTTGGTGCTCAATTTTCCTAAGAAGAGGAAGCCCTATTAACATCTCCTTACAGAAGATGTCTTGAAACTCATCCATGAGTGGTTGAATTATCCTAAGAATGGACTCTACTTCTTGGAGAAAAATTTGCACCTTAGACAAGACTAAGTAAAGATTCTTCCAAGCAATCAGGGCATACTTAACTTTCCTAGCCTCAACTAGAAGGTTGCTAAGGGGAAATACCTCCTCTCTAGGATCCTTAGTATTTTTCTCTTTTATTTTTAATTCCTTCCTTTCTTCATCTTTCTTCTTTCTCATGTGGACTTTATCCTTCCATACTTCACTAGGGCTAAAGGAAACTAAAGTCACCTTTTGGAAATTAGATAAAAAAGAGTACCTATTGGTATGCTCATCATGATGGGAATTTCTATCAAATTGTTATGGTCTTCCCCAAAGCACATGGTTAACCTCCATGGGAACATCACATGTGATATTGTCCTCATACCTTCCTATGATGAAGGTGAAGAGATCTTTCGGGTTCACTAACAAGTCTCCTTTATCACTGTAAACACACATTTATGTCCGAGGTCCCCAACCATTAAAGTTAACCAAGAAACCCACACTAATTTAAATAATAAATACACAAACAAAACAAAGTTATGGAAAAATTAAAAAGAAATTGAAATACAAAAATAATAAGGATGATAAATAGGACAAGTACAAAAAACTAAAAAGGGTTTGAAAAAATTAAATAAAAAAACAGAAAATAGAAAAAATTGAAATAAAAATAACAAATATGAAATTAAAAATAAATAAAAGCAAAAATAAGAAAAAACAGAAAAAAGAAGAAAAACAAAAATAATAACAAAAAATAAAATTTTGGAAAAGATTGAAAAAAATTTGAAAAAAAATAATAAAATCTGAAATGAAAAAATAGAGAATTTTGTATTAAAAAAATAATATATATAATAGAAAATAGAAAAAAGTTTAAATAAAATGTTAAAAAAATGGAACAGATAAAGCAAAAAATAATAATAATAATAAATATTAAATAAAAAAATAAAAGATATCAGAATTAAAATAGAAAAAAAAGACTAAAATTTGAAATAGAAATAAAAAAAATAAATAGAAAGAAAAAAAAAAGAAAAAAAGGGGGAAGGGATTAAGAAACAGAAAACGGTTTTTTAAAAAGAAGAGGAGAAGGGGGATTTTTAACTCCTAATGCGTTTGATTCCAAAGGGGAGGCTCTGTTCCGGTCGTTGCTAATCGCTGCAAGAAGATCGACAGCAAGCTAGGAAGAGGATTTCGAAAAAGAAAGTAGACACTCTCAGCACGAAGGAGAGAGTACGAAGCTGCGAGTCTTTGTCTGAAGAGAAAACTCTCCTCCTTTTTTTCTTTTGATGTTCTTGGCCATTTGTAAGGGAGAAAACTCTGTTCCTGTGACGGAGATTCGTGTATAACACTTACAAGGAGATCCGCAGCAAGCAAGAAGAAAGGTTTAACTTCACTGGTTTTAGCACGAGCTCTGTTTCGATCGCATAACAGGTCAGTTGATTTTTCTTCCATCTCTGATGAAAAATCATGCATAGATAGGTTCGGTTTAGGCTCCAATCAAGAACCTCGTGATGATGGGTTTAAATTATTAGTGAATTCTTGCAATAGGCTTCGTAGGAGAATCTATTTATTGATGTAGTTATTAGCTGAAATATGACTTTTGATAGATATTCAATCTTGGTCCCTGGTGTTCATCACGTATGTAAGGTTGATTCTTATTAAGACTTGCATTTGTTGAGTGTATACCATTTACTGTGAATCTATGAGGTTTGTGAGTTGCATTTTCCCCAAACTGGAATATGTTAGCATGGTTTCGTGGACTTCCTTTTTCAGTTTATATTTGTTAGAGTTTGTCAAAGCACCTTCATATTTTGGGTGGATTTTATGGCCATGAAAAATGCTACTAAAGTTGAAAGACATCTTAGCTAAACATAATTGCTTTCAACAATGTTCAGAGCGCTTTCAAAAAGCAAAAACTGAACTTTTGAAATTCTGCCTCTGAGTTTGGAGCCTTGTTATCACACTCTAAAGAAAATGATGAGCTATATAGTGAATTTTCGTGCATGAGGCAATCCTGGCCTTATGATCTCACTCAAGACTATCTCCCTAGGGGGCAAAATCATAGCATGAAGAGGACCCTGAGTCTAGGCTTCATGTAATTTTCACATTTGAGCCTACAATCACATGCATGATACCATTTGACTGATGCATAAATCTTGCTGTAAGAGTTGTATTGAGCAAAATGTGACCGGAAGCAGACTCTGAAATCCTCTCGTGCTAAGTACTTGGGGTCGAGGGGTGGACATCCAGCCGATTATCTGCATTATTGGTTTATACTGAGGATCAATCACCTCACTGGAATAAGATAACAGATGTAGAGGTCGATTTAGGTGTAAAGGAAAAGACTCAACCTATGACTGAGCAATCAGTTTTCAAGTTGCGTTGGATGATTATCACCGAATGGAGGGATATTCCTATGGTGCTTTTGATGCAAATTCTGTCACTTGTGGATGATCAAACAGTGATCACAGTTTCTGGAGTTTGTTGTGATTGGAGAGATGCTATTTATTTTGGTCTTGCACGTTTATCCTTCTCATGGTGTAGTTATAACATGAATAGTGTGGCCCTATCTCTTGTTCCTAAATTCACAAAATTGCAAACTTTAATCCTTCGTCAAGACAAGCCTCAACTAGCGGATGATGTTGTTGAGACCATTGCAAAATACTATCATGAGCTGCAGATCTTGGACCTCAACGAAAGTTTCAAGCTTACTAATCGTACATTATATGCTATAGCCCTTGGTTGTCGTGATCTTACAAAATTGAACATCAGTACATGCTTAGCATTTAGTGACAATGCTTTGCCTTACCTTGCGAGTTTCTGTAAAAAACTTAAAGTTCTAAACCTCTATAGATGTGTTAAAGCTGCATCTGATACGACATTACAGGCTATTGGATAATACTGCAATCAGTTACAATCTTTGAACCTTGGATGGTGTGGAAATTTGGTGATGTTGGAATGTCTAGTTTACCATACGGGTGTCCTGATCTTAGGATAGTTGACTTGTGTGGTTGTGTCCATATAATAAATGACAGTGTGATTGCTTTGGCAAATAGATACCCACACGCCCTTATATATATATCATAAGAGGGGCAAGATATTGTAAAAATCAAATGGCTCAAGTGGTTGGGCGCATTGCCACCACCTCCATGACCCGCCTTCGAATCCTCCCCACAACCTTTTTCTTATAAAGGGAATTAATCTTAGGCTCATGTTATAGACGTGATGGTGTAGGAGCACTTTTCACTTCCCATTTTAAGCCCAAAAGCAGAAATTACCAATCTGCCCCTGAACTTTCCTCTAATTCCAAATATGTTCCCAAAAGCCTTAATTACCAATCTGCCCCTGAACTTTCCTCTAATTCCAAATACATCCCCAAAAATTCCATAATTGCTAATAAGCCCCTCAAAAATTCCGTAATTGCTAATAAATCCCCAAAAATTCCATAATTGCTAATAAATCCCTAAAAAATTTCATAATTGCTAATAAATTCCTAAAATTCCATAATTGCTAATAAATCCCCAAAAATTCCATAATTTATAATAAATCCCCAAAAATTCCATAATTGATAATAAATCCCCAAGCCTCAAGTAAAATTGCTTCCTTCCCAAAAGCACTCTCTGCTTCTGATAGTTAAAATAAATTTTCCTTTTTCTTCTTTAAAATAAAATTTTTCAAATGTTTTGGGACTCTTAGTCTCACGCGACGGGCTTTAAATGGGGAATTGACGGTTCACCTGCTGTTCAACGTTTAATAGTCTGTATAGGCCCCGTGTTGCCGTAGCCGCCTCGGGTCTTGTGCATGAGTGGGCTAAAGGTCCTTCCAAAAATAAAAGCTCATTTTTCAAATTTTTTGGGATTCTTGGTCTCACGCGACGGGCTCTAAATGGGGAACTGGTGGTTCACCTGTTATTCAAAGTTTAGTAGCTTGTATAGACCCCCCGTGCTGCCGTAGCCGTCTCGGGTCTTATGCATGAGTGGACTAAAGATCCCTTCAAAAAATGAAAACCTCTTCAAAATGTCATCTTTCCTTTAAACACCTCTGAAGGTAAAGCCTTCATAAACCAAAACTACGTAAGCCTTGAGTTTCCCATTGCACCGGGAAATACGTAGGAGTAGGATCAAGTCCTGCCAAGGTAACCTCCATTAAGTTATTTATTTTCACATTAATTAAGGGATCAAACATTTTCAAACTCACACACTCAGTTTGAGGGTACCGTTCTTCAGAACGGGCGAGTGGGGTGCCTAACACCTTCCCCACTCGTAATCGACTCCCGAACCTAAATCTCTTCCTCGAGTCAGGGTTTTTTCCAAATCTTTTTCCCTTAAATAAAAATTTGGTGGCGACTCCACATCATCCAATAAATTCTATTTTCAAAAATTTTAGCGAGTTCGTCGTCTCGTCGGAATTGCGGTTGCGACAATCCCTAAGCCATTGAAACTTATATGGCTTAGGATAAGGAGTGGTAACTAATCTTAACTTAGTAACTAACCTAGTGCTAGCCACATTGGTGCAACTACCACCATCAATAATTAGGGAAAAAGTGTGCCCATTGATAAAAGATATTATTACTAACCCTAGATATGTACACCTTATTATGTGAGTGGGTACATATCTAGTCCTCATAATATGGTTTATTTTCTTCCACTCTCTCAATGGTTGATACCTCTTTTTATTTAATTTATCCATCATATTAAGACATAGTCACTAAACTCTAAAATTTCTAGCCTTACTTTATGTTGATCCATAATGGAATAACTGGAGAATAATTTCACAATCTTGAGCTCCCATCTAATTATGCATTCGGGTCATTCCTACCTTGAAATTGAGGCATCTTTACCTTGGGTACTTCTATGGATTCATGGTGGTGTCTACCCCTAAGGTTCCTACTCCTGGAACTATGTCTATCTCTATGATTCCTAACTTCTAGATTATCCCAAGAGGAACTCTTATACCTATCCCTAGAAGGTTTCCTATCTATACTCTTATGTGTTCTATTCCTATAGGTCTTATTCCTTGAACATTCCTTATCTTTAGAGGTTTTCCTATGAGATTGTCTTTTAGAGATTAGATACTTTCTTTTAGATAAGTGAAGTTGATAAACCACCATTCTGTTGATTTATTTGCGGAAAATTAGTTATAATTACAATATAATTTATGATTATTATTGTAATTCTACCTAATTTTCCTTATTTTTGTAGGAATGGGCACACAAGCTAAGAATCCGAAAATAGGAAAGTTTTGGACTAAATAGAGGGTAAAAGAAACATAAAAAGATAATACATTTAATGCGACAATGACACGTCAGCCCTACGGTGCTACAAGATTACGTAGATTGGTCGCGATGGCTAAGGAAGCGGCTAAGTCAAGCCCGGTCCACCACATTGAAACTCTAATCCACGCTTATAAAAGGGAGGCTCTACTGCATCATATGACACCACCCTAGGCTCCAAAAGCCACACCACTCTCCGGGGCGTAGGCCTATCATTACCCCGGAGACACACTATTTCATTCTCATCTCTCTTTTAGTATCCTCCCGTAGGATTTCAGAGGCAGAAGCTCTTCACAGTATGAGTTGCAACGTCCTATTGCCAGTCTTGTTGGCACTACGGTGTTGTCATTCTCTCCTAGAATTAGGATTATGGATTGTTCTATGGGATTAGTATGTTTTTATTTGTCTTATCTATAACTAATCCCCAAATCATGTGGCTTTGGTGAAACTTATAATGTAACCAATTGAACCCTTTTTCCTTTTTATGAATGATTGCGTATTTCTATTCAATTGTGTTTTCCTTATTATGCATAATTAATTAATGAGAATTAATTTCTAAGTTAATTAGGGGATAAGCGATCGTACCATTGTCTAATTAACGGAAGTATAAGCTAAACTGAATCTAAGGGTTTTGGAGGATCAATCAGAATCCTTGATTTCTAATCAGTTATTAATTTAACAAGTCCGCGTGTTCTTTATGCTTCTCTTAATTATATACCTTGCATGATCATTGGGGGTAGTAACTTGAGGAAAGAACATTGTTATTGCATGATCATTGGGTAGTAATAGAATGAGAACGGATGATTAGCAATTGACTCAAATCATTCATAAGGGAGTTGGGGTGAAATTGGGTAAAATTATAAGGGAAACCAAAGTCCCATGTCTCTCCATAATTAAACTCGTATTTGTACCATTTTGTCTTTAAATCGCTTACTTTCATTTTGTTCCCTTTTTCATTCACTTTAAATATTTCTAAACAAACCCTTTTCTAGTGAGCTCAAAAATTAGGATGTAATATTTTTTAAGATTGTTAAAATAGTCTCGGTGGGAACGATATTAAGGGTTTTACCCCTTTCTACACCGACGGGTGCATTTGCCAAAACTTTGTACGCACAGTAAACGCACAACACATCCTCAAACTTAAACATTGCTTGTCCTCAAGCAATATCCCACGGAATGGAAATGTAGCAAGTATAGAATCTAGAAACCTCACATATTAAGCATGCAACAACCAAGTATAGTTACCATCATGAGAGCAATTAATAATAATCAAATTAGGACCTTAGTTCCTTGAAATCAAGTATCACATATAGATGTGGTCACTCTTCTCACCATCTCTCAAATGTATATGGATATAGATCATTAGCACTCTACTCCTCGCAACTGTACACTACTATAGGCTTGCCTATAAACCTCAAATCTCCACTGAGAGTCAAATTGCACATAAGAATCAAAAGGGCTTCATTACGGTTGTAACGTGGCTAAAGGAATTATATAACTAGGTATGATATAAGAAGGAAGAAAACACAAAGGTTTTCTTTTTATTATATTTTCAATAACTTCTACCCTTAAACTTTAAGCATATTTTCTTGGGTTTCATGATTTGACAATTTTTTTATTTTTCATTTATTTTTATTTTTTATTTTTGAACTTTTTCTTCTTTTTTTCTTTTCATTTTTTTTTACTTGTACTTTCCCATGCATTTATTTTGCTTTAATTATAATTTAAGGGTACTTAAAATTATCACAATTAATTAAGGGCACCAAAGAATATAATTTTCAATGTGTTAGGCTCAAAGGGACACTAAATGATATCTAACTCTGAGTCCAGTCAAAGAATCCTAATTTTGCCTTTATCATTTTCTTGTTATGCAATCAACTTACATAAGCCTTGGCAAGGTTACCAGGCAAGTTCTAGAGTATACAAGTCGGAGGAGAATCACTCAACAAAGAGAGAGGTTGGGTGCAACCTCAATTAGGTTCAATCCTCACTATAGCTACTCTAATGTGAGACAAGATAACAAGGAACACGACTAATTATCAATTATTTTCATCAAAAGTTCTAATGTCCTCATTAGATCCAATTAATGTTTGCCACAAAATATTAGAGATCCTTAAATCCTAAATTCACTAGAATTCCAAACAGTTAAGCATATAGGGATATCACATGGAACAAAAAATTTTAGAAAACATGAGGAGGGAGGTATCCCTCCTCAAACTTAATCTTCTACCATTCTCTTAATTCACTGGAAAAATTAATTACCACAATAGAGAGAAAAACAAAAGAAGAGGAAGGATAAACACAACCACGGGTGGCTACCTTAGGATCCAATAACACATTGATACATTTCTTAACCTTCATCTCTTTCAAGGTTTCCTCATTTTCTTTAACAAAGTTCATCACTCCATATGGAAATGTTTTATTCACTTTGTAAGGCCGCTTCCCCTAAACTTAAGTTTTCCTGGAAACACATGAAATTGTGACTTATAAATTAATAATCTCTTACCTATTTGGGACTCACGTTTTCGAAAGTGTTTAGGATGTCCTATTTTTGTCCTTTGTTTGTGGACCCTTGAATTCTCTTGTATTTTAATCAGAAGTTCATTTTTAAGGCTTAGGTCAAGCCTCCTTTGTGGTTGCATACTTGGTTTTGATTCTTCCCCTATAAGAATCTTGTGGGTGCAGAGTGTAAGACTTATGCCTTTGATGTCATGAGTGGACCATCTAAAGGCTTCTTTATTTGCCCACAAGACCTTTTGCAATTTCTCTTTCATTGTTCCTATAATGTTAGAAGAAATAATAATAGAAAGAGAAAAAGTAGGAGGTAGAAATGCATACTTTAGATTTAAGAAAAGAGGTTTGAGTTCAAGCATTAGAGGTTTTTCACCTGATGATTTAGACTTACAGGTTCCATAATTCTCTATACTATCGAATTTATTATCTCCATCTTCAACTTCTTTCGAGCTCTCACCCATAGGGGTTAAAAGGCCATTAGTAACCTGTTAGTGATCGTTAGTAGCCACGTGCTCCTTTTCATTCTCTTTTTCCACATGCATCTCCAATTCTTTCTCGCTTTTAAGAGTAACCGCATTAGCTTGCTCCCTTGAGTTCACCTCAGGCTAGCTAGGTAAAGTCCCACGCGCTTGTTGTGCTAAAAGGTTAGCGAGTTGTCCCAATTGATTCTCTATATTCTGAAATTGGGTTTCCATATTCTGGAATCGGGATTCTAAACATGTTGGCTCCTTCCTTTCTTGCCTATAGCCTCCTTGGTTCTGTGCATGAGAGGGCATGTAAACAAATTGAGTATTGTTAGTATAATTATTACCTTGACGTCCTCCCCAAGAGAGGTTGGGGTGATTCTTCCAAGTGGGGTTATAAGTGTTTCCCACATAATTAGCCTCCTCATTTTTTTGGGCTACATCAGCTTCAACAATGCATCCTTCATCATCAAGACTTATGGATTCACAAGGATTACACGAGTTAGGTTCATATGCCACTGAAGTTTGGATAGGTAAGGTACGTCGTGTCTGTGCTTGCATAAGTGAACAATGTAAAGAATCCTACTACAAAAATTACACCAAAAATGTTCTTAAATTATCTTCAAGCTTCAACTTCCACTTCTATCACTCTTTTGCTTGAGTCCCCCCTCCCCCTCCAAAAATGACCTACAAAAATCATAACAAGAGGGAGCATTTTTTTCCCACACTTTGGTTAGTGAATTTTCAAGTTACATAAAATCGCACTTTCTCACTAAAGTGTTTTACTTTTCCCCTCTTATGATCCTCGCCACTCTTCCAACCTTCCTCATACCTTTCATTCAATTAGTAGCCTTAGACTAAGCATTGAAAGATAAGAGTGACTCAACTCAAGCCTGGACCCTTGATGTTTTCGAAGATGAGAAGAAGACTAGGCTTACTTAAGATAAAGAATGGCACAAAGATAAAATTAGGAGAAAATTAAAGACAAGCAATAAATCCGTAACAAGTAAGGCTACTCAAAAGGAATAATTCTTGAAAAACGAGAAGAAAATAATGATAAACTCAAATTAAAGTTATGAAAAAAGAATTTTTTAAAGGATTTATCCTAGTAACTCAAGGAGTATGCATGCACATGTTCATAAATGAAGCTTTATGCTAGCCAAATTTCAAAGGGGCTTAAACATGCATGTATCAAGCATCTAAATCCTACCACTAATACTTAGCATACAATCATAAAATTCATGGACATGGAAAACAAATGATAAACACAAAAGAAGACTAAATATACGAAGTCTTTTTCTTCAAATTTTCTTTTCTTTTCTTTTCTTTTTCTTCTTTTCTTGTTTACTCTTTTTTATTTTCTTTTCAAATTTTCTTTGAGTCTTTTCTCCTTAGCTAAAAATCATTTTGTCCAAGTTCAGGTTTTGCATATGGATTTTTCTCATGGTCCCTAATTCAATCAAATTTGAAAAGTCCATGGTACATGTTGCCCTTTCTCCATGCTTAGGTAAGGATTTGGTCTATGGTACAAGTTATTTGTCTAAATGTTCAAAAAAGGACTCAAGGTTTAGAGGTCCTTATTAATGTTTTTAGAGGCTTAATTAATTGTTAATTAAGCATACATTTATCTTGTAAACTTCAAACACTTGATTCATGCAAGATCACACCAAGCTACCATCATTTTCATGCAAGTTTCAATCAAAAGCATGATCATGCAACTTCTCATGGATTTTAAACAAACAAAACATATTTCATTGATTGGATTAATATGAATTAGAGAAACAACACATAAAAAAGAAAACCTATTCAAGAAATCTAGATTGCAAGCATGAAATTCAAACTTAGATGATCAATATTTTTGGCGCCAAAAACTCATATGAATACAATTTTTTTGAAAAATATTTTTTATGATCTAATCAAAATCCACTGAAGAAATTACTAGGAACATTTGATCATGCATTATTCAACTCATCCAAGAAAGAATAATGAGAATTAAGATCAATTTTGGAAGAAAATTATGTACAGTTGGCGTCATTTTCTACCAAGCATACAATCGGAGCAAGTGATGAATTAAAGAAAATTCCACCAATTAAATCATGCCACAAGTATAGATCTTTTGAGGATCTAAGATGGATAAACATCGATTAAACATAACTCAGAATTGGATCAAGATCTAGATAAAAAAATGACAAAAGAAGTGGAGTAGGAGTAGAAGAGATGAATGTGAAAATGAGAACAGAATTAGACTAAGATCATCATCCTTGAAGCTTAGTAGGACTTTAACCTCTTCTTGAAGTTTTTTGGCTTTGGCTTTGTTGATAGGTCTAATAGGACCAATGGTCCTACCTGGTGGAGACTCAACATTGACGTTGCTTGTAGGGATTTCCGCATCATCTATCTAGCCAAAATTTTATGTATTTGTGAAATTAAAGTTATATTTTCTCTACATTTTTATAATAATTTTTAAGATAAATTTGGTGGTTTGAAATATAATTTTTTGAAGTTTTAGAAATATTTATCAATTTTTTTATATCTAGTTTTTATAATCTTATTAATTTTAGAATATACAATTAATATATAATATAATTTTTTTAAAATATAAATAAATTCAAAATACTTTATTATTATTTAAAAAACTAATACATTAATTACTATTATAATATATTCTTTTAATATACACAGATCATTCAGTAGAAAGACCATTATGAAAGAGAATAGAAGAAGTTTATAAAAAAAATACTTTATTTATTTTTTATAAGAATCAATTAATTAATTTAAAAAATTTAAAAATTAGTTAATTTAATTAATAATATTAAATTTATTATTAAAACATATAATTTTTAAAATCATTCTTAATATTAATACTTATTAAAACATATAATTTTTAAAATCATTCTTAATATTAATACTAATCTTTCTTCATGAATCTTCACTTAATAATATCTTTCTACTTAATTAGGAGTATTTTTATAAAAGTATACTTAGTATTAAAACAATACAACGGATCTTATAAATAAAATCAAAGCAAATATTAATATTAATATTTTAAAATTTTAAAATAAAAAATTCTCTTAATACTTTTTGCATAATATAAATTTATTAAAATAAATATTCTCATTTAATATATAATATAATATATAATAATTTTTTTCAAGTCATTTGTTTTTAAATTTGTAATGTCTTATCTATTTAAAAATACATTTACAATCTAACAATAATAAGAGGTTTGCCACTTTATACGAAATAATATAGGGGCATATTTTCATATTTTACAACAGAAAAAACTTTTCAAGTATATTCTCCAAGTTCAACTCATATTAGTCAAAATTTAATATTACTATTTTGAATATCGAGAGTGTTAAATCAAAATATTATGTTCCAAACCAATTTTTGAGCATGGATTACAAGTAGAATATAATTAACATTGATATATTATTAAAAACTAATGAATAGATGATACTTTTAATTTTATAGATTGGTTGAACACAATAATGCCTATCTAGGTTTTAGATTAAATCATAAAGATTAATATTTTAAAACATTTTAAATTTTAAAAAAAATTATTATTTAAATTTTAAACATATTTATTATTTATTTTAAATTATGATAATTAATTTTAAAAAAATTTTATTACTAAAGTTAAAGTATAATTTTACTATCAAATTTAAATTGTAATTACCAGTTTTTTAAATTTTTAGATTTATTATATTTTGATTATTAATATTTATTAGTATTTATATTTTAAATTTTAATTTTAAATTATTTATTTAATTATTTTAAAACATGTATTAGAACTTTTGTTGTATAAGTAAAATAAAGAATAACATGAGAGAAAGAAAATTGGTCATTTATAGAAAATGCACTTATTCATTCATGTGGATTTCTATACATTGTTAGGTAACAAAGTTTGTTATCTGGTGGTTATAACAAACTCATGCATTTATAATGGTCTTTGTCTATTTTGTTATTGTGTATGTGTGCGTATTAAGTTGTTGTGGTGCATTTCTATGGTGTGTTGCTATGCATATGCTTTCATCCTCCACAAGTTGGAGACTACATATATCAACCATTGCCAGCTTGGAAATAAGGCTACTAAACGTGTGAGGAGACAAAGGCTTGGTGAATCAATCAACTATTTGTTCAATGGAAGAAATTGGCAGTAGATGCATAAGTCCAACATGTGACTTTTCTCGAACTATATGATAGTCATGAAGTACAAGGTTGGCAACAATGTACACTGAGCTTTGATTATCATAATAAAGAGTGGTTGGTCGAGTCATGGTGATGGAGGGATCTTGTATCAAGTATACAAGCCATTCTAATTCACACATTGTTGCTACAAGTGCTCGATATTTAGCGTTTGAGGATGATTTTGGGACAATTGTTTGTTTCTTTGATTTCTAGGATACCAAAGAATGTTCAATGAAGAAGCAATATCCTCTGATAGATTTTCTAGTATTCGCACAATCAGCCCAATTGAAATCACTGTACCCAAAGAGTTGTAGGGATGAGGTTTTAGGAAAAAGAATATCCTTTTCTAGAGAACCTTTAAAGTATCGAACTATTCTAAGAGCTGCTTTCTGGTGATGAGTGGTGGGGTTATCCATTGATGCAGAGGTCCTAGATGGAGAGGATCTCAATTGCAAAGTCGTAAGGCCTATTGGACCTCACAAAATAGGCTTACTGGACCTCACACATTAGAATAGGATTTAGGTACTTTTTTGTATTCTAGGAACTTGCAGGCCCAATATGTATTGGTTTTGGGGTCCAATTCTCCTGTATTTTAGTTAAGGATTTTTTAGGCTTTCTTTGACTCAATATGAGGCTACATTAATAAGTGAAGAAGGCACCATTATTGGGCTAAAATCCAAGCCCAATTTCAATTCATTTCTTCCCTGTCCTTCCCTTCATTTTACATGTCTTCCAATCTGCTTATATAAAGGCATCACATGTGTAATTTTCAACACTTAGTTCATTTTGAATGAAATTATGAGTTTTAACTTGGATTTTTGAAAGGAATTCTCTCCCTATCCTTTCTTTAGAATCAGACTTAGGGTTGAAGAACTGTTGGTTTAAAACTGTAAGGCAAGTGCACCTTATTTCTTTTCAGAGTAAAGGGTGAGAAAGCGTATCGTCTCCATAGAGATTTAGTTCAATTATTGAATTCCTACTAGTTCACTATTTGGAGTAAGGTTATGGGAAGTTGTTATTAACGTGAATGTAATTGAAATGCACTTACTTAAATACTGTTCCAGCGAGCACGAAATTGGATAAAAACAGATTCAGAAATTGTCCAGTTCTCGCTATACGACACAAATGTGAGAAAATCGGTTTATGGAAGATGTTAGGGTCAGAAGTTACCAAACTGAATGTAATGTAATATGAATTCTTTACTTTCATACAAGTTAAAGATATGATTAAAGATTGAATTCCCTTATGTGAGTTGAAGGTCAATCTCTTGACTCATCAACACTTCACCTGAATTAGTAATCTTAATCCCTTAGTAATTCCTAATCGAAATGAGCTTTAAGTTCAAGAATCCACAAAATCTCACAACTATGAATCTCTATTCCTACAGCACCCGCAGTTATGTTGTTCACTTCTCAAGTCCATATCCTAATCCAGTTTCCCAATTGTGAATAAGAATCCAGATTCAATCTACAAATGGCCAATTTATAGAAGCTTTACGCAAGGAGAAGAACAATCAATTGAAATAAAACGTGAACTTGAATTCATATAAGAATTCCAGATTACATAGGTTCAGAACATGGATCCTTCCTTCCTTAACAAGAGTCTAATTACACATAATGAGAAAGAGATGAAACAGAAAATATAAAAGAATGTGGCTCAACGTCCGTCGGCAGCTGCACATTGATTCCTCAACCCTACAAGTCCTCCACCACCAGGAACGACTCCAGCGAAAAGGAAGGTCTGGGCTAACTGATATGATAAAGGCGGCTTTGTTTCTGCATTCCCAAAAACTGCCTTGTTCTATTCTGTTTTGGACCTTTTATAGGTGCTGGTCTGTTACGTGTGTGTCCAACACAGTTGCTCTTGCATTGCCAATGCAAAAAGTAACAGAATGCTTGCTTCCTCTCAAATTTTCATGTACTCCAGGCACTGCTGGTTATGTTGTCAACGCAAAATCCTGTGACAGGATGCACACAGTGAAAACACATCAAATTCATAGGGATTTATCACCAAAAGCTTTAAAAATTGTACAACGTAGAATTTGCATGGGTTACTCAGTCTTCAATTAGTTTCCAATGAATTTTTGATCATTTATGTTCCCATTGCTTGTCATTATCCCAGAATTTTTATCAAATAGGTGTCATGTTGGACACTTATAAAGAGCCTCCTCATTTTTTGTTGTTCAAGGTGGTGAAGAAGAAGCTCATCCTCCATAAGAGGTGGCACTTCCAAGTCAAGGCATAGTTCAACTCAATTCCTATTCCATTTTCCACCAAATTAAAACCACCATTGATCTAGAAGAACCATATCCTTCAACCTCTGCATTAACTAGCATCAAATCTTTAACAATGAAGGTGAGATCCAGTCTTTCATTGATTTACATTTTCATGTCATCTTTATTATTTCGAGTTCATCTTCTACTTCTTTTCTTTTTCACTTTTGATTGAGCAAAGAAAATTTGATTTCTATGATTCTTTTTGTGTCAGATTTGTCTTTGTTTCTATTTTTGGAATGATATTATGTGCTTTAATTGGTTGAGCATTGAATTCCCAATCTTCAATTTATTGGATTATGGTCATCCTAGCATTCAAATGCACCTAGCTAGAGTAAAGTGGCCATAACATGCTCAATTCTGGTCCTATTTGGACCAATTTTATTTTTTCTTGATCTATCCTTTTCCATTTAGTTAATTAGTATGGATTTCATAAATCTTTAAAGAATTTTTTAAAAAATAATTTGAAATTTGAATCCAATTTTGACGCCAAGAACTAAGTGATCTTGAGTTCATCCTTTTGATATGATTTTTTAAAAAACTTTCTAGGTTTGATTCATTATGTTTTGATCCTTCCCTATATGTTATTCTAAGTTTAATGTTGTGTGGCTTTTCTATTTTAATTTCCAATGAGATAGGTGATCATGTGGATGCAATCTAATGCTAGCTAAGCTTGAATCATGCATGTTCTAAGCAATTAAGGCTAGATGCTTAAGTGTAAGCCTAATTAACATCTTAAGAAATATTAAAAGACACTTAAATACCTCTAAAACTTCTATGACCTGAGTTGGGTTGGGAGATAAATTGGACAAACATACTTGAATTAAAATTACCCTATCTTTGCAAGGAAGAGTGCAAATGCACTAGTTGGAATATGAAACTTA
The DNA here is from genome assembly GCA_037954105.1 of Canavalia gladiata. Classification (NCBI taxonomy): domain Eukaryota; kingdom Viridiplantae; phylum Streptophyta; class Magnoliopsida; order Fabales; family Fabaceae; genus Canavalia; species Canavalia gladiata. The sequence goes on from CM075663.1 coordinate 31,062,293, forward strand.
GGACCGTGAAAGAAAAAACCTATACAAACAAACCATTGGAAGATTGTGAATTTTGGTCTTCAATCAAGAATTGGACACAAAAAAAAATTCACAACAAAAAAATAAGAAAATACAAACAGACTTGAAGAAAAAGTAAAGAAAAACCAAAGGAAAGAACAAGTGAAGCATATAGAAAAAAGGCATGTGCATAACGTCCATTATTTGAGTGAAGTATGTTTGTGTATTCATGAATTCATATTCAGTCATAAGGTTCCCAAACTAGGTCTTAATACTTGGTTTATGTATGATTCATATAACTTGGCTGAAAAGCATTCATCCTTTGCATGAGCATGTGCATGCTTCTCTTAGGTTTCTAATATTTCTTTTGTATGCTTACCTTTAATTTTAGTTTTAGTTATAAGTTGTCTAAATTTTTGGCTTCTAAATTTTGACTTACTTAAATTTCTTTTGAGTATACTATTATTTTGTTTATCTTTTCTTGATTATCTTTAAAATTCTTTTATTTTCGTCACCTATCACCTACACTTACATGAGCACTCCTTCACTACCTTGTTGACAACAAACACCGTGAGCTTGATTTGAATTATTCCTTGGCCTCAAGTTTCTTTTGGAGGCTGTTTGTTCAAAGTGAAGTGGTGTGAGAGGTCTGGTTGTATGGTGAGGCCATTAGAGGGAGAGAGAGAGTGGAAACACTTGGTGAGGTTTCATAGATTTTAGGCTCAATTTTCTAACACTAACCAAGTGTGGTAGCAAGTGTTCTTTTTGTGTGCATAATTTTGTAAGTACTTTGAGGAGGCCTAAGCACAAGGAAAGATTACCAAGAAGTCGAGGATAAAAGTCTTGAAAACTTGGACTTTCAGGTCAAATTGAAGACTAAAGTGAAGACTAATTTTAACATTAAACATTCAGTTTTGAACTTGTAAATTTTAGCTTGAATATATGTAATTAGGTTTGATTTAAATTGTAAAACCTAGTGTCTTATAGTAGGATTTCCTTTTGGGGTAATTCGGATTTTTCCTTTGCAATTTGTTGGTACAAAATACTTTGGACTTTGCGCCTTGGTGTAAGATACTCATATATGGTTAATCTTGAATTCTTTTGGTGGTTTGTGCATGCAAGAAGTATAAGGGGGTGTTAAACATTGTGACTTTTCTTAGAAATATTTGGTGAAACTAACCTTGTATTATTTTGCAAGGTCAATAGGTCAATAGTAGATCTATACTTAGTTATCTTGAAAATGCTTTCTTTCAGGTCTTTATGTTCAAATGTGTAAGCTTGTTTATTTATTTTCTTAAAATATTTAATCTTGAAGTTGAACTTTGATAAAAATCCAGATATGGACTCATATCATAAATATCCTAAAGGACTAAAAATTTATGTCATAAAAGCCATAAACTTAACTTGAAACTTGGACTTTAAAACTACTAAGAGCAAAGGTGGAATTATGGACCCAAAGAGAAACAAAACACTTAAAACCCTCCGTGATTATAACCACAGCTATGGTGTAAGGGAAAATCTTTATGAACCCAAAAGCATGTGATGTAATAAGAACTAAAATTCATGACATAAAGGTCAAGTGAGAAGAAATTAGAAAAAAAAAACCCTTTCTTGGACATATGGTAGTTTTAGCCACTTTATTTTGATTAAGGTGTAATGATGTGCCTAACCATGTAGAATAAATGAATTATAAGTTTGAAAGAGACTTGGTAATGGTTTGGGTAACCATTCGTTCATGTTTGAGTAAATTAGTGAAAGTAAGTTAAAATCTTATTAGCACTTAAGAATGAACTCAGCTATGCATAAGGTGGTAATTAGAAATTAACTATTGAGTTGGGGGAGTGTGACAAACCATTCATCCATGCCTACTAGGTAAGAAGGAAAAGTACAAAAATGTCTAATAAGATTTTAGGAGCTAAGGAGTAAGTTTGGCCAAACCTAGTAAAATTTAGGAAACATGAGTTGAAAATATTGTTAAGGCTTAATAGTGAACTTAGTCATGCATAAGGTGGTGACTAAAGATTCAACTATGAAGTTGTAAGAGTTAGATGGCCATTCAGCGAAGCCATGATCTTGAGAAGAAAGAAAGAAAACAATTAAATCAAGTAGTGATACAAACTTAAACGGTGGAGTTAATTATCAAGAAAGCAAAAACTTCTAACACTCAAACTTGTGATAAAGAATGTATGCAAAAAAAACATCTAAATTTATTAACACAAAGTAGATTAACTCATCTAGGTTGTTCAACCAACCATAATAAGCTACACCATGTCACAAATCTAAATTAAAAGTGTAAGAGAACCATAATATTTAAGAAAATGAAAGGTTGAGAAGAAAATTAGAAGGATGAGTGGATTAAGTTCCCATGACAGATTTCTCATAGATTTCAAAAGATGAAAAGATGGAAAAATTCTTGGAAGGAGCTACACGTTACCCAAAGACTTAACACGAAGCATAATCAAGTAATGTGGATTAGGACAGAGATTTTTCTAGTTAAAAATAATTACACTATCTTATTATGTTTCATCTTAGATATATGAATTTATGCATAGAGTACACGAAATACTCTCTTAGATGATTTTAGAGAAGGGATATGATATGTAAATGAGTTATGTGCTTTCTTGAATGATGCAATAACTTGTGTGATCTCTTGGATGACATGATGACTTGTGTATGTCTATATGGTTCCATGATTGATATTAAATGGATGAATTGGGTGCTACACATTTTGATTGAATATTGAGCACGCGTCCAATTCTAAAAACTTGAAATAGAACTTAACAAGTCCAGAGATCACTAAAGAATAACCTTATGTGAAAACTTAACACTACTCCTAATGTGTCAAGTCTGAGACTTATGCACACTCAAAAGGTGCTAGGTCCTTCTATGGTAATCAGAAGGTACATAATCTTTTATGATGAATCCATAAGGCTACAAATAAATCCTTCTATTGGAAAGTCGTAGATCTTCCAAATTTATGATGGTGACGACCATTAGAAATGAGTTCATATCCAAGATCAAAAGGTGGAGTAGTAGAAAAGTGGAAGATATTATTTAACTAAGTGGTTAATATCATGTTTTAAATGAAATTGCCATTGAGAGGATGACTAGAGAATAATAATGTTTATGATTAAGGTATAAAATGAGTAAGAGTCAAATAATATCAATGTTATGATAAGAAAGTGATCTAAAGAATGCATGAGATTTATATCTATGAACATTTCTATGAGAAAGTGATTCAAAGTATGTATGAATTCTATATTGTATGAGATTTAATTTATGCAATTATTAAAAAGAATCCATTTTAGATAAGTATAATTTTAAAAAAGTAATAACTGAACTTGTATATCTGTCATCTTTTCTTAATAAACTGAAGTAGCTGGGTTAGAAATGATAATGTTAACCTTAGGATAGACACCTACTGAGAAATTATGATTTCTCACTCCCTACCTCTTATTTATTTCCCAGAGTCTGGTCATACTCTTCACAGAGACAGTGGTCTATGTGAAACGAATAACACAGACTAAAGATGAATGTTCATGGAAGGGAATAAGGGAATTAAAACCTTTATTTTGTTTAAAGAACAACCTAGGAGTCTTAACTTATTTTTCTTTGTATGTTGTATTCCCTATATAACTAATATTGTAAATATTGTTGTGGAAATGAATGTTTAGTACAACAAGTAAAAGAATGCGAGTTTTCAAAATTAACATGAATGACAATGTGAGAACGTTCATTATATACAACATTGATTACTATGACAAGACTCGCATATTCAACAAATGTTTTAAAAGAAAATTTAATATCGTATTTTCTGTAATAATAATTTTATAAATGAATTCTACATCACGAAATAACAAACTATTAGTGAGCCCACGATATGACTTAAGCGTAGGATAGGTATCATTATTAGGATGTTACAATAAACTTGTTCATTATTTTCTAAATGTTATACTAGGTTGTCTAACAACAAACAAGGAGAAGTCTAATTTTATTGAGAACAAAGAAGTAGAGACCTTATTAATGATGATTCAACTTGAAAAGGAACCTGAGCAAGATATTTGGATTATGAATATCGATTGTAGTAACCACATGAGTGGAAGTAAGTATTTTTTTTTCTCATTTAAATGAAGATTTTCATTTTATAGTTAGTTTTGGTTATTGTTCTACTGTGAATGTAGTAGGAAAGGGTGATCTTAGGATTTGAACCAATAATAACTTAGTAAAAATAATCTCTAATGTCTTGTATGTTCCTTCCTAGAAGAGTAATTTACCAAGTGTTGATCAATTGTTAGAAAATGATTATATTATCACCATGAAGAATGGTTCTTGTGAGATTTATGACCATGCAGATGAAGTTGTTGTTATTGTATGAGTTTCAAGAGGTTGTTCCCATTTAAAATTGAGATTGATCAATCATGCTTAAAGGCAAAAGTAAAGACCCTTCATGGTTATGGCATTTTTGATATGGTCATTTCTATTTTGGTAGACTAAAGATCCTACAAAAGAAGAATATGGTAACTGGTCTTTCTCAAATTATTATTCCTTCCCAAATTTGTGAAAAATGTATTGTTGGAAAATAACATCGTTCACAATTTTCAAAGTGCAAGTCATGGAGAGCCAAGGAAGTTTTGGAATTTATTCATTCTCACATTTGAAAACCAATAAATCCAATTTCTAATGGATTTAAAAGGTATTTTATTATATAAAAAAAAATTAGGTATATTTTTTGTAGGAAAAATAAAAAAAAAGCTTTTAATACACTTAAAGTTTTCAAGGCTCATGTGGAGAATAAGAAGGAAAATATCATTAACATTTTGTTTGGATTGAAGAAAAATAGGGAAAAAGAATTCATTCCTAGAGTTAAATGGATTTTGTTTCTCTTCCTCTGTTTATTTGCATTTGTCTTATATGGAAGGAAAGAATTAATTTCCATTGGACCCACAGAAATATTTCTTCCCCTAAGAGGAGAGAAAATAATGGGGAGCCAAATTTTTTTTATTTTAAATTATTAAAATTATTAAATAATTTTTTTAAAAATGAAAAAATATATTAATAAAACATAGTAAAAAAATTAAAATTTTTTAAGGTTAAATTTTATATTTTAAAGATATATATAAATTAAAATTTATACTACTAATATTTCTTTCTACTCTTTTTTTCATTCTATCCAAGCAACTTATTTTTTCCATTCTAGTTCCACTTTAATTCTTATCCTCTTGTTTCCTTCCCTCTTAATTCTTTCTTTCCTATTTTCCAAATATCTAAACAAAGCATAAGTCTCACCTATTTCCAAACAACTTATTTTTTCATTATATTTCCATTTCAATTCCTATCCTCCTATTTCCTTCCCTTTTAATTCTTTCTTGACTATTTTCCAAATCATCCAAACAAAGCATAAGTCTCACTGAACTAATTGAAATGGAAAATATCAATCCAAAAGTTTGAAAATTTTTGTGTGTAGCTCAAGGAATTTAAACAAAGCTCGCAACAACTTATGCACCACAACAAAATGGGGATTGGAGAAAAAAATAGAATTATTCTCAACATGGTTCAAAGCTTATTGACTAGAGGAAAAGTGTTGAAGGAGTTTTGGTTGAAAGCAATAAATTGGAGTATTCACATCTTAACACTTGCTCTTCGAGACATAACATTGAAGGAAGCATGGAATGAAAGGAAACTAGTTGTAGATCACTTCAAAATTTTTAGGTGCATTGCCTATGCACATGTCCCTAAAGAGAAAAGGAAGAGGCTTGATGATAGAAGCGAGAAGTGTATCTTTCTTGGTTTTAGTGAAACATCTAAGGCATACAAGTTTTTCAATCCACTAATAAATAAAATTGTGACAAGCAGAGATGTTGTTTTCAATTAAATGGGTCTTCAAAACAAAATTCAAAAAAAATGGCAAGGTTGACAAATACAAGGAAAGATTGGTGGCTAAAGGATACAAGCATGAGTATGGAGTTGATTATACAGAAGTCTTTGCTCCAATTTTAAGACATGACATAATTAGATTGGTCGTTGCATTGGCAGTGCAGAATTCTTGGCTTATCTTCTAACTAAATATCAAATTTGCATTTTTACATGGAAACTTGGAGTAAGGGGTATTTTTTGAACAACCCCCTAGTTATATTAAGGCCAATAATGAACATAAATTTTATAGATTGGAAAATCCTTTCTATGGACTAAAGCAAACTTCACGAGCTTAATATAGTCACATTGAGGCTTATTTTCTAAAAACAAGTTTTCAAAAGTGTCCTTATGAGCATACATTTTTTGTTAAAATTAGAAATGGTGAAAAAATGCTCATTGTTTATTCATATGTTGACAATCTTATATTTATCGGAAATGATAGTACCTTATTTAATGATTTTAAGAAGTCTATGGATGAGTTTGAAATGTCCAATCTTGATAAGATACATTCTTTCTTGATCTTGAAGTAGTGCAATCTAGTGATGGAATTTTTATTTCCTAAAAGAAGTATGGAAGGGAGTTATTAGATAAGTTCAAGATGCAAAATTGTAATATTCTAAATACTCCATTTGAGTTTAGGTTGAAATTGCACTAAGATAAAAAAGGAAAGAAGGTTGACAACACATTTTACAAGAAAATTATCGGTAGTCTAATGTATCTAACTACTATAAGACCAGATATTATATACTCAATGAATGTCATAAGTAGATATATTAGATACTAGTAGAATTTTTTGTTACTCGTAAGCAATAAAAGATTTTAAACTATTCTACAAGAGGGGTGAAAAGTCTAATTTGATAAGCTTTACTGATAATGACTATGCAGGAGATCAAGGTGATAGAAGAAGCATTTCAGGTTATGTTTTTATGATTGGTCACAAGGACTATTTGAAGGTCTTGTAAGAAGTAATATATCTTCACTTTATTAAGCACTACGCTGAACTACAACTTGTGCTTGTCAAGCTATTTGGTTAAAGAGAATTTTTGAAGAGTTGCAGTTCAAACAAACTAGAGCTACTACAATTTATTGCAATAATAATTCTGCTATCAAGTTGTCTATAAATCCGGTATTACATGCAAGAAGTAAACATCTTGATGTGAAGTGGTATTTTCTAAGAGGTCTTTTTAGGTATTACATGCAAGAAGTAAACATCTTGATGTGAAGTGGTATTTTCTAAGAGGTCTTTTTAGTGATCCAGTAATTAGCTAAAATATTATCTAATAAAGATAATCTGAAAGATATTTTTACTAAACCTTTTAAGTTGATTCTTTTTCAAAATTTAAAAAATTTGATAGATGTTTATGAATGAGTTTAAATATAAGATAGAGCTTAAAAGCTATCAATTTAAAGGAGTATTGTTATATTCAATTTACTTTCTTATCCTTTTAATCAAATAAACTAAATAAACTAGTTAGTCCTAGATTTTAGAAAATCAAGTTGATAAATTATTTTCATAGGTTGTTTAATAATTAGTAGATTTAATAATGATGTTAATAGTGTTAGTGGTATTAAAGATGTTAATAATAAAAAATTAGGTTGATAAATTATTTTCATAAATTATTTAATTATTAATAAATTTAATAATAGTGTTAATAATGTTAGTGGTGTTAGAGAGGTTAATGATGTTAATAAATTTTTTATTATATTCATATTTTTTATAAATCTATATAAAAGCTCGTTATAGAAAAATTATGAATATTTTAAAATTTGTATTATCTCTATTTTCTATACGTATCAATTTACTAATTTATTGTTCTATTTTTTCTTATCATGCTAGTAATATTGGCTTCTTGAACAAATTGTAAAAGAAAATTAAAAAAATATATGATTATCATTGTTTTGTTGATACCAGTATCTAAGGATCTCATGTGTTTATGAAACCAAAGTTATATAATATAAAAGATATCAACTTTTTAATTTCTTTCAATAAATTTTTCTTAAAAATCTTTCCTTGTGATTCGATAAAATATATTACAATTTATTAAATACATTCTTTTATATTACTTTTGGTACAAGTTATTTATATTTAAGCACATTTACAGTCTGACAAAAAAATAAGTTAATATGACGTTTTATAGAGTAAGATGTGGGCATAGTTCATATTTTACAGCAAACTCTTCTGAGTAAGCAAGTTCTATTCCTAGTGTTCCTAAAAATTTACCAACCCCATTGACTCGCATGGCAAAGAACTTGAGTTTTTGTAGACAAGGTCTGAACTTGAATTTTCTGAAAAAAAAAAAAAAGACAACTTTTACCCTCAACTAAGTTCTCCTAATTCAATTGAAATCAGTCGCAATTTAATATAATTAGTCACCCTTGTTCTGAAATGTTTAAGACTTGATAATCAAAGTGGAAGAAGACTATACTAGTAAGTTGTTGAGCTAGCAATGTCGGCTTTCTCTGACCAAATGATAAAAGGTTAAAGAAGGAAGTCTATGACTTCCTAGTTTTGTCATCTTAAGGGTCCCATCTATTTATAAACCAACATTATATGCAAAATAAATATGAACTTTTTTAAATGTTTGAATTTGAAGTAGTAAAATTTCATAATAAATCTTTCCCTTAATATAATTTATTACAAGAAATGTTATCATTCAATAAAGCATATTATAACGAATTAAATACTCCTTTTTTTCTATATTGGAAACAAGATTTTACAACGTGTAATGTTCCGAGTAACCTCTGAGTCCTACTTCAAATTTTACCAAAATGAAGCCATTGCATTATTTGTGATTTCTGTAGTAAGCTAATCTCCATTAGGCAGCTTGTTTATATTTACATTGTTAAATGCTCTCATGTAACATGTTTCAAACGTCTTCTTCGATGACAACAAACAATTTTTGTCTGTCAAAAAGAACTTCCATTGGAACAAATGAGACTAACACATAAAAATAGTAACTGGTTTTGAATTAACAGGTTCAGGGTTAAGATCATTCGAGAAAAGATTCATTAGAGAGAAAATAAAAGGGAGTTGCTCTCTGCATCCCTTTAAAGCAACAGATTTTCGTCCCTTACAAAATTATGTATATATTCTTGCCTTTATATATTTTATACTCTTCTCTTCCAATAATACATTACAGAATGTTAATTCTAAAATATATTTTTTACATTCCGAAATTAAACTTCTAGAATAATTTTTTAAAATACTTTCTAAAGTTAGAATTCCAAAAGATAAAAAATACATTCCAAAATTAAAAATCTGAAAATTTATTTTTATATATTTTTAGAAAGGAAAAATTGAAAGTAAAATTTAAAAAAAAAAAACAGACAGGGGGTACGAGTAGAAATACTGGATATAAAAAACTACTCTCTAAATAAAATTGGCAGAAAATCAGATAAAGTGCCCATAAAGCAATGTGAAAACAAGAATAAAAAACAATTGGATTTGAATTGCATAAAATCAGTCAGACTCTGGTTGCAAATAGATAAGTTCGGAACAAAGTTACAAATTATATGTTGAATGAAAAGAAAGAAACAAAGGGGATGGAGAACAAGCAGAAATCATGCTACTGAGAAAGACAAGGGATGATTTAAGAACCTGACAATGCCTCTCCAAGGTAGACCACCAATCTGTTTGAGCTTATACCTCTGCAACTTCCAACTACCACCACAAAATGAGATGAATATTGTAAGATCTCCGGTAGTTGTTCGTTAGGGTTCTTATTTCTGTTAGTTAGGTGAATTAGAGAGAAATCAGGACAGTTTGTTTATAAATAATAGGAGAGGTTTTTCTGTTAGTTAGGTGAATTAGAGAGAAATCAGGACAGTTTGTTTATAAATAATAGGAGAGGTTAAGAGAGAGGGGAGCTTATCATTTTAGAGAGGATTGGGGCCTTTAGGCAGTGGGAGGTGCAGACCCTCAGTGTTCTATCTTTGTAATTGGGGTTTACCCTTATTTCTTCTCAATAAAATACCAGGTTCCTTACACTGGTATCAAAGGTTGAGGAAGAAATACAAAACATAGAAAAAGATTTATGGGTAGGCAAAGTGTGGTTCGGTTGGGGGCTGATCAAATTTCAGATTTTGAAGGGGTTGAAGGTCATTGGAAGCAAGAAAAGAGAGGGGGCAATCCAGTCTTATTTGACCTTGGTGGAATTTATTTCAACAGCCCAGAGAATTTGCCCAGCACTTCAAGCATTGGTTGGGCTATATATGTCCAGCAACGAGACCCTGGTGAAACTTCAAGCATTGCTTGGGCTATATATGTCCAGCAATGGGACCCTGGTGGAATTGTCTTCAATAAATACCACCTGGTGGAAATTGGTCATTAGCAGCTACAAGCTATCACCTTGAGGACAAGGTGAATCTTTAGGAAGGGAGTATTGTAAAATCTCCAGTAGTTATTCTTTGGGGTTCTGTTTCACAATCAATAATTAGTTAGGTTAGTTGTTATTTCTGTTAGTTAGTTGAGTTAGAGAAAAATCAGGACAGTTTGTCTATAAATAATAGGAGAGGTTAAGAAAGAGGGGAGCTTGTCATTTTAGAGAGGATTGGAGACCTTTAGGCAGTGGGAGGTTCTGCAGTGTTCTATGTAATTGAAGTTTACCCTTATTTCTTCTCAATAAAATACCAAGTTCCTTACAAATATTTAATAGCAGCAAGGGATTAAAGGAACACAGACCATACTACTCAAAGAAATTTAACTTAAATTTATAGTTACCAAATGATTTTAATTTTAAAACTTACTTTTAACTCTAACCTCAGTACCTTTTATAACTCAAAAGCTACGTCAAACGCTACCTGAACATAAGGAAACTGTTGACTTTTATAAAAGCCAAGATCTGTATGAGCCAATCTTTACAGTATCTAAGATCTTTTTCGAACATATCCAATGTGCATTAAGACAAATGCGTGAGTATCATCAACAGATATTAAAAAAAAAAAATCATGCCTACTCTAATCCAAATCACAAAAGATCAAATTGGATTGAATCACATCTTTATAATAAAATGGGTCCAAACCAAATTACAGTTTTCACAATTATATCAGAAGTCTTTTTGCTTAAAAGATAATCCAAATTAAATTGTTAATATTCCTACTATGAACAGTAAAAAGGAATAAAATATATTTTAGAACTGTGTAAAAATCACCATATTTTAAAAACCTGAAACATATTTAAGCCTACAACAATACTATAGTCACAAATGATATACTTCTAACTTTAATTTTTTAAATAAGTCAAATTCAAACTTTAAATTTAGCTTGTTTAAATTAATTCGAAGTTGAATGGTATTTTTGTTTTTCAAAAAGTCTACCCAACTCAACTCAACTTGAATATACCCCAGTTAGGGCATATCCAAACCACAAGTACATTATATAGTTCCCTACCAAAAGTTTTAGCAGCATAAATGCTAATAATGACAATAACTGGATAGGATACAGAACCATGTTAATATTTAGGAAAGTCCAGGACAAGTTTGACCGAACAAAAAATCTAGCTGCCAAAATATAAAAACTCCCACGTAATCATTGTGGTGTCTTCCTTCAGAGCCTCGGGAATTTTTTTCCAATGATGTTCAATTGATACAATCTTCAATTCTCCTGAACGTAATCACAGCAAGTTGCAATTAACCCAATAGCAGTGTGTTCCCTTCTTTTACACTCAACCGCAGTGATAGTTCATAGCACCAGTTATCGTTTTGGATGGTTTAATACTTCAAAAGTATTTCTTTTCATAGGAAACCAGCCCATGCACTCCACCTTCAACCTGTGCTGCTCCACTCCGAACCTGGGAAGAATAGACCAAATATTAAGAACATATTTGAGTAACACAACATTTTGTCATGGAAATACATTTGGAAACATAATTTGGTTCTCTAAAGATTATGACATAAATTTGATCTTTGAATTGCACTATTTCTTACATAAAAAAAACCAGGAATTCATCGTTAATGGGACCAAACTGCTATCACTAAATGGCCAAAGAATTGCGTTTCAGGACCGATTTGATGTTGCTAATCATTAGAGACAGAATTGGGAATTACTCAAATGCACTTCAAATGAATCCACCGGCAATGTTGCATGCATGCAAAAGCACTTATGGCTTGTAAACATAGAAAATTGAAGAATCAAACAAATTCAAGAGTCCCCCAGGACAAACCACAATGACATTATTTTTTTTATCAATGGAATCTATTCAGGTGATTTAAAACTTTAGCAAAACATTCACCAAAAAGAAAAAATAAAAAAGCAAAACAAAGTACTTTCATCTTTTGTTTTAAAATTCAAGATGTGTTCAAGACCAACAACATAGATTTATTTTTAAGCCCTGACTAATTTATCTTATATGCATCCTAATAAATTGCTATAAGTTTTTTTTACCCCTTTTCTTGTTTTAAGAATGAAATAGTAAACAAAACAAGCAGTTTCTTGGACTGCTAATGCTAATAACCATAGCAAAAAATAGATAATTAGAAAAGCAGCTCAACCATACCTCTAGTCTTAACACCCTGGATCTTAGAAGGTCATGAGCAGATTGTATTGAGGAGGCACCAATATCTTGAAACCCTTGCCTGACTGCTTGCAAGGTGTATGGTATGAAATTCAAGACAGAGCCCTTATCTTTAACGGCTCCAACAACCCCCTGAGCAATTTTCAGCTTTGCGGTATCACCCAGATACCTTGCATCACTCCCTTTGGTCATGGCTTCTAGGGAACCCATTCCTCTATACTTTTTGACACGCTGACCATTCTGGTGCAGAAAAGGTAGCTATGTATATTATTACCATATTTACTCTTATTTTGAGCATGCATAACACATCAGCAAAAAGAAAGAGGCATTAACAAATTAGAGAAATTAAGGCAGGAAAAAATGGTAACCACAAAGAGAGAGGCATATTTTCAAAGATGTAACAATCTAAACAACATATTATTCCAACAAAAATAAATAAAATATTATCCAATATGTCATGAATACATGTAAAATGGTTAGCTATATGCTCAGATGGCCAAATTCAATAATAAAAAACAATACCATCTCTGCATTTCTAGTACAACAAAAGACATCTACTGAATAACAGTATAGGACCACAAATAATCATCGCGAAGTTGTTTCCCACCATATCTATATCCGACAGCCCATACTAAATTTTAAGAAAATATCACCTTAGCATTATGTTTTAATCTTCTTCCAATTTTGCCATATATTTCTAACCAGTATAGTTTTCACTTTTTATCACAATAACTTACCTTTAACTAAAGGCATCTCACAGTGTTCACTCATTCTTCTAAACAGGTTTTCTTTACAATACTAAGACTAGTTTTTTACAGTACTAGACTCCACATTTGCCGATAATATACATAGAGAAATAAGGTTTTAACACACAAATAGGCAATGTCAATTTAAAATATTCCATCAGACTTTCATACCTGATATTCATAAGCACCAGGAGCCTCATGGCTACCAGCCAAGAAGCTTCCCATCATAACAGTGGATGCTCCCAATGACAAAGCCTTAACAATATGACCAGAATTAGAGATGCCACCATCAGCAATCACAGGAACACCACTTTTATAAGCAATGGATGACACCTTATAAACTGCAGTTGCCTGAAAAGTATTAACTCTATATTAAGAATTGAGGCAATTGGCATAAGCTGGGATTGATTTGTAAGCAAGAAAATGAATGGGTGGCAGAGCTTAAATCCCACAACACTTGAAACTTAAATGCAATCTTAAAAGTCACATACTTAAGCTACTAAAAACATTTTAGCATTCAATAAGTAAGAAAATCATTATTATCTAAAGCTAACTGTAAAAAATACTTCAAATTTAGGAGGCACTAAAGAGCCATGGATCCCTGACCCTTTATCGTTGTAAAGAAAGATTAGGGCCTCTTTAATTTAAGAAAATATTTTCTATTTTCAATAATAATCACAAAATACTAACTTATGTTTACTTTGTCTCCCATTTTCAAATATTTTGTTCAAGAAATGGTGAAAATAGCATTCAACCACCAGAAATAAAATAAAAACAAAGTAGCATACATAAAACATTTTCCTTAAACCAGAGAGCCCTTTAGGAAATTCCAAGGTCAGGCATGCCACACAAACCCCATCAAGGGGTTACGGTGGTAATCATATTCATAGATGATCTAACCTCCCAACAAAGGACCATTGGCAAGTATCAAACACTTTCAATCCTACCAGTTGAGCCAACCCTCAAACATCCACTGAGTTGTAAGACTAGCCACACTTAATCAAGCCAACTCAAAACTTATGAATATATGAAAAACTCATCACAATGCAAAACAGTCCAACATACATTCACCCAAAACAACTAGTTATTATTTCTCCATTTATATGCTTGAAAATTCATGGTAACAGATGAAAACACACTCACATTTAAATCTGATCCTAAAGGTAACAAAGATTAAAACCTTCTCTGTTTAGGGTTGAAAAATCAATTCTCACATTTTCTATTAAAAACTACACATTCAAATAAAGATAAGCAATTCAATGCACATGTTCCAATCTTATTCAACAGTCAAAATCAATTTTAAACCAAACGGAAACTAAATAGTGGAAAATGAATCAATCAATTATACCTGACCACGGCCAACAGCACAAACCTCCTGAGTGGTACAAATAGAGCCAGAACCCATACCAACCCTCAACCCATCAACACCAGCCTGAATCAAATTCTCAGCCTGGTACATAGTAACAACATTCCCACCAATCACATCAAGCTCAGGGTACACCTTCTTCACATACTTTATCATCTCTAACTGATAACTTGAGTTTCCCTGAGAACTATCCAAGACAACCACATTAACCCCGGCCTTCACCAAATGCTCCAACCTCTCCTTATCCTCCTCCCTCGTCCCAATCGCCGCCCCCACCATCCACTTTCCGTCCGGCCCCACCGACCCTGCCGCCGCCAACCTCGGATACCCTTTCACTCTCTCCACCTCTTCTTTTGTCACAAAATCCACCACCTCTTCATCCCTCACGAGCACCACACCATTTTTCTTCTCACTCTCCATCACTCCCTCAATTCGCGTTAAATCCGCATTCCACGGCACCGCCGTCGGTGGCGGCGACATGTAATCCCTAACTTTCAAGTCCTTGTCGGTTCGATTCGTCCAATCTCGTTTCGCCACGTAGCCGAGGAGCTTCCCCTTGGAGGTGCCGGTTTCAGTGACGAGGAGGAAAGGGGAGCCCGCGAAGGCGTCGTCGTGGTCGACGACGGCGGAGGGATGGCAGAAGGCGGGGTCGGAGAGGATGGGAACGCGACGAGACTTGGCGGTATGGAGGAAGGAGGCCTGGGACGAGGCGGAGGTGTTGGAGTGGACGATGGCGATGCCCCCAAGGGAGGCCATGGCGGCGGCCATGGCAGACTCGGAGACGGTGTCCATAGGGGAGGCGACGAAAGGGAGGGAAAGAGGGAGGTGACGCGTGAGGTGCGTGGAGAGGTCGACGGCATCGGCGGCGAAGTCAATGTAGTGAGGGAGGAAGATGACGTCATCGTAGGTGTAGGAGAAGCCCTGATTGAAGAGCTTCTCCGCCGTGAAACCGTCCTCGATGGGCGGCGGAGTGAAGTCCATTGTTGCTACCAGAGAAGAAGAAGAAAAAGAAGAGGGTTCAGCTAGGGTTTATTAAAAATTATTTTATTTTAAAAAATTAAATTAACACTATTTTAGATTTAATAAAAATTTAGTAATTTAGGAAAAGATTGGTAGTAATTTGCAGAGTGAGTTGGAAGGAAGGAATGCTTGCGAGGGAAAACATGTTTCGGTTTTATAGCCGATGATGACCAGGAGATTCAATAAAACAGTTTTTCGTTTAGGGTTATTTGGTAAAATTAATTTAAAAATATAGTTCAAAGTTAAAATTAAAAATTGAAAGATTAAAATTAAAAATTATAAAAATTATAAATTATAAACTATTAATTAAATTTAAAATATTTAAAAAAATTATTGTTAAAGTAGTTTATAAATATAAAATAATAATAAAAATATAGTTATATAATACATAAAAATTTAATATATTTAATATATTTTTATAATAAATATATTAAATTTAATTCAATAAAAATAATTTTATAAATTTTTACCTAAATAATTTTTTTATCAAACAATTTAATATTTTTTTAATAAAACAAAATAAATAACAATATATATAATCATAATAATTTAAATATAATATTTTATAATAATATAAAAATAAATTAATAATATTATTATAAAAATTAAAATAGTATTAAATTTATAAAAAAATATAGATAAATAAATATTATATTCTAAAAATATATTATAAAAAAATAATAAAAATCAGTTAAAAGCTTAAATATATACAAGTTATTTAATTTTTAAAAAATACTAGTAACAATTTAAAAAAAAATTAATACTACAAAAATGAAATATTATTTGACAAACAGAGCTAAAATAAATTGTTAGATTTTAATTAATAATTTCAATTTTCAGCTAATTAAAATAATTTTTTAAACATATATTTTTAAAGATTTTGTAACGTTTGTTCAAATTTTAATATAAAACTTTTTATTAAAACGATTAAATTTAATATACTAATAATATTAAATATTATAATTTTTATTATTTCTTAATTTATTATTGTATGATTTTAGATATATATTAGAAAAACTGTTTTAAAATAAATATGCTAACCAGTTAGAATGCTTGTTAAGGAATTAATAGTAGTTTTGTTGTTGTAAATAAGTTTGAACTACTTCGAAAATTACAAAGGAATGTATATATTAATATTTTTAATAATTTTTAAATTTTAAATTTTTAACAAATACATGTAAAGCATTTTTATGATTTTAATTAAAAATAAAAAATGTTTATTATAATAAAACTTATATTTTCTATTTTAATTTATTGTTTAAGGCAGTTTGACAGAGTTTAAAAACATCAATTAATATTTTTATTTTTATTTTATTCTTATCATTATTTGTATAAAAATAAATATTTAATTAAAAATAAATAATAAATATTTTCTTAAATTTTTATGATAATAAATAAAGAATTATTTTTAAAATAATAATAAGTAAAATAAATAGAAATTAAAAATATATATTAACATTTACATCTCGTTCATTTATTGATGATATTAAATTTTAAGTTATAAAATAAAACTTTTTTATTAAAATATATTATTAATATATATTTATTATAATTTTTAATGCATTTAATACAATTTTTACTTTTAATTCAGTATAGGCATATATATATATCTTTAAAATATTAGTTGTATATTTTAAATTTCTAGTATATCTGACATTTATCATTACTTACTCAGCATGACATCAGGGTCGAGTTTGAAGGGATAAGGATGAACATTTGAAAAGTTAAATAAAAGAATACATTGTCTTATATAAAAATACATAATCTAATAGTGTATTCCACCTGTGTTTGGTGACCTAGAAACGCGTGGATTTTGGATCTCTTTTGTTGAGTTTGTAAAACAACAGAAATTAGAAAGAAAACATGAAGAAGTGGAAATGTGTTTGAAATTTGCCAAGAAAAAAGAAGAGCAAGTGAAAATCACTTTCTCTTCTCTACAACGTAGAAAATGGGATAGGAAAAAAGAAATTTAATCCAATAATAATATATCATTAATTTGTCTGGATTATACTGTGCTACAGTCTACAGTGTAAAGATATAAATCTTATTTATATACATTTTTCTTTACATTTTATCATCTCTATTTATAAAAAGCTTGTAGTTAATCATGTAGAATAAAAAATACTTGTATTTAGCATATTGTAAAATATGAAGAAAAAAAAAATTGTTATGTTGCAATAATAGACAAGTATGTATATGGTTTTGGTTGATATTTAATTTTTAAAATAAAAAATGTGTAACGTAAGAAAATAAGTTATATTTATTATCAATTAAAATAAGTTAAACTTAGAAGATATTTTTATTTATTTTAATAACAAATATATTTTTACTTTTTATTTTATACTTTTCTATATTTTAGGGGACCGATTTGGATGAAGTGAAAACAAAAATACGTGGGATTTAAAATAAAAAAAATTATAGTGCATATTTATTTTAATTTAATTTTAAAAGGATAATATTACCTTGATAAAAATATCTTAAGAAGCGTTAAATAAATTATTTTGAACACATACTTATTCATTTCAGAGCATCATTTTGACAAAAATAGATGATTTTTGTTTGTTGAAAAAAATTGACTTCAAATTTTAAAATTAAAAAAATTTGTCTTGTAAGGAAACTGTTCTGATAATATCCAACCACCATTACGTGTCGTTATCCTCATCTACTCAATAATTTTGTTTTTTAACATTACGTATTTAAATAAAAAGTGTTATCTCTATAATATTATAAGAATTGATAAAATATATATATATATATAATATAATTGAAAGAGCAAATTACCGAATTAAGATGTGGGTTATTGGCATTCCACCAAATTGAAAGGTGAAGAGATTAGACGTTTATATTATTTAAATTCTTAACACAATTAAAGCGATGTTAACTATTGCTTGGACAAAAAAGGTTGCCCAATATTAAGTCGATCAAGTCAAGTGCTTCTTCTGTTCGGAATTATCAATCAAAGTTCCTTCTGGTTTCAACAAAAGAACAAAAAAATATAAAAAAATAAAATAAAATGAAGTTACTTTTGCCATTTTAAAAAATCTTAATATTTTTTATATTCTTCTCTTTATTTTATTTTTTTCAATTTTTTTATAATTTTCTCTATCTTATATCATATATATATATATATAATAAATTTCCCTATTTATTTATTTATTTTTAAATAAATAGACCTTTCAATACCAAAGAGGATCACACTATAAAATAAGAGAGTTGTACTTTTTTTTATTATTAGATTTATATATATTTTTAATTTTTTAATATTAAAATTTTTTATTTTAGTTCTTTTAACTCTTTTATAATTTAAATTTTATATTTATATAATTTAAAATATTTTTATTAATATAATTATACAAATAATTAACATACGCTGACTAATGTGTGAATAAGTAAGATCAAATTAAATTTTATGTGTTTACATCCCGTTTGTTTTTAATTTTTTAGATTTAAATTTAAATCTGTTGTCATAATTTTTTTTAATAAATCTATTTTATAATTATTAGATTATAATAATTTATATAGATTTTAGACTGAAAACTTATCATTTTTCTTATTATACTAAATAAAATAAATTAAGTTAATTTAAGATTTAAAACATGTTAGATTGTAAGTTTTTTTTTAACAATCGAATAATAAAGATTAAAATAATTTATATAAGATCTTATATTTAAATTTTATTATATATAAAAAATTAATATATAATAATTTTTTAATCCTATTTATATTTAATGGTTATTTAGAATTAAAAGTGACAACTCTAAAAAAAATTCAAGAACTAAAATCATGAAAAATAAAACAAAAATGCAAATATATAAAAATAAAAAACATATTTATATTGTATTATTATTGTTGAACAGTGTTGATGCATTATTGAAATTTATTTATTATGAGTGGCCGATGGAATCTCCTAGTGATACAAGAACTTCTGCTAATCACACTTTTTCTATATTAGTTAATAGTTAATCACTGTCAACAAGGTGCTTTTGTCGTGTATATCAATATCATCAACCGATACATGAATCTCAAAACAATAAACAATTAAATATATTCTTGTAAAATGTAAACTATTAGAGTAGATCATGGATCATATTAAGTTTCTTTTCTTTTCTTTTTTTGTGTGTGTGTATGACAAGATCATACTCAGATTCTGCTTCACAAGATTGCGATATTGATTACAAAAGCTACTCTCATACGTTTTTTCCTTTTTAGTTTGCATGCTGAAAACCAGAACAGTTTTCACACACGGGAGAATGATTAATTTGGACCTAATCACATGTAATTTGGTTTTGATTTGATTCATTAGCAAGTCAAAATAATTCAAATATGTGTTCATTTTAATTGATTAGTTTAGATTTGAATTAGAATTTCTCAATTTCTTTCTTTAATTTACATCAATTTTTTTGAAAAAAATACGTCGGTCCCTTTTTTAAAAAAAATGTGTATATTAGTAAACAAATTGTAACAAATATTTTATTATAATTTATAAGATGCATGAGTAAAAACAAACTCAATTATTATTTTTCCCAGAAAAATTTTACACTTTTATTTAAGTATATGTTTATTGAAAATCTTTTAAACTGCAGCTGAAATTTTTAAAAAAGAAACAAAGAAAATTCTATCAAACGTTCTGTTCTATATTAAATATTTTTAGTCCGTATATGGACATGAGGACCTCTCTATCATCATTATGCATATTAGACAAATCAGGCAAAGAGAAAAGGAGATTAATTAATGTATGTATAAAGAGACTTTTTTGGGTGCTATAAGATTAAAGGAGTTAATTTAATTCAACAATGGCAATAAACTACTTGTCAATGATGTTATACATTACTTACAAAAGACAAAATCAGTGTGTAATTCACTGTGACATACATACATAACTTATTTCCACAAGAAAAAACGAGGGCAGATTATGAAAGAAAGAGTGTCTTCACTCTTTGAACATTGGTGGGTTCCAAAAGTTGCTTTGTTCTAAAGAAAGGGAAAAAAAAAAGAGGTAAAAAAACATTAATCAGTCTGAGACGAAGCGGCACCCATCATAGCCTGTTGAGAAGCCAAATAAATAAAAAAGAAGCATTAGTGATAACAAAAGGTAATGTGACTAAAATAAAACTTAGGTTAATTATCAAGTTCTTCGGTTTAGTGCATGTTTGAATTTGATTATTTGAGAGAAATTATAATTTTTTTACAATTTTTTTTAAAAAAATACCTTAAAATAAATATGCAATTAAAATGGAATTTAGAAGATTAAGATGGTATTTGATTTTAAAATCTTTTCTATTTTCTTTTCACTTTTATAAAATACCATCTTGTTTTTTTTTTTACTATTTCCAAAGTTTTGTATTTAAAATAATAAAAACAAAAAATAATTTTTTCATTATTTCTTGTATAAATATTAAAAATAAAAATAAAATAAAATTTTTAAAATAAAAATAAAAATAAAAATATTTTTGAAACACTAAATTGCTTAATCAAAGTGGTGAATCCAAGTGTATTATATGATTATAGGACTTACTTGGGTCAACAGCAACCAGCATGGCTGTGCCTCCAAACTCACAATTGCCACCAGCACTCTTAGTTCTTTGCCAATAACTATTGAAAGCATATGAGGCATGTGCATATACAGTGTTGGGCTGATAGCAGACCCCATTGGGCTGAATAGAGGTGCAATCTGCTCCTGACCAACAAGCATAGTTCATGGCCTCCATAATGATTGGGTCTGGGACTGAAGGCTTAGCCACACACCACAAAGTGGTCCTTGGGGCATAGTTGGGTGGTGGTGGTACACTGGGTGGAGGGTACACCACAGGTGGCTGAAACACAGTTGGGCTTGGGACTGTGCCTTCTGTTGGGCTTGGAAAAGTACTTGGTGGGCTTGGAATGATACCACCTGTAGGGGAAGGGATAAATGGTGGGGTGGGCTCAAAGTAAGGTGGGCTGGGCTCAAAATAAGGTGGGCCCATTGAGGAATCAGGTGGGCTTGGAATAGTGATAGGAGGATTAAGTATAGGTTCAGGTGAGCCCGGTATGTCACTAGGTGGGCTTGGAACAATTTCAGGGGTTGGGGTGGGAAATGACCCAGGTGAGCCTGGTGTTATGGTTATTGGGGTTGGTGGTGGGTTTTGGGTTGGAAGAACTGGTGAGATGTAATAATAAGGAGGTGATGGTATGGTTGGTTGAGAACCAATGGGTGTTGTGGGTGTTGGAATGGTGGTAGAAGGAGTACCTGGTGGTGGAAACACACAAAATGGAGGGCTGTTTTCTGGCAATGGGATTGGAGCTAGTGATTCATATGGTGGCAAAGAAAATGGGGAGCTAACACTATAAGGTTGTACATTTGATGAGAATATTGTTGGATTCCCATCAAAATGCTTTACCATTTTCAACCTCTTTAGATTCTTGTTAATTATATTTCTTCTATGTTTATGGCCTTTCAATGATCTTATTGAACTACCAGCATCTGAAAAGGGGAATGTAAAGAGCTTTTAAGCTATGAACTTATTGCAATTCAAAATTTGCTTGATCTCAATAATATTATAATGCAGTTTTTAATACATTATGGTGTTTATGGCTTGATTATGACTCATAACATAAAATTGTGGAGTGCTAAATGGATGGTTCTAAATGGATTCTAACAAGCAAATGCCAATACATTTTCCACATTTTGACCCATTTATGCAAGATCATGGTTAATTACGTCCAGCTATTAATTTAAAATTTGGGATTAATTGGGTGATATAGTTAGCACATTTTCCCCCATTTGTTTAATGTAGCAAAATAAAAAAGAAAAGAAAGAAAGAAAAGCATGGGGGATGAAACCTATTTACTCTCAGGTAAGTAAAGTAGGCTTACCACAATGAGTGAGAGAAATAGCAGCCAAAGTGAGGTAGAGGAGAAGTATCCCAACATTCTTTCTCACTCTGCTTGTTTCCATGACAATGACCATCTTGGAATTTTGGTTACTTGCAATGCCACAAGATGAATAAGGCTTTCTGATTATTATGGCTTCACTGTTGCACTCCAATTCCAGTGCACTGAAAGACCCAAAGGTAGAACAATGTTAGGTTTTTATATAAATGCAGGACTTGGGACATCCCCAAGAAACTGCCCAGAGTAAAGGGAAGAGTAGACAAGTGGTTCTGTTTGGGATAAAGATTGATTCTTTGGGTGACACAAGTTTTATGTACTGTCATCTTTGGTTGGAGATGTGTGCATGAAGGAATGGCAAAAGTGCAGAAAAGGTGTCACAAATGTGTGTATTTTATAGGAATTAGCTCACCGGCTAAACAATGTCCTTTTCTGGGTGTTTTTACAAGTTCATTTCATGGTGGTATATATGCTTGCTTCGCCCTTGGAAAAGATGAAAGTTTGGTTTTTTAAACCCCCTTTTTCTTTTGCTTGCTTTCTACTCAAAGCTCTCTCATGCAAACACTGACACTTCCCCTTGTTGTGGCGTGAGGAAGAGGATTGGCTGGTTTAGTCAATAACCATAAGCATGAAGGCATTAGACTTATATTAAATTGTTAATTAGACATGCTAGCAAAGAAATGGGTTGGGGTTATTTATCCCAAAAGTATTTTTGCATCAATAATCACATTTTAAAAAAAAAAATTCTATTAGATCATATTTTATCTTCTTCTTTTTTTTTATTTCTTTCACCTTAATATATCTTAAATAGGATGTACTTATCTTTTTCCTTGTGTATTTGTTGTATCATAACTCTTTATAAAGTGCATTCCAATTTTTGGTCTAACCAAAAGTGGAAGTGATGGTTTTCAAGGGTGGTTTTTCCATCTCTATATATTAGTTAAGATGCTTTAGGGAAAGTATGCTTTAGGCCACCATGTACTGGGATTGTATTAGTGTGTCAATGTCTCATGTTTAGGCCTAAAATCTCAGGTTGATCTTTTTAAGGAAAAGGAAAGAGGGAAATTGTCTGTAGTAGGGAAAAGAGAGATTGGTGATGTGACATAGCTAGTGGGACTAATATAGTATTTGATCACTTTTATGATGATATTTTTGATAACTAACTGTAACATTAGATGAGTTAAAGTTTTAAAGAGTCAGCAATAACTAGGAGAAAAGAGTTTTTTGTATTGGAGTTTCTTGTTCAGAATCTGAATATCTCTATGTATTGATTGCTTCTTTTCCTAGTTTTTGGTTTCTCAACCTTCACAAAATTTAAAATTTGTTATCTTTAAAATGGCCAAGAGAAAACTTTTTACAAATTTAACATATATTTTAATGGATGAAATGAACCTAAAGCACAACAACTACAAAATTTTGTTTTCATTAACAATTAGTAAGTTATGTGTTTATTTTTTATTTTCAAAGAGTGTAAAGATTTTTAGTATAAATTTTTGAAACAAATATAAAGTGATATTTGTTATAATTATTAGTAGAAACAGAAAATAACAATAATAAATGTTTCTTAAAGTATGAGGCTCTAAAAATTTCAATAAAATGAAACTAGAGTAGCTTTTAGAAATTTTGATTGGCATCTTCCTTTGCTTCAGCCATCAAACGTGTCCATAATGGTCAGATGATACATAACTCAGCATTTGGATGCCTTTGTTCAACGGGGCATTTTGGATACTTTGGTTGTTATCTCTTTTTTATTCTTTCTTTTTGTGATTCTTCAAGGATTGATACTTCTGAGTTCTGACCATCAAATTAGAAGTAAAACCAATTTTGAGAAGAACTGTTTTAAAAGTAAATAAAATAATTTATTAAAATAATTATGATTTTATTTAAAATTAATCTTTTAAATTTTTAAAATATAAAAAAATTATATGCAATACATGGATTAATTACTAAGGAGTTGATCCAACTTAACTAGGACCTTGAATTTGAATCCTAAGCATATAGTGCACTATTCTTATATTTTAACAGAACTAAAAAATAAAAATTATATATTAAAGTTCAATAATCACTCTTATTTAATATTTTTTAATTGATAATAAAGAATTTTTGAAATTTCCTTAAAACATTACTAATATTAAGATTTTATTAATTTTGATTTTAAAAACATATTGTACATATTCCATGACTTTCTAAGTAATGGCAGCTGATCCAAACATGTAGAGTGAGGTTTGTTGTTTACAATGATACAACCCCACTTAAATAGGATTATGTTTTGATCTAAACTAAAAACTAAAATATTACATATTAAAATGTATCAATCAATTTTATTTAATATTTTTAATTTAAGACAATTTTTTAAAATTTTCTTGAAACATTGGTAATTTTTTTAAAAAAAGGTTTTATTAATTCTAATTTCAAAAGCATCTTGTAGATATTTCATGATAATCTAATTAATGGTAATTAAGTTTATTAATAATTAATTCAGAAGGTAAAATTAAAAAGTAATTAAAATTGTAATCTTTAAAGAAGAAAATATCTAACATCATAAGGGATTTATAAATAATTAATTCATATAAAATTTTAAAAAATATATATTAAAAGAGAAAGTTTATCATAAAGAAGATATGCACAATTAATTCAAGAGAATTTAAATTTAAAATTTAAAATTTGAAATTAAAAATAGCACGTTTTATTTTCTAATAAAAAATAGAGTAAAAAATTAAGTTACTTTCTAGATAGTATGCTCTAATTTTATATATAACTTTGAAGTAGTTCAGCTGGGGGAGAAGTAACAGATTTTAATATAAAAATGAAAAATTGAAAGAAACTAATTGACACATGACACATATAATAAGCAAACTGAAGTTTAAAGGAGAAAACGTATTTAAGAACAAAATAAACAGATTTAAGATATATTTATTAAATAAATGAAGAAAATATTAAATAATGATAAAATCATATGTTTTAAGATGAAGATATTCTTTTAGTATGATAAGATGAGTATTTTTGTACGGAAGGTATTTATATTCAAGTCAGGCGACATTAATTCTCTTTTCGAATATTTAATGGAGTTTCTTATTTAAAACTAAAACTCGAAACTATTGGTTGAGATATCAATTTTTTATTAGATAATTACGCAACTTATAGTCAACACAAATATAGTCTAAATGAATATGACATATGAAAAATCAAATCTCGAGAATGATTTCTTTCATTTTGGGTAAATGAAAAGTATTTAAGTGCAAAGAAAGAAGTAAATAAATAATTGATCTCATAAATAATATATGAAAATTTTATATAAAAAATATTCTTTTTTATTTGATATACTTGAGGTAGAATAAATAATTAAAAAATATATGATATTAAATTATGGTTTATGTAAATTGAGTTGAGTTAAAATTTGAATATTTAAGTATTTTTTTAAAAATTTTAAAATCTAAGTCTGTGTCTATTTTACGAGCTTATTTAAAAGTTTATCTTTTAAAAAGGATTAATTAATAGATTTAAAATTTATATAAATGAATGAGTAAAAAAGTTTATAAACTTAAAATTTATAAGATAAAAAATCATTAAATAGACTTAAAAATATATATTATATAAATAAAATATATTAAAATAAATATTATATAAATATAAATATATAATATATAAAGATAAATAAATTCTGGATAAGTTAATTAAAATTTTTATAAGCAAGTTTAGATTTGTCTATCTAAAATTTTTTTTTAATAAATTTGAATCTATCTATTTATTAAACAAGTTAAGAAAAACTAGATTTTAAACGAATCGAAACATATATTAATATTGTAAAACTTTGTTAAAAATCACTCAATATCTTTTCGCTTTTTATCTTTATACAATTTTTTTTAATTTAGATAAAAATATAATATCATATACTCCTCTCAATTATATAATTCTACATAATTTTTTTTAATTTTTTATGATATTATATATATAAAAAAAATTATTAAAAATATAAAATATAAAATGCTTAACCATAATAATTAATATCGATTGAATCCATAATTTAACCATATTATATTTAATGTAAAGTTATATAATTAATATTAATTATAATTAAATTATTAAATCTTAAAGTAGTATCTTTTACTGATCCAGTTTTAAAAATATTGCATGTTACACTACTTTGACACATAAATATTACTTAGGTATATTTCTGTTAACAAATAATAATATAAAATTGACTAATGTTGTAGGATTAAATGAGTTATTTTTAAAAATGGAAACAAAATTCATTTTTTTAAAAATAAAAGACAAACTTCATAATTTTATAAAAATTAATATATACATATATATATATATATATATTATCTATTATTAATGTTGTATATTTTAGAAACCTATTGATGTAATAATTTATGTTTAATTTAAAATATTTTTTGACAAGTATTAAAGCATTATTATTATTATTATTATTATTATTATTATTATTATTATTATTATTGATGAATATTTCATTCAAAGAAATATACCGTGTGTTAGATATTCTGAACTTAATCTTATAATAAAAACAATATAAAATATAGGTTTATTATCAAATTTAAAATTTTATTTTATAATTCAAGTAAAAGGTAGAATTTTTGGATCGATTCTATAAAATTTAAGTCTAAAACATGCCATCCAAGTGAATCAAATAATATCTATCTTGATAGAGCAAACGAATTGAGTTTTTTTTAAAAACATATAAAAAATGAATTACCAAATTATTTGAAAATGAAAAAGAAGAAGAATATAAACAAGAAGTACACAATTCTAAATGGTCAGAAACATTTTAAACAAAATAAGTACTTGAAATCCAATCTCATGAGAAGAAGACCAACACACAGTCTCACATCAAAACTTGTACGGAACCCGTTTATAAAAATTCAACATGTACTATTAGAAGTGCTGCTTAAGCAGTTTTAATGGAGGGGATTGCATGATATGAGAAATTGCCAGATCATCAGAGACAGCATGTTATTCTCTTAGATTGATGCCCAGAGTAAATATTCCAATTGCAGGGATAGAAACTGGAGGCAAGTACTTTTTAAATAACATAAGCACAATAATGAGAACAATGGACATTGGATATTGGACATAGTCTTTTATGCTTTGACTCTCAAAGGCTTTGGAATGGGACAGAAGGACTTTTTTCCTTTAAAAATACTCTTACACCAAAGATGGACAAGAATAAACACAAGAGGAAAACCCTTATTCTCTTGTCAAATCATGGATTAAGCCTATGGTCAATTTACTATAAAGTGGTTCAACAAGGACATTATGATATGCATTTATATATGCATGTCAAGTCCATTTAATTGTCCTAGTAATCTATGGTCAATTTGGCTTAGGTATCATTTTAAGTTAAGGCTCCACCATGTTCTTTTGGAGAAACCAAAATGTCTACAAATTTTAATGTGGGGAGATTATGAGAACAACTTATTCTGCTTAGTGGGTGACTTCTGACGCTATGTTTGTATCTCCTTTTTCTTTTACTTCTACTGCTTTGTGAATGCGTATAAATTCTTTGTATTTTCACACTGCTCCACAAATATAATTATATTGGAATTTCTAAATATTATGACAATATTTTAAGAAAAAAAAAATCTAAAATTTGAATTTTTTTATAATCAGAAATCATAAATTTTCATTTTATATTAATTATTTTGATTTGTTAGTTGTTTTTACTTTACAGGTTTATGATGTCATACAATTTTAACATTGTATTTGTATAATATATATTTACACTACAGTAAAGAAAGATTTAGAGTATCTTACTTGAAGAGTGGTTATAACTATCCATATTTTAAATTATTATAAAAATAGCACTTGATATGTGTCATTATTTTTTTTAGTATTAAAAAGTCATGGGACATCTTATTTAGAAAGCAATTACAGAAAATTATTCTTTAAGTGAGTCATATTCTCCAATTTAAAAACAAAAAACACACCCTTCTTTGATAATAATCATCTCCAAATCGAAAATGCTCACCTTATCATCCCTTTTGCCATTTTCATGTTTTTCTTGTTATTCTAATCATAGCATTGCAATTAGATATGTGTCATTAACATTTTATTTATTAATTTATGCATTTGTTTTGTATAATATAAATCTTTGGTTACGAAAAAATTTGCATAAATGTTCTTAACTTTCTCATAAAGTTGACCGTAACTTTCAAATGGTTCTTGAAAAACCAAATTCTTCTTATTCCATGTTTATGGTACTTGGTGAATGAAGGAGTGGAGTGATCACTTTGATTACAACTTTGAGGATAGTATTCACATTCTTTTGTAATATTCGGTTATGTCAATTTGTTCAAAACTTCCATCTTTAGATCATTTGAAACCCTATAACCTTGGGAAAGCGTATGAATGACATCATCCATAAAAACACGAAGCTTTTCTTCTTTCCTCTCTCATGAAACATGCCCTATTTTCTGTTTAAAATTCTTAAAATGTTTAATTTCTTTCTACTTTTGATCTTGGGCAGATCCATGAAGAAGAATTGACATCTTTCACATTTATTGCTTCATTTATATCAAAATTTTCATGTATTCCCAATTTTATGTTTTATCGATAAAACATAATTTTCCTCTCCCTTTTAGTAGGGAACCGCTACCTATAGCCTCAGAGCCTCACGTTTTATTTGATAAATCAAGTAGAGAATATGAAATATACGCACTTAATATCATTTCATTTGAGTTAAACACATGTTAATGGAATGAGTAACGATTCATTACTAGAAAATTAAAAATTTGTGACTGAATTTTGTAATTTTTAAGATTAAGTGATAATTAGATATCGATACAGTGATCGATAATGAATAAATTTTTTTGATTTAGCCATTAAAATTGAGATCGAAATATCAGTAGTAAAATAATAAATTAAAAGTGATAGCTAAATTTGGTCGTTAAACCTTTTTAAATATATTAGCATTTATTATTTTATTTTGTGACTGTAGATATAGTCGCAAAATTTAAATTCCCGTTTTTATGTTTTTACATTCTCCCTCTTCTAAGTTTCAATGTTCTTTTGAGTTTTAGGTAAAAAAAATTTCCCCTTTTCCTATCTCAAGTTCACGCTCCTTCTAGCATTGTTTTCTCCTGCGGTAAGTAGTTTTTTTCCCTCAAGTTCACAGCCCCTCTGGCGCCATTTTCTCCGGCAACAACAAGTATAGTTGCTTCGTTGTATTTTCTCCAACTTCTAGTTTCTCCTCTTTGCGTCTTCGGTAATTCCAACTCCTCTACTCTTTGTGCTTTATATTGATTTTTTTCTGACGGATTTCACTATAAAATCTACTGGGGGAGGCAATGCTCCCTTTACAGGCTTGCACCGTGAAATCTCTCACAGGCACAATTCTTCCTTCACGGGCTCATTGTGAAATTTACGTAATGGGAGGCAACGCTCCCTTTACGACCTTGCACTGTGTAATCTATCGTGGGAACAATGCTCATTTTGATTGGGTTTCTAAGGAATGTCAAGAGAATAGAGTGATTACCTTAAAATTGAATTCAGATTCCTAACTTTGTTAAGATAGTAAGGTAGTTAATAAAGCACATGTTATTTGAGCCACTAGATGTGATTTTACCTAATGCTATAATCCATGTAATTCAGACAGCAAACATAAAAAGGTGTAGATATAGATGTTGAATATGAATTAAATTCTAAATTTCAAAAAACTTCCATGATATTTTATAACTATCCTACAGATAAAAGTATAGAAATATGATCTGTCATGTGTCTAAGACGGTTTCCTACAGATGTCTTGCAAAAGCAAATTAATAAACGACTTCAAAAATTAAGATAATTTTTTTTTGAAATAAAAGTATTTAAAATAAGTAAGTAACATAATAATTTACATAAATATATACATATTGTAAGGTCAATTTACATAAATAAAAATATAATTCGAATACAAGATATCAAACTTAGATAAACTTAAAATCCATCTCAATAATTTTAAAAAATTGTTTAAATCATCAAAGTTGTATGATTAACTTAAATTTTCAAGTTTCCAACTTCAAATGTTATATGAAGTTTATTTGATTAACATTAATTAAAACTATTTTGGGAGTTAATTTCATAATTATTAGAATAATATAAAATTTATATGTATATATATCTAATTATCTAAGAAAGTTTTAAATAATTCTATTTTAATTATTTAATTATATCTACAAATATTGAAAAAAGATTATAGGAAACATAAGAACAAAGATTGAATAGAATTTTGCTTTTTAAAAAATTATTTAATTTTTTTTATGTATTTAATATACAATATGTTATTTGTTAAGAGAAAGTTGAGCTCAATATAACATGATCTTGCTTAAGATTTAGAATGCTAAAATTGTTTATTACTAATTTGATTTATTTGAAGTTGTATTGTATGTTGTTGTTGTCTTGTAATTTTGGAGAGATAAAATTTTTAAAATGTCCATAATATAAAGGAGATGGTACCAAATTTTTTTTTCTTCAGATTTATGCATGTCTATACACTACAATATCGATGTATTCTTGAAGTTACTCTTTTAACTCCAATAAAAATAGTTATTTTACAATTTAGAATTAGAATATAATATTTCAACTCTCAAGAACCAAATTTAACTTAAAATAGTTCAAGTTAATTTTTTTTTAAAAAAATCTATCTTTGATGCCAGGCATGACAATGTCTCAAATGCCCTAGTCATAGTCACAAAAGAGTAATTGTACACCAATAGGTGTAGTAGAGATCTCTAAGACACTTCATTAAAATTTTTTATATTTATTTCATTATAGTTCTCTTTTATAGTTAGTAATCATGTTCTATGTTATACCTATCTATCTCGTACCGAGTTATTGATATGAGAATGATGTTTCATACATCGAACACTATTCTACACAATCATACCCTTCTTCTAGATCATGTCAAGGTATCAATTGATATCTCAAATGACTTTTATCCCTTATCAACATATCATCCATGTAATTTTTTATTATATTAATACTTTTCATATAATTATGTTTTGTAAGTATGATATAATCCATTTAAGTTAATATTTCATTTTCAAGTCACATCATCAACATCCACACAGATAAGGACAAAGTTATGGTTCTTATTATTTTACGTGTAAGTGAGGTGTTTGCGTTTGTTATTGATGACAAACAATTTTTAGGAACCCAAAATAAAATGACTTTCGACATGATGAAGGTGCATGTGGACTTCGAGCATCCTATTAAGGTAGAAATTATTCACTAACATCTAGAAAAAGTTATTTACTAAAAATATTAGGATAGAAAATTTCAAAGGTAGTATGTCACCTCTTATTGAGTTTCTAGCATATATTTTTGCATCAGGTAATAACCCCAACTTTATTATGTTAACTATATTTTATTATTAATAAACAAATATTAATTCTCTTTTTCAAATTATTTGTCTAAGATCTACTTGCATGATCATGAAAAAGCAAATAGAATATTATTTATATCTTCATTTGAGTTTGATATCAGCTTAAATCTTACACTACATTAATATATTGTTGAAATGTTAAATCGTCAAGTAAGGTAGGCCTCTTTACTCATCATACCTTATAATATTAGGTGAATTACTTATTCTTTCTTTTATAAATCATTATATTAGTTTTTCTTATCAAATTATTATAATAATTAATTTATCATTATGCATAACAATGTTTATAATATTGAAGGTTAATTAATATCAACATAATATTACTTTATCAAAAATTGACATAACAATCACATATGTAAAATATATTTAATAATTAAATATTTATTTAAATTAAATAATAAATTATATATATTAATTTAATATATTAATATTTATTTATTTCATAATATATTTTATTAATCTTGTTATTATTTATCAAGTAAAAAAAAGAAAATTGATAAGCTAAAGATAAATCGAATGATACAGATAATAATATAAATACATAAGTTTCAATGATTAATTTATAATTAAATATCAACAATATAATAATTTTATATTTTTTTTTTCAATATATTTAAAACAAATAAATAAAATTGATTGAGAGTATTATATTTATTTTTTCTTAATGTTAATTGTGAGCAAGTTATTATTTCTTTTATATTTAAGTATATCTGAATTTTTGTTTTTTTCACTTTTTTTTATTAGAATTTAAAATTTTTAAAGAGATTATTATACATATTTGTAAACACAAATTTTTTCAAACTGATATTTAATTATTTTATTTTATTTTATTTTTAATTACATATAATTGACATAATATTTTAAGTAATACAAATAATATTTTATGTATTTTTTTTTAATTTTATTTATAATATAAACAAATTTATTTAGTCTGTCAGGTATTTTAAATTTTGAAAAATTCAAAAAAAATAGAAATTTTGCCACAATTTTTCAAAAAAAATAAAATAAAAATGAAATTACATAACCGTCCTCCAAAAATATGTATAAAAAATAAAAAATATACTTAGATAATGATTAATAAATAAATAAATAATATTTAAATATAAATTTATATATTGTGTAAAGTATCAAATATATAATAACTTAAATAATTGAAATATTAAGCTAATATTCATTTTAATATTTTCATTTTTATATATTTTAATATCAATGATGTTGTATTATTTGTTTATTTTTACTCATTTGTTAATATTGATATTATATATTTATATTAATTTAAAAAAAAAATTGGTTGAGAGTATTATATTTATTTTTTATTAATGTTAATTGTGAGAAAGTTATTATTTCTTTTATATTTTAGTATATCTGAATTTTTTTTTTCACTTTTTTTTTATATTAGAATTTAAAAATTTTAAAGAGATTATTATACATATTTGTAAACACAAATTTTTTCAAATTGATATTTAATTATTTTTATTTTATTTTATTTTTAATTGCATATAATAGACATAATATTTTAAGTAATACAAATAATATTTTATGTATATTTTAATAATTTTATTTATAATATAAACAAATTTATTTAGTTTGTCATGTATTTTAAATTTTAAAAAATTCTAAAAAAAAATAAAAATTTTGCCACAATTTTTCAAAAAAATAAAAATAAAAATGCAATTACATAACCGTCCTCCAAAAATATGTATAAAAATAAAAAAAAATATATGTAGATAACGATTAATTAATAAATAAATAACATTTGAATATAAATTTATATATTATGTAAAGTATCAAATATATAATAACTTAAATAATTGAAATATTAAGCTAATATTCACTTTAAT
Organism: Canavalia gladiata; assembly: GCA_037954105.1. Taxonomy (NCBI): domain Eukaryota; kingdom Viridiplantae; phylum Streptophyta; class Magnoliopsida; order Fabales; family Fabaceae; genus Canavalia; species Canavalia gladiata. The sequence continues at coordinate 31,095,936 of CM075663.1, forward strand.
ATTTTTATTTTTATATATTGTAATATCAATGATGTTGTACTATTTGTTTATTTTTACTCGTTTGTTAATATTAATAATATATATTTATATTAATTTTAAATAAAATGGATTAAGAGTATTATATTTATTTTTTATTAATGTTAATTGTGAGCAAGTTATTATTTTTTTTTATATTTTAGTATATCTGAATTTTAGTTTTTTTTTTCACTTTTTTTATATTAGAATTTAAAAATTTTAAGGAGATTATTATACATATTTGTAAACACAAATTTTTTCAAACTGATATTTAAGTATTTTTATTTTATTTTATTTTTAATTACATATAATTGACATAATATTTTAAGTAAGAAAAATAATATTTTATGTATTTTTTATTAATTTTATTTATAATATAAAAAAATTTATTTAGTTTGTCAGGTATTTTAAATTTTGAAAAATTATAAAAAAAAATAAAATATTGCCACAATTTTTTAAAAAATAAAAAAATAAAAATGCAATTACATAACCGTCCTTCAAAAATATGTATAAAAAATAAAAAAGATTATATTTAGATAACGATTAGTTAATAAATAAATAACATTTGAATATAAATTTATATTTTATGTAAAGTATCAAATATATAATAACTTAAATAATTGAAATATTAAGCTAATATTCACTTTAATATTTTCATTTTTATATATTTTAATATCAATGATGTTGTACTATTTGTTTATTTTTACTCATTTGTTAATATTAATATTATATATTTATATTAATTTTAAATAAAATTGACTGAGAGTATTATATTTATTTTTTATTAATGTTAATTGTGAGCAAGTTATTATTTCTTTTATATTTTAGTATATCTAAATATTTTTTTTCACTTTTTTTATATTAGAATTTAAAAATTTTAAAGAGATTATTATACATATTTATAAACACAAACTTTTTCAAACTGATATTTAAATTTTTTATTTTATTTTATTTTTAATTACATATAATAGACATAATATTTTAAGTAATACAAATAATATTTTATGTATTTTTTATTAATTTTATTTATAATATAAACAAATTTATTTAGTCTGTCAGGTATTTTAAATTTTGAAAAATTCTAAAAAGAAATAAAAATTCTGCCACAATTTTTCAAAAGAAGTAAAATAAAAATGAAATTACATAACCGTCCTCCAAAATTATGTATAAAAAATAAAAAAATTATTTAGATAACGATTAATTAATAAATAAATAACATTTGAATATAAATTTGTATATTATGTAAAGTATCAAATATATAATAACTAAAATAATTGAAATATTAAGTTAATATTCGCTTTAATATTTTCATTTTTATATATTTTAATATCAATGATGTTGTACTATTTGTTTATTTTTATTCATTTGTTAATATTAATATTATATATTTATATTAATTTTAAACAAAATTGATTGAGAGTATTATATTTATTTTTTATTAATGTTAATTGTGAGAAAGTTATTATTTCTTTTATATTTTAGTATATCTGATTTTTTTTCACTTTTTTTATATTAAAATTTAAAAAGTTTAAAGAGATTATTATACATATTTGTAAACACAAATTTTTTCAAACGATATTTAATTATTTTTAATTACATATAATAGACATAATATTTTAAGTAATACAAATAATATTTTATGTATTTTTTATTAATTTTATTTATAATATAAACAAATTTATTTAGTGTGTCAGGTATTTTAAATTTTGAAAAATTCTAAAAAAAATAAAAATTTTGCCACAATTTTTCGAAAAAAATAAAAAAAAAATGCAATTACATAACCGTCCTCCAAAAATATGTTAAAAAATAAAAAATATATATATTTAGATAACGATTAATTAATAAATAAATAACATTTGAATATAAATTTATATATTATGTAAAGTATCAAATATATAATAACTTAAATAATTGAAATATTAAGCTAATATTCACTTTAATATTTTCATTTTTATATATTTTAATATCAATGTTGTTGTACTATTTGTTTATTTTTCCTCATTTGTTAATATTAATATTATATATTTATATTAATTTTAAATAAAACTAGTTGATAGTATTATATTTATTTTTTATTAATGTTAATTGTGAGCAAGTTATTATTTCTTTTATATTTTAGCATATTTGAATTTTTGTTTTTTTCACTTTTTTTATATTAGAATTTAAAATTTTAAAAAAATTATTATACATATTTGTAAACACAAATTTTTTCAAACTAATATTTAATTATTTTTAATTACATATATAGACATAATATTTTAAGTAATACAAATAATATTATATGTATTTTTTATTAATTTTATTTATAATATAAACAAATTTATTTAGTGTGTCAGGTATTTTAAATTTTGAAAAATTCTAAAAAAAAATAAAAATTTTGCCACAATTTTAAAAATAAAATAAAATAAAAATGCAATTACATAACTGTCCTCCAAAAATATGTATAAAAAATAAAAAAAAATATATTTAGATAACGATTAATTAATAAATAAATAATATTTGAATATAAATTTATATATTATGTAAAGTATCAAATATATAATAACTTAAATAATTGAAATACTAAGCTAATATTCACCTTAATATTTTCATTTTTATATATTTTAATATCAATGATGTTGTACTATTTGTTTTTTTTTACTCAGTTGTTAATATTAATATTATATATTTATATTAATTTTAAATAAAATTATGGGTGAATCTTAAATTAAATAAATAACCCAATTTTATTAACAAAATAAATATAAAATTACAAATATCAACATTAGTACTATACTTTTAAAAATCCTTAGTAATATGTAAAATATATAAATAAAATTATAAAAAAATTAAAATAAATACTATTTCAAATTTTTATTTTTATAAAATTGTTATATATATTATTTATATATTATGTTTAATGTTACATGTATATATAACTATTTTCACATTTGTTTATTCATTTTCATAAATATTAAAATACATATATGACAAGCATTTAAATAAATTATTTCAATCTTCTTTTTGTTTTACATTTTTCATATTTGTAAATACTAAATACATATATGATAAATATTTAAATAAATTATTCCAATCCTCCTTTAATTTTACATTGTTTAAGATGTGACATAGTATTTGGACAGTTTCATTAACGAGAGATTAAGATGACGGTCCATCATAAACCGAGGTTGAACAGACTGAAATGACCAATTAACAAAAATAATAATTGTGTACAAATTAAGTTTATGTATCGTAACTATATTTTTAAGAGAAATTATCGTTTCGTAAGTTTTTTGAAGAAATTAATAAAAATAATTATTTTTTTAAAAAATAAACTAAATCAAACACATAATAAATATGATAATTTTAAAATTCATGACACTAATTTGTAAAAAATATAGTCAAAATTCAAGATGCTATATTGGGTTATCATATTTTTAGGCAGTAAATTGCAAAGAAGGTTTGTTAATGATAACATCAATAATTATCATTGTAGTGTGGGGGCTCGTCCAACTTTAAAGCACGTAAAGTTAAGAAGTTAAAGATGAAGTATTAGAATAGTTTTATATTATAATTTTAGATTAAAATATTGTATCTTTTCATATTATATATAAATATTTTTTTATATTATAAAAAAATAAAACGATAATTATAAAAAAATAAAATTATCGTTTTAGATACCAATTTTTTTATTATTAAAATTTTTAAAAATAAACATTAATAATTATTTAAAAAATAACATTTGGTTAGAGTAATCAAACATTTCTTTCGTTCTATTATAATAATTTTTTATTCATCTTATTTTAAATTTCTATATAAAAGTAAATAAAATTATATAAAAACTTAGAATTTAGAAGATAAAATAAATCTTATTTTTGAGTGAAATAAACATATAAAGAATAGGTAAAACTGACAATGGATACCGTAACATTTACCTGAAATAAATAAGAAAAAACATATATAACGATTTTGGATATAGTTATGATAAATATCTACAAATATAATAGTATTATATATAATAAAAAAATTTAGACTTTTTTTTTTCATATTAAATCTACATGATTTTAATCTAAGAGATCCATCACTCAAAAGCATTTCTTTTTGCATTACAACTTAACAAATTAATTCCTGCTTAAAGTTTTTTTAATATTTTAACATAATATTTTTGGTTACAATAAAATTTAATGTTTTTAATACCTTATTAAATTATACTTGACTTGTATTGAATGATATTATAATTTATATTGTTTGAGCGTGGTATCTTAATTTTTGAAATTTGTATGTTTTATGTTTTTTTATGTAATGATAAAAGTAATAAAATTTGGATTCAGAATTAAAGGATCCTTCACAACTATATCATTTAACTTGTATATTTTATGTTTTTAGTACTTATAATAATTTTATTTGATATTAATTTGTAATGAATTTTTATTTTATTTTTATAACAGTATTAATGTTTTATTACTTGGAAGAAAAAGGCATAGACAAATTGTATTTTAACTTAATTAAACTGTGAATAATGGAATTAATATAAAAATTGATATTTAAGTAAGTATGTCAAAATGAGAATCAAAGTTGTTCATCATGATAGAATGAGCATGGGTATGGGTTGCTATTTAGAACACATGTATGAAAATGGATACTATAGTGCACTATAGAGACCCTACCCATTACCATTGGGTACTCTAGTGTCCTATAGGAACCCTATCCATTACGATTCCTAAAAATAGGGATAATATAAGTTAATTTTTGAAAATTTTCTTTCTCTTTTTTCTTTACCACAAATTTTAAAATTCAAATATACATCTATAATTTTATATTTTTTTCATAAATTTTACATCTTAAAAAATAAAAAATAAAAAGTAAAAAAATAAAATTTAAATCAATTATAATAATTGTAGTAAATTATTTTTACTAGTTAAAAAAAGTCTCGCCTTAAAATTTATTTTAGACCAATGTAGATGTTAGGTTAACCCTATACATAAAATATGGAAAAATATAAATTTTAAAAATTACATAAGAAAGGATTATTTTATGGACCATAAAGGATATAAAGTAAATAAAAGAATTTCATAATTAAAAAAATCTAATTTAGTTTAATAATCATTTTTATATATTTTATTTTTAATATTGATTAAAAATTAATTGTTATTAAATAAAATAATTAAGATACCTAAAAATTTATTTTGATTTAATAACTAATTAAATAACAAAATAGTGACTTGACATAAAAGCTCACAAAATATGAACCACACAATAAGGAAGACAAGTGGTTATTCGAGAAGAACAAATATATTGCTTATTTTAAAGAATGAGAATTTAATTTTAGAATATAAAAATGGATGACAATTCACTTTTAATCCTAGTTTTAATAAGCAACAAAATTCATTTTCACAATCTAGTTTAATTTTATAAAAAATTTCTAATTTTATTTTTGAATATTTAATGGATATTTTATGTTTTTGTTCCTCAACATCAATCATTGAAGGGTATTGTTGCCAGAAAAAAAAAAAAATCATTGAAGGGTGTGACTGAAAAAGCATCCAATTCTTGTGTAAAATTAAAGTCAGCAATTGCGTAGGCGCATAAACTGCATTTCTGGCTTCCCTTCTTGTGGTGCATATTTTGGTGCAGCACACTGTTAACAAGAAAATGAATACAGAGAAATACCAATAGTGTAGGGACAGAAAACCAACAATCTATTTGGTTGTACGAACAAAGGGAAGAAATTTTAATGAAAAATAATTATTTTGTTAAAATTTTAATTTTTATATACCTACACATTAATTTTATCATTAATTTCATTTTTTTATCTTTTCCAATCACATAATATTGTTAATTAATACAATAAATAATAATAGTATTGTCTGCTATATATTTTTCATTTATATTTCTTCTATTCCATTCTCTCTCCAAATATATACACCTATGAAGGTGTATAACAACCTTTCTCCATTTTGCTACTGATTGAAACTGAAACACCAAAACTTTTAGCCCATTTTTCATTTTGCTATTGATTGAAACTGAAACACCAAAACTTTTAAGCCCATTTGGCCAATAAAGACATGCACCCTGCACCCAAAAGAAGGGAGATATTTGCTCCTAATTGGAGCTTCAAATTTTTCTGCAACCTTGGGTTCATAAAATCTGCTGCTAGCAGGTCTACTAATGCCATGTAAATCAAGATTCCAGCAGATGCAGAATTGAAAACCCCTTCAACAATTAGAGAAGTTGGGCTATTGTCTTTGTACACACTTGACACCCCCATTCCAATTGCTATCCCAATTGGAGTTGTTAGGGAGAAAAAGGTTGCCATAATTGCTGTAGACTTGGACTCAAACTTTGCCTGCCACAATATGGTTCTATTTAGCATTAGAAGCTCATGTAAAATAAGAGATATTTTTTAAACCTAATAATAACCAACTTTAAAGCTATTTGAATAATGTAATATGCAGAACCAAAAGCAGCTGGTCTTAATTCACTAGTGACTGTTTGGTGTTTCTCTTTTCTTTCTTTCTTAATTAGCTAAAAGGTTAGATAGAAAAAAAATATAAGGATGTTGTCATCATGGCAACATTTTGCATGTCAATCTCCTACTTTCCCAACTGCACAAAAGACATCCACAGGCAACTCACTGTTTTCTCCTGCTTGAAATGCATTTAAATAGTAAATGAACTATTCAACTTTATTTTTCACTATTTTCTAGACTTCATATATGATTTGGTAACATAATTGTGAGGAAAACCACTACTATTGAAACTAAAAAATATCTGAAAATTTAGCTCATGTTTAATTATAGTTCTATAAAGGAATTGACCAAAAAAATGTAATTACTTCTTCAAAATAAGATGAACTAACCACACAGATATCAACCTTTCTGTAATCAACATGAGATTTATGAAATTATACCAACCAAATTGCAATACCTGAGAGATACAGCCACCAAGCCCCATCCCCTCAAAAAATTGATGGAAAGACAAGGCCACTAGAAGAGGCTTTATGGTATCAATGCTTCCTGCAGTTCCCAAAGATATTCCAATGATCACAGAATGGACCACTATTCCTATCTCCAGCACCTAGCACACAAACCAATTATCGAAACTGAAAAAAATCTAAAAAAAAAAATCTACATATACAACTACACAACAGCTCATGGATCTTACTTGTGATATGATGCGTTGCCTAATTAATTCAGACGTTACAGCAGAACTCTCAGAAGAGATAGCTGATCCATGAGCATGACCATGAGTGGCATGTGTATGAACATGTATGTGACCAGCATGTTCATCTCCCATTTCTTCATCTGCAGGAACTTGCTTTGAAGGACTAAAATGTTGCCTATGATAATAACCAGTGGCAAATGAATCAACCATTAAGGTTCCAATAGAGGACAACATGGCAACAAATCCAGCGAAGGGAAATTTGCCCCATGGATTTTCCTTAAGGCAGGGTGAAGTCAAGCTCTCAAATGCATCTGGTAGTATGTGGATGAACCCAGTTGCAAGAATCACACCTGCTGCAAAGGCCTTAACCATGAAAAAGATGTCATTTTTAGGATTCAAAGTTGGGATTCTCTTGCTCAGCAATGGGAGGCTCACCCCTAAAGCACCAGCAACAAGGACAGAAGCAATTGAACCAATTTTGTAATGAAGAACTTCACTTGGCTCACTCTTTTTGACTTCTTCTGTGTCATATATGCACTCACATGAGGCCATAGTTGGTAAAAGAAAGACACAAATACAAAACAACTTTGAGATGGTGATTGAACTAGCTTGGATGTTCATGATCATTCTGTTGGTGGTGCAGGTGAGAATTGGAACTATCACAAGTGATTGAAGGAAGAGAAAGGATGGTGTAGGAATAAGGTAACTGTTGGTGCTAGCTATGAGTCTTTGTGAAGTGTTTTAATGATTGTTATTTAAAAGGGGAAAAAGTTTGTGCATTGATATTATGTTCATGGGATCTAAGATTGTACTATATATATAAAAGACAAAAGGAAGGAAAATAAAAGCCACTCTGAGAGGCTCAAAATGTGAGCATCTTAAACAGCCAATGACACCTCCATATCAATCTTCAAAGTTTTGGACTAGGATTATTGATATTCAAATATCATGTTAGGTATCTGACTAATTTGAATCAAAGCAGGTGGAATAATAATATATGATAAGGTTTTTTTTTTTTCAATTTCTAACACAACTGCATACATAAAATTTAAATTCAACATTTCTAAATAAATTAAAACAATTTCCATCAGGTCAACTGGTTTACGTGTCTGGGATATCAAACTTAAATCTTAAAAGGACTCATCCGTACTCATTTAAATTTTGAAAATATCCACTAAATATCATCATTTGGTGAACATGAATTTTTCACGAGTAAACCGCCTTTAAAATGATTCAATTGTGATTTAATCAGATAAATAAATTACTTAACTAATAATAATTTGTCTTCATCTCAGTAAATTTTGATGCATTAAACAATGTAGAGTTAAATATGAATAAGAATCGTGATGAATTGATGTTTAAATACTAATTAATTACTACGAAAAAATATACTAATCAACAAACATAAATAGATATATGATGTATAAAAATGGTATACAGAAAACAAGATTGTTTTCATTATAAGGAAAGCATAAGAGGGATGCATGTGATTTGTTACAAAGATTGAAGTGCCTATAGGTCATAATGTATAGGGAAGACTTGCACGAATTTTGAAAGATACTGCAAACTGAATTGAGAATTTATGCATGTGCATAGCTGGAAATTACTGATTTGAAAAACTTGCATTGGTCTTGGATGGCAAGGCAAAAGCATTTTTTAGCACTGAAGGGCATTTAAGTCTTTTGGAATGAAGTGCAGTGATAGATAGAGTCAGAAAAGCAAAAATGGGGTCATGGAATGGAATGACGTGCATCCATAGTGGGAAAAGATGTCTTACCTACAAAAATAAAGATTGATTTATATATGCACTTGTGTGCACAGAATGTTGTCATGCAAACCCTTTAACCAATGTAATTTACCAAGGATTGGTTCATTCTTGGTCTTAATTTGGTTAATATGTCGATATTATGTCTTTGCTACTCCCAACATCTCAACCTTTACACCTATGGTATAAAGTTTCTACTATTGATTTGATTATTCAATTATACGAAAAAGTTAAAGCAAACCTCTCTTTTGATAGCTATTAACAAAAGTAAATAGGAGCATATTTTCCCGTTGTTTTTAGTAAACATCACATAAAATTTCCAATAGCCTTCTAAACATGAAATTACAAAATGTGTAAAGTAAAAAACAGGAAAGGTAATCCACCATTGAATTAAAGTTAATTATTATTATAAGAGTAATTTCTTTAGAAGAGACAATTGGAATTTTTATTCTATATAGTTGCTTTTAAATAGAATAATTTTAAATTATTAGATAACATATATTTGGATGATAAAGAAATTCTTTTTTAAAAATATTTCAGAATTTTAATTGAATAGTTTTCATATTAAATAGAATTTTTTTAAATTATATTGATTTAAAGAAAATTTTAAAATTCATGTGATATATTTAAATTTTTTTGAATTATTATCATATTATTTTCTAGGAAATTCTAAATTTTACAGGGGTGAATGTATTTTTATTTGAATAATTATTTTTTAAAATTATATATTTTTTATATTAATGCCGGGTAGAACCAGTTCAAAGAACGTGAAGGGGATGAAAATAGTGGATTTCTAAGAAGCGACCACTCTTCCTTCTGAAAAGTGGATGATTCATAACTTTCCCAGTGGTATAATAAATCCATAGTGTTGTTCCACAGCGTGTAGGTTTCTTTCTTTTCTATTTTTCAACCACAAACTAAAGTTCTTTTCAAACAAATTAAAGTCTCGAAACATCTTACAACTTTGATAAAAACATATTAAAAAATTAGACAAAAACACCCATCATGTAATTTTATTCTAGTATGAAGTGGTTCATAAACGCATGCAATGATTATGTCAAAATATGGAAAGAGATTTCTTTAGAGACTAAGTCAGGACCTGGTGAAGGGATTTGGGTCAGTGTAGAAGGAATCTGGTTTCAACAGTATATGGAGACGAACAGAATATTATATTATGGAAATACGTATGGTGTGACGAAGGAGGTTATGTGAAAAATTTTCTCTAAGTTATAAAGCATCTAAGAGGATAAGTTAAAGATGATAAAAGATAAGGACCGTACTATCTCAAATTGTACGATTAAAAATTAATTATTATAATTTTAAAAAATTAAAATTTTTTTAGTAAACGATGAAAATATTTTTATATTTAAACAACCTAAATAATATGTAAACAATATAAAAAATAGTTAAAAAATTGTAAAAAATTAAAGAAAATATTAAAAGTAATAAAAAACTTAAAAATAAAAAAAAAGATAAAAACACCCTTAAAAAATATATGAAAATGCTTCTAAAAAGTTGGGAGAATAAAACAATGTGAGGAAAAAATCAAGAGTGGGTCCATATAGTGTACACAAAATTTTCATATGGAAAGCATAATAATGAGTTACTAAATGAAATCAACACAATTAAGCTTACAAAAGATAAAAATAATAAATGTTAATATGTTTTTAACCATGGTGAAGACTAATTAATCTTAATTAATTAAAATTAACTAAGGACAAGATAAACATGATTAGTGACAAACTAACTTCATTAACACTAATCAAATTCTAAAAGGATAATTATTTACTTTTAGATTTATCTTAGAAAATAGAAATTACATGCAAAATATCAAAATGCCCTTAAGTGAAAATTTAATTCTTATGTGCTCTAGGCGGACAAAATTTCTTAGGAACACTGAGGAAAGGACTCATTTGATGTAGTTCCAACTTTTTAAACACTTGGAGAAGCTCTAAAAATTTTCTCAAAGTTTAATCCACTAAAAAACCCAAAGATTACACATTAAGCCTAAACTTCCATCTTCGAAGTTTAAGCTAAATTAACACCTAAATTCAAGCCCTACCACCTCACTTGGTAGCAGTTTTGTGGACCATCTAAGGGGGGCAAGATCACTCAAGAGGCCCCACCATAACTCTACACCAAGTTTTCATCAAGTTGAATTTTCTACTTTATTTTTTAAAGTTAATATTACTTTTTATGATTGGTTTTCTTTCTTTTGTGGATGCTTTCTCTAAAATTCATAGATCTCGTTTTGTTTGGACTTATGAGGGTTCAAGACTATCTTTAAATGGTTCAAAACGAACATTACCATTTTTTAAATAACTTAGAAGAAATTTAATCGGTAAAAATTTTTTTAAAATTCATTTTGATGCTTTGGGAAGTTTTTGGAAAATTATGAGTAAATTTTGAAGTGGTTATGTTAGGAGATGAATGGATCTTTGAGTAGATCTATGGATCTACACTTTGTTGTTTGAAAAACAAAATGTTATCTTGAATGTTTTTATGTGTCCAGCTTGAAAGTTTTTGATTTTGTTATTATGGTGGACTTGTGTAATAGTATGTTTATATATGAATCCATGGGCTTAAATATTACAAAGTGTAAGAAAAATTAATTTATAAGTCCCATAAGCTTACTTTGGACATAGATCTAAAAACTACTAAGTGAAAGTTAAAGTCTTGAGCCCAAACTATGGATTTTGGACAAGCCTTGTATGGATCAAGTGCTTAAGGTGCTACAAATGCACAAAATCATGGAACCAAGGTTGTATGAGAAGGGAATTTGAAAAGGTGACATTGGAAAGCTAAAAGGGGGCATTCGACCATAAGGGTGAAGTTAAGGATAAAACTTTTTAAAATTTCTAAAAGTGATACCAACCATATAACTAAGTTCTAATTGATGTGATACAACTTTTGGAAGAAGATAAATTGAGCTAAAATGACCTAAAAACCACTAAGCGTGCATTCGGCCACCTTAGTGTAACTTAAGGAAAAATGAACTTAAAATTTAGTTAATGATGCATTAAGAATTTTCATTAGGGAAATGGAAGATTTAAAAGTGTAAGTAAGGTCTAAAAGTGGCTAAGTCCGTAGTAACCAAAATAGGTGAAATCCATAATTTGCACAAGTTGGTAATTAAAAATGAACTATGGAGTCGTGGAGAAGAGAAGTGTCATTCGGCAATGACTCTTAGAAATGGGGGAGAATTCCTAAAAATTAACTAAACTTGGTAAAACTTGTAGCATAAACTTTAACTAGAAGGATTTGTCAACCTAGGTTAATCAGAGATGAAATTTGATACCCTAAACATTAGAAGTGGCATTCAACAACCTTAAGGTTAATTAGTTAAGGAGGAGTTTTAATTCTTAACTAGGTTTAATTAAGGATCCTTGACATATAAGTATAAGGGAATTAAAGTGTAAGGAAGTTTTAAAATAGTTAAAGAATCCATTTGGCCACCTTAGGGTAAATTGGTCAAGAAGGAGATTTAATTCTTAACTAATATTAATTAAACATCCTTGGCATTTAAGTAGAAGGAATTAAGATTGTGAGTAAGTTTTAAAAAGCCTAAGGAGCTCATTTGGACATATTAGCTAAGTTAGTGAAAGAAAGTAAAAAAATCACTAGGACTCAAGACTAAACCTAGATATGCACAAGCTAAGTGATTAGGAATGAATCATGAGATTGGAAAATTACACTAAATCATTCAGTCATGACTTTCAAGAATGAAGAAGAAGTCTTAAAACTTTTTAAGTTATGTACTAATTAATGAATTAGACTTCAATTGATGACAATCAACTCCTAAGACAAAGAAAAGAAAACTAAAAGGCCTTAGGAACCAAGAAATTATAGTGGACCACTCAAAGCTAAATAAATAAAAATGACTTTGAACACTTGATTTAGGTACATTAAGAAGCTTTGTCATATGAAAGTAAAGGATTGAAGGTTTAAATTAAGCTTGGAAATGGAATTGCATCATTCGATCATGCATAATTAAATTGGCACAAATAAGTTAAAAACTTACTAACAAATAACCTTTAAACTTTGTATGAATAGGTTATGCATAATACTTGTAAATTTAAGTGTATAAAGAATAAAAACTTAAAAGGTTTCATTTGGCCACCTATTCGAGAAATTTCTAAGTTGTAAACAAATCATGTGAAACTAGTTGAACTTTGAGAAAATGAAAGGTTGAGAGATAACTTAGAAGGTTGAGTAAATTAAGCCACTTGAGTGATTCATCAAAAAAATGTTAATGGGTTAAATAAGTTGGATATGTGTGAGTGCATGTAGATATGTTATCCAAGTGTGATTGATAAGTCAACTTGTGATGTTTTATGAATACATAATGTGAGTTGAATGATGAATTCTCATAAATGATTAAAGGATAATGTTATGTATGATGATTGCATATGATTTATGTTGAGATATAATTTGAGATCTAAATATGCATAATTGGTTAAATATTGATTGACCATACATGATTATTTGGAAGTTTTTAAAATGAACCAAAATAATTAAGAGATCACTAAAGAAAAATCCTATGTAAAAACTTAACACATATCTCTACCATGCCAATTCACAGAACTTGTGCATATATGGAGGTCACAAGGACTACCATATAAAATCCATAGGGCTTTTATCAATTATGATGGTGATGATCATTCAGAATGAGCTCGTATCCTGAATCAGAAGGTAGAGTTTGCGGGAAGTAAAATATATTGTTCGATTAAAGAAAGAGAATGATTTATGAATAAGGCATGAATGTATATATCTATAATTAAGTTATCACAAAAATAGTGACTTAAGAACGAACATGAATTATGAGTAAGACATAAATGAAATGATAGGAGTTACAGGAATTATAAATAACATACATCTTTGCGAGGTCAAGTCATAGGACTTGTGCACATATGGAGGCCACATGGCCTACCATCTGAAAGTCATAAGACTTCTATAAATTATGATGTATGAAAGTCAGAATAAGTGTCTTATATGATTATGATAGGGGATAGTTTCTATATCTGTAAAAGAAATCTGCTCCAACTAAATATTTTGTAAAGAAAATTAAAAGTGATCTTGTATGCATGACATGATTTCGAATAAACTGAAGTGGATAGGATAAAAGTGATGGCATTAAGTTTAGGGTAGAATCTTACTGAGAAACTTAATTTCTCACTCCTACCTTCCTATTTTCTAAGTTTATGATAGTAGTAAGTCAGTTTATGAATAGTATATGTATTAGAACATGCAACAGATATGTATGTAAATTGGTATGTAACTTATGATGTTTAATATAGTGTATGTAAATGCCTTAGTATTTAAGACTATTATATGTATGTAAATGGACTATATAATTATATAACGTTTGTGTGTTGTGAATAGTTCATGTTTAAGTGTTTACTGTTGATTAGAAACAAATGACATAAAACAAGTGTTACAAAATGATAATATTCCATACATGCATAAGAACACCTAGTAAATTAGTTACTATCATGCATGCTATATCGACGAGACTAGCATTTTATAACAAGCAATTTAAAAAAAAAAGAATTATCATATTTTTTTATCATAAATATTTTTCAAAGATCTCACATCATGAGATAACAAACTAATAATTGAACCGATTAAATGACTTAACCATAATATCGACATTCATTTTTAGGATGCTATATGAATGCGTAGGAAAATGACATATGGAAGTGGAACTAATATGGAAATATTTTATTTGGGAAAGGACAATCACTAATCTTTTTATGTAGGTGTTAAACAAGATCTCACTCCAAAAAGGCACTTGTGATAAATGATATCAACATAAGAAGAACATAAATTTATCCAATTAGTCTAGAAGATGCTGCAAGAAAAGTTACCTTTGCTGACTAGTGATGTACATTTTTGTAAACTATTTTGAACAAAACAATCCCATTAAAGGTAAATACTTTTGGATAAAATATGGTATTGGATAGAATCATAACTTTACTAAACCTAAGGAGTAAAGATGTTTTTCTTATATATTATGCATGTTGTTGTACTTTTTGTAAAAACAAAAGGAAACAATTCTACATTGTCCATTGTATCTTTTCCTATACTGTATGACAAGCTTGTTAACATCTGTTTGAATTTGAAATGGTCCTCCCCTAAGGTGGTGTGAATATAATGCACATCATTTCTTGGGTGAGAATTAGATTCAAGAACCACTTCTTTGTGCTTCTTTCTTTTAAAGCCCTCCTTATGTATATGAGTTAGGATACCTTTTATATTCAATTAATTTCAATTGTTACTCTTTACTAATAAAAAAAAAGATAAACTTAATTATAAAAATAAATTTAAAATTAAATTCACTCTTAGAAAAAGTACTTTTTATATTGGTTATTTCAATTTTATACATTAGTTTATTAAGCAGTATAAAAATAAAGGATATAAAAAATTAAATTTTTTATATCGTTTGTGACCATAATAGATATAAAAAATGAACTTTCTATATTGGTTAATGTTATAATCATTATAGAAAATAACTTTCTACATCGATTATGGTCACAACTATCATAAAAAGTGGTTTGTTTTTTTTGTAAGAGAATTTTTGTACATCACTAGAAACTTAATATCAAGATATAAACCCTGTAACCTTGAATAATCAGACGACATAGTAGAGACCACAATATATTCAATAATCATTAAAATTTAATTAAAAACTAAAAATATCATATATATTATGATCCATAAGTGATCATACATAGTTTTATAAATAAATAATTAAAGATTATATAAAAGATCAAACCAAAGTTACATGTTGACTGCCTCTAACAAGTATTTTTCCTAACATCTTCTAATATCATTAATTTTATCTTTGGTTAAAGGATGTGAATTTTCAAATCTCTTATGATATTGTAATTAAATTGAAGAATTACCATGTTATGAATTGAACTAAAATTATAAAATTTTGATAAGTATAATTACCTCATTCCATGAATTAATAATGGATGTTGGGATAATGTTAAAGATATATCTCATAATCTAATATTTGCATTTGGCACCTCCAATTTGTTTTAGCTCTACATAACTATAAAAAACAAATAAAATTAGTGAATAATATAATAAAATGGGATTGGATCCATTAATATTAGGTGTTAAGCTTAACACTTACACCAATTTAATAACTTTTTATACAAAATAAGATTCACATATTCAACTATTGAACCATGTAATAATATCTTTATGATCATGTATATCAAATTTCAAATAATTTGAATATTTGCGGGTATGTTATTTAACTATATATATATATATTTGACGTTAAAATAAAGTTATGTGATAATGTATTGATAAATTTTTTTGTATAAAATTTTATAAACATGATCTATCATATAAGAATTTTTAAATCAATAGTTGGATTGATGAATATTATATTCTTTAAAAAAAAATTATTAAGTTGATATAAGTATTAATTTTGACACTTGGTGTCAATAGATCTTGACTCTAATAAAAAATTATAAGAAATAATTGAATAATTTTTAATATGAAACTACTTACATGTAAAATTATCCATGCAAACTTTTCTATAATTTCTCAATTTATTCTTTTTAATTGATGACGAACATTCGTTATTTATAAAAATTATATAATAAAAGAAGAATCAAATGAAAAATATTTTTGTATAATTATAAAAACAATAAGTATAAATATAAAAAAGATAAAATAAATTACATATCAATAATAACTTATATTTCTTTCTCCAGTTTTGCTAAGTAGAATATAGAAAGATAATAACATTCTACTTGGGACACACATATCATAACTCAACATCCTCTTTATTTGTAGGATCCTATCACATTTGAGGTTAAAGTTTTTCAATAACAAGTTAATTATTTCTTTTTAAATTTTATATATTATACTTGATGAAATTTTAGTAACATTTTGATTTATTCTCCAAGTATACAACTTGATTTTGACTTTGTTCACCACAATCTAGCATTCACCAAAGACAATGAAAAATGTACTCAATCAAAATTTTATTAAATATAATGTACATATTTTGAGTAGAAACTTTTAATCAAAAAATAAAAAATTTTATTCCTAAATTATCCAGTTTGGACAATTTAAAATTCAATACAATGAGCGGTTCACTAATTTAGTGGTTTACCCATTATATTCAATCACAAATAGAAAACTAAGGACACACTTAGATTTGAATTTATATAAGAAAGAAAAGTTAACTACTTAAACATTCAACATCAAATAGTGAAAGCATCCATATCTCTGTAAAAAAAAAGTTCTTAAGAATTATACCTTAAACTTAACAACATCAAATTTCAAACATTAACTAGCTAGCATGGTCATTTTAGGATCAACTGGATATGTTCCGGAAGTACAAAAAAAAACTAGTTGGACAAGAAAAAATAGGATTCAATTATATCAAATAATATATACATGATATGAATGGTAAAATACGACAATGCCAACACTTATGCTCAAACACTAATTATACAAGCAAATTTTTTAGGTGCTCAAACACTAATTTACAACCTTCGTTCTTTTGTTATCAATTGTGTCTTCTATTTTGGTCATCCTTTTTTGATATTAAGTTAAGAATTTCTAATTTAGGAGGAAATTTTTTGCATCAGCCTTATGATTGTTTATAATTTCTTCCCTCATTAGATTACTCTTATTGAATTACATACTACAAGGAACCCACACCTTTTCTACAACTAGAATACTTTTCCAATTTTAGCATGCTTACACCACAAATAATCTTCTCTTCCTTCACCTCTTTCTTTTTCCTTCTCCTCATTTTATCTATTATATTTTCTCATGATATCTATTATGTCTCTTTCAAAATTATTCCTTTTCATTTTATTTTTTTTTAAAATAGCCTCCTTTTTAATATTAATACAATCTAAAGAAATATGTTTAGCATGTATTTTTTATATTCCAAAAATATACTTGTTGGGGTTGGTAATGTTTAATCTTAATAGATATAAAAACTTATGTTATTTTTTTATGCATTATGCATTATGTTGCAGAGATGGATTTTTTTAGAAAGTTTTAACATTTTTGTATGGTGTAGTTGAGGGGAATAAAGCATTTATAGGAACATATGGAGTAAAATATAGTAGGATATATAGCAGATAATCTACCTTCTCCTTGTAGTGTGCTAACTCGTTTGAAAGTCCGAAAGATTAAGAATATCAAAATATATGATGTTGATCATCAAGTTAAATGCCTTTAAAGAGTCAGGATACAAATCATTGTTGGATTTTCTAATAAGTTTATGAAAGATATAAGTATGTGTGAGGGGGTGC
This sequence comes from Canavalia gladiata, assembly GCA_037954105.1. Lineage (NCBI taxonomy): Eukaryota > Viridiplantae > Streptophyta > Magnoliopsida > Fabales > Fabaceae > Canavalia > Canavalia gladiata. The sequence continues at coordinate 31,114,154 of CM075663.1, forward strand.
AGGGAAGGCATGGATGATGCCTTGAATTAGATCAAAGAAAATGTTGAACCATTTCTTTTAGGGATTAAAATCTATGGCATTATTGTGAAATGAGATATTGGGAGGCACAAATTTAGGCCTGTGGGAAGTTTTGTTGCCTATAACGAAAAATGCTTACAATGCCCTTGATAGGCTTAATTTAGCACATGATGTTGAAGTGAGTCCATATTCAGAGTGTGTGTTTGCAAATTCATATCGTCCATCTTCATTCATCTTTAGGGAGGATGTGCTGCCTCTCCATGAGGTCTCTCTTACAATTCTTCTCATAGATTAGCACTCCTTGTTTACATTTATGCATACCTTTTCTTGGCATATAAAAATGACCCCTAACACACCAACATTAACTAAGCTCTCTTTAAAAAAAAATTCTTTTTTAAGATGACTTTAATATTAAAAATTTGAGAGGAAAATAAAGGTTTTGATTAGGTACATATACATTGTTTTCAGCTTTTGAATCCTGATTGTAAATCTGCTTAAAGACTGAAAGGTAAATCTGCTCAGAAGTTTGAAGACTACAATTTAGGAAACTTGTTACATGTGTGTCACTTAATATTGTGCAAAATGTTATTCTCTATAGTCCAACTACTGTGAATTACATATGCTTATCTTTATGCGTCTTAATCTAAATAACTTACTATCTTATAGGAAAATAAATCGTAAACACAGTTCCATTATTAGATTTTTACTTCATGATGTGGAATATTTTGAAATTAAGTATTAATGAAAATATGGTAAAATTTTTTTAAAACATTTTGATACGAAATGTAAACCTCGTTGAAATAATTATTGTAACAAAAATAAATAAACATACGTCATTGTTTCTATTTAATTCATTAATATTTTATGTTCCTTTTATTGTTCCATACTTTAACTAGTAGTAATGCAACTAATCACAAATACAAACATATTAGAAATTATGCAAACCTTATTGTTATACAGTCCATATACATACATACATACATTTGGAAGCTCCAACTATCCAATCTACATCGTCACTTTTTCTGGACATTTTTGCCTCCAAGAATGACATTTGGAGCACCTAGGAAGAAAATGGTGGAAGAAGGAGTGAGAAATTAAGTTTCTCAATAAGATTCCATCCCAGGGTTAATGACATCACTTTCATCCTAATCACTTTTTATTAGAAAAACATGTTATGCATACAAGTTTAATTTTAATATTTCAAAAACTCTTGCTAAAGTGGATTTCTTTTATATAGATAAACTATCTTTAATTAAATATAGAACTTACTTAAGCATCATAAATATTTGGGATCATATCATAAATATGAGTTAACTATCATTTCCTCTATGTATTACGTAACTCTTATCTATTCTCTATCATTGTTTTAGTGATAATTAAGACATAAACATACATTAATATTAGTTAAAAAATATATTTTCACTAATTCTGCTACTCTATCTTTTATTCTTAGAGCATGAACTCATTTCTTAAAGGTCATCACCATCATAAATATTGAAGACCTAACGCTTCATAATAGAAATACTTTTGGAGAACCCTTCTATCTCCTCTCCAGAAGGACCTAGCGCCTTTTGAATATGCACAAGACATATTAAGAATGGTATTAACATTTCACATAAGTATTTTCTTTAATGATCCATTAGTTTCTTAGGTTCATTTTTAAAGGCTTCCATATAATATGAATGCTCAAACAATCCAACTAATATGTCATGCACATTTAATCTCTACTTTAATACTACTTTCACATCATTATTCATACATGATCATCATGTAAAATATCATTCTCTAATCATTCATGAGTAATATTCATACACTTCACATTGCTTTTAATGTATTCATAAAATACTCCAATAAGTTGGCTTAATATTCTTGAGCAAAGATTCATTTTTAATTCAAGACTTACTTATTTTGGCTTAATGTAAATTCTTGGGTAGCATATTCACTTACTTTCATAACATGTCCAACTTGCTCAATTCTTAAAATTTATAATGAAACACTCATATGATCTAGATCACTCATCCTTCTAAGTTACCTCTCAACTTTTTCTTTTTTCAAAGGTTAAGTTATTCTTAACACTTTTAATGAAAGATTATGGTGTATAATTTATTCTTCTCTAGATGGCCGAATGACCTTTGTAATTATTTACTCTGTGTCCTTAATTGAAAGTCTTATGCACCATTTACTTAATTCAAGTTTAAGTGTTACATGTTTTATGTCTTTTGACAAATAACTTAGCTAGTTAGATTTGTTCCATTCATAAACCTACTTACTTGCCTCCTTCTTCATAAACTTCAAATTTTATATTCATGACTTATTTGACTATCCTTAAACATCCAAATTAGTCTATCTTCCTATTACTTCCCTAAGTAGCCAAATTCTTATTCCATAATCCTAAGTCCTTATAGTTTAATTATTCTTTTCTTAGAAAGGTGACCTTCACTAATTAAGATTTAGGCTATTACTTACACCAACCATAAATTTTTTTAAGGTTTTTCTTCCTTATCTAGTGAGCAGGACTGAATTCCCTTGCTCCTTCCTCTACTTCATATTTAAATTCTAATCAACTTCTTAAGCTCACTTTGATCCACTTTTAAATTCTAACAAGGTTGCTTAACTAGTTCTTACTAATTTTGTGCACTTGATCAAATGGTATCCAACCATTACCAAATCTTTCTTAACTTTAAAATTTACTCCTTAAACTTGTTTAGGTTCTACTTTTCACATTAATTAAAATTTTAATTCAAGTTTCCCTAATTAATGGGAGACTGGCCGAATTCCCTAGATGGTTAGGACAAGGTTCATTTTCCTTAATTTTTCTTCTGATTTTGGTGTTATAGATTTTAGCATATTTTTACTCAATTTAACTAAAGTGGCCGAATGCACTCTTTAATAATTTCAAGCCCCTTTAAACATATAATTCCATATTTACACTTTATTAGGATATTCTTTATACACTAATAAAAATTTTAAAGTCAAGATCTCCAAATTTGTTAAGAAGTGGCCGAATGTTATAGATGTTTTGAACAAGGGTCCTTTTTTAATTTTCTTTCCATATGACCTTGTTCTCATGAATTTTATCACTTGGTTATCATAAGTTCATAATCCATCCATAAATTATGCTTACTCCATAACTTTGGTCATGATTATGGAAGGTCTTAAGTGATTTGTGCAACTTTGGATCCAAAATTCCACCTTTACACTTTGTAGTTTTAACTCCATGTCCAAGTTAAGTTTATGGATCTTATTGCGTAACTTTACTTGTCCCTTTAAGGTTTTTATTACATGTGTCCAGAATCTGGACTCTTAGCAAGAACAAACTCACAAATAAAAATTTTAAGTAAAGACATAACCAAGTTACTAACTTTAAACATAAATTTTTTAAAGAAAGCACCTTTCATAGCAAACAAGTGTAGATCTTCTAAATCTACTCCAAGATATACAAATCTCTTACTTTGAGAACTTAAAAAATTTTCTCATAAACATTCAAGTTTTCCCCAAAGCATCAATAATTTTTAAGAAATCTTAACAGATTAAATTGCTCCTTAGGTTGCTAAAAACACTTTAATCCATCAAAAATTCTCTTTTTCTTTTAAAAATAACTAAAAAAAAAATTCTATTCATATTTAACTATTTAAGGACAATTTTGAGCTCCCAAAAGTTTAAAGAAAAAGAAATCCATAGATCTTAGAGAAGGATCCACAAAAAAGAAGAAAAAGAAGAAGAAAAACCATAAATATAAGATCAAAACTTTTAAAAATACAAGGTAAAATCCTACTTGTTGAAGATTGTATGATGGATTTTTGGTGGGAATTTTATGGTTGAATTTTTTCTCCTTTGGTGGTCCTTACAAGATCTTCTAGTGGTGATGGTGGAGCTTGGTGGTTTTGTCTTAATTTAACTTATACTTCAAAGTTGGAAGTTTAAGCTTAGCGTATGATTTTGAATTTTGGGGGTAGATTGAGTTTAGAGAATATTTTGGGAGTTTCTATAAGTATTTAGAAGATGAAGAATGAAGCAAATGAGCCCTCCCATGGCTATTATGGAATTCAGTCGCTTAAGGGTAGTTTGGAAATTAATTTCCAATTAAGGGCATTTTGGTACATTTACATGTAATTTTTATTTTCTAAAATAAAGTTAAATGTAAGGAATTGTCCTTTTAGGATTAGATTAGTGTTAATTTTTCTGAATTTTTCCTTGATCAAGATTAACCTATCCTTAGCATGGTTAATTTACTTTAATCATGATTAGTTTATCTTTTCTATTTATTATTTTTGTCTTATATGAATTTAAGGGAGTGATGACTCATATGATGAATCACCACCATATTTCACACATGGTAATTTCATGTACAAGGTATAGGCCCCACTCCCATTTTTGTTTCGCATTTTCTTGCCTTACAAGCTTTTCAGGGATATTTTGGTAATTTTTCTCAACATTTCGTGGGAGGTTTCCAAATTCTCCCTCTGAAATTTGTAACACCTATTGATTTCTTTTCAAATCATTCTAATATCATTTAATATTTTTTTAGGAACAGTTTACCCTTTGTGGAAAATAAAGCTTTCTAAGGGTGTTTCAAACATTTTTGGCGTTTTCTAATGGATTTTTCAATTTTATTTGTTCCTATTATTTTCTTATTACTTTTCAATCATCCTTGATGTATTCTAATTCCTTATAATATCTTTTACCTTTTATTTTATATTTTTCTACATATTATATGGGTTATTTAGTGTAGGAGCATTTTTGCTATTTGCACAAAATTTTCTACTTTTTGTCTTTTGCTGTTCTCTACTTTGTTTCTTACTAGAGGTTATTTGTAACCTAAATAGTCCATTTTGATAAACTATGGATGTTACATTTGGACATAGTAGAGTGATCATTCGGCCATATTGGTTGAAATTAAAAATATATTAAAATCTTGCTAGAATTTAAGGATGAATCTAAGTATGCTTAAGGAGATGATTAGAAATTAATCATGAAGTGCATATAGGATGATGGGAAATTTGGACATACTCTTAGTCAAGGAAGAAAAGTTACAAAAATTTCTAAGGTTAGGTGAATTAATAGTCTAAGTTCTAACTAGTATAAATCACCTTGTAAGGGAAGAAAAATTGAACCATAACATCTTAGGACTAAGGGATGTAGGTTTGGCCACTTAGGTAATAAATGCAAAAAGTATGTTGTTTTGGATGTTTAAGAAAATTTAAGTGAAGTATAAGTAAGTGGTCATAGTTTAGGGAGACAAGACATGAACACTTTGACATACACTTGTAAGAATATTAAAGAATATTAATAAAGTAGTTCATTAGGTAAAAGACCAAAGGTTCAATCTTAATAAAATTTAATTTTAACATATTGGTCATAAGGGCATAGAAATATGAACAACAACCTCTTTGAAACTCACAAAGGCATTCTATCAAAGGAGAAAGAATTATGCATGATAAGATTTTGAAGGGAAAAACTAATGTGTTTATCTCTCCTATGAATAAATTTTGAGAAATCAAAGTGGCTATAAGGTTTAGATGAGCATAAATTTTGATGACTTAGAACAGGATCATTTGGCCAAGAAGGATTAAAATTAGTTAAATAAGATTATGCCTACTTAAGAGGCATAATGGTCATTAGGCGACCATAAAGTTAAACATGAGAAGAGCATTGACAAAATCTTTGAGAAAAAGGAAAGGTTGAGAGGAAATTTAGAATGATGAGTGGACTAAGTTCCCATGAAAGGTTTTTCATAAAACACAAATAATGAGAAAAACTTGGTAATTTTAGAAGAAATATGCATGCTATCCAAAATTCAAGGACCATGCTTAAATGAACATTTTTACTAAGAAAACAAACCTTTGGATAACTATTAATGTCCTATTTATCATGGTGATACTTGAGCATGTCTTTATAAGTGTAAATGTGTTATGTGTTCTCTTGAGTGATGTAATAAATTGTATGATCTCTTGGAAGACATGATGACTTGTATATGTTTATATGGTTCCATGAATTGATATTAAATGGATGAATTGGATGCTATATGTACATAGCATTTTGAATGAATATTGAACATGCATCCTATCATGAAGGCTTAAAATGAAACCTAATAATGCAAGAGATCGCTAAAGAAGAACCTTATGTGAAAACTTAACACTACTCCTAGTGGGCTAACTCTAGGACTTGTGCATACTCAGAAGGCGATAGGTCATTCTATGGTAATTAAAAGGTACATAACCTTCTATAGTGAAGTCATAGGACTTAAAATAAATCCTTCTATGGAGAAACCGTAGGTCTTCTAAATTTATGATGGTGATGACCATCTGGAATGATCTTATATCCTAGAGCAAAAGATGAAGTAGTAGACAAATGGAAGAAATTGTTTGACTAAATTGTTAATATTATGTCTTAAACAAAATTGTCACTCAGAGGGTGATTAGACAATAAGAATGACTATGATTAAGGCATAAAACGAATAAGAGTCAGACAATGTATGTTATGATGAGAAAGTGATATAAATAATGCATGAGATTTATGTTTAAAAGATTTTATATGAAAAAGTGATTTGGAGTATGTATGAATGACATGCTATATGAGATTGAATTTATGCTATTATTAAAAATAATTTATTTTAGATAAGTATAATTTTAAAAAGGAATAATTGAACTTGTATGCTTGTCACATTTTATTAATAAACTGAAGTGGCTGGTTATAAATGATGACGGCAATCCTAGGGTAGATACCTATTGAGAAATTATAATTTCTCACCCCCTACCTTCTATCTCTTTCCTAGAGTTCGATTATTCTCTTTATGATGTATCAGTTTATGTGAAATGAGTAACAGACAAAAGACGTAAAGGACATTATTTTTCTCATGGAATGCAATGTGGGAAAAGTTGTAAAGGACCTTATTTTGCTTTATCCAACTTTGTACCTTTGACTTTGTATGACTAAACTTGTGAAGGACATTGAAGTATTTGTTTCATTTAAAGTACTCACTTGGAGCCTTTAACTTATTATTGTCGGTGTGTGGTATTACTTATATAATTAATAATATAAATATTTTTGTGAAAATAAATGTATAGTAAAACAAGTAAATAAATATGAAATTTCAAAAGAAACATGAGTGACAATGTCTTAACATTCATTATTTACTGTAAACACCTAATTATGTCCGAGGCTACCGGTCGGTAAATTTATCAATTAACTCTAATTTAAATAGTGAATGGATAGAACATTCAGCAGAAGACAAACAAAAATCAAAGAGAAAATAAATAAAACTGAAAAAAAGAAGAAGAAAAATAAAAATTTGGAAAAAATAAAAAATTAAAAAAAGAAAAACTAAAAGCTTTTGAAAAAGAAAATTAAAAGATTCAAAAAAGAGAGCTGGAAAAAATAAAATAAAAATAAAAATAACTGAAAAAGAATCAAAAAAGAAAATAAGAAAAAGAAAAATTAAAATCTGAAAAAAGAAAAAATAATAAAAAATTTCGAAATCTGAAAATAACAAAAATAAAAATTTGGAAAAAATGAAAATAAAAAAAATTAAAAAAATTCAAAAACTGTAAAAATTGAGAAGAAAAATTGTAAAAATGAAAAATAAATTAGGAAAATAAAATTAAATTTTGAAAAAATAAAATAAGAAAAAGAAAAATTAAAATCTGGAAAAAGAAAAAATAATAAAAATTAAAATCTGGAAAGAATAATAAAAATAATTAAAAATGTGCAAATAAATTTAAAAATAATGAAAATCTGAAAAATTAAAAAATAAAAATTTAATAAAGATAAAAGAAAATAAAAATCTGGAAAAATTAAAGAGAAAGGAAAAATAAAATCTAAAACCTGAAAAAAGAAAAATCAACAACTAATTAACTGAAAATCTGAAAAGTAAAATCAAAATTAAAATCTAAAAAAAAATCAATACTAAAAATCTGAAAAATAAAATCAAAATTAAAATCAGAAAAAAAGAAATAAAAATATTAAAATCAGAAAAAAGAAATACAAAATTTTGAAATCAGAAAAAAAAGGAATAAAAAATCAAAAAGATCAGAAAAAAGAAATAAAAAGTTTTAAAATCAGAAAAAATAAAATTAAAGGAAAATCAAAATTTGAAAAATTAAAGAAAAATTAAAAAATATGAAAAATTAAAAATTAAAAAACCTAGAAAAATTCAAAAATTAAAATCTCGAAAAATTAAAAAATAGAAATCTAAAAATTAAAAAAGAAAAGTTAAAAAGAAAATCAGAAAAATTAAAATGTGAGAAATTTAAAAGGAAAATCGGAAAAAATTAAAAAGAAAATCAGAAAATTAAAATCTAAAAATTTAAATAAAAATAGGAAAATCCTAAAAAGAAAAAAAAATTCTTAAAAGTAGAATAAAGAGGCTATAAAAAGGGGGGCAGAAGGCCATTGAGGGGGTTGGCAATTTTTCCCAAAAGGTTGGAGCAGAAGAAAAGAAGTAAGAGAAAAGTTTCCCTAAGAATTCTGGAGCACAATTTCTCTTTCCCTTAAGAACGAGCCACCGCCGATCGTTAGATTTCAGTTCCGCCGGCGTCAATCCTCTTCCACCACTTCATCACATTGTCATTGGATTCTGATCTCTGTTGAGCAAAATCTTGGTTAGTAACTTTATCCGATCCTCATATGTTAACTTCTGGTTTTCATGATTGCTGGATTGATAATTTGGAAGCTCCAAATCCGAGCCAAATATTGTATGTGAATGGATTGTGTAAGGACTGTAGTTCGATCAAGTTGACTTAAAACCTATGTTAATTCTGGCATGTATGAAATCGTTCGCTAAATTGACAAATACACATTGATAGATGACCTGATCGTCAGATTCCAATTGTAATTGAGTGAAGTCTAGGTCTATAGTCGCTAAACCTTTTCTAAACGCGTAGGGATCCATGTACAATGAATGTCATGGATGCATGCACTAGGCGTGACAGAAGTTGGTACCTGAAACTGATGAACGTTGGGGCTTAATCACGTGGAAACTGAATCCAAAGGAATTAGAAACAGGTTAATCAAATGAGAATATCAATGATGTAACTCATGTTGAACCAACGATTAATGCACTTAGATGCCTAGGTGTTTGATGCATTTCCGATGAGAAACAAAGTGTAGAATTAAGCATGAATAGGTCGAGCGCCCGTTTGCCATGTAGAGTCGTCTTCCAACTAGGAAAAATTGTAGGATCAAGGGGCATTTCTACGTTCGAGTCACACTGCATTTGTCAGTGAGTCACCCTTGCCATGAAGAACCGATTCATTCATGATTGATGACGTCGATTCTTTGAGAGGCGAAAAACCAAAACGAATTAAAATCGAGCTAACCAAACGTAAATTTCAGTGACATAACTCAGGTTGAGCTATGACAGGGCCTTAGATTTGGCATGAAATAGATGTTCTTTTGGGTCCCGACGTGCTATGCAAAGCCAGCCCCTCGCCGTGAATCGGAGGCGTAACCACGGCGGCCTGGTTGTGCGAGCGGAGGGAAGGTCGAGGAGCATCGTCGGAGGCTGGTGATTCGAACGGAGCTCCGACGTGATCAGCCCCTGTAGGCAGGAGTTGGTTCCTCTGTTTTGCTCATGCAACCTTTCTAGGAGATCATGGCATGCGTTGAAACTCCCAGAGGCAGGGAACAATAAAGAGAGAGACCAGAGATAGGTTGACCCATGCATCTCAGCAGCTCCCAGAGCAAGACCAGACGTCCACAATACAGAGAGGAAGGGTGAGGACGACGAGCGTCTAGGCCTTGCAACTCCACAAGCCCAACATAAGAGCCACCTTATCTTAAAAACAAACAAGGGTCACTATGAGACCAACTAGGCACCTGGCCTGGTGGCTGGGACGTTCACTTGCAAGCCCCTGGTCCTGCCTTCGAGCCCCAAGCGCTGCTTTTGGGATTATTTTCCATTTCATTTTTTAGCCCACAAATGACTATATTGCCCCTCCAGGTTTCTAAAATGCCCAAATTTCCCCTTCAACTCCCAAATTCTAGAATTACCCTTCCAGGTTTCTAAAATGCCCAAACTATCTCTTGTCCCTTAAATGACCATTTTGCCCCTTCACTTACCTCCCAAATGACTCTTTTGCCCCCTCACTTTTCCAAAACGTCCATAAACCCCAAAATTCTGCAATTACCAATAATTACCCAAAATTTCCATAATAAAAATGATAACTCCAAAATGTTCCATAAATAAAATAACTACTTAAAAATTCAATAAAACCCCGAAATTCTATAATTTCTAATAAATCCCCAAAAATTCCATAATAAATCTCCAAAAGTTCCATAATTGCTAATAATTTTCCAAAAATTCCATAATTGCTAATGAAACCCCGAAATTCCATAATTGCTAATAAATCCTCGAACCTTAAATAAAATTGCTTCCTTCCCAAAAACACTCTCTGCTTCGGACAGTTAAAATAAATTTTCCTTCTTCTTCTTTAAAATAAATTTTTTTCAAATATTTTGGAATCTTTGGTCTCACGCGACGAGCTCTAAATGGGATACTGGCGGTTCACCTGCTGTCCAACGTTTAGTAGTCTGTATAGGCCCCCGTGCTGCCGTAGCCGCCTCGGGTCTTGTGCATGAGTGGACTAAAGGTCCTTCCCAAAAATAAAAGCTCTTTTTAAACATTTTGGGATCTTTGATCTCACGCGACGGGCTCTAAATGGGGAACTGGCGGTCCACCTGCTGTCCAACGTTTAGTAGTCTGTATAGGCCCCCATGCTGCCATAGCCGCCTCAGGGTCTTGTGCATGAGTGGATTAAAGATCCTTTCACAAAACGAAAACCTCGTCAAAATGGCATCTTTCCTTTAAACACCTCTGAAGGTCAAGCCTTCACGAACCAGAACTATGTAAGCCTTCACGAACCAGAACTACGTAAGCCTTGAGTTTCCCATTGCATCGGGGAATACGTAGGAGCAGGATCAAGTCCTGTCAGGCTAGCCCCGATCAAGATATTTATTTCCATGCTAATTAAAGGGATAAAACATTTTCAAAAATCATACACTCAATTTAAGGGTACTGTTCTTCGAAACGGGCGAGTGGGGTGCCTAACACCTTCCCCACTTGTAACCAACTCCCGGACCTAAATCGATTCCTCGAGTCAGGTTTTTTCCAAATCTTTTTTCCCTTAAATGAAAATTTGGTGGCGACTCCACACACATCAACAAAACTCATTTTTAAATTTTAGCGAATTCGTCGTCTCGTCGGAATTATGGTTGCGACAAGAGTAAAGGCTCTAAAACTACCACTATAAACAGTTAAATTGTGTCCGAAATTCAATGAAAATATAATTAAATTTAATCCCTAAATTCATCACACAATTAATAAATTTCATTTTAGAGCAAGGGGGCTCTAGAACTACTACTATATTCTACTTGAGTCTCCTCCCCTTACCTAGAATTTGAAGACCGGTTTAATTTTCTTTAATTTCTCCGACGAATTCTCAAGCCTTTGCTACGCGCTGTGCCTCACTTTCGTCAATTCCATAATCTACCTCCAGCTTTCAATTTCGCAATTTGAAATTCAAATTCAATTACTCCCCTCCCTTCCCCTTTCATCAATTTGCAATTGAGATTCAACTGCACCCCCAATCCCCTTATATACTAGTGTGGGTGTGTGCGGTATAGTCGGCAAGCGGTTGCCGCTTGTGTTTTTTTTTCGTTAATATTACATTTCTGTTCCCCAAAAAGAAAATTTCATCCTCAAAATTCTTTTAGTGGAATAAGTATGGATATAATTCTCTCATGTTTTCTTCAATCTCTCAAGTTGTATCTCCTTCTTTATTCCACATAACTTTCATTATCTTCAATACTCTTCCCCGCAATTGTTTAGTATCTTCTTCAAGGATCCGCATAGGTAATGCTTTGTAAGTGAGATTTTCTTTTAACTGTATAGTATCAGTTTCTATGATGTGTGAAGGATCGGGAATATATTTTCTAAGTTGGGACACATGGAAAACATCATGGAGATTTGATAGAAAGGGGGTAAGGTTATTGGTAGGCAATTGTACCAATTTTCTTTAAAATTTGGTATGGACCGATATATCTAGCACTAAATTTTTAAGATTTCATTGCTCTACTAACCCTAGTTAGTGGTGTAACTCTCAAAATTTTATACAAAAAAAAATTGATATATACTTCATCTTATGATTTTATTTTAACGGCTTATATATTATTTAATATATGTAAATCTTAATGTTAATAACATACCTACAAATTTTTAAATTTGTAAAATTTTATATACATGATCTAATTCAACGGTTAGATTAGTATATTTTGCATTCTATATAAAGTTATTAAGTTAATATAAAAACTAAAATTTAACACCTGATATCAACGGATATATATATATATATATATATATATATATATTACACGTTTAAATTTCAAAAGATCATAAGATGTTAATCTCCATAGTTGTACTTGCAGCTTAAGACTATGTTTATGATTTTACTAAAAAAAATATAAATTTCTTTTAATGTATTTGATATCTTGTTTGTTACACTGAAAATTAATTTTTATAAAGTATTCCACAATGTATTTTGAGTTTGGCTTTGCTAATAGATGTTCTCCTTTGACATGCAAACAATATATTTGAGTTTATCCTATTGATGTGGATAATAACATTTAGATCGATTGGGCAAAGGAATAAGTTAGGTAAAATGTCAAAAAAATAAAAAAATAATGTATTTTTATGCAAAATTTAACTCATTAATTAATTTAAAATATACATTTAATCATTCATCAAAATTTAATTTTAACTAAATTTAGCCAATTTAAAATAATTAACTATAAATTTGATTTTAATATATATATATATATATATATATATATATATACCTTTTAAAACTAAAAATATTATATATCATTACTTATATATACATGTAGTCTTTTATATAAAATTTAAAATAATTTACAATATAGTTTATCTTATGGGTAAATCTTAATCAACAATAGGATCAGTTATAATTTATGTAAGTTGCTACAAAAAGAAAATATAAATAATTAATTAATTTACAAATCAAAAAATTAAAAACATAAGTTTACATTTACAAATTATATATATACAATTAAAATTGTTATAGAATTGGCAGATTCCTCATTTTAATATGTTGTTGTAATCCACCATATTCTATATTCTACGTAAAAAATAATGTTAAAATTTTTTAAAATTGTCATTTATAATTATAAAATATATTGAAAAAGGTGAAATTATTGCTTAGATAATCAATATTAATATCTAATCATCTATAATAAGATACTATTTTTTTAATACAACAACAAACATACATTAAATTTAAATCTAAAATTAGATTATAAAACACATTTAAAGAAACAAGATTAATAACCAATAGTTTGCAAAAATATTTTGGTTAAATTTTAATGATAAGTGAACTCATCCAATTTAAGATCACCATCTAATGTTTATTAATTTATTAATTATGGTTTAAAATTAAATTTTATATAATTAATCATTATTAAAGTTTATTTAAAATTAAAAAATTTAAATCTCAAAATATTGAGATTTCAAAAAGGAAAAAATGAAGATTAAGCATGCTATAAAAGTAATACAAAAGTCAAAGTTACAAATGCAATAGAAATTTAGAATTAAGAATAAAAAATACATAAATAAATTAAAAAAATCAGTTTTAATGTTATTTATTAGCCAATGTTACTTGAATCTTATTGAAAGCCTGTTTTCACTCTAACTACAATAATTTTTTCAACATTGGGTTCAATCTCTCCAATGTTTTTCAGTTTTTGTGGGTATGATCAAATAATAGAAAAATTAACCACATAAGAGAAGAATTAAAAAAAAACAAATTATATTTTAGATAAATTATCTATTTATATTTCTTTTTGAAGGTTTCAAATTCTTACTAATGACTGAATCCTTAAAGTGTTGAGTAAAGAGATTTAACTAATTTTGTGTGTAGATAAGATCTTTAATCATTTGAGGGGATAGAGAATTTTTAAAGGTGTCCAGCATCCTACCTCCTCTACCTCCTATGCTGAAAGCATTCTCTAAAGTCATAATGAAAATAGGACTAGACAAAATAAGAAAACGGAAGCTGTTTTATTTTCACCATAAAATTATATTAAATTTCTCAACATCACTTACACATGATTTACTTTAGTACCTCTCAATTTTATTTCTTACATCAATTATTTTTTCCCCTTAAATGCTATCTAAAAGCATCAGTTATGGCAGTAGTGTTAGGAATTCAAGAGGGTTGGTTTTAGATGAACCGGTTTGAAGTGAATGTTGAGAAGATTGAACAATACTATGCTGCTTCTCTAAAAACAACATACCACTAGTCCTTTCTAGACATATTTAACTAGACACTAAAGAATAATTCATCTGAAAAGTTGTTCTCATTTGGTTACATATCATTTAAGGACCACTAAACATACTTAAATTAAACCTAGGTCAAGCATGACACCAAAATAGAGAATGTTGTTTATATTAATAACTCGATCCCAATAATTTTCATATTTTTTTCATTTTACATCCTATGGTAGCAAAAATTGTATTCAAGTTCATAGAAGCTTGATTCAACTCACAGTAGATAATTTTAAGTTGATGAAATATAGTATGAATGGTTACATGTATAGAGGTTGAAATAAATTTAGTAGCATTATAAAAATTTTAAAAAATTTATGAACACCCAAATATTCTCCCAATCAAAACTTGATGGTATAGCTGTTGCTCCATAGTATTCTCTAAAACTAGGATCCTCAAACTTCAACTTCTTAAATGCCGCGTGGTATTTTTAACCTGAGTTTAAAATTTGATAAGTTGAGTTCCACCTAGTAGGTGCATCTAAATACATTAATTTCTTACCTGAAGTTTTAGAATAGGTAATACATTTCTTAAATTTGGCTAATCTTTAGAATGGAGACCTAACAAACCTAATAATATTTTGAATGTTAGATATTGAGGACTGCATGCCCTTTGACCCATCATACCAATTTGTTAAGGATGTGAGTATAAAACCTTATGTAAAAAAAAATAAAATCATCATTTAAGACTAGTGAATTTATGAGTGTAATATTTTTTTTTAGATAACCAATGGCCATATAATTAGAAGAAGTATTATCAACAGTAATTAAAAATACCTTTATAATTCATCATTGCTTCAATACTTCTTCTATATATTTTCTTATGATCTCATCCTTATAGTTAGGAATTATTGAAAAACTAATAATTTTTTTTTGTAGTTCTACTCACTTATCTATAAAATGTGTAGTCAAGGTTAAATAGTTCAAGTTTTAGGCAAAAATCCAAGAATCTGTTGTTAAGAAAACCTTACTAGTATTTGACATAAACAATAACCTTAATCTTATTTTCTCATCTAAATACAGTTGATAGTAATTTTTTTCAATTGGGTGTTTAGATGGTGGGCCAAATTAGGATTGCAGTTGCTTACAAAGAAATTTGAAACTTTGACCATCTACAATTCTGAATGGTTGCTCGTCTTGGATGACAAAGGTAGTAAGAGCTTTCCTATAAGAATTTACATTGAACCTTTTGCTAACAACATGTAAATTAGAACTCTCTCCCTTCTCGGTAGACCAAAAAGAAAAAAAATTCTTTGAGTAGGATTATTGGTGATAACATGGATGTATTTTGGGCTTCTTATGAGCTAGGAAGATATGGAAGAGGTGTCATGGATCTTAGGGTGACAATAAAAACTTTTGTTATAGTATTCACAAGCAGCTTGAGGTGTAGCACTTTCAAGTATAGACAACTTGTTATAATGGTCCCAAACATGTGAAGTTGATCTAGTTCCAATTGCATTTGACTTTCTTTTTTCTATAATTTTTAAGGTTTTGGTAGGATTATTCAGGAACAATAACTTCATTTGTTGTTTATGAATTTCTACCAACATCCACAGTTGGTGATTGTTGAGTATTGAAGGTGGGCAGTTGTTAATTAAACTACTCCATACTATTAGAATGAAAAATACATAGTCAACTACTACCAACTAAGGGTAACTATTAAGAGAAAAGCAATTTTCTTGGCACTTATATTTGGCTTGCTACGCCATCATCTCGCTAACTTAACTTAACACTAAAATGTAACTTGAGAACACATCATTACCAAATGAACTTTATTTATCCTACCCATTGGTCATATGCATATTCAGATAAAAACATCATAGATGAGATTAAACAACCCAAAAGAAAAGGAAAATAAAAATAGTCTCAGCCTAAGTTTCATACATTTGATCAGAGAATAACAAAATAAGAATCGTCTCATTCTATCCTTCATAATTAGATTAGAAAAAAGGAAAATAAAATCAGTCTCATCCTAAGCTTCATAGATCATATCAGAGAATAGCAAAATAAAATCAATCTCAGCCTAAGCATTATAGATCAAATTATAAAAGAGGGAAATAAATCAGTCTCGGCTAAGCTTCAAAAATTAGATGAGAAAAGAGGAAAATAAAATTAATCTCAACCTAAGCTTCATAGATAAGAGAATATATAGATACATAGAATAAAGTGTAGTATCATAGAAGACGAAGGTTTTTATTCATAGTCAAGCAACATAGAATAAGAAAGACTTTTAAAAATATCTCATATCATACATCATAGAAGATTAGACCAGAGTGTAGTATCATGTAAGAGGAAGGACAAAAAATATCATAGATCACACATCATAGAAGAAGAGGAACTTTAAAAATATCTTAGATCATACGTCATAGAAGAAAAAGAACTTTAAAATATATTTCAGATCACACATCATAGAAGAAGAGGGATATGAAAAAATTTCTCAGTTAAGCATCATACATAGAAGAGAGGGATTAAAATCAATCTCAAATCAAGAATTACACATCATACAACATGGTATCATGTAAAAGAAGGGTATTTAAAAAAATTTCAAACCCAACCATCATATAAGAAGAGAGACTTTAAAAAATTTCACAGATCACACATCAGAGAAGAAGAGAGAGGTTAAAATCAGTCCTAGATCAAGCATTATACACCATATAGTGCGGTATCATGTAAAGGATGGATCTTTAAAAACAAAATTCTCAAATCAAGCATCATAGAAGAAGGGAACTTTAATAATTTTCATAGATCACACATCATGAAGAAGAGGGAGAGATTAAAATTAGTTTCAAATCAAGTATTACACATCATTCTGTATGGTATCATGTAAGAGGATGATTTAAAAAAATTCTCAAATTAAACATCATAAAAGAAGGACTTTAAAAAATTTCATAAATCACTGATCATACATGAAGAGGGAGATTAAAAGCAGTCTCAGATCGAGCATTATACACCATACAATGTAGTATCATGTAACAAGATGGTCTTTAAAAAATTTCTAAAGTTCAAGCATCATAGAAGACTAAACCACAATGTAGTAAAAATATCTCATATCAAACATCATAAATCACAATGTAGTATCATAGAAAAGGAGCATCTTTAAGCAATTTCTCTGATGAAGCATCATAGAAGAAGAAGGAATTTAAAAAATTCTCCACATCAAGCATCATACACAAAAAAGGAAGATTAAAAATAAATTCTCAAATCAAGCATTATAGAAGACTTAGACGAAAGTATAGTATCATGTAAAAGGATGGACAATTAAAATAATTTAAGTTCAAGCATCATTGACCAGAAACTACTATTACACAGAATCATACATGATAAAATCTCAACAACACAACTTCATTAATATAATCTCAGTAACTATAACAAAGGATCATAGATGATATAATCCTAGCATCACAACTTCATAGATATTAGATAAGAAGAGAAGAAACATTTTAAAAAATTAATTTTAGCATCTTAATAAACATCATTCATTAAGCATGCATTGAACTTAGAAAAACCTACAAAAATATTGGAAAACATGTAACTCAAGACCATAAATTAATCTCAATTAACTCATCATCCTTATCAATCATCATTTCATAATTACAATAATCATGCATCATAAATTAATCCAAATATATCAATATAAAAAGTAAGAGAACCTAACAGAGGCAATGGAAAATGAAATAGTAAAGACTTCAACTCTTTTAAGAGATAAATTCATAAATTCACCTTTAAGGGTTTAACCATATGCAACACAATAAACAATAAACAATAAATCAGGTTATAACTTAAAATCAAAAAAACAAACCATTAAATAATAAATCAAAATAAGATAAATATAAAGTTCAAATGAAAAATATAGATAACACAAATAATCAAGCAATACCTTTTGATTTAGATCTTTTACCATCCAATTCAAATTAAGAAGATTAAACCCTAAATAGAATAAAAGCAAAATAAACAAATTAGTATTATAGTAACAAAAATAAAATCCTAAAATTATAAATATAAAAATTAGTAAAATTACTTTCACATATTTGAATCCTTACCTTTTTTAGTGGTTGTTAGATACATGCAAAGGAGATTTACAATAATGAAAAAATTTTAACCCTCAAAATGAGGTAAGAAGGATTATTTGATAAGCATGCGACTATGTAAGGACTGATGATTTAAGTTGGAGAAATATTTTCAACTACAACATAACCTAACATGAGCATTAGGAGGGGAATAGGGAGATTTGACCAAACCCTAGTAAAGAATAGAAAAGATAAGATGCAGAGATAGAAGATAAAGTCGAAATTGGAGAATAGAAAAATGAAATACCCCCATTAGATTTAGAGTAACACCGAAGAGATAGCAACACCTAAGAAGATTTGAAACACTAGTAGAGTAACAGAGGTCACAAGAATGACACAAAAACAAACACACAAACAATGCAAAGGTAAGAGTGGGAATAAGTAAACTAGGTATACAAAATTAAGGTTACATATTTTTATGTAAGGAGGGGCTTAAGTTAGGAATCAATTAAGGCACAACTTTAAAACTTAAAAGAGGCACAAATTAAAAAAGTATATTATATATATATATATATATATATATATATATATATATATATATATATATATATATATATATATATATATATATATATATATATATATATATATATATATATATATATATATATATGGTTTAGGGTTTACGATTTAGGGTTTAGGATTTAGGATTTAGGGTTTAGGGTTTGACAACAATAATTAAGTTTACTTATCGAGTGAAGAAGATGGAGTTTGAAATGATGATGGCCGGATTTGATTTGTGTCACACTCTATTAGTATAAAATTTATCTAACATATATTAAATTATTAATATAAATAAAGTAAATATACATTAATAAGTTTATATATTATATTAATATTAATTTATTAATAACATATTTTAATTTTTTATATATATTTAACAGAATTATCTATTAGTAATATATATATATATATATATATTAAGTACAATCAATTTATTTCAAAAGAATTTCATGTTATAATTATTTTATTTAATAATTATTTTAAATGGTTGAATTTTATCAATTTAACTATTAAATTAATAAATTAATAAATTTTATTTTATAAATTCATTACTAAAAAATATATTTTTAACAATGATTTATTAGTTGGGGTTTAGAAAAATGTAGTCAAATTTAATAATAGTCACATTTTTTTAAACTCATGGTAAATATTTAAAATTAATCTTATTTTAAATTAACCGTGGGTAAATAAATACATAGCAAACTTCTCTTTTTAAAATATGTTTACTGTTTTACCCATTTGCTTTTCCTCTCTACCCGTATGTGCTTGTGTGTTTTTCCTCTTTCATGCTTCGTCAAATTTTGCTTCCTCTCTCATATGCCCCAAATTGTTACTCCCATATGAAAATTTCTTATATTTCTTCTACTCTTGATTAATTTTTTTTTTTTGAAAAATCTCCAAAGTAAGTAATATCACCATTCATAAGAGTAAGCAAGCAAACTTTCATTTGATTCTTCTCAAAGTAATGGACCTCATTCATCTTGTGTTTTTTTTCCAGGTAAGTTGAAAATTTTCATTTCTCTTCTTAATTTTTAGTTAATTTGTGTGAAATTTTTTGTTTAACTTCATAGATTTACATTATGGTTTGATGTTTAATGTTATTTTCTAAATTAAATACAGAAACTGTTGGATTGACTGCAAGGTGTTTGATAAAATGATTAAAAGAAACTTGATGATATAAATAAAAATATAAGTTTAGTTGGTACTGAATAGGAATTAGAAAGAATGGATTAACAAAATTTATTGAATACTTAGCGTCAACAGTAAGGGTTTAGGATATCCTGATTAGCGTCAACAGTAAATAAAATAGCCACCACGGGAGATTCTTATAGAATATCATGTAAAGAAAAAAGTTGAGGTGTGATAAGGGTCGTGAATCGAGACTCTACTAGAAAAGTGTAACAACTAACTTAACTAGAAATTTGGATAGAAGGACTATTATAATAATATTATATTCCATCTTATGTATCTGTTCGGAAACAAACATTATATAATTTTAATTAGGATGTTATAATTATTGTATAAATTTTTATCTTTTATTTATTTAATTATATTATTTATTTATTGTAAAAATAATAATTCTATATTATCTTTAAATTCTATATAAATAGTTAAATAAAAATAAAATTCAACCTTCAATTTTTTATTTGAATATATAATTTATGGAATAATTGGGGTAAAAGCTAAATGTACGGTGAATTGGTTTGCTTTGAGGAAATTAGGTGTGCGTATCAATAATTGCTGCTTATCTACGTTGAGTGGAGGAAAATAACAATCATAATATTTGAACAGAAAGTTAGATCAAGTATCAATTAAAATATTGTAAATTATTCATGGTACAAATTTCAACATGTATAGATATACTCTTCGGTAATAAGGATTGTGTATGCAAGATAGTAATCTACCTAGATATAATAGCTTTAATTCTGATAACTTTTAAAGGCATATATGAACATAGTTTTAAATTCAAGTGTCAGTTTTAGGCGAGACAAATAATTTAAGTATAAATTAATCAAGCATTCAACACCAAAATTGTAGGTCAAATAAACTACATGGAGCATTTGTTAATCAATAGACACATAAAATCTTTGTTGTTTTTTTCCTTTCCCCTCGAGAGGGGATGGGTTAATTCTTGTAACATTTGGACCCCAAAAATCTGAAACAAATTGTGTTGGTTGTACAGAGACAGACCTGCAAATTCTAATTTTTTCCTTCCTTTTTTATATTCTAACAACATCTCTGTAAAAGTTAGAGAATTCTAAAATGTAAGCAGTGATTCTTTAAATGTCAGAACACATTAAAAAATCATCATATAACATAACATGAAATATTCATTAAACTTGTCTTTTTGTTTGTTGAGATTCAAGTGTATATAACTAAGCTTTTCATGTTTTGAGCATTCTTACACTAACTTTTCTTCTGTTTGTCTAATTAATTATTTAGTTTTTTATATCGAAGTTTTAACTGGAACTAACAGGGTTGCTTAATAATGAACAGAATAATTTCTAGATAATTTCTTCATAGTTCAGTGCTAGTTAGCTTACCTGCATTTTTTACCCTGATTTTTTATCTATTAATTTATTATTTTTGTATACTAATATTCTACATTTGTTTACTTTGATAAATTAGGACAATTTTTATCTAGAACAACCACTTCTTTAGAAGATGTCTTCAAGTCACTTTTATGGTAAAAATATTTAGTAAATTCCTACCCTATCCTTCCTTCCCATGTATTTAGATTGTCCCAATGTTTTAAGATATTAAAGACTAATTTTACTAAGCCAATTGAGTTTTAGTAAAGAACTAATAATGGTGAAGATATTCAAGTATGCACTACTATATATTACAATGCCTTGATGTTCTGACAACTTACCTATTATATTTTTTTTTCTTCTGACAAGTGCTTACCTTTAGGGATATAATTTCTCACATTCTTATAGGTTTGAATAATTCTCAAAATAAAAAAACAAGTGGAGTGGTTTATCCAAGGTATTTATTAGCGACTCCTTCTATGTAGATAGGTATTTATTAATAATTTTAATAATATTATTAGGAATAATTATTAATAGTTATTTTTTTTAATATTATTCAGTTATCTCATAGTTAAACCTCTTTATATATTTTTTTCTATTCAATTGTAACTAGATTTTCATATGATCTTTTAACTAAATTAGTGTGCATTTTTTATTTTCAGAAATAATGGATAAATCTTGGATTAACATGTCTCGAAATACTCCTCAATATGATGAAGGATTGAATAAATCCTTAGACTTTGCATTTGATAATTAGAGTGTAAAGGGTAGGATAATCTGCCCATGTGTTAAATGCAAGTTTAAGAAATGGGAAACTCGAGAAGTAGTGTATGATCGTTTGATTCTTAAACCTTTTCCTAAAGGGTATACTGTTTGGCTAAGACATGGAAAGACAAGTTGTCGAAGTACTATAGCTGAAATGTCTTCAGTTTCATAGGAGATTCAACATAGAAATCTTGTTAATGATCTTATATGTGATATGATTAATGAAGCATTTGAGAATTATTCCAATTATGAGGATGTGGTAGAAGATGAGACAATATTTCCACAATCAAACCAAAGGTTATTTGATGACAATGCAGATTTTTTGGAGTTAATTAGGGATGGACAAGAGAGTTTGTATGAAGGATGTGATAAATATTCAAAACTTTCTTTCTTGGTTAAGCTGTATCACATCAAGTGTTTGTGCAAAATAAGCGATAAAGTAATGTCGATGATACTAGAGTTGTTGGCAGATGCTTTGAACATGCTAAAATTCCAACTTCATTTTATGAAGCCAAGAAAATCATTACTAAACTTGGCCTTAATTACACCAAAATTCATGCATGTCCAAGGAATTGTATGTTATACTTTGGAGATAATGCAGATAGAGATACATGTAAGACATGTAATAGATCTAAATGGAAATAAAAAAAGAAGGGAGTAACTGGTAATGCTATAACTTATAAATGGAAGAAGGTGCCTGCAAAAGTTCTAAGGTATTTTCCTTTAAAACCTCGTTTACAAAGATTGTTTATGTCTTCAAAAACAGCTGAGCATATGTGATGGCATGCATCAAAAAGTACAAATGAAGACATGTTAAGGCATCCAAGAGATGCTGAAGCATGGAAGAGATTTGACTCGTTGTACCTTGAGTTTGCTTTAGACCCTTGAAATGTATGACTTGCATTAGCTACTGATGGGTTCAATCCATTTTCTAATTTGAGCATAAGTTATAGTATTTGGTTGGTTGTACTCATACCCTACAACCTTCCTCCTTGGATGTGCATGAAGCAGAGCTCATTCATTCTTTCCATGATCATTCCTGGTAAGAAAGCACCTGGAAATGATATTGATATATATCTGCAACCATTAATAGAAGAGTTGAAATAATTATGGAATATTGGTGTTAAAACTTTTGATTCATTCAGTAATGTAGTGTTTAAAATGGACGCAACTGTATTATGGACTATTAGTGATTTTCCTAGTCTTGGAAACTTATCTGGATGGAACATATATACTGGATTAGCTTGTCCTACTTGTAACTTTGACTCTACTCCTAAACGTCTTACTTATAGTCGAAAGTGGTGTTTCATGGGTCACCGTCACTTTTTAAATACAGGGCATAAATTTAGATTGGCTCGAAGTTTATTTGATGGAAATGTAGAAAATAGAAATCCACCCATGGCAATGACAGGTGCAGATATATGGAAACAAATTGAGAATATTAATGTTGTACTTAGAAAAGAACTAGAAGATGAAAGGCAAGCAAAAAGACCACGTGGCGCTAATGGCATTGAGTCAGAACCTTCCCAATGAAGAAAAAAAAGTATATTTTTTCAACTTCCTTATTGGTTTAACAATCTTTTGCGCCATAATCTTAATGTCATGCACATTGAAAAAAATGTATGTGATAATGTGATATTTACTTTGTTGAATGAAACTGGAAGATCAAAAGATCATTTGAATGCAAGAAGAGACTTACAAGAATGGGGCATTAGATCTGATCTTTGGGCAGATGAAAATGGTAAATATCTTCCTACTATATTTACATTGACTAATATGAATAAGGATATATTTCTCAAGACTTTAAAGAATATTACTGTTCCAGATGGGTACTCAAGTAACATCAGTAGATGCGTTGATATTAAGCAACGTAAGCTTGGAGGATTAAAAAGTCATGACTCACACATCTTGATGGGGCAGCTTCTACCTTTAGCAACAAGAAATACACTTCCTACACAAGTGTCTACAGTCTTGATTGATTTGTGTTCGTTTTTCAGACAACTGTGTGATAGAGTTTTAAATCTCAATGAACTTGACCAATTACAAAACAGAGTTGTTGTCACATTATGCCATATGGAAATGTTATTTCCGCCTTCATTTTTTACGGTCATGGTCCATTTGATTGTGCACTTAGTTGAAGAAGCCAAACTTGGAGGTCCAGTCCAATATTGATGGATGTATCCTATTGAGAGGTACTTAGGAAGATTAAAGTCTTATGTGCGTAACAGGGCTCAACCTGAAGGCTCAATAGCTGAGGGCTATATAACTGAAGAGGTTTTAACTTTTTGCTTAAGATATTTAGAGGAAATTGAGACTGTTTTTAACCGATTGAATCGTGTTGATGATCAACCTAATATTGCTCGATCTAGTGCAAACACTTTGATTCCCCTAATTGGAAAACCAGTTGGTGGTTTTAATTACTTCACTCTATCTTCAAATGAGAAGTTACAAGCACATCATCATGTATTGACTAATTGTAGATACGTTGATCCATTTCTTTAGTAAGTTATCTTAATTTATAATTTCTTTTCATAGATCTTCTCTTAAACTACAATTATGCAATTATTGTATATATTTCATGTAGGGAATTCAGAGATACTTTACGTAAATAATTGTCATACACGATCATCTGTAGAGATAGACAAAAGGGTTCATAAATGGTTTGTTGAATGGTTTTCTCGTCGTGTAAGTATATCTACAACTTTGAGGTTTAGTCCCTTTGTATAACTTTATTTTAATGATTTTTCTTTGTTTATTTTAGATAAATAGATCATATGAATTTCATTCAGATGATTTAAAGTTCTTAGTTATAGGTCCAATCGATTGTGCAAAAGTGCGTACAATGTTAATGGATTCAAGTTTCATATCTTGGAACGAGACCAAGGGCTTAAAACACAAAATAGTGGAGTATTTAGTACGTTTGGGACAAGAAGTTATGCAAGTAGCAAAGATAATCAAATGCAGTTTAGTGGTGTGCCTTATTATGGAAAATTGGTAGACATCATTGAGATAAATTACCATGGTCGATTCTCAGTTACTTTGTTCAAATGTATGTGGGTTAATACAACTAGTCATAGAGGGATTATAACTGATGACTTAGGATTTACATTAGTAAATTTTTCTCACTTGTACACTCTGGTGACCATGAAGATGATGAGCCATACATCCAAGCTTCTGAGGCTCGAATGGTTTATTATGTAGAAGGTAAGCTCAATAAAAAATGGAACATACCTATACATCTAAAGCCACGAAACTTATACGATATGGGTATGAATGATGAGGACACTTTTCATGAATGTGATCCATATCAACAACAAAACTTGGAAACTTTATTTCTAGATGGGCAAGTGAATATACCACTAATGAGGTGTTATTTTTAATTTTCATTTTATTTACTAATTATGATTTATTATGACATATACATTAACTTTGTCTACATTATCTATTAAATTATTAATTTTAGTTGTATTTCTTTTCTTATCAGGATAAGATGAAGCGATTCTCCAATAAGAAAGATAATGCACCATCATTAAGAACTCAGGGTGGCTCTTTTATCCAAGTTCTAGCCACCCCTGACTTTCGCAATACTCAGCCTCCTCTTACACATGTACCTAAGTCTAATATGATGCCTCCACATGCACCTCAACCAAGTATGATGCCTCCACATGCACCACAACCAAATACAACATCTCCACATGTACCACAATCAAGCAAGATACCTCCATATGTACCACAGTCAAGCATGATGCCTCCACATGTACCACTACCAAGTGAAGATGATGATGGATATGATAATGAAGGTGATGAGGAATTTGAAACACCACTACAACATACAACACACAAGGCTTGGCTTGTTGATGTAGTTGGTGAGCATTTCAATTACAAGATTATATAATTTTTTGAATTTTACACTTTTGTATGTTCATACAATATTTGTCTTATAGATGAACATGACACAAAAAAGATCAAACAACTTGCTGCTAATGATGTTTGGTCACTTCCTTATGGTGAAAGAATTGTCTTGCAATGGAATAATGAAGGCCAAGCTATTGCCAATAGTGGAGCATTATTAAATAGGTTCTTAGGTCTTGTTGGGAGAGATCTTAAACTATTCCCCATTTGCTATACTAGCTGGAGAAAAGTGCCTAAAGATTATAAGGAATATGTAATGAAGAATACTATTCAAGTAAGATTTGTCTTTTATTTGTACCCTTATTTCAATTATATCATAAGTGTTTACTAACTATTATATTCTAATTTGAAGGTTAAGTTTGATGTTGAGTTGGACCTTCATAAAAGTTACATCCTAAAAGTACTTAACGCAAGATGGAGAGATGGTAGGCAAGAGTTATGGCAAAAAAAAGATGATAAAACATGTAAGAGATGAACTTATTGCAATAATCCCAAAAGGAGTAGATAGAGACCATTGGGGTGCCTTTGCTGATTACCGTTGTAATGCAAGAACTCAGGTAAATCTAATTTGTGATTTTGAATGTCTTTCAATTAAAATTGTAATTTTTTTTTAATCTTTTTCAATGATTAGCAAATTGCCCAAAAAATAAAGATAATAGGAAGAAGCAAAAAATTCCTCACACGGGTGGATCTAAAAGCCTTGCATGTAAAAGAGTAGAGATGGTAATCTCAAACTTTGAATAATGAATGTGTACTTTTTCTATTAGCAAATATGTCATACTATTGTTGGATTTTATAGGAACTAAAGTGTGGTTGCAAAGTTAGTAGGGGAGAAGTTTGGATAGCCACACATAAACATACAAATGGAACATATGTGAATGATGAGGCTAGAGAAATTAGTGTAAGTTGAACTTGTATAGTGAAGCGTAACCTGTGATAATATGGATCCTTGTTGGCTAAGTGTTTATGATCATTATGTTTGGTTTATGAGATTTTTGCAGAAAAAAATTCAAGAATACGAATCAAGTTCCATATGTCTTTCATAAGATATATCAACACAAGATTCATTGGCTCATGTTCTAGGAAGTCAAGAACATTGTGGTCATGTACAGGGGTTGGGATTGGGTCCTTGTCCATCCCAAGTTTTTGGAAGTTTCTCTCGTTCATATAGTGGGATGACCTTATGTGCACCTTCTTACAAGGAGTTAGAAAACCAAGTTTTTGCATTGAAGTCACAACTAAATGAACAGAATGAAAAGCTTAATAAGCTTGATGAGCAGAATCAAAAGCTTCTTGAACAGAATGAAAAGTTTGTTGATCAAAATAAAAAGTTTGATGCAATAATGAACTTTTTTATGCATAACTTCCAGGGTCAAGTTCCTTCAGACTTAGCTATGTTTCACACTTCACTGGTAATATTGATAGGTTGGATTAGATTTATATTCTGTAATATATAATTTTAATATTTCTAACTGTAGCTTACTTTTTTTATTAGGCATCAGATCAAACAATAGTACATCCAACTAAATTGACCGGTGACTCTCCAACAAATTCTGAATCTAAGAAGTAGTTCATTTGTCAAGTTTGGTAAAATTACTTTAAAATCATATTTCATGTTTATAGATTGTCTAGACCAAAGAAATAATTCCACTATTATCAAATAAGAAGAATAAGAAGTATAAGAAAGTCTCAAATAAGTGTACGAATTGTGTATACAATAAGCCAACACAACAAGCAACAATATTAACAAAGGAAAACTAAAAAAATAAAAAATACTTCAAATCATAGAGTGACTTTATTTTTTCTTCTCTCTCAAGATGACTTATTTCCCTCTATAATTTTACCTATCTCTCACACTTTCCTAATTAAACCTTATTTATTTAAATAAATGAGACATAAAGCGGTCTAACATATTTGGATTTATCTCCACATAGGAAGAGAGTCCAATACCCAATAAATCTCCTCACAACTATGAGGAGATGATTGCTAAATCTGTGAATCTCATAATAAGCTTCAATCTTCCATCTTTCTATGACCTCTTAATAACACTCATACTATCTTGTATCAGTTAAGATCACATACTCATCACATGAATACTTGGCAGGTGTCGCAACCGTAATTCCGACGAGACGACGAACTCGCTAAAATTTGAAAATAATTTGATTTGATTGTGGAGTCGCCACCAAATTTTTGTTTAAGGGAAAAAGATTTGGAAAAACCCTGACTCAAGGATGAGATTCGAAGTTCGGGAGTCGGTTATGAGTAGGGAAGGTGTTAGGCACCCCACTCGCCTGTTCCAAGGAACAGTACCCTTAAATTGAGTGTGTGATTATTTGAAAATAGTTTGATCCCTTAATTAATTTGAAAATAAATAGGTTGATGGAGGTTAGCCTGACAGGACTTGATCCTGCTCCTACGTATTCCCCGGTGCAATGGGAAATTCAAGGCTTACGTAGTTCTGGTTTTAAGAGACTTTATATTTTGAAGAAGTAGAGGGGTGATTTGAGGATAGGATTGATTTTTGAATAGACTAAAATTGCGTACTTGCATAACCCAAACCATCGTAGGCCGTGAGTGAGTTTGCACGAATTATAACGCGGAACAGCAGAGAAGGCTGCCTGTTCGTATTAGAATCCATTGTACGAATCTTAGAGATTTAAAATAAATATTTGAAATAGACGTTTTCTAACAGAGTTAGTAAATAGAGATTTTCTAAAATTTATGCTTGCAAAATCCAAATCGTCGTAAGCCGTATTTGGAATCTACACGAATTTAAAACACAGAACAGCAGAGAAGGATGCCTGTTCGTGTTAAAATCCGATTGCACACATTTTAGAAAATTAAAACAGATATTTTGAAATAGACATTTTTTGGTGGAGTTAGTGAACAGTGATTTTCTAAAATTGCGTGCTTGCAAAACTCAAATCGTCGTAAGCCGCATTTGAATCCACACGAATTAAAACACAGAACAGCAGAGAAGGCTGCCTGTTCGTGTTAAAAAAATCCGCTTGCACACATTTTAGAAAATTAAAACAGATATTTTGAAATAGACATTTTTTTTAGTAGAGTTAGTGAACAATGATTTTCTAAAATTGCGTGCTTGCAAAATTCAAATCGTCGTAAGCCGCATTTGAATCCGCACGAATTAAAACACAGAACAGCAGGGAAGGCTGCCTGTTCGTGTTAAAATCCGATTGCACACATTTTAGAAAATTAAAACAGATGTTTTGAAAACAGATGTTTTTACAGAGTTAGTGAAGATAATGTTTCAAAAAAAACGATTGGATTTAATTTAATAGTTACAGAACCAAAATTGGGCTTGACCCAAATTAAAATAAAATGGAAGAAAATAATTGAGTTTAAGTGAAAAGAGGGGCTTGGGCTGGACCCATGGCAAAATTGAATTTGATTTCAAGAAAAGGAAAAAAGATCGGGCTTGACCCAAAGAATTGATTAAAGAAAAGAATTAGGCTTGACCCAAATTAAGCAAAATCCAACTTTAAAGAAATGATTTAGAATTAAAGTAAAAGAAGTGAGCTTGACCCAAGTGAAGGAAAATTGGATCGAGATTAAAAGAATTGGGCTTGAATTAGACTTGATTTAACATAAACTTGACTTGATTT
This sequence comes from Canavalia gladiata, assembly GCA_037954105.1. NCBI lineage: Eukaryota > Viridiplantae > Streptophyta > Magnoliopsida > Fabales > Fabaceae > Canavalia > Canavalia gladiata. The sequence goes on from CM075663.1 coordinate 31,143,911, forward strand.
GAAGTTAAGGAAAGGAATTGCGAACATGCTTCAGTAATCAAGTGATAGAAATTTCATTTCAAGTCCAAATTAGATAAATAATATCATTCTGGAAACTAGAGAGAAAGACAAAGAAAACGCAACAAAAATCATCAAAATCGGAGATCATTTAATTGACTAAAAACAAAAACGAAAAACAAAGATGAAAATCACCCTCAAGAACACACAAGTTTTTGGCGCCAAAATTTGAATTCAAATCTCAGAATTTTTAGAAAATATTTTTGGTAGATCTGAAAAATCAAAACCAATAAATTGAAAGATATGGATCATAGGAATCAAACAAAACAAGTTTGACATCAATCCAATCAGAAATGAGCAGGATATGCACAAATCAAACAAGCTAGGTCAATTCGCGCACTAAGATAAACATGCTTCGGTAATCAAGTGATAAAAATTTTATTTCTGATCTAAATTGGACAAATAATATCATTCCAGAAACTAGAGAGAAATACAAAGAAAACTCAACAAAAATCATCAAAATCGGAGATCATTTGACCGATTAAAAATTAAAACAAAAACAGACAAGAAAATGAACCTCAAGAACACACAAGTTTTTGGCGCCAAAATTTGAATTCGAATCTCAGAATTTTTAGAAAATATTTTTGGTAGATCTGAAAAATCAAAACCAATCAATTGAAATATATGGATCATTAGAATGAAACAAAACAAGTTTGACATCAATCCAATCAGAAATGAGCAAGATATGCACAAATCAAACAAGCTAGGTCAATTCGCGCACCAGGATGAACATGCTTCGGTAATCAAGTGATAAAAATTTCATTTCAGATCCAAATTGGACAAATAATATCATTCCAGAAACTAGAGAGAAAGACGAAGAAAATGAAACAAAAATCATCAAAATCGGAGATCATTTGACCGATTAAAAATTAAAACGAAAACAGACACGAGAATGAACTCGGAAATCCGAGAAGAAGCAAGAAACTTAAGAGGGATGAAATTCGGACCTAACCTCCATTGGAAGGTGATGAAGAGCTGATTTAATGGAGGCCAAGGGCTGAATTGAAGGCTAGAGAGTCTCCTAGGTCCTCCCCTCAAAGGTTCTGAAAATCCCCTTCTAAGACTCCAAGTTCTCCTACTCCCAAGAATTTCCAAAAATGAGAAAAAAACCCTCTTCTTTTCTTGTTTGTAGGTATATATAGACACATCCCTTCTTGGCAAGGGTGAAGCTCTTTCAAAGAGGCAAAAGTCAGCCTCCTCTCTCTTAGCAAGGGCCAAGTCCTTTCAAAGGGCCAAAAGCCACCCCTTTCTAGGAGCCAAAAGCCAACCCCTTTGATTTCAAAATTTTTGTTCCCTATTTTGATTTTTCAGCTTTTCTTTTTTTCAATTTTCATTTTTTTTACCTTTTTCGTTTTTTATTTTTATTTTTTTTCTATTTATTTATCATTTTTACTTATTCTTTAATTTCCCTTTTGTTTTTATTATTTTCATTATTTTTTATTTTTTGCTTTCTGTTTTCTGTATTTTCTGCTTTCTGTTTTTTCTGTTTTTTGTTTTACATCTTTTCAAATTTTTAATTAACTTAACTTTTGGTTAATTTTAATGATTGGGGGCCTCAGACATAATTGAGTGTTTACAGCAGGCAATTATCTCTTCCTATTAGATCTCGTGAGTTGGACTTTATGTGGTTTATAAGCATCAGCAACATTTTCATCTTGTGTCATCCTATGTTTCTCTTCAACATCATTATTTAGAATATCTAACTCATTTCTAAGTTGATGATCATCAACATAATCATGATCTTATCATTTTGAGAATTATTCTTAGCAATATCCAAATTATGGAGAGACGATCAAATTGGACCAATGTTAAACAAATGATTATCTTTTATAGGTGTAGTCTTCTTCACTTTATAACTATTTTCAGTGGTTTGATCTTTTATAAATTCCATATCACAACTTCTAATAATTCTATTCTCAGTAGATCATACAACTTGTAACCAAAATTATTTTAACCATAACCAATGAAGACACATTACCTAATCTTCACACCCAACTTGGATCTTTCATTATTTGGAATATATACGAAATTCTTACAACCCAAGACTCTTAAGTGATCATACCTGACATCCTTGCTAAACCATATTTTGTCTAGCACTTTAGTGTTCAAAGAAATTGTAAGACTTAGGTTAATAACATGCATAATTGTGTAAAATTCCTCACCTTAAAAATGTTTAGGCAATTTTTCTTCACTAAGCATATATCAAATTCTTTCAATCAAATTCATGTTCATCCTTTTTTCTAAACCATTCACTTGAGGAGTTTTAGAAGGAGTCTTTTCATGTCTGATGCCTTGCTGCTTGTAATAGATATCGAAAGGTCCATAACACTCACCATCATTATCTCAATACAAATGTATTTAATCATTTTGCTTTATGGTCTCTCAACCAAAGCTTGAAATTATTTCAATTGCTCAAGTACTTGATCTTTTATCTTCAAAGCATAGTCTCAAAGCTTCTTGGAACACTTATAAATAAAGGTAAAAAAATAAAATACACCACCAAATAATTTACCTTCAATAGATCAAAGATATTAGAATGTACCAATTCAAATAACTTTGACTTCCTTGAGGAATGATGCTTCTTAACTAATACTTTGATCCACTTACCAGCTATATAATGAGAACACTTCTCCAACTCTACATTCTTCCCTTAAGCACATCCTTTTTATCTATATAATTAAGCCTTTTTACTTATATGACTAAGATTTGAATGCTACAAAGATTCCTCCATGTCTATATTCACACTGTTTCTAGCAACCAAAACTTTTTGTATAATACAACTTAGAAATTTTTTTCTCTCTAGTCATAACCAAATTACCTATGATAATTTTCTATTTTATAGAACCAAAGTCATTTTTATAACAACAATCAAGCATCTTCATAAATATCATATTAAAATGGACATCTGGAGCATATTTGACTCTTCTCATCAATAACTCCATTCCTATATTAGTTTGCAAGAAAACATTACCAACATCAATAACCTTACAGACACCATCATTATCCATCTTTATCATTCTAAAATCACTAGAAGTGTAAGAGATGAAGAACTTTTTTTGCCATATAACATGCAGTGTAGCACTACTATCAATTATCCATATGTGCTCATCTAATACAAGATTACACAATTCTTACTTAGGAAGAAGAATGGGATCATCACAAGTGGAAGTAGTGACATGATCATCATCATCATGATCCTTCTCTTTTAACTTCCCATTCTTGCCTTTGTTCTTCCTCTTCTACTAAAAGTAATTTTTTTGTATGTATCTTATTTTGCAACACTAATGAAACTCCACATTCTTGTACTTGGACTTACTTTTTTCTCTTTTCTCTACCTCTCTTTAATTATTATTTTTTGACTTCTTCTATTTTCAATATCAAGCATCTTAAATTAAGATGAAGAACCATGTACATTCCTTCTCATATTTTCATTAAAAACACTATCTTTTACCATTGTCATAGAGATAATTAACATCATTAAAAATTGAGTTGGTACTAGAAAACTTAAATATCTCTCAAAATTTTAGTAAAAAATTCAATAATAAAAGTCTCAAAATTTTATTGTCATACTTAATACTCATTCATGATATTTGATCAATGATCCATTAAAATTTATTTGTGATTTAAAATAGAAGTATTTTTTTTTTATACTTTAAATTTATAATACAATTTAACAAATATAATTTTTTAGTTTTTGTTAAAATATAATTAGATTTACTAAATTTAGATTTCGTTATTAATTTGTTTAGTTAGAATATATAAAATAATTTTACGGAGATGGTGGAAGAGAATGAATTTGAGTTGTTCGTTTTTAATATTGTTTTTATTTTTTTTCTTAAAATTTTTTCTTATATACATAATAAATGAAGACAACGTTTTGAATGTAGAGGGAGGACTTGTTTAAGGTAAAAAATGTTCATTAGCCTTTATTAAATACATGAAGTTATTGGTGTAAGCCTTGAAGTACTTGAAATATCGGTACTCGAAATAAATAGCAATATAATGAACTAATTAGATTTTAATATACTTTTCCTTATAGGACAGTTCTGAAAAGTATTCAATGAAAGAAGGAAAGATAAACAAATTAAAATCTACATATTAATACAGTTACAAAAATAAAATTAAATAGAAAAATAAATCAAATAATATGGTACAATAAAATTTTATTGGACAGTATATTCTCTTATCTTAATCCTAATTATTTTTCTTATTTTAGTTTTAAAAAAGGTACTTCTGTTTATCTATCTAACACATTATTATTATTTTTTATCTTTTATTTTTCAAACGTTTTTATATATTATTTTATATTTTAAACAATTTAAAATAAAAAGAATCTAAAGCTTAACATACAACTAAAACACTAAAAGACAAAATTAATCTGAAAAAAACAAATTAATAACGATGATTAAATAGTAATAAAATCTCAAATAAAAAGGCACAATAACAGGTTCAAGTTTCATAACAATATATTTGCAAATCAACACAAATCATGCGCGAGTGTTATTAGAATTTGAATTGTATAATTTCATTGGATTGAGGTTAAATTACATGGAAAAAAATATACCGAAATATATACAATAGAAATCCATATAAAAGAAGAAAACAGGTGTACAAAATCTTTTTAGTAATAACCTAAAAGATAAAGTACAAATATTTCTTAACCAAAAATAATAATATATAGTCATTCGGTAACAGAATTAGGAAAGTACTTTACATATATAAAGCACAACAAAAGAAAATGAATGACTCAAACATCTCACGGATTTGAACAAATTATATATTCACATATGATCACAAGATCTGAAATGCTAATTAAGCTATTACTCAAATAAAACAAGAATGAAGCGGATATGGTGATAATAGCATTGGAGTATGGATTGAGGAGAAAAAGAAGAACAATGAAGCTGAGAGGGTGAGAGAGTGATGGAGGATGGAAGGAATATGTATTCATTGATGAATGCTATGATATGAAAATGTTTGTTGGAATTCTTTTTAGTGTAGAGGAATGAATGATGAGTGTAATGTTATGAAAGTGTTGAGGAAGATGGAAGCATTATGGTAAGGATTAGAGAGTAATGAGGAATTAATGTTGATAGGAAGATTTTTGAGTGCATTGTTTTTTTTCTGTAGAGAGAAAGAGATATTCCCTCTCTAGTGTATTGTGATGAAGATGAAATAAACTTACTGTTTTTCTCAGTCATTTTTCATTTTTTTTTAAAATAAAATTTGATTAATTAAGACATGCAGACATATTTTTAAAAAGCGAAATGATTGTTATATATTAAAAAATATTACATTCATGTACATATAATTTATGGTCGTACAATTTTTTTTATTTTTTTAAATAAAAAAATTATCGGTCTATAAGTTTTAAAGTATAGATAGATATAATATCAAAATTAATCATTACTCTTTTGAAAAGCATGTCACTCTACTTTTTATTGTCAACGACACATTTTTTTAATGTTTCAGGTTTTTGCTTGTTTTATTATTTTTTATATTTACATTCTTTTATTTTCATATTTTTTAATTTTTTATGTTTCAATTTTTTTATTTTAAATTTTAAATTACAAAGTAAAATAAAACAAAGCTATAGAAAGTAAAATAAATAAAATAAGAAGATTAAAACAAGAAACAAAATAAAAGATAAAATAAAACACAAAAAAAGTATTGGATAAATTTGGATACTGATATGCCTCAACTTCATTATAAGGTTTAGGGAAGGGACTTACAAAGTTTATAAAGAAACTATGATCTTTTTACATATACCGGAATATATCTCTTCTCCATACCGCATCATCTTTTTATCTTCCTACTTCAAAGTTAATGGCCTAAAAAAAGGAGAAAAGTTTGACATTTTTATGCCTTATTTGAATTACAATGAAAAAAAGAAATAGAAAAAAAAGAAAAAGAAGATAAATAAAAAAAGTAGAAATAAAAAGAAAAAAGAAATTGTTTGAATGAGATAAATTAGAAGGAAAGAGAAAAGCTTTTTTTTAATGAAATAAATAAAAAATATATATATTAATAATATAAAATTTAATTTTAAAAAATTTAATTTTTTTATTATATTTTTTTATTAATATAATATTATTTTTTTATATTTTTAAAAATATATAATAATTTTAAAATTTTAAAATAAAAAATAAAAATTACAAGATTCTTTCCCTTATTTTTTCACCAATTTAAGAAGAAATAAAATCTAGTAAAATTCATGAAAATTGGTTCATTTTCCTTTTATTTACATATATAAACAAACAACAATAAAAAATTTATATTATTTTTCTTTCTTTCCCTTTCTTCCAACCAAACAAAATATTAATTGTAAGATTCATTATAAAAATATAATATGTCATGTGATAAAAAAGAAAAATGATAAGTAGCAAATGTGCATAGATTATATGTATATCAAAAAAGCATGTCCTAATAAGCATCCTTATCCACTCCCAAATATTGACAAACTAGTCAATCATTCATTATAATACCACTACCTCTCTTTCATGGATGCTAGCATGAGGTATAATAAAATCTGCATACATCCAAATGATGAAGAGAAGACTACTTTTCATAACTGAAAAAGTGGCATCCTACTACCTAGTAATAATGCCCTTTGGTCAAAATGTGTCTTTAAAGTGGAAGGTAGAAAATTCTTAGGATTCATGTTGAGTTATTGAGGGATTGAAGCAAATCCAGATAGGTGCCAAGGTATACTAAACATGTAAACCCCCCAAAGTGTGAAATAGGTGTATCAATTAACCGAAAGAATAGAAGCCTTAATACAGTTTCTCCCAAAAGTATGATCATATATAAGACCCTATGGAAGACATAGGTTTATCATGGATCCTAGAATGCTAAGCATCCTTCAGAGTGGTAAAAGAGAATCTCACAAATCCACTAATCCTGTCCAAACTAGAACAAGGTGAGACCTAGTTTCTCTATCTTTCTATTGTAAATGAAGCAATAAATTCAGTTCAGCAATTTACTTCTTTAGTAACGCATTGTAGGGTCCATAACTTAACACTATCATAAATTGGAGAAAATAGCCTATGCACCTGTCCTATTATAGATTGAGAGAGACCATTGTGGAAGTACTCACCAAAGACACTATCTTAAGATCCAAACAATGCACCGAAATAAAGGAGATGCTCTTCTGACATGGGATTTTGACATCCCAGTAAGAGAATTATGTATTCTTTAAGATACATAAAAGTAGTTGTGGTCATCATCATGAAGAAAAGTCCCTAATTAGCTCGAAAATCACTGAAGGTGGGTTATTTCTGGCTTACCATGCAATTAGAAGTCATGAAATATGCAAACTCTTTGGTTAATGGCATAAGAAAGATAAGTATTTTTTGTTTGTTCTTTCTTTGAATGAGAATGCTCAAGGATATGAGAGTGGATATAAGAGTAATAATAATTGGGTGGAATTAACTCCAAATTTAAATAATCTTCATGATTTTTATAATAATAGTAAAGAGTGGATATTAGTAACCTGTTTAGAATACTTGTAGATTTTCAAAATGCAAATTTTAAAATAAAATATGTTCAAATATAAAATTGAATTGGAGTTTAATTTAATTTTAAAATATTTTTATCTTAATTTTAATTTTTAATTTAAAATAAATCATTTAACTTTTATCTTTTTTAACATGTTAACATTATATTCATTCATCATTATTATGTTATTAATTATCATTACTATTATTATTATTATCATTTTTATCATCATCAAATAAGTTTAAATTAAAAAATAAAAAATATTTGTGTGATTTAAATTTAAAATTTAAAAATTAAAGAATAAAAAAATTATAATTTATAATTTATAAATTAATTTTAAATTTCAAATTTTAAAATTTAAAACTATTCCAAACAAACCTTTATAATTTATTGTGTTTATTTAGAATTTAATCCAATGCCATTCGACATCAGAAGAAGAATATAATGTCTTTCCAAATAAGTTCATTTATAATGTGTTATTTGACTTGTTATTATAACCCATTTATTCATTCATATGTTTTTGAGCTATGCTATTCTTGCCCCAACACCCAAGATGCTTGCAATTTCACCTATATGTGCTGCTATATATGACATTATTATTAGTATATATGTCAGTCCTTTCACCTTCAGGAATCGAATTTGTAAATGCTTGTCTCAATACAATATATGTTGATTTCTCACATTTGATCTCTATAGGATATAGAATTGAATTCTCACTTTAATAGAAAAGCATGTGCTTCTTAAGGTATCTTCCATGGCACTAGCCATTGGAGCAGTCACTTTCTTCATCTCATTCTCAAGAACAATAACATTATCCGAGAATGAGAATGCTAATGAAACCTTGGTAGGACCATATATCCAGATGAAGCATACCACTGATACCTAGCTTCCAAATCAAGAGAACCAACTATTGAAAGAGTTCTCTAAACATTAAATTCTTTTTTATGTTTTAAATAGTGTGTTAAATTCTTTTATCATATGAAAAATTTTAGACCTCCAAGAGAATCTAAAAAAGATAAATAATAATTGGAGGTCTAAAATTTTTCATATGATAAAAGAATTTAATACAGGGAATCTGGACCTATGCAATGCATTATAGAGTGTCATGTGGTCAATAAATTAGTTATTTTGTAAAGACTAAATAATAGATATAATAAATTTAAAATAAAAAAAAACTAAAATAAAAGAGGAACCACATCTTTGACTTCTCTCTCATTGTACTCCTTTATCAAGGAATCTCCTTGTTTCAGGGAAAATACACACTCTACTTTCGAAGTCAATTGTTGTTCTAGTAACCTCAAAAGTAAAAAGTAAATGTTTGGTCGGTGCTAGAAAGTTTCGTGATTCCAAATATAGATCAATGAGTCCCCTTCTAACTAATGACACAAGAATCAACCTTACAAACATATCCTTTCATGTCCAAGGATGCAAAGAAAAAGGTGATAATTAACACCAAAGTCGATCTAATGTATAGCTCTAAACTGAGTTATAAGATGGGATCTTTATAAAATAATTAAATAATTAATCAAAATTATTATAGTTTTCTTTAAAATGTATTTTTAAAATTTGTAGATACAAAATTACTTATTAAATCATCAGAATCATTTATTTTAATATTTTAATATAATAAATATTTTTTTTTAAATAAAAACCTGTCATTTTAAAATACTTAAAATTTAACTACCCTAAAGACTGATATAAACAAAATTGGTCATTTTTAAATTAAAAACTACATATAGATTTTGCATTAAGTTCGTTTGAATTTTCATTTCATACTATTATTCATTCTCAGGAGCAATATAATCTACAACAAATTTGTTCATGTTTATGATATTTAATTCTTGGTTTTTTCAGTAAAATGATTCATAGCAGCCATAAAGTACCGACTAAGATAAATAAATAAAAGATATTTTCATTTTTATCAACAAGGCCCATTAGCTCAGTTGGTTAGAGCGTGGTGCTAATAACGCCAAGGTCGCAGGTTCGAAACCTGCATGGGCCATTTTTTGATAATTATCTCTTATTTTATTTTTTTACCTTTTATTTGACCTCTTATTTATTTTTTCACCATTTTTTTTATTATTACCTACCTCTTATTTATATTTTCACCATTTTTTTTATTATTACCTCTTATTTGATTTTTTTTTCACCATTTTATGATATGGAACAAATTCATTATACTAACCTATTCAACTCTTATGATTATTACCTCTTATTTGACTTTTTCACCATTTTATGATATGGAACAAATTCATTATACAAACCTATTAAACTCTATTGTATAGACAATAATAACCTATGAAACATCTCACTAAATGATAGCTCATACATTACATAGCTATAAACACATAGCTACACCATCTTGTGGTAGCAAACTCTCTTCTTGATCCAAAATCTCCCTAACTGCCTTATATATAGCTATCCATGAAGAATAGGCATCAACAGGATCCCACAAAAATGTGGGATTTGGGGTTGGAGGGCATGCAGTAACCAAATCCAAAACTGAAACTGGTATGATATTATGTGGGAAATTGAATGCCAAGTTATCAACTTTGTGCTCATAAATTTTGCCATTTTTGTCCAATTTGTATCTTGAAGTGCCCTGAAATTCCCCCTTAGTCTCCCAAGGGACCCTTGGCACACCCTTAAGGTTCCACCTAATCAATATCACATTCTCTGAAAGCTGCCACACCTTGTGCACATCAAGGGCAATCTCAAGAAACAAGATTTTGCCATGAAACCTCAATGCCCAGAAGATTAATTTGTACTTTTCAATCCCAGTAAATGTGTTCAAGGGATCCATGAATGTTATATCATTCCTGACATGATCAAATTCCAATGAAAACCTCCTTAAAAACTTGAAACATTTTGTAAAACAATAAATAAATAATAAAACTTAGAAACAAGTACAATACATAAATATTTTTGGTACTATTTTTCAATCAAAATCCACATTTTATCTTGCTAATTACGGTAAGTTTAATTTAGTTACCAAGATAAGATGACGATTTTAATCTAAAAGTACTATAGATACTATATTCAAATTAGAAAATGTTAACTCAAAATTTTAATATTGATTTTAAACATCTAAAAATAATAATTTTTTATTAAGAATAAAAGTATTATTACATTTCCATATTTTTAATATAAAAATGTTTTTTATATCGATAATAACTTGTACCAATTTTAACTGTTATAAAACCAAATTTTAAGAACTAATGTTAACAAAATCGCTTAAATTTTGTTCCCAGAAGAAAGAAAGCACACCACAAAGAACAGAATTTGAAGACTGGTAATGTGGGGTGAGAAAGATACCTATAAATGTCATAATTAAGGTCTTTGATGAAGATCAAAGGAAGGTCCTCACGGAGGGTCCTCACAGCAAGGCCAAGGTTGAGATAGAATTCATCTTTTAGCTGCTTATCCTGTGGTGTGTTGATTTGTCCAACTTGTGCTGTGGGAATTTGGAGAGAAAAAGAAGAGGAAATGAAAGAAGATATAGGAAACTGAGAAGTGGGTTTTGGTGTTGAAATAGTTTGGTAAAAGGTTTTGTCTTTGGATTTGGATTGAGCTAAGAGAGAAGGTTGGAAGTTGGGCAGAAGAAAAGCCATGTCTTTTAATTCTCAATGGTTTACAAAGATATTAAATTTTAATGAGAGAGAGAATTGTGATGCATGTTCTGTTTTGGGTCATAACCAAATTGAGGCTGTTGTTAACTCTGTACTTTGGTCTTCCAACATAGCCATCAAATTCAAATGAATAGAAACAAGGCATTGCCACTTTGTAAATTGCCCTTTGCATTTTATAGCATTTCCTTTCGAAAATAAAAATTTTGTTGAAAAGCACAAAATAGAAGTAGGAAAAAAATTATACAAGCAAAAAAATATTTTCGTATTTGTTAATATAATTATTTCATACTAGAAACTAATTAAAAAATATGGTGGATATAATTTTTAAAATAATTGTTAAAAAAATTTAAATTATATAACAATTAATAATTGGATGATAATATAATTTTTTATACCATTAATATATTTTTTAATATTTATGCTCGTGAAATGAGAATGAAAATTTTAAAAGTGAATTTTTTGGATAAAAAAATTTCCTTTTAGAAAAAAATAATACCTTATAGTTATACTCCTATGACAGGACAATTACGTAATATTTGGTTTATAATTTTTTTATTTATAAAAAACATTTTATACACAAAATAGTAAAAATAAATTTATTTATTTTTTATTATTTTTAATATAAATTTTAAAAATAAAAAAATAAAAATTAGATAATATTTTTATAAATAAATATAAAAATAAAAAAAAATCATAAATCAAACTTCACCTTAATATCTTAACTTATCTCACAATTTTTTAATTAGTTATATCTATATATAAACTATTAAAAATTAATATAATGATAAGAAGATGCAGTAATTTATATAAAATTTTATTATTGAACTAAAACTCTTTATTTTTTATCATTTTGAATAATTTATTTATTAAAATTTTATTTATCATTTAAGCTTAATATATGGTAAACTTTTCGTAGAAGTAAACATGACAATAAAATTTAGATATGTGAATATCTATTTTACTCGTCTCAATTTTAATAGAAAAGGTTTGTTTAGATCAAAATTTAAGAAAAAATCACATTCCAACATCTAAATATAGAATTGGATATCAAAATATAAATATCCATCAATATCCTAGACCTGTTATGATTATTATAATATTATTTTAAATCAAATATACATAAAAATAATGTTTCAATTAAACAAATGATCAATTTTTATTTATTAAATTTGTATATGCATGGATTAAGATATTTTTTAAATTTTAATTATAAAATTTTTTTAAAAAATTATAGTTCAACAAATCAATTCACCTTATCCTATCGATTCTAATCCGTTTTGAAATAAAAGTTAGGCAGAACAAGTTAAGTGGATTTTTGAATTTAAACCCTAAACCTACTCCACCAAATTGAATAGACACGGGTGGAAAATAAGCTTTTTACATCGGTTGTTATGAACTTTTTACATCGATTATTTGGGCGGTATTGAAGCGGACGATATAGAAAATAAGATTTTTTACATTGGTTCTTGAACCGATGTAAAAAGTACACTTTCTACATCGGTTGGACTTATAACTTTCTACCTCGGTTAAGGTCACAACCGATGTAGAAAGTGTACTTTTTACATCGGTTATAGGTCCAACCGATGTAAAAAGTGTACTTTTTACATCGGTTATAATCTTAATCGACGTAGAAAGTTCATTTTTTTAAAATGTTCGTTTTGTTTAGGTATGCTACTGTATTATTTATTCACAGAATCACCAGATAGATAATACAGAATTCACATAATCTATATATTTAAACTAAATATATCATTATTTATTATCAAATTTTAATTTACAAAGGAAATAACTTCAAATTACGTCAAGCAAGTGTTGAAAGTTGAAAAAAAAATGTCGTAACCAGCTATGTACATGTTGAAAACAGAGAAAAAATGGTTGAGCGGTGACCAAACGGTGTCCTAACGGAGGTACAACGGTAGTCGAACGATGGCACAACATAGTGGTAGCCAAATAAGAAGCTTGAAAATTATACAATACAACCAAAACGAATGTAAATTTCAATTATAATAACAAAATGAGATGTATAAATAACGACAAAGACGACTTCAAACCTTAGGGTGCGCGACGACGACTTTGAACGGAGGAAATGGTTGCAACGGCAACGGTAACCACGAACGTAAGAATGGAGTGCAACGACGAACAGCAGGGACGGCGGGAATGGCTAAGATGTAAACGAAAATAGAGAGAATAAGCCGAAACGAGAAACTAGGTGTCATAACCGTAATTACAACGAGACAACGAGCTCGCTAAATTTTGAAATGAATATAATTTGATTGTAGAGCCGCCACCAAATTTTATTTTAAGGGAAAACATTTGGAAAAACCCTAACTTGAGGAAGAAATCTAGGTTCGGGAGTCGGTTACGAGTAAGGAAGGTATTAGGCACCCTACTCGCCTGTTCCAAAGAACAGTACCCTTAAACTGAGTGTGCGATGTTTTGAAAACTGTTTAATCCCTTAAAATAGAATAGAAAATAAATAGGTTTATAGAAGATAGCCTGACAAGACTTGATCCTGCTCCTACGTATTCCCTGGTGCAATGGGAAACTCAAGGCTACGTAGTTCTGGTTAAGAGACTTGCTCTCTTAGAGAAGAAAAGAGTAATCTTAGGTAAAAACTTTAAAACAATATTTCTTAAAGAAATACAGGATTTAGGGAAACAGACGTGCTTGCATAATCCAAATCGTTGTAAGCCGTATTTGAATTAGCACGAATTAAAATACGTAACAGTAGAGAATGCTACTTGCCCGTATTAGAACCCGTTTGCACAATTTGAGAAAAATAAAATAAAAAAAAGATGTTTTGGAAACAGAAGAATTTTAGAAAAACAGACGTGCTTGCATAATCCAAATCGTCGTAAGCCGTATTTGAATTAGCACGAATTAAAATACGTAACAGTAGAGAATGCTACTTGCCCGTATTAGAACCCGTTTGCACAATCTGAGAAAAATAAAAAGAAACAGATGTTTTGGAAACAGAGAAATTTTAGAAAAAACAGACGTGCTTACATAATCCAAATCGTCGTAAGCCGTATTTGAATTAGCATGAATTAAAATACGCAACAGTAGAGAATGCTACTTGCCCGTATTAGAACCCGTTTGCACAATCTGGGAAAAATAAAGAAAACAGATGTTTTGGATAAGAAGAATTTTAGAAAAACAAACGTGCTTGCATAATCCAAATCATCGTAAGCCGTATTTGAATTAGCACGAATTAAAATACGCAACAGTAGAGAATGCTACTTGTCCGTATTAGAACCCGTTTGCACAATCTGGGAAAAATAAAGAAAACAGATGTTTTGGATAAGAAGGATTTTAGAAAAACAGACGTGCTTGCATAATCTGAATCGTCGTAAGCCGTATTTGAATTAGCACGAATTAAAATACGCAACAGTAGAGAATGCTACTTGCCCGTATTAGAACCCGTTTGCACAATCTGAGAAAAATAAAGAAAACAGATGTTTTGGATAAGAAGAATTTTTAGAAAAAATAGATGTTAGGATGGTTTGCGAAATTTAGTTTGAGGTAAATGCTTAGTAAAGACCAGAACCTGGGTGAGAGAAAAAAAGGGTATAATGATAATGCTTTCTCTATCGTTTATTGTGTGTAGGTCTGTGACTCTGGTAGCCTTTCAAACTTATCCAAGATACCATTGTACCTGCAATCATGATGTTTAAACCTGTTGTTGCTCTTTCACAGGCCACACAGCAGTCAATTTGTTCAAGATTAAGTCAATTTATTTCAGCATCTATTTAGGATTGTTGTTAACAACTGATATCGGGTGCTGATTTTGTTCTGAAATTCCTACATCATTTTATTAGTATTTTACAGGTTGTGGCATCCCATTGAGCTGCAAAAGCCAAGATGATTCCTTTTGGCCTAGGTCCCTATATTTGAAACGGGGAACTGTTTGTCTTAATCTGAGAGTTAGCTAAGGAGGCTTATCCTTTTCTTAACCATTTTTGGACCTTATGCAGAATATACTAAATTCCATGGCATTCTTAGTAACACATAGTAGAAACCACTGGCCTAATGTAGGATTTATCCAGCTCATGAGTCATGAAACTCAGAACTTAGTGATTTTACTGCTATAACAGGTTAAGGATCTTAGAATATGAATCTGCTTGTCATGATGGCCTGCTACTTCCTATTCTGTGTATGGGGTTACACGTGTCCTAAGTCATGAGATGAGAGAAAACAAAGATCCTTGCCCACTATGATTTATATTGTAATCACAGGGGTGAATTAAAGGAAACTGCCAATGACACTGGTAATCAGGATTATATTGATTCTGCAGTAGCACCTACTAGATTTAGTAACCATTTCATGAGGAACTGAGACTAATGATTTGAAACAATCTTTATTGTCATAGGCTATTTGATACAAGTTATAACAGTGGCAGATTTATGGCTAGTGTTGAACCTACAGTTGTAACAGGTTTGGTAGTGGCTTATCAGAACAACTACCACAGTCAGGGGTCTGATACTGGTCAACACCTGACATCTAACAGTCCTAGCCATTTCCTGATCCATGTTCTTTAAATTGACTTATACTCTTTTCAAACATGGCCTTGGCTGCACCAGTTTTAAGACTAGGCTATTTACTGCATCCAGTTACAGCATCAAGTTATGTCAAGGTGCTTATGACATTGGCTCTAACAATTGCATTGTACAGCATCTGTGTGGGTAGATGGCTATCCTCACCAGCTCTAGTGAGTCCACAAAAATGGGATAGCTTGTATTTCTCGGCATCAGAAATGTCTCTAATAAAAATTACGTTTGAACCTATAGTTGCTACCTTATTCTCTAGAACTACTTAAGAAGTTCATTAAAGATTGACATCTCCACAGGAACTTCAGGTACGGTGATTCGATTATTTCAAAAATAGCCATTGTGGAGTGGAAAGTTAAGGCCTATAGTTGCTGCTAATACTATAACAAAACCTGGACTAAACCTAATAGACCCTAGATTGAACTCCTGGCAGCCAGGACCTGTTGTGGAGTTTGACAGCTGCTGTGAACCCCATTGTGGTTGCATTTATGCAGATAAAGTGTGCACCTATAGCATCATCTACCGCTGTGAGGCCTTGAGAGTGTGAATTAGGCCATGATCATGTGGGACTAGTCTAAGATCACTGTTCAGGTCTGTATTTGTCCTCCAAATTGTGCTTTGGGATTTATGCTAGTGGCATATTGCTCAGGGCTCTAATTATTGCTGTGACAGCTCTAAGGGAATAAAGCTCAAAAGGAAACTACTTTGTACAGGGTGCAGAATCATGAATCTACAAATTCATGAAATACGCTTCAGGACTTACATGACGGTCCCATCTGCAAAAGGAAACTGCTTCAGCCTAATGACTTGACCCCCCTTTTTCTGGACTTGGCTATTTCATGTACTGGCTAAGAATCTGGAGATATTAAGCAGGAGGAACCTGGTGTGGATTCCAGATTCTTGCCAAATACAAGTTCAAGGCTCAACCTATCAAATGCAGTATTATAACTAAGAAACAAACCTCACGGTGTTCTGAACTCGTGCAGAAAATAATAATAAAAAAAAACTTTCAAGTATCTATTATAGTCCAGAATTAAGCCTTGAGGCTCAAGATCTCAAGTTGGCTACTTCACAGGTCATTCACTCAGAGAAAGCAACCTAGTTTGTCAAAAACTTATGAAAAGTACATGGTTTCTAGGCCTACTTCACAGACCAGGTTCAGAAAGCTTCTGAGTGTACTACCTAACCAAAACCAAACTCAAGTCTTAGGCCCAACACTCCACAGTAATTTACTGTGCAAAGGAGTAGAAAACCTCTAGATACATCCCACAAATCAAAACTAAAGCCAGATCTTAAGCTTGAGATTTCAGATTAGAGACAGAGAAGGTTGCTACCAATCAGTTATAAATCAGAATCAAACTTTCAAGTTTTTGAGTCTGTTTATCAAAAATTGGTTCCTAGAAACAGAATGCTTTTTAGGTATCTGGGGCAGACCAGGTCTCTAGTTTAGGATTTGAAAGCCAGACATGAGTCAGGCACCTGTCTACTCCTGTCACAGACTAAGGTTACCTATATGCTGATCTAAAGGTTCTTGGATTCATTTGATCTCTATTCCAACCAAAGCCCCTATATTGATACCAAAATAGCAGTAGCAATCCCTCATATAGCAACCTAATCTATAATAGAATTCTGAGACACAAAATCTGTTGTTGAAAGCCAGCTCCACTATGCCCATAAAGATAGTTCCTGATCAGTCACATGTAGACTGAGGGACAGGCTATCAGAAACTCATCATTCTTGTACTCTACTGATTCAAAGGAAGCAAGCTAATCATAGCTTATCAGTTTCACTCTCTTTTCATTCTATGATTTATGTCACTAATGATTTAAACCAGTAATCAGCTTCTAATTTTAATTGCCTTGGGCCATGATACAAACGAATGTATGTTAAATAAAGATCTGCTGTTATAGTAATCTGTACCTGGCCTGTTGCATTAACACGTGTTGGAAATGAGTTCCCTAAATCAGATAACTTCAAGGACCATTTGTCAAAATACCTACCTGATAATTGCAAAGGGACAAGTGAGCTATCCCCCAATCATTATGGTCTCAAGCTCTTCATCCTTTCTATTCTTCCTAGGTACAAAGAATCTATACCTCTATCTGTACGAACAATCAATCATCTCACTCGCTAAGGAAGGCAACAATTATGAGGAGATCAGACCTGAACTAAGTATTGGAGCAAATGTCATGGACTGACCTGATTTTACTTGGTTCTACCTAGACTTTTCACTGAGCATGACCTAAGAATCATAATCTTCAGGTTTATAATGTCAACCTCCTCTAAGCGGATAGACAATTAAGCTTAACAAGCATATACGCTGACGTGGCAAAATTTAATGGATAAGCTGATGTTTGGTCTGAAATCTATTTATAGAACAAAGAAACGCAGTTTCTTGTTTACCCAAGTTGAACTACAATTAATCATTGAACAATTTTGCGAGCAAATTAGTTCTAAGATTTGCAAAGATAAGTAACTTCCTGCTATATCTCCAGAACTGAACCTTTCAAATCAAAAGAAACTACAACAATCGAATGCGGAGGTTAATTTTAGCAGCTTTTCAAGGATTCCGACCTCATTCAAGCATAGAAATCTTAACCAATATATGAAAATTTAACTAACGATTCTAAATAGCAAATTGAAATAGATATCGTTTAAGCATCTCATTCTTTCAAATTCCACACATTTAAGGCTTAAGCATAGTGTAGAGAGGATAAAACTGTAGAGATATAAGAGAGACAAAAAATGTGAGGCCTGATGTGATAGGCCAAATTCCACACATTTAAGGCTTAAGCATAGTGTAGAGAGGATAAAACTGTAGAAATTTAAACATGAGGGGCCTGATGTGATAGGCCAAAATGCAGGAAAATAAAATGCAGCGCCTGATGTGATAGGCTTGAACAGAAATTTAAACATGAGGGGCCTGATGTGATAGGCCAAAATGCAGGAAATTAAAATGCAGTGCCTGATGTGATAGGTTTGAACAGAAATTTAAACATGAGGGGCCTGATGTGATAGGCCAAAATGCAGGAAAATAAAATGCAGCGCCTGATGTGATAGGCTTGAACAGAAATTTAAACATGAGGGGCCTGATGTGATAGGCCAAGATGCAGGAAATTAAAATGCAACGCCTGATGTGATAGGCTTGAACAGAAATTTAAACATGAGGGGCCTGATGTGATAGGCCAAGATGCAGGAAATTAAAATGCAGCGCCTGATGTGATAGGCTTGAACAGAAATTTAAACATGAGGGGCCTGATGTGATAGGCCAAGATGCAGGAAAATAAAATGCAGCGCCTGATGTGATAGGCTTGAACAGAAATTTAAACATGAGGGGCCTGATGTGATAGGCCAAGATGCAGGAAATTAAAATGCAGCGCCTAATGTGATAGGCTTGAACAGAAATTTAAACATGAGGGGCTTGATGTGATAGGCCAAGATGCAGGAAATTAAAATGCAGCGCCTGATATGATAGGCTTTAACAGAAATTTAAACATGGGGGCCTGATGTGATAGGCCAAAATGCAGGAAAATAAAATGCAGCGCCTGATGTGATAGGCTTGAACAGAAATTTAAACATGAGGGGCCTGATGTGATAGGCCTGAGAAACAACCGATGTAGAATGTCTTCCCCTGTCACTTATTTTTCGACGCTGTTCATGTTTAACCTCATTTTCCAAAACCCCAGTTTCTCGTTTCGGCTTGTTCTCTCTATTTTCGTTTAAGTCTTAGCCATTGTCGACATCTTTATTGTTCGTGATTTCATTCCGTGCATACGTTCGTGGTCGTCGTCGCCGTTGGAACGATTTCGTTCGTTCGAAGTCGTCGTCGCGCACCGTAAGGTTCGAACTCGTCTTTGTTGTTATTTATGCATCTCATTCTATTATTATGGTTGAAATTTACATTTATTTTGGTTGTATTCTGTAATTTTTAAGCTTCTTATTTGGCTATACCGTGTTGTGTTGTCGTTCAACCACAGTTTTGCCTCCATTTGGACACTGTTTGGCCACCGCTCAACCATTTTGTGTTGACTGTGAGGTATGTTCTATGCACCTCTACTTTGTGATTGCAGATGTGAAAGTTTGCTTAGGGTTTATGTATGTTATAGTCTTGATTTTGAGTTTAAATATGTTGGTTTGTTTTCTTGAGTTCAAATATGAGCATACCCTTAGTTTCCCGTTCAAGGTTGAATCTAATGAGTATATTACTAAATAAGTAAATCATTCATTATATTAAATCTTGAATTGTCCAAGTTGGACAGTTTGGGACTAAAGTTTTTTATTCAGTGGTTAACAATTTCTTCATAAATCTTGTAAATTGTACTTGATTAAATTTTGGTTTAGTTCATTTTGCATTGTCTCTGGGTACATGCTTCATTATGGTAAATAAAACCATAATGAAGTTATGTACTTGGAGACTGATGCGAAATGCTGCCGAAATTTCACCAAGTATGATATTCAAGATTTTAGAAGTATGTTAATCGATGAATAAAAAACTTTTTTCTCAAATGGGATAGGGTCTTACCAATAGTGAGGATAATAAATTAACAACAATGAGTGACAAGGTTAAACCTAAATCTTGTGTTGATGATTCTTGTATAGTATGGATCGTAGTTGGATAAATGCTAAACGAACGAGCGATGAGTACGAGAATGGGGTTGAAGAGTTTTTGAATTTTGCGCAGACAAATCTACCTGAGAGTAATGGACAATTTTACTGTCCGTGTGTTAATTGTCTAAATGAGAGACGTTTGGGTGTTGGTCAAATTAGAGAGCATATTCTTTGTGATGGATTTTGCAAAAGTTATACAAAATGGACATGGCATGGTGAGTTATTAGGCATGTCAAATGTGTCACAGACGGTGGAGGTTGATATAAATATGGAAGATTGGGTAGAGGATATGATTCGTGATGTAGGGCATGCGTCATTTGAGCGGGCAAATATGTATGATAACTTATCTACTGATTCAGAGAAACCTTTGTATCCGAGATGTACTACATTTACACGATTGTCAGCAGTGTTAAGATTATTCACTCTGAAGGCAAGGAATGGGTGGAGTGATAAAAGTTTCACCGAATTACTTGAACTGTTGGTAGAGATGCTTCCGGAAGGTAACACATTACCAAAGCGTAATTATGAGGCGAAGAAGGTGTTGTGTCCGATGGGTATGCAGTATAAGAAAATACATGCCTGCCCCAATGATTGCATACTATACAGAAATGAGTTTGAAGGATTACATGAATGTCCTGTGTGTCAAGTTTCACGTTATAAACTGAAGGATGATGATTCTATTTGCAATGACAGCACAAAGCGGCCTCCAGCCAAAGTGTTATGGTATCTTCCAATAATTCCAAGGTTCAAACGATTGTTTTGTAATAAAGATGAAGCAAAGAACCTTAGATGGCATGTAGATGAAAGCTTGATTGATGGAAAACTTCGTCATCCAGCTGATGGTTTGCAATGGAAGATGGTTGATCAACTATATCCCGATTTTGGGAATGAGCCAAGAAACCTAAGGCTTGGACTTGCAACAGATGGAATGAATCCCTATGGTAATTTAAGTAGTAAACATAGTTCATGGCCTGTACTTTTGACAATTTACAACCTTTCTCCGGAGTTATGCATGAAACGTAAATACATCATGTTGTCCATGATGATTTCAGGTCCACAACAACCTGGAAATGACATAGACGTTTATCTTGGTCCTTTAATTGAAGACTTGCAAAATCTATGGGAAGAAGGTGTGGAGGTGTTTGATGCGTATGGTAATGAAAATTTCAAGATGCAGGCAATGCTTTTTTGCACTATTAATGACTTTCCAGCATATGGAAATTTATGTGGATACAGCGTTAAGGGGCACAAAGCATGTCCCATATGTGAAGAAGGCACAAGTTACCATCAACTGCATCATGGAAGGAAGACAGTGTATCTTGGTCATCAAAAATTTCTCAGGACTAATCACCCTTATCGTAGATTAAGGAAAGCTTTTAATGGGTTGCCAGAAAATGATGTTACTCCAAAAGCCTTAACTGGACAACAAGTCTACGATCGGGTTAAAAACATCAAAACTGTTTTTGGAAAGACTCAAAAAAAGGTCACAGAGACAAGGATATGGAAGAAAAGATCAATATTTTTTGATCTTCCATATTGGCGCAAACTTGATGTTAGACATTGTATTGATGTGATGCACGTGGAAAAAAAATGTGTGTGATAGCATCATTGGAACACTTCTCAATATACAGGGCAAGACTAAAGACGGAGTCAATTCTCGACTGGATTTGGTTCACATGGGTATACGACATCAGTTAGCTCCACAGTCTGTAGGAAAGCGAACATATTTGCCCCCGGCATGTCATACGTTGTCAAAAAAAGAGAAAATTTCTTTTTGTGAGTGCCTACGTGGGGTTAAAGTGCCACAAGGGTATTCTTCAAATTTTAAAAGACTTATCTCGATGAAAGATTTAAAGTTAGTTGGGTTAAAGTCTCATGGTTGTCATGTGTTGATGCAACAACTACTTCCAGTGGTTATTCGTGACATTTTACCTAAAAAAGTTAGACATGCAATAAGTAGGTTATGCTTATTTTTCAATAAAATATGTAGCAAAGTCATTGACCCTCTAAAATTGGATGAGTTGGAAAATGAAGCTTTCACTATCTTATGCCAATTGGAGATGTATTTTCCTCCATCATTTTTTGACATTATGGTTCACTTGGTTGTTCATATAGTGAGAGAGATCAGATTATGTGGTCCAGTTTATTTGAGGTGGATGTATCCAATAGAACGATACATGAAAATATTAAAAGGGTATGTGAAGAATCCACACCGTCCCGAGGCATCTATGATTGAAAGATACATTGCAGAAGAGGCCATTGAGTTTTGTACAGAGTATTTGTCAGAGGTGGAACCCATAGGAGTTCTTAAGTCTCGTCATGAGGGAAGACACGGAGGTAAAGGTACACGAGGCATAACTGTGAAAAGCATGGGTCATGCAGAAGTCCTTCAAGCACATTTGTATATTTTGAATAATACCGATGAGGTTCAACCTTACTTATCTACTCACAAAACTATGATAAGGGAGGAGAATGTTCGAATGAACGAGAAATGGTTGTTGAATGAGCATAGCAAAACATTCTTAAACTGATTTGATGAAACAATTAAGAAGGATGATGGTGCCTCTGATACATTGAAATGGCTAGCAAATGGCCCAAACTTTGATGTCATATGTTGGACTGGGTACGATATTAATCATTTTTCATTTTATACAAAGTCTCAAGATGATAAAAGTACCATACAAAATAGTGAGGTTATGGTGGTGGCAGAGTCGATGCATTTTGCAAGTTCTAAAGATAAAAATCCTGTAAAAGCTTCCATATCTTACTTTGGAGTGATTGAAGAGATTTGGGAGATTGATTACACCAAATTTAGAGTGTCTGCTTTCAAATGCAGATGGGTTGATAGTAACAGTGGTGTGCAAGTCGATGAATTGGGATTTACATTGGTTGACCTTCAAAAAGTAGCTTACAAGGATGACCCTTTTCTCATGGCCCACCAAGCAAAACAAGTGTTTTATGTCCAAGATCCTTACTCCAAAAGATGGTCAGTTGTTCTTCAAGGAAAGACAACAATCGCTAGTGATGACACCAATGATCTTTCAAATATTGATATTTCTCAAACTCCCTTATCATCAAGGATATCTAGTATCAATGAAGAAACTGAAATAGATGATGTACATGCTATTCGAGATGATCATCATGAAGGAATATGGTAAAATGTTACTACATGATACAAGTTAGTTATTTATTTAATTATTTCATCATTGTATGTTTATTTTTAACTTATTTTAAAATGTTTATTACGTTTTTTATGTTTAGTAGAGTTTCTAACATCTTTTCTCTTTGCTTTCAACAGGTACATGGCTGATTATTACATTTCTTTTCAACTTTCAATACTTGTTTGATGTAATTTTAAGTTATTTCATTTTTAAATTAAAGTTTGATAATAAATAATGATGTATTTAGTTTAAATATATAGATTATGTGAATTCTGTATTGGCTGTCTGGTGCTTCTCTATTGTCTGCCTGGATTCTGTGTATATATGCAGGTATGTGAATAAATAATACGGTAGTATACCTAAACAAAATGAACATTAAAAAAAAAGACTTTCTACCTCGGTTACGACCATAACCGATGTAGAAAGTACACTTTTTACATCGGTTGCGGGCAGAACCGATGTAAAAAGTATGACTTTTTACATCGGTTAAAGCTATAACCGATGTAGAAAGTATACTTTTTATATCGGTTCTGCCCGCAACCGATGTAAAAAGTGTACTTTCTACATCGGTTCTTTGCCCAACCAATGTAGAAAGTCATACTTTTTACGTCGGTTGCAGAACCGATGTAAAAAGTCTTATTTTCTGTATCGTCCGCTTCAACACCACCTGAATAACCGATGTAAAATGTGTTTAACAACCGAGGTAAAAATCTTATTTTCCATTAGTGTCAAAGTTATATGCTTATTTATTGAAAGGTTTAATTATATTTATAGTTAATATGATTTATGTGTAATTTTGAAAGGTTAGGCAGCCATACGAGCTAAACCTAACAAGATTCTCGATCGAAATTCTGAAACGTGATTCACAAAGTTCGCAATTAATCTAACCAATATACGTGTAACAAATTTCTTTTATATATAGTGGGACAATTATTTAATTAACATACATTTAAAAGATGGTTAATTAACACTCCACGTGATAAACATGTGTTATTGTTTAATTATTATTTAGTTTTGTAAGTATAGGTTACACAAAGAAATAGCTGATGCACTTCTCTCACCAAATCATTTTTTCCTAAATAAAAATGAGACTTCATCTCAAGTTTTTACATTCAGTTTTTTAATTTAATTTTTTATCTATAAAAAAATTTATAATAGGTTTTACAAAAGAAAACAAAGATACTAAAAAATAGAAAAAAAATTTACTATTATATAAAGATTTAGAATTATATATTTATAAATTATATTTTTAATTTAACATTCACGGTGATGATAATAACGATGATATTTTAAATTTTTACCAATTAATTATTGTAATAATGATATAATTTAATAAAATTAAAAATAAAAATATTTTAAAATTAAAAATAATAATATTTTTTAATTTTAAAAATTGAGTTAAAATTATTTTAAAAATATATTAATAATTAACTTAAAACTATTTTTTAATAAATTTTTTTTTA
Source organism: Canavalia gladiata (assembly GCA_037954105.1). Lineage (NCBI taxonomy): Eukaryota > Viridiplantae > Streptophyta > Magnoliopsida > Fabales > Fabaceae > Canavalia > Canavalia gladiata. Next base: position 31,168,873 of record CM075663.1, read on the forward strand.
AAAAATCAAAAATTATAGAATATAGAACAAAATATACAAAGGAAATAACGTAAAACTACGCTCATATGTTTAAAATTATAATTATCTATACATGCTCCTCAACCACCAAAACACAATAATCCACATTATAAAGAAGGAACACATTTTCACTCTCATAATATCACTTTTTTGTGCAATTTTTACATGTTTTGGGTGCAATTCGTGATATCACTGTGTGCTTGTGGAAGTTATATATATGTTTGAATTAAAGAAACTCCACAATTGACTGTTATATATTTGACAATTGCTTGCTAGTTCTCATACTCTTAAGCCAACTCTGGCCTTTTTGGTGAAAATTTTGATTGGATTCAGCTCTTCTAAAACAGGTAAATATGTAAAGTGATAAAGTAAAAATGTATCTATCGTTGATTTTAATTAAAGTATTTTATAATTATAACTAACTTGAAATTAAATCTAAAAATAACCGTATATGTATTTATATTTTATATTTTATATTTATAAATTTATTCACTTTAAAGACAAATCCAAATTAATTTAAATTTTTTTAAGGAAGGGGGAGTGGAGTTTCGATTAAAATATTGGTCACAAGAATTTCTATGAAATTAATCTATTCAATTTATGAGATTAATCCAAACAATATGATTAAAATTATTCATTAAGAGGGACTCTCCCAACTAATAAGTACCAAAAGGTTTGACCAATATGTTTTCTCTGCAGTGGAGCTTGCTTAGCACATTACATGTATGCAACTCATGTAGGTGTTATATAGGATTTGAAGTACAAAATTCTGCTCTACAGATCATAAAAGAGAACAAGATCAACATCATGGAGCATCTAGATTAGTCACTTTTTCGTCGAAAGTTTTGATAACTATTTTTAAGGAAACATAAAAAGTAAATATTTGAAAGGTGACTATGAGTATAATTAATTAAAAAGTATTGCTCAAACAATAGATAAATAAAGCCATGTCTTAAATTGAGAATTTCTTTGATATTTCCTACGCTGATATTCTGAATAGACCTTTAGAAAAGAGGATATAATATTCTGGGGTATTGCCAAATTCAAGTAAATTCAGAACTTCATCCTTAAAGATGTTACCTGTGTATTCGTTTGCCAAATATTTGTATTTATACTAACTGATTCACTGATACATAATGAACAATTCTTGCGTGCGCATGATGCATGCTTATAAGCATAATAATCAAAAGCTCAAAACAATATTTAAAAAAAGCTTTAGTAGAGACTTGGATGATAGAGTTTATTATCATTATTTTAGTACCAACGCAAATTTTATTATTATTTTGAAAGATTTTAAACTTTTGGCTGCCGATGCGTATAAACAATGTGTTTATGTAAAAACTACTATAAATTTATTAATGAGTTGACAATTTTGTTTAACAAACATAACTTCACAAGTAATTCGTCTAGAAATTCATGGCCTGAAAGAATACTAGTAATATCTTTTAAGCTTAATAAAATTTTTAATCCTTCAATTTGTATTTATTTATTTATTTTTACTTTTTTCATCTTTTTACATAATTTTGATCCTATTTTACAAAAGCTGTTGGTTTTAATTCCTATGATTAAAATTTCTATTAAATAATGATATTATTTGAATAAATATATAATTTAATTTAAAAGTTACATCCTAAATATTTTTAGTTTGATAAGATATCGGTATATACAATGAACTTAATCATATTTTGACCTTACTCTTATAAAAAATATAAACAATATATAAATAAATAAAAACAAAGTTAGCATATTCAAATATCAGCATATATAAATTATTTTTTATATCAAATAATTTTTATAAAAGTTAAAATATGAATAAATAAATAAATTGACAAACCAAACTATACACACTAATATGTTTGGAAACTATAAAAATATAAAGAATTATAATGGCAAGAACTAAAATCAATAATTTCTATATAAGTGACCAAAATTATCAAAAAAATGGGAAACTACAAACGTGTTTAAAGACACTATATTACGTTAACACAGTATTTTTGGTCCCAAATTCTGAAGCAAATTATATATGTTCTGCTAAAATGTCAAATATTAGTAGTCATGGTTGCATGTTGTGTTCTGGATTGAAGTGTAAGGTGCATAATTTGCTATTGCAGCTTTGGATAAGGCTCCTAGTGTTGAAAAAGAAATGACAAAATAAGGAGACAATAAATAATACAAAGGGGTCCTTCCCAAATGGAATTCTGAAATGGATATTCTTCAAGGTTCTAACTTCTTTCTAAGAGCCAATACAAAGACGGAGCACATTCCTTTTCTTGATACCCTTCCCTTTGGCATCTTTTGTTTCTCTCACAGGTTAGTGTAGATGTAATAGCACTCAGTTGCTATATTATGGTGAAAGAGAAAAAAGAGAAGAAGAAAGAAAATAATATAATTTAAGTTAAATTAAAAAATTTATCACTATACTTGATATGTTGTTTTCATTTTAGGTTCCACGTAAAATAAAAAATTCTTAACTTTTATTTCTTAAAATTGTTTATCAAAGATGTAGCATTGTTAGTAATTTTTTTCATATAAAGACCAAAATAAAAAGGATATGTCACATAAAGACAAATGTTTTTTTCATATAAATACCAAATTAAAGTATAATGTTTATATATAAAAACTACAACAAACAAACATTATTAAATATAGGGAACAAATTTTGTAACTAAAAAAGACCATAGGAGGCAAATCTAACGTTATTATAATAACTGTATTATTAAGTATAGGAAACAAATTTTGTAACAAAATGACAATCATCAATTTATAAAGTTTTTTGTGTAAAGATCAAAATTTAAAATTTTTCCATCTAAAGTTTGTTGTTTTTAAAAGGAAAATGATCATCATGCACACAGGTAGTATTTACATCCTAATATACCTTGTTTTTTCTTTTAATATCTCTTCTGTTACCACATTATGTATAATGTCTCTCCACCTTACCCCCCCACACACACACACACATATATATATATATATATATATATATATATATATATATATATCATCTTTATCATTCTATACAACTCAAAATAAGATCTAAAAGTATTAAAATTTTCTTTAAAATGATGTCACTTGAAACTTTTCATTTAAAACAGAGATTATCCTATATACCCGCAGTACCTTGTGCTCTATTAAAAAAGAACTAAAAAAAAAAAAGATGAACAATCAAATATAAACTATTATTGGTATGTATGAAAAAATTTTCCTGTAAAAAAAGGATTTGTTAGAGTTTAATCTCTTTGGTTTGCTCTTTCACAATTTTAGTTTTTTTTTTTATATATTTTTCTTAATTTTCAAGTTAGGTAAGTTTTTATATTTTTTAAAATTAAGAAAGTTTAATTATGTTGTCAATTCTTTCTACTTAAATTAGTAAAATTATTAATTTTTTATTTAAAGATTTAAAGATTTACAATAAATTTGAGATATGAAATAATTATGAAATTTTAAAAATAAAGAGTTTTGTGAAAACTCAATAAAATTTTAAGAATTTTATAGAAAGTAAAATTAAAATTTAAAGAAGAAAAATATTTAGTTTTTTATATTTTGAGTAAAATGTTATATTTTAATCAATAAAGTTTGAGTAAAAGAAAATTTAAATAATTTAATTAATTCAATTCATAAATATTTTGGATAAGAAATGAGAATTTAAGAATTTTGGATAGAAGAAAATTGATAACAAGATCAAATTCATTTAATTTTACGAATAAATTTAAATTAATTTTAAAAAAATGGAAAATGAAAATCTATTCAATCTGAACTAAAGAGAATATATACATATAGCATAATTATATAACATAATGGAATTTAACTTCCTTCCATGTGAATGGATAAGAGATCACATCCTGCATCCAACTCAACCATGATTTTCAAAAGGCTATAAGTCAAAATATGAATGGATGTAATCATGTGTTGGGATGTAACTTGTGCTAGATTTTCTTCTTATCCACGACAGTACTTTTATTTCAATCAAAATGAATTATCAGAACAACTCTTCACTTGAGTTCTGTAAATAAAATTTATGACTTAATCCAAAGTCTCTTGATGAGGATTTCATGACACACATATGGACTACATTTAAATGCATCTATCTACTAGTGACATGACTATATATCACCACACCAATGCACATGAAATTTCTAGTGTTCTCCATGGCGTGTGGGGTCATAAGAACATACAATGTGTCTTAATTTTACAAGTAATATATGCACAGATTAATGATATGAAGTTGTAGGTGTGATTTTATTGAATGCTAAACAAAATATCATAATAATAGATGTATCAGTCTGGAACTCTTTTGAAGTTGAAGATAGGTAGAATAAGTTGAATAACATTGATGTCTTACAGTTATACACAAAATGACCAAAGAAAAGAATAGCAATGCATGGAGATTTTAATTTGAAAAGCAATGGAATGTTTAATCACAATCATACCAACAAACTTTCTTTCAGGGCAAATTGCTTAGTGGTTCTATATCTTCCTCACTTGATACCTGAGAAAATCAACAAAGGAAAAAAGATCAGGAGGCAAATCCTTTCCACAGAAACATACAGTTTCAAACTGTATAAAATAATCATAAAGAAAGTGAAGAAAATTTATTTTCAATTTTATGTACCATAGGGATTTGTAACCATCATTTGAACATGTATATGATGGAAACAAATATAAAAATTATGTGTAAATCTCACCTTGAAAAGGGGCACAAAAAGAATAAGATTTGAGTGCATTGTTAGAGTGATTTTACAAAGTATGTCATATTTGTATACATCAAAGAATAATTACAACTTATATTTACATGAACAATAAAGAGGAATGAAACTATTTCCTATGATCCTTAATTTCCAATCCTTCCTAAACTCCTACTGTTTAATGATCCTAATATTTCTTATGCAACATGGATACTATAACAGGATACCTAATCAGTATAAAACCTCACAGCAGCCCCTAAAATATTTTCTCACATGAAAGTTAGATTTTCAAACCTTTTTTGTTGGCAGCCTTTTCTTTAATAGAAACTCTTATCAAACTGCTATCTAACTTCTACTTTTACTAAATGATGATCAATCTTAGTATGTTTATTTGGTCATGGTGATCCTAATTGTGTGTTGAATACGGTTAACACTTAATTATGTTTGTTATTTTTAAGTTATTAATAAAGATAAAATAATAATAAAAATAAGATATTAATAAAAAAATATACAAAATAAATATAGAAAATGGAAAATAAAAAATAATAATAGCAAAAAAGAATAAAAAAGAAAAAAAATAGAAAAAAGAAAAAAAAGAAAAATAATAATCAAAATATCAATAAAAAATTTTTTTATAGAAAATTCTTACAAGTTAGTTAGGAATTAAGTTAGTTAGAAATTTGGTAAAGTAGTTAAGAATTTGTTAGGAATAAAAAAAAAATAGAAGAAAATGAAAAATAAAAAATAATAATAATAAAAGTAAAAAAAAAAAAAAAAAAAAAAGAAGAAGGAATGGACCTGCCAAAAAATTCAAGAGGAGTTTGGGTCTTCGGCTATCAAAAAACCTCAAAAAAGCAAACTCTCACCGAGAAGAAGAAGGAGGCCGCTGGTCCTTGCTCAGCTCTGCATTAATCTCTCAAGTGAAGAAGAACCTGACCTTGGCTAGTCCCAACTCCTTTCATTTTCTTTAGGATTCTCCGTTTCTATTGAGAGAAATTTTGCATCCTTGGAAGTTAGCTTCGCTCAGCATTGAGAAGATATCGATCTTTTGCTTTCGCCTTGAAGAATCAAGAACAAAGACGGAGAAATCACAGAGGTTCATACTCCTTGAAGTTAATCTCCTCCAGGTCGGATTTCCTACATCCTTTCTCTCTGCCATTAAACAATATTCTCAGTGAATGCTTGGCTGGTTTAGTTGTTCTGATTCGGTTGTGCTATGATTATTTTCTAGGATCTGAGTAAATCATGAATAAGATTGAATCTAATTAATATTACAGTTCCTGTCATTTCTGTATCTCAGCATTAAATTGATTAGATAGCAAAATAGTTTCATAGGTTTGATTCAGCATTGCTCCTTGATATGATCCTCGAGGATTTGATTCATTTACTGCATAGCTAGCCCCATTCACTGAATTGAAGTTATATTGATAAATGACAACTGAAGAATATACCAAAAGTAAAGACATCCATAGCCATTTAGTAGAAGGAGTAAGTGGTTGGTCCATTGAATGTTGCCTTGGTAAAACTAATGGTAGGTTCAGTCTGTAAGTTTTCAGGTTGGTTTCTGAACTTTTCATAGAAGTAACATCGGCTTTAGTTCCTATGCGTTGCCTCTTAGCAGACTGAACCCGCCCTAACATGGATGGAGTTCTACATTTTGATTTGCCAGTGGCACAAGAAGTCACTTCATAGCATAATCCTATCCTATCATCGCAACAATGGGAACAGTGCCTTGTACTGGATTTGCTCTGATTCTACCATATCAGTTCTGCACTCCAGTTCACTGAAAATAGGGTCATAATAAGAGCGAGTCTGAGTGAAGTTCAAAGAACCTATACTAAGGGCAATAGTTGGTTTTACCTGAAGATTGTTCACCAAATCAGACTTAGTTCCAGGCTTAATACCCTTGCTGAAAGCATTAGTTACCAATGGTTGGGTTCAATAGTTTATACCTTATATTTAGGAGCCATTTTCAATAACTAATGAACTTGAGCCCAGCTAGTCGGGTAGTCACAGTACATACAGAATCGAAGCAGTGCAGCTAAAAAGGTTACATTGGCTGCTGTTTAAGTGTAGAATCTAAACCATGGTTGAAATGCTGGTGTAGTTAGTCCTCCCTCCTTATTCAAGTGTTATCCATGTGCTTGTTGTCGATTAATTCTGCAATTTATGTGGAGGACTCAATATTCCAGGCCCTCAGTTCTCCTAAGTCCTTCCTTCCTAGTAGTGAGCTTTTATAGAATGCTAACCCAGAGATATAGGGAGGCTGGAAATCAATAATTCAGATGACTTGGTCGGTGCTTGATCCATATCTTTAAATCTGCCATATCAGTCAACTAGGAAGGTATGCACTGCACTCCCTCACTTTTAGCCTCATAGGAAATATATCAATGTTAGACATTGGATATAGGTTGCAAAAGGGCCAGGAAGGTGCTGTGACAGAGTAAACAAGGACTGTGTTCAGCTCACAAGTGTCTTGTGCTTAGGAAGAAGAGTGGCAAGGCACCAAGCCATGTGCTTTATGAAGCCATTTCTAGGATAAGGCTTTATCACAATCAACAGAATTTTCATGTATGCAAATAACAGCTTAGTGCGTGCCCCAAATCTGTCACATCAGTAGACATGGTATTAGCCTCTGCATTTTGCTTCTCCTAGGTCAAATTAGAGACTGAGTGGATTAGGTGCTAATGTTAAATGTCAAAGCATCAATGGAACTACATTAATTTGGTCAAGGGGGGAGGTATCATGGAATAGAAGCTTCTTCTGATATGAACTCATCAGATCCTGGTGTCTGCTATAATAGAGTTTAGAAATCAGAGGTTTAAGCCATACAGCCTGGTCACCACCGAATCTGAGCTAAGTTGTACAAGGCTTGCTTATGCTGTCTGTGAGAGAACTTGTGAGAAATATGTAACCTAAGGTAGGTCTAGTACGAGCTATATTCACACAGGCCTGATAAGTTGGTGAAGGAGCAATTTGAGGCTCCAGACACCCAGGATGCATAGTAAAACCAGTCTCTTCTAAATGATCCTAAAAAGATCCAATCCTGTGTCACTCCAATTATCAGCAGAAGTTTATTAAACTGCATTAAGTCAAGCTTCAGAAATTGTTGCATCAATTGAAGCCTAAGATACTTGGCTTTCCCTTGCTAGCACCAATAGCTTGTCATGGGACCCCTGCAATAGTCCTCTGGTGAGCTAAGTTTAGCAGCATCAGTGTCAAGGCTATGAATGTGGGAATGGACAGGGAAAAGTGCATTCTCTGGGTAAGGATCCCTCACTGTTAGCCAATGATAATTAGCATCAGGTTTTGCATCAGATTAATCCATGCAGGAAGTCTTTAGAGCCACCAATTTTAATTAAATTAATTACTGTGAATATTAAGACCAAGCTGGGAACCTAGCTTAGTGGTCCGTCTGCTGCTCACAAGTGCTGGGTCCTTGGTTCGATCCTTGCATCCAGTGTTTTATTTTAAATGCTCATGCCGCATGACATAATGGGCCTCACGTGTCACACATTGTAATAGGAGTTTGTGTGGAGTTTGTAGCCTTCGCAGTAGCTTCATCGATATTAGTAAAAAGCTTGTTCAGGAAGACCATCTAATTCTCCAAAAAGGCTGGCCACACCCCTGTCTGGTTCTAATTGGGCCCTACTGGCTGTTTTCCAATTCTAGTTGGGCCTAAACCATAATGGAAAATAAGTTTCAAGCCTAATTCTTCTTTAATTTGAAACTAAGTTCAATTTCTCTTTTTTTTTTTTAATTTAAAATTAATTTTTTTTTATTTAAAATTAATTTTTTTTAATTTAAAATTAATTTTTTTTCTTTTTGAGTCAAATCCAATTTCTTCTTTTTATAATTCAAATCTATTTTTTAATTTGGGACAAACCCAATCTTTTTTTTTATTTGAACTTAAATCCTTTTTTCTTAGGTCAAGGCCAATTTTTTTTTAATCAAATCTATTTTTATTTGGATCAAGTCCAATTATCTCTTTTTTTTTAATTTGAAATTAAATCTATTTTTTTTAATTTGGGTCAAGCCCAATTCCTTTAGTAAAAATTTGAGATTAATTTTTTTTTTAAAATTTGGGTCAAGTCTAATTCCTCTTTTTCTCAATTTGAAATCAAATCTTTTTTTTTAATTTGGGTCAAGCCCAATTTCTTTTTCGCACCCCCTCTAATTTTTTAAAATTTTTTTATTACTATTTTACTCTTCATATCTTCTTATCTCTTCCGAAAAAAATTTTCTCTTCCGCAAATATTAATGTTTTCCGCAAATTAATTTACAGAATGCATAAATGTATTCCGTAAATTAATTTGCGGAATGTAATTTTTTATGTTTCGCAAATTAGTTTACAGAACGTAGAAATGTAACCTTCCGTAAACTAGTTTGCGGAATATAAAAAATTACATTCCGTAAATTAATTTACGGAATACACTGATGCATTCCGTAAACTAATTTGCGGAAAGTGTTTAAAGTTACGTAAACTAGTTTGCGGAGTATAAGTCCGCCGTTCGTCTTCTCTGATACTCCTCTGACGTCTCACGTTCGTTTTTTTGATTTTTTTCTCCAACCAAAAGCAAAAGCAGAAACCTAATATAGATTTAGTTAATAAGAAAAAAAGCATAACAATGGCGAAATGGAAGAAGAAATGAGAAAAAAAAAGACAGGAAGAGAAAGACGAAGGAGGAAGACGGGAAGAGGAGGGAGGAAGAAGAAAAGACACGGACAATTTTGTCTTTTCCTGTGTATGGAGGGTGTAAAAAGAAATTTAGGGGGGTGCAAAAAGCAATCCCCAAATTTGAGATTAATTTTTTTTTTAAATTTGGGTCAAGTCTAATTCCTCTTTTTCTCAATTTAAAATCAAATCTTTTTTTTTTAATTTGGGTCAAGCCCAATTTCTTTTTTTTTATTTTGGGTTAAACCTAATTCCCTTTCTTTATTTTGTGTCAAGCCCAATTTCCTTTCTTTAAATTGGTTCAAGCATAATTCTTTTTTGATTAGAAACCAATTCCTTTTTTAATTTGGGTCAAGTCCAATTCCTTTTTTATTTTATCTAGGTCAAACCCAATTCATTTTTAAAAATCAAGTATATTTTTATTTTATGGTCAAGTCCAATTTCCTTTCTGAATTTAAAATCAAGTCTATTTTTCTAAATTTGCCTAATTCTCCCTTTTTTTTGTCTGAAAATTAAGTCAATTAAGTTTCAGAAAATAATAATCCTAGATCTCATTGCATGAGCTTCGAATTAGAAAGTGCAGCATACTTTGTCTCTGTCTTCCAATATTCGGAGAGTCATACGAGTCGCAGTGCAACCCTTACGTGCCTCCGACTCTGTGCATGTGGGTAAAAGATCTTCGTTTCTCAATCCTTCTTCAAAAATTTCTTTTTTCAGATACTTTTCAGAATTTTAAATGATCTTAAATCTCACGCAATGAACTTCGAATTTGAAAGTGCAGCATACCATGTCTTTCAATATTCGGAGGGTCATATGAGTTGTAGTGCAACCCTCACTTGCCTCCGATTCTGTGCATATGGATCAAAGATCTTCGTTTCTCAATCCTTCTTCAAAAATTACTTTTTCTAGATACGTTTCAGAATTTTAAATGATCCTATATCTCACACAACGAGCTTCAAATTTGAAAGTGCAGCATACCCTGTCTTTCAATATTCGGAGGGTCATATGATTTGTAATGCAATCCTCGCTTGCCTTCGAATCTGTGTATATGTGGATACAAGAATACGTGTAAAAATATGATTTGTAATGCAATCCTTGCTTGCCTTCGAATTTGTGTATATGTGGATCCAGAAATACGTGTAAAAGTAAAATTTGCAAGATATGCATTTTAATAAGATATGCATTTTAATAATTCCAAGTGTCAAAGATATGCATTTTAATAATTCCAAGTGTCACGCGATGAGTTTTGGATATGAACTAGTAGCATACCTTACTGTTCAATATTTAGAAATCATATGGGTCTTAGTGCAACCCTCGTTTGCCTTGGATCCTATGCATATGGGACAATGGATTTTTCAAAAGTATTCAAAAATACTTTTACTCATCTCTCGACACATTATAAATCCTGCACCAGGGAATATGTAGGAGCAGGATCAAGTTGTCAGACTATTTTCTACAAACTGATTTATTTCTGTTCTATTCTATTCTACAAACAGTTTTCAAAAATATCAAAATCTCATACTCAGTTTAAGTGTACCGTTTTTCAGAACGGGCAAGTAGGATGTCTAATATCTTCCTACTTGTAACCAACTTCCGAACCTAGATTTCTTCCTTAAATTAGAATTTTTTCAAGTATTTTTCCTTAAAATAAAATTTGGTGACAGCTCCACAATTTAATCAATTAAATTCTTTCTAAAATTTTTAACGAGTTCGTCATTTCATTATAATTACGATTACGACAAATACTAATAGTAGATTTACTATCACAAAACATTCTCATGGAAGCACTTCATTTTATCCTTGAATTATCCAAAAAAAAATCTTCTAACTTAAGTAATTTACAAATCCATTGTTCCAAGGCTTAAAACACAGCTTCTGCACTTGACCAAACCTAAACCCATTGTTTCTTACGTCTTCAACTTACTAAGTTCCATGCCATGAAACTACAGCTCCAAGAAGTTGATCTCCTATAATCCTACCTATAACTAACACCCACCAGCATAATTAGCATTAGTGTATACTTCCATGGATAAAATCCCTACCTTTCTTGAAAAGCAACCCTCTTTCAGGAATAGTTTTAGATATTGCAAAATTCAGTGGGAGGTCCTGCAACTCTGCATTTTAATGTCCCTATTTCTTTAGTAAATCACGAATGTGCTTCCTTTGAAACACAAAGTCTTGTTTAGAATATGCAACTTCATTGCCAAGAAAAGTTTCCAATCACCTTGATTTTGTCTAAAGCCTAATGCTATCATTGCTTTGACAAATCTCTCAAACCATAGCTGGGATGATTGCTTGAATCCACAGAGGCTTTTTTTAATTTACATATTTTATCCTCATTGGAATTAAATTCCGGTGGTATATCCATGTAATTCAGCATAGCAAAGTATTTTTCATGTAAATCCCAAACAAAATGAGCAGTAAGTGTCATCAAAACCCTTTGAATCTGTCTTTGCCACTAGTCTCTTAATATCAATCTCATACTTATGGTATATCCCTCTTCCACCAACCTCACCTTGTATCTGCCCAATGTATGATCAAAACTAGAGGTCCATGATGTTTTCAGTACTTGAGTAGGATTTGACATTTTAATTTGCTGTTAGACCAGTTCAAGCTGTTTCCTCCTCTTGCAAGGGTCTTGGAAATTTAGCTGCAGTTTTAGGTGAAGTGTGAGGAACAGGTTTGGATATAATTGTTGGTTAAGTTGCAGTATGTTAGGATGTAAAATGAAAATGAAAGTACAGATGTTAGTTACTTCATTAACAATTTAGATAGATTAATTAGGTTCATTGAGCTAATTGCAAGTTTTTAAATTTTAATTTTTGAATTATATTTAAAAATAAACTGTGTTTGGTTAAATGAGTTTTGTATTGATTTTATAAATATCTTCAATATAGTTTTGAAGTAAAGCTTGAAATAAATTTATTTATTAATTATTTTTAATTATTTAAAATTTTTGTATTTTAAACTTTAAATTTATTCTTTAAAAAATATTACTATCATCTCTTCACTTTACTATTACAATAACTATTTATCATCATCATTAATATATTATTATTCTTTTAATTATTTTAAATTTTTTATTTAATTTTTAATTAAAAATTATATATTTATTTAATTTTAATCAATTTACAATGAATAATTAAAATAAAATAAATTAATTTATTTTTTAATAAGTTTTTTAAAAATTAAAATTGAAGTTAATTTTTAAAATTTTAAGATTAAAACCTAAAAATCATGTAAGATAAACTTACTTAGTTGTGTTAGGTTACAAATACATAAAAATAAAACTAATTCGGATTTCTTTAATTATAAATATAAAACATTTAAGATTCATTGGATTTAATTAAAATTTAAAGACATGGCAACATAAAATTTAAAGTTCCTTACATGATTTAAAAAATAGTTATAAAATAAAATAAGCTCACCCTAAACTCTAAATTTTAAAAATACAATTTTTAATTATCATATCCTCTCATCTACTATTTCTCTACTTCCTTCGTTCTAAATTCTAAATCCTAAAATCAAATTTTAAAAACAATTTTTAATTATCATATCCTCTCATCTACTATTTCTCTGCTTCCTCCTCCTCTACAATTATTTTCTCTGTATTACAAATAAACATTTACTATATTAATTTATAATATTATATTATAATTCTTTGTTATAAAATTATACTGAATATATTAAATACAATACATAATTATTTTTTATTCTGCATTTTTAGGCTAAAATAAATATTATATAATATAAACCACATTATATTAAATAATATATACAATTATTTATACTATATATTAACCATCAAACTATTTCTTATTTTCTAAATATCAAACTTTATTTTTATTTAATAAATGTAAAAATTAAAATAATTCATATTTATAATTTTCAAAAATGAAAGCACTTGATGTTGATAAATTTGACATTAATATTTTCAGGAACCAATTTTAATATTTGCCATTATTTCTGAATAAATATTTGTGCTAATAAATCTCTATTGCATTTCACTAATTAATTTCAACAAGGGATAAAAATCCTCGTTAAATAAATAATTCAATCACATTGAATAAATAAAAGTATAAAACTCAGTTTTCAATCCACCACATAGAATCAATTAATCAACCAAAGACAAAAAATAGTAAAAAAATCAAAGGCTGAAAACATGGGGACGGTTGAGTTATCTCGATAAAATTGAGGAAAATGCGGACAAATTCTATGTATACTATGCTACTTTTCTCATAATTTCCAATACAATCCATTGCTGTTTTTAAAAATATCACTTTTAAATTTTAATCCCTTATCCAATTCCCTATCAAAATCCTAAAATTAATCTACCAATCCCCAACAATTAAACCACTAATCACCGTCTAAATGAAACTAATTCAACAATTAAACTAGCAACAGCATAAGAATGGCAATAATTTCTTCTGAAAAAATTGAAAATTTCTTTGCCTAATTAATAGAAAACAATTACTGGAATAAAAACAGAACATTTTTAATCCGAAAGAGGGGGAAAAGAATTTTCTTATTTCACCATTAACCCTTAAAATCAAATAAAAAATTGAAAATGTAGGAAAATCTGAATGCATAAGCCCTAGGGAATTCAGAGGCCATGCCAGAATCTCAGCTCCAAATTGTTATCGGCAACGTACAGCACTGAAAGCACCATTGAAACGGTGAATCAGAGACTCTAATTTGTTGCCTTTAGGTTTCTCTTTTTCCTCTACAAATAAGAACCTATAAGAATAATCAAAAGAGAAAATCAACATAAAAACGGACAAATAGAAAAAATAAAATAAGGCTCAGAGAGTATTGATGACATCAAGAAGCTCAAATTAGCTTTCAGAGTTTGATGGTATATATAAATTCGTCATCACTGCCTCAAAATTGAAGAGAGAAAAGAATAACAAAAACAAAAAATGAATGAAAAAAAGAGAGGCTTTTGAGGCTAATTGGAAGAGAGGGTTTTCAAGAGTAGTGATTGAAGAGATATTGTAGCGGTGACTGAAACAAGCTGAGAAAGGAGGGATTAAATAGCTGAAGAGAGGGTGGGGGCGAAAGGAATAAGGAAAAACAGCGAAACCCTAATTTTTCTGTTGTGACGAAATCACGGTTGTGTCCTTCACTCGTTCTGGGTCTCTTGGCCCACAAAACATGACCAACGATGGGTCTTCTTCTTTTCTAATTGGGCCCTGTGAATTGGTTTTTACACCCTCCCATTTTACTAAATTCATTTCCTTCTTTTATTTAATTTATATTCTCCTTTTTCCTATGAAAAACACAATTTATCATATACACACATTATACATCACTCTTTGTTACAATAAATTCTTAAAGCAAGATATTTCCAACATATTTACAAAATATTTAGTGATCTTTAATGAAAGTTTATGGAAGGTGAATTTTTTTTCTCTAAATATGATATTTTGGAATTAATTTGTACAATTATAGTTTCTAGAAATCTTATATGATGTTCTAGAATTTAAATTCTGAAAATAGAGGAGAAATATATCTGAAATTTAAATTCAGAAAATTAGGTTTGCAGAATGTTGGAGTTTAAGTTTTAGAAGTATATTTTCCATAAAGTTTTAGATTTAAAATTTTAAAAAAAGTTAAAAGTGAATATTATTTTAATGTATTTTTTATGAATTAATATAAACATTGAAGATTTAACAACATTTATTATGAAGTGGAAATACTTAAACATTCCGAAAATTTAAATTTTATCAAATGATAAAATGTATAAATGAGACTACACAATATATATATATATGGTAACCTAACGTCAGAGTGTATGAAGGCCTAATAATGAAAAAAAATTAAAAATTACTTAAAATCTAGCCTAATTATGTGATATGTTTTTAATTTTAAGTGTTAAAATTTAATTACAAAAAATTAAGAAAAAATAAAATACAAACAAAAAATAAATATTTATAAAAATTATTCTTTAAACTCTACTAATATCTTCTAAAATCATTTCATCCCTTACTCCGTTAAAAAATTCAACTTTAAATTTTAAACATACCTATAAATAAGAGAACACAAATGATGCTCACATTGTGGAGAAGAAAATGTAATATTTATTGATGGATGGATTTGCATCAAATCTATAGAGACTAACCTCTTAAAGGTTTCTAAATTAAATTTTTGAACATTAAAATAAAAAAAAGTGGTAGTAATCACGCAAAAGGTATGTTTATTCAAATTTGTGTCTCCTTTTAACATATGATCAAAATATTCAATCACGCGCTTATAAAGGAAGATGTATCTAAAATTCTTAGGCATAGAATTGTCAAATAAGAAATAAGATGTCTTCAAAGAATTTCATACTCAAAATTATGAGGCATATAATCATCAAAATAATTAGTTCCTTAAAAAACTATAAGAGATGCAATAATCAAAGTAAATAATGAGATGTCTAACAAAGAATGCATGTGCAAAACTATGAGACATAGATGATATAATTTCTCTCATCAATATATTTTCTTGTTCATATAATAAATCAAACACAACTTTTTTACCATCAGTCAAACTAAAGGTGTAATGAAAAATCATATTTATGTCACAAATAACTTGTTAGAATAAGGTCAAAACTTGTGACTCCTTAAATTCATGCAAATCCAAAGATTATATGAAACTACCTCACATAAATCAAAAGATTCAACATCATGCTTATAAAGTATCACTACTAATGAGAAACAAAAGTCAATCATATTTAGCATAGCATATGAAATGAATCAAACATGTTAGGTTCATCATGTTAATCAACAAGTGAAAATATGTTAAACATGTAAGACACATAATACTAACATTGAAGCAAAAGTAACATTATTTGAGTAACAAGAATTAAATAAGAAAAAAAAATAACATTCAAAGAAAAACACTTAAAATATTTAAAGAATTCAAAAAGATAACAAGAGTTAAGATTCAAATCATAAAAATTTAAGATCAATTTAGGAGGAAACATTACAATTTAAGAAAAAAAATTTACATATTAAATTATTCATGGATTGTTTCTTAAAGAAAGAAGACACTTTCTTTAAGAAAATCTCATTAAACCCCTTCATAATAGAAGAATCAACATTAAAAAAAAATTATTAATAAAAAAATAAATATTCAAATAATCATTCTCGTACAAAGATAAGAGTATTCATAATCTAACTTTCTTTTACTTCATTCTTTTTTATCTAACATATTTTTTCTTTAAAATTAAATATTTTTTTCCTTGATCTCTCTAACTTTATATTCCTTTAATTTTCTACTTTTATTTCTCCCAAGTTCTATAATCTTCTTTTTTCTTTAGTTTTCTATTTTTCTCCCTTTCAACCTCTTTAGATTCTTTTTTCTCTAATTTTAACTTTGTTCTCTCCAAAAAAATATTATAATTTTTCTATTAATTTCTTTCAAAATTTTCTTCATCTTTTATATGTTTCTTTCTCTTCTTTCTCTTATCTATGTTTTTTTTCAATTTCTTTTTTTTTCTCAAATTTTCTTTTTTTTTCTATCAATTTATTTATACTTTCTCTTAATTATTTTTTCTTTTTCTATTATCTCTTACTATGGAATGATCTCTTCTTTAGTAAAATTATTTTCCTTTTATAGTAATTTATAAAAATCAATATTTTCTTAGAATAACCTTTTTTAACAAATCTCTTCTTTGAATATAAATTGTCTCATTATGAGAACCTTTTTCGTAAAAAAAAAAAAATCTACTTTTCTCTAATACATCAAGTCTCTACATTAAAATATTAGTTCAAAAGTTTTTTGAAGTCGAGGATTTAGAACTTTTGTTTGCAAATTATGCATGCCAACTTGGCTAGGCAAGGATTTTCCACTTATTATCATAGATACTCACTTAGATTAATTAATAAATTAAAACTATCCTTAAAAAGAATAAAACTATTTAATAAAGCAAAAAAACCAAGGTGTTCAAATTCCAAAACTTATGAAAATTATAAGTGAATTGAAAAGAGAAAATTATAAGAAAAATGAGCAATCATAATTATAAAATAAGATCATCTCAATTTACAATGGATTCCTACTTGGAGTTTTACTATTAAAAATATAAACATAACAAACAATTTAAAACAAAATTACAAAAAATTCAAATAAACTTATGAAAAAAAAATTCTTCTTCTAAATTACATGTATGTTGTCACAAGCTCCAGATTACCTATATTCTCTTAACATTACTCGCACCTTATTTTTTACATATTCGTACTAGTTATGGAATAGTCGTACGTTTATGATGTACCTGATTTTTCCAATCATACATATATCTAAATAAACAAATTTTTATTATATATATATATATATATATATATATATATATATATATATATCCTCGTTCAAGTTACATAAGTTCCACAATCACAGAATATGTGTAGTTTATGATACTATGACTAAAATGATCAGAAGGATACGTATAAAATTAAGTTATTCTATTTAAATTGAAAACTACAGGATCCACTTCTTCTCTTCAAGTTGGTACTTTTAAATTATAGTCGTTGCTCACTGATCACAGAGTGAGAACTTCTTTGTCTACTCTCTACGTTGATGAATCCCTCCACATCGAAAGAAGGATGATCCATGTTGCAGACAGACTAAGAAGTCGTAGTCATACATACAGAATATAATAGAGGGGAGTGAGACACTTCATTCAAGTAAAAGTAAGGCTAGGAGTAGTGTTTTAAATTATATTTTAACGTAAAGAACAAATAAGTTTTTTGACCTCCTTCACGAATTATAAAAAAAAAAATAATCATCTTATGCAATATATGAATGAGATTATTCTATTCTCTTCTTCACAAACTTCTATATTGACAAACTCAAATAAATTGAGATTATTACGTCCTATACTACAATTCACTAATTTAAAGTTGGTCATTTTTACAATATGCAATGCATGTGGATCCAAACATCTTCACAACTTTTATCAAAATAGTGGAGGTATCAGGATCCAATTTCAAATCACAGTGTACCTTTGACAATACTAAAATCATCATCATCGTTTGACTACATTCTAAAATTGCTCGATCAGTAATGATAGTCTTCAAGGCCTTATCAAGATGGCTAAGTCCAACTAGAGCAGTCTCGACTACAAGGAGCAACCCTAGGTCATTAGGAGGTTCAAACCCAGCTCATGTACCCTCTAAGCTCAGAAGTACTCATTGTCATGAATTCTGGTCTACAATTTACAAAACAATTTTATGCAAATGATGTATGTTAACTAATTATTCTAATTCCTATCTTTATCACACTTGAAGGCCCCGCCTTCTTCTCAAGGGTCAGGACCTCCTAGTCCTCAATTAATTATTTTATTGTTCAACTATATATATATAAGGAAGGATCAAGTTACTCCAAGAGTAACTTTGCCTAAAGTTACTCCGCTTAATAACTCTCATATACAATTATATTTCATCAATCCAACTGTTGAATAAATAAATTATATTATATAGATCATTCTTGCAAAATTTAGAAAATGTTTGATATTTTATTAAATAAATTCAAATTAACAGATAATATAAGAGGTATATTATTCGTTAATTTGAATTTATTTTTTGAGGTATCAAATATTTTTCAAATTTTATAAATTTTGCAAGGATGATCTATATAATATAATTTATTCATTCAACGATTAGATTAATGAAATATAATTGTATATGAGAGTTATTAAGCAGAGTAACTCTAAGCAAAGTTATTCTTGGAGTAACTTGATGCTTCCCCTATATATATATATATATATATATATATATATATATATATATATATATATATATATATATATATATATATATATTCCACATTTAATTATGTACTTTCTAACAAATTAAACGAGATTTCAACCTCCAATAAATATCTCTTAAAATTTAGATTAACAATTTTATAGAAATTATTCCTAAAAATCTAGAATTAAATTATTAATAATTTTTTTCTCTAATTTATTAGAAAAATTATTCTTAAAAATCTAGAATTAAATTATTAATATTTTTTTTCTCTAATTTATTAGAAAAATGTTTAGAAGGAATAAAGTTAATTATTCTCGCTCTATTTAGTTAGAAGACAATCTAGCGAATTAATTTATAGTTAACTACTAATATAAATTTTTTCAATATTTTTATATTTTATCCCCTTATCCTAAGGTTTAAATATAAAGATTTATATATATAAATAAAGCTAATTAAATACTAACTCTATTTTTACATACACTAAAAATATATTAAAGGAAAAAGTAATATCTATTATAAGGTATTAAATTTTTAATATTTTATAAAATAAAAAATATTTCTTTTTTCACCAAATTTTTTAATTTAATATTTTCTTATATTTACTGTGATAATATATTTGTATAATTTAAAATTTATTAAATATGATTCTATTTTAAAACCTTTTTTTAATAGTTTCACGTTTAAATATTATAACTACTATAATTTATATAAAGGTATACAATTGTATAATACCCGCAAAATTTATGAACGTAGTCCATAAATATATTCTTGAGCATATAAATTTTATATTACAATCTCACCTTGATCAATTTAATTTCTAATTAATCTAATCATCGATCCATAATCATATAATATTTTATTTACATTTAAATTTAAATATAATCACACAAAAATTTCAAACTATCAGGTAAAATTTTATTTTAGAGTAAAGAAGCTCTAGAACAATCCTTATAAACAATTAAATTTTATCCAAAATTAAATTTAGATATATTTCAATTTTTAAATTGATTAAACAATTAATAAATTTTATTTTAAAGTAAGAAATTCTAGAACTACTCGTATACTCTTTGCTTGATTCTCTTTCCCTTATTTAAAATTTAAAAATCGATATAATTTTTAAATTTTTTTATGAAGTTCATGCCCTCCGTTGTCCCTCTGTTCACATGCTTGGTCAATTCAAAAAACACAATTTTTATTTGTGATAATGCAATCCCTCCATTTCAATTGTTGTTGCCTCTTTATATACAGTGATTATGTTTTGGTGGTTTTGTCCACCAAATGACACCACATATCCTTTCCTCTTTTTTTTTTTTAATTGCAGATATTATATATATCACTTAACTAAATATTTATTCTCATTGTTTATTCCTTCCTACATATGATGAAAGTACAACAACATGCATTAATAATGTTTTCAATCCACGGATGTATATTATTACTTTAAATAATAACAAACAATAATAAATGACAAACATGATTCAGGATAAACATGAAAAAAAATAATAATATATTTATTATTCAAATAATAAAAAATTATAAAATAAAATTTAATAATAATTAAAATTTTTAAAAAAGGTAACAACAAATAATTTTTCAATCAAATTAAAAAATAAATCACATAATAATAAAGAAAATATAAAAATATATTAATTATAAATAATTTCTTTTTAACTAATTAACGTAGAAAAAATATAACATATGTAACATTATGTTTATATTTTTGGTATTAAAGCTCAATGAAATTCGTTTATTTGAAACTATGTTTTAATTAATATAAATTTTGTATCAACTTCTTTATTTACTTATTTAACATTATTTTTAAAATCAATACATTAATATTTAAATTCAAAATTTATTAGAAATTACTCATTTTATATTAAATATGTTTATAAAAAATATAATTTATATATATATAATTATACGTTTATTTAGCAAAATCAATTAAAATATCATCAAGTCTGTACATGGCCAATATTCCGATTCTCCCATCATAATTATTAGTTTTTCCTGTCTACATGTTATACCATTGTAATTTTTAGAACAAACTTACATCCCTTTATAAAATAACATAATAATATCTAACTAACGCAATTAAATTAAAAAAATAAGGTATGTTTGACAACTTTTTTCATTCTATCAATTATTCATATTTTTATTTCTGTTAGTGGATTAATAAGTTGATAAATAAAATTAACATAAATACATGAACATCAAAGATTAATATTGATTAAATTTATATATATATATATATATATATATAATATTTTCAATTTTTTTTCTTACAAATTCAGTTTAAACCTTATAATTATAGTGATTTGTTATTTTTTAAATAATAAATAAATTTTTTTAGAAATTAATATAAGAAAAATAGAAAGAAAATTTTTGAACAAATTTAATTAATATATTTTTATAAAAAAATTTACAATTTTTAATTCGAGAAATGAAAATATCTTAAAGTCGCTGTTCAATAAATTTCCATATGTTTAATATAAAAAAGTATAATTTTTATAGATAGAAGGAGAAATAATTTGAAGTAATTTTTTTTTAAAAAATTACTTAAATTAAATTTTAAAATTCTTCTATAAATTTTATTTCTAATGTAAAATACTGTAAAAAATATTCATTTAGAATCGTTTATAACTTATAAGTGCTAATAAAAATTTTATAAAAAAAGTGTTAGAAAATTTTTTATAACCAAAAAATATATTAAATTAATTAAAATATTATTTTAAAA
The DNA here is from genome assembly GCA_037954105.1 of Canavalia gladiata. NCBI lineage: Eukaryota > Viridiplantae > Streptophyta > Magnoliopsida > Fabales > Fabaceae > Canavalia > Canavalia gladiata. The sequence goes on from CM075663.1 coordinate 31,190,710, forward strand.
TTTTATTATAATATTTTAATTTTTTAAAATAAAAAATTTAACTGGATTCAAAAAATACATCTAGACTTTATTTTTTTCCCAAATTATATATATATATATATATATATATATATATTGTTTAATGTGTTTTATATCTAGTATAGTTTGAAATTCATAAAAGTATATGTGGTACGAGCTACGGTGGTCAAGGATTTACATATCTGTTGTTTGATTATATAATATACTTGTATCATAAATGAAAATGCGAATTATGTATTTAAATATATTTAATGTGATATTAAAATATTTATCTATAATTAGAGGTAATGGAAAGTTTATATTTTAAATAATTTAACTAAAAATTATAGATTTTAAATTTTAAAAAAGATGATCATAATCAAATTAATTTTTCTAGATTTACTTAATATACCAGTGCTTTGAAAATATGGTCCTTTTAATTTTAATTAATCCTTGTTCTCTTAAGATTTTATTTAAATTTATTGATATTTTAAAATAAATTAATTTGACATAAATGTTTACAGCAATAAAATAAATTATTTTTAAAAAAATTTTTAAGATAAAATTAAATGTTATGGTCTAAGAATGAAGAATATAAAAGGATACAAAGTAAGTTTTTTGAGATAGAAGATGATTAGAAAAAGTGTATGAATTTTTTGTATAGAATCACCTTGAAGGATTCTTGTGGTGATAAGGTATCTTAGAAGAGGTAAATAAATGTCGAAGTATAGATAGAGATCTATCAAAATTTTTTCAAAAATAATTGTAAGCATGCATAATGCATATTAAATATAATAAAATTAGAAAGTCACTATTGTTTATATGGAAAAATCATAAGAACCAACTGTTTAAGAGTTTAGAGGGTTAATGACCAAATGTGATAATCTACAAGAGACTTGAGGTAGTTCTTCAATGTCGAGGTCTCATATTTTGCAACTTGACCATCCTAATTTTTCTTGAGAATTGTCATGGTTAGGAATCGTTTTCTTATTGATTAGCTAAATGAGTGTTAGTCTTTGGTTTAAGGAGAAATACAAAAGATTTCATGAGTTATAGTAAGAGACTCTATTGGAATGCAAGCTCTTGACAACTTTCCAAGATTTTAGACATGAATCCACATTCATGATTTTTGAGTCTAAGATAGACCAAAGGTTTAAGAAAACTTAATGACGTTTGCTATGAACTTGATTTCTCTACAAATAGAAAGATTCTTCACAATGTATTCATGCATGATATAAACATTACATTGAACCCTGTATATGTTACGTGTTAAGTTAGCTCTACTTTTGATGACATTGGGATAACATTTAGGTTTTATAAATATAGATACTCTAGCCTTGTATTATACTATTCATGCACATGAATGTTTAAGAATTCTCACTCACTTAGTTTGTTGTGTTGCTACTGTTACACTCTATGTAGTAACTGGTCATATTGAGGAACATGACTCAATTGCCCTTCCACTCAATTTTTCCTTCCATTCCCTTTTTTGAAAAATGTGTGTGTGTGTGTGTGTGCAGTTAGTATTTTATTATACTCACGTGATAAAAAATGAGATACCCTTTTAAATCCTACTATGATGGGGAAGTGTAACATCCAAATTTTTCTATGATAAATGTTTGAAAGCTATAAATAATTTCTAGAGTGAAACTAAATAGGATTATAAACCAAAAAAAAAGAGAAATTAGTTTGATTGGTTTAAAGTGCTTCGAAGGCACTTAAAAAAAATTTAATCGGTGGAATTTGTTTAAAAATTATTTTTGAAGTTTTGATCAGTTGAGTTCTCATGAGCAAAGTTTTTGAAGTTTTCTTTAAAGGAGATATGTAGATCTTGGAGTAGATAATGAGAATCTATACTTTGTCGTATGGAAAACGTGTTATGTTGCTTTCTTTTGTACTTAAGTTCTTTTAAAGTTGTAATTTTGTTACTTGTGGTGATTTTGAATGACCTCTGGACCAGAAATGAACCTATGAACATAACTGCTAAAAAGTGAAATAAATTTATGTAATAAGTCCCAAAGGCTCACTTTGAGTAAAGGCTAAAAATCTACTTAGTAAAGGTTGGATTTTTAAGCATAAAAATAGCAAAGGCTTTGTATGGCACCCAAGATTCATGTTGGTCAGAACCTAAGCTCTGGACTTGGACAAAATAGGCATGGACCAAGGGCATGAGATGATTCAAGTGTACAACACAAAAGGACCAAGGTTGTGTGAGGTAAAAGTTTGGAAGAAATGATCTTGGCAAGCCAAGGGAGGCTTTCAGCCACCACACCATGAGCAAAGATTAAATTTGCTAAAATTTATATAAGTGACTTAAACTCTGTAACTAGGTTTTAAATGGACTAATTCAACCTTTGAATGAAGTTAATTAAAGAAAAAATGGTTTAAAAACCTCTTAGTGTGCATTCGGCCACCCTAGAGTGATTTTAGTAAAAATTGGTTTAAATTTTGATTAAGGGTGACTTAACAATTTTTAGTGAGTAAGAAACTTAATTGGAAGTTTAATTAACATTTAAAAGTGACAAATTTCAGAAAATTCAACATAGGTAAATTTAAGGTAAAGTCCATAACTAGTATTTGGTAAAAATCTTGAAGGAACATAAAATGGGTACCTAAAAATTGACCATGACTTAGGTAAAAGTAAAATGTGATTTTCGGTCATTTCACTTAGTCTAGGTAAAAAGACCTAAAATCCCTTTAGATTAAGTCAAATATGAAGTAAAACTTCATCCCCAAGTAAATGTGAACCTAAGTCAACTAAGGTTAAGAAATGATAAACCTAAGTTAACTAAGGTTAAGAAATGGCAACCCTAAACCTAGAAAAGTGGGTCTCTTAGTGATTAAATAACTTAGGAGAGGTTTAATTTCCTAACTAGGTTTAATTAAGGACCCTTCACATGCAAACATAATGTATTAAAAGTGTGCGAAAGTCTTAAGATAGGTAAAGAGTCCATTTGACCACTTTAGATAAATGAATTTAGGGTGAAGAAAGAAATTGTGGAATCCTAAGTCTAAGGAATGACATTCGGCCACTATGAGTTTAATTAACTAAAGATGAGTTTTAATTTTTAATTAGGTCTAATTAATGATCCTAAACATGTAAGTATAATGTATTAAAATTTAAGAAGGATATGACTTAGGTAAATGTTTGAGCATGCATAATTATTTGGAAGCTATTAAAATGAACTTAAAGAGATTAAGGGATTACTAAAGCAAATCTTATGTGAAAACGTAAGTCTACTCTCGTGTACTTTGTGCAAACAAATTCCAGAGGTTATCCGGAGCCCTATTAAAAAGGAGACAAAGGTTTCTCCTAGGAGACAAAGGTTTCTCCTAGGAGACAAAGGTTTCTCCAAAATCCTTCTACAGTGAAGGCATTGAGTCCTTCACATCTTATGTGGTTGTGATGATCACCTAGGAATGAGCTTATATCTTTAGAAGTAGAAGGTGGGAGTAGAGTCAATGAGAAGATGTTGTTTGACAAATTTAATGCATATTTATGTCTAATTATTTTTTTCCCAAAGATGGTAGAATCAAATTCATGAGTGTTCCAAAGATTGGACTAGAGAAATGATAAAGACAAACAGAAATAACAAAGAATAAAGTTTAAGACATAAAGTAATATGTATGTTAAATGATATCTTAATTGTGATCCCACTAAGCTATATGTTTATGAATAAAATTAATCCACTTCAGTGAAATATTTTCAAAGATTTAAAAATAATCATATTTGTATGTAATGATTTCTTAAATAAACTGGGGTGGCTGGGATAAAAGTGATGACCCTAGAATAGAGTAGAAAGCCTACTTTCACCCCTACTTCTACTTTCTTCCTAGACGACGCTGATGTCTTTTGTGATGGCAATAGTATTCGTCGATATTAGTCATGTCGACTGGACGACGAACCCCCACGGTTTACTGATCACGGCACAGGCCAACGTTCGCATCTACTTCTCTCTTAGGCATCTGTTTATTTTTGAAGTTCTAAGCCTTAACTTCTCGACAACTGGATTTGCTATACCCCTAGAGGATTTTCACCCCGACAAAGTGTTTCCAACCCCACGCGTTAATCAGAGGCAGCGAGTGGCTCCTGCAGTAGATTCCTCTTCCTCGGAAGGAGAAATCGGTCCACAGGCCCCATTCCACTACCAAAGTCTATCACACATTTGTTCTTCTCAAGGGAGCTCTCTGTAACCGATCTCTTACCCCTTTCAGGCCTTTCAAGAAATGCTGAATGGAATGTACATGTCGTTCGACCCGAACATGTGGATGGACCGCTTCCAACAGTAGGCCAGCAGAGGTTCGTGGGTCACCTAGTTTCACCAAGGAACGAGAAGAGTTTGTTGACATACCAATAATGTACATGTTTTATATAGTTGGATGAAAGCATCCTAAGTATATGTATTATTATTATTATAAGTATGTTATGTAAACTTGGTAAATGTATAATAGTTGTAGTATCAATGTTGTAAATTCATGTTTGTAATAATTGTATGATAAGACTCACGGGCCTAAGACTTATGTGATGTATGAAATGGTATGTATAATTATATTATCATATGGATGTCATGTTCAATTCATATTAACTGTTTACATGCGAACTAAGAATAAAAAAGAATAATATAAGCAATTCATGCTCGTAACGATTTAAACATGCGCAGAATTCGTGTAGTGATTTATTTCACCACGACGTACGATTTATCGACGAGACTTGCAGTTTATATCAAATAGTTTTAAAATAATTACTATATTTTCATACAAGTATTTTTTAAAAAGAATTATGCATCATGAGATAACAAACTAATAATGTAACCGAATGAATAACTTAAAAATCTGTATTCATAATTAGGGTGTTATAAGAAGAACACATTATGTGACTGATAGGTATTAAAATGATGACGGTATACTTTTGTATCGGTGATATATATAACAAATTATTCGCTTAATAACAAATGAGGTGACAATATATATATATATATATATATATATAGACACATACACACATACATATTTTATAACAAAAAAATATTTTTTTACGATGATTATTTTTTATGATGGTATAAATTGAAATAAATATATTAATTTGAAAAAATAATCTATATTTGAGTTTGGCTATTATATCATCCAAATATTCATTAAAATATCTCTTAACAAATAAATTTTGGTAAATATAGATTTGTTAAAAAAAATAGTCGAGGTTAAAATTATTATTATTTATCTTTTAAAGTTATTATTTGGATAAACATGGATACTTTAAGAGGGAGTCACTCCCTCTAAAATTTGAAGTTAACAATTGCCCCAAAGAACTCCATCTTCAATTTGCTAACAAAACAACAAAGGTTGAAGCTAGCATGTGTTCTAGTGGCTGCTTCACTAGAACCCTAAATCTGAAAGAGTAATAAGTTGAATCCATAATTGGGACTTTAACTCCATATATGGAAGAACGTTTGTTACTTAATCAAATTAAAGATGATGTAACTATATTCAATTAATTAATAAGCTCTTTTTAATTTATTTGAAACTAAGTAAATTAAGTTATCACATTTAGGAAGGACGAAGAAATTATGTTCCTATTATTATATGTGTGAATGAAATATGAAACACTTGAAAATAAAGTTAGAAGTAAAGATGTCAATTTGTCTTAGTTTATGGCTTGATCCATCTGATTCTACTTTATTCAACTCATTTCATAAGAAAGCGTTAATAAATCTCATAACAAAAACTTTGTACGCACAATAAAGGCAAAACAAGTTTTTTCCGTCATTGTTGGGGACTATTTTCCAACAATAGCAAAAGTTTGAATCTTGATTTACTATATACAATGTTTTACCCATGGACAAGTGCATCTGTCGATGTAAAATGGGATATTTGAAACCATTAATACCGTTCCTGTAAAAACTATTTCAATAGTCCTTAAAGAATGATTAAATCCTAACTTTTGAGGTTATTAGAAAAGAGTTTTGTTTGGAAATATTTAAAATAAATATAAGAAAAAAAACAAGAGTAAGAAATTTAAAGGTAAAAGAACACAGGCATGAATTTAATTATGAAAAGTCATAAAACTTTCATTTCCCTTATAACTTTACCCAATTTCATCCAACTTCCTTATGAATGATTTAAAGCTAACTGCTAACCATGCGTTTTCATTCTATTACTACTCAATGATCATGCAATAGAAATATTTTTTTCCCTTTAAGTTACTATGCACAATGATTATGCAAGGTATATAATTAAAAGAAACATAAAGAATATTTGGACTTATTAAATTAATAACCGGTTAGAAATCAAAGATTTTGATTGATCCTCCAAAAACCTTAGATTAGGTTTGTCTTATAGTTTCATTAATTAAGCAATGGTACAATCACTTATCCCCTAGTTAACTTAAAAAATAATGAGAGTAGATAATTCTCACCAATTAATTAAGCAAAATAAGGAAAACATAATTGAATAGAAACACAACCATTCATAAAATTGAAAAGGAACTTCAATTGGTTACATCATAAGTTTCACCAATGTCTCATGATTTTGAGATTAGTTACACATAGAACAAGAATGATAAAAATGTAATGTTGGCATAGCTGGAAATAAGACATTGCAACTCACACTCTGAAAGAGTTTCTGCCTCCAACATCCTATGAAAGGATACCAGAAGAAAGACAAGAATGGAATGAGCACTGGAGTGGTGTGTCTCCGGGGTAGTGAGAGGCTTGTGTGGCCTATGGGGCCTAGAGCGGTATGTTGAATGGTGTGACATAGCCTTCCTTTTGTAGACGTAAATTAGGGTTTCACTGTCGTGAACTAATATTGACCTAGCTGGTTCCTTAGCCATCACTATCATTCTAAGTCATCTTGCAGTGCCATAAGGCTGACTGGGATGCTTCCTGCGTTATTAGGACTGATGTAGCATTGCCGCACTATATTTCTTGTCTTTTTATGCTTCTTTTACCTTCTTTTTTTTTTTGCCCAAAACGTACCTATTTTCGAATTATTTGCTTGCATGACCATTCTTGCAAAATAAAAAAAAATTATATGAAATTATAATTAAATAATCATAAATTATATCATAATTATAACTAATTTCTTGACAATAAATCAATAGAATGGTAGTTTATTAAGGGTTTAGGGTTCAATCACGTTGGTGCTTTCATGGACCCTATAGAACTCTTCAAAATTAGCACATCAATTAATAAAAAAGATGATTCCATTTATGCCAAACATGCATGACGTGTAAGGAAGCTTCTTCAAACTCTTGCAATTATCACTACATTGGCCATTCGAATTTGTACTATCTCTCGATAGCCACATAGCTTGAGGTGTATGAGGTTTTTGCATCAGAAAAGATCAAAATTAAATCATCATTTTTCATGCTCGTAGAATTGTAGTCACATTGTAGAGCAAGTTTCATGAATGAGTTGAATGGGACAAATAGGAATGGAATGAAATCGAGTAGTTTCGGTTGAACATTCAAGGAGAGCTAGTGACAACTTTGACCTTCAATGTGGTGCCACCGCCAATAAATGAGAGAGCATACTTTCCAACCATCGAGTTTAGGAAATGGAATATTTTTTCCACACAATCGTTAGGAAAATGGGGGGTTTAATTATGATTCATGGTAAAGTCATCGACAAAATCAGTGTCTCTAATTGAATGTAATTGAAATTTTTTGTGGCAATTAAAGTCTAACAAAGGCACAATGGGGATGGATGGTGACTGTCCCACTTAAGCATTTCCAATTCCTTTAATAGAACACCGTTTGTTTCATTGCATCTCTTAGTGTTTGTCTTTTGCTTGTAAGCAATCATCGTTTCCTTTTTGTTTCATATGGTGATTATGACCATTTGAGTTTTTATTCTTTGATGTGTGGCTTCTCTGCATAAGGTTCATATAACATAAGGTGGCCTTGAGGGGAAAGTTATAATTGTGTCATGGGTGACTATGGTTGAATCAAGGTCTAGCAAAATATGTTACTAGAGTGAGAATAACAAACAAAAACACATAATTGAAGGAAAAACTGTAACTTATTGATTCTTCAATTACACATCTGGTTATATTCATCATATAAATGTACTTCTCTTTCTCCATTGACTATTCCATTACTTATATTTATGTTGTTTAGACACCTAACTACAAGCTTGTGAAAAAAAAATGGCATTTGCTTCATGAATCAAGTATTAATATACCATATTTTTTTGCTTTTCTTTTGGTAGCACAATACTAAGTGTTATTATGAGGTTAGGAATGAAAACACAACATGAAAATTTTTGTTTGTAACTCCTCCTCAAGTTGGTCCTAATGAGACATACACATTTGGTTCTATAGGTAAGTCTATTATTCTATTAAAGTAAAATTTTGGATGCTTTTGAGCTATCATTATGGTATAAGCATGTTCACATTTATTGGTTATGTTAAAAGTTTATGGTTTCTTAATTTTACTATGCATTGGGTAGTTGGAAGCACCTATGAGTTTTAGCCCTAGGGGTGGTAAGGAAAAGAAGTAATTCCTTTTTTTTAAGACAAGATCTATATATCTTTTAATTTATAATGTAGATATTTGTAAATGTTATTTGGTATTTACCACCGTCAACGGTTGAGTTTAAACATTCGTCATGAATTGGAGAGGATTGTGAGTATCAAATTATTTTTAGTCTTTATCACTATTAAGTGCAGAATTTTGTTATTTCTTTTATTCCAAGGTATTTTTCTCTCTTTTAATTATTAATACAAAGTTTTAACAAGATTTATTAATCTATTGACCTTTTGTTTTAATAGAATCATTAGTTGTTGAACCATTTGAATGAAGATGGTGTCAATTTTGTAGCTTTGTATAATGAAACTTCAAATTTTCTTTACTTTTATGGATTCTTAATGTGTGTCATCTTCAAATGGGTACATCTAAATACCATGTCACAAAAGATAAAAGACTGAAGCACTGGGTAAGGTGTTGAATGGAGATCGCCCTGTTAGTTCTCCTTACAAGCTTAATTTCAAGAAGGAGAAAGACTATATTGTACAAGTACTTTCTTTACAAGCACATTCAATTTGTTCAATTTGATTTTCATCATCCTATTGCTTTTCTTTATGGTAAAATGTAGCTTTCATAAATTATTCAGGTTGTCTAATTCTTGCTTCTCCATTCTCTTAACAATGCTTTAATACCAGGTACCATTAAAAGTTTCAATAGCTTGTTCTAACAAAGATTCATGGTAGAAAGTGTTTAGATTTGACCTTATGAAATTTAGATTTGACCTTATGAAATGTTACATTTTTTTATATTTGAATAAATTTTATATATTAAAGCAAGAAAAGGATCACATTACTTTTTAAGAAATTGATTGTTGCCAAAGCGCAACAAAAGATGCGACGACATTTGAATCCTTTAATAAGAATAAAATTAATGTACATTGTTATTAAAAATAATAACAATAAAAAATATAGATATGTAAGCAATTAAAGTAGAACAATTCAATTTTTATTCAAATAATAAAAAATATATAAATAAATTTTAGTACTTTTTATTCAAATAATAAAAGTATATAAATAAATTTTAGTAATAATTAACATGTTAGAGAAGGTAACAACATATTGTAATGTTTTTATTATTTTAATTAACATTTCACAAGTAACATCCACACCAATCTTGAATCAGATTGCACTTTATTTAATTGTTTAAAGGAATGAAGAACTGAAACAAGAATGTTCTTTTGTATCTTAGATTGTTTAATTTGATGGAAGCATGCAAACTTTTTTTAAAAAATTATCTTGGTGTTCAAGATAATTTTTTATGTAACAGTGAACATTATCATGTGTTTTGCTGTGTGTATATCTTTAGTTTAATTTTTTAACAAAAGTTGAAAGTGTTAAGTTGTTAGGAACTTGGATGTGAGAATGAATATTTCCAAGTAACATGTTAATAGTACAAGCCTAGGCATGAACTATTAAGTGAAATTTGATGTATCTCATGCATGAAACAAATCTAATACAATTTTTGTTATTTTCAAAGCGGCAAGTTTAAATTATAAACATTTTCCATTTTAAAAAGAATGGAAGCGGAGAGAAATTTTATCTATTCTTAGAATTATTTTATGAGACCACATATATGATTTTTACTTCATCTTATCCTATCTTAAACTTGTATGTCACGCAAGTTTGGAAGACCAAATGTCTCTTGGAAGTAAACTTGAAACATGGTGATAACGTGATAAGGGAAATATCTTTGAAGATAAAAGAGAAATTTGACAAGTGTTGAAAAGAGGACAATGTTGTGCTAGCTTTTTGGGTTGTTCTTAACACAACTTTAAATTAAATTTCTTAAATTGTTTCCATATTAGACCTTATTGTTTAACTACTAAAGATAAGATTAAGAATATGAAGGTAATTTAAAGAAATTTCATAAAGAATGTGAAGAAAATAAGCCTAAGAGATTAAGAGTTTAGTATTTTATCTTAACTTATTTTTTATTTTATTTTATTGTTTCTTTTGTTAAACTAATTAGTATTTTACATATTGCATGACTGTAAACTGCATAAAAATGAATTAAATCCTTTAGTGGTAGTGGTACGAATGAACTCAATGACTATTTGAATGAACAACGAGAGGATGTTGACGATGCTAAAAGCTTTGATGTCAATGAGAAAAAGTTTTCTATTTTTCTATAACGACACATGATGTGTTTAGTATTCCAAATACTAAGATGGTATCATAATCTTCTTCTAGCATGGATGGACATGTTCTTATCAAATATAAAAGTTATATCTTTGTTGAAAATGTTCTAATGTTGATTTACATTAGAAATTAGTCGCATCACTTTGCTCAAAATCCTAGTGATAATATTTTGTAAAATAAATATTTATAATTATTTCTCATCTTGTCTACTTATATTAAATATTTTTTATTTAATCGTACAATATTTGATTGAGTTTTAGATGAAAATATAAATAATATCTTTAATTTTTGAGGTGGTAATATAAGAACCTAATGCAATGAAGATTTTAAAGATTAATTATAAATAATTTGTTAGTAGCTTTGGACCATAAGGGTATAGTTTTATATTTGATTATCTTGATTATGATCTCATTTATGTTTTATTGGTAGAAAGTTGATGATGGAATAATGATTAGAATGGTTTTTTTATTTTGTTGAAAAATGTACCTTTAGGAATGTGTTTAGTTGTTAAATTTTCTTGTTTTTTATTGTTATAATATGCTTGAACATTTGAAGTTATAATTAAGTTTTCAATGTTAGTTTTGTTTATTTGTATTTGTTCTGGGTAGATATGATAATTCTATAATAGTTTGGAAGATGGTGAAATTTAGTAGGTGAACTTTGATATCTACGAAGTGAGCCAATTAGCCTATGTAATGGGCTAACTATGAAGTGAGCTTGGTTCATTATTTAATTCCTATTAATTTTTTTAAAATAATTGACATCATGATTTGATCCTAAGTTATAAGTTTAATGAACTTTTTATCCTATGTAATTTAATAATAATAATAATAATAGTAATAACAATTTATTTTTAAATTATAAGGATACCATGTCATATTGGAGGTGAAAGATATTGAGTGACAACGATGGTGAACAATAGGTGAGAATGATAGCGAAGGAAGTTAGGCTACTACGATGACAAAAGATGTTAGATGATTTTAGCAATGGTAGCAACAAAGGATGTTAGGTGGCAACAATGATAATAGTAATGAGGGTGTTAAGTGGTGATAGTGATAAAGATGTTAGAATAACAACAATGAAGGTTGTTAGATAACGACATAATTGTAGAGATGTTGAGCAATTATTCCCTTAGTGATGTATAGTGATGTTACTGATGGATATTTCAAGCAATAAAGATAATGGAAGGTACCAAAATATGGCAATGGAAGATACAAGGTAATGATAGTGACAATTAGTAGTGGATGGTCTCATGTGGTAATGGTGGTAAAGGAAGCCATGCTCTAGTAATGGACAAAGAACTTACCCAATGTTACTAGTGAAGGTATTCAAAGATGGAGTAATAACGATACCTAACTACTTAAGCTCACAAAACTTATTAAGCCTTGATACATTCTTTTGCAAGATTTCCTAACAATCACATATGGAAAGATTCTACAAAAGCCCTTATACTCAACCAAATATCAATGATTCCTCAACTACACCTTTTATAATAATGGCTTATTGTAATACACTTCAAAACACACTAGAAAACTTACCTAGCACCATTTGTAAAGTATTTTGACTAATCTTCACTAACTTGTCAAACATAACTACAAAGGCTAACAACATGCTTCCGTCGTATAGGAAAAGGTTGGGTCTCGAAATTCTAACCGATACCATAGTCTTCTCTATCTTTACTTTTGGAATGTTAATTAATGATAGAACACTATCCAAAATCCTCCATCTGACACCTTAATTTTATTAATCTCTTAATAAAAATTCATCATAAAGAAATCATTTCCTATATACATATTTTCAAACCCAGCAATATGTTTCCATATAACTTCCATTCGATCCTTCATGGTACAACCTACATGCTTACTTATAAGTTTGATTATTAATGTATCCTGTTATGTGACACCAAGGCATTGGAACACATAATCATCGCTACAGACTTTTGGCTTCATGGGATTTCCATCCCGATACTCAATCTTTGTAAGGTTATTCTTAAAGAAATCCATTCTAGGTTTGTTTTAAGGTAATTAATTATCCTTTATGATCATATCACAAAATGAAAATATTGATTGTGGATGCATCTCCATGTAAAAAAGTAGTAGGTAAAGTCATCTCATTTTGAGGTCTCTCCTCCTAAGTTAGGATCACTTATGCATGTCTGAATGCATGAAATTACAAGGGATAATTTGTTGTCCAGTTTTAAGGATAAATTTAAGTTTCTCATCTTGTTTGGTATACTTTATCTTATGTATAAGTATGGAATTAGTTTTAGTTGATCCCACAAATTTATTTTCCTCTCCCATTAGGTGCAAAAATGTGAGAAATGGATATCAATTTTACTACATATACTATTTTTTTCTTCAATTACCCTTTGAGAAGTCTCTCACCTTATTTGGTATACTTGTCTTATGTAGAAGTATGAAATTTATTTCAATTGACCCCACAAATTTATTTTCCTCACCCAATAGGTGTAAAAAATGTGAGATATGGACATCAATTTTAATATAAAGATTATTTTGTCCTTCAATTACCCTTTGATTTCCTTCAAATCATCACATAGTACATAATCTTTCCATTAGCAAAGCACACAAAATGCATACAACAAAACATCCTTTTTTTAATGATTAATTCAAATTACCACATTTTTTTAATTGTTAAAATTATCTAATTTTTAAAAAATAAAAAATATTATATTAGTAAAAATAATTTAATAAAAATTTATTTTTAAATTTAATTTAATTTTCAAATTAATATAAAATAAAATTTATATTATTAATTTTCTCATTCTCCTTATATTCATTTAAATAAGACAAAGTATTCTTTTTCTTTTCTTTCCCTCTATTTCTATCCATCCATCCAAACAACTTATGTTTTTTCTCCATATTTTACTTTATTTTTCACTCTCCTATTTCTTTACATCCTATTTAACATATCATTCAAACAAAGCATTATAGATTTCATAGACAATACAAACTCTTCCATAACTATCTTTATGCTTTATTTGAACGAATGTTTATTCGAAAGAAAAAGAAAATTATGCAAAACAATGATTCAGATTTATTTAGATGAGGAATGAATTTGGAAGAAACGAAATAAAAAAAATAGAAACATATTATAAATAAATAGAAATATTTAAATTAATAAAAATATGAAGGAAACAAATAAAAAAAATATTCCTATTTGTTAACATAAATAAAATAGTACTTTTTTTTTTTCAAGTTAAAATGATTAGCTTTTCAAAAAACAATGTTTTCCTGTTTTGACCCTAATAAATTAAAAAAATTGTAACCTAAGTACTATACCATGCTCAAGTTTAGAAAGAAATATGTAAATATTTTGAACATTAAACACATACTTTTAATTTTAAATAAAATAAAATTAAGGATCATTTTTGTTAAATGAAAAAAATAAAAAATATAGATAATTGTCTAATAAAAAACTTAAATATACATAGTTCTCTATATAAAATAACTATACATTGATTAAATGAAAGGATAAAATCTTCCCAAAAAAATGGTAAATAACATAAGAATGATTCGAAAACAAACCAACAAGTGTTAGAAACATCAGTAGAAAAGTTTGGGAACTTTATGAAAAATTATAAAATTGCGAAAATGCTTCTAGAAAGCTAGGAAGGCAAGAAAATGGAAAGCAGAGAGGCCCAAAACTTGGAGCTGATCCATATGCACAAAAATTTCATATGATAAATGAGAAGATGACTCACCTTATGAGTCATCAAAGCCATTATGGCATATAAGACAAAAATATTTATGAAGAAAGATAAAATTGACCATGGTTAAAGTAAATTAACCTTGATTAATTAAAATTGACTATTCTTAAAATAAATTAACATTGATTAATGTTAAATTAACCTTTATTGGTGTTAAGCTAACCCTAAAGGATAATTCCTTACATTTACATTTAATTTGAAAATAGAAATTACATGTAAATGGACCAAAATTTCCTTAAGTGGGAATTTAATTCCCAAGTGCCCTAAGTGGTCAAATTTGTTTAAGAAGACCAAGGGGGCTCATTTTCTTCATTAATACTCTTCCAAAAATTTGTGCAAGCTTTTTAAATTCACTCAAAAATTCAACTTCTCTTAAAACACCAAAACCTACACTAAGCTTGAAATTCCATCTTTGAAGTTTAAGTTCTAATAAGTCAAACAAACAAATCCCCACCACAATCCTTGAAGGTATTATTTTTTACCATAAAGGAGAGGTAAATCAAATTCAAAATGCCCATAAAATCCTTTTATAAGTCTTCAACAAGTAGGGTTTATATCATACACTTTTTCTAAGCTCTTAATTATGTGTTTATGACTCTTTTTTTTCTCTTTCTGGTGGATCTCTCTCTAAGTTCTATGGATCCCACTTGCTTGAGTTTGAAGAAGTTCCAAACTACCATTGGTTGTTAAAAATGAACAACAACAAGTTTTTAGTGATTTTTGAAAGTTAAAAGGGAATTTTGATGGATTAAAATGCTTCTAGTAACCTTTGGAGCAATTGATTAAAACTTCTTAAAAATGAATTTTAAAAGTTGGGGCAGATTTGAAAATTTTTGTGAAAAATTTTTAGATGTTCAAAGTAAGGGATGGATAGATCTCGGAATAGATTTAATGGATCTCCATTTGGTTGTCTTGAAAAAAAATGCTTTCTTTATGGTCTTTATGATAAAAATTGTAAGCTTGCTTATGTCTTCTCTTAAAATCTTTAATCTTGAACTTGAACTTTGATAAAAGTTCGTATCTAGAACCATGTGATAATAATCCTAAAAGACTAAAATGGTTAAGTCTTATAAGATATAAACTTAACTCCAAAGTCGGATCTTAAAGTTAATATGAGAAAGGGTGAACTTGTGGACAAAAACTTGATTAAGACACTTAAATACTTCCATAATCATGACCCAAGCTATGGATCAAGGATAAGTCTTGATGAATCTAAAAGTAAATGATGCAACAAGTGCTAAAGTTAATGGCGCAAAGGCCAAGTAAGAAGAAATTGAGAAAATGACACCTTGCTTGGGCAAGGGTGTAAATTCGGCAAACCTAATTCAATTGAGGGGAATTGAGTTAAAAGTTTTGGTTAAGGTGTAATAAGGATCCTAACCATGTACAAGAAATGGATTAAAATTTTATTATATACTTGGTGATGATTTGAGTAACCATTCGACCATACTTAGGGAAATTAGTGAAAGTAAGTTCAAATCTTGGTAGGCTAAAAAATGAACTCAACCATGCACAAGGTGGTTATTAAAAGTCAATTATGGGGTTGTGAAAGCTTGAAGAGCCATTTGGCCAACACCTAGTAACTAAGAAGGAAAGGTCTTAAAAGTTTTTAAGTTGGGTCAATCTATAATTTAAGTCAGAATCTCTCACAAATCACCTCTCAAGTATAAGAAAAATTGATCATAATGCCTTAGAAACTTAAAAATGCAATTCAGTCCCAAGTCTTAGTTAAATTTAAAAAAGAAGCTAATTTGGATGCTTAAGGGTAGTTAGGTGAAACATGAGTAAAAATACTTGAATCTATAAGCAAGATAGCAAATAAGTAAATCAATTAGTGACCCAAACTTAATTAGTGGAGTTAATGGTCAAGAAAGCATAAAACTTCTAACATCCAAACATGAGATAAAGAAGATGTGCATAAAACATCTGAATTTTTTTAACACAAAATAGATTAACTTACCTAGGCCATTTGGCCAACCACATTAGCTACACCATGTCATAAATCCAAATTAAAAGTATAAGAGAAATTTAATCTTTGAGAAAAGAAAAGGTTGAGAAGTACTTTAGAAGAATGAGTGGTGTAGGTTTTCTTTGAGAAACTTATCATAAAACAAAGAATAAGGTCAACTTGGCAATTTTAGAAGAAATGTGCATACTGTCCA
This sequence comes from Canavalia gladiata, assembly GCA_037954105.1. Taxonomy (NCBI): domain Eukaryota; kingdom Viridiplantae; phylum Streptophyta; class Magnoliopsida; order Fabales; family Fabaceae; genus Canavalia; species Canavalia gladiata. Next base: position 31,207,258 of record CM075663.1, read on the forward strand.
AAATTTAAGGATCATGCTTAAGTAAATATTTTTACTAAGAATGTGAACTTTTGGGTAACTATTAATGTCTTATTTATCATGGGATGCTTGAGCATGTTCCTGTATGCGTAAATGTGTTATATACTCTTTTGAATGATGTAATGATTTGTGTGATCCTTTGGATGACATGGTGACTTGTGTGTGTCTATATGGTTCCATAAATTGAGATTAAATGGATGAATTGGATGCTATATGTACATAGCATTTTGATTGAATATTGAGCATGCATCATATTTTAAAGACTTGAAATAGAAATGATAACTGATGTCGCAATCGAGTCAAAATGAAATAAAAGTAAATAAAAAGTGTAGTACAAGACACAACCTTGGTCATCTTTCAAGGATCTTAGCAAACAATTTGATTGCATTTAAATTTATAAAAATGGGGGAATTTTATTTTACTTTGGGTAAAATAAAAATGAAACTGAATAAAATAATAATGTTAAAAATTGATTAACTCGTTAGTTCAATTTATAAACGGGATTATCATAAGTTTAACAAAAAAAAATTTGAAAACAATTTTAATTCCTATTTGGTTTGAATTCAATCAAGCAAGCGTCAATTAAACTCATGATTTTCTACTAGAATAACACCTAGACTTTAAATTAATTCATGTTCAGATAATTAAGTATAACCTGAAGTCCCCAAATTAATTCTTAAGAATCGAAATCACCAAATTTATAGGAAACCCCACAACCCTTTTTAATTTTTGCCTACAAACTAGAGAATTAAGCAAATCCTATTTCTAAAATTGAAGCATGCAAGATGAAATTAAATTAAGTATCTAATTCCACAGTTATAAACATCAATTGCAACATAAAAAAAAGGAAGAAAAATAAATCGCAACAGAAATTCAATTAAAAACAAACTCAAATCCCTTACTTATAGAATTAAAACCAACGAGCCAACCAAGGAAATTAGCCTTCTGTGAGACATTTTATGAAAGAAATAAGAAGAATAAGAATGAGAATAAGAACGAGAATAGGAATTGAGACTTTATTGAGAATTGTGAATAAGTTTCCGGTGTGTCTACAATGTGTAAAGGCTTCCCTTTTTATAGACCCAGTTTGTCTATTCAAATTAGAAATTCCAATTCAAAATTTAAAATAAATATAAAACTGAGTTTGTTCCCTTATTCTTCTAGTTTTTCACTTGAATTCTTGTTTGACTCTATTGTTTGCATTCAAATTATGCATGAAATATGAGTCCTTATCTCACGTCTCTTTTGCTGAATTTTTATGAGTGTGTTGACGACAGAATTAGGGTTTTCCTTCTGAACAAATGTTGTAGAAAATTATATCCTTGAGCTTAAAAAATTAACCCTATCTAAAAATATTTTTTTGTAGCCCTAGATATGTTCATTTTACAAGAACATGCTTGGGTTGTCTGGATAGAAGCTCTAAGTCACAGTTCGGCCCAAATAAATTTATGATCCATTGAGGTTGGGCTACATAGGTATACATGTTATCTTATGATTTTGTCTTATCTTTCTAATTCCTCTGGAATCACTCCAATATCAATTTTATAGCTCAATATATGACCTGTACAATGAACAAAGGTCAAGATACGTTAAAATTTGAAAATTAACCAATTTTATCACATAAGCCTAATGAAGTCCAATAACATAAAAGTCACTCAAAATGATGAAATAAGACATGATTAAAACTCAATTAATCCCAACACAGAATGAAAATAAATATAAAAAATCCATTTATAAGGAACATAATAAGTCAACAAATTACTAAAGAAGAGCCTTATGTGAAAATTTTTAACACTACTCCTAATATGCTAAGTCTAGAACTTGTGCACACTCAGAAAGTGACAGGTCCTTATATGGTAACCAAAAGGTACATAACCTTCTATGGTGAAGCCTTAGGGTTTCAGATAAATCCTTTGTTGGGAAAGTTGTAAGTCTTCCAAATTTATGATGATGATGATCATTCAGAATAAGCTCATATCCTAGATCAAAAGGTGGAATAGTATACAAGTGGAAGATGTTATTTGACTAAATTGTTAATATTAGTCTTAAATGAAACTATTACTAATAGGATGATTAGAGAATAAGAATGATTATGATTAAGGCATAAATTGAGTAAGAGTAAGACAATATCTATGTTATGATGAGAAAGTAATCTAAATAATGCATAAGATTTATGTCTAAGAGGTTTTATATGAAAAAGTGATTCAAAGTATGTATGAATGACATGTTGTATGAGATTGAATTTCTACTATTAATAAAAATAATCCACTTCACATAAGTATAATTTAAAAAAAAAATCAATAATTGAACTTTTACGTTTGTCACCATTACTTAATAAACTGAAGTGGCTTGGTTAGAAATGATGACACCAATCTTAGAATAAACACCTACTGAAAAATTACGATTTCTCACTACCTTCCATTTCTTTCATAAAGTCCAATCATACTCTTTGCATGGCAACAGTCTTTGTGAAACGAATAACACAGACTAGAGATTAATGTCCACGGAATGGAATGTGGGAAGAGTTATAAAGGACTTTATTCTATTTTATCTAATTTTATACCTTTTTGCTTTGGATGACTATTACTTGTGAAAAAGTATGTATGAATGGCATGTTGTATGGGATTAAATTTTTTCTATTAATAAAAACAATCCACTTTAGATAAGTATAACTTTTAAAAAATCAATAATTGAACTTGTATGTTTGTCACCATTTCTTAATAAACTGAAGTGGCTAGGTTAGAAATGATGACGCCAACCTTAGGGTATACACTTATTGAAAAATTACGATTTCTCAGTTGCTACCTTCCATTTCTTTCATAATGTCTGATCACTCTCTTTGCAGTGGCAGCAGTCTTTGTGAAACAAATAACATGGACTAGAGATTAATGTTCATGGAATGGAATGCGGGAAAAGCTATAAAGGACCTTGTTCTGTTTTGTCTAATTTTGTACTTTTTTCTTTGGATGACTGTTACTTGTGAAGGGTATTGAAACCTTTGTTTCATTTAAAGGACTCACTAGATATTGTTGTAGAAATGAATGTATAGTATGATAAGTAAATGAATGCAAGTTTCTAAATTAACATGAGTGACAATGTCTTAATGTTCATTATCTACTACATTGATTACTACAACGAGGTTTCAACAAATGTTTTAAAATAAAAATTTATATTGTATTTTCTATAAAAATAATTTTATAAATGGATTCTACATCATATAGTATCAAAGTAATAGTAAATCCGTGATAAGACTTAAGCAGTTTGGAAACCTTTTGGAAAATTCTCAAAATTTACCAAAATACCCCTAGAAGGTTGGGAGAGGAAGAAATTACAAAGCAGAGACTGAAACATGAGGCTTATCCTCATGCACGAATTTGGCATATGTAAAATGAGTGGACGACTCACCCCATCAGTCATCACACCATTAATGACATATAAGATAAATATATATAAGGAGAGATAAAATTAACCATGGTTAAATCAAAGTAACATTAATTAAGTTAAAATTAACCATATTTAAGATAAATTAACCCTGATTAGTGATAAATTAATCATGATTAAGATTAAATGATAATTTCTAATATTTTCATTTCATTTTAAAAAAGAAAATTATATGTAGAAATGCTAAAATGTTCTTAAGTGGGAAATTAATTCTTTTCCATCCAAGCTAGGCTGAATTTGGTTATAGGAAAAAGGGAAGCTCATTTCCTCCATTAACACCCTTCTAAACACTTGTGAAAGCTCTCTAACTTCACTCTAAAGTCTAACTTCTCTTAAGACCCATAAACTTGCACTAAGCTTGAACTTTCATCTTTGAAGTTTAAGTCATAATAAGTCAAACAAACAAAGCCCCACAACCATCCTTGGAGGTATTTGTGTGGACCACAAGGGAGAGGAAAATCCACTTTAAAGAGCCACCAAATCCTTTTGTGAGTCTTCAAAAAGTAAGGTTTCTAGCTTACACCTTTTTCTAAGTTTCTATTTATGTGATTTGGCTTATTTTTCTTTTCTTTTTGGTGGATTCTTCTCCAAACTCTATGGATCCACTTTCCTAAGCTTTAGGAAGTTCAAATCTTCCCTTGGTTGTTAAAAATAAGCAACAGAGTTTTTTTTTTAAAGTTAAGAGTAAGTTTTAATGGATTAAAGCGTTTCTTGGAGCCTTTGGAGTAATTTAATCAGTTAAAATTTCTCAAAAATATTTTTTAGTTGTTTGGGGAAGATTTTGAGAGTTTTGGGAAAAGTTTTTTGAGATTTTCAAGGTAAAGGATAAATAAAGCTTGGAGTAGATCTAGGGGATCTCCATTTATTTATCTTGAAAAATGACTTCTTTATGATCTTTATGATAAAGGTTATGAACCTGTTTATGTCTCCTCTTAAAATCTTTTAATATTGGACTTAGACTTGGTTAAAATCTTATATCTAGACTCCTTCAACCATAACTCTAAAATACTATAAAAGCTAAGTTCTAAAAGCTACAAACTTAACTCCAAAATTGAGTCCTAAAGTTAATATGAGTAAGGGTGACCATGTGGATTAAAAGTTGATTAAGACACTTAAAAATTTCCATAATCATGAACAAAGTTATGGATTAAGAACAAATCTTGATGGACCCAAAAGTAAATGATGCAATAAGTGCCCAAATTAATGGTGTAAAGGTCAAGTGAGACAAACTTTGAGAAAATGTCCCTTGTTTGGCGAAAGGTGCAATTTAGCCATCTCAATTAAACTAAAGGAAATTTAATTAAAAATTTTGGTTAAGGTGTAGTAAGAAGCCTAACCTTGTACAAGAAAAAAAATTAAAAGTTTAAGATAGACTTGGTAATGGTTTGGGAACCATTCGGCCAAACTTAACTGGTTAAAGGGAAAAGTGAGTTAAAAACTTTACTAATACTTAAGACTGAACTCAACCATACATAAGATGGTGATTAAAAGTTCAACTATGGGGTTGTAAGAACTTGATGGCGATTCAGCCAATGTAGGATAAATAAAAAGAAAAATCTTAAAAATTTCTAAGTTGGTTCAATTGGTTAGCCTAAACCATAAACTAATGTAAATCATCCTTTAAGTGTAAGGAAAGACGAACCATAATTCTGTTGGAATTTAAGCATCCAATTCGATCAACCTTTTATTAAATTTACAAAATAAGTTAAATTGGATGCTTAATGATATTAAAGTAGAACATGAGTGAGAAGCCTTGCATCGATGAGCAAAGAGATAAACAAGTAAATCAATTAGTGCCTCAAAATTAATTAGTTGATTTAAATGTCAAGAAAGCATAAAACTTCTAGAATTCAAACTTAAAATAAGGAAGGTGTGCATAAAACATCTAAATTGATGAACGTAAAGTAGATAAATCTACCTTGACCATTTGGCCAACTACATTAAGCTACACCTATTCATAAACTTAAATTAAAAATATAAGAGAAACATGGTTCTTAAGAAAAGGGAAGGTTGAGAGACAACTTAAAAAGGTGGGTGGAGTAAGTTTCTATGAGAAACTTATCATATATCTTAAAAGATGAATAAGATGGGCCAACTCTAGAAAAGAGTTATATGCTGCCCAAAAACTTAACATTAAACATAATCAAGTAATTTGATTAGAAAAGAGATCTCTAGTTTAAATGATTATGCTATCCTATTATTTTACTTCTTGGATATATGGATTTATGCATAGAGAAAACAAAATACTCTCTTGAATTATTTTAGAGAAGTGATATGATTTGTAATGTCTATGTATGAATGAAATATGTGAAGTTGGAATATATTAGAAATTATATATACATAGCATATTGACTAGATTGTTTGAGCAAGCATGTTATCTGGAAAATTTAAAAAGGAATCTAATTAATTAAGATATCACTAAAGCAAAAACTTATATGAAAACCTAATACTACTCTTAATGTGTCTTGTGCACGTTCAGAAGGCAAAAAGGTCCTTCTATGGTGGGGACAAAAGGGCTCTCCAAAAATCCTTCTATTATGAAGCGTTAGATCTTCAATAATTATGATGGTAACAACCATCAAGGAATGAGCTCATATCCTAATAATAGGAAGGTAGAATAGTAGAGTCAATGAAAAAATATTGTTTGACTAAATATATCATATACCTATGATATAGATTATCACTAAGAGTGATAGAGAAATGAAAAGAATTATGATTAAGGCATGAATGAAATAAAAGCAAATGATATTTGTGATATGATGTAATGTGATCTCAAGAATATGTAAGGTGTATAAATGTCTTTGAGAAAATGATGAAATCAAGAATAATAACTTGTATGCTTAAGATAGAAGTTAGTTTCTGCAACTGTAAGAAAAATCCACTTCAACTAAGCATTTTTAAAAAAATAAAAGAGAACCTGTATGTATATCATGTTTCTTAATAAACTATAGTGGTTGGGTTGAAAATGTTGACACTATCCATAGGTAGAATCCTAATGAGAAACTTTGTTTCTAATCCCTTACCACCGTTTTCTTTCCCAGACACCAGACATGTCCTTCACGACGATGGTGATGTTCATTGAGCTTAGTAACGTTAATTAGACAATCAATGCCCACGGATTGTTGATTACGGTCCAAGCAAACATGAGGGTCTATTTCTCATTCAGTCAAATTTTCGTATTTGTTGTCTTGAGCCTAGACGTCTCAATTATAAACTTCGTTATACCCTGTAAAGCCTTCCATCTAAATGCGGTCTTTCCTCCACCACTGAGATATCAAACGCCTCTTGCAACACCTGCAAAAGAGACCTCCTCGTCCTCTGAGGGAGAGAGGGACCCATTAAGGCCCTCATATTATTATAGTTCCTCATACATGTGGTCTTCACAAGGCAACTCCCCTTTTTCGATGTCACACCCACTTCAAGCCTATCAAGAGATGGGAGATGGAGCTTTCTATTCCCTCAATGAAAGCTCATGGTTGGAACTCCGAGGCCCACATTATTGAAGCGTTGACCAGTCTCTATTGATGGCAAGAGCCTTTTTATCTCACCCGAATAATGTATATGTTTGTAAATATTCATATAATATGTATGATAGATAGTAAGTATGTATAATAATATGTAATATATAAAATAATTGTATAATATATGTATGTGATGTATGAAAGGGTACTAATGTCCTTACACTAACTTCTGAACATAAGAGTATGTATAAATTACCAAAGTTTGTATAAATAATATGAACTAGTACCGTATGCATGATTATGTTTTATATCAAGTAATTAAAGTAAGTTAAGGTGTGAATGATGATGCTCAATCGTTTATTTTCTGCTACAATGAGGCTTGAATTTTCAATTAAGGTTTTAAAAGAAAAATTTTTATCATATTTTTAATATCAGTAATTTCTAAATAAATTTTGTATTATAAAATAATAGTCTAATAATGAAACTGCGAATACGACTTAAGCGTAGGATGAACTTTATTTTTAGGCTATTACAGGTAACATAGACTACTCAATCTCTGTTATAAATTATTGCATGCAAGTTAAAATATATTTTATTTGTTCGATTCTTGAAAGAAAAAAGAATTAATGATTCTAAATAATTAAAATTTAATTAAATATAAAATATATATTTTTTTGTGTAGAAAATCACATTATAGTGGATGTAAGTTAGTATAAAGTTATTCAATAAGCTCATATAATTAAAACGATAGTAAAGATAGCTAAAACTACTCGATCTCTCTCATTGTTTATTATGTGAATTAAATAAATTTTAATTTTAATTAAATTTTCTAAGATTGATAGAAAATTAATTGGGATAAAAAATTTATTAAAATATAGCATATAAAATAATAAAAAAATCAAATTTTAAAATTTAAGTGAATATAAAAGTAATCCATAAATTCTTATGATTAAATAATATCGAATATAATATTCAACCACTCTATTCAATTTATCAATTATACGTAAATCATATCATAAATTTAAAGAATACATTAAAAAATAAAAATTTAAAATGAAGTTGAAAAAAAATAAAAATAAAAAAAATAAATTAATAAAACTAAATCTTAATAATAAATGCTAAAAATAATAATACAAAAATAAGATTGATAAAAATAAATCTAAAATACAAAACATCCTAAAAGAATAATGACAACAATAATAAAATAAAAAATATTAATTACTAAATATTAAAAAAATATTAAATACTGATAAATAAATTCAATAATAATAACAACCAATATAATATTAATTTTTTAAATTTAAATTACAAAAAAATTAATAATAATATCAAATTTATTAAAAATACAAACGAACACAACAACTCAATTTAGTTATCACTAATGTTTAACATTGAAAAATAATAATAAAAACAAAAACACATAAAAATTATTTAAGCTTGTTTATAAAAAATAAAAATCTAATATATATCTATACCGAATTAGTTCGTGTTTCTTTCAGCAATATGTATATTTATATAAATTTATAATTAATTCTTATTTTCCTTTTAAGTAGTATATGTTGTATCTTGATTTTAGAAATTACTCAATACACATTCATGCATATCTTGCCTTTATTTTTTTTTTAATATATATATATAAAAAAGAAAATTAAAATAATTTTGTCTGGTTTTAATATTTTTTATTTTATTTATTTTAAATAAATTAAATTTTATCTTAAAAAAGAGAAATCAAGCCCAAAAATTTAGTCCATAAAAAAATGATATATAAAAATAAAAAAAAATATTTTTAAAAGGAGAAAAGAAGAAAGAAAGGATATGCATTATTAGGAGCAACGAGAGCAAAAAAAAAAGGGAAGAAGAAAGATATACAAGAAGAGAAAAAGTGGAAAGGATACCCGTACACTTTAATGGTATTGGCCACGATTATGATGAAATAATCTCTCCAATGGATAATGCGGTAGTGCTATGAAATTACGGTATGATGTGGTAACATTTCAGTTGATGATGTGGTAATGCTATGAAATTTAGGTGATGATGTGGTAACATTTCAGTGACGATATGGCGTTTCACGGTAGGTGAATATTTCTGCTCAAATGGCTAGGAAAAAATATACTTCTTTTTATTTTTATTTTTTTAATTTTTTAAGTTTTAATCTAAACTTTTATAAAATTAGAATTATTGGAACTTTGATTTTATTTTTTAATAATTTTTAACAACCTTAATTGTATGACTATGATGATCAACATGTACGATGGTGATCATAAAGAAAAGATAAATAGTTCAACAAAAAGGAATAAGAAACTAATGGTTGGATGCAAAATTCTACCATTAAACTTGATATTTTTCTCTTCTTACTTCGCTTATATTGTGTCCTGGATCTTTTTTCAACAATCCTCTTTCAAGCTTCTTCAATTTTTTCTAAGTGTTCTTATGGTGTTTATCATGAATCAATAAATCCAATTTTCTCTTTTGGCCAGAAAAATATTTTTCATGTAGCAATAGTCTCATCCTAGCTATGCTAACTTGCTACTCCATAAGTTCCTAATTCTTAGCTATCTTTTTTTTTTAAATTTCAAATTAATTCTTTTCAATTTTTAATAAGTTGTATCAATTTTATTCTTTTTTTTTCTTTTTTTACTCAAAATTAATTTAATTACCTAAATATCAAAATTAAATTTAAAACAAATAATTAAAGAATAGAATAACTAAAATCGATATTCACAAATCCAGTTCATGAACTAGTCATAAGTAAGGAGATGTCCTCTCAATATGACTAACTCATAATATCAATAACAATATGAATGGTGATTTAACAATACGAAGTGGGCAGAGCCTCTCAATAGTTACCATCAAGATATTCATTAATCCTAAGCTTGCACAGAATTAGGTATAAAGTCCAAAAGGTGTGTGAGCTAAATGAAAGTAAAGTGTGTGTGGGGAGTATATACAGCTTTTAGTCCTAAAATTGTCCAACCATATATGTAAGACAAACAAACAACCAAGAATATAACACAATAGAGGTCATTTATCCTACAGTTTACAATATTCAATACATATACAAATGTGTAAACGTCAATAAATATTTACAATAAGAATAACCAAATAGTTACATAAAAATAAAAATAAAAAGAGAAGTGAAATAAACATGAACGAAGTTAACAAACTTGAACAATTAATTGGAGTAGGCTTGAGTCTCATTAAGTCCTCCATGAAGTCACCATCTATGGCGGTTAGTATCACAATGGAACAATGAATGAGAAAATTATAAAACAAAGGATCTGTCACGAAAATTTATTAAAAAAATTTTAGAAAAACTTACAAAATATGATCTTTAAAACCAGTTTAATTTTGCAGGTCATCTACACAGATGGAAGGTATTAGCATTCTACAATCTTCATTACAAAATAACTACCTTCTAATTAATTGTGCAAAATGTAATTAATTTTAAACTATTTATTTCACTTCTAAAATAAAATTATTTTTATATTTGTTATTTGATTTGAATTATTGGAAGAAGTCATTGGAAAGAAGTTTGAATTTTTTAGTTAACGAATGATTTATTTTAAATTTTGAAATGACATCATTTTGGAAAAAAAATTAGAAAAAAAAATGATTTTTTATTTATTTTAAACAAAGATTTTCACATTTTATATTTTTGAAAAATATTTAAAATATTAAAAAAATATAAATTCATTTTTGCACAAGATTTAAAGTAACAAATGACTACTCAATAAATACCTATGATCGAGGTAACCTCAAAGGTGATCGACCACTCAATTGATCTTACTTTCTTAGATTCAAGAATAATTTTAACCATTTTAAAAAAAAATTATTTTAACTTTTGAAATTGGTAAAAATAAATTTTTATTATTTTTTAAATAAATATATTTTAGTAAAGTAGCACCCATTGAAAAAAAAAATTTAAGATTACAAATCACTATTTAATAAAATCTTCATAATTCAAGATGATATCAAAAATAGATCAATCATTCAATTATCATATGATAGTCATTATTTAAATTCAAAACAAATAATTTTACAAAGTATTTTAAGAATCAAATTTTATATTTAAAAAAATTATATTTTTTAAAATTAAAAAATTAATTTTAATTGTTAAGTAAAACATTTGACAAAAATTAATCTTAATTTTAAAGAAAAAATATTTTTTAAATTCTTTTTACAAAACGCAACATATAATATATACATAATATAAATGACACAAAAAAAATAAAATTCAAAGTATAATATTTATTATTTAAACAAAAATTATTTGCATGTACATAAAAATGAACATAAGAATTCACCCTCAGTAAAATTATTAATAATAAAAATAATCTAGTTCTAATTCTTTAATTATTATTATTTTTATTTTTATTTTATTTATTTAAGATATAAATATTTTTTATTTAAAACAAATACGATTATATATATATATATATATATATATATATATATATATATATATATATATAAAAGCTAACTTCATATGAATTGAAAATTGGCATACCTAAAGCTAATGTCCACGGTCAGATATTTGAGGCATGCGTGATACGACCAAATATATTATAATAATATAAGTAAAATTGACAAGTATGTGAAATACTAGTTGATAAGTAATGTCAGGTTAAGGAAGGTTGACATCTACCTTGACATGTCACTAACGTTTAAGTTAATTTTTGCAGTATCAACTTTATTTGATTTTTTCTTTTTAAGATTGGATTCTCACACTTAAAATGTCCAAAACAAATCGAGATGAATGGAATGTTTGGAGTTTTCTCATGATTGTACTTCATTAAAATAGATAAAATCGTTTATTATTTACATAATTACCATTCAATAAATTCTATTTTTTTTAATTTTTAAGTAGAATAAAATAACTTTTTTATTTAAATAAAATAACATATTCGCATACATTAATTTTACTATGAAAAAACAATTTTATCCTTCAATTATCCTTTGAGTTCCTTCATATCAACACACAATCCATTATCTTTTCATTAACAAAGCACGAAAAATTCATACAACAAAACATTATTTTTTTATCAATTTACATAATCATATATCTTTTTGTTAATTTTTAAAATTATCAAATATTTTTTTAAAAATAAAAAATTAATAAAAATTATTTTAAAATTTAATTTAATTTTTAAATTAATATAAAATAAAATTTATACTATTAATTTTTTTTTTCATTTTCTTTTTCAATCATTCAAATAAAAAAAATTCTTTTTTTTCCTTCATTTTTAACCATCCATTCTAACAATTTGTTTTTTTTTCTATTTTTACTCTTTTCTTTACCTTTATATTTTTTTTCCATCTTATTTCATTTATCATTTAAATAAGATATTAGAAAATTTATAAATATTTTTCATGTAGCAACAGTCTCATTCTAGCCATGCTAACTTGTTACTCCTCATTTCCTAGTTATCATCTATCCTTTTTTTTTAATTTCAAATTATTATTTTTAATTTTTAATAAGTTGTATCAATTTCATTTCTTTTTTATTTTTTTACTCAAAATTAATTTAATTACCTAAATATCAAAATTAAATTTAAAGAAAATAATTAAAGAATAAAATAAATGAAATTAATATTCATAGATTCGATTCATGAACTAGCCACAAGTAAGGAAATATCTTTTCAATATAATTAACTTATAATATGAATAACAATTTGAATGGTGACTTAACAATACGAAGTGGGCATAGAGTCTCTGAATAACAACCGTCAAGATATTCATTAATCCTAAACTCGCATAGATTCGGGTATAAAATCCAAAATGTGTGTGAGCTAAGCAAAAGTAAAATGTATGAGGAGTATATACACCTTTTAATCCTAAGAGTGTTAGCCACGTTAAACAAACAACAAGAATATAACACAATAAATGTCATCTATCCTAGTGTTTACAAAATACATATATAAATGTGTAAACGTGAATAAATATTAACAACAAGAATAACCAAATATTTACATAAAAATAAACAAAAAGAGAAGTGAAATAAACATAAATAAAGTTAATAAACTTGAACAACTTATTAAGTCTCCCATGAAGTCACCATCTACTGCAACCAGAATCACAATGGAACAGTGAATGAGAAAATTATAAAATAGAGGATCTATCACGAAAATTTATTAAATTTTTTTTAAAAAAAAACTTATAAAATATGATCTTTGAAATTAGTTTAAATTTTCAAGTCATTTACGCAGAGAAAGTTATTAGCATTCTTCTACGATCTCCACTATAAAACAACTGCCTTCTAATTAATTATGCAAAATGTAATTAAGTTTAAACTATTTATTTCACTTCAAAAATAAAATTATTTTTATATTTGTCATTATTTGATTTGAATTATTGAAAGAAGTCCTTGGAAAAAAGTTTAAATTTTTTATTTGATGAATGATTTATTTTAAGTTTTGAAGTGACATTGTTTTGGAAAAAAAAAATAGAAAAAAGAATAATTTTTTTTTTATTTTGAACAAAGATTCTCACACTTTATTTTTTAAAAAATATTAAAAATATTAAAAAAATATAAATTCATTCATATACAAGATTTAAAATAACAAATGACTACTTAATAAATATCTATAACTTAAGTAACATTGAAGATGGATCAATTACTCAATTGATCTTACTTTCTCATTATGTAGATTTAAGAAATAATTTTAATTATTTTTAAAAAATTTATTTTAAATTTTGAAATTGATAGAAATATATTTTTATATATTTTAAATAAATATATTTTAATAAAGAAGCATCCATTATAGACAAAATTTAAGATAGTGGATAACTATTTAATAAACTATTCATAATTCAAGATGATAGTGAAAGTAGATTGGTAATTTAGTTATAATTTTATGGTGATTATTTAAACACAAAACAAAAAAAATTATAAAGTATTTTAAAAAATCAAATTTTATACTTTTAAAAAAAATTTATATTTTTTAAAAAAATTAAATCTTTTTAATTTTTAATTATTGAATGAAACGTTTGATAAAAATTAATCCTAATTTTAAAAAAATAATTTTTTTTAATTTTTTTTACAAAATCTAACATAATATATATGATGCAAATGACATAAACTAAAAAAAAGTTAATATATAATATTTATTATTTAAATAAAAGTAATTGCATGAATTATGTATATTAATAATAATCTAATTTTAATTTTTAACTATTTTTTTTATTTTTATTTTTATTAATTTAATTTATTTAAGATATATATATATATATATATATATATATATATATTACTTCACGTGAATTGAAAATTGACCTTACCTAAAGCTAATGTCCGCGGTCAGAGATTTGAGATATACGTGATGTGATATGACCTATGTGAAATGCTAATTGATAAGAAATGTCATGTTAAAGAGGTATCTATCTTGACATGTCACTCGACGAAGAAATCAAAAGCGTATAACTTAATTTTTGCAATATCAACTTTATTTTTATTTTTTAAATTGGACTCTCACAATTAAATGTCCAGAATAAATCGAGATAACTGGAATGTTTGGAATTTTCTCTTAATATTAGATTTCCACTCTTATGATATTGCAATCATAGATATACAAGGAGCGTCAACTTATCATAGTAACTAATATTTAAGCATAATATAAATATTAAAAACATTAAAAAAAATACTAATATAAATATTTACAAATTAAAAAAAAATACTCAAAGGTTGAATTTTTGCAAAAGCTTTTATTACCTATTCGTTTTAAAGCTTTCCTCTCTCTTTGTTTTCGAATTCATGTTGAATCTAAATTTTGCTCTATTCATTTTTTTCTTTGCATATTTTGATTTTATTTATGTTTTTTTTTCCTTTTACATTTTTTTTCTTGGATTCATTTTTTTATGTATCCTTATATTTCTTTTGGTTAATGAATGTGTTCTCTATTTTTTTTTACTCTCTTTGTGTGTCTCTCTATTTTAATTCTTATATTATGTTTCTTTTTTTCTACTATTTATATCTATTTTTATTTAAATATTGAAAAAGTTACCGTTTTATCTCATTCATAAAAGATATTCACTTTCTATTTTAATTATGATTATGCTCCGTTAAAATAGAGAAAACTGTTCATTATCTACATATCTGTTATTCAACGAACTTTTTTTTTAATTTTTAAGTAAAATAAATATATTTTTTGCTTAAATAAAATAATATATTCACATACATGAAGAAACCATTTTATTCTTCAATTATTATTTAATTTCTTTCATATCAACACACTCTCCATTACCTTTCCATTAACAAAGCACGAAAAATTCATACAACAAAACATCATTTTTTAATTTACATAACCATATAATTTTTGTTAATTTTTAAACTTATCAAATATTTTTTGAAAAATAAAAAATATTATATTAATAAAAAATTAATAAAAAATCATTTTTAAGTATAATTTAATTTTTAAATTAATATAAAATAAAATTTATACTTCTAAATTTTTTTATTTTTTCAATCATTCAAATAATAAAAAAAATTATTTTCCTTCATTTTTAATCATCCATTCAAACAACTTTTTTTCTCTTATTTCTACTCTTTTTCCACCTTTATATTTCTTTCTATCCTATTTCACATATCATTTAATTTATAAACAACAAAATTCTTCCATCACTATCTTTATACTTTATTTAAATGTATGCTTATTTAAAAAAAAAAAAAACTTCTCCAAAACAATCATTCAGTTTTGCTTGAATGAAGGATGAAAAAAAATATAAAAATATTTTTATGGTTAAAAATATAAAGAAAAAAATATTATTTATTTATTTAAGTAAATAAAATAAAATAAATAAATTATATAACCAAATATATATAATAGTCATAAAAAATGTATATCTTTTTATTATAATATTTACTCTTAATAAAACAATTCTTTTAATTATTTTCTATTTTTTATATTATAAAATAATATTTAATACCTTTCTCACATGTTTCTCATGCCCCTCATTCCCTCCACTTTTGATAGGAGATGATATATGAATCTCACGTATAAAAATTATTTTTATTTAAACAAATGGTTTAAATTAATTTTAATTGTTTCTTTTTAATTTTCTTCATCCCAATTCTTTCTAATCAACCAGGCTTTATGTAAGCTAAAACAAAGACGTTAGAAATTATATGATGTTAAATTATTTTACTCAAATATTTGAAAGAAAAATTTAGTCATTTTTAATATTTTTATAAAATTAAAATACTCTCCAAATCAACCTTATTATAAAAAAAAATCTTATTTGTGTTGAATTCATATAGGTTTAAATGATTTTATTGTTTATAACCTCCAAAAATATTTTAAATATATAGATATAAAAGTTTGCAGATGTCAACTTTCAGAAAAAGACATTGAGTACTATCTTTTTGTTTTTCAAGTGAAAATGTTTAGTTTTTCAAAAAGGCAATGTCTTCCTCTTGTGGCCACAATAAGTTAAAAAAAACTGTAACCAAACCATTATACCATGTTCAAGCTCAAAATGAAATCAGTAAATATTTCGAATATTAAATACATACTTTAATTTTAAAAATAAAATAAAATTAAGGATCCTTTTGGTTAAATAAAAAAAAAGAAGAAAAAATATAGATAACAATATACTTTCTTTATTTGTAAAATAAAAAGTAGTGAACGAGACTGGGAGGGAAAGAACAAAAAGAATGATGATCTATCTTCTTTCTATTTGCATTTGCCGTGTGTCTTTTATGAAAGTCTTCGACTTTTTCTTGATTGGATATGGCACAATGCGTAGGCATTATCTCATATTCCACGCGTAGTCATTGTAAAATGAATAACGATTTGGGGTTTTAGAAAGCCCTATTATGCTGATGCCATCAATAATGTGAACTTTATTCTGTGTATGTAACATCCTATGCCATTAGGGGATCCCATAGAGGTTGATGTGGCACGTAAAATTTGGTTTTGGAAGAAATCGAATCATTCTTTTATGTCCCAATCAAAAGCTTATTAGTCATGGCATCACACAGTAATCTTAGGAAAATTAGGTGCCGTTTTGGCATCACACACCTATTTTAACATCATATTATTTATTCATCATTAGTTTAAAATTAATTAAATTAATAATGAATCCGCATTTAACTCCTTATTTTTTATATTTTTATTTAAAAAATAAATCTATTTTTTACATTTTATTCCGTGCACCTAACTTTTATCATGATAAAGGGTAGAATAAAGAAAAACCATAAAAGTAGGAGTATAGAAAATAAGGTACTTGTGATGCAAAAATATAATTTTAATTATTTTATGTAAGCTACGCGATGAATAAAAGCTTAGAAAGTATCGTTTGAGGTATCAACAACTACACATATCAGAAAGCAAAATGTGTTATTTGGGTTAAATAAAAAAAACCAAGAGAATTAGCAAAGCTGGGCTGTCACCATTGTCACATGGCATATCATCATACCATGGTCTTATGCTCTGGTCTGTGAGTGAACTCAAAATCAATGTGCACAAAAGCCCTTTCAACTTCTGGAAGTTGCTCCAGCTTCTCTTGGAGTGTCTCACCAATGTTGTGTGCTTGGTGGAGAAGCATGTCTTCTGGTAACACAATGTCAACTTCCACAAAGTAATGTGCACCAAAGGTGTATGCTCTAACAGTATCTATGTGCTTAATCTGCTCATGGTGGTTCCATATAAGGTAAGTTAACTTGGCCAGAAAATCAGGTGGTGCTGTCCTTCCAATCAGTGACCAAACATTCTCAATCACTGTCTTAGCCCATGTATTGATTGTGTATAATGCTATCTGCATTAGATATTGTCATTATCACAAGCAAACAATCATTTATCACATAAAGTTCCTTTCAAGATTTTTAAGTGGCATAAATAATGAGTTTATGGCCATTCTAGAATAATGGAAAAGATTAATGAAAATGGGCTTAAATACGTTTATAGTCCTTTTCACAACTTTTTTATTAGTCCCCCTAGATTGTTTTGTTGGTTTTGATACTTCTAATAGGTATTTTGGTCCATCTCATTGACGTGGCCGCACACATAATTGACATGTGGCAACTTCATTAATATCGTCACCATTTAATAGTTACTAATAACCAAAAGTGTTGACTCTGGAAAAATCGAGCAGTAAAACCAAAAAAAATGTTTGGAAGGAACTAAAATTAAATATATCACGACAAAACACTTTTATAAATTCTTTCCTAACTTAAAACACTTTTCCATTATTTCTCAACATTTATCACCGTTTATCAAATTCTTCCTTGATATTATTTTCAGAAAGATTAATTTACATTATTTTAAGTAAATGAAAGGATTAATTTTTAAAATTTTAAAAAATAAGAACTAATTTGTATTATTTTAAAGCTACAAATAAATTTGCAAAAACTAATTAAATCAAAGATTAAAATACTAAGTAAACTCATTAAAAAAACACTTGTTGAAAATATGAACGTAATCAGAAAATTATAGAAAAAGCAGAGTGAGGAGAAAATAAGATGTGGATATGAACTCACAATAATAGCTCCTGTTGGATCAATCCACCAATAGAACTTGACAGCAAGCACAGCAGCAGCTAATCCAACTGAATTAGTAATGACATCAAAGAAGTGATCTTGTGCATATGCTCTAACGATTTCGTTTTTAAATCTTCGACAGTAAATCATAAGAACAAACTTCACTACTGTCACAAATACCATAATCCCAATCATCCAATGTAGCTTTACTGGATCCATATCAGGCTTAGACTGTAGAAAAAGAATGATAGTTGAAATTTTTTATAAAAAGTGTCATGGTAAAAATTACAGGAAATCCAAAAAAGGGATAATTGACACTTATATTATACACCTCAATCTAGTGAACAAACAAGAACAAAAGTTGATCTCAATTTACCTTGGATATAAGTTCCCGGGCAGACTCAATCAAAATCTGCAACCCCAATGTTGCCATCACAGATGCAAAAACAATGATACCCTGCATAAGAAGTCATATCAGCATGTATCTTTATTAACTAACCAAGCAATGATTAAATTAAGAATCAATATCATATAGAAAATAAGAAAACCATTTACTATCATTTTCACTCTCAAAATATTGTGAAACTCTATCGGTAGATTTCATTTACTACAACTTTATAGGTTTCATTCACCTTGTGCAGTTTAAATTAAGTCTTACCACTGGCTGCATGCGTTTCTTTCCAATTGGATAGTTATAATGGTTTGGAGTTTTCATGGCATGGGCAGTAAACCACAATATGAACCCTGACAAGAGATCCAAGAGAGAATCCATAGTTGAGGCAATGACTGCTAACGATCTGCTCGCAATTGAGGCATAAACCTTTGCTGCGAACAGCACCAAGTTACATACATTTGACACATGAACAGCCATCCTTTCACTCTTAGCTAGTTGCTTCATTTCATCCTGAGGAACATTGAGCATGTTTATTTAGTAGAATTCTCTCAATGGATTCAAAAGAATCATTCATTTGTGTGCGTTTGATATGATCAAATTTAATTGGAAAATTATAAATTTTCACATTAAGTAAATCATGGTTATAGAACAATCAACCTCGGTGAGACTTCCTGGGAAATCACCCGTTTCAGTCATAGTCTCCATCTCACTAAATCCTTCAAGGAGTCTCTCTTGTTTCTTGTAATATTCCGCCACCTTGCGTTGCTTCCCTAAAACATAAGTTAACAATGAGATTATAGAGAGTAAGTAGGCAAAAACATAACAATGGCGTTGAATGGCAGCGTTAGGTAGCAAACAATGGAAATGAAAACTAGTTCACAAGCTAGACCCAAGCACCATCACATGTCCACAATTATGAATTACTCAAGCTAACTAATAACCAGCAATGTCGAAATTTTCAAATCACTTACCTTTTAAAATTAAATATTTTAAAATTTAAATGTTATGGGAACAAGTAATTGAACATAGTCAACTTTTGTTAAGTACTATGTTATCCTTTAAGGAAAGATGATAAAGGGTATAAAAGAATGATCTCAGAAGCAAAACGGATCCATTTTAGTATATCATATGAGAAAGCATTAAGGGAAGGAAGTTTCATACCTGCTTAAGCATTAGTCTATTTTTTAAAAAAAAATCAATTTTTAAAAAAGTACTATGACTTTTTAAATAAAAAACCAATAACAAATAATGCATTTCATTGAAAAGTGTGTGGTTAGCATTTTTCTTGATTATATATAGAATCAAGTACAAGAGATTCTAACAAGAGAAAAATAATGAAATGAGCAATGGAGTGTCTCCAGAAATAGTACTAAGTACTAACTAGTAACTGTGGAGAAATACGAAAAGGCATGACATTATTTCCAAGCATAAAACTTAGATGGAGTATCATAAATCCTTTTGGTTTTGTTCTTCCATTAAAAGTTGGAGTTTCATTTGACAAAAAAAATAATAATAAATTGGAGTTTAATTCATAACTGACACAATAAAAGTAAAAATTTATGATAAGAATCTTGGAAGAACCATACTATAAAAGCTAATTGTGTAGATGGAGAGCCCAAAGTCCCACATTAGAATCCATACTTCCAATGTGGGACTCAAGTCCTATACGTTAGAATTGGATCCTAACATCCATCATGCTCGGCAAGCCCGGAGACCCACACAGGCTATCGGTGAAACTCTGATTTTAAGATTTGATTAGAGAACAGTACAAAAAATATTTATGGTAGTACATCTAGATTTTACCGTATTTTTTAATTTCTCTACTCATTTACTTTTGGACAAATGAATCGAATTATACCAAACTCAATTAGATACTATCACTGAACACCAAAATGATACACATTTACAATTAAAGGTCTTTCCTTTAATAAAGATTCCCACCGTGTTCTACAATAAATAACAAACAAAGGTTAATAATAACACCACTGCTCCGACTTCTTCGGTTCGCACTGTTCAAAGCATCACCACAGAGAACAAAAATAGGCCAATCACACAAAGTCGGAGACTTTAAAGTTCAAACATTCAAGAGAAGTCTGATTTTGGAGAATTCAACACAATAAAGACTTTAGACATCAAAGAGAATAAGAAGTGGTGAAAACTGAAAAAAAGGTCAATAAAGGCACGCTGAGTTTGCACAAACTAACGCACCACTGCTAAACAGACCCATCAGAAAAACATTAAAAAATGGCTTATTGATGTTCTACACAATTCAACACATCACCACCAAATACAAACCATACCCATTACGCAAAACAGAAAATTTAGACGTTCGAAAGAAGAAAAAACAGAAAAAAGTGACGGATGGTTTCCTGGGTTTGCAAAATCCAACACATCATCGCTAAGTACAAACCATACCCATTACACAAAAACAGAAACTTTAGACGTTCAAGGGAAGAAAAC
The DNA here is from genome assembly GCA_037954105.1 of Canavalia gladiata. NCBI lineage: Eukaryota > Viridiplantae > Streptophyta > Magnoliopsida > Fabales > Fabaceae > Canavalia > Canavalia gladiata. The sequence goes on from CM075663.1 coordinate 31,228,505, forward strand.
ACAGAAAAGAGTGAAGAATGGCTTATTGGATTAGCACAATTCAACACATCATTATAAAAAGAAAAAAGGAACAGAGCCATCACAGAAAACCTGAAACTTTAGAGAGAGAGAGGAATGGCTCACTGGGTTTGCGAAGAAGGCCACGGAAAGTGAAGGAATGGTGATGTTGCTGATCATTAGTTTGGGTTGGCAAACGAAACTCTTTCACATTGAGTCTCCACGAAGGGTTTGCAGCCTCTTCCTCCGGCGACACCAGAAGCGGTTCCCTACGGCGGGGTCCGCCGCCACTCTCTGCCATGTCTGATTCTCTGAAATAGTAAAAGCTCTGTTGTGTTCTGCTTTAGTTGAGTTTTGGTTTTGGTTTTGGTTTGATTTGACTCAAATGCAATGCAGGTGTTAACTACCTCCCTAATGATAGGACCTATACACGGAAGAGGAAACTTCACTGTGTGTATCTTCCTCACGATAGTGAAATTGTGGTCCACACGTGGCAACATGTGGACCCTGTGTTTTATTATTTTTACTTTAATATATATATGAATCCTTGTAACCAGAACTACTGTTTTTTATTATTTTTGTTTTCATACACATATAAATTTGAATCCTTGTAACAAGAATCACGAGAATTGTGGGTTGCTTCTGCAATGAAAAAAAAATTGTGGATTGTACGATGCTGTGCTTGCTTGATGTTTGTTTCACTAGTTTGGGAGAATTATTGTGCATGATATTTTTATACTCCATTCATTCGTGTATTAGAATATAAAAGAATAGAAATAAAAAAAATGAATATATGAAAATATTAATAATATGAAAATATACATTTATTATCTTTTAGAATTATGATCAATATAATTTTTAGTATATTGTTAATTGGTTAGTTTTATGAGAAAAATATTTTTTTATATATTCTATTTCAAATGTATTAAACAATAAAAGATAAAATATGATAAATATATATATATATATATATATATATAATATCAGAATAAAAATATTATAAAAGATAGGATGAAAGGAAAAAAAGTAAAAAAAGATATGTTAAGATGAAAGAAAAAAATATAAAAGATAAAAAATAAAAAAGAGACGAGATATAATAGAAAAAAAAAATATAGAAAAAGTAAAATATAAATATCATATATTTATTATTTATTATTTTCTAAAAATTTAAGTAATTTTGAAGTTATAATTATATATTGAATTAAAATTTTATCTATAAATCTTTCTATTAAGTTATTCTGATTTTTAATATAATTGTTATAATATAAAAAATATTATATAATTATATAAAATTATATTTTATATATTATTTAATTATTACTGTTAAGATAAAAAATTTATATATATTATTTTTATGATATTTTTATATTATTAAATATTTATTTTATATAAAAATAATATATATTATAATATTATTTAATAAATAGTTATATAATATAAAAATATCATAATATTATAAATTTAATATAATTTATACAAAAATTAATATTATCTATTTTTAATATATATAAATTAAATAAATAAAAAATTAAATTCTTTTAAATAATAATTATATTATTATTATTATTATTATTATTTTTATGATAGTTATATTGATTGTTATAATATAATAATGATATATAATTATATAATTTTATATTTTATATATTATTTAATAATTAATATAAAATAATTAATTTTATACATTATTATTATTATAATTTTTTATATTATTAATATTTATTTTATATAAAAATAATATATATTATATTATAAAAATTTACATAATATAAAATTATATTATAATATTACAAATTAAATATAATTTTTATATATTAACTAATGTTATTTATTTATAAATTTATAAAAAATAAATAAATAATTGATAGTTAATTAATTTTTTATAATAATAAAAAAAATTTAAATAAAATTTATTATTATTATAATACTAAAAATAATATTAATAATTATAAAATAAAATAATATTTATGAAATAATAATAATATATACTGATTATAATATAAAAATATTATATAATTATATAAATTTTTATTTTATATATTATTTAATTATTAAAATTTAAAATAATTAATTTATATATTATTATAATATTTTTATATAATTTAATATTTATTTTGATATAAAAATAATATATATTATAATATTATATTATAAATGATTATATAGTATAAATTTATATTATAATATTATGATTTTTATAAAATTTATATATTAAATAATAATTTATTTTATTTTTATTATATAAAAATAAATAAATTAAAATTAATTTTTTAAAATAATAAAAATATATTTATATTATTATTATTAGATTATGGTTTAACAGTGATAAGATCATATATATTTAAGAATAAAAATCTTTTAAAGTTAAGAATAATATTTAATAATTCTTTTTCGTTTTAAAATTTAAATAAAAATTATCTAAAATTATTATTGCTAAAAAAAATTATTTCTAAAATGAATTTAAAAATTAAAAATTATAAATTCGTAACTCTTAAGTTTTTAAAATTTGTTTTAGATTTAAGAAAATTATTTCTATTTTAATTTTTTACAAAATCACAACTTTATTTTAATTTTATTTTTGTTTTAAAAATTTGAATAAAAATAACAAAATGTGTTTAATATTATCTATATAAATTCTTTAAAACAAAATATAAAATAAAACTAACACGATAATTTTATAATTAAAAATAAACTCTGATCCAATTTCTCTGTAACTTGTAAGTTTTCAATACATATTTATCATTTTCAGTATTTAAATATTGTAATATTATATTTTGATTATGGCAAAATTTAAAAAATAAATTTTAAGAGAAATTAGATCTGTTAAACAGACAATAAAGATATTCAATTAACCAGAAAATTTAGATTTATATGTGATTGAAAGATTAAAAGAATTATTGTTAGAATTATAAGAGTTATAATCTCTTTATTGCTTATTTTTCTCTTAATAAACAATCTCTTTTAAAACTACTTATGTGTTTCAAATTCTAAAGTTTTCTTTGGGCATATGATGAGGAGTTATTTAGGCCTGAAGGTGATGTGTGGTCCCGACAATCGAACCTTGGAATAAGGTAGTAAGACCGTTTGTCAGCACTAGGAAATTCTTTAGGAATAACCTTGGATATAATCTCTTGTTTGAAACCTGATTCAAGAAAACCTTAAAACATGTATCGCATAAGTAGAACTTTAAGTAGACTGAGTTTAGAAAGAGAAAAACAAATAATAAAGAGAACTAATAGTAGCAAAGAACCTATAACATCTTCCGAAAATTTAACAATAGAAGAAATAGAAAAACGATTATAAGACTGGGCTATGCCTATAGTAAAAGAAGGAGAAGTATATAAAAGAAGAAGTTTCTTCAATAAAACCTCAGAAAAACAAATTCATAAAGTAGAATACTCATATCCCGGAACGGATAATAATAAAGAAATTCAATTATTAGAACAAAATCTCCTAGATCAACATATTAAAGATGGATTTGGCTTCATTCATCTAGGATTAATACAAGTAGCATTAAAACCCAATTATAAATTAGGAGTTAACCTACCAGTGTTAGCAGTAATAAGAGACATGAGATTATTAAGAGCAGGAGATACTACAGTAGCTGCATTAGAAAGTAATTTAAGTGATGGGTCTGCCTTCTTTAATTGTTTCCCTAATTTTGCTATGAAATTAGAAAATAAGAAAACAGCAGGAGCCATTAGAATATTCATCAAATCTCCTGAAGGAGTAGTAGATGAGACTGCAGATCCTTTTCATATAATATATAGAGTATATGATAAAGTAACAAAAATTAACTATGGATTTAGAGCTCTAAGACAAACCCCAGCAAATGAAACAATTGTTGTAGAAGCTAATTTAAAAAGAAGTATGATAAATACCCAGAAAAGAATTAATCATCTAGATATTAGATATAAAGTACCAGATGAATGGGTACGGAAAAACGCCATAGAAACCCCACAAATACATAATACAAATATTAGAGAAATAGGGCAAGAAGGAAATGATATAATATTAAAAATGCACAAAACTTCTAGTCTTAAGTATCCTTCCACGAGTTACAAAGGATCTTCTAGACACTCAGTGGATGGATCATCAATAAGTCTTAATTTAAGATGATTAGATAATTATAGAAATCCTGGAATTGCAAACCCAGTATATGGACAAATAGAAGAAGATTTAGAATTTTCACCAACTGCTAGTCAAGTAATGAATGTTATAGAATTAGAAGAACCTTTTAAAATAGATATAGCTTGGATCAAAAAAGATCTAGATGCACCCTATAACAAATATAAAAAAGAATGGTTTTTAAAAACCTTTGATAAACAAGAAAAATTACATATCAGAACCTCGTTCTATAAACATGTAAAAGACATAGAAACAAATATATATTTCTTTGATTGGCTACAAACTTACTTAGAAAAACAAAATATCTACTACCCCTTTGAAACAACAATAAATCCCATAACCAAGGTAGAAACAGTTTGGATTACTGAGAATGAAAAAATAATAGAGGTAGAATATCCTCCTCTAGAAAAAATAGTAATACCATTAGAGAAAGATTGTAACATAAAAGCCGCACCTTATAAACAGAGAGAAAGAAATACAGAAAAAAGACATAGAAAAACTTCATCAACAGCTTAACTATAATAATACATACTTATCAGTAATGTCTAGACAATTAACTAGAATAGAAAATAAAGAGATTGCAAGTAGCTCTAAAAGGTTAGAAAAGCCTATATATGACATTAAAGAATTATCTAAAGAAACTGTTAGTTCATTTAGAAAAAATGATATCAACTTACAGGTAGCAGAGTTAAAAGAAAAAATATCTAAAATAAATATAGGAGAAAAAAATGTTAACACTCTAGAAATAGATAAAATTAATTATCCTAAAACTATAACTTATTATAATCGACCCTCATTAGCAGATATAGGACTAGAGGAAAGAACTCAATTTGTTCAGAATAGTTATTCTGGAACAAATATTGCAGAATGGAATATAGATGGAATGAGTGAACAGAATATCCTAGACACTTGTTCACAAATGGCAATGGCTGCCACTGCCTTTAAATTAAAAGGAATAAATGATAGGTCTATAGCTGAAGCCATAATACAAGGCTTTACTGGACAACTTAGAGGATGGTGGGATAACTTTGTTACTCCCTCTCATAAAGAAGTAATACTTAATCATGTAAAATCAGAAGGTAATGAACCAGATGTAACAACAACATTAATATTCACCATAAAGAGCAGTTTTACAATTAATGAACTTAAAATGCCCAACAATGTCGGATTATAAATGGTATAAAGATACTTTTCTTTCAAAAGCTTTACTCAGAGAAGATTCAGCTTTAGGATTCTGGAGAGAAAGATTTGTTACAGCATTACAAGCAATATTCTCCCAAAAAGTAATAGAAAATTTAGAAATCCATTATGGAAAACCAGTACCGTATGCCCAATTAACTTTTGGGCAATTACATAATGTAATTGTAGAAACTGGATTAAAGGTCTGTAATGATCATAAGTTACAAAATCAAATGAAAAAGGAAAAATTATCCAATAAAAAAGAGTTAGGAACCTTCTGTCAACAATATGGGATGGAACCTATAATTGCACCTAGTATTAAAAGAAATCGAGAAAAGAAAATACAAAAGAAGAAAAAGCCCTACAAAAAGCCTTATAAACCTTATAAAAAACCTCAGGAAAATAATCAAGAGAAAAAACCAATAAGTAAAACTAAAAAAATAACTAAACCCCAAAATAAGAAAAAGAACACATGTTGGAAATGTGGTAAACCTGGACACTTTGCAGATAAGTGTAAAGTACAAGAAAAAATAAATTTAATAGAAGATGAGGAATTAAAGAAAATCCTCACTACCCTAATAATAAACTCAGAATCAGAACCAGAAGATTCCGATGAAGAATATAGTGAACAAAATGAAATAGATCAGCTAGATAGAGATTCTTCAGAAGAGGAAGAAATTAAAGAAGAATATTGTTTAGGACCAGGATTGTGTAATTGTGAAGAATGTACTACCCCAGAAATAAATATGATAACTGCAGGACAAACAGCATCCCTACTATCTATAATAGATAAATTAGAAGATTCCCCACAAAAAACAGAGTTTAACCAAAAAATAAGTGAACTAATAACTAAAGAAGAAAAACAAAGAGAAGAAGTAAGACCTGTAGAATTTAAAGAAATTTTAGAATGATTCAAAACAATAAAAACTGTAACTATTAAGGAATTACAAGAAGAAATTAAAATATTAAAACAAGAAAACTCAGCTGAACCTAGAAATAAGACTATTAGAATTAGAAGGAAATAAAATTATCAATCAACAAGGAAATAAAGAAGAAGAACATATTTTTTATATGAATATTTTAAGTCTAATAACCATGCATAAATGGTGGGTTGAAATAACTATTGTAGTAGAAGAAGAAAAATTTAAATTAACAGCATTAATAGATTCCGGAGCAGATTTAAATTGTATACAGGAAGAGTTAATACCTACTAAATATTATGAAAAAACTACTACTAAACTAATAGGAGCAAATGGAGGAAAGTTAAGAGTAGATTATAAATTATTTAACGTAAAGGTATGTAAAAACAAAATATGTTTTAATACTGCTTTCATGCTAGTAAAAAATATGAGTGACCAAGTAATATTAGGAACTCCATTTTTAACTTTACTTTATCCTTTTCAAACTAATAGTATAGGGCTTAACACACATGTTATCCCAGAAAAACCATTAACCTTTGAATTTATAAGAGGACCCAAATTAAGAGAGTTAAATATTTTACAAGAAGCTTCTATAAGCAGAATTAACCTAATACAAAACAAACAAAAGAAAATTCAATTTTTAAATAAAGAAATAGAATATACTAAAATTGAGAACCAATTAAAATCTCAAAAATTACAAAAAGAAATAAAAATTATAGAAGAAAGAATAGAAAAAGAAATATGTGATACTAATCCTATAGCCTTTCATAAAAGAAAGATACATGAGGTAGAACTACCCTATGAAGAAGGATTTAAAGAAACAGAGATCCCTACAAAAGCTAAACCTATACAAATGAATGCAGAACAATTAACATTTTATAAAAAAGAATTACAAGAATATTTAGAAAAAGGCCTAATGCGCCCTTCAAAGTCTCCCTGGAGTTGTTCCGGGTTCTATGTAAATAAAGCCTCAGAACAAGAAAGAGGAGTACCAAGATTAGTAATAAATTATAAACCCCTAAATAAGGCTTTAAAATGGATAAGATATTCATTGCCAAACAAACAAGACTTAATAAAAAGAATATATAATGCTAATATATTCTCAAAATTCGACATGAAATCAGGATATTATCAAATATCAGTAAAAGAAGAAGATAGGTATAAAACTGCCTTTGTAATACCATTTGGACATTTCGAGTGGAATGTAATGCCACAAGGATTAAAAAATGCTCCTAGTGAATTCCAAGAAATAATGAATAATATCTTTTATCCTTACATGGAATTTTCTATAGTATACTTAGATGATGTATTAATTTTTTCCCAAGGAATAAATAAACATAAACAACATTTGCGGAGCTGCTTTACAATCTGTCCTTATTTCAAAGGTTTTATTGAAAACATCGTCTTGGAATTTTAAAACACATAAAACAATGACTAAAACTTCTTGTTTTACCACAGAATACTTTTGTTGCGAAGAATGCCAGATTCCAGAATGATATCTGACTATTTGTTCTGTTTTTGAGTTTGGTAATACTTGTTTTAAAATTCTGTACTAGCTCCTTTAATTTCTTAACTGTCTTTGTCATATTTATGTCCTGGAGGATTTTTTCTAAGTCTTCTATATAAAGGGGCACAAATTGTTCTAATATTTGGTATAAATTCTACAATATAATTTAAACATCCTAAAAATCTTTGAAGTTGTGTCTTGTCTTTTATTTCATCTGGAAATTTTTCTGCAAATTCCAAACTTCTTTGTATTGCTACAATGGTTCCTCTATGTATGTTATATCCTAGAAATCTTATATGATCCTGAAAAATATTCATTTTCTTTGCTGATATTACTAACCTATTTTCTTTTATAATTTCTATAAATTTATATATAATATCAGAATAAAAATATTATAAAAGATAGGATGAAAGGAAAAAAAGTAAAAAACGATATGTTAAGATGAAAGAAAAAAATATAAAAGATAAAAAATAAAAAAGAGATGAGATATAATAGGAAAAAAATATAGAAAAAGTAAAATATATTAAAATATAAATATCATATATTTATTATTTATTATTTTCTAAAAATTTAAGTAATTTTGAAGTTATAATTATATATTGAATTAAAATTTTATCTATAAATATTTCTATTAAGTTATTCTGATTTTTTTGCATTATATATTTAATTTTTTTAAAAATGTTTTTCAAATATTAATTTAATTTAAATTTTTAATTTTTAATATATTATAATAAATTTAAATATATATTTATTTTTAAATAAACTAAACTTAATTTTTTATAATTTTAATCAATCTTAATTAAGTTTAATTTTTAAATTTTGACGTAGTAAATTAATGGAAATTTTATGAATATAATATAATTTTATGATTAACCATACATTTAATATAAATTTGATAATAAAAACTTAAAATCTTTATAAGATTAATCAATATGTTTTGAAAGGAAAAAATTAGTTTTAAATTTTGAATGAAATTTAATATTTAGTTATTAAGTTTGAAATATAAATATAAATATTTTGAATAAAAGATGTGAACTATAAAATTTTAGATAGAAGAATTAGTAGAAAATCAAATTTGTTAAATTTTAAAATAAAAGGATCAAAATTGTTATAAAAAAAATACATAATTATACATATATTAAATTAGATGGGTCAAGTTAAATATAAAATATATATAAATACTTTTTATTTTTATATACTAAAAAACAATTTTAGACTCTGATTCTATAACGCAACCGATATTATCTTATCAAAACTGTTGAGATTTGTTATTAATTTTGGACATTTAAAATTTATTATAGATGGATTAATTTAAAATCAATCGTAATGGATTACCTGTTTGTGATGATCTATTAAAATTAAATATTTTCTGTCATATCTTAATTTTAAAATAATATTTTGATCTCTGGATATGCAGTATGCCGCAAGAAAATCAAAAGTATATCGGTGGTTCCCATGCCCTTACGTGTTGTCTTTCTTAAGGATGGAAATTGCAAATCCTTTCCATTCTTTTTATGGTGGATGTCACTGTCTCAAATCTTTGCTCTTTTATGATTATATTTATGTGCCAATTACATTCCCTAAACTATTAACTTTTTCGGTAGATAGCATCAGATGTCACCGAAGCAAATGCTTATATATCCATATCAATTATTTAAAATTTTTATGGTATAAAATATTGTTCATTTTTGATTTTTTAGATTAAAATAATAATCAAAATAAAATCTAAAAATCATAATAATTTTTTTTATTAAATTAAAATTATATATATTAAAATTTTCCAGAATTAAAATGAAAATTTTCTATCGGTATCATACGTTAGATAGCTGATGATAGACCCATCACCACCAGGATATCCTTATCGACAAGAATAAACAAAAATGTGGGCTACTATATATAAGGCCCAAAAAAGTTTAAATTTAATCGAATGAAAGATTCAAAGTAGTATTCTACGTTGAATTTAATAAATTTATGAAGATTGAACTAGTTAGGGTTGCTTACTAAATTTAAATTCGAAACTGAGGATTCAATTTATTTTTCAAAATTAAGTCAAAATTTAATTAAAATATGACGATAGTGTAAATTTTTTTAATACTAATATTCAATTACAGATAGTTATAACATTAAAAATCGTTAATTTTTATTTTAATTATTTAAAAAGTTATACCTGTTATAATTTTGAATTGTTTAACAGTTTAAATTTTTTTTACAGTAGTCTATCAAAGTTTAAATTATAAAAACCATTTTTCTATATTTTTAGTTTGTATTAAATTAATTCGTCTTATAAATATTCCTAAATTATTTCATCAATTCGGGTTGAACGAGTAATCGGGGACCCGTTGTTATTTTCTCTTGGTATGTCAGCAGTTTTGTTTGGTTGTGATTTCAGTTTTATACATACCTAGAAAAATCTAAAACAAACTATAAATTATACAATATTGATTTATCCCCACTCATCATCATATATTCTATATATGGTGGTGGATGATGTTCATGTGCCAAGAATATGATTGCCCGTAAATCAAATACTCTTCATTGTTCTTAATAATTTATTTTTTGGTTGAGGTGGTATTCGAACTTTAGTCTTGATTTGCATGTATTTAAATTATTTCCTTTAGAAAAATCAAACTTTACCACGTTAAGATCAATTATGGTTCCGACATACATATGTATATGATTTTTTTAATATGTATTATATATATAATAAAAATTATAAATAATAATTTTTTATTCAAAATTATAGTATTTAATTAATTAATATAATGAATTCTGTAATTTTTAACAAATATTTACTAGATACAAATTTTTATTATGTATTTTAATAGAAAATAATATATATATATATATATATATATATATATATAGAAATGAGAATAATTAATATCACTAAAGGTTAAAATTACAACAAGAATTATAGTCTCTTTATTTCTTATTCTTCTCTTAATAAAACAATCTCTTTTAGAACTGTTTATGTGTTTCAAATTTTAAAGTTATCTTGGAGGGGTATAAGGATAGGAGTTATTTAGGCCTGAAGGTGATGTGTGGTCCCGGCAATTAAACCTTGGCATAAGGTAGTAAGACCGTTGGTCAGCACTAGGAAATCCTTTAGGAACAACCTTGGTATAACCTCTTGTCTAAATACTAACTCAAGAAAACCTTAAACTATGTCTCGCATAAGTAGAACTTTAAGTAGATTAAGTTTAGGAAGAAAAGAACAAATAATAAAGAGAACTAATAGTAACAAAGAACCTATAACATCTTCTGAAAACCTGACCATAGAAGAAATAGAAAAAAGATTACAAGACTGGGCTATGCCCATAGTAAAAGAAGGAGAAGTGTATAAAAGAAGAAGTTTCTTCAATAAAACTTCAGAAGAACAAATTCATAAAGTAGAATATTCATATCCTGGAACGGATAATAACAAAGAAATCCAATTATTAGAACAAAGCCTCCTAGATCAACATATTAAAGATGGATTTGGTTTCATCCATTTAGGATTAATACAGGTAGCCTTAAAACCCAATTATAAGCTAGGAGTTAACCTACCGGTATTAGCAATAATAAGAGACATGAGATTATTAAGAGCAGAAGATACTATAGTAGCTGCATTAGAAAGTAATCTAAGTGATGGAACTACCTTCTTTAATTGTTTCCCTAACTTAGCCATGAAATTAGAAAATGAGAAGACAGCAGGAGCCATTAGGATATTTATCAAATCTCCTGACGGAGTAATAGATGAAACTGTCGATCCTTTTCACATAATATATAGGGTGTATTATAAAGTAACAAAAATTAACTACGGGTTTAGAGCCCTAAGACAAACCCCAGCAAATGAAACAATTATTGTAGAAGCTAATCTAAAAAGAAGTATGATAAATACTCGGAAAAGAATTAATCATCTAGACATTAGGGATAAAGTACCAGATGAGTGGGTATGGAAAAACGCCATAAAAACCCCACAAATACATAATACGAATATTAGAGAAATAGTACAAGAAGGGAATGATATAATATTAAAAATGCACAAAAATCCTAGCCTTAAATATCCTTCCACAAGCTACAGAGGATCTTCTAGACACTCAGTAGATGGATCATCAATAAGCCTTAATTTAAGAGGATTAGATAATTATAGAAACCCTGGGATTGCAAACCCAGTATATGAACAAACCGAAGAAGATTTAGAATTTTCACCAACTGCTAGTCAGGTAATAAATGTTATAAAACTAGAAGAACCTTTTGAAATAGATATATCCTGGATCAAAAAAGATCTAGATGCACCATATAATAGATATAAAAAAGAATGGTTTTTAAAAACCTTTGATAAACAAGAAAAATTACATATGAGAACCTCTTTCTATGAACATGTAAAAGATATAGAAACAAATATATATTTCTTCGATTGGCTACAAACTTACTTAAAAACTCAAAATATCTACTACCCCTTTGAAACAACAATAAATCCTGTAACCAAGGTAGAGACAGTATGGATTACTGAAGATAAAAAACCAATAGAGGCAGAATATCCTCCTCTAGAAAAAATAGTAATATCATTAGAAAAAGATTGTAATATAAAGGCCACACCTTACAAACAGATAAACGAAAAAAAAGTACAGAAAAAAGACATAGAAAAACTTCATCAACAACTTAACTACAATAATACATACCTATCAATAATGGCTAGACAATTAACCAGAATAGAAAATAAAGAGGTCGCAAGTAGCTCTAAAAAGTTAGAAAAGCCTATATATGATATTAAAGAATTATCTAAAGAAACTGTTAGTTTATTTAGAAAAAATGATATCAACCTACAGATAGCAGAATTAAAAGAAAAGATATCTAAGATAAATATAGGAGAAAATAAATGTCAACACTTTAGAAATAGATAAAATTAATTATCCCAAAACTAAAACCTATTATAATCGACCCTCACTAGCAGATATAGGACTAGAAGAAAGAACTCAATTTGTTCAGAATAGTTATTCTGGGACAGATATTGCAGAATGGAATATAGACGGGATGAGTGAACAAAATATCCTAGACACTTGTTCGCAAATGGCAATGGCTGCCACTGCTTTCAAGTTAAAAGGAATAAATGATAGGTCCACAGCTGAAGCCATAATACAAGGTTTCACTGGACAGCTTAGAGGATGGTGGGACAACTTTGTTACTCCCTCCCATAAAGAAGTGATACTTAACCATGTAAAGCCAGAAGGAAATGAATTAGATGTAACGGTAACACTAATATTCACCATAATACAAAATTTTATAGGAGATCCAGATATTTTTAGAGAAAGGGCAGCTTTACAATTAATGAACTTAAAATGTCCAACAATGTCAGATTATAAATGGTATAAAGATACTTTTCTCTCAAAAGCCTTGCTTAGGGAGGATTCAGCTTTAGGATTTTGGAGAGAAAGATTTGTTGCAGCATTACCAGCAATATTCTCTCAAAAAGTAATAGAAAACCTAGAAATCCATTTTGGAAAACCAGTACCATATACCGAATTAACTTTTGGACAGCTACATAACGTAGTTGTAGAAACTGGATTAAAGGTATGTAATGATCATAAGTTACAAAATCAAATGAAAAAAGAAAAATTATCCAATAAAAAAGAATTAGGAACCTTTTGTCAGCAATATGGGATGGAACCCATTATTGCACCTAGTATTAAAAGAAATCGAGAAAAGAAGGTACAAAAACCCAGGAAGCACTATAAAAAGCCTTATAAACCCTATAAAAAACCTCAAGAAAATGAAAGACTAATAAGTAAACCTAAAAAACCCCAAAACAAGAAAAATAATACATGCTGGAAATGTGGCAAACCTGGACACTTTGCAGATAAATGCAAAGCGCAAGAAAAGATAAACTCAATAGAAGATGAAGAATTAAAAAGAATCCTCACTACCCTAATAATAAACTCAGAATCAGAACCAGAAGGTTCCAATGAAGAAAGTAGTGAACAAAATGAGATAGACCAACTAGATAGAGATTCTACAGAAGACGAAGAAATTAAAAAAGAATATTGTTTAGGACCAGGACTGTGTAATTGTGAAGATTGTACAACTCCAGAAATAAATGTAATAACTGCGGGACAAACAACAACCCTACTATCTATAATAGATAAATTAAAAAGAATATATGATGCTAATATATTTTCAAAATTTGACATGAAATTAGGATATTACCAAATATCAGTAAAAGAAGAAGATAGGTATAAAACAGCCTTTGTAGTACCATTCGGACATTTCGAATGGAATGTAATGCCACAGGGATTAAAAAATGCTCCTAGTGAATTTCAAGAAATAATGAATAATATCTTTTATCCTTATATGGAATTTTCTATAGTATATTTAGATGATGTGTTGATTTTTTCTCAAGGGATAAATCAACATAAACAACACTTGAATAAATTTATAGAGATTATAAAAGAAAATGGGTTAGTAGTATCAGCAAAAAAGATGAAGATTTTTCAAGATCAAATAAGGTTTCTAGGATATAATATATATAGAGGAACTATTGTACCAATACAGAGAAGTTTAGAATTTGCAGAAAACTTTCCAAATGAGATAAAAGACAAAACACAACTTAAAAGATTTTTAGGATGCCTAAATTATGTGGCAGAATTTATACCAAATATCAGAACCATTTGCGCCCCTTTGTATAGGAGACTTAGAAAAAATCCCCCAGCATGGAATATAGAAATGACAGAAACAGTCAAGAAGGTAAAAGAACTAGTACAAACCATACCCTGTTTAGGAATACCTCATCCGGAAGCTAGTCTAATAATAGAAACAGATGCCTCGGGATTAGGATATGGAGGAGTTTTGAAACAAATATGACCAAATTCTAAAACAGAACAAATAGTCAGATATCATTCTGGAATCTGGCATTCTTCACAACAAAAATATTCTGTGGTAAAACAAGAAGTTTTAGCCATTGTTTTATGTGTTTTAAAATTTCAAGATGATATTTTTAATAAAACCTTTGAAATAAGGACAGATTGTAAAGCGGCTCCTCAGGTTTTACAAAAAGATGTAAAAAACTTAGTATCTAAACATATTTTCGCCCGATGGCAAGCTTTATTATCAAATTTTGATTTTTCCATTAAACACATAAAAGGAGAAACAAATTACTTGCCCGATTTTCTAACAAGAGAATTTTTACAGGGAAAATGGCCAGCAAAAATAAACCAGTAACTCGGGACCAATATGGTCCTCCTTTGGTAACACCCCCAAACCAAAAAGCCCTTTCTATGGCCTCTGTCCTAAAGACACCGGCTAACTCCCCTACTGCCTCTCCAAACAAGTACCAAAATCCCTGTTTAGTAACTCCCCAACACTTTCAATCCTCCTTGGCATCATCTCCTTCATCCTCCACACAAAATAGGTTTACAGTATTAGATAAGAATACTGAAACCCAAAAGCAGAATGAGCATCCATATTTTGAGAAAGAGGAAATTATTCCCATATTAATTCTAGAAAAATCATGGGAAAAAATCTGAGTACCAGAACTTGTAAATAAAGTTTTTCCAAATGGATTTTCCAGTAATCCCACTACCTTGGCAAAAAGAAGACAGTCTTTTGAGCTAATCTTGGTAGATACCGGTTCTGCTGAGATTACCCATATCAAAGATGAACAAAATAATATTACTCACTCTAAAGTAAAAATTTTAAAGGTATTGTCTTTATAGGATTGGGGACAACCTTTCATATCAACAAAATCTTTTTCAGTACAATTCCAACCTCAAATATTCAACTACCATGATTATATTGAGGCCTGGAACCAAGCTTTTTTCTTTCGCCAAGAGAAACACTCTTGGTTTGCATGGTTCAGAAAAAGGATAGATTTAAACTTCCCTTAATGGTTTTTGAAATGGTTTAAGACTTTTGGACCTGTAACCAAAATCTTCTCGCAAACCGTTTTGGAAAACTTTCATTTTTTTATTAACAATACCAATTTTGAGACTGACAATCAATTAGTTTCTTTTGTAAGTACTCAAGCGATATCTTGGAATTTGCTTGGGATTTTTGTATCGGAAAGGAAGATAATACCTCTTCCATTCAATTCATTGGTAAAAATATTAAAGTACGGTGGTGGAGTAAGTTTGATCTTGCTCTAGTATGTAGAGAGAAAATCAAAAAATGGATTGTCGAACATCCCAAGTTTATGCACAAGACCCTAGCTTCAGGGAAAGAAGCTTCATTTTTGCAACAGAAAAGTAGAATTCTAGCAGCCTTGACTGCAACCACTTCTG
The DNA here is from genome assembly GCA_037954105.1 of Canavalia gladiata. Lineage (NCBI taxonomy): Eukaryota > Viridiplantae > Streptophyta > Magnoliopsida > Fabales > Fabaceae > Canavalia > Canavalia gladiata. Next base: position 31,244,491 of record CM075663.1, read on the forward strand.
AAGAAGAGTTTGCAGAATTACTAAGGCAGCACTCTCCTCCAGTCTCCGAGATACACGAAGACGAAGATTCTGAGGTAGACCCTACACCGCAGAATGAGGATGACTGCTATGGGATTTTCTCGGTCATTGGTCAGTAACACAAAAAATCAAAAGCAGATACCCTTCTTTTACAAAAGAAGGCCAGCTGCACAAAAAACGAAAAACTGACAGTGCATCTTTATCAAAAAGAAGATGCCCTCTAACTCAAAAGAAATTGAAGATAAGGCCAGCTGCACAAAAGATAAAACAACAACAGTGCATCTTTATCAAAAAGAGATGCTCTCTAACTCAGAAAGGATCAGCCAGCTATGATACAGCTGGATGTTTCAATAATAGAGGAACACCCGGGTTGTGGGTGAACTCTATAAATAAGAAGGTTTCTCTGCAATGAGGAGCAGAACCCTCGAGCTATCAATCTCTTAGAAAACTATCAATCTCTTAGGAATCTTTGTTTAAAAATGCCTTCCACTATCTCTGTACCTTTTCAAATCGATCCTCTCCCCTTGGCTGGTATCAGAGCCTAGACGCTCTGATCCAATTTCTCTGTAACTTGTAAGTTTTTAAGAATATATTTATCGTTTTCAGTATTCATATTTTGATTTCATATTTTGATATATTATATATTGATTATGGCTAAATCCAGAAAACAAGTTTTAAGAGAAATTAGATCTGTTAAAAGAATAATAAAGATACTAAACAAACCAGAAAATCTAGACTTATATATCATAGAAAAATTAAAAGAACTATTGTTAGAATTACAACAAGAATTATAGTCTCTTTATTTCTTATTCTTCTCTTAATAAAACAATCTCTTTTAGAACTGTTTATGTGTTTCAAATTTTAAAGTTTTCTTGGAGGGGGTATAAGGATAGGAGTTATTTAGGCCTGAAGGTGATGTGTGGTCCCGGCAATTAAACCTTGGCATAAGGTAGTAAGACCGTTGGTCAGCACTAGGAAATCCTTTAGGAACAACCTTGGTATAACCTCTTGTCTAAATACTAACTCAAGAAAACCTTAAACTATGTCTCGCATAAGTAGAACTTTAAGTAGATTAAGTTTAGAAAAAGAAGAACAAATAATAAAGAGAACTAATAGTAACAAAGAACCTATAACATCTTCTAAAAACCTGACAATAGAAGAAATAGAAAAAAGATTACAAGACTGGGCTATGCCCATAGTAAAAGAAGGAGAAGTGTATAAAAGAAGAAGTTTCTTCAATAAAACTTCAGAAGAACAAATTCATAAAGTAGAATACTCATATCCTGGAACGAATAATAACAAAGAAATCCAATTATTAGAACAAAGCCTCCTAGATCAACATATTAAAGATGGATTTGGTTTCATCCATTTAGGATTAATACAGGTAGCCTTAAAACCCAATTATAAGCTAGGAGTTAACCTACCGGTATTAGCAATAATAAGAGACATGAGATTATTAAGAGCAGAAGATACTATAGTAGCTGCATTAGAAAGTAATCTAATTGATGGACCTGCCTTCTTTAATTGTTTCCCTAACTTTGCCATGAAATTAGAAAATGAGAAGACAGCAGGAGCCATTAGGATATTTATCAAATCTCCTGACGGAGTAGTAGATGAAACTGCCGATCCTTTTCACATAATATATAGGGTGTATTATAAAGTAACAAAAATTAACTACGGGTTTAGAGCCCTAAGACAAACCCCAGCAAATGAAACAATTATTGTAGAAGCTAATCTAAAAAGAAGTATGATAAATACTCGGAAAAGAATTAATCATCTAGACATTAGGGATAAAGTACCAGATGAGTGGGTATGGAAAAACGCCATAGAAACCCCACAAATACATAATACGAATATTAGAGAAATAGTACAAGAAGGGAATGATATAATATTAAAAATGCACAAAAATCCTAGCCTTAAATATCCTTCCACAAGCTACAGAGGATCTTCTAGACACTCAGTAGATGGATCATCAATAAGCCTTAATTTAAGAGGATTAGATAATTATAGAAACCCTGGGATTGCAAACCCAGTATATGAACAAACCGAAGAAGATTTAGAATTTTCACCAACTGCTAGTCAGGTAATAAATGTTATAAAACTAGAAGAACCTTTTGAAATAGATATAGCCTGGATCAAAAAAGATCTAGATGCACCATATAATAGATATAAAAAAGAATGGTTTTTAAAAACCTTTGATAAATAAGAAAAATTACATATGAGAACCTCTTTCTATGAACATGTAAAAGATATAGAAACAAATATATATATTTCTTCGATTGACTACATACTTACTTAAAAACTCAAAATATCTACTACCCCTTTGAAACAACAATAAATCCTGTAACCAAGGTAGAGACAGTATGGATTACTGAAGATAAAAAACCAATAGAGGCAGAATATCCTCCTCTAGAAAAAATAGTAATATCATTAGAAAAAGATTGTAATATAAAGGCCACACCTTACAAACAGATAAACGAAAAAAAAGTACAGAAAAAAGACATAGAAAAACTTCATCAACAACTTAACTACAATAATACATACCTATCAATAATGGCTAGACAATTAACCAGAATAGAAAATAAAGAGGTCGCAAGTAGCTCTAAAAAGTTAGAAAAACCTATATATGATATTAAAGAATTATCTAAAGAAACTGTTAGTTTATTTAGAAAAAATGATATCAACCTACAGATAGCAGAATTAAAAGAAAAGATATCTAAGATAAATATAGGAGAAAAAAATGTCAACACTTTAGAAATAGATAAAATTAATTATCCCAAAACTAAAACCTATTATAATCGACCCTCACTAGCAGATATAGGACTAGAAGAAAGAACTCAATTTGTTCAGAATAGTTATTCTGGGACAGATATTGCAGAATGGAATATAGACGGGATGAGTGAACAAAATATCCTAGACACTTGTTCGCAAATGGCAATGGCTGCCACTGCTTTCAAGTTAAAAGGAATAAATGATAGGTCCATAGCGGAAGCCATAATACAAGGTTTCACTGGACAGCTTAAAGGATGGTGGGACAACTTTGTTACTCCCTCCCATAAAGAAGTGATACTTAACCATGTAAAGCCAGAAGGAAATGAATCAGATGTAACGGCAACACTAATATTCACCATAATACAAAATTTTATAGGAGATCCAGATATTTTTAGAGAAAGGGCAGCTTTACAATTAATGAACTTAAAATTTCCAACAATGTCAGATTATAAATGGTATAAAGATACTTTTCTCTCAAAAGCCTTGCTTAGGGAGGATTCGGCTTTAGGATTTTGGAGAGAAAGATTTGTTGCAGCATTACCAGCAATATTCTCTCAAAAAGTAATAGAAAACCTAGAAATCCATTTTGGAAAACCAGTACCATATACCCAATTAACTTTTGGACAGCTACATAACGTAGTTGTAGAAACTGGATTAAAGGTATGTAATGATCATAAGTTACAAAATCAAATGAAAAAAGAAAAATTATCCAATAAAAAAGAATTAGGAACCTTTTGTCAGCAATATGGGATGGAACCCATTATTGCACCTAGTATTAAAAGAAATCGAGAAAAAAAGGTACAAAAACCCAGGAAGCACTATAAAAAGCCTTATAAACCCTATAAAAAACCTCAAGAAAATGAAAGACTAATAAGTAAACCTAAAAAACCCCAAAACAAAAGAATACATGCTGGAAATGTGGCAAACCTGGACACTTTGCAGATAAATGCAAAGCGCAAGAAAAGATAAACTCAATAGAAGATGAAGAATTAAAAAGAATCCTCACTACCCTAATAATAAACTCAGAATCAGAACCAGAAGGTTCCAATGAAGAAAGTAGTGAACAAAATGAGATAGACCAACTAGATAGAGATTCTACAGAAGACGAAGAAATTAAAAAAGAATATTGTTTAGGACCAGGACTGTGTAATTGTGAAGATTGTACAACTCCAGAAATAAATGTAATAACTGCGGGACAAACAGCAACCCTACTATCTATAATAGATAAATTAGAGGACTCCCCACAGAAAACAGAGTTTATTCAAAAGATAAGTGAATTAATAACTAAAGAAGAAAGACAAAGAGAAGAAGTAAGGCCTGTAGAATTTAAAGAAATTTTAGATCGATTTAAGGAAATAAAACCTGTAACTATTAAAGAATTACAAGAGGAAATTAAAATATTTAAACAAGAAATTAATCAACTAAAGGAAACCCAGCTGAGCTTAGAAGTAAGACTATTAGAACTAGAAGGAAATAAAATTATCGATCAACAAGAAAATAAAGAAGAAAAACATATTTTTGATATGAATATTTTAAGTTTAATAACCATGTATAAATGGTGGGTAGAAATAACTATTATAGTAGAAGAAGAAAAATTTGCATTAACAGCATTAATAGACTCAGGAGCAGATCTAAACTGTATACAGGAGGGAATAATACCTACAAAATACTATGAAAAAACTACTACTAAACTAACAGGAGCAAATGGAGGGAAATTACGAGTAGATTACAAACTATCTAACGTAAAGGTATGTAAAAACAAAATATGCTTTAATACTGCTTTTATGCTAGTAAAAAATATGAGTAACCAAGTAATATTAGGAACTCCCTTTTTAACCTTACTATATCCTTTTCAAACTAATAGTATAGGACTTACTACACATGTCATTCCAGAAAAACCCTTAACTTTTGAATTCATAAGAGGACCTAAATTAAAAGAGTTAAATCTTTTACAAGAAGCTTCTATAAGCAGGATTAACCTAATACAAAATAAACAAAAACAAATCCAATTTTTAAACAAAGAAATAGAATACACTAGAATAGAGAACCAATTAAAATCTCAAAAATTACAAAGAGAAATAAAAATTATAGAAGAAAAAATAGAAAAAGAAATATGTGATACTAACCCTATAGCCTTTCACAAAAGAAAGATACATGAGATAGAACTACCATATGAAGAAGGATTTAAAGAAACAGAGATACCTACAAAAGCTAAACCTATACAAATGAATGTAGAACAATTAGCATTTTGTAAGAAAGAGTTACAAGAATATCTAGAAAAAGGTCTTATACGTCCTTCAAAGTCTCCTTGGAGTTGTTCCGGGTTCTATGTAAACAAGGTCTCAGAACAAGAAAAAGGAGTACCAAGATTGGTAATAAATTATAAACCTTTAAATAAAGCTTTAAAATGGATACGATATCCATTGCCGAATAAACAAGACTTAATAAAAAGAATATATGATGCTAATATATTTTCAAAATTTGACATGAAATCAGGGTATTAACAAATATCAGTAAAAGAAGAAGATAGGTATAAAACAGCCTTTGTAGTACCATTCGGACATTTCGAATGGAATGTAATGCCACAGGGATTAAAAAATGCTCCTAGTGAATTTCAAGAAATAATGAATAATATCTTTTATCCTTATATGGAATTTTCTATAGTATATTTAGATGATGTGTTGATTTTTTCTCAAGGGATAAATCAACATAAACAACACTTGAATAAATTTATAGAGATTATAAAAGAAAATGGGTTAGTAGTATCAGCAAAATAGATGAAGATTTTTCAAGATCAAATAAGGTTTCTAGGATATAATATATATATAGGAACTATTGTACCAATACAGAGAAGTTTAGAATTTGCAGAAAACTTTCCAAATGAGATAAAAGACAAAACACAACTTCAAAGATTTTTAGGATGCCTAAATTATGTGGCAGAATTTATACCAAATATCAGAACCATTTGCGCCCCTTTGTATAGGAGACTTAGAAAAAATCCCCCAGCATGGAATATAGAAATCACAGAAACGGTCAAGAAGGTAAAAGAACTAGTACAAACCATACCCTGTTTAGGAATACCTCATCCGGAAGCTAGTCTAATAATAGAAACAGATGCCTCGGGATTAGGATATGGAGGAGTTTTGAAACAAATATGACCAAATTCTAAAACAGAACAAATAGTCAGATATCATTCTGGAATCTGGCATTCTTCACAACAAAAATATTCTGTGGTAAAACAAGAAGTTTTAGCCATTGTTTTATGTGTTTTAAAATTTCAAGATGATATTTTTAATAAAACCTTTGAAATAAGGACAGATTGTAAAGCGGCTCCTCAGGTTTTACAAAAAGATGTAAAAAACTTAGTATCTAAACATATTTTCGCCCGATGGCAAGCTTTATTATCAAATTTTGATTTTTCCATTAAACACATAAAAGGAGAAACAAATTACTTGCCCGATTTTCTAACAAGAGAATTTTTACAGGGAAAATGGCCAGCAAAAATAAACCAGTAACTCGGGACCAATATGGTCCTCCTTTGGTAACACCCCCAAACCAAAAAGCCCTTTCTATGGCCTCTGTCCTAAAGACACCGGCTAACTCCCCTACTGCCTCTCCAAACAAGTACCAAAATCCCTGTTTAGTAACTCCCCAACACTTTCAATCCTCCTTGGCATCATCTCCTTCATCCTCCACACAAAATAAGTTTACAGTATTAGATAAGAATACTGAAACCCAAAAGCAGAATGAGCATCCATATTTTGAGAAAGAGGAAATTATTCCCATATTAATTCTAGAAAAATCATGGGAAAAAATCTGAGTACCAGAACTTGTAAAGAAAGTTTTGCCAAATGGATTTTCCAGTAATCCCACTACCTTGGCAAAAAGAAGACAGTTTTTTGAGCTAATCTTGGTAGATACCGGTTTTGCTGAGATTACCCATATCAGAGATGAACAAAATAATATTACTCATTCTAAAGTAAAAATTTTAAAGGTATTGTCTTTACAGGATTGGGGACAACCTTTGATATCAACAAAATCTTTTTTAGTACAATTCCAACCTCAAATATTCAACTACCATGATTATATTGAGGCCTGGAACCAAGCTTTTTTCTTTCGCCAAGAGAAACACTCTTGGTTTGCATGGTTCAGAAAAGGGATAGATTTAAACTTCCCTTAATGGTTTTTGAAATGGTTTAAGACTTTTGGACCTGTAACCAAAATCTTCTCGCAAACCGTTTTGGAAAACTTTCATTTTTTTATTAACAATACCAATTTTGAGACTGACAATCAATTAGTTTCTTTTGTAAGTACTCAAGCGATATCTTGGAATTTGCTTGGGATTTTTGTATCGGAAAGGAAGATAATACCTCTTCCATTCAGTTCATTGGTAAAAATATTAAAGTACGGTGGTGGAGTAAGTTTGATCTTGCTCTAGTATGTAGAGAGAAAATCAAAAAATGGATTGTCGAACATCCCAAGTTTATGCACAAGACCCTAGCTTCAGGGAAAGAAGCTTCATTTTTGCAACAGAAAAGTAGAATTCTAGCAGCCTTGACTGCAACCACTTCTGAAGAAGAGTTTGCAGAATTACTAAGGCAGCACTCTCCTCCAGTCTCCGAGATACACGAAGACGAAGATTCTGAGGTAGACCCTACACCGCAGAATGAGGATGACTGCTATGGGATTTTCTCGGTCATTGGTCAGTAACACAAAAAGCAAAAGCAGATACCCTTCTTTTACAAAAGAAGGCCAGCTGCACAAAAGACGAAAAACCAACAGTGCATCTTTATCAAAAAGAAGATGCCCTCTGACTCAAAAGAAATTGAAGATAAGGCCAGCTGAACAAAAGATAAAACAACAACAGTGCATCTTTATCAAAAGGAGATGCTCTCTAACTCAGAAAGGATCAGCCAGCTATGATACAGCTGGATGTTTCAATAATAGAGGAACACCCGGGTTGTGGGTGAACTCTATAAATAAGAAGGTTTCTCTACAATGAGGGGCAGAACCCTCGAGCTATCAATCTCTTAGAAAACTATCAATCTCTTAGGAATCTTTGTTTAAAAATGCCTTCCGCTATCTCTGTACCTTTTCAAATCGATCCTCTCCCCTTGGCTGGTATCAGAGCCTAGACGCTCTGATCCAATTTCTCTGTAACTTGTAAGTTTTTAAGAATATATTTATCGTTTTCAGTATTCATATTTTGATATATTATATATTGATTATGGCTAAATCCAGAAAACAAGTTTTAAGAGAAATTAGATCTGTTAAAAGAACAATAAAGATACTAAACAAACCAGAAAATCTAGACTTATATATCATAGAAAAATTAAAAGAACTATTGTTAGAATTACAACAAGAATTATAGTCTCTTTATTTCTTATTCTTCTCTTAATAAAACAATCTCTTTTAGAACTGTTTATGTGTTTAAAATTTTAAAGTTTTCTTGGAGGGGGTATAAGGATATTTTGAGTTTTTAAATAAGTTTGTAGCCAATCGAAGGTTTCTCTGCAATGAGGGGCAGAACCCTCGAGCTATCAATCTCTTAGAAAACTATCAATCTCTTAGGAATCTTTGTTTAAAAATGTCTTCCGCTATCTCTGTACCTTTTCAAATCGATCCTCTTTTAAATAATAAATAAATTAATAAATAAATCTATAAATAAGTATTATATATATATATATATATCACATCAGTAGATATAAAATATTAAATTTTAATATTTATATTAATTTAATAATTTTATATAAAATATAAAATTTATTAATCTAATAAATTATTTATATTAAATTTTTAAAAATTTAAAATATATTATTCAATTATTATTTTTTATATATATTTAAATAATATATAAATTATTAAAATAAAATTATAAAATAAAATATTAATTATTTGTTATTTATATATTATAAATATATATATATATATGATCTATTAAATATTATAATATAATTTAATATTTAAGTTAATAAATTTTATATTTTATATAAAATTATTAAATATATTTTATATAAAATTATTAAATTGACATAAATTTTAAAATTTGATATATGATATTAATATATATATATATATATATATATCATTTTGTAAGTTAAAATTTTTTTATAAAAATATATTTAATAATATTTTTTAAACATAATATGACTACTAATTAACTTTTAATTTTAACCATTAAAGTATAATTGTATAGTTTAAATTTATTTTTATCATTATGGTAATTTTTTATTAGATAATTATATTTTAAAAATCTACTCTAAGATTAAAAATTATTATTAAATAGATTATATTTATAAAATTTTACATCAATCTAAAATGGTTTAATATATGATTTGTCTATATCAAAATTAACATTATTAAATTATAACCTTATAATTGTTTAAATTTTTATAAAATTTGATACAAATATTATATATATATATATATATTATATACACATTAATAGTTTTTTTTAAATTATATTATAAAATTTAAAAAATATTTAATATTTTATTATATAATTTTATTTTAATAAAAAATATATCTCTTCTAATATATATTAATTTAAATTTATTTAATAAAATATTAATTATTTTTTAAGTTTTATAAAATTTTATAAATATGATCTACATAATAAAAATTATTAATAAATTAATTAAATTAATAAAATTTAATTATTTAAAAAATATATTAAATAAATAATTTTAATATAAATTATTATTAAAAAAATAATAATAATAATAAAATAATAATATAATAAGTAGGTAAGAAATAGAATATAAATATGATAAAAATAAATAAATTTTTTGAATGGATAAAAATTAAAGAAAAATAAAAAAAAATATTTTATTTTAATTAATTAAAAAAAAGTGAAAAAGAATAAAATAATACGATAGTATGATATTTATTTTATATTAATATAAAGTTTTAAATTAAACTTAAAAATTTAATTTTTTATTGTTATTTTTATTAATGTGATTTTTTTATTTTTAAATATTTAATAATTTAAACTTTGAAAAAAAAAAACTAAAGAAATCAAGTTATTTCTCCTTATTTTCATATTTATTTGGATGGAACAAAATTGAAACTTAAAAAAAAAAATTCTATTCTCTTCTAGTTTTATGTACATTCAAATCTTAATATAAATATAGTAATAAAATAAAATTTTTAATAAATAATTATTACTTAATAAAATTTATGATTTACGTAAAAAAGATATTTTTGATATTTATATAATTTGTAATTTTTAATAATTTTATATAAATTAAATGTTATGCGTGCTAAAATTTAAAAGAAAGTTCTAACAATCTTTTTTGGATGCTAAAATTATATACAAAATAATATAATAATAATATTATAATATTATAAATTTATTTTTTTAAGAATTTAAATATCTTAAAATTATATTATTTGAAATCTTTATCATTCTATCACTCAATAAAGTAAAAAAAAAATATAAATAATTTTATTAAATATGAAAAAATTATTGAAAAGTTTATTAATAATGAATAATATGAGTTTATTGTAAAATTATTTTGTTATATCTATTATAGTTAAAAGATATTTGAAAGATATCATAACCTATAGTTTTAATGAATTTTTCACTATATTAAAATAATATAATAATAATAAATAAATTTAATTTGTATAAAAATAAATCATTAATAAATTTATTTTAAACTCAAAAGAATATTATGATTTGGATTATTCAAACAGGTAATAAAATATATTATGAAAATCAATTTATTATTATTTACTTGAAAGAAACTTTGAAAATGAATAGTAAAAAAATTTAGTAAATATTTTATATGCGTACATTGTGATTTTATGTAGTGAAAATAACTAAATATAAATAAGATTTTACATGTACATCAAAATTTTGTAAAAAATTTACTAAATAATTATATATCCTAATTAATTTGATCTTAAAAATTAATTTAACTATATTTTTCATATAAAGCAAAAACCTAGTAAAAAAAAACATCAAGGGGATAAAGTTTTAACCAAAATAAAATCAATAATAATAGGAATTCAATCTTCATGATTGAAGATATCATGAAGAAGAATCATGTTGCGTTCAAAACGTGAATTTAAATTCTTTGTCAAATTTTATCCACAAACAAGTATAAAGGAAGCATTTAAGACCTTTACTATCAATCTCACAATTATTATGCTAGCAATCTATAGGTAAAGTTTGAATTCTAACTTTTAAGTTCACTAAAAAAGGATTATGTTTGCAGACTTTAAAATAAAAATGTTTAAGAAGTGGTAAATAGAAAAATATGATGCAAGTTATGGAAAAGTATAAAACTTGGATTCTCTTATGACATTAATTACTTTTATTCCCAATTTTCCTTCTCCATTTTATAAATGAATTAAATCATTAATTGCTAACCACTTATTCCAAGGTTATTATTAAATGATCATGCAATAATAATAATTTTTCTATTAAATAGTACCCTTCAATAATCATGTAAGGATAAGAGAAACATAAAGTATAAGGGGTTGTTAACTAGTAATTAAAAAATTAACTGGTTAGAAACCTAATACTCCGATTGATCCTCCAAAATCTTTAAATTCAATCACCTTATAGTTCCATCAACCAAGAGATGGTACGATTGCCTACCCCTAACCAACTTATAAATTAATAAGAGTTTCTAATTCCTATTAATGGATTAAGCATAACAAGGTAACACATTTGGATAAGAAAATGCTATCATTCACAACAATAACATTCATAAAAGAAAAGAGAAATAGAGTCAAGCAATTACATCACAAGATTTGTTAAAACTCCTTAACTTGGGAATTAGTTACACATTATAAATATTAGCTCTAAAATATCCATAACCTAGTCTAAAAAATGAGAAATACAAAATCAGATTGCCAATAAGGCTAGCAAGCACTTTGAGACTACATTGCATGGGGTTCCTCCTACCTTCTTTTGTATGGCCAAGAAAAACCATAATTTGTACATATTGCCTTGTTCTTTTTAATAGATTTCTGGTTGAAGTTTTAAGATTGCTGGTAAATAATAATATAAGTCAAAGTATATTCAAATCTAATATAATTGTTGCGTTCTTCTCAATATGTTTGCTTTCTTGAGGAACTATAATGATAATACATGATTTTTTTTATTCATCTAAATAAGATAAGAGAATTTTTCTCTTATATTTTTATCTATCTAAATGGAATTTTTTTTTATCTTATTTCTACTCTATTTTTAACTCTTCTATTTATTTCTTTCATATTTCACTCATCATCCAAATAAAGCATAATGGATGGAAAAAGATCCAATAACATAATTTTCCCTTAAATTAGACCCATCAAGAAAGTTAATACATACTCTCTTTGAAAATGATCCACACAAGAGGTTGAACTTTACCATAAGTTCATGTATGCAAGTGAGGATTTACACCCTGAACTAAAAGCAAGTAATCAACAAAACTAGCCTTGTTCTTTGAAATTAAAATCATAACCGTTGCTCGATACTAAGAGCAGCAAGAGGAATGAGAAGAAAGTGAATCAAAAATTGATTACAAGAATCAATCATAAAGAGAAAAGAGTGTTAGGTAGAATAAGAGAAACTATTCCATACCACCTTGAAATAAAAAATGAAGAATAAAGAAAATCAATATACGGACTAAAAATAAAATATTATTATTGATCAATTGTGAATACTTCAAGGATATGTATACAATGTCACTACTAATAAACTAACTCAATTAAAAATGAATTAACTTTTTAGTTAATTGAATGTAATATATAGTTAGAGGCGCAAAATGATAATAATGAACATATTTATTTTAGAATACTTAAACTATTAATAAAAACTAAAAAGTATATGACATCAAAATGTAAATAAGAGAGTAACTCTAGTAATAAGAATAGGGATCAACAATAAAAAAAACTTAAAGAGAATATTTATGAGAAAATGTGAAAAGAGAAGTGAAAAATATGTTGAGATATTATTTATTCAAGTCCCATATCAAATAACTTGAAGAAGAAAAAGGTAGGAAACTCTTATAAATTAGAAGACTTTGTATGAGTTTTATCACCACAATCATAACAATGTAGTCCTTTGGGATATGGGTAATCGTGTATCACCGTAACAATGTAGTCTTTTGATTGTACTTGAGACTTAGATAGTTGTGTGTCAAAAATTGTAAAAAAGGGTTAGCAATTTTCTCTATGCAAAAATTGTAAGTATGAATGAATTTTTTTTAGGTATTTTGCGGTTGTAGACAAATTGTGTCAAACCACATTAATTGTGTGTTTTTTTCTTTTATTTTTATCCTCTTCATGAGTACTTCTAGAAATAGAGATTATGAATGCTCTTTTGTGCCATTTGGTGGAGTACCTGCCGCTACCCAACAAAATGAAAAGAAGATTTAGTACTAATTAATCAATAATTAACATTTTTTTGTCATATTTAATCTATTTTTTATTACCCAACAAAATGAAGAGAAGATTTAGTACTAATTAATCAATAATTAACATTTTTTTGTCATATTTAATCTATTTTTGATTTGTTTATTATTTTATTTGAATGATTTGGTTATGTTTTATATGGTTGTAATAAATTCGATATTAATGGTAGAATGTACTTAAATTTAAACTTTTAGTTCTTACAACCTTCTTTCGTCGGCAGAACATAATTTATATTGCATAATTAAAATGAAATATTTTTTATATGAATAGAAAGTTAAAAAAAAATTTAAAACTTTTATGTTTAACTTGAAATCTATAAGACTTGTATTATGTGAAAATGTAGCTATAAAAATTTCTTGAAAAGGAATTTGAAATTATATAAAAAAAAGGTATCTTAAATTTTTAAATGACCTATGTGTCATATGGAGTTCATATTTTGGATTATAATTTTTTTTTGAGACATGCTTTATATCTTCGAAAATTTAATAAAAATATTTACAACTTTTTAAGATCTAATTTTATCTCTAACAAGGTAAAAATTAACCAAAAAGTGTAGGATTTGTTGAAAGGTCTATTATTTTTTGTATTTCTAGTCTTTTCATAGTTTGAAACCAATATTTAAAGATGCAGAGTTTTTTATTGATTGAAACCAAAATCTAAATGAAAGATAGTTACAACTTGCATAAAAATCTTAAACCTAAATTTAACCATTTGAAAGGTCAAAAACAATACTATTTTTAAGATTTAAATACATAAATTATAATTTTGTTATTTTAAATTCAATTTTCTTAACACTTGGATCCACCTTCTTCTTGTGAATCTAACTTTGTCTTAAATATGTAGTAAGGAAAAATGTGACATAAAAAACTGTTATTAGATATAAATAAAATAAAATGTGACATAAAAATATAACTCATCAAGTTAAACATTTAGCTAATTCAAAAAGTTTAATAATATGGTTGAATTTTGGAGATTTAACTTTATTTGTTGATTCAAAATTATAATATCTTCTTTTTTATTTTTAGCTGATTCATTTTTATTGATGAAATCTCACTTAATTTAAGTTTTAGTAGAATTAAATTTTTCTTTTACAGGAGTAGTGATAGATTTAATATGTTTAATTAATCTAAAATTTATCTAATTTAATAAAAATAGTTATGTATGTGTAGGTCTAGAATATTAATTGAATCATACTTAAATAAACATCAATTAATTAGGATTTGATATATTAATAGAATTATCTTTTATTAATTGAATTCTCACTAATGAAAACTAATAATTTTATAACAAATTTTTAAATCGATCCTTGAATAACCATGGTAAAAAATGGTGGCATTGTTGAAATTAAAGCTTAAATTCTAACATCGGTTCTTTAATAACTAGTATAAGAAATAATTTTAGAATTGGTTAAAAATTTAACATATATGAAAAGAATTTTTGTGTCGGTAAGAGATCGATCGATGGAGAAAATCCACCAAATTTTTTAGGTTTTCTTCTTTTTTGTGCTCTTACCTTGTCCTTCTATTCTCTCGTGTCCTTTCATGGCGCTCTCTGTAAGCCCATTCAAGTTTTGAATTCAAGTTCGTCACTCCATTTTTGTAAGGCTGAAGCTACCAAGATTCTTCTATGTCTACACGTGGAAGAGTTTCCCACCAACAAAAAACTCCATCACAAAATAGATCTTGATTTTCGTGGCACAGTTAGCATATGATTAACATCTCATGCTTGGCATGTGTCACGTAAGCGTAGGTTTGTGAACCATGAATTTTTTTTTTCTTTTCATTTAAGTTTGAGTCAATTTATCAATTTGGTACCAATGTTGAACAATGATAACTCTTTCTATCAATTTTTTTTACCAATTCATTTTGTTAATTGAACAAGGTTGTTAACTCTGAAACTTATTCTCCTTTTCATTCAAATGGTGTGAATTTGTCATCAATTTAGGATTGTGCTAAGGTTACTTTTTTTAAATGAGTTTGGATGTATTTGATTATTCTATAAGGTTAGTTAGGATTTTAAACTTTGCTGTATTTTCTATTGTTAAATTAGGGATTATTCGATCCTTTGCTGCATCATTGGCTATTGATTTTCTTTTTAGTGTGTGAATGTATGTGCATTTGGGATATGGATATTTGTTAGGGGTAGGGAATGTGAGGAAGAGATAATGCATGG
Source organism: Canavalia gladiata (assembly GCA_037954105.1). Lineage (NCBI taxonomy): Eukaryota > Viridiplantae > Streptophyta > Magnoliopsida > Fabales > Fabaceae > Canavalia > Canavalia gladiata. The sequence continues at coordinate 31,259,863 of CM075663.1, forward strand.
TCGTTGTTGTGAGGAAAAGTATGAAGAGACCTAAAAAAACGAGTTAGAGAGAGCTCCTAGGTGAATTTAGTAATTTATATTTTATATTTAGAATTTATATTTATTATTATTGTTTTTTTGTTATATATTGTTATAACATTCACTATTTTTCTTTCTTATTTTATTATTATTTTTTATATTTATTGTTGAATTTATTTTTTACTTTTATTCTCTAATTTATATTGTAATTAATAATTTAAATAGAGCAGTTGAATACTATTTTCATTGTTATTTTAATTGTAAAGATTAACTAATTTTATATTAAGTTTTTTAAGAATTTTTTTATATGTTATATTTTAATCTATTTTTAGTTTTTTTATATCATTAATTTTTTATTAATTTTAAAATATATTTAATTAAAATTAATATCTATTTAATTCATATAATAACAATGATAGAGTTGAGTAATTCTACATTCACTGTTATTTAATTAAATGAACTTGTTGAACGGGCATTTAAGACCAATACAATATAGTTTTCTAATATATATATATATAAACATATAATTAAATTTTAATTTTTATAATAGTTAATTTTTTTTATTTTAAAATATAAATAAGTAAAATATATTTTATCATATATAATAATTAATAATAGAAATTAAGTAATTTATATTATTTTTACTATTATTTTAATTTTAAAGATTTATTAGCTAGTTTTATATTAATTTAAATTCTATTTTTTTTATAAATATATTTTATACTTCATTAAATACTTTAAAATAATTTATTTATTTTTTAATATATATATATAATTATATGAATAAAATATTTTTTAAATGGATGATGATAAAACTTAAGTAGTTGATATTAACTTCATTATTATTTTAATTGTAGAGATTTATTAATTAATTTTATATTAATTTAAATTTTATGTAATATAAATTATTTTACCTTTCTTTTAAATATATATTATATTGTATTTAACTTTTGTTTTTTTATTTTATTTATTTTCAATCAACGATAAAATATATTTAATTAAAATTAATGTTTTTTGTAATTTATACAATAAGTAATGATAAAAATGAATAGTTCGTATTATTTTTACTATCATTTTAATTGAATGAGTTTATGTTTGTTTTAATTCAATATAAATATGATATTTTTTAAAAAATTATATTTAATAAAATTTTAATTCTTTAAAAATTATTAATTTTCTTTTAATTTTAAAAATTAATCAAATAAATAAAATATATTTTAACTTAAATTGATGATAACGGATTGAGTAGGAATTATTATTTTGGATGTCATTATATTGTATGAATTTATTAAATAATTTTATGTTAATTTGAATTTGGTATGAGCTGTTTTCTTTTCTTAGTTTTTATGTTATAATTAAATTTTAAATTATTTTTTTTATTTTCTTTCAATGTAAGTATTTTATATTTATATATATATATATATATATATATATATATATTAATAACAACTTTAAATGATAAATAATGACAATTTTAATCTTTATCAAATCTTTTTACGATGAATTTATATTTATCAGAAATTATCCATTACTTTAATAAAGGTTTAAATTGTATAATCTTATAATTTAATATATTTTGTGTAGGTTTATACAACCGTCACAAAATATCTATAAAAAATTATTTATATTTATATATATATAACTTATAAAGATGTTAATGATGATTGACTAATAGATGTCACCTTTATTATTGTTTGAAATTTAGTAGTTTTATACTACTTTTAGTTTTTCATGAATAATTTTATTTTGCCTCATAGATTATTTTTTCACATTAAATTAAATAAGGCACAATTATTTTATAAAGAATTTTGTAACTTTAAATTTTTTATTCTATCAAAGAATATGTAAGAGAGATTCAGGTTAAGTTAAAATTAATTTTTATAATATTTATTTATTTATTTAAAAATATGTTATTTTAATTTAAGTTTTTTATATATTAAAAAAATAAAATAAATATTTTAAAATGATTATTAATTTGCACAATTTAATTATAGGTTTAGAGCTTAAATTTTGGGTGAATATGTTAAAGATGGTGTGAAATTAAGTTTTCATATTTTTTATGTATAATTCAACTTTTAAACCTTTTCTATTTTTATAAATTATTTTTTTATTTTAAAATAATAAGATATTTTTTAATTTTTTTTAATTTAAATAAAATTAATGACACCTTATTTTTTAAAAAAATATTGTTTTAAAAATATATTTCTTTTCTTTGTATTCGTATCACGATTCTAGTTATGACATGCAGCGTATGTCATATTTTACCACTTATTTTATCATGCAAGTAACATTTGATTCAAAACCTTAGATTGTGTGTACATTGTCGCAACCGTAATTTTGACGAGACGACGAACTCCCTAAAATTTTAAAATGAATTTGGTTTGATTAATGTGGAGTCGCCACCAAATTTTTATTTAAGGGAAAAAGATTTGGAAAAACCCTAACTTGAGGATGAGATTTAGGTTCGGGAGTCGGTTACGAGTGGGGAAGGTGTTAGGCTCCCTACTCACCCGTTCCGAAGAACGGTACCCTTAAACTGAGTGTGTGATTTATTGAAATAGTTGGATCCCTTTAACTAGAGTGAAAATAAATAGATTGATGGAGGTTAGCCTGACAGGACTTGATCCTACTCCTACGTATTTCCCGCTGCAATGAGAAACTCAAGGTTTACGTAGTTCTGGTTTGTGAAGGCTTGACCTTCAACGGTGCTTAAAAAGGAGATATTTGGAAACAAATGGTGCTTGAAGGCTTGACCTTCGGAGTTGCTTGACAGGAAACTTTTGAAAAGGGCTAGAGTGTTTTGAAAAAAAAAATTTAAGGAGAGACTTTAGTCCACATATGCACAGGATCCAAGACAACTATGACTGCATTGGGATCCATACAAATTCCTAAACCCCGAGCAGAAAAAGCTACCAGTTCGTGCTTAGGGTTCGTCGCGTGAAACTTAGAGATTCAAAAATGCAGTTTTCTCGAGATTTATTTGAAAAGGATTCTTGGTCCACATATGCATAGGGCCCAAGACAACTACGGCTACACTTGAGACCCATATGAATCCCTAAACATCGAATAACAGAAAAAGCTACCTTCGTGCTTAGGGTCCATTGCGTGAGACCTAAAACCAAAGAATTTTCTTGAGTTTAATTGAAAGGGATTCTTAGTCCACATATACATAGGGCCCAAGACAACTATGGCTGTACTTGGGACTCATATAAATCTCTAAACATCGAACAGTAGAAAAAGCTACCAGTTCGTGCTTAGGGTCCATTGCGTGAGACTAGAGATTCCAAACGAGTTTTTATTTGAAAGCGACAAAAAGGAATTAGACAGGATTGTGATAGTTGGAAGTGTAGAGGCCAATTTATAATTACTGGAAGTATGGGGGCCTATTTATAATTACTAAAAGTACAGTGACCAATTTGTAATTATTGGAAGTATAAGGGTCAATTTGTAATTTCTGGAAGTACAAAGGCCAATTTGTAATTACTGGAAGTACAAGGGCCAAATCTGTAATTTCTGGAAATCTAGGGGCCTAAATGGAATTTCTGGAAGTTTAAGGGGCTTTGCATGGCTTCAATATGGCTTGAGGAGGCTCGGTGGCTTGTGGAACGGCTAGATGGCTTCTCAGCTTGTTTGAATGGCTGACCTGACCCATGGCTTATCAGTTGGCTCAATTCTAACGTGTCAAGTGAGGTTTATGGGATGCCTGCCTCGGTCGGTTTGGAGCGGCTTGAATGGCTCAACTTGGTTGCCAGCACATGAGGGCGCGTGCGGGGGCTACATTAAAAGGGAAATTTGTTCCCTAGAGGATTCGAACCCTCTTCCTCGGGGTCTAAGTGAAGCGCTCACCCACCTGAGTCACTCTGTACTTTAGGTTTTGCAAAACTAAAATGAAGACTACATCAAGGCTATCCGCCCTTCACTGTATTCAAATTTAACCCTGTCTGGATCTCATATGCCCACTTGCATACGCCTTTTCCTCCTGCATCAAGCACCTTGTGGCAGAGGACCCATTGAAACCCCGTCGCAAGGTATTCAACCTCTGAAGATGGAGTACCAAGAAAACAAAAGTAGTGCTAGTGTTTTAAATCATAGAATTTAGGCCCTACAATTGCTTCATGATCCAGACTGGTTTTGGGCTATGTCAACTTGGGTAGCTGCACCTTCGAGCTTAGGGAGTGGCATGGTGCATATGTGGCTTCACGTCCACTTCACCGTATGCCCGACCCAGCCCCATTCCATAAAGCAACGCTCTTGACTCTTGCTTAAGGTTTTCCCCACATTAGGATGAGAAATGGTGTAGAAGTCATGCGTGGGGATTGAACACGAGCCATAGAGGTTCTGTGTTTGCAAATTAGCCACCAACTGAGCCTCCATTGATACTAAATATTCACTAACTTGATTGAGAACGGGTGAAGGTAGAGTGGGCGAGCAAAGAACTATCACCTAAGCTCTTTAGAAACCACATGATTGATTGAACACATAATATTGAAAAACTGAGGGGCAGTAGCACATAAGTATTTGGCTCATGTTGGTTCTGCAAGTACACGGTTGCATGGGGCTTATGTTGGCTTGTTTCACTATTTCCAGCACGATCTGTTGTCACTGCTACCTGGAGAATATAGTGCTGTTAGGGAATTGTATGTGCATGGGTGCTCCTCAAGCAGGTACAACCCATGCTTCTAGATAGATCAAAAGACCCCAAGGAACAAGGCATGAGGTGGCCAAAGAGTGTGATATCTATTGCTCACTAAAGATAGCCCTTGTGTATGAGAGTCTTCTAATTTTAGTGACATCACCTCTACACCTGCCAATACTGGACTCACAGTGACACGTACAAACGGTTGAGACTACTTCTCTGATTCCTAGATCATCAACTATGGTTCCGCCAGAGCCGTGACTGCTAGCATGTCGACCCAAGACAGAATCTCCTATCATATAGCGTGACAGGGATCGTATGTTGCTTTCTGCTTGGTGGAAGATCAGAGCTATTCGTGATCGGGCTTAATCACTTGTAGGGGAACTTCACATGATCTACATCATTTCTTGTATGAATTCCTGCAAATGTTTTTCCTCTGAACTCTAAAGTGGGGGCCTGGCGAGAGCGAAAATTCACGTGATGTAACAGATTCAGGGGCTGGGGAAAAGAACCCGCGTATGCATACGTTCATGTCGACTTTTCCAACTTAAATCAATCCCTCGAAATTGAAACTAATAACACATTGGATCGGCCTTGTGACAGAGATAATGTGTGCTTTTGACTAACAATGTTAGCCAAGAACAGAGCCTGCCATAGCTTGGTCAACTCCAGCCTTCCAACGATCATACTTTCACAGACCATGCCAGGCCCGAATCAAACCCATGCTGTTGGTTTCATGCCATACAATCCTCGACTAGATTAATCACCTTACAGAGATGCACGCATATCTCATTTCTACATTTAAGGCAAACTACTAACTCCTGTTTAGAGGCTTCTTGCCATGTACAACAGTGAATTCACCACGAATCTATCTTTAGGTCACCCGTGGGAAATGAGGACAAGCCATGCGAACACGTTGATCAGTTGGAAACTCCAAATTGTGAGACCGTGCAAGCGATCGATCACATAATGCATGCGACCAAACAATTCTCAGATACAAGAGCAATCAATACTATCCAAATAGCTATCAGACATCAAAATAGCAATGATCAAGGTTATCCAAAAGCTTCAGAAATTATGAAAATCGTTTAGATCCTTATATCTCTACTTAATCTTGCCAAATTCTAGCTCAATTGGTCGTTAATAGCCTCTACCGGTCGAGAATGAGGTTCTTCAAGAGATCACAGCAGGTGAATTCATATAGGATCGATTTGAACAGGTTCATCAAGAATATATGCCGATGCACAGATTTACAAAGCTAATCGCTGAGAAATTATGCATGAGAAAGATCCTAAACTTACCTTGTGATCCAGAGCGAAGAGCGGAGAATTCTTGCAAGAAATTGAACTCGTCTTGAAGCGTCTCCCCCGTTTTGTGTTGCTACTGAGTGGGATCCCCTTCCCGAAGTATGAGTTTTTCTCTCCGAATCCAGATCGGGGTCAGCTTTTCAAAGAGCATCCTCTCCCTTGGTTCTTTTTCCCCTAAGCCTCAAGCTATTTTATTCATTTTCAATCAACGATAAAATATATTTAATTAAAATTAATGTTTTTTTAATTTATATAATAAGTAATGATAAAAATGAATAGTTCAAATTATTTTTACTATCATTTTAATTGAATGAGTTTATGTTTGTCTTAATTCAATATAAATATAATTTTTTTAAAAAAAATTATATTTAATAAAATTTTCTTTAAAAATTATTAATTTTATTTTAATTTTAAAAATTAATCAAATGAATAAAATATATTTTAACTTAAATTGATGATAACGATTGAGTAGGAATTACTATTTTTGATCTCATTAGATTGTATGAATTTATTAAATAATTTTATGTTAATTTGAATTTGGTATGAGATGTTTTCTTTTCTTAGTTTTTATGTTATAATTAAATTTTAAATTAATTTTTTTTATTTTTCTATTTTCTTATTTTTTTTTAATATATATATATATATATACATTAATAACGATTTTAAATGATAAATAGTGATAATTTTAACCTTTATCAAATTTCTTTACAATGAATTTATATTTATCAAAAATTATCCATTACTTTAACAAAGATTTAAATTGTATAATATTATAATTTAATATATTTTATTTAGCTTTATATAACCGTCACAAAATATTTATAAAAAGTTATATATATATATATATATATATATATATATATATATATATATATATATATATATAACTTATAAGGATATGAACGATGATTGATTACTATATATTACCTTCATTGTTTGAGATTTATTAAGTAGTTTTATGCTACTTTTAATTTTTTATGAGTAATTTTATTTTACCTCATAGATTATCTTTTTTTATTAAATTAAATAAGGCATAATTATTTTATAAAGAATTTTGTAACTTTAAATTTCTTATTGCATCAAAGAATATGTAGGAGCAAGATTCAGGTGAAGTTAAAATTAATTTTCATAATATTTATTTATTTATTTAAAAATATGTTATTTTAATTTAATTTATTCTTATATATTAAAAAAATAAATAAAATATTTTAAAATTATTATTAATTTGCACAATTTAATTATAGGTTTAGAGCTTAAATTTTGGGTGAATATGTTAAAGATAGTGTGAAATTAAGTTTTCATATTTTTTATGTATAATTCAACTTTTAAACCTTTTCTATTTTTATAAACTTTTTTTATGTTAAAATAATAAGATATTTTTTAATTTTTTTTAATTTAAATAAAATTAATGACACCTTATTTTGTTAAAAATATTATTTTAAAAATATATTTTTTTTCTTCATATTCGTATCATGATTCTGGTTATGACATGTAGCGTATGTCATATTTTACCACTTAATTTATCTAGGAAGTACCATTTAATTCAAAATCTTAGATTGTGTGTACATCTAGCATTAAGCCAAAATTTCATTTTATCTTGTATTGAATAGAGAATGTTAGAAATATAATAATTTTAAATAAAAATAAATTATCATTAAAAAAATAAAATATAAAAAGAATTATGAATGTCAAATGATAATTAAAAAAAATTGTTATAAAAAATTTAAAAATTCGTTCTAAATAGATGTCATTCTATTTAATATAAAAATTATTCAAACAAAAAATTTCTGGTATTTTTAAAACCATTTTTCTTAGCATTTAAATATATAAATCTAATAATTTCAAATTGTTCTATCTAAATACAAGTTAATAGAAAAAAAAATGTAAGTCCTTAATACAAAGCATGGCCATGGGGTGCCTTGTACATAGGTGTAAAGTTACAAATCGTATCATGTTCTTAAACTGAAATTTGAGGGCCAAGTAACATCCCAATTGGAAATATATATACATGTTTAGAGAAGACTATTATACATCCCCATAATTATATTCAATATCCAATGATATTATTCAATAAATATCTCCTTTTATAAAAATGAATTGAATATAAAGTTTTTTTATATGATAAAAATATAGTAAAAAGATAAATAGATATAAGTATTGTCTAAGTATTTCATTTTATAAAAATGAATAGAATATAAAGTTTTTTCATATGATAAAAATAAAGTAAAAAGATAAATAGATATCTGAGTATCTAATTGTAACCTTATACTATTCAAGAAACATTTGAAGCCGTACTAATTTGGAGATTGAGTTACTTCGTTTACCATCAAATCTTAAAGTTTTTAGGTGTCAAAAAAAGGACACAAGGCAAAAGAGATATTTAATGGTAAGTTTTGCACTAAATTAAAGTAAAAAAAGTAATTTGACATAAGTACTAGATATCTCTGAAAAGTGGATTTTGATATAGGTCAAAGCTCTACACTGCGACTCCATACAATAAAGGAGGAGAACGTTCTTATGGCCTAAAACTCTAAGTCACAAGGTTTAATTTGCTTTCTCTCTAAACTATATATAGTAACAATAAAGGAGGAGAACATTCTTATGGCCTAAAACTCTAAGTCACAAGGTTTAATTTGCTTTCTCTCTAAACTCTACATAGTAACAATAAAGGAGGAGAACGTTCTTATGGCCTAAAGCTCTAACTCACAAGGTTTAAGTTGCTTTCTCTCTAAACTCTATATAAATGCTAGGTCCTTTTTATGAAGAAGATAAAGAACAAAAGGATCCAAAATATTGATTGCGGAAAACATTATTTTTCATTCTCATCGATTTTTTTTGTTTACTATTTTTTTTATTGAATACTTTGTTCAATTTTAGAGATTGTTTTCTTGTCTATTGAATCAACTACAAGTACTCGTAAGATAGAAATTGAATTGCATGCTAGAGGACTTTTGTAAATTATTTAAAAGGTCTCGTGAAAGTTTTAGACAGCTATATATGAAAAATTAAACATTTTAATCTTGAGACAACTTAACTAAAAATATGATTTAAATAAAATAAATAAATATTTCAAAAATTTAAATAACTGAATTAGTGCACTGAAACAGAAGAAGATGAGCACCATAATCTCTATATTAATTTACTATTAATCATCGAAAATTACATTTAATTTATCATAGAAATTATGATTTCTACTATCACTAATAAAAAATATATAGAAATATTAAACTTTTCAAGTATTCTTCTACAAAGTTTCTCTAAGTTTAATCTCAAGTACTCTTTCTAATAGAACTTCTTTATACTCAAAAAAATCATGTAATGAAAATATTAGAAAGCTATCAAGAGATTTATAAGAGGTTCAAAGATAATTATATATTTCTCAAAAACTGAACAAAGATTTCAACAAGAAAAACAAGCTTTGAGCGGTGAAAGAAGAGAAAAGTCAATGCACATGTATGTTCTTCATAATTTTTTTTTCTCTTCCCTTTAAAGATATCTTTTTATATAGATGAAAACAAATTTAAATCATTAGAATTGATCTAGTGGTGGGAAGTTAGAGAGAAGAGTAGTTTAAGCTAAGCTATAATCTGAATTTTGATTCTCATCACTTTTCATTTTGTACCAAAAAAAAATTCAAATATTAATAATATTTAAAAATTTTCAACATCTTTTATTCATAATTTAATATATAAAATCATTACATCACTACATGATGTGTTAAGCTAGAAAATATTTTAAATTGTAAAAAAAAAAAAATTTCTAAAATATTACTTACAACATGTATATTTTTTTCTTTGTTTGCAAGCAAGATATATTTTAATTCTAGAACATTCTTCTTATTGTTGTCTTTGTGTGTCTGAGACCAACGATTTTATAGTCGCATATTGATTTGTTGCTATATCGTAAAGCCTGAAGAATAGAGATTGGAGTGGCTTATCTGAGCACCGCTTATCTACTAAGAAGAACGTTTCACGCCCATTCATTGATGAAAAATGAGTTTTTTAATTGGTTGTTATAAACTTTTTACGTCGGTTATTTAGGCGGTGTTGAAGCAGGCGATATAGAAAATTAGACTTTTTACATCGGTTCTGGAACCGATGTAAAAACTACACTTTCTACATTGGTTGAGCCTATAAACGATGTAAAAAGTACACTTTCTACCTCGGTTTACCTCGGTTAAGGCCACAACTAATGTAAAAAGTTAATTTTTTTTAAATGTTTGTTTCTTTTAGGCATATTACCATATTATTTATTCACAATACCTATATATACACACACAATGACCAGACAAACAATACAAAATTCACATAATCTATATATTTAAAATAAATACAAAATTATTTATTATCAAATTTTAATTTACAAATAAAATAACTTAAAATTACATCAAACAAGTGTTGAAAGTTAAAAAAAATGTACTAATCAGCCATGTACCTCTTGAAAGCAGAAAAAAATGTTAAAAGTTGTACTAAATATGAAAGACATAATAAACATTTTAAAATAAGTTAAAAAAATAAACATAGAATGATGATATAATCAAATAAATAACTTACTTGTATCATGTAGTAACATTTTTCCATATTCCTTCATGATGATCATCTCGAATAACATGTACATCATCAATTTCATTGTCTTCATTGATTATAGATATCCTTGATGATAAGGGAGTTTGAGAAATATCAATATTTGAAAGATCATTGGTGTCATCACTAGCGATTATTGTCTTTCTTTGAAGAATGTCTGACCACCTTTTGTTAGAAGAATCTTGAATATAAAACACTTGTTTTGCTTGGTGGGCCATGATAAAAGGGTCATCCTTGTAAGCTACTTTTTGAAGGTCAACCAATGTAAATCTTAATTCATCAACTTGCACACCACTATTACTATCAACCCACGTGCATTTGAAAACAGGCACTATAAATTTGATGTAATCAACCTCCCAAATCTCTTCAATCACTCCAAAGTAAGATATGGAAGCCATTACAGGATTTTTATCTTTGGAACTTGCAAAATGCATCGACTCTGCTACCACCATAACCTCGCTATTTTGCATGGTACTTTTATCATCTTGAGACTTTGTGTAAAATGAAAAATGATTGATATCGTATCTAGTCCAACACATGACATAAAAGTTTGGGCCATTTGCTAGCCATTTCAATGTATCAAAGGCACCATCATCCTTCTTAATTGTTTCATCAAACTAGTTTAAGAATGTTTTGTTATGCTCATTCAACAACCATTTCTCATTCATTCGAACATTCTCTTCCCTTATCATGGTTTTGTGAGTAGATAAGTAAGGTTGAACCTCATCGATATTATTCATAATATACAAATGTGCTTGAAAGACTTCCGCACAACCCATGCTTTTCACAGTTATGCCTCGTGTACCTTTAGCTTCGTGTCTTCCCTCATGACGAGACTTAGGAACTCCTATGGGTTCCACCTCTGACAAATACTCTGTTCAAAATTCAATTGCCTATTCTGCAATGTATCTCTCAATCATAGATGCCTCGGGACGACGTGGATTCTTCACATACCCTTTTAATATTTTCATGTATTGTTTAATTGGATACATCCACCTCAGATAAACTGGACCACATAATCTAATCTCCCTCACTATATGAACAACCAAGTGAACCATAATGTCAAAAAATGATGGAGGAAAATACATCTCCAATTGGCATAAGATAGTAAAAGTTTCATGTTCCAACTCATCCAATTTTAGAGGGTCAATGGCTTTGCTACATATTTTATTGAAAAAAAAGCACAACTTACTTATGGTATGTCTAACTTTTTTAGGCAAGATGTCACAAATAACTACTGGATGTAGTTGTTGTATCAACACATGACAATCATGAGACTTTAACCCAACTAACTTTAAATCTTTCATCGAGACAAGTCTTTCAAAATTTGAAGAATAACCTTATGGCACTTTAACCCCATGTAGACACTCACATAAACTTATTTTCTCTTTTTTGACAATGTATGACATGTTGGGGACCAATATGTTCGCTTTCCTATAGACAATGGAGCTAACTAATGTCGTATACCCACGTGAACCAAATCCAGTCAAGAATTAACACCATTTTTAGTCTTGCCCTGTATATTGAGAAGTGTTCCAATGATGCTATCACATATTTTTTTCCATATGCATCACATCAATATAATGTCTAACATCAAGATTGCACCAGTATGGAAGATAAAAAAAAATATTGATCTTTTCTTCCATATCATTGTCTCAGTGACCTTTTTTGAGTTTTTCCAAAAACAGTTTTGATTTTTTTAACCCATTCATAAACTTATTATCCAGTTAAGGCTTTTGGAGCAACATCATTTTCTTGTGCAGTTGATGGTAACTTGTGCCTTCTTCACATACAGGACATGCTTTGTGCCCCTTAACACTATATCTGCATAAATTTCCATATGCTGGAAAGTTATTAATAGAGCAAAAAAGCATTGTCCGCATCTTAAAATTTTCATTACCATACGTATCAAACACCTCCACACCTTCTTCCCATAGATTTCGCAAGTCTTCAATTAAGGGAGCAAGATAAACGTCTATGTTATTTCCAGGTTGTTATGGACCTGAAATCATCATAGAAAACATAATATATTTACGTTTCATGCACAACTTCGGAGAAAGATTGTAAATTGTCAAAAGTACAGGCCATGAACTATGCTTACTACTTAAATTACCATACAGATTCATTCCATCTGTTGCAAGTCCAAACCTTAGGTTTCTTGGCTTATTCCCAAAATTCGAAATAGTTGATCAACCATCTTCCATTGCAAACCATCAGCCTGATGACGAAGTTATCCATTAATCTGTCTTTCATCTATTTGCCATCTAAGGTTATTTGCTTCGTCTTTATTACAAAACAATCGTTTGAACCTTGAAATTATTGGAAGATACCATAACACTTTGGTTGGAGGCCACTTTGTGCTTTCATTGTAATTAGAATCACTATCCTTCAGTTTATAACATGAAACTTGACATACAGGGTATTCATGTAATCCTTCAAACTTATTTCTGTATAGTACGCAATCATTGGGGCAGGCATGTATTTTCTTATACTGCATACCTATCGGACACAACACCTTATCCGCCTCATAATTACGCTTTGGTAATGTATTGCCTTTCGGAAGCATCTCTACCAACAGTTCAAGTAATTCGGTGAACTTTTTATCATTCCATCCATTCCTTGCCTTCAAAGTGAATAATCTTAACACTACCGACAATCGTGCAAACGTAGTGCATCGCAAATACAAAGGTTTCTCTGAATCAGTAGACAAGTTACCATACATATTTGCCATCTCCCACTGAGATGGGCTTCTTGCTCAGCCGGCCTCGACCAAGGTCCATTCAAGGGTTGGCCAGTATGATGGGGTGAGGTGTATTGTCCCTCTGGTCTAGCAGCGTGACCGTAGGGATGTGGTTGATGTGGGTTTGTTGGATGGGTTGCAACTGGGATGGAATATGTAGGGTCTTCGGTGATGGTTGTGTTCATGTGGGTGTAGTCGGGGTTGGCGTTGTGCGGGTATGTGGTTGGAAGGTTAATACGAGGAGGGAGAAAGGGATTTATATGTGCCGGAATGACAAAGGATGTGTTTGTGTGGTACGGGTAAGTCGGCGGATTCATGTATGCAGGGTGAGTTTGGGGTGGATAGCTTGAGGTAGGGGGAATGTAGGTTGGCGGTTTGATGTGGTGAGGATGGGTGGTTGGGTTGGTGTGTGGAGGCCCAACAAGAGGGTTCGGATGGTATTGATGAGTGGCGGGGTTGATGTGGAGTGGGTGTGGAGCGGGATTTTCACCCGCTGAAATCCCTTGGGAACCTGGCCCGTAGTGAGGCTCATAGCCCGGTGGCAGCCCATACGACCATTATGGTTCAGCAACCGCCTGAAGCGGTATTAATGCGGCAACAGCCCCCGGTGCCTCATTCCCCGAGGGTCCCTCCGTGCCTTTTTCTAGCAGTTTCATCAACTTGGCGACCTGATCTTTCAATTTGGCCACCTCGTTCCTCAACTCCTCGTTCTGAGTTTCTAGCTCGCTCATGATTTTTGCTCGTGATCTAGTGCTATATGAATGCCGAGGAAGTCGTGAGTTCGCTATTTTGTTATCTGCTTTTTAAAATCAAATTAATTAGTGGTTAATTATGACAAAAGAAAATTTAGACGTGAAATAAATATGGAGGGACCGGTTCCCCATTGACCGTTATTATTGATTGGGTGCGCTTTCAGCGTTTTGAGCGTGAAATGGAAATTAATGCAGAATCATATGCGGAGCGGAATTAACTTCATTCAAGCAAATCAAACTCAATTTACATCTTGGCCTTCCTGTTTGGCCAACACAATGTATTTGTTCATTCTTAAAATTAGATTTCTACAGAACTGGATGAACTCTTCAACTTCCGGAGGGGTGTGGAGCGGATGCAACGAAGCTTCCACCTTCTTGAGCAGCTGTGGCACTTCTTCGATAGATGTGTTTGCTAGACTGGCCAGCCTCTCGAAGCACCTGGTCCAGTGATCGGCTCTATCCTTGTACCACTTGTTTTCGTCTTGTATATCGTTGATGCCCCTCTGTTGCATCCGGATTACCTCGATGACGTTCCACTTTTCCTCGTTAACCTCATTCTGCCATGCCACTAGTAGCCCGTCAATCTGTTTCTTCATCTCCTCCACTCGCTGCAGTAGGTCATTCCTTTCTTCTATAACATAGTCTGCTTCCATCTGGGTCCTGTCCTCCATAGAGAGGAGTTGATTTTTCTCTTCTCTGATTGCGCTGACTTTGGCCCTCACCTGCTCTAGGGCATTTCTCAATTGATGGTTTTCTTGGAGTGCAGGATCCCTTTCTTGTGCCCTTATCCCGAGCTCTTTGTTGGCTGCTTGCAAGTTAAGATGAACTCGGGAGGCACACTCACGTTCTCCTTTCTGCTGCTCTGGATGCTTTCTATCGCGGCCTCGCTTTCTTGCTTTTCCTTTTTCAACGTAGCACATACTTGCCGTGATTTCAGTAGCTCCTCCTCCAATTGGCTGTTTTTTCTAGTCATCGCTTCTAATTTTTCCCTTAGGCTCTTGACAGCCTCATCATCGAAAATTGCTGCGGTTGGTTGACTTCCGGACGTGGTGGCTGGAGGTTGGAATAGCAACTTGATCTGTTGTACCCTATCTCTGACCCACCGCTTGTACTCCTCTTTGGCAGCGCAGATCCGGACCTCTAGGTCCTTCCCCCTACAAGTGACGGTCTGCCATGCTTCGTGAACCCTTCGGAGACATTCGGCAAAATCCCCTTCATATTTTAACAGAAAAGGGGTCAAGAGCTCGTCTGATGGGGGTCCCCTAATGGGGTAGGCCAGTTGCCTTTGCCCCAGTATCAGGTTGTAGCTGATGCAGACTCAGATTCCCATGAACGGTACATTCGAAAACCCCTTGCAGTGGTAGATCAGCTCTGTCCTTTGTTGCCAAGCCGGCTACCATCTAACCTGCTCTTCCGTCAAACCGGTGAAGTGGGCTGCCCATTCCTCATTGTTCATAAACTTAATCTGGTAGCACAAAAGATCATATATGGGACACTGCACCTTCATATTCCTTTTGAAAGCGTGAGCGGTCACCCATATATACAGCACCGGTAGGCAACAGACCAGCTTCTTCCCCTTTCCTTCATGGCAAAGGTTCAGTGTATAATAAACGTGTGCTAACAGAGCAGTGACAGGGTTCTCAGCCTTATTCTTCCGAGCCAAGAAGATATCAACAACGTTTAATCCACGAAGTCTTCTATGCCAGGAAAGAGTACCAGCTCATAAACGGTGAGGGCTAGTACGTCCATGTAGGTATCCCACTAGTGGCTGCCAGCCAGATGCTGCATATAGGCCTCTAAGAACCCTCGGGTGAATCCCTTAGCCTGATTCTTCCCTTGGTAATCTGTTAGCCAGTCACCGAATTGTAGCCCCAAAGCTTGTGCGGCAACTCGGAATGAAGCGTGGTGCTCTAGGTGGTTGTAGGGTCTGCATCCCTCCAGAGGCAGTTCTACAATCTGTTCAAATTCTTCAAGGGTGGGTGCCAACTGAAAATCAAAGAAAGTGAAGCACTGGAGAGGGGGGTCGTAATACTGTACCATCGCCGTGAGGGCCCCTTCCCCTACCCTGACCTTTCAGCAGTTTCAAATTCTTTCTATTTTTTCTTCTTCTTTCTTTATTTTCTTTTCTTCTCTCTCCTTTTTCTTTATTTTTTCATTTCCCCCTTTTTCTTTATTTTTCATTTTCTCTCTCTTCGACCTTTTTCGTGCCCTTTCTTTTTTCTCTTTCTTAATCACCCCAATTGCGGATAAATATAAAACAAACCAGAGTTGGTGATGAGTGCCCTTCTTTCATCCTACTCAGGTAACCTGTCCTAGGGATCTATGGCCTTTTATGCATGAACCTCTCATAAGGTGGTCAGTAATCCTGAGGTGTAAAAAGGTCACTAGAGCCAAGTTCCAGTCCGTAATGCTTGCCACAACAGCAGAAAAAGCTACCAGTTGTAGGACATTACGAATAGGACGCACTCTAGCTGGGATTTTCGTGATAGTCAAACAGGACGTAAGCCCCAAAGTGACACCACTAGATCCCTCTAGTCCTAGGAAGCACTCGGACCCGGATACAGGGCCCCACTAATGACAAAATGTCTATGAAATGCATGGAGGGCACATTTTTGGGATACCTGCAATTGGGGAAATTGCACAAATATATTGCAGAATTTAAAACAGTTATTATTTGTCTATCCTAGGGTTATACATAGAGTAAACAAACAAGGAATAGATAAATGGATAAATAAGTTATGCAAATAAACAACAAAGGGATCAAAACAACACACATTCAATTAAACGGGCCCGACTCTCTAGATATCCCCAGTGGAGTCGCCATCTGTCGCAACCGTAATTCCGACGAGATGACGAACTCGCTAAAACTTGAAAAATGAATTTTATTTTATATGTGTGGAGTTGCCACCAAACTTTTATTTAAGGGAAAAAGATTTGGAAAAAACCTTGACTCAAGGATGAGATTCGAGGTTCGGGAGTCAGTTATGAGTGGGGAAGGTGTTAGGCACCCTACTCGCCTGTTCCGAAGAACAGTACCCTTAAGCCGAGTGTGTGATTATTTGAAATTTGTTTGATCCCTTTAATTAGTGTGAAAATAAATACTTGATGGGGGTTAGCTTGACAGGACTTGATTCTGCTCCTACGTATTCCCCGGTGCAATGGGAAATTCAAGGCTTACGTAGTTCTGGTGTGAGTTGAAGGCTCGACCTTCGAAAGGTGTTTGAATTGAAAAACGAATGCATTGTTGCTTTTTTTGAAAATATTTTGGGGGTGCTTCCTAATCCACCTATGCACAGGGCCCAAGACAACTACGGCTGCACTTGGACCCATACGGACCTCTAAACGACGAACAGCAGAAAAAGCTACCAATTCGTTTTTAGGGCCCATTGCGTGAGATTAAGGAAAGCAAAAATGAGATTTTCATTTAATTGAAAACAAAGGAAAGGAGGAGCAATCCCAATCCACATATGCACAAGGCCCAAGACAGCTACGACTGCACTTGGACCCATACGAACCTCTAAACAACGAACAGCAGAAAAAGCTACCTGTTCGTTTTTAGGGCCCATTGCGTGAGATTAAGGAAAGAAAAAATGAGATTTTTATTTAATTGTTTTCGCGATTTGTGACTATTGGAGGCGCGAGGGCTTAAGCGGACTTTCGGAAAGTCTGGGAGTCAAAATATGTGTATGAAAAGTTTGGGGGTCAAAATGCAAATATGGAAAGTTCGGGGGTCAAAACACAAATATGGAATGTTCGGGGGTCAAAATCTAAATATGAAAAGTTGATAGGTCAAAATGCAAATATGAAGAGTTGAGGGGGTCAAAATGCAAATATGAAAAGTTGAGGGGCCAAAATGTAAATATGAAGTAGAGGGGTCAAAATGTAAATATGAAAAGTTGGGGGGTCAAAATGCAAATTCAGGGAGTTAAGGGACCTAATAGCAAATTCTAGAAGTTAGAGGGCTATTTGCAATTTTAAAAAGTTTTGGAGAAGTTAAGTGGATTTGCAACATTCCAGCCGAGGTTTGTTCGCCATCGGTCCCAACATTCCGACGAACCACTCTTGTGCAGCCGGCGCCGGGCAAATGGGAGGCAAGTCTCGTGCCCAAAAGACCACTAGGAGCTGAGCCAGGTGAGCCCCGAGCTTGTATTCCCTGCGCGCGAAGATTAGACTTCCATCATCGTCTCCATCGGGTCCGAGCCAGGGGGGTTGATCTCGCCAGAGGACCTGGACTTGGAAGCTGGTTTCCGCCTCCATGGAGCAATGTGACGTCCCCTCCCTTCCAAGAGGGATCTCAGAAGGTCCCCGTATCAAAATTGAGCGTGCAGGGCGGTGCCTAACGGCGTAGGGTGCATAGTCGGTTGGAGGTTTAACGTGCAAGGCGGTAACTCCTCCACGACGAGGCTCTCCGGCGTCGGATCGGACGAAGACCGGGTAGCGCCGGGGATGAACTCGGAGCATGTAGGAGTCGTGAAGGGTCCTGTAGCTTGCACTAAACTCGGCTCGGACGCGACGACGGTGAACATGGCTCCATTAACTCCGAAACACGGATCAGGAGCTAGCACATGGCTCGATCAGCTCCTCAACCGTCCCCTGTTTCTACATCTCACTACCATTGCAATTATACATCCCTGAAAACGTGCTAGCTACTCCATATTTAACGTTGATTCCATTACCTATTATACTACATTTGTTTGTAAACGTTTCCAGCTAGCGATGAGAGGATAAATCAATTAACCGTTTACTCTCATTCGACCACAGATTTCTCAGCCAGCCAACAATCGAATATGCCACAATTCGGTAATAAGGATCAGGAGTTTTAGAAAGGATAGAAGGCTAACCTCGGCGAAGGGAGCTATCGCACCTGAGCTAGGGTCTAGACGAAGAGGATCTATCCTCCGTAGTTCCAGTTGATGACGAGTCTCTGGCCTTCCTCCTGCTGATGGAATCGGAGGCGCACCTCCAAGGAATTCTTCGAAAACCCTTCGAATCGCTCTGATTTCCAGGCTCTTTTTTTCGTCCCCCCATTCCAAAACCCCTAGCCCTATTTATACCCCTATTTTTTTCGCTCTCTGTTAAGTGTACCAGTTTTTCCTCACTATTATCATTTTTCTATTTGCTTGCTTCCCCTTTTTGTTTTTATTTCAGATTTGTTAGTTCTTTCTTTTTGCTCTTTTATTTTCTATTTTCTTTATTTTTGCTAAATTCTTGCACTTGTTTTTCCTTATTTATCTTTTAAATTCCGTATTAGTTTTTATTTTTCTAGTTATTTCTTCCCTTTCCCCTTCTCTTGTTATTTTCCATTTTCTTCCATTTTCGATCTCCTTTTATCATTTTATGATACATGCATATATGTATATTTTATTATTACATATTTTTATTATTATTATTATTATTATTTTTTATTATTATTATTATTTTTTATTATTTTTTTATTTTTATTATATTTTGTGCTTGTTTTTCTTTTCTCTTATTTTCATGATTTTTCATATTTTCTAATTACTTATTTTTCCTCCCTTTTTCGCATTATTATTTTGGCTATTCTTTTCAGTTTCTCTTCACCTTTTTTATTTTATTTTCAGATTTTCACTTTTCGTTTTTATTTTAGATTTTCCTTCTTCTCTTTTTTCTTTCGAATTTTTTGTTTTTTTTTTCCTTTTTCATTCTTTTGTTTTTCGGCTCTTTACTTAATTGGGCTTTCACTTTATTTATTTCTCTTTGTTTCATTTTTCCTGTTTGTCCGTCCTTTCGTATCTGTTTTTGCTTTCCAATTATTTATATTTTTCTATTTCTTGTTTATTTATTCATTGTTTAACTTAATGCCGGCTTCTTGGTTAATTTTAATCATTGATTTGGAACTGGGGCCTCAGACATAATTAGATGTTTACAGACGCATGCCCTATATCATGAATCATATCCTCTACCCGATCTTCCATATCTATATCAACCTCCACCGTTTGTGACACACTTGGTATGCCTAATAACTCATCATGCCATGTCCATTTTGTATAACTTTTGCAGAATCCATCACAAAGAACATGCCCTCTAATTTGATCGACACCCAACCGTCTCTCATTTAGACAATTAACACACAGACAGTAAAACTGTCCATTACTCTAAGGTAGCTTTGTTTGCGCAAAATTCAAAAACTCTTTGATCCCATTCTCGTACTCATGACTCGTTAGTTTAGTATTTATCCAACTACGATTCATACTATACAAGAATCATAGACAAATGATTTAGGATTAACCTTGTCATTCATAATTGGTAATTTATTGTCCTCACTATTGGTAAGGCCCTAACCCATTCAAGAAATTCTTTTTATTTATCGATTAACAGACTTTTAAAATCTTGAATATCATACTTGGTGAAATTTCGGTAGCATTTCGCATCAGTCTCCAACTACATAACTTGACTGTGGTTTCATTTACCATAATCAAGCGTGTACCCAGAGACAATGCAAAATGAACTAAACCAAAATTTTATCAAGTACGATTTACAAGATTTAAGAAGAAATTGTAAACTACTGAATAAAAAACTTTAGTCCTAAATTGTCCAACTTGAATAATTCAAGATTGAATACAATGAATGATTTACTTATTTAGTAATATACTCATTATATTCAACCTTGAAAGGGAAACTAAGGGTATGCTCATATTTGAACTCAAGAAAAGAAACAAACTAAACTTATAAAGATCAAAATGCAATTTACACATATAATTATGGTAATTATCATTTTAGTAATAAAAAATAAATCATGATCAAAGTGCAAGTAACCTATCTCATATAATTTTAGCAATAAAAAATAAGTTGTGAAGAGGCTATATTTAAAACCTATCTCATTTTAGTTTCGAAACCAGGTTCATGCACTCAAGTATTAGCTATATTTAAAACCAAATCAATACTAACATACACATCACCTAACAAAGCAAAGGTGTAGAGGCTTTTTTGTTCAAGTTAATACAAGCAAACTCTCACATATGAAATGACAAAGCAGAGGTGCAGAGGAAATACCTCACAATCAACACATAAATGATATAGCGGTGGTAGAGCAATGGGGGAGATGTAGCGGAGAGGTGGTTGAGCAGAGGTACAACGGTTACCAAAGATAAAGCTTTAAAATCATAGAATACAACCAATATTAACGTAAATTTCAACTATAATAACAAGAAATCAATAAATAACGGCGATGAAGGCTGCTACTACCTTAGGATGCCTGACGATGATGATTTCAAGCGAATGGGAGTGTGACGACGACGAATAGCAGTGATGACAGATAGTAATGGTCAAGACAACGACAACCGCAAACGTAAGACGTAAACAAAAACAGAGAGAACAGGTCGAAACGAGAAACTCGGGTTTTAGAGAATAAGGTTAAAGACGACTAGCGTCGAAAAAAATGTGACAGGGGAAGATATTCTACCTCAGTTGTTTCTGAAAACCGATGTAGAAAAGACTTACTACATTGGTTAAAATAATAACCAATGTAAAATCTTTGTCACTTTATTTACAAAAATTCCATTGCCAACTTTTTACATCGGTTCCCTAATAAATGATGTAAAAAATTGATATAATAAACTGACTTTTTACATCGGTTCTGAAAACAACTGATGTAGAAAGTACTTTCTATAGCAGTTGTTCTGTAATCGATGTAGAAAGCACTTTCTACATTGGTTCTTTTTTGAACCAATGTAGAAAGTTCATATTTATTTACAAAAATACTACCGCATTTTTATTTACATCGGTTCCTGAACAACCAATGTAAATTCCTGTTGTAAAATGTTATTTTTCCATAAGTGATTGTTGTGTCATGTAGAGTTATCTAAGCCAATGTTTTATGTCTTCAAACACTTTTAAGATTGAACTTCTTCAAACATTACTTAAACATATGTTTGACTTGAGTGATATTTTATATGCTACTTCATGAAAGAATATTTGGGATTGGAGTTTAGAAAAATGTATATGAATAGTATTTGTGACTTCCATGCTTTTGTATTTTGTTTCCATTGTAATTTAGACAGTGAAAACTCATGATCTACGTGTCAAGGACTATATGTAATTTTCAATAAATTGAGTGAACCGATATTAGTATCAAGTGTGATCTTCTTTTTCCTTTTATCTTGTAGACCTACTTACTAACAAATGATGGTCTTATGCAATTGTTTTGAAAAACCTGTTTAAAAATCTCTGCATACAAATAACTTCTCATAAGAGTGTCATTTGAAGGTTCACATGATACCTCTTTGAGTTATAGACTAAACCGTCTTTCGTTTTTCTATGTAATTAACTTTTTGAGGAATCTCAATTTTATCAATATTTTCTAAACACACAATTCATCTATTTTATTGTATGTTTATGTATTTTTTAATATTTTTAAAATAGTTACTGTCAAAGTCAAAAAACAATTTATAATATAATAATTTATGATAAATTACATTGATATTTTTAATGAAAAAATATATTATATTTTTTTCTTTTTAGATTTACAAAAGTACCTTCAATTGTTTTATGATCTTAAAATCATGTATTATATAAAATTTGATTTTTTTAACTTAATAGAATTGTCAAACATGTGAGCTCTCACATAATGTTATAATTTTTTAATTTGAAAATACCTTTCTTCTTTCTCTCTTTTTAATTCATATATCTTTCCTAAAAAATAAAACTTACCTAATATCAAACTTTTCTTGGATAATTCATAGAAAACTTTAGAAATTCTATGTTCAATCAAATATTACGAATCTAATGCCTCCATATCTAATTATTAACGTGAGAAATGGTTCACAATAACATTCATTTGTAAAATTTACCTACAATACTACATTACGTACAACCAAAGCATGCTTAAATCTGAAATTATTATCTAGTTTGATTATATTCAACTAAATGGTAGGTATATGGCTCTATAGTAATAAACACAAATGCAGTATAAGAATTTATGTGTATTTTTTTACGAAGAGATTAAGAAAAATAAATGTAAATGGATACTCTTCTCTTGCTTCCTTATATGATTCATCCTACATGAATGAATCGGAACGTGGAAACGATAATGGAACATCTTGAAATCAGGATAGGATAAGATAAAGAAATCTGACACAAACCACGACCTGCCGGAGAGCACCGAAGTTATTAAAAGGAACGTGACCCTTATCGCAACCTGCCGAAGAACCAATGTTATCAAGGTAGTTCTTTGTCCAAGAACTAAGGGAATCAACTCATACAGAGGTGAAAAATCTCAAAGAGAAATATTTATTCATCAAAATTTATCTTTTCACTGAATCTCTAACTCCTATTATATAGATAACCTAATATAGTAAAAGGATAAAAAATATGAAATCCTAGTTAGATTGAAATTTATCTTTGCACTTAATTGAAAACAAATAACTTGTAAATAAATATCAAATCCTAATGCAATCTATAGTGAATCATAAATCTTATCACTTAAGTAAGATCTTCAATAATATGACTACATAAATTAACCTATGCTGGAATTAAGTTTGGATTCATGTAGTCCTTTTTTTTAACTTCCTTGATAAGACCTTGAAGTGCTTGTTCCATATGTTTAGTCCTATTCTCGTCATAGGACCTTCCATTCCTTGTAGAGAATCTTTTAGATGATCTCTTTTGCTGAACATGATGCTCACGTTCACATCATTCCCTCCTTCTCCAAGAAAATTCATCCTCGAATCTTGAAGGTCATGTGCATCAAATAAGGATAAATTAAAAACATTGAAAGTGACACTCACATTACTGTAGCTACTCGGAAGGTCAATTTTATAGGCATTATCGTTGATCCTTTCAATCACTTGGAATGAACCATCTCCTCTAAGATGTAGTTTGGAACTTCTTTGACTTGAAAACCGTTCCTTTCACAAGTGAACCCACACCTAATCACCAGGTTCAAAGACCACCTTGATGCGCCCTTTGTTTGCTTGCTGAGCATAATGTTCATTCTTCTTCTTAATATTAGCACAAACATTAGCATGTAATTTCTGCACAAATTCAGCCTTTTACTTTCCATCCAAATTAAGAGAATCATTAGTAGGAAATGGTAAAACATCTAAAGGTAAAAAATGATTACATTCGTATACAACCTCAAAAGGTGAAAAGGAAGTAGATGTATGAACAATCCTATTATATGAAAATTCGACATGAGGAAAACAATTCTTCCAATCTTTTAATTCTTGTGAATTATAATACGTAATAAGGTGCTTAAAGTTCTATTTACAACTTTAGTTTGTCCATTTGTTTGTGGATGAGCCACAGTAGAGAATAACAATTTAGTGTCCAACTTATCCCATAAGGTTCTCCAAAAGTGACTAAGAAATTTAACATCCTGGTCACTTATAATAGTTTTAGGTAAACCATGCAAATGTACAATCTCTTTGAAAAATAAATCAACAATATAAGTAACATCATTAGTTTAAGAACAAGTAATAAAATGTGTCATTTTGCTAAACCTATCTATAACAACAAAAATACTATCTTTACCTTTTAAGGTCCTAAGCAGCCCTAGTACAAAATCCATAGAAATATCAGTCTAAGGATATTCAAGAACAAGTAAGGGTGTATATAAGCCATGGGGCATTACTTTAGATTTTACTTGTAGGCAAGTAATACATTTTTCACAAATAAGTTTAACATCATGCTTCATCTTTGGACAAAAGAAATGTTCATGGAGAACATCATAAGATTTTTAAATGTCAAAGTGTCCCATTAATCCTCCCCATGAGCCTATCTAATAAGTATTTCCCTTACGCTAGACTTAGGTACACACAATTTATTTTTCTTAAATAAATATCCATCTTACCTAAAATAGTCTTCAAGACCATGATTAGAACATGCTTCCCATAATTGTCCAAATTCAACATCATCAGCATACATGATTTTAGTAATTCAAATCCAAGTAATTTGGTTTGTACAGTCGTAAATAATACATACCTTCGCAACAGAACATCAGCTAAAACATTTTCTTTTCCCTTTTTATACTTGATAACATAAGGAAACATCTTAATAAATTCTAGCCACCTGGTATGTCTTTTGTTGAGCTTACCTTGGGACTTAAAAAACTTCAAGCTGAGATGATCAAAATGGATGACAAATTCCCTCGACCAAAGGTAATGTTGCCAAGTTTGTAAGGTTCTCACCAAGGCATAAAGCTCCTTATCATAGGTTCAATAGTTAAGCGTTGCTCCACTAAATTTCTCACTAAAATATGCCACAGGTTTGGAATCCTACATTAAAACAATGACTATACCCACTCTAGAGGCATCACATTCAATCTCAAATACTTTATCAAAATTAGGTAAATTTAATATAAATGCATTAGTTAACTTATCCTTTAGCAAATTAAAAGCTTGTTCATGTTTCATATCCCATTTAAAATTAACATTTTTTTAACAAGTTCATTTAAAGGGGCTGTTATAAAACTAAAATTTTGTATAAATCTCCTATAAAAACTTGCTAAACCATGTAAGCTCCTTACTTCATTAGCATTTGTAGGCATGGATCGTTCTCTAATTACCTTAACTTTTTCTTTATCGACACTAACTCCCTGAGAACTTATAATAAATCCTAAGAAGACAATTGATTCCATACAAAAAAGTGAACTTTTCAAGATTAACATGCAATTCATGGCTTCACAAGGCAGTACACACAGCACGTACGTCAATGATATAAGTATTCATACATTGTCTTACTATATATTAAAATATCATCAAAATAGACAACAACAAATTTCCAATAAAAGTTCGCAAGACATGATACACTAATCTCATGAAGGTACTCGATGCATTAGAGAGACCAAATGGCATGACAACCCACTCATATAACCCATATTTTGTTTTAAAAGCAATCTTCCACTCATTACCCTCCTTCATATGAATTTGGCGATATTCACTTTTTAAATCAATTTTAGAGAACAAACAAGAGTCATACAGTTCATCTAGTAAATCATCTACCCTCGGAATAGGATATCGATACTTTATCATAATCTTGTTGATAGCTTTACAGTCCACACACATGCGCCAGATCTCATCCTTCTTTGGTACCAAGATAACAGGAACCACACACAGGCCAAGACTTTCCCTCACATAGCCTTTCTGCATCAACTCCTCTACTTGCCTTTAAATCTCCTTAGTCCCTTCAAACTAGTTCTATAGGTTGGTCGGTTTGGGATTGCAACGTTGGGGATAAAATTAATTTGGCGTTCAATGCCTCTTATAGGAGGCAAACTTTTTTGTGGTTCTTCAGGAAATACATCATTAAATTCTTGCAACAAAGATTCGACCACTCTAGAGAAAGAAGAGTTATGATTGTTAGTAAAATAAATATCCTTGTATGTAAGTACAAGAACTTGCTCCTTTTCCTTCAAAACACTCTTGATCTTCCCTTTGTGAGCAAATACACAAACTTTCTTTTCTTTTTCTTTATTTTTGATTTTTCTTTCTTTTTACTCTCTTTTTTTATCCTTTTTCTTCACTCTCAATTTTCTCTCTTTTTTTTCTTTTTCTTGATTTTTTAATTCTTTTTCTCTCATTTTATATTTTTTTTTTGAAATTTTCATTTGGTTAAAATAAGCCTTAATAGGCCTTAATGGGATCAATACAATTGTTCGATTATCTAGTATAAGAGAATATCTATTTTTAAATTCATTGTGTGTAACTTTTTTATCGTATTACCAAGGACGTCCTAACAATAAGTGTTCAACATACATAGGAGCAATGTCACACAATACCGCATCCTTATAATTACCTATCATAAAGGACACCAAGACTTGCTAACTAACCCATACATCCCCACAATCATTCATTCATCCATTGCAGCCTATAAGGATTAGGATGTTTCTTAGTAGGTAAGTTTAATTTCTCCACTAGCAAGGTACTAGTAACATTGGTGCAATTTCCATTGTTTATAATTATACTACATGCCTTGTTGTTCACATGATAACGAGCAATAAAAGATATGTTCCCTTTTCTCTGAATCTTCTTCATCCTTTAGTTGAATGTTCAATGCACATCTTGTGACCAAGATGTCTCCATGCATAGGTTCTGATACCTCCATATCACTACAATCCTCCAACCTCGACATTTCTTCTTCCTTAGAGCTTACACTCTCCACTTCGTCGTTGTCAAGAATCGTCATGATCCTCTAGTTTGGACATTGAGAAGCAATATGCCCTACACCTTAACACTTAAAGCAACAAATGTGACTTGACTTATAAGAGGATTTAGTTTCAAATTTACCTTTGGAAATGTGTACTGTTGAATTTTTCTAAGATTCCTCCTTTGGTTTAAGACCTTCCTTCTTGTTGGACCAATTAGACTTCCATGATGAAATATAAGCTTATTTGTGAGTGCTCCTAGATTTGAGTTATCTTTCCACCTAAATAACTTTATGAAGCAATTCCTCCATCTCTACATAATGGTGTAGTTCCACCACATCAATTATCTCTCTTTTTAATCCTCCAATGAATCTTGCCATAGTGGCTTCTCTATCCTTCTCCACATTGGCTCTTATCATGACAATTTCCATCTTCTTGTAATAATCTTCAACACCCATGGGGCCTTGAGTCAGACTTTGCAGTTTTCAGTGCAAGTTTCTATGATAGTGACTTAGCATAAATCTTCTTCTCATGGCTACTTTCATCTCTTTCCACGTTCAGGTAGGTCTCTCTCCATACCTCATTCTATTAAGCACAAATTGATCCCACTAAATATTAGCATAATCGTTAAAAGATACAGTGGTTAATTCTACTTTATTTCTCCTCTGAGTAACTATGATAATTAAACACATGCTCCACTTTTCTCTCCCACTCAAGATAAGTTTCAGGTCCATTCTTTCTTTGGAATGGTAGAAAGGATAATTTAATACTCCCTAGGTTGTTATCCTTTTCTTTCCAATATCGTCTTCTTTCTTTAAAACTTTCACTGCCTGATTCTAAGTTTTTCCCCTAATCTGCTTCTTCATCACTGTGAAGTAATCTTTAGGGACTACTTTGACAAGAAACCTGAGACCTCCTCCTAGACCAACCCTCCATATCCTCCAACCTCTTGTTCAACTATTGAAATTGATCTTGAACTGATTTTATGAATATTTTTATATCTGATCATTTTGATGGAGTTCACCACTTATGTTGGCAATGCTGCAAATTGAACAAAATAAATAAATTAGTATAATAAAACTTCACCAATCACTCACTTAGTGTTTACCATCAATATTGACGCTCTTCACTCGTGTTTACACTCAAATTGGATTTTTCTATAATGCTCTCATCAAATCTTGTATTTTACCTTTCTATTCTTCTGATAAGCCCTTGAACCAAGAACTTTGCAAGTTGATTTTCCAATAGAAAACGAAAGAGTCACAGACACACAAGATGAATAGGGCGAGGAATATTGGTCAAAGAAATAAAAACTCAAATATTATATTGAACGAAACTGTTTTTTTTATCAAATTGTCTTGAATTCTTTTTTTTTTTTTGAATTTCTATCACAACTTTTTTTTTCTTCTTTTTTTTTACTTGTTTATGAAATATTTGGTAGACAGGAAATTTAATGCTGCAATAGATAGAGATATAGTTTTTTTAGAGAATTTATGGGGTAGGTAATAGAAAAAAAAAGGATAAACCAAAAGATGAATAGGAACAAGAAGGATAATGGAAAATAAGAAAGATGCGAATAAAATAAAACAAAGGATAGATAACACATAATTCCAAGAACTGAAGCTTTGGTACCAAATGATATGATTCACCCTACGTGAAGGAATCGTAATGCAGAAACGATAATAGAACGTCTTGAGAATTAGGATAGGATAAGATAAAGGAATCTGACACAAACCGCGACGTGCCGGAGAGCACCGAAGTTACCAAGAGGAACGTGACCCTTACCGCGACGTATTGGAAGAACTAACATTATCAAGGGTAGTTCTTTGCCTAAGAATCAAGGGAATCAACTCACAGAGATAAAGACTCTCAAAGAGAAATATTATTATTCATCAAAATTTGTCTTTTCATTGAATCTCTAACTCCTACTATATAGATAACTTAATTTAGTTAAAAGATAACAAACATAAAATCCTAATTTGATTTTCAATTAATTTAAAACAAATAACTTGTAAATAAATATCAAATCCTAATATGATCTATAGCAGATCATAAATCTTATCACTTAAGACCTTCAATAATATGACTACATAAATTAACTCATGTTAGAATTTTGGATTCACGTAGTCTTTTTATTGAACTTTCTTGAAAAGATCTTGAAGTACCTGTTTCATATGTTTAATCCTATTCTCGTCTTAGGATCTTACATTCCTTGAAGAAAATATTTTAGATGATCTCTTTGACTTAACGTGATGCTCACCTTCATATCACTTTCCTTTATCTATTATGTGCTCGTTGTGTTTGCTCTATGATTAGGAAAAGAAAGAAGCCTTTGTAAGGAAAGTGAGGGAGAGAGGGTTATAGAGTGGAAGTATAGGAAGAATGAATAAATCCAAATGGAGGTTGGAAAATAAATTAGTGTATAGGTGTGGTTTTATATGGATTGTGATTATTTCGTGAGATTAAGAATGAGAGGTGATATTCTGTGTCTTTAGTGTGATATCTTCCAATACCTAATAACATGATCACATGTGAAAGTGTGGGAGCCAGCAAAAGTGTTGATACTATGAGAAAAAATTGATGACAAAGAAAAAATCTTTTCCATTTTTCTATTGGGAGGTCCATGAAAAAAAAGAAAAAGAAAAATAAGTGTATGTTAGACATTAAAAAATTAAAAAAAATTTAATTTTTTTCATTCAATTGTGATAATATTATTATTATTTTAGATATAAAAATTATAATAATAAAAAGAAGAGTAGTATAATTTTTTTTTATAAATTACAAAAAAATGTAATTTATCCAATAATTTAAAATTAATAAAAAAATTTATATTATTAATACATTTTAATTAAATAGGTCCAACTTTTGGATATCAGACTAAAGATTTAATTCTACCAAAATAACCTATTTAATTTAATATAAATAATATAATAAAAATAATAGTAATATATAAGTTTATAATAATAATAAAAATAATAATATATTAAATATTTATGTAATAATTATTATAAAAAATTATTTAATGCTAAATAAATTTTTTCTAAGTGTTGGAAGAATTTTGTTGGTATAAATTTTTTTTAATGAAGGTTTATATCAATGAATAATACATTATAATTAATGTCTTTATAGTAAATGTTAATATTTTTTACTAATAAAATTATTTTTTAGTATAAAATATTATATTATTAATTTATAATATTTATTTAAAAATTTAATTTTTATTATAAAAATTTACTAACGGAAACTAATTTGATGATCAATTATTGATAAATGATAATTTTTATAATTAGTCTAAGATTATATATTTTTAATTCATTTATTAGTGAGTAGGTTTTATAACCAATTGAAATGATATCAATACAGGATAAACTTTCAAATTAATTTCATATCGGCTTGTAGTGAAGTTAAGTTAAATCATATTAGTGAATTTTAAGTTTTTTATTTTTAAATTAAATCTAAAAAAAAAATTTTTTAATTAGAATAATTTTAATTTTAATCTAATTCTTAAAATAATTTTTTTTTATTTTTTATTTTTAATTCTAAATTTATCTCATAAAATATAATTATCAAATTATCATCATTACCAATATATTATAATAATAATAATAATAATAATTTGTTTTTTAATTTTTAATTTTTAAAAATTTTAATTTTAATTATTTAAGGATAGTTTAGTTTTTGTTAAATTTTTATGAATAATAATTTTTATTTATCTATTTTTGGTAAATTTATAATGAAATGATAGGATAGAGTAAATTGATTTACTCTTGCAATGACTTTTTTAAAACTTCAAAACTAACATTTAAAATTTATAAATAAAATTTAATTTAATTTTTTTAAAATTTTAAAATCAAAACATAAAAATTCCCGAAAATTAGGTTTTGATGAAAATTTTACATTATGTATATAAATCAAGTTCAAGCTTTAAATTTGATAAAAAAAAAAACAAATACACCGACATACTCTTTAACATAATATTTATAAGTTATCAATTTTTTAAAAATTTAAATTATTTACTTTATATAAATTGATTCGTTTTAAAAGTTATTTCGACCTTGTATAAAAATAATAAATTATAAATAATATATTACTTACCTTTTTCTTTAATGAATTGATTAGTATCAAACCTTATAAAAATTTAATCTTACCGACACGCTTTTATCCCTATTAACTAATATTATATATAATAATATTATTGCAATAATTTTATTATATTAAATGGACATTACTTTTATTTTTAATTAATATATTTTAAATCACTTTCTTTTTAATGCAAGAAACATACATAGACTCAATTTTTTTAACAATATAAAATAAAAAATTTTAAAAACAATATAAAAAATTATTTATATATTACGTTATAATTGTAAAAAAAAATATACCTAATTTGATCGTGCAACAAATTATTCGACCTAGTATAAATTATGAAGAAAAGAAAAATTATCAAATAATTTTTCAAAATCATTTATGTAAAATATTTTAATCATTCTTAAAGGTTTTACTAATATTAATAAAATTTTTCAATATTTTTTATTTGTCAACGTTGTCAATAGCTCATGCTGATAGTAATGAACGTTGTCAATAGCTCATGCTGATAGTAATGAAATGTTATAATAATAAGTTAAATTTGCATTATTATTAAAAAAAAAATCATTGCTAAATGGATGTTCTAAACTTGGAACATTTTATGTCAATTTATCTATTGAAAATTATGTTATCGAGGGTCTAGGGTCTGTTAACATCCACAGTCATCAATATTGATAGTTTTTGGCATCATTGATATTAATAAGTGATCGTTATGATTAATATTTTTGTTAAGATATATTTAGTAAATTAGTGGATAAATTATTTTGAAGTTAAAAAATTAATGATAAATTAAAAGAAAAAAATTAAAAATTAAAAAATTAAACAAAAGTTGAAAGATGATAAATTATAAAAAATTAAGTATTTATCAAGTAGATAAATGTAAAATGATAAATAAAGATATCAGTTAAATAATAAATTTAAATATGATAAATATTTTATATTTTTTAATAAAAATATATTAAAATTTAATTAAATAAAATTTTATTTTTTAAAATAAATATTTATTTTTAATTTTTACATAAATAAATTTTAGATAAAAAAATTTATTTTTAATTTTTACATAAATATTTATTTTTATAATTTTAATTTTTATTTGAATAATTTAATATTTGATAATAAAAAATAATATAACAATTAAAATAAATAGTATATATTAAAATAGTAATTTAAAATATA
The DNA here is from genome assembly GCA_037954105.1 of Canavalia gladiata. NCBI lineage: Eukaryota > Viridiplantae > Streptophyta > Magnoliopsida > Fabales > Fabaceae > Canavalia > Canavalia gladiata. Next base: position 31,292,263 of record CM075663.1, read on the forward strand.
ATATTTTATAACAATATAAAAATAAATCTATCAAAATTAGTAATATTATTATGAAAATATATTAAATTTATAAAAAAAATAGATAAATAAAATATTAAATTATAAAAATATATTAAAGGTAAAAATAAATAAATTATTTCAACTAAGAACTAAAAACATAAAAATTATTTAGTGACATTTTCAAAAATGCTAATAATCGTTTGAAAAAAATAAGTAGGTACTAAAATAAGTTACTTTATCAAATAAGGTTGAAATGTTTAACAAACTTTTTAACTGATAATTTAAGCCTACAACTAATTGAAATATCTTACCAAACACACTCTAAATATAGTTGTAGAATAAAACTTCTCCTGTCCAAACTCATATTTACTATATTTCATTCATTAACCACCACATATGTTATAGTATATGAAGAATATTTTGGTAACTTAAAGTTGTAAATAGGTTATCAATTTTGCAAAATAAATAAATTCATTTAGAAAGATAAATCGGCACTTTTGAATATATCTAATAGCATTTTATTTTATCTTCCTTACTCTGTAATAACTTTCCGGTGCAACTCAAGCGTCTCTTCATATAAAACATTTGCATTTCTCATAGAACTTTGACCTTGCTACAATATCCGTAAGTATTCCCTTATTTACGATACTGAAAGTTAGCATTTTTGTTTGTTTGTGCCTTACAGTGCTAATTTCCTTCTTTTATTTTACTTTCTCAAATGAATAAAAATGTTTTCTTTTCTTATGTTTATTTTATTATAACTCTTTCATTTATGATTTTTTATTTATTAATAATGAGACATTCTGTATTTCTATTTAAGTTTTAACCTTTGCTATCATCTCTGTAGTTGTTCTTCTTTTTCTTTTGTCTCCTAACTCAACCTCAAAATTTTGTATTTTTTTTCTATCTTATAATGGTAGTTACATATTCTTATTTGGCACTTTATGTTGGATGATGAAACTTTTCTTTTGTTTTATTTCTTCTGAGAAAGATATTATATTATATTTTTTTTTTCATTTTGATAATGGTATTGTATAGAACTTGTATATTCTTTCTTGTTCTCCATGTTCTTGAATAAAACATCTACAATCCTCACAAAGATTCGACATTTGCTACCATGTCCATTGGTATTCCCTTATTTTGTTCCCATTGTTTTTGAACTTTAAGGTTAACATTTTTAGTTTGTGCCTTACAATATTGATTTTATTTTTCTATTTTGCTTTATCCCATGGATAAAGAATGTTTTCCTTTCTTATGTTTATGGTGTTATGAATCTTTCATTTACAATTTTTTATTTTTCAATGACAAGACTTTTTGTATTTTTATATGAACTTTAACCTCTGCTATCATCTTTGTAGGTGTTCTTCTTTTTCACCTATCTCTTGACCTGACCTTAATGCATTATTTGAATTAAAGGAAAGTAGGGGGAAAATTCATTTCTTGGAGTTGGATGAATTTTATTTCTTTTCCTCTATCTATTTGCATTTGTCTTATATGAAGAAAAGAATTAATTTTTGTAGATCCACAAAAATATTTTCTCCCTTCGAGAGGAGAGAGAATAAGGGGGCCAATTTTTTTTTATTTTAAATTATTAAATTATTTAAAAAATAAAAATTATATTAATAAAAATATAGTAAAAAATTAATTTTTTAAAGTTAAATTTTACATTTTTAAAATATACGTAAATTTGATACTACTAATATTTTTTTCACTCTTTTTTTTTCTATCCAAACAACTTATTTTTCATTCTATTTTCAATCCACTTCTTATCCTCATATTTTCTTCCCTCCTAATTCTTTGTTTCCTATTTTCCAAATAATCCAAATAGAGTATAAAGGTTTGCATATATTTTTTTGTACATATAATAATGGTACCATAATTTATTTGGCTTTTTATGTTGGACAATGAAACTTTTCATTTGTTTTGTTTCTTTTGAGGAAGATATTACGTTTTACATGTCATTGTTTTATTTTTTATTTTCAAGGCTCGATTTGTTTTAAAACTTACCAAACCTACAAGTGTGTTTAAAAGACTAGAATTAATATATATATATATATATATATATATAAATGATTAATTAAAAAGATCTGCAAGCTTAAAGCTTACAAAATAAAAAAGGCTATTAAATAAACTTAAAGCCTATATATATATATATATATATATATATATTATTTAAAATGTTTTCAAGTTTAAAGTATTTTATTAAAATACATTTTAATATTATTTTAAGTTGTAGAACTAGTTAGCTCTTACTAGTTCCACTCGAACAAAAACTAAATCAAAATTATCTAACGAATAATAAATTTAATATATTATTTTAAATTTAGGTAACATTATAGTTTGCATCATGTCATAACCGTAATTATAACATCTATCATAACCATAATTATAACGAAATGACGAACTAGCTAAAAATTAAAAAGAAATTTTGTGATCGTGGAGTCTTGATATTGGTTTAAATATACCTTTTGAAATTTACATGTCTGCATAATCCAAATTGATGTAAGCCTCATTTGGACTTGTACGAATTAAAATACGGAACGGTAGAGAATGTTACCCACTCATATTAAAACTCGTTACACCAATTTTAGAAATTTCAAAAATAGATGTTTTTGAACGAAGTTAGTTAAAACAACGATTTTCTAAAATCACTTGTTCGCAAAACCCAAACCAACGTAAGTCGCGCTTGAATTTTCACGAGTTAAAATATGGAATGCTAGAGAACGATATCTGCTCATATTTGAACTCGTTACATGAATTTCAGAAAATTTGAAAACAGACATTTTTGAACGAAATTAGTTAAAACTATGATTTTCTAAAACCACGTGTTCACAAAACCCAAACTGATGTAAACCACGCTTGAATCCACACAAATTAAAATACGAAACGATAGAGAATGCTACCCATTCATATTATAACTCATTACACGAATTTCAAAAAATTCGAAAACAGATGTTTTTGGATGAAATTGGTAAAACAACAATTTTCTAAAACCACGTGTTTGTAGAACCCAAACCGACATAAGTCATGCTTGAATCTACAAGAATTAAAATACGGAACGATAGAGAATGCTACCCGCTCGTGTTAGAACTCGTTACACGAATTTTAGAAAATTTAAAAATAAACATTTTTGAACGAATTTAGTTAGAACATTGAAAATTTGAAAACACACGTTTAGACCCATTCTGTATTTTAAAATTTTACATGAATTTTTAATATTTTTGAATTTTGAAAATAAAATTTAGATGAGGCTTTTGTTTTAGAATATTATATTTAATTAATTTTTTGAAAAAAATAAATTTAAATATAACTTTTGTTTAAAACTTGAATTAATGTTAATATATAACTAATTCCAAAAATTGAAATTTTTGATAAAGTATAACAATAAAAGTCATAGAGTATTATAATATTAATAATTTTCTTATGAAATTAACAAGTAGAATTATTGAGTTATTTTTCAAAATGATATAATGAGGCAAATATATTTTTATGCCCACCGACAAAGACCATTACTTTCATTTTGAGCAAAAATTTATTGGTGCCCCCATACCCATTTAAGTTACTTTATTCAAGCCTTTTTGCGTGGAGTTATCAGGATGACATGCTGACTTCACTTTACTCCATGTTGAGATGCCCAATTGACCCAACTCCTAGAAATCCTGCGTGGGGTATTTGTTTCTCAAATGGTTAAGACAATGGAATCTTTGAACAGGTCAGGGGTGAGGAGAATGAAGGGGAGTTTCTCATGGTGGCGACTGCAGCTCAGACTGCACTTTCGAATGGCAATGGCTGTTGTAAAATTTAGCGGTGCGCTGGAGCTTGGATGACGACTTTGAGTCGAGGGGAAGTGGTTGCGATTGGACCTATTGTGGTTTTCCTAAGACTAGCAGATTGAATCATTTGGAACCTTGCACCTATCGTTGCTTCATGGCCAAGCTCGAACTTAGCTACCATTAAACGAAGGAGGGAAAAGTGCGCGGCAGCTGAGAAAGACACCTCCGAATTCAAGTGTGAATGCGGTGGTCGATGGAGAGGAATTGAATCCAACGAAAGCCATAGTAAAAGCCAATGATACTTTCATCAGAGGTTCCAGGGAAAACGAGGACCATAATTATATTGGATTATGATAGGTATTGACTTAGAATTAATTAGAATTTGCTTCAATCAGTGAACTATTTGAACCAAATTTAGTAGACAAAATGTAGAGGATTGCATGGCAGGTCTTGAGGTCTAGCAAAGGATGCTTACCTCATGTAGAACATTATAGAGGATTCAATATCAAGGTGCTTCACAGTAACACTGCTAGATTATCCTCATACCTCTTTTGGATATGTCTAACTACACCATTTCATCCAATTACCTGTTCTATCATAATGAAATTTCCCCTAGATTATCCTTACTCCTAGCCTGGCCTCATAATCCCTGATATTGGATTCAAGGTGCTGATTTTGCATTTTTCGCGGTGGCCTAGTCAACTCAAGAGGATTGCTCAAGGTCTTAAGGAAGTGAGAAATAAGCTCCTGGCTCTCAACACTCAACTTAGATAGTGATTGGCTCAAGTGATATCTATCGGAGGTTTCCTAAATATTAAGCCTCCGATCGAATCACAATAGACATGAAATGACTATGATGCTACTGATTTGATGATTTCGACAGGGAGTATGAACATTTCCACACCTATGAGAGTGTAATGAATTCTGAGTTCTAAAATAAGGTCATAGAAACTACTACTATAGAACACAATTAGGATCAATCATGATTCAAGAATTGCCTCCATTTGAACCATTATACTTTACTGCAGACATAAGAGCAGATTGAGGTAGTCATAACTTTAGCTGGAGGTTTTGCAGAGGAATGCCAAAGTCCTTGTGAGTTTCTATGCTCTGTTCCTAAATCTGGAAATGAAGCACTAATCCTATGAGATTTTGACATAGAAGAGATTAAGAGTTCAGCTTTCGAGAATCTTCCAAGAACGTCAACTTCTGGTTGTCAATGGTGGAATTATTGTCGAGAATTAGAGCGAAAGAAGAGTTTTTCGTGTCTTTTCTCTTCTTTTGAGAGAGAAGAACAGAGTCGAAGGAGAAAACTCTTTTTGAGAGCAAAATGGGAGTCGGAGAAGAAAAGTCCCTAAGAGAAAGGTTTCTCGTTTTTTTTTTCAAAAAAAAAAATGAAAAAAGTCCCCCTATCTCCTGCCTTTCTTTATATTTATATTTATTCTTTGGGTAGATTAACTCTTCTTCTTTAACATTAATCAATTGTGATTTTCATTCAATCTCGTCTAACCGAATTTCAGTTGCTTCTTAACAACCTTTCTACTTTTGTTTTTTCTTCTTTTTACCTTTTTGATTAGCTAGGCCATTTAGTCCAACTTTGCCCTTTTTTGTTTGTTTGTTTTTTTTTTGCTATTTATTTTATATTTATTACCATTATTGTTATTATTCTTTATTTTTGATTTTTCTTCCTTTTTTTAAAATTAAATTTAACTTACTAATTAATTTTGAAAATAAGGTTTTAGACATAATTTAATGTTCACACATCACATACACAATAAAACACAATATACAAATAAAAGTATGTAAATAAATATTATACTACTAGATTATTTGTAATATCATAATAAATTTGATAAAGACTTAGAATGCACGCAACACACATGTATATATAAGTTTAGATACACATAAAAATTAAAGTAAAATACAGAACACTTATTATAAAATTAAAATAACATACACAACACTTATAATAAACATTAGAAAATTTCATAACTATCTATTTTGATATATTATACTTGATGATATGTCACATATGACATACCTTTCTTGCACAAGATCATCTTGTGAACTAGGAGTTGATTAGAGATAGATCATATGAACCATATGTTTCTCAAAATTGGAAATATGTAAAGTGGAGCTTTGAATTCGTAGAGATAGACGAAAATGGAAAAGAAGGGTTATATTTTGAGGATAAGGAGAAAGTCGTCTAAGATCCCTTTTGTTTGAAACTAAAAATTAAAAATTTTAATTTTTAACAAATTATGTAAATATATTAATATTATATAAATATAATATATTAAAATAAATATAATAAATATAAAAATATATAATATATAAAGATAAATAGACCTATGAATATATTAAATAGACTTTTTTTACAAGTCTAAATCTGACTTGTTTATCTAAAAAAAATCTTTTTAACAAGCTGGTTTTATCTATTTATTAAATAAGTTGAGTTAAGTTAGACTTTAAATAAGTTAAACCCTAAACCTTAAGCTAACTTTAACTAATCTAAGTCATGGGTTTCTATCATTGTATACAAATCATACATTATTTCCTGTTCTCCATGTTCTTGAATGAAACATCTACATTCCTCACAAAGCTTCGACATTTGCTACCAAATTTTCCAATATTCCCTTACTTTGCTCTCATTTGTTTTTGACCTTGAAGGTTGACATTTTTGGTTTGTAACTTACGATTTTCTTTTTCTATTTTTCTTTCTTTATTGGATGAAAAATGTTTTCTTTTTCTATGTTTTTTTTATTATACTCTTTTATTTATGCATGTCTCCTAACCCAATCTCAAAGGTTTTCATTTTCTTTTTCTGCCTTACAACGATGGTTCCATATTTTTATTTAACTTTTATATTAGATAATGAAGTTTTTCTTTTGTTCTATTTATTCTGAGGAAGATGTTACATTATATTTTTTTTTATTTTGGTAATGGTATTGTATAAAACTCGTATATTGTTTCCTATTCTTCATATTTTTGAATAATATGCTTTTTTCATGTTGGTTTCTCTATTGCTTCAAATGAAAGTCCATGGAAAGAGAAAGTAATATTAAGTTTTCCTTTACTACTAGGTTTATTGTGTAGCTAATTAACGTGGTTGGATGTACAAAAATTAAATAAATTAAATTTGTAAAGATTTTATGTAGAATCTTCTACAATTTCCTTTATATTTTCTTATAATAAAAGTTAAATAATTTGTTTCAAAGATTGTAAAGGAACAAAACACATGAAACAAAGACACTAAGACAAGAAAGTTTATAAAAAAAAAAGAGATAAAGAATAATAAAATAATGAATCTAATATTGTTCCTAAAAAAATATAATAATAATAATATAAAAGTTTTTTTACCTTGCATAAGATGTCTTTCCTTGATAAATAATTATATTTGTTTATTTATTTATTTATTATTATCTAAAAAAATATACTGTGAATTGAATTTCTTGTGAAAAAAAATTATTAACAATTAATAAATTTTGGTGATCATAGTAAAATCAAAATTGAACATTGATAACATGATAATATCTATTAAATATTTGAAATTATTAAGGTTTTGTTCTAAGAATTTTGTTTTCTGCATCCTTGTTCGCAAATTAAATTTAAAGGAGATAATGTACTAAAATAAAAAAAGTATAAATTAATCACATATAATAAGAATGAAATTGTTTAAAAAATTATTTTAGTATGATATTTAAGTACTAATTAAAGAGAATGATTACAAATATATTTAAGAAAAGAACAATAATACTATTAAAGCATGATTTCCTAGAAGAAAATAAAATAAAATAATAATTAATCTAACTTATGTTTATATTCATATTAAATGTTGTTGAATCTTGGTGTCCTAGTAAAAATGATGCATCTAATAAAAAAAATATTAAAAGTAAAGCATATATTTAGTGCCAAATAAAGTTTAAACTTAAACAAAGTTATAAAAATATGTAACTATCTTTATATACTTGTATAAAAATATGTAACTATTTTGGTCTGGAAGGGCTAGGCATGTGAGAGCCTATATTTCTTTTTTATTTTTAGACTTTTTTGGTTACCTAATTCCTGAGATGCATTATTCTTCTATTTCATTTCCTTCACTTGAGATTATTTATATTTTTTATTTAAAAAAATGTTTAGATGTTTTGTAAATTTACATCTTCAAGATTTGTACTTGTTATGCAAGATCATTTCTTTAAAATTTTATCAACTTCAATGATAAGTTGTATCAATTTTCTTGCAAAAGATGTTGATGCATCTTCATATTCAGTAGCCTTGCTTGATATTTCCACTACAACATAACACAAATCCTTTTTGCGACGTGAGACAACTAACCTTGGATCCTCCTTGATAATTTGTCCTTTGTTATCTAGAACACACCCACTTCGAGCATGCTTAGTCCTCTTAAGGATACATTTTGGAGGAATAACAATTATATTCAAAGGACTGAGTATCCGCCAAGCATGAGAACAAAGGACACTAATAAATTAAAAATACTAACATGTGCAATTAACACTTAATCTTTAGAATTGAAGATAACTTTATGTTATCTTATTTAAAAAAAAAACTTATTTGGTATTCATGCAAGTGCAAGTTCTAAGTATAATCTCTCAAAAGAAAATTGCAAGATTTTTCATATTCTTTACCATTTAGAGAGAAAATAGAAAGTGTATAGATATCCTTTGCATTTTGTTAGTAACATGATATTGATATGCTCCAAGTACATGAGTATATCGTCTAATAAAAAACTATCGTATTTATAGAGATTGTGTTGTTGAGTATTGAAAATAGTAGTTTACATCCCATTTTGGATGGTTGTAAGTTTTTAGTTTTTGGTTTTCAAATTAATTTTGAAAAAAAAAATCTATTCAGCAAAAATAATTTTTAACACATTTTAAAAATAGTTTTAACTGAAATCTCAAAAAAAAAAAAAGGTTTATTGAATGCTGTTCTTTAGTTTTAAAATATTTTTATTCTTAAATCTATCCATCCTCTCCATCATTAAACCATCACCCTATAATAATAATAATAATAATATATTTTTATTATTTCAAAAAAAGTAATTTTTATTTATCTAATTTTTATATAATAAAAATAAAATAAATAATAATATTTGATGTATGAATTATATTCAATTCATAATATTAAAATACAATTTATATTATATAATTATTTATAATATAATATTATAATATATATTATTTTTATATAAAATAAATATCGAATAATATATTAAATTTTTTATCTTAAATATTAATAATCAAATAATATATGAAATAAAAATTTATATAATTATATAATATTTTTATATTATAACCATTATACCATTATTATTATTTTATAATATTATCTTTATTTTTACCATTACTTGTATCACCAGCATCACTATAATAATAATAATAATAAATTTTACTTTTAAAATTTTTGTTTTTATTATTTTAAAATAATTTAATTATTTATATATTTCTTACAAATTCCCAAATAAATGATACTATTTGATATACTAAAATTATATTTAATTTATAATATTATTATATAATTTTATATTATATAATTTTTTATAATATAGTATATACTATTTTATGTAAAATAAATATTTAATAATATAAATAATAATAATAATATATAAAAGTATTTATCTTATATATTGATTATTAAATAATATATAAAATATAAAACTGTATTATTATATAATATTTTTATATTATAACCATCATTACCGTTACAAACAGTACCATCAATACAATTATCATAATAATAATAATAATTTATTATTTTTAAAATTTTATTTATCTAATTTTTATATATTAAAAAATAAAGAATATTATTTGATATATAAATTATATTTAATTATAATCTTATAATATATATTATTTTTATGTAAAATAAATATTTTATGTTAATAATAACATATATAAAATTATTTATTTTGAATATTGATAATCAAATAATATGTAAAATATAAATTTAGAATTATATAATAATTCTTTATATTATAACCATCACACAATTATCATTATTTCATAAATACTACTTTTATTCTTACTATTATTACTATCATCATTATTATCATAATTATCACCATAATAATAATAATAATATTTAATTTTATTATTTTTAAAATTTTAAATTTATATTATTTCAAAATATTTTAATTTTTTGAATTAATATTTTTATTTATATATTTTTTATGATTTATAACAAAGTGATATAATAGAATGTTTTAATTTTTTACAACAACTTTTAAAAACTAAAAGCTAAAATTGAAAACTGAAAACAAAAATTGATTTTAGTTTTTAAATTTTTTTAAACTAAAAACCATTTCAAACGGGATCTTAGTTAACCGAATAATATTCATTTCAACAAGATGTGATAAGAGAAATAGAAAACTTCTACTTTAACCAAAGATGACAAGATGAAAACAAGATAGAGAAATCCCTAGGACATATGGTTATTACAATTCAAAATATGAGATCTTAAAAATTATTCACTTTCTTAATCTTTAAAAATTCTTGAAAAAAGACTCTGTTGGGTTAACTAACAATTCTTTTCAAAAGTTTGACAATGTATTTAATTGACTTGAATCCCATTTTCATTGTATCCTAATTCAATTAAACCTATTAAGATTAGTGAAAGCTTTAAGTGATCCTCTAAAGAGTCGAAACTTGCTTTCAGAGTTATAACTCCAAACTCAATTTTAGGAATTCTAGTATCAAACTTTACTTTTTGGTGTTGCATTGGACAACGAGATCAAGAGTGATTATTTTTAAAACATACACAAGCATTATGATCATTTCCAATAATTTAATCAAGGATTTAAAAACCAAAAGGAATCAAAATTTAATACATTAAAGCATTGTCTTAATATCCCAATCATAATAATCCCAGATCCTAAATTATAAGATTAATGTATTTAGAAATAAATCGGTCTTACAATCCTTACTGTAGATTAAATATAGATCTCATAGGAAAGAGAAAATGAAAACTGTAAGGTTGGAGGTAGAGTTGATCTTGATCTAATATTCTTCCTATCTATCTAAATTGTTTCCTTTCTGCTCTCTTTTTTCTTGTGACCCCCTTTGCCTTGGGTTTACTGCCATTTCAGTTTAAAAAAGAGGATGTTCTCCCTTCTTTTTTCGAAACCATGAGTGTGGTCACCACCATGATGCTTGTGGTTTTCTCTCGAGCAAGGCGTTTCTTTCTTTTTTATTGGCAAGATCTACTTCTTCCCTTTTGTGTGACCTCTCAACTCTAATTCTATCTTTTTAGTCCACCTATAGAGAAAAATGTAAAAATAAGTGATGGTTTCTAAAAAAGAAGACTTCAATATTCAATACATAAAACATGTTATCTTAAGGAAGAATTGTGGGTAAAATAATGTTCATGATATACCTACATCAAATATTCATATAAGATCTTTTGGCACATTTCATATTTAGGCTCTATCTCCTTATATCACATGTCCTTAAGTAATCTTTTAAAGTTTCTAAAAAATTCTAACACATTAAAGGTGGACTTTATGTAACCCATTTCTTCTTTATTTTTTTTTTTTTAAAGAAATCTATCATCCACTTATTTTGATGAAGGTTGTGCTTGTCAAGTAATGACTTCCAAGTATTCATAAAGTCATCTTCATGTTGAAAGTTATAAATATAACTTCGCAACTCTTTAGCAAAAGAATCTAATTTCTTGAAAGCATGATTAATATTCTTAAGTGAATTTTGAAATACATACCATAGACCTAAATGATGATTGATTTAGGTAAAACTTCTGCAATTTCTTTTGCCATGGTTGCATCTTGATCTTGAAAGTCAAGTTTAATTTTTTTCCCACACATTACCTTAAGAAAAGTCTTGAACAACCACTCCAATGACTCAATAATTTCATCGTATAAAATGGTGCACCAGATAATATGCTTTCTCGATGATGGTTGAATCCAACAAAGGAAGCAAATGGTAAATTCCTAGTGGTGCGATAAGTGGTATCAAAACATACTAAATCTCCAAAATAAACATATTTTGCAACCATTTTAGCATTAGCCTAGGAAATATTTGTTATTTGATTATCAATATCAAATTGAATTTCATTAAAGAATAATGAGGTCTTTATTTGCTTTGATTTAAAATAATGAAGTTGAGTATATGCTTCACCTTCTTCCATTTCCTCCATTCTCTTACAATGCAAATCATTGCTAATATCTTGAGGAGTGTAACCAACATTCTTTCTCCCTCCAACTTGTTGATTCAAACTTAAAAATTAACTTTTAGCATATATAATAATGATTTATCATTTGAACTTCTATAGCGTGAGGAGTAGAAACCCTTCTTTGCAATGACAATTCATTTTACTTTTGGGAGTTTCAAGTTCATGATTATGGTCTTTCACAAAAGATGTAATAACATATTTTTCACTTAATTCTTTACCAACGACCATGTATGTTAAGCATCGAATTATAATATCTTTGCAGGCCATTTTACCATCATAATCTTTCTTCCTTTTAAAATCTTCTTTAAAACAAACAAATTTTTAAGATATCACAATTTATTTGTCTAATTTACGTTTATTTTTCCAATTTTTTCTAAAGCTAAAACCAATATAATTGATATACATATTATAATATATATATATATATATATATATATATATATATATAATCTTCTGCCTCAATCTCCATGCAAACATATAAGATTATGTCTTTTTAATTATTTTATATTTAATATTATTCTTCCATTTACTTATAAAAAAAAATACATATATAATATTTATACATATTATAGGTAATATCTAATTTAAAATAAATATACATATCAAAGAATGAATTATTTTTTAGTAAATTTTTGTTTCAAAATAATTATTAAAATTTAAATTTTAAGTTGCACTTTCATCGTACATGACAACATAGTTACATGAACCTCTTATTCATTATTAAGAATACTTTCCAACAATAATTTTTCCTTTTAATTTATTGTCTCTTGTTCGAAATCTTTATCCCACAAGAATTTTCATACAATTCTAGCAAACTTAACATAGAAATGAAAATGGTAAACGCTCATGTGTGGAATCCAACATTATCGTAAAGTTTGATCCATTACCATGGTTCACATGAGTTTTATAAAATGGATAAACAATGACTGTATTTTCTTTTTCAATTGCATGTCCATTGTTGGCGGCTTAATATGTTGTTAGAAAAAGATATTATGCTTTTTTATTTTTATTTTTTCTGAAAAGCAATAGAACGAGAAAGAATGAGAAAAGTCGTGTAAAATACATTTTCAAAATAAAAGTAACAAAATCAGGAAAAGGAAGGAAGAGGGGTCATGATGACTCCTTATTTAATATGATGTAGATTGTATAATATAGGTGTCAAAATAAATGATCCCTTACACGCATGCAAAATAAATCATACATTTATCACAATCTACTTCTTTATTACTAATAATGGTGATGTTTTATTATTTCAATTTTTTTTTATAGATAAACTGCTCATTTTACAAGGTAACACAATATAATATAATAAACCATATTATTCTCTCTCTACTCGAAGGTGAGTGGGTCCACTACAGAGACAGCCAAAACCGATACTTACATTTCGCATCCTCTCAGCTCACGATCCCATTGGGAACCAAAGTTCAATTCACCCAAAACCCTAATTTCCTTCATCTCCCACTCCTAGATCTTCACGTTTTAGGGCTTTCTCCACCTTCGCAATGGTCAGAGCTTTTCCTTTTCCTCCGATTTCTTTTTCTTTTATTTTTCGATCTCATTTTTGTGGCTTAAGTTTTTTACTATACGGTTCCGTGAATTCTCAATCTTTGGCATATGTTTTTCTAATTTTATTATTTGTTGGTGTACAAATGGTTTTTTTTGCTATCATAACTTATGAGCTTCCCTTTGAATCGGTTTGAGTTTTTTTATTTTTGGTTTTGAATTGAACGACTTTGGTGTTATAATAATTGATGGTGATACTCAGACTGAGCTGTGTTAAATTAATTGATCTATTCGTGGTGTACTTATGTTTAGTATTATGATCTGGGCAATGATAATATATACTAATTAATTGTTCTGATATGTACTACAGCACAAATTGGGAAGAGGTCACCGAGACAAACTCCAGCAGTTCATAACAATAACTGGAGCTAGGTAATCACATAGTTGCCTATGATTTTGTTGCTTTTTCAAGGTTTTATATTGTGGTTGTGTTGCGATTACTGAAATCACAAAAATCTGCGGGCAAATGCAGCTGTGATTGTAGTGGCGATGTGGTTGAGGAACCACCAAAACAACCATGTTGCAGTCACAATTGTGGTTGTGGGCTGTAATACGAAGTATAAAACTAAGCTTCATTTGCTTCCACGGTGTCTTTAGGTGCATGTGATGATTGCCATTTGCTTGTTAAACTTCTGAAGTTTACTTTTATTATATCATTTATCAGTTATTACATATTACAAGTTATAATAGATACTGCATGTGATGATTGCCATTTGCTTGTTAAACTTCTGAAGTTTACTTTTATTATATCATTTATCACTTATTACATATTACAAGTTATAATAGATACCCTGTTTAGTGTCTGTTGTGTGTGTTTTTTCTTTTAGTGGGAGGAAGAAGGGGAATCTTTGTGTTCAATCTTGGGTTGGAGACCTTTGTAAATATTTCCGTTTTTGATATGGAATTTTTTTGAATTCCTTTAGTTGATTAGGTTGTCTGATTTGACAAACGAGTATAGGATCATACTGGGCAGGGTTATATTTGCTTTATCAATAATGTTTTACTTCAGATGCCTATTAATACCTAATGTATTTTAGTCTGGTTCAATTGTATCTTTAACTTCTGCTACCAATTTGAAAGCTAATTTTGCCTTTTCAGTGAGAAAGTAGCGCTGCAGGCTCTGAAGGCTAGTGATTGGCATCTTGAAGGAGCATTTGATTTCTTCTACAGCCAACCCCAGCTTAAAACATTTACTGATTCTAGACACTTGGAGGAGCTGTACAATAGATATAAAGGTTAGCAATGAAAATGAAAAAAAGAAAAAAGAGATGCTGATAGCTTTTAAAATAGTCTGATAATCACATCAACCATTTATTCTGAAAACATGAAAAAAGATTGAAAGAACTACATAATGTTATAATATATTTGTATAAAATGATTAGCATCCTTGGAAAAACTTTTCTATCCCTTGATGTTTTACCCTTTTGGATAACAAGTAATTTTGGCTACATAATTTGTTATTTTGAGAGAACGGAGGTGTTTTTCATCCCTATCTCAAATTAATTACGGCTTGTCAATTTGTAAGCATTCTAAGACAAAGTATCACGGAATTTGAACTGATTTCCCAATGTAGTTGGATGAAGATATTATAAAGGAAACATTATATAGGGCTCAAGGTAGGGTTTCTTTTGATGAAAAGGGTTTCTTTTTGGACATACTAGTTTTCATGTTCTTAAGATCTCCCACATTGGTTAGGAACATGGTCAGAATATTCCCTTGAGCTAGCTTTTAAGGTTGAGTTAAGCTTAGTTATTTTTTATGTAGCATCAAAGGCTATTTAGTTTTGATGTTGGGGCACCAAGAAATGTTTAATTTTGCAAACTTCACTCTCTATTGTCTAATTTTAGGTATGAGGGATGTGTTTAGATATTTCATATTGACTAGAATATTCTTTAAAAGGTTTAGATTAGGGCTAACAGTTTTCACCTGCATTTGAGGATTCTTGTGGGAATGGAGCTATACAATTCCCCGAGATAGATTTGATGATGGGGATAGGGATCATAGTGTTCAAATTTTAAATTATATGTATATTTAAAATAAAAAATAATTATTACATTTTTATTGATTTTCTCCCATTGATTTTTTCTTTTCCTTTTGAATTTTAGTTTTAAAATTAACAATTTCACTATCTCATTTTCATTTTTATTGTTCCAAGTTAAACACCAAATAAAAAGATTCAATGAAGCCCTAGCAATGTAATATAAGCTTGGGGGCCTATGTGGGAAGATGGGGAATGGGGACAGGGAAAAAATTACCCCAAGATGAGGATCGAGGATGGGGAAGAAAGTGGGACATGTGGATTGGAAGCAAGGATTACTCCTTGCCCCTGCCTTGTGCAGGTGTGATAGGATTGCTACCAAAGAAAGAATAACAAGAATCTTTATTAGAAGAAGAGAAAAATTGATCACCTTATGATTAATTCGAGTAGCTCAGCCTACTCCCAATGATTTCCCAAAAAATAATCCCTTTTCTATTCATTCTCACCTTATTTATTCTCCTTTAAGTTGCCTTAATTGACTAACGGATTAATTGTTTTTGTTACATTTTTATTTGCCCCCAACTCTACTCCTTCTCCTTTTATACACTTCCCTAAAGGAGGATTGGTTCCTATCAATACTTTCCCCTTGAAATTTCACCTTGTCCTCAAGGTGAATGGTCAGGTAGAATCCACCAGGGTCCTATTGTTTGATATAAAAGGATGATTGCCACAGATAACAAGTTTGTCCCCCCTTGATCACAAAAACAATGAAATATATTTGCTTTGATATTTTCCAAACTAGCCAACCAATCCAGTCCCAATACTAGATCCGCTCCATGAACCCAAATACAAAGAAATGTTGCCTAAACTCCGTGCCTGATAACTCGAGTACCAATCCTTCGCATACTCCTTGACATTTAATCTTATGCCCATCTCCTACCTCTACAAAATAGGAAGAGGTTTTTGTTACTTGTAACTTTAGTTCTTCTACTAGGCTTGTCAATATAAAATTATGGGAAGCCCCATAATCCACCAACACCACCAACCCCCTTCTCTTTTGGCCATCCACAGTCATTGTTGTCCTCTGCTTCTTCCAGCAACATCACCTGAAATTGTTTGTTTTTACAGATGTGGTCTAGTCCAATTTTTTCTTCGCATCTAAAGCCTTCTCCCTTTCTTAGTTTTTCCTGTAATTCAGTTTCAGTTAATCTTTTAATCTGCCTGTTTTCCCTTTGCCTCCACTTCTCGTACTACTACTTTGACTTTCCAATGAAGCTTCAGTTCCTCTCCCGTTAATTTTGGTGTTTGGTGCCATCATAGATGATCTTGATGATCCATAACTTCTATATATGTTGTTCATTTTGCTTCCTGAGTGAATCTCTGTTCTATTCAGTGTCGTATTCTTCTCTTCCACCAACAAAGCTTTCTTGATCATTGCTGATAATGTTTGCGGCTCACATAGTTTCATCTCAGCACCTAAATCTCCTTGTAACCCATTCTAGAAAACTCCATTAAGTAACCCTCATCCAATCCATTTATCGCTCCTGCATATCTTTTGAATTTTCCTACAAAGTCTACCATTGAACTTTCTTGCTTTAGTCTCAATAGTGCAACAAATGAATTTTGGGCTGTGGTAGGTTGGAACCTCTCAAAAACTGCATTCTTGAACTTGTCCTGATCTAGGTTGAATTACACCCTTCCTACCAATGGAACCAACTAAGGACGTTGTCTTCCAAGGCTAGAATCACCACTTGCATGCGATCTTTAGCTTTCACTTCCCTAATTTGGAAATCTCTCCAATTTTTGAATCCACCAATATATATCTTCCCTTACGACACAATTATTTCTAGTTTTTGCCATCCTTCCCCTGCATCTCCCCCACTACCACCTCCCTTGTTTTCACCCTCCCTATTGTTGATTGGGTGGGTCTTTGAGCCATGAGCTTCCTCATTTTCGTCCCTACGTAGTTCTGAACGCTGGAGTAGAGTCATCATCTCTTCCAACTTCTGAAATCTTGTTTCTAGCATGTCCAGTCTCTGGTTTTGCAACTGTAACCTTGTTTCTAATTGCATTTGCAATGTCTTCTCCAAGATTTCAAGTCTTCCTTCCATTCTTGTGTTAGCCATTGTTCCCTAGGTACCCACAACTCTAAGATTGGAGCTCTGATACCAATTGATAGGATTGGTACCAAGGAAAGAATAATAAGAATCTTTATTAGAAGAACAAGAACAAAACTGATCAGCCTTACAGAAAATATCAAATTGGGAATGTCACGAACAAGTAGCTTAGCCTACTCCCAATGATTTTCCAAAAAACATAATTCCTTTTTTGTTTGTTCTCACCCTATTTATTCTCCACTGAGTTGCCTTAACTGACTAACTGTTTTAACTAACTAACTAACTGATTAACTCGTTTTTGTTACATTTTTATTTGCCTCCAACTCTGCTCCTTCTCCTTTTATACACTTCCCTATTGGATGGTTGGTTCCTATCAGGGTGCCATCCCTAGTTTGGTTAATCCTTTTCCTGTGAGCTTTTAGGGTTGAGTTAAGCTCGGTTTGTTTATGATATAATATTCAAGACTATCCAGTTTTAATGTTGATTCATCTGCAAATGTCTAGTCTTACAAGTTTCATGCTTTGAATGTCCAGTTTTGGATGTGAAGGAGTGTGTCAAGATGTCTCACATTGGTTACGAATATGACCATAGTATTCCTTATAAGTGTTGGGCAATCCTCTCCCATTGAGCTAGCTTTTGGGGTTGAGTTATCTGGTTTACTTTTGATACATGTATTTCAAATCTTGGTATTCTGAATCTTCTGTATAGTAGTATACACATTATTCTGCCATTGAAATTGTACTTGTGTGAAAATGTAATGGAATGGAAGTTTCTTTTATTCTGAACATAAGGGATGTGGAAGAAATGTTAGATTCAAGATCCAATAACTTTTGCATGTGAACTTGCATTAAAAATGTTAATCAAGGCCTTTTCTATTTTGCTGAGATGCATATATGGACTTTAAATTTGACTCATTACTAGTTGTGTGTTTCTAAGTTATTTGTTACCTATTGATAAGTGACTATCATTTTTTTAAAACAAAGTGCATTATACTTGCCTGCTAATCTTTTATTGCACTAATTTCTGTACAGATCCGTATGTTGATATGATTTTGGCAGATGGTATCACTCTCCTTTGCAATGATATCCAGGTTGCTGTTTCTGAATGCAAAATAATTACATTCTGTATGTCTTGATTTGGTATCTGTGTAGTTTACACTTCAATTGTAAGTTATCTTGGCACCTGTTGTAAAGATGAAAACTGTACTTGCAACTTGCAACTTGCAACTTGCAAGCAGTAATTCAAGAGATTTTGATTGCAATTGGAGAAGAATTGCTGTCAAATACTGCAGGGCTTTTGGATTTGGATTATTTTGAGGCATTCAGTTAGGGGACAGATTTGATTCGGTGTTCATCAGAGTAAATGAGTAGTGGAGATAGAAAAAAAAAAACTATACCTCACAACTTGGGTGCATAACACCTAAGAGATACGTGATATATATTGACAACTCTGGTTTTTGTTGTAGAAATGAACTATTTATTATTGGATAATTGCTTAGACTAGGATTAGTTGAAACTTGGGGATGTGTAGTTCAAAACTTGAGACCCATGTTTAATGTTAACAAAATGGAAGGAATACAATGCAAATAAATTAAGATGGAATTATGGGAGAATGAAAATGTAATTCACTAAAGGGATGTGCAAATGCCGAGGAGCAGTGATTAAAGCCATTTGTATTTTAGATGGGTAATGTGCCAATTGGCAAAACATAATATGCAAATCAGATGTCAACCCTTAAAGAAAACTCAACCAAATTAAAAATATCATATAAATTATAAGACATGAAAGTTATGAAACACAGCATTTATCAATATAAAATAAACTATATATCAGAACTTACCTTTATATAAATAGATTAAAACCCACCAAAATATTTGAAACTATTAGGTACCATTTGAAAATTGAAATAAATATTTATTATGCAATTTTTTATTTGAACCTTTTATGTGTCTGTAAATGTTTATTATTCCATTTAATACTGTGATAAGAATCTTGGGAGAACCACAGTACAAAAGCTATCTGTCCAAGTTAGAAAGCTAAAGGCCTTATGTCATGCATTGGATCCTAACATACTGTAAATATTGTCATATTACATACAGTTGTTTATGCCTTATGGAATTCAGATGCTTTAATATCTTATTTATATTTCCCATGCTTGAGTTTTGATTCTTTTAGAAGGTTAAGATCATTTTTGTTCAAAGTGAACTAATGCTTGAGTCTTCTTTTCCTGTGCAGGTGGATCCTCAAGATATAGTAATGGTACGAATATGTATTTCAAATATTATTTCATTTCTAAATCATGGATAATTGCTTGGGTTATTTATTCTTTCTCCATTAATTTAAACCTATGCATTATACTTCAGAAAAGCAACTATTTAAACATTGATTATCCAAGTTACAAACACCTATTAAATCAAAATAAAGTAGTAATTATGGAAACTATAATAGGTATACAGGGGATGAAAACATTATTTGGAAGTAAATATGGTTTTTCAAGGATGTCCTTTTCTTGAGGGTTAGATGTATGTGGCTAATAAGTTACAGATGGCTTACAAAAATTTCTAGTTTTCTACATTGGTTTAACAGTTAATTGTTTTTCAAAGTAAAAGCTCTAAATTTATATTAGCTCCGACCAATATTAACCATAGGAAGATAAGATCCTTTTTAGAGGAGGAAAATGAAGAATGATAATAATATTGCTTTGACTCATCTTTGTAAATGGTCAATGATTGGTTCCATATGGTGAAATATTCAATATTTGCTAATGAAAAGATTGCAATTTTAAATGAGTAGTTGTTGAACATAAAATTTACGCCTGCTTATTCTTCCTATTATTAGTGCTAACTTGGTTGCATTATGAGAATGTATGTGGATGACATTGGAATCCTTTAGGAGTTTAGGTAATTGGGGATGCTGATATTTTTGCAGTTAGTTCTTTCATGGCATATGAAGGCTGGCACCATGTGTGAATTTTCCAAGAAGGAGTTTATTGAAGGTTTACAATCTTTGGGGTATGTATTTTTTGTGATTTTGAAAGGAAATTGGTCTCTGTAATGATTAAATCCCAGTTGAGGGCCATATATAATTATTGCAGGATTGATTCACTGGAAAAGTTCCGCGAAAAGATACCTTACATGCGCTCTGAGCTGAAAGATGAACGTATGAATAATAGTATTCAGATCACTGCTCAAAATAAGTTGTAGTTCTACAATTTATAGTTCATTTGCCACTAGAAATTATCTCCAGCAATTTTTGAAAAAGCTCCCTGAAATATATTTACTGTTTTTTATTGTACAGAGAAGTTCCGTGAGATATATAACTTTGCTTTTGGCTGGGCAAAAGAAAAGGTATGCCTTGATGTCTACTTGTTCTGTTGGTCCCTTTGCTCCCTCTGTAATGTTAATGTAGCTTAACTAATCTGCATTTTACTAAGTAATAATCCTTGGCTATAACCTAATTTGAAGCCATGCATTTGGACCTAATACAATCTACTAGTTTGTACTTAAGATACAATTGCCTCCACTGTGATGAAAAGGGAAGATCATCGGAAACTAAGGGTTAAACTATAACTAATTTGATTTGCTGATTACTAAATTTGCGTTATTCTTAAATATTGATTTTTCAAGGTTCTTTAGTTTGAAAATTTCCCTCCATTTTCAACAATGCAGTATGATGAATGATACTGAATGTTTGAAACTGAGGGCTGTGGATCGTCTTTCATATGTAGTGAACCATGTGCATTAATGTTTTGTTTGGATGGAAGAAAAGAAAATAAAGAAAAAAGAAACCATGGATAACAATTTATTTTCTTTTGCTTGGTTGAAAAAGAAAATGAAAGGAAAGAGGAGAGAAAGTTGACTTTCTAGAGACAAATTTAAAATTTTCCTTCCTCCCATTTTTCTTCCTTCCAACCAAACAGAGCCTAAGCTTTCCCAGTTCTTTTTTTCTTCTGACATTCAAGATGCTGTGTACTATTTGATTGCTATGCTACCCCTTCCTTTCCCCCCTTGCAAAATTGCTACTTCTAGTATATGATTTTTTTCTGGTTAAATTAAAAATTTGGTCCCTCCACCTGATATTGTTTTTCCTTTTAATCCTACATGAAAAATGTTTTCAAATTGGTCCTTGTTTGCTGAAGGTATGGTTGTGTTTGATTTTACTCAGTTGCCTACTGCCCTTCCTAAGATGGAATGATGATGCTATGTAGTACAAACATTAGCCAACTCAGCTAAATGTAACACTATTATAACTTTGACCAATAGGAATCAAATCATATATTTTTTTTTTCCTGTAAGAACCAAAATGTACTGTTGTTTTTCTTCTTTTTATATAGGTACTAAAATGAAACAGAGTTAAATATAAGAACTAAATTTTTATGTAACATTTTCCCCCGTTTTGAACATTGTTTATTTTCAATGACTGGTGATTATAATTTGTTATATTAATTCTAATTATGATATTATATGTAGGAAGTTCATTATTAGTGATGATGACCTATCAAATTCTTCTTGAGGATGTGCTAGAGTTGCTTCATGTCCTTCTCTAGTCTTCTAAATTCCAAATAACACATTGAAGTAATGTTATTATGTATGATTGATGGTTTTTCATTTCATTCTTTTGGTCAACATGTTTACTGTGTCATATATTTGTGAGCTTTCAAGTCTTAGGTACCTGAAAATCTATATATATGTTCGAGTCTATCTTGACAAGACTAGAGAATGTGACTGTAGGTTTGCATTGCAATACAAACATACAAAAGTTGATTTTGTTGGCTATGCTCATTTTGCAGATTTATCCATGCCCATGAATTTTAACCATTTGTTGTAGATAGTTTAATGTTTTGTTGCTGTTTGCTTTAACTTATTTTGAGGCCTGTTCCTGCCTTGTATATAGCATGCTTGGAGATTATTCTGTGAAAACTTGATTAAGTATAACTATTTGTTTCTCTACTTACATGAGACTACAAGGCGTTGATAATGAATTGGGTTCTTGATTTTGGTGGTTCTAGTATTCTTTGCATATGGTACAAGATATTAGAAATTTGAGGTGCTAAAAGGGTTAGTATTCTGACACTTGAAAGGAAGGAACATCAAAGTAGGATGCGAGTAATTTATTTTCCTTCCATGAATGATTTGATGCTAATTTTTGGTATACCTTGGCAAATGCAAGGTCTATGACTATGACACACTTGAACATTCAGGGTTGGGTGTACATTCTTTGTGGATTTTAGTGCTGTTTTGATTCTTTCTTTTTGATATGTAATTTATCGTGCAACAGTAGTATTGAAGTTACCTTTTGCAGGGTCAAAAATCCCTGGCATTGGATACAGCTATTGGTATGTGGCAATTATTATTTGCTGAGAAGCAGTGGCCACTGGTTGATCACTGGTGCCAGTTCCTGCAGGTAATATACTTAATTATTATCAATATGCACATTTTTTAGCTTTCTTGAGTATGCTTGAGGCTTGCTTATTGGGATAGCTTTCTCTGGGAAATCAGCTATCTGCACATGCTTGTTCATTTTACCTAAACTGAAAATTCTGATGCTAACTGAAAATTCTGATGCTACTCACTCAGGCTCGGCATAACAAAGCAATATCTAGGGACACATGGTCTCAGCTCTTGGAGTTTGCAAAGGTAAACTAATAAACTATTAACCATTAGAATAAACTTTAGTAGGTGGTTACCTCAATGTGGATGGACACTTCCCAATTTATTGTTGCATTAACATATCTATGCATGGTGCCTGCTTATGTACTCCTGTATATGGTTTCCTGAGCTGACTGACTATCTGGAATGATAATAAGGATAAGGAAATCTGGCTACTTTTCTTCTATGCTGTTTTTCTTGTTATGTCTGCATCTGACCATCTTGCAAATGGTGGCTAGTAAATAGCATTTGGGAAACTTTATTTTTAGGGTTAAGGAATCACAAAGGGAAATTTTTATTAAAAATGTTATTAATACATCTCCTATGATTTCCAATGCATCCTAACTTGATTTCTAATATATTATTTTTTGATTCCTTAAACAATGTCCTAAGGGCATTGGTTAGCAAGATCCTTATTTTAATTTATTAGTCTTCTTTCTGTAATGACTGCTGGGGGTTTATCTGAAGGTTTATAACTTTTTTATTTTTGTATAAAAAGGGATCAGTTAAACAGTAAATAAATTGAAATAGGAATTTTCCTATGTGGATATTATAAAGGATAAACTCTTGAAATGACAATAAAAATTGCTCAAAACCGCTATCATTTAAATTGAAAACCTTATCAACATTAGACATTTTTACATTTATGGTTGCGGTACTAGTATCCATGTGTTCAAGTTTTTGATGTTAACATTTTTGTCTCTGGTTTATTGCAATTTCTGGAAAAATAAAAAGATATTTAATGTGAAATGCTTTTTTTTTTCTTTTAGTACCTGATGAGCTGGATGGAGGGAAATATGTTTTCAATAGTACTGCAAATGCTTCTTTTCTTCTACTCCCAACCCTAAAAGGGAAGCCAAAATATAAATGCCTGTTTGTATACCCACCAAAATTCTATGCTTTGGGAAAACATGTCTTGGAATTTGTGTTTCTGCCTAGAGGTTATACCTCTAAAGTGTAATACAAACAGGCCTTAAATGACCTTTGGTTGAGTTTGGTTGTTAGTGCTGAAGATTTTGGTTTTAGATTATTATAAGCTATATATATGGCTTGCAAAACTTCTTCATCTTCAGGTCAACACATTGATTGAGAAGCCTTGGGTTTGTTTGTACCTTTTTGTTTCAGAGGAAAGAAAATGAGGAGAGAAAAATTGAAATTTGAGTTGAAGAGAAAATAGGAATAAAAATTGAATTTATTTCCTAAAGGCCTCTTTTTCTTTTCATTTTCTCTTTAACCAAATAAAAAATATATCATTTTTTCATGTTTTCTATCACCTTTATTTTCTTTCTTCTCATCCAAACAAACAGTGCGGATTTTGCAAATGACAATGCCAATGAAACTTTTCATGCTGGTCTTTCACAATGGGCATGTTGTTTGCCTTTATGAAGTAATGCATAATATTTGTTATGCTGTCATGCAGACCGTTGGCTCAAATTTATCAGATTATGATGCTGAAGGTGCTTGGCCTTATCTTATTGACGAATTTGTTGAGTATCTGAACGAGAATGGCATCATCCAAAATGGTCAAATCAACGATTCCAGTCTAAAACGATGATGCATTCAGTAACATGCTATTAAGAGAGTATTTCATCATTGGTCTCCTGTGATTCGAGTTGTGCTATTCTGTGATTGAACTCCTCTTTGTTATTAAGGGGGATTTAGTCTAATTATGCAAAAAGAAGAGGACATGGCTGCTAGAGCAAACACATCCTTGCTGACAAGTAGTAGCATCATTTACTTGAGATTGTTGATATGGTATATGAATTTCCTTGGGAAGTACTATGGAATTAGTAACGGGAGCCTGCTGATTCCTGGTGTTATAGTTTCTTGTCCCCGTTAATTTAATAATCAATTCTTGTACCATGTCTTGTAAGACACTTATGTGATTGTGATTGGCTGTCCTTGTTTCTGTTCTACTTTTCATCATTTTGTACAATATGTGCCACCAGGTTATTTAAACATTTTGGTGAAATGGAAAAGAAAGCGGGGAAATTTAACTAGTGTGGCACCGTGTTGCTTTGAAATATTTCAAATCGACACCTTGTATATTTATTCTATATGTTCCTACACTTGCTATGTTGTTTTTTAGATATATCTAAAATTTTTTGTGTGCGTGAAGAATTCTGTAAATATTAATACAAATGATTACGGGATAGGTTGGTATGGGAATTTCTTTTTTCATCATTTGTTGACGTTTAGATTGTTTTTGCCGAGTGGTTTTATTTTGTTTTATACTGTAGTGTGAAATTGACTGCTTTTACCTAGGTCAAACCTGCACTGGAATTCTGAAGGTATAGTTTTGACTGCATGTCTGGAACGTTACAAGTAATAAATTAAGTTAGTCTTTGAAATTATGAGTCTTTTAATTGTTGAAATTTTAATTATCTTTAGTTAGTTCTTCACTTTACAAAAAGTATTTATTTATCCTTTATTTTATTTTGTATTTAAAAAGATTATAATAAATGTTTTGTAAAGTCAGGAATTAATGAAACGTTTCTAAAGCTTTAACTTGCACAAGGTCTTGATTTGATCGAGAATTTCAAGGTCTAATTTTGAACGAAGTAATGATTAAATGAGTTTCTATGGATCTGGGGTTCAGATCTTAGGCCGCGTTTAGCATGATGAGTTTTTGGCTTTTTAGTTTTCAAATTAATTTTAAAAATATATATTTTTAATAATTTTAATTTGATTAAAAATTTAAAGGAAATTTATTCTTTTTATTTTAAAATATTTTAATTTTTTATTAAATTATATTATAATATCATTGTTATAATTATTATCATAATTATATTATTAAAATTAATTTATCATAATTATTATAATTATTATTATCATTATCATAATAATAATAATATTTATTTTAAAATTATTATTTTTCAACCTTTTATTAATTTAATAAAGTTTAATTTTTTAATTAAAAATTTATTATTAATTTTATTATATATCTATTGTTATAACTTTATAATAAAATAAATAATATTATTTAATATATAAATTATATTTATAATTTTATAATATATATTATTTTATATAGAATAGGTATTTTATATTATATAAAATATTATAATAATATATAAAATTATTTATTTTTATATTTATCATTAAATAATATATAAAATAAAAAATTATATAATTATATAATATTTTATACTATAATTATAATAATAATAATTATAATTATTAAAATGATAATAATAAAAATAATATTTTAATTTTAATTATTTTAAAATTTTTAATTTTATTATTTTGAGAAATTTTTTAATTAATAATTTTTACTTTTTTATTTTTTAAATTTATACTAAAATACATAATAATGTTTGATATATAAATTTATTTAATTATAACATACATTTATATTATATTATATTATTTTTATTAATATAATATTTTTAAAATAAATATTAAATAATATAAATATAAAATTAAAAATATATATTATTTATTTTATATATTCATTAATTAAAATAATATATAAAATAAAAATTATAATTATATAATATATTTTATATTATCATCATAATTATTATAACCATTACATTATTTTTATCATTTTATTAATTTTATTTTTATCATTATTATCATCATCATTATTATACCATAATTATAATTACTAAATTTATAATAATAATAATAATAATAATAATAATAATATTTTTAATATTCTGAAATATTAATTTATTATTTTAAAATTTTTTATTTTTAAAATTTATATTTTTTATTTATTTTATTTTTTAAATTAACAATAAAATAATTAAAAATAAATTATTTTATTTTTATAATAATTTTAAAAAATAAAATTTTTTTTTAAAAAAATTAAATTAAATTTTAAAAAAAATAAAATTAAAATTAAAAACATCTCGAAGGAACGGGGGTTAAAATGTTTAATTTGCACAATTTCAAGGTCTTGTTTTGGTCGAGAATTTCAAGGTCTAATTTTTACTGAAGGTAATTAAATGAGTTTCTATGTAACGGGGTTCAAATTTAGTAAATAGGGAAAAACTTTTACTCCCTTTCTTTTTATATGTTTAGAGAAAGAATAAAAATTTTGTTTTATTTATCAATATACTTCAATTTTAAAAAGAATATTAATTACTTTTTATCATATATATTTTTATATTTATCAATAATAAAAAAATTTATATATAAAAAATTATGGTTAAATATATTTTTAATTCTTTTAAAATATTTAAATTTAAATTTAAATTTTTTAATTTTAAAATTTATAATTTAGATCTTATATTTTTTAAAATATTATGATTATAGTTTTTAACATTAATTTAAGTTACATTAAGTTAAGTTAAGTTAATTATTATTAGAGTATATTTTGATTATATATTTTATAAAATATCTTAATTATAATTTTCTAATCATAATTAATTTAATATAATTTAAGTTAATATCAAGAATCATAATCTAGATATTTCAAAAAATGAAGAACTTAAATTAAAAAATTTAAATTTAAAAAACTAAAATCATAATTTAAATATTTTAGAGAAACTAAAAATATATTTAACCTTAAAAGATAAATTATAAGTATTAATAAATATTTTTAAAAAATTAACAACATTGATTATATTTCTTAATATTTGTATCTTCTTTCTTTAAGAAAAATAAAGAATAATATTTCATTTTATAAAAGATATTTATAATTTAAATTAAAGAATGTGTTTTATTTTTAATATTAATGATATTTCATAACATTTGTATTTTATTTTTTAAAAACAATAAGAGAATAATATTTTCATTTTATAAAAGATATTTATGATTTAAATTAAAGAATGTGTTTTTTTAGGAAAAAAGATGTTGATGAAGTCGGAACGACACCCAGGCGAAGTTCGATTAAGTTGCAGGAGTGAAATTAGGGAATAGAAGCGAAGTGTGGTTTGAGAAAAACATTTTGATTTGGGCTTTATTTTTTAACTGTATATGGAAATAAAACATTCGAAGTAGTTAATAAATGGGTGGGTCATGTAAATATTTTGAGAAATACTTATTTTAGTGTTGTTTTACGTTGTTAAAGGAATATTGATTTTTTGCTATCAAATGAAAGATATCTCTTGTCCATAATTAAATCTGAATTTATAGATATTTATCCAATTTTGATAGAAAAATTTATTTTGAATGAGTTTATAGTTTAAAATTGAATCTAATTTTTAAAGATAGTCAAATTTAAACATATGATTTTATATAAATTATTTAAATCCTATTAGATTATTCCTCCTTATTATGTAATATATATATATTTTTTTACTTTATATGATTATTTTAAAGGATATAAATTACAATGCTAAGGGATAAACTTATTTTAAAAGTAACTTTTAATATATTTTTAATTATATTTTATAAATTTAACTATTAAATTAATATAATTTTTTTTATAATTATTTTTAATTTTTTTTTATAAAATTTAATACTTTATTTTATTTTAATAAATTATATCATCTTTTAATATATATATATATATATATATATATTTGATTGTATTAAATATGGATAAATTAAATAAATATAATTTTTAAAAAGTATAGAATAAATTATTTGACTAAAAATACATAATCTGCATGTTATTAATTTGTTATAGTATATTGAAATCTAACATTTAAAAGAAATTTAGGTTGAGATTATTTTAAATAAATTTTATTTTATCTAAAAATATCTTTAATTTAATATAACTTGTTAAGATTTATAATTTTAAATTTAAATTAAGATTTTTTTTAAGATTAGAAGTATTTTTATTAAATTTTTTTTGCTCGAGTCACCTAAGATCATAGTGGATAGTAAAGTTTTTCATCAATTTTTTAATACGATACTACGAGGTTTAAATTTATGATCTTATATAAATTATTTAATCATTTATTAATAGATTAATTCTAACGATTAACTGATTTAATGAATTGATTATATAGGATTAAATAACAGTATAAAAATTTTATTCTAAAATTTATCAAAATTAAATTATTTTTTATGTTTTTTTTAAATAAATGAAAGATACAAGTAATGGACCACATATATTTAATGAATCTGGATCCTCTTTACAAAATGGAGAGGTTCAATAAATTTGAGAAAAAGATAAAAATGTATGTGAGATCTAATATAAACGTAAGAGATAAAAAGAAAAGAAAATGAAGTAAAAGAAAATTGAAAAGACAAAATGCTGGAATATTATTACACACATTTAATATCAAGAACATTAATTTGAGTATATGGTGAAATGTTTAAGCAATTGGCATATACTTTATCCATTCTTTCTTATTTATCCAAAAGAGTCAAAAAGTTGTTGATATTTATTTATCTATTTAAAAATTCAAAAAAATATTAATTAATTTCTATATCCTTAATAATAAAAAAAGTTGAAATTGTAATAAATAAGAAGACATCATAAATAGGATAATGTAGAATACATTTTTATCAAATGAATGAGGTGTGAAAACCATGGTTCAGTCCTTTGTTTTCAAAGTCAACTGTTTAGGCTCGTCTCAAGAGTCAGGGCCAGCTTCTTTGCTTTATGTACTTAGCCATTCTATATTTATTACATTTCTAAATAAAAGTTTAACATAACAAATGAAATACAAAATCTGATAAAATCAGATTCTACGCTCTTTCATATAATATTGAGTACAATCTATTCTATTTTAAGTCAAAATTCTACAATTTTTTTAGGGTTTTGACCGTCAAAACTTTTTAAAATTTTAAAATATTATTTATTTATTTATTAATGATGTATATATCATTATGACATATCATATTTTTTATAAAATTAAAAAAATATGACAAAAATATTAAAATATTATCTATAATTTTAATAATATTTTAAAAAATATTGTATTTGATCTATGTTGCAAAATATTATTAGTAACATTTAAAAATATTAAAAATGTTACATATTAATTTTAATAATATTTTTAAAAAATATTATATCTGATCTATGTTAAAAAAATTAATATATTGTAGTGATTTGATATATTGTTGATATGATATAGTTAAATGTATACTGTGCATTATTTTAACAAAATTATAATTAAGTAATTATTTACAATTTTTATGGACTAAAATTAATAATTTTTTTTTTGAAGAACCAAATTTAGTTATATTTATAAAAACATTTAATCTGATAATATTTTGTAACATCTGTATATTTTAAAAAGGCGTATGTCTCTAATTGCTTGAATTTAGAGTTTTTTTAAAATTTTTAATATTTAAATATGTATTTGACTTCTAAAAAAGTTGATAAAAAGTGTATGAAGTTCAACTTTATCAATTTAAACCTTTTTTTTTAATATTTTGATTCTTGTAAAATTAAAATTTTAATAATTAGAAGTTTGAAAGTTGACTAATTTTTATTAATTTTAAATGTTCAGAATTAATTATTGAATTATTTGAATTTTAAATTTAATTTTAAAATATATTATTATTTCATTATTGTAAATGTTCGAACTTCTTTTTGATGCTCATGAGAAATTTTTAAGTAGACCAAATCTACGTGTAGGATTAAGGATTATCTAGCCAGAACTTGATAAATCAATCTTTTAATGTTGATTTAAATTTTCTTTTTAAGTTTAACTGGGTAAAATGTTAAATTATCAAATTTTTATTAAATGATCTACAATCCTATGTAATGGACCTACTTCACTCAAGAATTTCTTAATGGCTCTGTTGACCAGTGAGACAACTTTCCAACTTAATCTATTTTACCCCATACCCAATTAATTAGGGGCTTTACACATATATTTCCAAAACCCAACCAGAAATTCCTCCTACCTTTACTATTTATAAGGATTCCTCGTCAATTTCATTAGAAAAAACCTCCACTTTGGTGACCTTCAACTAAACCATGGCAACACAAGTTCCTGTCATTCTGTTCATCCTTCTCTTTTTTATTCGTAAGTCATTCTCTCTCCCACGCTCGGAGTGTACGTGGATACGTATTAAGCAGGACAAATTACATTTGATATTTTCGAAGATATATAAAAAAGTATTTAATATTTTTTATTTTTTAATTTCTTTAATTTTTTCTATGCATGCAATATCATAATAAATTAAAAAAAGTTACGTAGAATTGTATAATTGAAAGATACACAATGCTGTCTTTGTATAAATTAAAAAAAATTGTGTAAGATAAAAAAAACAGATATAAAGTGTTTTTTTTAATAAAATTTTGAAAATATCAATATAATTCTTCCTATTAATTAAGATCTATATTTGAACGAATGGTATAATTAATATCTTTGAACACAATAACATTTGCTTTTGATATGATTTGTAATTGTAGAAGAAATCACGGTACTGGTTGCAGAATCAAATTGCGTATCCGAAAGTAAAATAATGGTAGGCCCATGCACCTCTGACCTAATGTGCGGTCCAATTTGCCATTCGCAAGGTTTGGATTATAAAAAATGCATAAGGTCCAGTCTTCGATGCATTTGCCATAAACAATGTAACAGTGGTGTTGATAATATGGATGGACAAGAGACTCGGGGTTAAAGATCAAGCATCCACGGATGACAAAAAACATTGAGAAAAAAGTGTTAAAAATAAAGGTTGAATCAATGAAGTTTAATGGAAACTGATATTTTAGAAGGTTTATGTATTGAAGGAGAAAATTTTATGTATCATCTAAAATCTAAATTTTGATAATTAAAGGTTTAGGGTGTTGGAAATTTTTA